>CM040178.1:18280000-19700000 GCA_022606695.1 Vaccinium macrocarpon
AAACCACCAAAGTTTGAACCTTGAACCACCGCCTAAAACATCAAGGGAAACCACCACCACCACCAACCCATCTCAGCTTCACCGTTTTCTCTCTCTTCAATTTCTGCAGAAGAGCAAGAAATCCCTCTTAGCCCTTCTCTCTCTTCTTCTCCTCCTTGTCGTAGCTTACAATGGTGCCATTGTGTTCACCTTGCAGCTCCCTTTCCCGCCAAAACCAGAGCCCACCGCTTTTTCGACAGGAATCTGGAACGTAGCTGAAGAATCAAGAAATTTGGCTTCTTCTTCCACCAAGCTTTCTTCCTCTGTGATGTGCTCACTCAAGGAAGAAAACCCACCTTCTGAGCAAAAGACCCATTTGGCCATTTTGCAAAAGCCACTGAATTTGGTCCTTTCCGTGAACAATTCTGTGATTTTTGTCCCAAGAATAAGACGAAAAAAACACAAACCCACGTTCAAGATACAACGTTCGGATCGTTTTTCCACTACAGTGAAGGAGTTTCTGCGTGGGAATTCTTGTCCGTTTCTTTTTTTCATGACTTGGATTTCTTCCTTGGATTCATTTGGTGGGAGGGAAATGTTCACAATAGAGAGTTTGTTTAGCTCACACCCAAATGGTTGCTTGATAATTATTTCAGATTCGATGGATTCGAGTAGAGGAATGCGGGTTTTAAGGCCATTTCTTGACAAGGGTTTTCGTGTAATGGCAATCTCCCCTGATTTTGATTATTTTTTCAAGAACACCACGGCGCAATCTTGGTTTAATCGGTTGAGGAGAGGGCATGTTCGTACCGGGGAGGTTTCTTTAGGCCAAAACCTCTCGAATTTGCTGAGGCTCGCGCTTCTATACAAATATGGTGGGATTTATATAGACACTGATGTCATAGTTTTGAAGAGTTTTGCACAATTGAGGAATGTAATAGGGGCACAAACTATTGATCTTGAAACAGGAAATTGGAGCAGATTGAACAACGCTGTCATGGTATTTGATAAAGGGCATCCCCTCCTATACAAGTTTATTGAAGAATTTGCTCTTACATTTAACGGTAACAAGTGGGGTCACAATGGCCCTTACTTGGTGTCGAGGGTAGTTTCAAGGGTGGAAGGAAGACCTGGATTTGATTTCACTGTCCTGAGGCCTATGTCGTTTTATCCTGTTGATTGGAGTAGGATTCGTGCCTTGTTTCGTGGTCCAAGGAATGAGACTCATTCGAAATGGCTGCGTGGTAAGCTCAACCACATACGCAACCAGAGCTACGCTGTGCATCTTTGGAATAGGCAGAGTAGAAAGCTTGAGATCGAAAAAGGAAGCATCATCGGTCATTTGATGGCAGATTGTTGTGTTTTCTGCAACTCTTCGGCACCAATGTCGTACGTATAGTATAAGGATTTGCCAGCTTATGCATCATATGATAATGTATTTCAAATTTATAGTATTGATGACTAATTCTACTTATTCCATCAACTTACCTCAGGAGTATCTGTTTCTTTTTTTTTTTTCTCGCCAAAATTCTGTATTATTAGTTAGTTGTAGTTACTGAGGCTTGAACCCTGGTTAAATACATGAGAGTAAACGGAGCCTATCACTCCACTTGCACAAGGTAGTTAAAAGAACTTTTCCAAAGGTAAGTTGTTCTACTTATCTTTGATTTAACATCTGGAATTGAAAATTGAAGAATAATTATTCAATTTCTCCTCTGTTTCATTCTATTTTCGTGTAATAAGATACATATAGTTGTTTGGTTTAAGTTTCTACATACAATAATTGGTTTAAGAATTAGTATTCCTGGTTTGAAGTACATACTTGGCCATATATTTGCAATTCCATCCATATAAGCATATTTTTCTTCTTTCTGCCATATAGAACATGTATTTTCATGAATGATTAAGGAGTAGGATAGTGTAGGAGATGGTTCTTGCTTAGTCAAGTATGATGAGCTGGAGAGGTATGAATAATCAATAGTAAAAACACAGTAAGAAAGAGAATAGAGTGGTCTAGACGAAGGGTGAAGAACAGAGCAGGTGTGCACAGAAAGAACTAAGGCAGTGGATTGCTCTCAGTCTAATTCGTGATACCCTTAGTGACCTAGGAGATAGGGTAAGAATTTCACCAGAGAAAATGTTCTCCTGTCATTCAGTGACTACCCTTTTCTCTCTCTAGAATGACATATACCTCTGCCAAGATTTCACCAACCTCTTGGGCATCGAAAGGGGATGTCCCATATTTATAGGCACCTTGGACCGATGATCAGGTGCCAAGCTGTCACCATATAATATGATGACACGTGTTCTTTCCGTACAACCTGACCACACGAGTGACGTCATCACCGCGCAGGTGTCGCGCATGGTGACAAGTCATTCCCCGCGCAACAATTCTCTTGTTCTTTATAGCCACCAAGCCACTAGATCTCCTTTATTCTCGTAAGGGCAAGGTCGTGACCTATTCGGTCGCGCCTGTACCGCAACCAAGTCTCGGGGGGCCCCCGTGGATCCTGCCTTCAGACCGCAACAGGTATAATTACCTTGCTAAATCGGACTAGTCCCTCGCGTTCTTGCCCATGTTCTGGACCGCACTAGTTGTTTGGGCCATGGACTTTTCTCCTGTGAGGATGACCCATGATTGCCCATGCACCGCCTTTGGCAGGCTTGAGATGCGCATAGCTGAGGCGCCTTGCGTGAGAGGGTTCTGTACCAGCAATCCCCCCGTGCAGAGACTTGTGCTTCGTCAGTTCCCCGCTTGTGGATCCCTCAGTGGAGAGTGTCATGTGTCGTGCGGGCATCGCACTACCTGGGTGACACTTGTCATGATCTGAATGGTGAGTCAATGTTGACTCTAGTCAACGGGGTTCTCGCGTTGACCTCCCCTACAGATAGCTATACCACATAACACGATGCTCTCGATATAGCTCAATTGAGAGAACAAATTCTCATATGCGACCCGAATTGATTTGGACTTAAGGGCTCAGTTTGATTTGGTTTACAGATATTAACTAGTTAAATTTCTTTTGAATACAAAGTGACTTTTCCCTTTCAACATTCCACGTGTATTTAACGCATCCAAATTTCATGATTGAACTACTCTTCGTGAGGCATGAAGTAGTTGAATCATAAACCTTTTGCTAAATGCCAGGAGCATGATCATCTTTGGTTTACATTTGCTGTATTAAGATTTCGCGTCACTGGCCGCTTCTGTCGTTTTGACTAAGTGACAGTTTTAGTTTTTACTTTTCAGTTTGCCCAGATGAGAATTTAGCAAAAATAGAGCACAAAGAGGGGTCGGAGTTTTTTTTTTTTTTTTTAAATATCTTTTGAATTTCGTGAATTTAGCTGATCAACTTGACAGTTTTGCGCCCATTCTCTGCGACCGCATTTGATCACCATCCTCGAGAGATCCCTTCAGATCAATACAGAAAAACCATTGCAGGGCATTCATGGAATAGCATATTAACAGTAAATTGGTGCATTGGATCTTTTGATGGACATTATATTTGGACCTATTCCCTTCTCTTATAACCATCTTATAGTTCAGTCCCTTTCATAGGTTTGTTTCTGTTTGGCCAGAGATCCTCAGTACCCAAATCTTGGTGTATCCATGTACAAGTGAATTGCAACCACAAGATTGTGTTTGAAGATTCTCCGTTTAAATAATTTTACATGATCCTACAGTTGCAATTCACCTGATACATGAGTACACCAAAAAATGGATACGGAGAGAACTCTGAGCCTGTTTTTGTTGCCTTGATAGGAGATAAGAGGTGTAAATGTTCCCAATCAGTTAGAACAATTATTCAAAATATATATTTTAGCTCAAAGATTATTAGAACACATAAAGCATTGAGATACAAGCAAAGATGTGACAGTATGAAAATAACCAAGAGTAGGAAAGATTTTTAGCCGTCCAACATTATCATGACCAGACGTTACAAAAAAAATTGTAGGAAAATTGGAATTTTTTCATTTAATATTTATGGATTTTGACCCTTAAATTAAAGTGGGACCCACAACGTGTGAGGTGGGCCGCTAATCTGCTAGAGGAATGAGCAAATTCCAATTAGAGATGAATGATAAATTTTCTTTCAAAGTGGGTTTAATTGGCCTATGGGTTGGGCTATTTGGAGTACCAAAATTTCCGTAGGAGGGAGTGCATAGACAATGTGGGTATGGGCTTTGACCCAACTACCACACGTGTCGCCACCTGCCTGGACCAGACCGTGACAGAGACTATAGGTCTGTGGTCCGTGGTCCTTGGTTTGGGCTTGGCTGGCCAGCTAGGGAATTATATGGACTTGGGCCCAAGCTCCTTTCGTTTTATTACCCAAAAGCTTGCAAGTTCTAAGACTTGCTTGCACAGATTATGAATCAGTTTTGGAATCAACCTTGAATTCTAGGTCAATACCCAAAATCAATTACTAATTGAATTTGGATTCAATTCCCACGGTTTTAATCTCTACTTAAGGCAGTATCAATTGGTGATATCAATATTGCAATGTCGGTTTTGCAAATTCAAAGGCTATAATTATAAAGGCTTTAATCCCCATGAATGAGTGAGGCTCCTCTCAACTCCTATATAAAGGCAATCCTTTCCATTGGTTTGATATACTGAAAATCAGTCTTCTTATTCCATTGTTCTTTATTCAGTTTTCAGAGGAGAGTACAAACACTAGTTTGTTCGATAAGGTGATCCGGTCGGTGTTACCATTTGGTCGCCAGAAGCCATTGTATCTTGGGAGGCAAACGTTGGTCAACCCCTCAAACACCCGTGGTGAGGCGGTGAATTTGTTTTAAGGAAACCATGTGAAACACGGGCCCTAACTTGTTTTTCCAGTTTTCTATTTTTACGGTTTCTATTATTTCTTGTTCTTATTTTAATTTCCAGATTTTAATTATTTGTTTGCTGTTTTTAGCACTGATTTTTCCTACAAAAATATGACATGGTTATCCTGGAACCTTAGCGTAATGTCCTCATCGTTGCGAATGGCTGTACTCTCCAGATGTGTCACATTCTGCATGTTCCATGGTAGGTGTTTTTTCTCCCCTTGTGTCCTTGTATGCCTAGTTGGTGTTTTGCATCTTTGGTACCACTCAGCGCTAAGATACGGTACCTAACTCCTTGAATACAGACGGTTGGTAAAAAGGCAAAAAACTCTCTTTAGGAGAAATCGACCATAAGGTATTAATGTTCAAGTGAGTGAAAATCTTTCGAAAATCTTACTATTAGCTGTCGTTATCTTCCCATCTTGTTATTTTCCAGCATGATGTGGCCTTTTCGTGCTTTCGTTTTCGGCTTCTTTTCGTTCACCATATCAATCCTTCTGGAGAAATTTAATGAGAAATTTCGCATATTTCTTTAGTGAGTTGAGGCTTCTGTCGCTTTATCTGGTGTAGATGTTAATTGTAGAATACGTACCCTGTATCTTCCAACGAACACAATATGTTATAGGTCTTCACTTTTTAAGCCTGAAGTGAACAGCAGCTTGGCTTTATTTGATAGAGTAGTACTAACACGAGGTTAGCTCTAGATTGCCAATTCTACCTGCATCTTTGAAATAGGACTTGGGGTTGCTGCTGTGGAGCCCCCTGCATAGCAGCATGCTGTGCATCCCATGGCGCGGCCACGCTGAAACTTTTTCGATGATCGGAGACGTTCACCGCATAGAACTTGTTGAGTACTACAAGTGTACCAAAAATCAACTTGATCGGATATGGTTAAGTGCCTCATCGGAACACAAATAACTTGAAAAAACATAGGTTCAACGGTTTTGTTCCAGTGTTTGTGTTCATCTGTGTTCCATTTTTTTTTCAAGGTATTTGTGTTCCAATGTGACACTTACGATATCCGATCGAGTTGATTTTTGGTGCACTTGTAGTACTCGACGAGCTCTATGAGGTGAACGTCTCCGATTATCGAAAAAAAATTGGCGCGCCTGCGCTAGGGGGTGCACACAGCACGCTGCTGTGCAGCTGTGCAGGGAGCTGCACAAAAGCAACCCTAAGTCCTTTGAAATATAGAGAGAGTATATTTTTCCACACACACATATATATACCCCACGGTTCTAATCCGGGATCCCGGAGTAGAGCATTTGGGGTGTTTTTTTTGTGTTGCAAATTGTTTTGGGAAAATTCGAGTCGTCCAATGTGTTCAAAAGGTGTTTTCCAAGGTTTACACGGGAAATCTTCAAAAAAAAATACTGGGAAGGGTTTGATCCAAACAGTTTTTCACAAAACTATAACTATACAGGTTTGCTAAAAACTGCTTGGATCAAGCCCTGCCCAGTATTTTTTTTTTGAAGATTTCTGATATATACCCTTAAAAACACCTTCTGAACACATTGGACGGCTCAGATCGTAAAAAAAATGCTCGGATCATGGAGGTCTGAATCCCAGACTATATATATATACACTTCCAGTCCGGTAGCCTGGATTTTAGAAAAATCAAGACCTCGATCGCTGGCCATTGGATTAGATCCAATGGCTGTGGAGAAAAATGGGTAAACCATTAGTTTGCGGGTCTATGAATTGGGTAAAATGATACCGGCTTGTCACAAATGAGTCATTGTAAAGTGTAACGATCTGCCACTTACTCCCAATTTCTTGTCTTCCAGACAGAGGAGAGAGAGAGATAGGTGATTGAGGTCGTGCAAAGAACACTAAAAAAAAACCCTAGTTCAAGGAAGAAGAAGAAGGGATCTAGGTGCGGACTTTCTCTCTATTTCGTGTTTTTCTGAAGAAAAAAAAACCCTAACTTTTTGAAGTTTCAGATCAAACGGCGAAGCTCGAAAATCGTCCCACGCGTCTCAATCTTTTCCTCAGGTCTCTCTCTCTCTCTCTCTGTGTGTGTTGCAATTCACTGCGAAACCTTATATTTTTCAAAAACCTAGATCTATGAACGAGTGTACTCCTATTTTGGTCCGATTTCGGAATTTTGAAAAAAATTTAGGTTTCATCCCTATACTGAGTTCCTTGATACCTACATTAACGACTGATTTCAAAATTTTGAAAAAAAAAAAAAAAAAAGGTTTCACATGAATTAAATATGGTACATAGGAAGTGTTTGACATCAACCACACACATGATCTAACAGATGCTTGCACCCGAAACAGCTATATCTTTCCAGTTTAAGTAATAGCAACATAGCATATTAAACTAGAGCAAGACTAGTCGGCTATTTTGGTGTCAAAATGAATTCGTAGAAGCCTGTTTTGGGCTCACCATAGGGTAAAAGAACAGAAAAATGGTAATGTTATGAAGTACAAGGGAGGAAAGTACAAAATCGAATCCTTAGGGAAGGAGTCGGTGTTCAACCTAGAAAACGGGGCCGCTAGTTTGAATTGGCTCTCAGGTAGCCACCCTTCCAGTTAATTGAGTGATTAACTACGGTAAACTAAGGAAAAATTTTGGGTTCTATCAAGAAATTAAAAGCAGACGTGACCATCAGGATCCTAACACCCATAGCTAGCTCCAAATCCTTTCACCCTTTCCGTTCCTTAAAGATATCACTTCAAATTAGGATTTTCTCTCCCGGGGGCGAAACCCTGTTTGTGTTACCCCATATGCCACGGAGAATGAATTGCTTGACCCATTCCTCGTTCGTGTGGGTTCTGACAATGACAAAGCACGACCATTTTTAGAAACCCTAATATGAAGATTTTTAAAATAACCGTGCGGAGATAAGTGAACGAATCCGGTTCCGGCCACAACGTTATTCACCCCATGGTCTCGTCTATAAAATTTACGCTAGCATGACGATTAAGATCAACACGAAAACAGAAATCCTAGAACTATGCATAACTAAAGACAATCAATGATATATACTTCAACTGTACCAACCACAGGAAACAAAGAACTGCCGAATTAAGACTCGAAATCTTAAACAAGAATTGAAATCTGCAAAGAAAATAGAACAAGAATTGTTAATCAAAGCAATGTCAAGAACAGAAAAAGAAATACTTGCCTAGGGTTTTTTTAGAACTCCAAAAATACCAAAAGTTAACAGGAAATTCGATCCCTAATGAATAATAACAAAACGTATTTATAGTGATCGCCCAATAAACATATCAAAACGGCATCGTTTAGCTTCACACTTAACCATTCGGTATCGATACAGCTGATAGTGGTAGCGATACCGAACCCCTTTGACTTCTTCGTTGACTGCTAAGCCGTAGGTATTGCTACAACTCAGACCCGTATCGATACTAAACCTTCTGGACAGAATTTTGCACCCTTCTAACCAATTGGTATCAATACTGCTGTGGATAGTCTCGATGCCGAGCCCCTCCGGCCTGCTCTTTCAAAATCCAAGCTCCAATCTTCGATTCTCGCTCCTAACTCCACTTCAAGCCATGCACACATGTGCCAAAAGTCATTTTACTTGAAAAACCCATAAAGACACCAAAAACACCACCGTGCACGCATTAAACGGAAAATAAACATTAAACCATACGTCTAACGCGCTAACTCCCCCTACTTAGATGCTTATATTTATAATATTGCTCGCCTATCAAGTGTCATTCTCGGAATCATCTAATCAAGTAGACAACAGCATTTCCCTGAAAATCTCATTCGATATAGCAACAGCAACCATTTTAAAGGAATCACCCATTCAAAAAAACACTAAAAGGCTCGTTCAATTGTCCTGAAAGGAAAATAAAAGGCCCGTTCAATGGAGAAAACACTAAAAGGCTCGTTCAACTAAAAGGCTCATCCAATTTTTAAGGAATTACAACTTTTAAGTAATCCCTTTTAGTCTAACTGGGCTTGATTCCAACGTGTGGACAGTCAACTTCCATCGGTGTTGTTTGAAAATGATGTTTTGAAAATAGAGTTGCCACCCGGGTTTTTGAAAATTATTTAGAAAATAGTGTAACTCTTGCGGTTGAAAATAATTTGAAAACCAGAGATTTTAATGCACCCTGCTCGCCTGAGTAAAAATTGGTCTTCACTAAATATTTGTGGAATTTTAATGCTTAACTTCAAACAAATAAACAATTTATCAAGCAAAACAGATGAAAACAAGCAACATGCAATTCATCATAACAACACAACAAGGTTTCAAACTGTTTGATAAAGGAAAAGATTTAAAATTTTAGATTTTACAAAAGAGTACCGTACATCACACAAGGTGTACCGCAATACAAAAAGTGTGTCGTGTGCGGCACTATTTAAAATTGTAACGGTCAAATTTCAAAAGAATACCATACAACACTCCAAATGTATCGTGCGGTACAGGAGGAGTGTTGTGCGACACTATTTCTTTCACAAACAGTTCAAAACTTTGATTTTCGAAATGATTGAATAGAAACACATATGAGACATGGAACTTGGTTAAAAATAGATTATTTTGAATGAGAAAATGATGGGTTTAAGTTGGAAATGTCCCTCCTCACTAAATTACCCCGTACAAGGCGATGTTTTCACCGTATGACGCAACCGGGAGGTTTCGAATTGAACTAGTTTTTGCTATAACATGGGTATACCAAATGTGGAGATGATATAGAAGATCATCCCACACTTGACACCTCTCCCCTCAGGGTACCAAAGTTGAGAATTTTGACGAAACAGAAATATGCCTCGGTTCTCGGATTGAACACCTTTCTTGACTCCTTGAGTACGGCTTGGACTTCTTATGGACTCCAACTCCTCCTTGGTGCAGCAACAAAGGTGATAGTTTGATAAGAGGAAGTGAATTTGGTGGAATGGGCTCAAGGGTTGAAATCGAAAAACTGGGGATTGGGTTTTTCTTTGGAAGGGATTGAGGGATTAATTTTTGGAGATTATAGGTAGCTATGGAGATGGTTTACAATAGAAATGGTGTTTTGACAGAGCTCAAGGGTGAGGTTTCATGGTTCTTCTTCACAATTTTCCAATGCCTTAATTCATTGCAACCGATTGGGTTATATAGAGAATGGGTAGACTGGATTACCAAGTTTACTTCCTCTCCACACAAAGGAATGATGACTCTAGGGTAGGCTTTCAATCTCACATGAAACCATGATGAGCAAGGAAACAATTCGTCAACATTTTGAGCTGCTGGAAATCTGCAAAAGTTGTTTGACAAATGACAGTGTCGTACGGCACACAAACTGTGCCGTGCGGCACTCCTCCACCGCCAAAGTTCAAAAAGTTTGTTGTACGTGCCTGAAGTTGTATCATGCGTGGGAAATGAGAACCGTACAGTACTGTTGACCGAGTTGACTTGAGGAATTTCAATCCGAGAGACCTTCCGGGCGTTTCTTTTCATCATCGGGGATTAAAATGTATACGAACATCTCATTTTGGGGTGTTTACACTACGCACAATTCCAGTCATTAGCTCGTTCAATTGTCCTGAAAGGTAAATACATAAATTTAGACCTCAATCGCTGGCCGTTGGATCCAATCAACAGCTATGGAGAAAAATGGGTAAAACATTAGTTCGCAGATCTATGGATCAGGTAAAACAATACTGGGTTGTCGCAAATGGGTCACAATAAAGTGTAACGATCCACTGCTTTCCCCCAATTTCTCATCTTCCACACGGAGAGAGAGAGAGAGAGAGAGAGAGAGAGAGAGTGAGAGTGAGTGAGAGAGAGGTGACTAAGGTCGTGCGAAGAACACCCAAAAAACCCTAGTTCGAGGAAGAAGAAGAAGAGATCTAGGGGAGGATCGATAATATTTATTTGGTGGAGTACTTCACGATTTCTCCGTTGTGATCTCTAAGTACTCCACCCCCGTGAGTTTTTATTGGGCTGAATTTCCTCTGGTGAAGTCTGCCAAGGAGGCAGAGTTTCTTGCCCTTAGAATAGGTCTAGGCAAAGCATTAAGATGGGGACATTATAGACTCATGTTGGAATGTGATAGCTTAGAAGTTGTTCAAGCTATTCAGGGATCACGTCCCTTGTCCACCGATGATTCGAAAGAATTACGGTATGTCATTCTATTTTTATTTTATTTTTGCCTTTATTTGGATTTTATTTTTCAACTCAAGGAATTTTTTTTATTTTTTTAGGGACTTACCGCTTCCAGCATTTGAATATTCAATTTCTCCAATTTGGAGAGAGGGAAATCTGCTCGCAGATTATTTATCTAAATTGGGAAGGAAAAGGGTCCGATTTCCCAGTTCACAAATGTTTGAGGATGACATTTGCCTGAATGTTGCCCATCTCGTCAAGACAGAGGGAACTACATATTTTAGGATACGTCATTATACAAAAGGTAACTATTGCTGTAAATTTCATTAATTTTCATCTCTTTTGTACATTTTAACACCAAGAAGAATAGAGAATCTTTCCGCTGTTTGCTTAGAGAATATTTGAATAAACCCATTAGTTATTTTTTGTTGTTAATAAAGTTTAATATTCAGATCAGAACAAGAGTGTTATCAATCATTTGCACAAACATTTTTACACGACTTGTAAGGACCTCCCGTAAATAAGAAAAATATGTAATTTTTTTGCTTTAAAATTTGTTTTTGGGAAATTCGAACCGTCCAATGTATTTAAAAAGTGTTTTCAAGGGTCCACGTGGAAAATCTTTAAAAACAAATACCAGAAAGAGCTTGATCCAAACAGTTTTTTGCAAAAACTACATATTTACAATTTTGCAAAAAATTGCTTGGATCAAGCTTTTTCCGTTATTTTTTTTTTTGAAGATTTTCCGCATAAACCCTTGAAAACACCTTCTAAACATATTGGACGGTTCAAATCGTCAAAAAAATGCTCGGATCACGGAGATCCAGATGTCCGGAGTCCAGAGTCCGGATAGAAAGCTCTCCCTATATATATATATATATATATATATATATATATATATATATATATATATATATATATTCTCGATCTCATAAACTTTTGTTGCCCTTATATCAAGTTGGTCCGAAGAATTACAGCAACCTGAAATCATGTTCAAAATATCTGGCCTGTTTATCTCATAAAAAGATCAATTTCTACCAACGGTTTATAAACCAACATTTTAGAATGCCTTCGATCTTCCAGAAAATGTTTATCAGTACTAATCAAAACAATGTAAATGTCTACTCCAGGGTCAATTTTGTAACTGAACCACACAAATCGTACCATTAGAAAAACGAAAAAAACAAAAAGGCGCAACTTTGCATATCAGTCAGGACATGTTCTTAGTACTGTGTCAGGCGCAAAAAAGGAAAATTGTGGAAGGAAAACAGAAACAATATTTGCCCATTTGGCTGTTTGTTTCTTTTACCCAAAAATCAATGCTTTATTCGTGTATCATCCTTTTGGATGGGGAAACCTGAATTGTCTGGACAGAATCCGACTTCGTAACTCTCCAAGTGCTGCAGAACCAGTTTAGAATTACAAGCCATTCGAATCAAAGATACCAGGAACAATCCCCACTTACAGTCATTGCTTCTGCACTAGGTTCTCTGCATCTCCAAGCTCCAATTCACCTCCTTTGCATTGTCCATGAAACATCGTTTCGATTTGCTCTAAAGACTTTCCTTTTGTTTCCGGAACACACTTATAAACAAAAACAACGGCGAGCGATGAAATCGCAGCAAAGACAAAGAAAGTTCCTCCAACTGTAATGGCACGAGAAACGGAAAGGAAAGACATTGCGATGAGACCGCTACTGACCCTACTCCCCACTCCCCCAAGAGCCGCGGCTTGGGCCCTGAGGCGGAGAGGGAAGATCTCCGATGTCAAAACCCAACAAATTGGGCCTATGCCCACTGAGAAGAAAGCGACATTCCCACATACCGATAGAATTGCTATTTTTATGCCAACCGGACTATTCCCCATGAAGGAGAGAGTAAGTCCCAGAACAAACAAACAAATAGTCATCCCAATTGTGCTCACATAGAGCAATGGCTTTCTACCAACTCTATCTATTAGGAAAATAGCCACCAAGATGAACATAGTTTTTGTAAACCCAACCGCGATGGTTGCACCGAGAAGCTCTGAGTTGCCGTTGATCCCGGCATCTCTAAAGATCGTGGGGCTGTAATAAGTGGTTGCATCGATCCCCGTGATCTGTTGAAAACACTGGATTCCACACCCAGTGATTAGCATCCGTTTAACCCCGGGAGAGGGACTCAACAACTCCCGCCAAACGGCTCTTTCTTCGTAATTCTTGGAGTTTGAGTGACCGGCGGCTAGTTGAATTTCTGCTAGCCTCTCCTCCACTTCTATTTCACTTTCGATTGTTTTTAACAAAACCGATCTTGCTTCCTCAATCCGGTTCTGCATTACCAACCACCGCGGAGATTCCGGGATGAGAATCAATGCAAAAACAATAAATACCGACGGGAGGATTCCAACGCCAAGCATTACACGCCAGCCTATATGCACAGGAAGCCCTGAAAATGCATAATTTGCGACATAACCTAGGAGGATTCCTAGGTTTATGAAAATCTCCGGGAAGGAAGTTAGTGATCCTCTTTCAAGAGAAGGCGAGATTTCAGCAATGTATATCGGTGCAATCATGAATCCAAAACCTATTGCTACCCCTGCTAATAAGCGTCCCACCATCAATACAGTGAAAGAAGAAGCAAGAGCCATTATAGCGGCTCCAACTTGGAACACAATTGCTGCGACTCCCATGGTCCATTTTCTACCTATGACATCGGATGTTTTACCCCCGGCTAAACTACCCAACAATGAGACAATACTTAGAATTCCGACGAGGACTTCTTCTTGAACCTCGGTTATGTGCAAATCCTCCTGGATAAATATAATAGCTCCACTCATAACACCCACATCTGCGGAAAAAGAAAAAGAAACAATGTTACCAAAAGTGCTTGAAAGTATGTTGTAAACTTGATCTCTGATGATGGAAAATGATCTCTTAAAGGAACAATTTTGCATTCCAAAATAACATTAAAAAAAACGTACCTGGTATACTTATTATGACGGAAATGGGAAGAAAGAGGAAATATTTGAACCCTTTAGGTTCACCTAGATCAAAATTGAAGGGGGTCAAGTGGTGAACTTTTTAAACTTAGCTGTATTCTACAACAAAAGAACATTCCCATCAAAGCTAGGAATGAGATCCACGATATTTTGGGGTGATTATCTGGGCTTTCTCGCTGAAGCGAAAAGATCTAAAAGGCAGGTTCTTGGCCTCACCATGCAACGGTTTGAAGAAGAGATTCCACGAGAATGCAGGTAAAGAAATTGTGTTAAAACGCTACAGCTCAATCCCTCCCTTCTTATTTTATGTCATGTTTGAAATCCTAAGGCCCCGCTATGTAAGGATCTCAATACCGCAATGTTTCAATCTCACAGTGTTGGCAAAACTGGTGTGTAGCTACTTAGGGACAGCTGGAATCTGATGGCTATGAAGGCTATTTAGTATTTATATTTATTTCCCACAATATCCTTTTCTGTATACTAACTCGGGTCAAACCCGTCTTGGATTTGGAGATATTAATGTCTTATAAAACATCAGAAAATTTTATCGGTTGGGGTTAGAAGGAAGGCATGGCACTTCTAATCTCGGAGGGTTGTGATAAAACTTGAGAGTGGCATTTCGCCCCTGATGGGGATTGTACTGTGAAGTCTATCAATGAAATGGCTTTATATCGAATCATAAAAGCTATTAGGTAAGAGGAAGTGGGTACTCAAGGAACAGAGATAATCATCAGAAGCTCTGGAATAGTGTTTGGGTTCTCCCTACTAAGATTAAACTCTTTATCTGGTAAAAATTTCATGACATTGCACCCATTAAGGAGGTCCTGTTGAAGAATGAGGACTCCAAGATGTCCATATATTACTGTAAAGTTACCCAGCTAGTGTGGGAACTATCACCTCAAAGTGCTGATATTTCATCTTTAGTGCTTCAAGGTTTTCAAATGCATGTGTTAGGACTTATTAAAAACTTATGATATAGGATACATATTCTATGATTCGTATCATTTCCTTCCAAAAATCATATCCTGAATTCCTTACTTGTTTTCACGATGAATTTGTGTATCCCAATTTGGTACATATCCTACAATTAGTTATTGAAAAAAGTAATACCATATTTTAAGAAGCAGAACCCTACACACATTCTAAATCGTTTGATCTTATTAAGGCGACATTCAAACCATTTAAATAAAACCAAAACTCAATCCATCATGTTTGTGTGAATCAAATAACTGTGAAGTATAATTTAGGAATTATAATTTAGGCTTTCCATCTATTAGGGTTCCAGATAAATTGTTATTTATCTTTCATTTTCGGGGTAGTTTAATTTTTTATGTTATTAGGGTTTTGTTAAGGTTTTTTTAGGCTTATGTAATCCATTCATTAGTCTTGTAATTGCACACAGTTTTCTAATGCAATAATAATGTTTTTTCGGTTTGGTAGTATATGTTTGTTTCTCTCTTTTCCTTTCAAATCAATCATGGTATCAGAGCCATAAGATCTAGGCCTATAGGATATTTGCTCCCCAATGGGCGGCTATGCCTCACCGCCGCCGGGCACTCATCGCAACTATTCATTGCATCTATTCATGGGGGCACTGTTCATCAAAAGCACTATTCATCGAAAGCATTGTTCATCGAGGTCACTGTTCACAGATATTGTTCATCATCAAAGTTTCTTTCTACTTCTTCCTATTTGCATCGGCAATTTGGCATCTGTTCAACATTGGTTCTTCCTCTTCTTTGCATCTATTCAACATCAGTTCTTCTTTGTGTTCGCATGTTCTAGTTTTGCACCGCTTTGCATTGTTTAGTACCTCCACAATAGTTGATTCGCATTAATTGATTCGTAGTATGATTTGCAGCCGTTGATTTGCAGTAGTTTATTGACAGTAGTGGATTTGCAATAGTTTATATGAAGTTGTTATCTCCTTGGCAAAGTCATGATGCTTTGCAATTTAGGGGGTGAAGTATAATTTAGGAATTACAATTTAGGGTTTCCATCTGTTAGGGTTTCAGATAAATTGTTATTTATCTTTTATGTTTGGGGTAGTTTAGTCCTTTTACATTATTAAAGTTTTGCTAGGGTTTTTCTAGGCTTAGCCTATATAATCCATTTGGGAGATTGGAATTTTTAATCCTAAAAATTTGCTTTTCATTTAGAAAACACTTATTATCCATAAAACAAATTTTTATATTATAATTATTTAAACTTTGAATTGTACATTAGTTTTTGTTATCATATCTTATGATATGCGATACGTATCTCAATACGATCCATAAAAAGAGGAAAAAAAATAAAGCCCGACACACAATATGAATTCCAATGTGAAAAAACTCTTAGGAGAGATGGAATGATGACCCACACGTAAGTCGGAAGCTAGGGAGGACACAAGGGTGTCTCGTAGGTGCTCAGACCCCTTCGCAACTCTAAACATTCTCACATATTATACTAGTTTTTCAAGTTAATTTGGAGAAATTCTATGAGATTAGCCCTCTCAGCCAATGATTAAGTGCCACATGGCAAGAGGGCCGTGTTTTATACTCAACAAATGTCAAAATCATCTGAGCCTACAATGTTGGTCAATGAGAAAGTCATGGTCAATCAAGTTCAAAAGATCGATGGTTGAGAAACCATTTGCAATATATGACAAGGCCATAAAGGTACACCAGATCCCTATCATTCAACAACAAACTCCTTCATTTCAAGGTTGTTGAGATTTTTGAGGATTTGCATTCACAAGCAGATTCTCAAGGCATATCCAATGAACATTCCTTATATTTCCTTTGATTTTAATCAATTAAAGAGTAAAGTAGACAAGGACCAGGTCATGAATACCACGTGGCACTTAATGGAACAAGTTCCAATTGAAGATAGTTAATTGGATGAGCTAAATCAGGAAATAGGTTCTGAAAAGTAGGAAGTACTTGAACTCTTGAAGGATTTAAAAAGGTCGCGTGGCAGCCGCAAGGCAGTTGGTTGGCAATCAACGTGTATAACCAATTTTAGTTCCTAGAAAGAAAAGGAAGTGGTTTGGAAACGTAGAATACGTGTCACATTTTCATGGCCCAAGTATGTCAAACTCCGGGGGAGAACAACTATTTATAGGGGAATCAGGGTAGGCTAAGGGCTCTACGTCTCAACACTCAAATTTCCTTTGTTATTAGCTTATTAGCTTCCAAAATGCTTTCCAGTTCAGTAAATAGTTTACTTTCTTGTTAACAGCATCTAATTCCTCAATTATTGTGCTTTGATTTAGTTTATTGTTTCATTTCCATCATTGTTACAGTGTTTCATCAATACAAGTGACAATTGGTTTATTTCTTGTCTTAATAAGTTTATTCACTGTATTCTATGTCCTTAACACGCAAGGCAATTTGAATCACTTTTATAACCTATCCAAGGGATGTAACACAGTCATTTAGTTGGAAGTCAGAGATTAGGCATGTTCACGTCTAGACCGCGACAAAGTCTTGCCACGCCCGAGCATCAATTAATCATTTATCACACCGCATGGCAAAGGCGGTGTAATACCCTCGTCGTTTTTTTTGGAACAAGAATATACTTCTTGTTATCAACGTAGAAATAGATAGGATTTGGTCTTCCGAGCCCCACTAACTACAAACCATGCGTCCACCAATGATTGGAAGTTGCATGCCAGTTATGAAGCACCAACACTCCCGAAAATCGCCTTATACATGTCGAACACTCTAGAGACACCCTCACCATATTATGTTATAAGTATTTTTATGGTGGTATGCCCATTAAATTATAATATTTTTTATGGTGGGACAACAGGGTAACTTTTGTAAATTTTAAAAGCTTTTGAGATTAAAATATTTGTAACTTCAAAAGATTGGACCAAAATTGTAATATGACATGTGTGGATGCATATAGGAATTCATCGTCGGTCGATAATTGTCATGTCAAAGATTAGGATACCTCAATAACTTTTGATGGAATAATGATCCATGAAACAAAACAGATCCCATAGAGTATTACACTACAAAAAAGGTGGACTGTCAATTCAACTTTTAGGTACTTCTCCACAAAACTTGTCTTTCAACAATTAATCCAAGCTGTTGATGGAGTGATTCAGTTCAGCTTAATCTGGTAAGAAAATCAACATCAACATCTTTCTATATTAGTGAAATACTGTATGAGTCTAGCAAACTCATGGAGGATTTTGCCTCCCTTTAATGTAGAGACTCCATTTTTTAGAGATTGAACTGACATATGGAATTATGTAGCCGACTTTCATAAATTTAGATTAATCTTCAATAACCAAATTGATTTGGTGCTAACCAGGAAATAAAGCAGATCAGATAAAAAGTACACAGACAGAGAGAGAGAGAGAGAGAGAGAGAGGGAGGGAGGGAGGGAGAGAGGTACAAACCATATCCAAGGAGCACAGCATTGAGAGAGGCAAAGATGGCACATGCCAAAACATACTTTTTGGTGCCTTTGTTGGTCTTCTCTGGTTCAAGATTTTCCTCTACAAGATCAGAGTACATCCTTTCGTATTTTCTTTGCACATTTTGCGGGATACCCATCTTTCCCAAAGATCTTTCTATATCTATCTGTGTATATAACTATAAATTCCAGATATGCTAATTGAACTGAACTGAACACCAATATATGTATGGGTCTCTCTCTCACTCTCCCCTCTTGGCTCACATAGAGAGGCAGGAGAGAGAAAGGAGGGTTGAATATGGATATGGGTAAATGGGTCTAGACCTTTCCTCTTGCCTCACCTCACATTGAGAGAGGAGGTAGAACCGTAGTAGATCAGAGCTGTGCCTGAACACTCGGCTGTTGACCTTTTTTTAGATCCAGGAGGCAGAAACAGAGAACTATAGACGAAGATCCGGAAGAAAATGTGACTCAACTGGTCTAAAAAAGCCTAAAATGTTGTTCCCAGAATCCCAGTTGATATATAGTAAACTATAAACTGTACTCCTACAAATTTTGATCCGGTCCCACTTGAAGTTCAACCCTCAGCTTTTAAACCCAATTAATTTATTCATTTTATATTGTTTAATTTTATTCTCTGCGCCTTTTCTTCTTTTTCATTTTTTTCCTATTTTTTTACTATTTTGTATGTGAGAATGTGAGATGTCTTCTTCAAGGGTGGTGGAGAAACACTTATTTTTGTTTTCATTGAGCATGTGGGAATCTTATTTTTAGGTGAGACGTATTCTTCATGGGTCGCGGAGAAACACTTGATTTGAGATTTTGTGCCCAAATATTGTTGATGCGGGATTATTATTTTAATCTTTTAAGTGAGATGTCTTCTTCAAGGGTGGTGGGAGAACACTTCATTTGTGTTTTGCGCCCAAGTATTGTGAATGTGGAAGAAAGACAGCATTGAAGGCGGTGGACTCCGAGGTCTGGTCTGCCTCGCTTGAGGAAGACATTCCTGAAACCACCTCATGCCACTTCAGAAATCCCAAAAATTGGAAGGACTATGTTAAAACTAAAAACGACTTCGGTTTTCTACAAATGTTTCTCAGTATAACATAAAAAAGTTGGCAAAAACATCTGTACAAAGAGATTTGTAATGGGCTAAAAGAAACATTATTTGCTCCGCGGTATTTTTTTTTTCCCCGGGTGTATCATAGGTTGCACAGGTAAGCCTGCATTTTCTTGACAGAATCTGAACTAGGTCTTGTTCGGCGGGTGGTTTGAAAACATTGCAACACTTCAACTGCTGTGAAACAAGTTTAGCATCACGAGCCATTCCAATCAAAGGTACCAAACACAGATCTCCACTTGTAGTCATTGCTTCTGCACTAGGTTCTCTGCATCTCCAAGCTCTACTTCACCTCCTCTCCACTGTCCATCACTTTGAAACATCGTTTCGATTTGCTCTAAAGACTTTCCTTTTGTTTCCGGAACACACTTGTATGCAAAAACAACGGCGAGACATGAGATCGCTGCAAAGACGAAAAAGGTTCCTCCAACTGTAATTGCCCGAGAGACAGACAGGAAAGTCATTGCGATGAGGCCACTACTCACCCTACTCCCAACGGCCCCAAGAGCTGAGGCTTGGGCTCTCAGGCGGAGAGGGAAGATTTCCGATGTCAAAACCCAACAAATCGGGCCTAGGCCCACTGAGAAGAACGCGACATTCCCATATACCGATAGAATTGCTAGTTTTACGCCAACTGGACCATTCCCCATAAAGGATAGAGTAAGTCCTAGACCAAACAAACAAGTAGTCATTCCAATTGTGCTCACATAGAGCAATGGCTTTCTACCAACTCTGTCTATTAGAAAAATAGCAACCAAGATGAACATAGTTTTTGTAACTCCAACGCCGATGGTTGCACCGAGAAGCTCCGAGTTACCCTTGATCCCAGCGTCTCTGAAGATTGTGGGGCTGTAATAAACAGTTGCATCAATCCCCGTGATCTGTTGAAAACACTGGATTCCGCATCCAGTGATTAGCATCCGCTTAACTCCAGGAGAGGGACTCAACAACTCCCGCCAAACGGCTCTTTCTTCGTACTTCTCAGCATTTCCATGACCGGCAGCTAGTTGAATTTCTGCTAGCCTCTCCTCCACTTCTCTTTCACTTTCGATTGTCTTCAACAAAACGGATTTTGCTTCCTCAATCCGGTTCTGCATTACCAACCACCGCGGGGATTCGGGGATGATAATCAGTGCAAAAATCATGAACACCGATGGAAGGATTCCAACGCCAAGCATTACACGCCAGTTTATATGTGTGGAAAGTCCCGAAAATGCATAATTCGAGACGTAACCAAGTAGGATTCCTAGGTTTATGAAAATCTCTGGAAAGGAAGTTAGAGCTCCTCTTTTAATAGAAGGTGAGATTTCAGCAATGTATACCGGTGCAATCATGACTCCAAAACCTATTCCGATTCCCGCTAGCAAACGGCCCACCATCAATACGGTGAAAGAAGGCGCAAGAGCCATTATGGTGGCACCAGTTTGGAACACAAGGGCTGCAAATCCCATGGTCCATTTTCTACCAATGGCATCGGATGTTTTACCCCCGGCCAAACTACCCAACAATGAGATTATGCTTAGAATTCCAACAAGGACTTCTTCTTGAACCTCGGTTATGTGTAAATCCTCCTTGATAAATATAATTGCTCCACTCATAACACCCACATCTGAGGAAAAAAGAAAGATACAGTGTCACCGTAGTGCTTAAAAGTATGTCACAAATTTAATCTCTAATAATGGAAAACGATTTCTTAAAAGAATGAGTTGTGCAGTATGAAATAACATAAAAGTATATTGTTCAATATATGGGGTTTATAACTTCATACCCACCTGTATTCTAATTTATGAAAAGAAATGGGAAACATTTGAACCCATAAGATTTACCTAAGAATTAATTGGGTACAAATGGTGAACTCCTGAAACTCAGCTCCATTCTACAGCAAGAACATTCCACGGAAGCTAGGAACAAGATCTGTGATATTGTGATATTTTGGGTATTAGAAGGAATGCTTCTTCGGGTAATAATCTGTGTCTGCTAGCTGAAACAGGAGATCTAAAAAGCAGATAAAGAAAGTGTGTTAAACTCCATCCCTTCTTGTGTAATCTCATGTTTATGTAGGGACCTCAATACCAGAATATGTCAACCTAGCGAGTTTGGCAAAACTGGGGTGGAGCTACTTGGGGACGGCTGGAATCCTAGGATGACGGTTTGGACTTGGAAAGGTGAAATATTGTCTCACAAGATTCGTTTCTTAATGCTAAGCTGGGCTCAAAAGTCCAACCCTTCTTGGATTTGGAGGACTCTGAATGTATTATCTAAGAAATAAATATCAATTGGGGTTAAAGGAAGGGCACAACACTTCCAATCTCGGGCAGTAGTGATAAAACTCAGATGGCCTTTCACTCCTGGGGGGACTATTCAGTCAAATCTGTCTGTGAGTTGGCCTTAAGTTGGAGCATAATATCTGTTAAGGGAGGAAGTGGCAACTCAAGGAACAATGATATCATAAGAAGCTTTTTGTTCGGCAATATCACAAGAAGCTTAGGGATTAGGGTTTGGGATCTCCCTACTATAGGTAAGATTAAGCAATTAGTTTGGAAAGGATTTCATGACATTGCACCCGTAAAGGAAGGTCCTGTTGAAGAGTAAATACTCCAAGATGTCAGTATTACTGCAAAGTTTCCCAGCTTGCTCGGAAACTATCATCTCTAAGTGACTCTAACTACTGATTTGTGATCTGATGGAAGGGCCCTTACATTTGGTTTATGGTTCTCAAATGCAGGTGTTAGAGAGGTGGAAGGATGACCATTCCGTCTGAAGCATAGACACTTCATTGGGAGTCATGTACTGGTGTCAGACACTAACACTCTCCGGACACGTGTCAAACATTCAAACCCAAAGTGTACTATTTTTCCTTAAAAATTTTCATTTGGCCATTCTCAGACCTCATTCCTCAGGACAGTCATAAGACACTTCGGGGTTTTTAAATGAAATAGTAAGCTCTAGTGGAAATTTAGGGAAGCCTTCCTTTCTACGTCACAATCAAACACTCATTGATAACAAAGGCACATTTAAACGTTGGCATAGTTTTTCTTGGAACACTTTTGTAAAAGATGTAAAGATAAATACGATTTAAGGCATACATGGTGTTATATCCATACACAGGGCCTTATTTTGTTTTTTTATTCCATACAATTTAAGGCACACATGGTGTTATACTCATACATAGGGCCTTATATATCTTCCCACTACGAATAAAACCTCAAATCTCTGATCATTTTGACTGGAAGAACATATTACAAATGAATTTTGTCATATGCTAATGAGGTCAACTAACTCCATTTCTAAGAAGTCACGTCAAAGATTAAGATACCTCAAACAATAAAGTCTATTGTCAGTTACACATTTTAGCACTTCTCAATAACCCAACAAAAATTAATCTTCCTAGCAGTTGATGAAGCGATTCAAGGTTTGTCGGGAATTGGCTTAAGTCAATTTTTAAGTCGATGTATTATGAGAAAGTATGACCTCTCTCGTAATAAGTCACTTTTGAGTTTAAGCCACGAATTGGAACAAGGCCCGAGTTGAACCTAATTTTGGTTTTTAAGTTAATGACTCAATATCAGCACTTCAATTTTTTGTACAATAGGGAAAGTATAATTCTACCCAACATTCACGGGTTTTGCCTGCCTTTGAAGTTTGATGTAGAGGCTAAAATGTTTTGACATTGAACTGAATTATACGAAAATGTGTACTGAACTTTGTTAAACTAGGGTAATCTACACTACAATCATTCCAAAAAACCAAATTGATGAGGTGTTACCCAGATAATTAAGCAGATCAGACAAAAAAAGATACACAAGGGGAAAAGGTACAAACCATATCCAAGAAGCACAGAATTGAGAGAGGCCATGATGGCACATGCCAAAACATACTTTTGGGTGCCTTTGTTGGTCTTTTCTGGTTCAAGATTTTCCTCCACGAAATCAGAATCCATCCTCTTATATTTGCTGTTACCAATCTGCCCATTTTCCTGGAGACCCATATCTCCCCCTTATATCTATATCTATATCTATACCTATCTATGTCTATAAATCCACAAACAGAATTGAAGAAAACCAGGGAATTACATAAAAGAACAAAAGTATGTATGGGTCTCTCTCTCCTCTTGGATCACAGGGAGAGAGGAGAGAGAAAGGAGGAAGAGTGTGGGTTATATTGCATATATGGTTCTTCTCTTCTCTCACAGGGAGAAAGAGGATGGGACAGAGAAGCGTGTCTGAAGGTTAGATCTGAAACAGGGAAAGGAAGGAGGAGAAAATGTAGGTGTAAAATGTTGAAATTTTTGGGTCCCACCTGAACGCAATTGGGTCCGATGTTTATGTCGGAATGTTTCATTCTTTGGCACGAAAATGTAACGCAGGGAGATGGCTCCCTGCGCGGTTGGACGCGGCAGTGTTAATTTGGCTTCTATATTTATGTTCTACTCTTTCCGTCTCAATTTTATTGTCCATCGTTCTATTTTAATCGGATAAAAAAATAATTATATCTCTCAATCGCTAATACATTTTTTATATGATATGGATCTTGTTGATAGATCTTGATTTAATCTAATAAACAAAGTGTTCAAAATCACCTAAAACATTGAAGATTATAAGATATAACACTTTGAAAAGTGACACGGACTTCCATAAAGGACTATAAAATTGGGAAGGATGGAGTATTATTAACAGTAGTATGCCACATCCTAGAATATAAACGCGGAAAACTACTAAATTTGACAGAATCGGAAATCATGTAGCGCAAAATGCACTCAGGAATTGTAGTGCGCTATATGACTCCTTCAAAGTATTTTCAATGGTTAAAATTTAAAATATTATTTGACATGTAAGATACTTAAATGTAAAATAATTTAGAACGTTCATTGTATGGTTGAGGTTTATATTACGCACTACAACTCTATAATCGTATACTGGACGAGTAACACCCCAACTGCTAATAACAAGTAAAACAATAAAAAGAATTTATAAACTAAAGTTAACTTTGGGTGACTTGTTGACAGTTGGAATTAAGAAATATATTTTTGTGTGGCTTATGGAGATTCCATAATTATTCCATTCCAAAAATATAAAGTTAGAAAGAATTGGAATTTTTTGGGAAATTGGATACAGTTACTAATTCATGATCTGGCATGTGCAGAATGAAAACGTCATTCTCAATTCTACGAGAATTTTTATGAAAGCCTTTCATGTGCTTCTTAAAGCATATAAAATAAATAGCGTATTTTTAGGAACATTTTTTAATATCATTTCAACCCTGCCAATAGCATTGCGACACAAGAATGCAGCACAAGTCACCGAGGATTAACAACCTTGCCGTGTAAGCAAAGGAAAGACTTGGAAACATGCATTGCATATAGATGACCACAAGATTTCCATATCACTTAGAAATTAATGACATAGATTTTGGATAGATTACTTAAGTATTCCATGGACCATATCACTTGGAAATTAATGGTATCTTTAAATACTTAAGTAACTAATCCAGTCACACGATGGTTTGAGATTTAGGCTGCGGATATAATAGGAATTCCAATCGATGCGTTACACACATCGCATAGCACACCTCTCAACATCAGGCATAAAAGGAATGAAGGGAAGGAGAAAAAACCTGGACCCAGTATGTTTCAATAAAAATTTACGATAAAATTCGGGTGCAAAGAAAAAAAAGGGTGAGTTATGAATTATCTCAGTTGCATGAGTTTTCATAAAAAGTTGTGTTTTTAGCTTGCTAAAATGTTTATGTTAACATATGAAATTCTTTTGTAGCAAATATATTATGGAATTATGTTGTTTTGCACAGCTTATGGGAAAAATATTGTCGATACATCCAAACGATGTCCCTGAATCTGGTGGACGTTATAGATATCAGTCGGAACAGTGTTATAAGGGCAGATGGATAGGGGCACAGCCAGGTACCCAACTAAAATTAATCAATTCAACGTGGTAAATTGGGGGTTGCTCCCTCATAGCTGGCGGAAATCGTTGGTATATCGTATGGTTCATAAAATGCTATGTTACATGCGACCTTATTTTTAATTTCTTTTTGTTACAGTATAAGTTATGGAAAAAAAATTGGCGTTATGATTTCTGGTTTGATGAAAATAATTTTAATTTCCATGGTAGCCCATGTAACTTAGATAATTTATAAACTCACACAGGCGATGGCTTACATTGTTGTAATTTTTCCCTTTTCAGGTAACTAGGGATAGAAGGACGGGGCAAGTTACTAGTATTTAGCTTGTCATGTTTGTAAAATAAATAAAGGAAAAAAAATGTAACCTATATAATGAATAAGGAACTCTAGTGAGCTGCACTTGTAAAATATGGGATATATATATATATATATATATATATATATATATATATAGCTTCCGTAATGTTAAGTTGTTTCTGTCAATAAATAAAATTTAAAAAGGAAATATCAATAGAGGCCTTGGGTGAGACGAGCTCACTGGCCGGTCACGGTATCTAAATCCACTAGATTTGGATCGTGACAAAGTGGTATCAGAACGAGGTTAATTAATGATCATAATACATAAGTCCTCCTTACTATATTATATTATATATACATATAAGAAGTGATTTTGGCCCTCAGAAGCATTAAGTGAACCGACCCTTAAATCTAACTCAATTCTGACCTATTCCAGAAACTACGAAATTTTTGTTTCCTTCCTCATTATGTATATTACCCATTTTCCTCATTATTCCCTTCAACACTCTCCATAATTTACTCCATAAACCATCAGCCACTCACCTTCCCGCTCTCCCTAATTTCCCTGCGGACGCAAAATCTTGGCGACTACCTTCGAGTTCCGCTATCAATAAACAAAACTAACTCTTCTACTCTCCGTTGAATGGTGGTCTTCGATTGGTACTCAGACGAGAAAAGATCCGATTCGTGAGAGTCGGGGTATTCTCACCTCCATACATTGTATCCGCGACTCATGCTCAATGATTGTTGAAAAGGGGATGTCAAGAATACTTCTACGGCATCATAGCAACTCCAACAAATCAAGAAGCGGCAAATATTCTGGTGGTCCAGGAATTCCCGGAGGTCTTTCCAAATGACTTACCGAGGACTCTGGTGGATCGAGAGATTGAGTTCACAATAGAAGTTACACCAGGCACGCAGCCAATTTCGAAAGCCCTTATCTTATGGCTCCAGCCGAGCTTAAAGAACTAAAAACACTGTTAGATAAGGGGTTTATCAGGTCAAGTACATCACCATGGGGAGCGCTGGTACTTTTTATTAAAAAGAAAGACGGCACCCTGAAGTTATGTATTAACTATAGAGAGCTAAATAAGGTGAAAATAAAAAACAAATACCCATTGCCAAGGGTAGATGACTTGTTCGACCAGCTACAAGGAGCTCGCGTGTTCTCAAAAATCGACTTACGTTCAGGGTGTCATCGGCTAAAGATGACAATGGAAAATATAGAGAAGACGCATTTCGAACTTCGATATGGGCACTACAAGTTTTTGGTCATGCCCTTCGGAGTAACTAACGCACCAGTGGCTTTTATGGACCTAATGAATCGGGTATTTAAGCAATACTTGGATGAATTCGTGATAGTCTTTATTGATGATATCCTCATCTACTCCAAAAACGAAGAGGAACATTCAAGACACCTATGAATAGTTTTGCAAACGTTGAAAGACCAAAAGTTATATGTCAAATTCAAGAAATGTGAATTTTGGCTAGATAAAGTGGTCTTCCTTGGGCACATTGTCAGCGGTGAGGGAATCTCAGTAGACCCTCAGAAGGTGGAAACAATCATAAACTGGCCAAGGCCAACTACGGTAACTGAAGTTTGCAGTTTCTTGAGCCTTGCCGGCTACTACTGAAGATTTGTTCCAAAATTGCTGCTCCGTTAACAGAGTTGACTCAAAAAGGGGAGCATTTTGTGTGGACAGAAAAGCATGAACAAAGCTTTCAGGAGTTGAAGCGGAGATTAACAACGGCATATGTTCTTACACTCCTAGAGGGAACTAAAGGGTTTGCGATCTACAACAACGCGTCTCAATAAGGCTTAGGACATGTATTGATACAGCACCGAAAGGTCATTGCTTACGCTTCTCGACAATTAAAGCCTCATGAAAAGAACTACCATGATGTAGAGTTGGTTGTAATAGTATTTGCCTTCAAATTTGGCGGCATTACTTGTATGGAGTATCATGTGAAAATTTATACTGATCATAAGAGTCTAAAGTATATCTTTACCTAGAAGGAGCTGAATTTGAGACAACATCATTGGTTGGAGTTGCTCAAGGACTACGATGTTTCCATTCAATACCATCCAAGAAAGGCCAACGTCATTGCAGATGCCTTGAGCCGCAAGGCAATAGGAGCTTTAAATTGCATTATCACAAGATAGACACCCCTATTGAAGGAGATGGATAGAATGAACCTCGGAGTGATAAATCGAGGATCAAGTGTCTTGTGTGCAGCTATGACTGCTCAACTGATAATAATAGAAGAAATCAAACTAAAGCAAAAAGAAGATCTTAAGTTACAGAAGATCCATGAGCAAGTTAAGGTAGCTCCGCATTCTAACTTCGTGATATCAAATGATATGTTACAATTTCAAAGTCGAATTTGTGTTCCTGATGATCCCCAAATCAAGCAACGAATTATGGAAGAAAGTCACAACTCCAAGCTCTTTATCCATCTGAGAGTCATGAAGATGTACCAGGATTTGAAAAAGGTTTACTGGTGGATGGGCATGAAGAGAGACATTGTTGACTCTGTAAGTCGGTGCCTTCCATGTCAACAGATTAAGGCTGTGCGCGAAAAGCCTGCAGGATTATTGCAGTCTCTGCATACACTAGAATGGAAATGGGAGCATCTCACGATGGATTTTGTAGTTGAATTGCCCCGCTCACAGAAAGGAAATAATTAAATATGGGTAATTGTGGATCGACTTACCAAAACGGCCCATTTTCCACTTGTATAGACAACTTACACAATGGATCAATTGGATGCCCTCTACGTTCGAGAGATCATTCGATTGCACGGAGTACCAATCACTATAATTTCAAATCGAGACCCAAGGTTTGTCTCCAGATTTTGGAAAAGTTTTCAGAAGGCCTTGGGGACAGAATTGCGATTTAGTACATCATTCCATCCACAGACTGATGGATAGTCGGAGAGGACAATCCAAACTCCGGAAGATCTATTGCATGCTTGCATGATGGATTACCAAGGAAGTTGGGAGGAACACTTGGCATTGGCCGAGTTCACCTACAACGATAGCTATCAGGCGAGCATTGAAATGGCCCCTTATGAGGCTCTATACAGCAAGCAGTGCAGAACTCCAGCTTGCTGGACAGAGGTAGGCAAGATGCAACTACCTAGACCCGAAATTGTTCAGGAAACAACAGAAAAGATCAAAGTTATTCGAGAGAGATTGAAAGCTGCTCAAAATCGTTAGAAAAAGCTACACAAATATCAGAAGAAATGAGGCGGAATTTCAAGAAGGAGATTGGGGTTTTCTAAAAATTTCACCAATGAAAGGAGTATTGTGTTTCGGAAAGAAAGGGAAGCTAAACCCCCGGTATGTTGGACCATTCGAGATCATAGAAAGGATTGGACCAGTGGCCCACCGACTAGCTTTAAATCCCGAGCTAGCCAACATCCATGATGTTTTCCACATGTCGATGCTAAAACCATACGTTCCAGATCCAACCCACATGTTAGCAATGCCGCCAATAGAACTAAAGTCGAACTTGACTTATGAAGAGCGACTAGTCAGGATTTTGGATCGACAAGAAAAGCAATAAAGAAATAAAATAATTCCACTAGTAAAAGTGAGAGCACGTTATCCGGAGCTTTTCAAATAAGGTATGGTCGCACTACGTTTAATTTCTTAAGTTTCGCCAAGTTTGGAGGACCAAACTTTTTAAGGTGGGGAGGATGTAACACCCCGACTATTAATAATAATTAAAAAATCAAAAGAATTATAAAATAGAGTTAACTTTGGGTGACTCGCTAACAATTGGAATTAAGAAATATATTTTTGTGTGACTTAAAGCATATAAAATAAATAGCGTAGTTTTAGGAATATTTTTCAATATCATTGCAACCTTGCCAATAGAATTGCAACACGAGCATGCAGTACGAGTCACCGAGGATTAACAACCTTGCCGTGCAAGCAAAGGAAAGACTTGGAAATATGCATTGCATCCAGATGACCACGAGATTTCCATATCACTTGGAAATTAATGCTATAGATTTTGGATAGATTACTTAAGTATTCCATGGACCATATAACTTGGAAATCAATGGTATCTTTAGATACTTAAGTAACTAATCTAGTCACACGATTTTTTGAGATTTAGGCTACGGGTATAAATAGGAATTCCCATACATGCGTTACACACATCACATAGCACACCACTCCACATAAGGCATAAAAGGAATGAAAGGAAGGAAAAAAAACCTAGACCCAGTATGTTTCAATAAAAATTTACAATAAAATTCGGGTGCAAAGAAAAAAAAGGGTGAGTTATGAATTATCTCAATTGCATGAGTTTTTCTTAAAAGTTGTGTTTTCAGCTTACGAAAATGTTTATTTTAACATATGAAATTCTTTTGTAGCAAATATACCATGGAATTATGTTGTTTTGCACAGCTTATGGGAAAAATATTGTCGATACATACAAACGATATCCCTGAATCTGGGGGACGTTATAGATACCAGTCGAAATAGTGTTATAAGGGCAAATGGATAAAGGCACAGCCAGGTGCCCAACTGAAATTAATCAATTCAACATGGTAAATTGGGGGTCCCTCCCTCATAGCTGGCGGAAATCGTTGGTATATTGTATGGTTCATAAAATGCTACGTTACATGCGACCTTATTTATATTTTCTTTTTGTTATAGTATAAGCTATAGAAAAAAAAAAACTGGCGTTATGGTTTCTAGTTTGATGAAAAGAATTTTAATTTCCATGGTAGCCCATATAACTCTGATAATTCATAAACTCACATAGGTAGTGGCTTACATTGTTGTAATTTTCCCCTTTTCAGGTAATTATAGATAGAAGGACGGGGCAAGTTACTTGTATTCAGCTAAAGTCATGTTTGTAAAATAAATGAAGGAAAAAAAATGTAACCTATATAATGAATAAGGAACCCTATTGAGCTGCACTTGTAAAATATGGGCTAAAGTTGTGTTTGTGTGTGTGTGTGTACACTCCCGGATTTAAGGAAAAAATGGGATTTTTTTGTGTTGCAAATTTTTTTTGGAAAATCCAATCCGTCCAATGTGTTCAGAAGGTGTTTTCTAGGGTTTACGCGAGAAATCTTCAAAAAAAAATACCGGGAAGGGCTTGATCCAAGCAGTTTTTGCAAAAACTGTATTTATATATTTTTGCGAAAACTGCTTGGATCAAGCCCTTCCCGGTGTTTTTTTTTGAAAATTTTTCGCGAGGGCCCTTGAAAACACCTTCTGAACACATTGGACGGATCGGATCGTCAAAAAAAAAAATTTGTATAAAAAGTCCGGAAATTAAAAGTCCGGACTAGAAGTTTACCCTATATATATATATATATATAGGATAATGATCTACTAAGGACTCCCTTACGATTATTCCATGCGGACCTCACCATTCCGGATCAAATTTTGATAGCATTTTTAACAAAAACTGATCTGATCAAGCCCTTCCGGGTTTTTTTTTTTTGAAGATTTTATGCGAGGACCTTGGAAAATGCATTTTAAAAACATTGAGCGGTTCGGATCGTCAAAATTTGATCCGGAAAGTCGAAAAATGGTGAGGTCCGCACGGAATTTTGTTTTGAGGGAGTCCTTAGTAGATTGGCTTCCTATATATATATTTATGGTTTGCTTCTAATCCGGACTTTTAATTTCCATACCTCATGATCCAAACAATTTTTTGACGATTTGATCCGTCCAATGTGTTCAGAAGGTGTTTTCAATGGTCCACGCGAGAAATCATCAAAAAAAAAAATACTGGGAAGGGCTTGATCCTAGCCGTTTTCACAAAAAATATATATTTACATTTTTTGCGAACACTGGTTGGATCAAGCCCTTCCTGGTATTTTTTTTTTTTTTGAAAATTTCTCACGCAGACCCTTGAAAACACATTCTAAACACAAAAAAAAGCCATGTTTTTGTTATTTTCGGGAGCTATGGACTATATATATAAACTTCTTATCCGGACCTCATGATCCAAATATTTTTTTGACGATCCGATCCGTCCAATGTGTTCAGAAGGTGTTTTGAAGGGCGAGAAATCTTCAAAAAAATTACTAGGAAGGAAGCTTGATCCAAAGCGGTTTTTACTAAAACCGCTTGGATCAAGCCCTTCATAGTATTTTTTTTCAAAATTTCCCGCGAGGACCCTTGAAAACACATTTTAAACACATTGGACGGATCTGTTTTTCAAAAAATAATTTGCAACACAAAAAAACCATTTTTTTCTTATTTCCGGGAGGTATGGATTAGAAGTTTTTTTGTATATATATAACTTCCGTAATGTTAAGTTGTTTCTGTCAATAAATAAAATTTAAAAAGGAAATGTCAATAGAGGCCTTGGATGAGATGAGCTCACTGCCCGATCACGGTATCTAAATCTGCTAGATTTGGGTCGTGACATGACGACTCACATTACGCACTACAAGATCCTCATGCAAAGCCGGTCTTGAGCTAAAACAACTGTTGCGGCCGATTTATGCCCCAAAATAAATACAAATTTTAAGGGTCCCCATATTTTAGTACCTCTAGGTATCTTTTGTAATAAAATAAAATGTACATTGTACATAGGACCCAATTCCAAACTCAAAAGAAGCCTAATTTCAAATTCACAAGGTCCCAAACATGCATTAAAAAAGCCTCAAAGTTAAACCAAAACCAATAAATTAAGTTAGGGATAAAAAAAAAGGGGGCAAGTTGTGGACTTACGAGTTCCTAAAGCTAAAATCTCCAGTGATTCTAGGTTTTGATTTCATTTTATAAGTCAATAATATTATTTAATTTAGTTATATTTCAACAAAAGTCATGAATAATATATTTCTATTTTAATTGATTTGGGGCGTTTTTGCTTAAATCATATTTCTATAAATCGGAGTATCTTTTTTGTTTCTTTGGAAGTGTAATTTACATTTTGTTAATATTTTTCAAAAAGGCTTACTTTTAGTTTTTCCTTTAAGGCTCTAAAAAGTCAGAGCCGACTCGGTCACATGTCCTCGATTGACCATTTCATTGTTCTCTCTAGTTGTAACTGCCCTTGGTGGCTATTGGTACACATGCAATGTCGACGAGGGATTGAGGGTACTCTTCAACTTTTCTTCCCTTATATAAGTATAATATATAATTGTCATTAGGGGTGCCCAAACACCGTGCCGGGTTGGGCTTGGGTTGGGCTTATACTAGACAATTACGAGATTTGTCTATTCTCAAGCCCGACCCATTAATAATCGGACTTCATTTAATATACACAAGCCAGTTCAATTAAAATTTTGATTTCCCGAGCCCGCCCAACAAGCTCATTTATTTTTCTAAAACATGATATCACTGACATAAACTAAATAACCATAACAATCGCAATTACAAATTCACAACCGTAATAATATACTTAAAGTTCTAACTTCTCCCAAAATATTAAAAAACAGACTCATAAATTAAAGTGCAAATAAAGTGCTCTAAAAGATGGAACTCTAACATGTAAAAACTTCTTCACAACTGATCTTGTAGAGTACAATAAAAATAAAGAAAAAACTATGAGTTATTACAACTATAAGACAGTAGTTTAAGAGGAAAAAAATTTCAAAAACTTCTTAACAAATTGCTATTACTTCAAAGGTATTTTTGAAATAGGTAGTACGTGGAATTCATCTTCATCAATGTCACTTTCATCAAGATAAACAAATTCTAAGCAGCTAGGCTCTAGCAATATTGTAAGAACCAATATGAAAAATCACTTTTTGGAGAAGTTTTGATTTAGCCGATAAAAAGTCCTGGTAATTGTTCTTTGGATTTTTCTAATCACAACGGTATAATCAGAAGTTATTTTGAGTAAAGAAAGTCATCTTTCACCCATTTTCTTCGGAGAAAAATATGCCGTTTTTGGTTTTGTACTAAAGTGAGAGGATAAGATTTTGATGTAATTAAAATTTCAAAATTTTGAAAATGTCATTGTTTCCAAATGGGGGGTACTTCCTTTTTTTCATAAATAAATTAAATTAAAGAAAATTATAGTCTTTACTTAAGTTTGGTTTATGAAAATAAGTATTGTGGTCACATATTATATACACAAGTGACATTTGAGTATGATGTGTAATTAGAGTGTTATATTGAGAAGTGTATGGGGGAAGTTTGCAATTTGCCAAAAATAACACACTCATCTCCCTCCTCCCACCTGATCGGCTCCCTCTCTCTCCTCCATTGTTACACCTTCAAGCTCAAATCCCTCCCTTATCACTTAACCACTTCAAAAACTAAGGTCATTTTCACATTCTACACACTCTACAGAGCTTGGGTTGCCATGTATTCACACCGAAAGCTCCAATTTCGGAATTTGGAGTTTTCTCTACCTAGGGCTTCATTTTTCCACCATTTTCAAGCAAAACCTTGAGGTAGGGGAACAATTTCTACTCTCTCTAGTTGTATGCTTGTGATTTATTGCATCTATCTTGTTCTTGGCCTCAATTTCATTGAAAATCATATTTTCCTCAAATTGTGTGGGTTTTCCCCCTTTGATTCTTTGATCTATGAAATTACTTGTTGTTTGGTGAAATTGGGAGTGAAATTGACCTCTCTCAATGTTTAATTGTTGCCTAGTATCTCTATTTTGTGCCTAGACTATTTCATTTGTGATTGGGTTGAAATTCCACACCTCTATGGTGAAAATCTGCACTGCTGCCCCTATTTTTCAGCAGCTTTCCTAGATTTTTTGGGTGGTTTCCGGCCACCCTTTAATGTTCGTTTGGCCTCCAACCGTTTGGGACTTCGTACACTTGATAAAGTAGCAACGTGGTAACCTCAAAAACCATTTTGAAATCATTAAATTACGACTTTGACCCGTGTTTTTATTGGACAATTCATTATACGTATCGGATACAAGGCATATTTGATTGGTCAACCCATTTGGCAAAAATTGTCGCGTTTCAAAAGAAATGGTACTTTGGTGAAATGAAATTTAAGAAATGGATTTGTTATGAAAGTTTGGGTGAAATGTTTGTGAAAATTAGATGTTTTAAACCAATGCCATCGTTTGGTAAATTTTTTTTATAATGGCACGTGGAGCCTATGGAATCTGGCAGGGGCACGCAGCGCCCACAGAACCCAGCAGGGGCACGCGAGGCCCACAAAACCCAGTAGAGGCACACTAAGTCTACAAAATTCGGCAGAGGCACGAGGAGCCTATGGAATCCAGCAAAGGGATTAAATCCCTAGTACTAATGAAATAATGATTTTCTTCAATGAAAGAAAAGGGAAATGAGATTTTCGAACTATCCTTTGTGTTTTGTCGAAACTCAATATATAAACTTGATTTTAGACTTGTATGATGAACTTATCAAGTTGGAATGGAGGGAGTATTAAATGGAGGGATTGAGGATAAAATAGGGAATTAACAAACTCAAAATGTAATGAAAAAAAAATTGAAATCTCCAAAACGGATGTAGTGCATGAGAAAAACGTTGCCGTTTTGCTTTGGTTGCCCAATGCGATCTTGTGAGATTTACACTTTCGGGCACCACAATATTGATCCGAACTGTCAAATAATTTTAAAATAACTATTCAAGTGGTTTTGAAAATAATCAGGCACATTGGATGTTTTTACATGATTGATCTAATTAGTTTAATTTTCATTCAGAATTTAACACCCTATAATTTGAAAGAATCTTCAAGAAAATTGCATACTAATATAAAATATTCCTATTAGAGATGTTTAATGTAATGATTTACGTAATGGATTGGAACCTTGAAAATTTCTTACCCTATGAAATTGGTTACTACTTTGCTGGTCATTGGATTTGAAACTGGTTGTTGCTTTGTAGGTGGCTGGATTGGAAATTGATTTCTAATTTCTGTTTTTTTTTTTTTTTTGTAATTGATATCCACACTTTTTTTTATTTTATCTTTCAGTGAAATTTTTACTAGGGGTGCACACGGTCCGGATTAGACCGGTTCCATAGAAATCCAATAACCGGATCATTCCGACCGGTTCTAGAAAATTAACAATCAAAACCTAACCAATACACATATAGAATTTGTCCAGATCCAAATCACAAGACGGGACCGATTTTAGTTCAATTTTGGTTTCATCTGATTAAGGAACACTTTGTCATGACACCTGAGTGAGTGTGTGTGTGTGTGTGTGTGTGTGTGTGTGTGTGTGTGTGAGAGAGAGAGAGAGAGAGAGAGAGAGAGAGACTTTGAATGGAAACCTGGGGGGTGTTGTGCATCCCCATGCACAACACCGTGCTGTGCAGCCACGCGGCGCGGCCACGTCGGCATTTTTTCGACAATCGGAGATGTTCACCGAGTAGACCTCGTTGAGTACTACAAGTGTACCAAAATCAACCCAATCGGATATCTTTAAGTGCTTCATCAAAACACAAATAACATGAAACAATGGTTTTGATTCCGTATTTGTGTCTATTTGTGTTCCATTTCTTTTAAAAGTATTTGTGTTCCGATGACATACTTAAAGATATCCGATCAAGTTGATTTTTGGTATATATGTAGGACTTGACGAGGTCTACGTGACGAACGTCTCCAATTGTCGGCAAGGTGCCGACGCCATGGAGATGCACAACAAGCCCCCCACGTTAAATAGTTTTAAGGTTGAAAGAGATTAAGGGAGTATTGTAAAGAAATAGGAAAGGAAGAAAAAATTAGGAAGCAGATCAAGATTAGAAAATAAGAGAATTGAGTTTTCCTTTAAGTAGCAATTGTGAAATTAAGGTGGAACCAAAAAAAAATTGAAATTAGCAATTTGGTATTACTAGATCATATAGTAATATATTAAAAACTTTCTAACAAAATAAATTGTTATTCTAAATAAACATAAAAGAATAACTTACTAGAAAAAAATACCAAATCAAGATAAATAATTTTGTACATATATAAATATATGAGTAAATATATCTAATATTAATGCTATACGGTCTGATTTAGTTCTAATCGTGGTTCTTAAATTGAGAACCAGTAACCAAACCATAATTGCCGGTTCTGAGTTTTTTAGAACCATAACTAGACCAATGAACCGTAGAACCAAACCAAATAGACCGGTTCGGTTCGGATCGGTTTGGTGGTTTTATCAGTTTTCTTGTGCACCCCTAATTTTTACACATGAAAGTTTCACTAGAAAACAAAAAAAGGTGTAGAAATCACTCCTTTTTTTTGGGATTTGAAAGTATCGCATTTGATATTAAAAACTTATTCTTCTTTTTTTTGCTTGTTAGATTGGTAACTGGTTTGAAACCTTGAACCAATATGGTTTAATGTAATTCTCAATACAGTTTCAAAGTATTGCATTAAGTAATGCTTTTATATAATGTAATGTTCTATATATGGTTGTTTATTGGTTCTTGTATTTCTTTTGGCTTGCTAGTTGCTATTTTGGAATGTAATCCTCAGATAAAATTAGAACCGATACATGACTCGCAGATTGGATTGTAACAAGACTGTAGGACTTTTAAGGCTGACACGGATTGCATTTTTAAAAAAACCGTGCCTTGTAGATTAAGATTGGATTTGGAGGAATCAAATCCGATTCGGACCATGAGCAGTCCTAGCTACCACACACACACACACACACACACACACAAAAAGAGAGAGGGAATTTTGACTTTCCAAAAATGTCCTCGAATTATTGATTGAAAAATTTTCACTAGATTACGCTGCCTCCGTCGTACTACTAACAATTACCTAATACCTAATGTATATTTCAATTTTTTCTTCAATCGTAGCAAATGCCAAATTTATCACCAATCACCAACCATTGTCAGACCATCTATCTAATTCCTTGTCAATTTTTTGGTCTTGCTTGGATTCCAATATAATTTTCACAATTCATATGTCACGCCCTTATTTTTACAAAACATAAATAAAAGAATTTCAACAATACATAAGTCAAATGATGAGATTTTCATAAATCCATCCCAAAAGGTTTCCATAAAATAAAGTACATTCTTAGCCCATTGGCTATCAAATGTTCGGGCACCCTTGCCCCAAAGGTGAAATCAATAATATCCCACAAGTTATTACAAGTTCAACGTCAAAAAGATAGTGAAAAAATTAGAGTTACATTATTATTCCCTAAAAGAAAATTTAATGCATAGAAGATGAATAAAATAACTCCATATCATGTATGCTCATCATCCAAATCATGCACTCCAAACCATGCACGATCAAAGCTGGGTACCTAAAAAGGGATAGGGTGAGCACACACAGTCGTAGAAAAACTATTCTACTAATGCTAGGTGTATGAATGTGATATATGCACATGAAACCATGATATGTCAAATGGATAAACCAATGTGAGTAACGGTAACCAAATTATTAGGGAAGGGATCTGGAGGCACCAAAGTACTCAAATGATTGCCAAGTATCCACCAACAAACTATATGTTCGAAATATTTCCTAAGTACCCAAACACCACCCACATATCCATTTTCATTACACCCAACTATCCAAGTTGATCACACAAGTTTAAAATCAAGTTTACATATCGAGTTTCGACAAAACACAATGAATAGTTCAAAAAACTCATTTCTCACTTCTTTCATTAAAGAAAATCATTATTTCATGAATACTAGGGATTTAATCCCTCTGTCGGATTCCGTAAGCTCTGCGTGACTCTGCCAGATTCTGTAGGCTCCGCGTGCCTCTGTCGGGTTCTTTAGGTCCCGCGTGCCTCTGTCAGATTCCATAGACTCTGCGTGCCTCTGTCGGGTTCTGTGAGTCCCATCTGCCCCTGCTGGATTCCATAGGCTCCACATGCCTTTATAAAAAATAAAAAAAACTTTGTCAAATGATGACATTGGTTTGAAAGATCTTATTTCCCAATATTCCGTTCTCATTTCCCAATATTACATTCAAAATTCATTTTCTCCAAGTTCATTTCACCACTTCACACCTTTCGATGAAATGTGCTACGCACACACCCACACACGCTTTCTAAAAATCAACAAATGTTCATGTGAGATGTTTGGTTCTTTTACTTCTTTGCAAATGGAAAATAATTGTGTGCGAGTGTGCCAGAGAGAGTTTAAATCTCCTCCCTCAGATTAACTTTGGAAAAACCAAATCTAATCAGGCGATTGTGTTTTATTGGTTCAATTACCTCAATTAAGAGGATTTTTTCAACAAGTGAAGAAATGTAAACCAACAAACTTAGGAAATCAAAGAACAACAAAGAAACAAGACACTTCGATTAATGAATCAAAGATAAACTTACTTCGAAATTGTCTCCAACTTCAAATACAGAACTTCGAACAGGTGATTGTTGCGAAAACAATCGGGATAGGGGTGATTGTTATAAGAACAATCGAGTTTAATCCTAGTCTAAATCCTAATCTACTTCCTAATCTACTTCGAACTGAGTTCGAAATCCTAAACTACTTTGCCAATGAACAAACCAAGCATCAGTTTTTTGATAGCTGTTTGTTGAAGATTTGTCCGGGGGTTTTTACTCTTTGAATTCTTCTATTTATAGATCTTTGCTTGTGATTCAACTTCCCGCTCAATGAATTTGAACATCGAACTTTGCTTCAACTCTAACTTCCACTCGAGGTTGGCGGTTGCTCCTTCCTCCTCCACGTCTGAATTTGAATTCTTCTGAAATCTTCCTCTAAAAGCTTTGATTTTGAATCTGTACAGTTGTTCAAACGAACTCAAATGATTAAGCGTTAAGATGAATAACTGCCTTTCTATAAGTATTCCACGTGTTATAACTGCCAATTTGCCTTGTTTCCCAAGTTCACACGTAGAACTTATATACTTAACAGTTGATCCCATAGCTTTGAGGTCAATTCTTTCCAATAATGATGGTTCGTAACTGCTAATAACCGTTTTTATATTTTGAACACGATACGACATCGTATTTGCACAAATATGTTCTTTTAATCCAGTGTGTCTATATCGACGAGTAATTGCCAACGTTTGGCACTCTTGATTACGTGTCAATTAATCATTGGATTGGTTGATTTTAGATGTAAACATACCCCCCACATTAACATCTTTTTCAAAGGATTTGAATAAGTGTTAATGTGCCCTTTGCCGCTTCGAATTCCCATAAGCTTCCGAAGCAGAAGTTATTGGCGGTTCTGATCACGCTCCACGATGCAGTTAACAATAAATCTCTTCATTCTCATGAGAGATTCATGGATAGTGGGCAGTTAAAACCCATGTTCTCCATTTTGCTAGAATTTGAATCGTTTAAACTAACAACTCTGTTTATAAAAGGACTTAATCACTGGCAAAAATCAATCACCAATTTCCTTTGTAAACCGATCTTCATCTCAATTTATCCATGGTCGATATTTCCAAAGACTCAAAATGCCTTCGAAAATTTGGTTCTAAATGATTCAACTTCTACTGACACTAGAAACATTGTGACGCCAATTGTTGGTGAGATTCGAAAGGATCGATCTTATACAGTGGCTCACGTAGAAACTTCTGAGCCCATTGACCCATGGAACCCTCCATCGCCCCCTACTCATAAACCCTTTCTATGGGGTTTACCATCTGAGATAGTGGTGGTAAAAATAGATGATCCTGCTGGCTATAAAGGTTGGAGCCATTATCGCTCATTGGCTATGAGTGAATATTTAGCTCCTTTCATCAGACGAGATCCCAATATAATGCTGCTTGACAGTCTTATAGCCACTTGTTTAACTCCCGGCTTCTTTAAAGTCCATGAAGACGAAAAGTCAGGCTTTGCTGGGTATGGAGAACTTAAGCAGAAGGCCAGTACTCAATTTATATACTGGTTGCATAAGGTTCGAAGGCCCCATTTTGAAGGGGACTTCATTGATCCTGCCAATCTTCCCCTTTGAGACCTTCTTGAGAATACGGATTGGTTCGAAGAGCTAAAGAGTATCAAGTTTGACCCTACTCCTTATCATGCTAACTTTTCTTATTCTCTTTATCCCCATTCTGATTCCCTCAAGGCCAAAGAGCTATTGGCTGCTTTTGCCTTTTTGGATGTAGGTATTCTTGAGGAGGACATACCTTTTAAGAACTTTTTATGGGCTTAAAAACTCTCCAATGTAGCATTCAAACTAGCCCTTTTCTTTCACTCTTTTCTCAATCACTTTCCTCTCGCTTGAATGTGGATGAAGAATAACACCGCTTCGTTTGGGTTTAATCAAGACCTCCATGACTACTGAAGTGCTTCATGATCGATCTCCAAACTTCATAAGAAGGTGGAAAAACCTTAAAGGCGTTCCTTGAAATGCCCACTAACGTTTCTAAGAGGCTTCAAGGCGTTTAAGAATCACATGAAGAGAAATGCTCTCAAACTGGCCAAGTTCGAAGTTAAAGCCAAGACTATGGTTTTGAAAATCAGGCCATTAATTGAGAAGAAGCTTAAATTTGATGAAGAAAACAAAGTTAGAATGATGGAAAAGGAATTTTTTAGCTTCACTTGGGCACGATTCCATGCCTTAGTGACTTGGAGCTTTCCTCATTATTTCCAAGTTATTCCTACTCCAACGATTGCTTCACTACCAAGTAGATGCTTAGTCCCCTTTGTGTAATAGGATTTTATAGCATGTACTTTCTTTTATCTGAAGTTTCAATGGAATATTAGTTCTTTCAATGGCTTATTATGCACTCTTAAATACTTTTCGAAGCACTTAATTATGCTTTTAACCAACTCGAACTTTTAAGAATAAAGAATATTCCATGAGAATAAACCAAAGAGTGGTTCGAAGCATGAATACGATTTAAATCTAAAAATAATTATCAATCAAAGGTTGAAACTAAACGTGGGCCAAAAAATAATCATAGGCCCAATAACTTTAAAACGGATACTTGGCCTGAAACGCTGCACCGCTTTCTCATAACGTATAAATTAGGGCTTGAACCATTCTCATTTCGCGTTCAAACTTTCAAACACTTTTGCTCTCCCTCTCTTTCTATCTCACCCCTGCATCCATGGCTTCTGAAAGTGAATTGTCAACAGGTACCCCTTCCTTCGTGCTTAGGAGTTTGGTTACCAAAGAAATTCTGAAATCTAGATCGGGTTCTGGTCAGCTACAAAATCGTACTTATGTTGAACACCCAGGTGCTAGCAGACTCCAAATTCTTGGACCAGCATTTCTTGATCTCCCTTTGGCATTCACAGCATGTTATCCTTTTCTCGACGGGAGTGACCTTGTGAAAGACAGCCCTGGATTTCTCCAATCGCCAAGAAGAATTTCATCTGCTGGCCGAACTATGATAAAGAATGGGAAGAATGGTCCATTCGAATGGTCAAAGCTAAAGGTAGAGAGTTAGAAACTGCTGGGTTGTCACATGTGATATCTTTGCTTCGAAATGGTATCTTGCAAAACCCTTCACTCATACATGCTGCTTTAGCCTTTTGGGATCCATCATACAATTGTTTCAGGTTCAATTGTGGTATGATGGCTCCCACAGTTCTAGATATCTCTTTCCTCCTCGGACTTCCTCCATACGGTACTTACTTCGATATCACCTCACACACAGAAGTTCCATTTCTGAGTGAAATCGAGTATGCTGAAAAAAATGCTTCTTACATCAAATTTCTAGATAATGAAAGGAAATACTCAGATGAGGTTTCTAACAAAGAGTTGTTTGCATATATTTGGTATACTTTATGCAAAATGGTCTTCTGTCATGGAGGTAAGAAGATGGTACTTGAGTTCGCACCTCTGGCCTACGCTCTTTCACAAGGGAAAACCATTGACTTGGCTTCTTATTTCTTAGGTTATGTTTACAAAATAGGGTCTGATAATCATGCCAAGCCACTTTATCAAAATTTAGGAGGTCCCCTCTGGTTCCTACAATTATGGTTGTTAGCTTACTTTCCAGACCACAAGGTTGCAAAGAGATACCCTCTTACTGTATATGGGGATAGATTCATCATATTAGATTCGATTCCCCTTACCTTAGTAGGTTATCTTCAATACTTTTATCAACCGAAAAGAAGACAAGGAAGCGGATGAATTCTTGCCTTTTCACAACCGGGATGTTGGGCCAAAGTGGTTATACTGGTGATGACACAACGCTGCACTTACGCTATCATGAAGCATGGGCAAGTATTCTTCTACCCAGGGAAATTATCATAGGTGCCTATGTGGGTGGTTGTAGACAATGCCATCTTTGAGATCTCTTGCCACCTTTCGGTTGCACAATTTGGCATGGTACAAGCTATCCCATGCCCTTACCCCCGTGAACTCAACATTACCCTTTTACAAGAAACAAGATTGATAAAAACCATATTGCACGTCTTAATGCCGAATTTATGGAATCAAGAAGGAGGTTTCAGCCATATTGTTTTGCAATAGTTTATGAGCCCCCTCATCCAAAATTCTCTAGGTGGTGGCATAATGCTTTCTGAGTTATATCTCAAGACTACACACTGCCAAAGCTTTTGCCAGAGAAATTGGTATATAGATTGAAAATGTAACTCTTTCTGATTCGATATCAGATGATGGGTTTGGGGTAGACCCAATAAGCACATCTCAATCAAATCAAGAAGAAGAAGAAACACCGTAAGTACAGACCTTACGCCCGATTACCTATTGCTTTAGATGTCAAACCCACCGGTTTGTGCCATATATGGTGACTAGATCGCAACAACAAAGTAATTTGCTAACATTCCTCCTTCTCCATCGGGGTAATCTTTTTGATGACTTGTATAACTACCTTAACCCGAAGTCTTTCTACTTCTTACCTCATGATCCAATTTACAGAGTCTATCTTGAAGAAGAAGATTAGGAAAGAATCTACTCCATCTCCTGTTCCTCCAATTTCGAAGCCAGGTAGATCTTTTAACCGTCAAATGCTTATACTGACACTCGAATTTCTTCTTGCTAGGTTTCTTACTCCCTTTTGTTCTTTGAACAGACAAAAGAAAGAGAAACACCTCAGAGCAAGAAGTTACTCCAAAAAGAGCAAAACTTTCCAAAACTCATGAAGTTTCAAAGAAGAGAAAATATGTTTTGGCTGAGGAACCAGAGGAAGAAGAGAGAGGAGATGTCACGATAAGTCAGACCCTAAAAGGTAAACTTTATAACATCACCTTCATTATTCCTCTTCTATCCTCCAATTCATGTGTTCTTATCTTTGAATAATATTTTTTAGAAAAATGACCACAACCAAACACTCAAGTTAAAGCTTCAAAGGCTTTTTCAAAGTCATTTCAAGACATTACCGCCGAAGCTCAAAAATCAAGCGTCCTTCTATTTTGGGGCTTTCCCTTTGAAGCTTCCAAACCTTCTTCAATTATCACAAGGAAAACTACGCCTTGATGTTGTTAGAACATCCAATTGAAATGGCACACGCTTTAGTGCAAGATATGTCCCTTCCTGCCATCAGGATTGTAGCAAGAGCTTTGGCCTCGGAAGGTATTCAAAGCGAGCCCATCGAAATACCCACAGAGACAAGCTCTATTGCAAGGGATACTACTAAGCAAGCTGAGGCTATAGTTGAGCAAACTGCTCCTGATCAGCTTCTAGAAACCAACATGCCTACTGAACAAACTCCACCAGGACCGTATCATCCAGTTGAGGTAATTTGATTCATTGTGTTTATGCCTGCATTAATCATACCTTACTTCGAAGACTTAAGCCTAATCATACTTATCCATTTCCTTTAACAGATTTTGGTGCTTCTACTAGCATTTCTGCTGGTGATACTTCTTCACCGGAGGCGGTTCAAATCAAAAGTGAGTGATTTCTGCCAAAGAATCACCAATCCCAAGGCTCCCATTTCTTCTCCTGAATCTCCCATCAACCAACTCAAAGTTCAATACAGTTTATCCCCTTCAGAGTTGGTAAAACCAACTTTCTCTCCAGATGAGATTCAAGAATTGAGGGAGATCTTCCGGCCAGACTTTCAAAGTTGGGCTTTGAGAATCCAGGCCGAGGGGATTTAAAGGCACATTTGGATATCTGTTTGTCAAAGCCAGCCTCGGGTATGCTTGACACAACTTCTCAAGTGCTTCACAAACGACTTTTGAATAAAAGTCACGAGTTTCAAGTGAAGGCTCAACAACTTTGTGAGGTTCAAGAGAGGCATCTCACGAGAGAGAGCTTGGCGTGACCTTATCTAATGCAGATGATGAAGCTCGAAGAGTGGTTTCTTCTTATGATCAAGATGTTAAGAAGCTTCATTATCTAAGAGAGGAAGAAGGTCGACTAGAAGAAGCTTTACTTCAAGTTAGAAGAGAAATTGATCAGACCTCTTCTAATATACAGTCCTCTATGAACAAAGCTTCTTCAACAGTTGCAATCATCAAAGACCTTAAGTCCCAACTGCAACAAACCTCGATCAAAAAGGAATTTTATGACTTTATTTGTAACAGAGGTGCTCATGTATGGAGTGACCTAAAAGATACAATTGTACAGTTTCTAAGTAATGAATGAAATGTTTATTTTTCTCTCAATTCATTACTTTATGACTGCTTGGAATGTCGATCTGATTATTTAGCATTCAAGCTTCGAACCATTTTATCTGCTTGTTCCTTACAAATGATCTTTGAACAGCACAAGCAAAACAGAAGACAAACTGATTTTATTTCATCTTCTACTAAAGGATTCCCAAATGGTTGGGAAATAGGCCTTCAGATATCTTCCATTGATCTTTCTTCTATGAACATAGCCATTTAAATCTTTCAAATGATATGCCCCTCTTTTAAGAACTCTATGAATTTGAAAAGGCCCTTCCCAATTTGGGGCCCATTTTCCAAGTCCTTGCTTTCTTTCTTTGATAGGTAAAACCACTTTCCATACTAAATCACCTATATCAAAGCTTCGAACAGCCACTTTCTTGTTGTAGCTTCTAGCTACTCTTGACTTTTGTAGCAGTATTTGATTTAGAGCCTTAATTCTTTCCTCATCCACCCCTTCTAGCTCCATATGCATTGCTTGATGGTATGCCCCAACATTTAGGTTATTTTGAGAAGCAACCCTCTGTGATCTCACTACAATTTCCATTGGTAAAACAGCATCATGCCCATAAGTTAAAGCAAAATGAGTAGTACCTGTACTGGTTCTTCTAGTGGTTCGATATGCCCATAGCACATTTAAGAGTAAACTTGGCCATTCTTCCAGATTTCTATCAACCATTCTTTGAATACCTCTTTTGATAATCTTATTGGTTGATTCTGCCTGACCATTTGACTGAGCATAATAAGGAGTAGAGTTGATCAAAGAAACCCCATGAGAAGCTGCAAAAGCTTTTACTGCTCTACCTTCGAAGATGGAACCATTATCCACTGTTATGGTTTCTGGAGATCCAAATCTATATACAATCTTCTTAATGAATCCAATTACTTGTTCTTGAGATACATTCTCAAAAGCCTGAGCCTCCACCCATTTAGTAAAGTAATCAGTGGCAACTAAAATGAACTTATCACCACCTCTAGAAGCAGGGTAGATCATGCCAATCATATCCATGGCCCATCCTCTAAATGGCCAAGGCTTAACTACATACTGTAATTCAGTAACAGGTAATCGCTTGAGAGGTCCTGTCTTTTGACAAACTTGGCATCCTTTTGCATAATCAATACAATCTTTAAGGATGGTAGGCCAATAATATTCATACCTTCGAATTAACCATCTCATCTTGACTCCTGCTTGATGAGCTCCACAAATACCTTCATGGACTTCTGCCATGACTTTAAAGGCATCAACCTTGCTTAGACATTTAAGCAATAAACCGTCTACTCTTCTCTTGAACGGCTCTCCATTGTACATAATGTAATTAACAGATCTTAACATTGTTGCTCTATCTGTTTTAGCATCAGGCTTTGTTAAAATAATCAATCAATGATTGTCTCCAATCGTTCGAACTAGGAGGAATGGTGATTTCACATACTTCGAAATCAGTATATCTATCTTTGAGCATTGTTAAGGATTTCCTTAGAGTTAACTGACAAAACTCTTTGTTGTCATCAGTGATAAATTTAAATCCTGATGCTCTTTGTGCCACTGCATCTGCTTCTTCATTAAAGAATCTTGGCACATAGGTGAAAGTAATCATATGAAACTGCTTCACTAACAACTTCACATATTGATGATAAGGTTTTAAACCAACACTATGGCAACCAAAATCTCCTTTCACCTGGTTTATCACCAATTGAGAGTCTCCAAACACTTCAACTATGTCAATCTTTAAAGTAAGCAACAGCTCTAGCCCCATAACTAAGGCTTCATACTCTGCTTGATTGTTGGTGCATTCTCCTTCATTTATTTGAAATTCAAATTTGGTCTTCAAACCTTGAGGGGACTCCAAGACAACTCCAATTCCAGCCATTTGGAATGTTTTCGAACCATCGAATCACATCTTCCATGGTTTAATTGTTACGATATCAATATCTGCTACCTCAGGAGTCTCAATTTCATTTGGATGATCAGCTAAGAAATTAGCCAAAGCTTGTCCTTTAACTGATTTTTGAGGAACATATTCTAGATTAAATTCTATTAAAGATACAATCTATTTCCCAATTCTGCCACTAAGTACGTGGTTGAGACAACATATACTTCATAACATCCGTCTGAAATTACATAAGTTACTCTAGGCATCATATAGTACCCGAAGTTTCTTGAGCGAAAAACAAAGTTAAACATAACTTTTCTCTTTGCGAGAATACCTACTTTCACAATCATTAAGAAACCTACTTAGATAATAAATAGCTTGCTCCTTTCCTTCTTCATTATCTTGAGCCAATAGAACTCCAATTGAGTCATGGTTTCTTTTTGAAATACAATTTAATGTGCTCTCCCTTTTTTGGGTGGAACAAGAACTGGTGGATTGATCAAGTACTCCTTGATGGTCTTGAAAGCATCATCATGCTCCTTAGTCCATTCGAAATCCTCTCCATCCTTCAATTTCAACAAGGAAGAAAAGACTTTAGTTTTCCCTGCAGTGTTAGATATAAACCTTCGAAGAAAATTCAATTGTCCAAGAAATCTTTGAAGCTCCTTCTTATTCGAAGGAGGTCTTGCTTCAATAATAGCTTTAGCTTTATTGTTATCAACTTGAATACCTTTACTGTGAACTAGATATCCTAAAAAGTTACCTGCTATCACTCCAAAAGCACATTTAGCAGGATTCAACTTTAGTTGATAATGCTTCATTTTTGAAAAGGCAATTTTCAAGTGCTCTACATGATCATCAATAGATTTTGATTTGACAATAATGTCGTCTATGTAGCATTCCAGAAAACCCCCAATTATCTCATGGAAGATAGTGTTCATAGCTCTTTTGATAAGTAGCCCCAAATTTTTGAGCCCAAAAGGCATTTTGACCCACTCGAAGGTCCCAAGGTTGCCTGGGGCTCTAAATGCAGTTTTATGAACATCTTCTTCAGCTATACAAATTTGATTATACCCTGAATGTCCATCCATAATGGACAAAATTTTATGACCTGCAGAACTATCCACAAACATATCTACTATAGGCATTGGGTATTCATCTTTAGGGGTTGCAGTGTTCAAGTTTCTAAAATCAATGCAAACCCTAATTTTCCCATTCTTCTTAATAACAGGAACAATATTTGATAGCCATTCTATTATCTTGTCTTTTGTTTAATAAAACCAAAGATTTAGAAGATTTTGAATTTCCTTTTTAACCAATGATATGGTTTTAGGAGACATTTTTCTTGGAAGCTGTTTGAAAGGTTTGCAATTAGTTTTAATAGGCAATCTATGCTCAACTAAATCCCTACTCAAACCCATTAATTCCTTGTAACTCCAAGCAAAGCACTCTTTGTTCTCCTTAAGCACCGAGATCAACTTGGACTTGAAAACAAACATCAAGCTTCGTTGTTGATTTGTACAAGATTTTGGAACAATTCCTTCTCCCAATTCCACTTCTTCTAAAGGGTCTTGAGAGTTGACATGGCCTATAAAAGCTTCTTCGAACTTAATCGCTTCAACCCCCAAATCATTTTTTTGACCAATAATTCTTCCCAATCATTTGTTTCTTGTAACCTCCTCGCTCTATTTCTAGAGCCATAAATTTGACTAAAGCCAATGAATTGGCCTCTTCAACCTCTCGCCTTGGATTCACATCCAAGCACCTCATCTCCGTGAATTGTGCGATTCATAATCAATCGCTTGTTTAAGCTTAGATTTTAACTCGCCCGTTCTCCCATTTCCAATTCTTTGGATGGAAGGGTGGCGGTTGTGCTATCTCACTTAAAGGAATGATTTCATGCTTATACATTTCAGCCTCTGCACAATTTGCTGAAGTACTGAAGGGATGTGGATCTGCTTTCACTTCTTCGATTCCCACCTCTTTCCCTTTTTCATACTTCACAATCATCAAAGCTTGATGCATCAAGATGGAATACAGACCATTAACATGAATCCAGGTCTCTACCAAGTAAAGCATTATACTTACTTGTAAAAAGTATCCACCACAAAGAAAGGTCAGTGATCGGTTTCCACTTGGCCAACTTTCAGTGATAGAAACAATTCCTTTGGGGTTTTACTTTCACCAAGAAACCCAAAGAATGGATGTACTTGTTGGGATCAATCGAACCTTTTCCTTCCCCAACTTCTTTAAGGTCCTAGAAGGCAAGATATTCCACTTCTTTGCACCATTGTCAACCAATACTACTGCTTAACAAAATCCCATCAAACAAAAGCGGATATATATAAAGGTTTCAAATGGTGCCTCATATCATTGGAAGGTGATTTGAAAGGATAAGAAAAGATCAAGTTACAATTCAAATCAACAACTAAAGGGTACTTGAATCAATCTCTGTCTCTGGAACAAATACCGCTCTTTCTGCAGATGTTACTTCTGGCTCCTCCATAGCATTAACCATGATCATAAGCTCTTCTTCTTCTTCTTCCTTTTGAATTTTAGATACTAAAGCTCCCCAATCATCATTCCAACCATTATCATATGTAAGGTTATACTCCTCTTCACTTGACACATCAATGATTTCCATAGGAGTAACTGTTGGTTGTAACGCCCTTCGAACTGGTGAACAATCTGGTCCAAAAGGTCCAAAATCGAATGATGGAGAAACCATGTTAATTTGAACTTCAGGCAAAGTTCCAAACTGAATGGTCCTTTTTTCCTGCACTGGTAATTCTGATCCACCCTCTTCTGTGTCCATTTTTTCAGGAAACTCCACTGCAGAAGTTTCCATGGGGGACAATGTTTCAATAGGGGATGAACCCATTTCTCCTCCTCCTTCCCTTTCCACTACCATGGCTTCTAATAAGCCGGGCCCGATAGCTTGCCAAGGAATTTGGTGATCTTTGGATCTGCTTTGGGTACTTCACTGTCCATCCTTGCAGCCAGACTTTCTAGTGCTTCTCTTTCGGATTGAGTAAACCCTTTTTGAAGAGATTCTTCAGAATATTCTCTTTAAAGTCTGTTAAACCTCGGGTTAAACTTGTCACCCCCATTATGATTTTCTTTGGAAGCATATTCTTCCATTTGGAAGCTAGTATACCTCCTTTGCAATTTCCTCTTCTGAGTTCGAGTAAGCATAGGAATCATTTGAGGTGACTTGGTCTTTGGATCCCTAATCACAACCCATTGCCCAAAGGGGTGTATTTGGAGGTTTAACCATCCTGTTTCCCACTTTTAGGAGAGGTTTTATATTCCCCGAAGAGTTACGGTTTAACCCTCTTTAGAAACCAATCGGAACTCCTTTTACCAAGGTGAATTGTTCCCCTTCTTCTTCTTTTCTCGGTCTATTAAAGCCTTTCCAGGTGTTAACCTTCTTCAAAGGAGGATACTCTCTCTTGAAGTGATGGAACTGACTAGAAGATACATGTCTCTTGGCCGCCAGGGGCTTCTCATTCTTTCCTTGTTTTGGGCTTATCCAAGGCTTTCTTTCATTATTACGATCCAAAGCTTTTCTTTCCATCCTCTTTGGAAAGAAATCAACCCCCTGTCGATCTAAATCTTTGAAGATCAAGTAATTAGCCACCACTCTCCATGCATAAGCATTCCAAGAAGGATGCTTCAAGCATGGGAAGATGAGATTGCTTGAAACCCTTTTTGAGAAGAACTTCCCCGCCTCATATAATTACGCCCATATGTCTTTCTAGTCTCACTTGAAGTTGGCCAAACTTTGGCTTTCCTCTTTCACATTGCATAGAGTTCATCTCAACATGAACTTCGCTTTTGTTCGCCATACCTCCCCCTTTGTTTTGGCCAAAGTTTGTTTGGCACATTGGTATTAGCGATTACCTCTTCAATTCGAGGAATGGATCCAGTATCTATTCCCATAGTCTTTTCTCGAAACATGATCCTTCCTTTCTTGATTTGCTCTTGAACCCCTCGCCACGGAAAAAACATTACAATTCTTAGTTGAATGAGTCCAAGAAGCATGCCATTTGCAATAGTTCTTTCCTTTTGTTTCTTCCAAAGTTGGAAGTTTAACATTCTCGTGAAGTTTGATAAACTTTTTCTTCAAAAGGTAATCAAAAATTTCATCCGCTTTAGAAACATCAAATGAATATACTTTACTAAATGCTTTCTTGTTAGTTCACGGTGTTATAGAAGAATCCTTTCAACTAAACATTCACACACGCAAGGGGCATGCTCGACGATTTCAGCAGCATCAATTTCATAAGTGGGCTCCTTATAATAGGTTGAATAAGATGAATTATTCCTATCGACATCTTCTTCTAACAAAGATTCATATCTAGAAGCTTTGTAAGTCAGATCAACCAAATCTCTGAACTCTGTAGAATCGAACTTCTTCCTAAGTTCTCTACTTAGCCCATCTTGTGCTATTCTCACAAATTCAACTTACGAAGTTGAAGTTTACACTTGTTTCTAGCCCTTTTAAATCTAGCAATAAATTGTGCAGCCTTTTCATCGGGCTTTTGCTTTAGTCTTGCTAAATCGACCATGGTAATTTCGTGTTCGATTTGATAAAATTAGCATGGAATAATTCTTCCATTCTTTGCCAATTTGGAACCGATTACGGGCGTTAAGTTAGAGTACTATTCAAGGTCGTTTCTGTCAAAGAACTAGAAAACAATTTCAACTTAATAAACCCATTATTGCCCAATTCTTTACATTGAGCCGTAAATCTGGCAATGTGCTCAGTTGTTGATTGTTTTCCGTCCCCATGGAATAAAGTAAAATCTGGAATTTTAAACCCCTAGGGACTTCGAACTGCCGATCTATCCATTCTGGATAGGGTTTTCTATAAATTTGGGTTTGTATTCCTCTGTTTAGAGGTCCATATACTTCTTGCATGAGACCTAATATTTCATCTCGAAGGGTTGGACGTTCTCCTAAAGGTACCCTTGGATTAACAGGTGGTTCCCAAGTAACATTTCTAGGCATGTGATCTTCTGGAAACCTCTGAAAAGGATCCTCAAATGACCTATACTGCTTGAAACCTCCTTCTTGCTGTGAAAAAAGGTTCGCACAAGTGGTTCGAATGCACTCTACCCATCTCTCGTATTCCCTCGCATACTTAGGAATTCCAATTTAAGGTTGGGCCTTTTGCACTAATTCTATCCTTCTCATTAAAATGATTTCCGGGACTATAAACATACTCATCGAACCCATAATCCATGTTTACAAACCCTTCTCCTCATTTAAACCATCAAAATTTGGTTCGAACAGGGCATTAGTGTTTTGTTTGAACACTCTCTTAGGTTTAGGAATTTGGTAATCACAAGCTTTTGCGGGTTCATACCAAGATTCTGGTATGTCATCTAAAATTATAGGCTCTTGTCCAAGCCTTGATTTAGGCCTACTTGTGCTAGCCTCTCCTTTATCCTTCTCAAATGAAGGCAAATGCTCATGCTTAAGTCCTGATTGCTCTTCTAATTTTTGTAATACAAGCTTCTGGGTTTGAGCCAGTTCTTTAAATGTAGCAATCATTTCAGCAAACTGACTAGATGACACCCCTCCTCCAATTTCTGGATTTTTTGGGTCATCAACATGTACAGTTCTATTATTCCTAGTATTCATTCGAGAAGTCCGCCAACCCCCCAGATTTAAGTCTTGACCAGTACGAGTCTCTGGTCCTATTTGAAGGCCTTCGACTTGTTCATTCTCTCTAGAATTAACATTGTTCTCATCTTCTGGCGTTTGGCCAATCTGAGAATCATCTGTTTGCCTCCTAAGTTTTGGAGCCATTCAACACTTTCGGGTCCCACTGGGCGTGCCAAAAAAATGTGTTTGGTTCTTTTTACTTTTTGCAAATGGAAAATAATTGTGTCTTGGCGTGCGGAGAGAGTTTAAATCTCCTCCCTCGGATTAACTTTGGAAAAACCAAATCTAATCAGGCGATTGTGTTTTATTGGTTCAATTACCTCAATTAAGAGGATTTTTTCAACAAGTGAAGAAATGTAAACCAACAAACTTAGGAAATCGAAGAACAACAAAGAAACAAGACACTTCGATTAATTAATCAAAGATAAACTTACTTCGAAATTGTCTCCAACTTCAAATACAGAACTTCGAACAGGTGATTGTTGCGAAAACAATCGGGATAGGGGTGATTGTTATAAGAACAATCGAGTTTAATCCTAGTCTAAATCCTAATATACTTCCTAATCTACTTCGAACTGAGTTCGAAATCCTAAACTACTTTGCCAATGAACAAACCAAGCATCAGTTTTTTGATAGCTGTTTGTTGAAGATTTGTCCGGGGGTTTTTACTCTTTGAATTCTTCTATTTATAGATCTTTGCCGCCAGTGATTCGAACTTCCCGCTCAATGAATTTGAACATCGGCTTTTGCTTCAACTCTAACTTCCACTCCCCGAGTTGGCGGTTTGCTCCTTCCTCCACGCCTCAATTTGAATTCTTCTGAAATCTTCCTCTAAAAGCTTTGATTTTGAATCTGTACAGTTGTTCAAACGAACTCAAATGATTAAGCGTTAAGATGAATAACTGCCTTTCTATAAGTATTCCACGTGTTATAACTGCCAATTTGCCTTGTTTCCCAAGTTCACACGTAGAACTTATATACTTAACAGTTGATCCCATAGCTTTGAGGTCAATTCTTTCCAATAATGATGGTTCGTAACTGCTAATAACCGTTTTTATATTTTGAACACGATACGACATCGTATTTGCACAAATATGTTCTTTTAATCCAGTGTGTCTATATCGACAAGTAATTGCCAACGTTTGGCACTCTTGATTACGTGTCAATTAATCATTGGATTGGTTGATTTTAGATGTAAACAGATAAGATGACATATCTATTTATAAAATCATAGTTCTCTAGTCAAAACATGGTTGAAAGTGATGCCAAAAGTCAATTTTATGAAGGAATAAGCGACCGGGGACCAAATAGACATCAAAAGGTGGCTGAAGACCATCTCAAAACAGGGGTAGTGCCTGGAAATTACAGAGGCAGCAACATATGAACAGTAACAGTGCAGATTTTCACCTCTAAGGTGTGGAATTTCAACCAAATCACAAATGAAATAGTTTACACTCAAATTGGAGATGCTAGGTAACAATTAAACATGGAGGGGGGGTCAATTTCACCAAACAACAAGCAATTTCATAAATCTAAGAATCAAAGTGGGAAAACCCATACAAATTGGAGAAAACATGAAATTCCAAGAAATTGAGGTGTAGAACCAACTATATGCAACAAATCATAAGCATATAACTAGAGAGAGTATAAATTGTTCCCCTACCTCAAGACTTTGCTTGAAAATGGTGGAGAAATGAAACCCTAGGTATAGAAACCTTCAAAACCCGAATGTGGAGCTTTCGGTGTGAATACATGGTAACCCAAGCTTCGTAGAGTGCGTAGAATGCGAAAAAAGCCTTGGTTCTTGAAGTGGTTGAGTGAGGAGGGAAAGATTTGAGCTTGGTGGAGCAAAAATGGTACTCATCTCATTAATCTCAAACCAACACTTAGCCAAATAACAAATTTCAACATTCATCACATCGTGCCAGCTAGACGTGTTCTAGCACAACACTTATTTTCAGAAACCAAACTTAAGTAAAGACTTCTTTACTTTAATTTATTTATGGAAATAAAAAAGTACCTTCTCCAAAATTTTAAAATTTTAATCACATCAAAATCTTATCCTTCCACTTACAGTACAAAACCAAAAAACGACACATTTCTCTCCGAAGAAAAAGTGCTAAAGATGACTTCGCCTTACTAAAAAATAACTTCCAATTATACCGTTGTGATTAGAAAAATCCAAGAAACAATTACTGAGACTTTTTATCAGCCAAAACGAAACTTCTCCAAAAAGTGATTTTTCATATGGGTCCTTACATTATACTCCGTCCGTCCCTTTTTAAGTGCGTACCTTGGGAATAAGTGTAATTTCAAATCCCTAAAAAAATATATTTCCCTATATATTTTTTTAATTTTCTTTATACCAAATTAAAGTGTTCATTGAGTACTTTAATTTGGTGCAAAAAAATTTTAAAAATATTATACGAAAGTACATTTTTTAATGTCCACAAAAATACACGTTTCCCAAAGTAGTCACTTAAAAAGGGACGGAGGGAGTATCTTTCAATCTATAATATTTTTAGAGATTTTAAAAATTTTATATTATAAAACTAATTGATATATATCAAATGGGATCAATATTGCACATAAAAATACGTTATAGATTGGAATGTATGAATAGTTAAAATTTTGTATTGGAATCCGACAAGACCAACAATTTGAGATGGATAGAGTAAGTGAAAGAGTATGATGTGGTGAGGAGCGGGGTCTCCTCTTTTAAGAGTTGGGTCTCCTCTTTCTCTCTCTGGAATAGAGAGTTGGGGTTTCTTATTTCCATAGTAGCCGCCCTTTTCTCACCTTCCCACAACAGATTTACACCTCTATCACTCTTTTTCTCCTCTTGTTTCTATTTTGGGGTGGGGCTGCCGCCCTTGCACCCCACTCCTAGCTTGGTTCCGTGGCTGTCAGCCACCAGTTTTCAATCCACAGCCTCCGACCTCCACCTCCCCAACCGCTATCAGCCGCCACCGATCTCCTCCTACACTATCCGCCACCTACATCTCCATCTCCACCAACAACCACCATACCCCATCTCCACCTCCATAAAAAATCCTTTCTTCGCCATGACGATGGGTTGAACCCGGGTGGTTTGGCCCCCTCCGGCGCAATAAAGCTTCAGATCCGCAGACGGCTGGCCTTGAAGCTTGATTTTCATTCCCAGAGAAGCAGAGGGTTTGCTTTTGGTGCATCTCGACTCAGTTTGGTGAGGCGACTCACTAGTTGTTCCGGTTGGACCAATTTTCAGAGTTAGATTTGATTTTTTTATTTATTATTGTTTGTCCATCTCACATATATTTTGAAGTCCAAACAACCAACTGTAAATTATGATTTCAACACAACTGTAAATTATGATTTTGAAAACACATTCAACGGATATCGATACACATTTCTTGTATATTGAGATAGTTTTTTTACACATTATTCGGTGCCCTAAGGACCGGGGTTAGCATTTTCTGGTAACAATATACACATACGAGTATATATACATGCACACATACATACCGTTCTTGTGGAGAAAACCATGCACTGGACGGTACGAGATTAATAACTTTGCATACGCTGGGTGGTATGAGATTGATAATTGGGCAATATAAGATTGATAACATTGGATACACTAGGCGGTAGACATTGATAACTTTGCATAATTGGGTGAGTTCTCTAATGGATTTTTATTAAAAATTTGATAAAATCAAGCCCTTGATTTTATCCATTGATAAGGAGAGTTGATAAAATCTGAACAGTTAGAGGCGGCTCAGCACGGAAAGAATGTGAAATCGTCAAGGATTACTTCTTTGTTGGCGAAACAAAGGGCTAAATAGTGCCAGTGATTCTCTGAGCTGGTCTGGATTTCCAAAGCCTTGGGAAATTGGTTAAAGATAGATGATAGCACCTTTTTTCCCTTTTCCGTACCGAGAGGGCAATCTTCTCTTATGGTCTTCACCTACTGTCCGGCCCGTGTAGATAGGGCTTGATTTTATCAAATTTTGATAAAATCCATTAGAGAACTCACTCGAACAACTCACTCGAACAACTCTTTTGGATTGTGAGAATCAGAGAGAGAAGAAAGGAAACGGGAAAAAAACTCAGTCTCTCCTACATTTGGATGCAACAAGAGGCGAGAGATGGTGAGAAAGCGTGAGAGACCAGACCACCTCCAGACCCCAGTTTTGTTTCTCGCCAAAAGTGGCGAGATTTTGTGAGGAAGAGAGATCGTCGTCGACATTCGACAGCAGCTGCAGTTCACACCTCATCGGATCGTCGTCAAACCTACACCATTCTCTTCGTATATTTAAGGTGAATCCAGATCTGTCAAAAAAATTGAGTTTTGAAGATTTGTTTTGGTTGCCGGGAGGGATGGAGCCAAAGGGGGGCCAGTAGGGGCAGTCGCCCTTGCAAAGGAGAAAAAAACCTCTAGTATTATATAGGAAAAAAATAAATTTTCTTAAGAATTATATTGTCTCCCTCCTGCTAAGTATTTTAGAAACAAAAATTCACCTCTGCATAGTGAAATTTCTGACTTCGTCCCTAGTCGATAGAGAGTCGCTAGAAAAAGTTTAATCGCTGGAATGGGAGATAGAGAAACTGGTTTCTCATGCTTGTTTGGTTAACATATGGGAAACTCTTCTCTTTTTTTCTTTTCTCATCATTAATGAAAATCTCTCCCATTTTCCTTCTTTTCTCACCTCTGGTGCTAAAGGAGCGGTAAAAGTGGGAGCAGTATATAAGATTGATACTCCCCCCGTCCCAATTTGTTTGCTCAATACGAAATTATGTGTAATTTTCAAACTAAAAAATAATGTACTTACAAAAATAATTTTCTAATCAATATGGATCTTATTTAATGGATATCTTTGAGAACTTTAATATGGTGCAAAAAAAATTTAAAAATTATTTTGATAAATACATTCTTTTTAGTTTGAAAATTGTACGTAGTTTCGCAGTGAGAAACAAATTGAGACAAGGGACTAATTTGGATACGCAGGACCGTACGAGATTGATAAATTTTGGATAAAGGTGAATTAACCGAACCCGACTGGATTTCTCCCGCTAGAAACCCGATCCCGACCCGTGCGCTCTCTTTCTCTCCATCTTCCACCATTATCTTCCTGTAATTCCAATCGATTTTGCAGCAGCAATCAATTCATCCCACGAATAAGAAGAAAAGTGATCAGAAGATGACAGTGGAAGTAGCGAACGGTGTCTTGGAGGCTGCTACGTCCCTCAAAGACGGTGATTCTAACCCTAACACCCTGAAGAAATCGCGCGAGAGCGAGCGACGGAGGAGGCGGCGGAAGCAGAAGAAGATCAGCAAAGCATTGTCTCAGCAGCCTCCCTTGGAAGCGGAGGCCAACGGAGGGGGCGAGGACGACACCGACACAGCTGCTGACGAAGACAATGGCAAGGAGAACGCCGATCCTCAGAAGGTATTATTATGAAGTTTTATCCATTTCATGTTCATACAGTAAAACTGCGACCCTTGGAGATAAGCTCAATACGGTAATCTGGAAATCAACATTCCTTAAAGTATCTCCAGCCCTTACTCAGAATTAATGTAAAATCCTTTAAACTCGCTCCAGTCTTTGAGTCAAACTCATACCATTACCAATCTTTAGCAAATTATTTTGCTCCACTGTTTACAACTATTACATCTATGAAGTTTTTACTCAAATTTATGCTTACATTTGAGTTTCTGTTAGAGCACTACATGCCAATTAAGCTTTTGCTCAAATTTTTATTCCAATTTGAAAAAATTGAGCAAGGGCTGGAGATGGTCTTACGAAGTTCAAATGAAGCTGAAGTTATCGCCTTTTGTGTGTGCGCGCTTGCTTGCTTGGTTTGGTTGCTTAGAAGAGGGGCTTACTCCGTATTTTTGATAGATTTTTAGGTTTTTATGGTGTAATGTGTGGTGCTTGTTGGTGTCGTGAGATATATGTTCTGTTTATGCTGAGTGTGTAGCTTCATAAGTTACTTTTTAAATACTCCACTCCTCAGGCTCAATACATTCTGTATTCTGTTGCTAATCATCTGCTCCGTGGTGAATTTTTTTTTTTTTTCAAGATTTGGTTTTGTATATTGTTTTTAATCCTCTGCAATAAAAGCAGTATAGTCATTCCTTTGGGTAAAAAAAATCAGTTTGGTTTTTTAATTTGTCCTTATTCAATTTTTTTTTTGAATTTGTTAGTTTTGCATTGATTTTTTATGGTTTCTTGGTTTGTCTCGACGAGAGGAATCTAAAAAGTATAAAATTATAAACCAAACTTAAAGTTTTGTGAATAAAGACAAAAATAATCCCTCTCGCCGAGACAAACTAAGAAACTACAAATTCGAAAAAAAATTGAACAAGGACAAATAAACAAACCAGTTTGGTTTTTTTACCCAACGTGTTGGGAGCCTTTGGGAATTTCACCCATTACAGTACCAGCGAGTGCTAATTTGCATTTAGGAACTCAATTCGGGGAGACATGGTGCACTTTTGTTCTGAAACTATTATAGTTTAAGGATTAGATTGCTTTAAGGGTTTCAGTGGTGGGAAAAACTATGAATAATAGGGAACCCAAATCTGGGTCTAGAGTTGTGGCTGGAAGAGTTGTAAAAAATGGTCAATAATGCGCTTTTAGTGTCTTTTGTTATTAGTTTGAAAGAAAACTATATGTTATTGGCTTCAAGTTGTTAATAGAAGAAACTTTGGAAGTACCTTCAGAATATAATGGTATTCCATACCCTCTCATACCACAGTTTAGAGCATTTTGAATAATGTGTAATTGCTTTGGATGGGTAGTTAGAGTTTTATATGTTTTTTAAGTTCATGTTTGTAGACTGTAGATTTATATTCCTTTGTCTTCATTTGATGATCAAAAGTAATTTGTTGGGGAGGAAATTCTCAAAGAGAACGTACCCTCTTATTTCTCTGTAGAAGGCGATTGTTATTTATTGGGTTTGTTAGGAATGATAGAGATGGAGAGAGTGTGTGCAAGAATTATTGATGGAGTGATTGAATAATTTGTCTCTGGTGGTTTTCTGGAGTGCATAGGCTTATGGGTTGGATTTTGGTGCTCCTATAATTCAGTGCTAGCCTTTTAGGTTCATATCTAAGGAATAAAAGATGGAGCTTTGGTTTATATGTAAGAGAGAGGAAGCCAGAACAACTTCTGTCATAAAAGGGTTCAGTGGCCGTTTGGCCATTGTGTGCTGTTGTAATTAAGTCCGGTCGGCAAATAACTCTGATTGGTTGATCATTGAGGTGTAATGTACATATTCAATGGTCATGAATTGGCTGCACTGCATTATGTTATTATTTCCTTGAAAGTGTGAGGAAATGTGCAGGTCACTGAATATTTACGTTCTTTTCTACAGGTTTTCGTACTAACCTTTGGGTAAAATGTGTTCTTTTCATCGGTTATACTAATTTTGCTACAAAATTTGGTATAAATTCACTTACAGTTGCTTCCATTCAACAAACTATGCCAGATCTGATTTTGCCTCAGCTAGTAGGCATTTGAACCATGGGAGCGCGAAGTTCTAGCAGCATTCAGCTTCTATAACTGAGTCGTAATTCGCTGATCTTGTCTTGCGTTTTTCTTTCTTATGGACATTGTAGGCCATGGAGCAAGTTGAAATTGAGTATGTTCCAGAAAAGGCAGAACTATATGGAAATTTCGATGAGGAGTTTAGGAAGGTCTTTGAGAAATTTAGTTTTAAGGAAACGGCAGGGTCCAAGGTGAAAGGAATTTTCCCCATTTCTTTTTATGTATAGTTTTCCATGTAAACTTTACTGATGGCTCACATCATCATTCAGGAGAATGATAAAAAGGAAGACTCTGATGCCAATGCTGTCTTAAAGAAGACGGATGACTCAGATTCTGAAGAGGAAGAACAGGATAACCAACAAAAAGAGAAGGGTATCTCCAACAAAAAGAAAAAGGTAAGGTTTGTTATCAGTATCCAGTTCAGTATTCTTGCTGTAATTATCAGATCTACCTTGTGAATCATGACCGAAGTAATGTTCATGGTCTTTCAGCTTCATCGTCGGATGAAAATTGCTGAACTGAAGCAGATATCTACAAGGCCTGATGTAGTTGAGGTAAAGATGGTTGATAATATTTAATTCTTCACTAGTGTGTAGATGATAACAGTTCCTTCTTTGTGGTTTGATTGTGTTTATATTCTCAAGTCCTGTGGCGTTTTCCAACTCAAGGTCCTATTTAATCATGACACTTTTGGTCACCATGAAACTATTTCAGCATTTTGAAAACCTCGATCTTCCCCATTTCTTTTAGTTGTTAATTTCAGAGGGTAAAAGTGCCGGAGATATGGAGTTCATTGTTTTAAGTTGTGAGGAAAGTACCCATGAGGCTGTGAACATGTTTCATTATAATTCTTATTGAAATCAAATGTTTAGAATTGATATTTGCCATTTGTTTCACAGCTGGATTCCCAAGGTTTGTAGTTCTCTCAGGGTTTAGCAACATACAATCTTTACTTAAGATCCTCCTATCTTATTACTTTTTGCATGACATAACAGGATGCTTGCCTGTCATGACAGCAAATTCTATAACACTGCTTCATTTTACACTCGATCGTAGAAATGATAAAAATCTGGACTTTGGGCTTTTGTCTGACGCACACAAAAAACGTCTGAATTGTTGATATCAATTTCTAGTTGTTGCAGTTGTTATTGCAGCTGTTGTGAAGTGGTCTTATTTTTCGTGAACTGAATTTCCAGGTATGGGATGCGACTGCAGCTGACCCTAAACTATTGGTGTATCTAAAATCATATCGAAATACAGTTCCAGTGCCTAGACATTGGTGTCAGAAAAGGAAATTTTTGCAGGTTTGTCACTCCTGCTTAATTGTAAATGTCGAGTTATAAAGGGTACTGATTGGTGGGCATACTTAAATGAGAGAATTAGGGGAGACCGGGAGAGAGTGGGGGAAGATTACACCGATAAGATTTCTCTTATATGTACATATGTGATTCTTGCAGGGGAGCGGCTGTGACAATAATGGAGCCTGGAAATGTATGTGTTTGGCAAAGGGGACCTTTGGATGATTTATCCTTTAAACTCTGTATTGTTGTGGGGCATGCATATGACACGTTTGGAAAACAAATGGAAAAGAATGAAATATCTTTGGTGAAATACTATTATTGCACTTTAGATATTGGTGGTTGTTCACTGGCATGATGCTAGTAAATGTGCTTTAACATGGATATCGGGAATCTTTCATTGGCAGATTGCTAATTAACATGCTGGAAAATTGTTGATTCATTTGCGCTGTGCATAATGAATGGGCTGAAATATGATCCATCAGATATTTAGACTGTTCACTTGTAGTTACAGAGAATATAATTGGATGGGTTTTGTCGTCTTCTGTCCATCTTGGATAAAAATTGTTGCACACTATCTCAGGTTTTATCTTCTCAAGACTGGTGCCTCATTGGGTTTTGAATCTTTTGATTATGTTGCAGGGAAAGCGTGGTATTGAGAAACAACCTTTTCGACTTCCTGATTTCATTGCTGCCACAGGGATTGAGAAAATCCGACAGGTAGGCTCAATCGTGGGACTGATTTGCAGAGGTGATAGTGCAAACTCATGTTTTGATCATTTTCTCATCGGTTGCTACAACTCTTTCTTTATCTTATTTTTCTGTAGATGTTACATTTTTTAAGATGGCTATTTAGTCTGCATATGGTGTGAATTCTTAGGCTACTCCTTGCTTGTTATTCTTTTGTTCGTATTAAAAGTATTTTTTATTATCTTTTCGATCTCCTCCATTATTAACAAATCGTTGGTTTATAGTTTTTGAAATGTCTGGACACCAAGAAATAACCCCATATGTGCGAAAGTATCAATGATCTCCTTTAATTCAAATAATCCGTACTTCGAGAGTTTGCTGAGCTTCTTGTGGTTCACTGTCACTTCTCTTCCCCATTACTAAACAGTGATCGTGCTATTGCCTATCCTAGCAAAACAGCTCATCAGAGCCATCGTTAACTATTGATCATTAAGGCGCGTTCTCAAAATACCTATACCTACAGCCGTCGGAATAGGGCAAGATTTGGTAATGGAGCCAAGTTAAATAAAAATCATTGTCTTTTGTTTCTTGCTCAAGAAGTGAATTCTCAATTCCTTAATGTTACACAAGGTGGTTTCCACTCCAAATGAGGTGGGACAACTATGAACTGGATGGACAAATTGATGAAGCTTCAATTTCAAGCTTTTCCCATCCTTTGTGCTTCTAGGCTATGTAGCTATTCTGATAAACCACACCTCGGAAAGAAAGTCTGCTATTCTTTTAAATATCACGGATGAAATCTCGAGAATGGAAATCAGATGTCTTATTTGGCATTTGGCTAGCTGCTTTTTGAAATCACAAAATGGCTTTCCGAGTTGTCTGTTCAGTTTTATTACTTCCTGCTTAGGTTAACATTTATGTGCACACAGCCATGACTTCGAGTTGAAGTAGAAAGTGTGAGTACATGATCTGATGCTGATCATGTTAAGTGGCTACACTATTGGCAGTTGCCCAACTTGCATATTTTTCTTGATCTTGTACTCAATCATACAAATTATTCAGCTCTTTATTAGTTGTCACTATTGGACCCTCCGTTTATGTTGTCGGGCTTCTGCTTTTAAGGCAAGATCAGGAAATTGAATCACTCTTGCAGGCCTACATTGAGAAAGAGGACAGTAAGAAGCTTAAACAGAAGCAACGCGAGAGGATGCAGCCAAGGATGGGGAAAATGGATATTGATTATCAGGTTTATATAAAGCCTTGATTTATAGTGTTTCTGACTTGTTATGGTATTTTTTTTTTGTTACGGTCTGGATTAGTGCAGTCTGGTACAGTGTTTTACCTTTAAGCACTCGCAGTCTCTAGGTTTGGGTATAACTTCGTCTGTATTTTTCTTGTTTTTGGCACTGTCATGACTCATGACATGCCTCTGCTTATCATTTGCGGTACAGGTTCTCCATGATGCTTTTTTCAAATATCAAACTAAGCCAAAGCTGACAGCCCATGGGGATCTATATCATGAAGGAAAAGAGTTTGAGGTATGATTCCTGTGCTAATGTTAGTTGAATTTATAGAAAAACAAATTTGCATCTAGTCTCATCTCTTTTGCTAGTCAAACGACATGGTTTTAGGGAAAGTCTTTGCTAATGTTTTGATCATTAGGTTGTTTCGCGGCAGCGGCAAAAAAGTCTATCCAACTTTTCTTTCTTGTTACCTTAGTCATTCAGAGCAAGATCTGTTGGTATTGCTGGCGTAATTTTTTTTTCATCTGCGATAAAATTGATACATGACAAGAAAGAGGGAGAAGGGGAAGAGAGACACACAAGGGTCAAAATCCTAATTCTCAAACAACTCCTATTCTTATTTCATCAAAGTCTAACGATTACATCGTTGAACGTCTTATTTATAGACTCATAACCCTAATGGAAATAAAAGGAAATATTAAAAATATTCTAATTAAATACCAAATTGCCTCGTTTAATTAATAATTAAAATAACAAACTTACCAAAGACATTTATTGGACTAGAAAGACTTAATTGGACGCCTTGTTCTCATGGCCTTTGCTTGAGGCTTCCAAAGCGGACAACTATGGTCCAACCAATCAACAGCTACACCATCAAAAGTTTATTAGTGAAACTTGACAAGGGTACATCAATTTGGGGGGAGGGCAGAGGACTCCAATCGAGGTTGAAGAAATTAAAACTCCTAGTGGGTCAAAGCCCAAACAACACCTGATGGGCAAAGCCCAAAGCAATAAATGGCCTAGCCCAGTACATCAGTAAAAAACAATGAAGCCCAGAACATCAAAGGGCATACCTAATGTAAACATTAAAGCCCATGCCAAAAGCCAAAAAAATCGGAAACCCTAAACAACCAGCCGCCCCCAAATCTTGAACCCCCGGTCGACAGCCATCCACCACCACTCCACGAACACCCTGCCACTACAATCAGGACCACCCAACAAACCCACCCCTTGCCTTTAGGCCCGAACTAGTTACATCCAACAATGGGAAACTGGTGGGTGAGCATGAGCCACCCATGATGGTGGAGACACGGTGACAATGGCAGCCAACAAAACCACCGACGCCATTAAGCATTAATGGGAAACATCCAGCAATGAGACCCAAATGGAGGAGAAGGAAGCTGGTAAAAAGGAAAGCTGGCAAGGAGGAAAAGGGGAGCCAGGAGAGAGGGGAACTGAGGGTGCCGCCATAAAGATATCACCACCGCCACCATCAAACCACCGTCAGAGGAAAACAGCCATGATGGAGCGTCCCTAACGAGCGGCTGGACTCAGAGATTGGCCGCCAAGAAACCCGCTACTTCGGTACTAATAAACAGTCAGGAAAGTGGCAGCCAAGGAGACGATAACACCGCCACAACTCCCAACCAAACCACCGTGCCGTCCATGCTCCAATACTAAAAAAAAGAAAAAGAAAAAGAAAGCAAAAAGAGAGAGAGAGAGAGAGAGAGAGAGAGAGAGAGAGAGAGAGAGAGAGAGAGAGAGAGAGAGAGAGAGAGAGAGAGAGAGAGAGAGAGAGAGAGAGAGAGAGAGAGAGAGAGAGAGAGAGAGAGAGAGAGAGAGAGAGAGAGAGAGAGAGAGCATAGTTTTAAATAGCGGTATCTGTCACAGAATCGCGACTGATATCGGTGTATCGGTATTGAGACGTAAAGGCGATACGTCACAGGAATCGGCTGGCTCGGCGGTGAATTTTTTAAATTCTTTAGCAACACATAAAACTGATGGAACAAGTTTTTACATTATTAATGGCTTAATTTGTCCACGTGTAGGTGTAAAGGATTTTTTATCATACTTGATAGTGTTAAATAATTTTTCCACCTCCAGCATTCACATAATTGTGTATATTCCCAAGCATTCGGATACATGTTGCAATTTTCTTAAAGGTTTTTTTTATCGTACTTGATAGTGTTAAATAATTTTTCCACCTCCAGCATTCACAGAATTGCGTATATTCCCAAGCATTCGGATATATGTTGCAATTTTCTCTGTGCACTTTGCCTTTCCTTTTCTTGTGTGCACTTTACAACACCTTTTTTTTTTGGATCACCACCTTTAACTTCTCTCTCTTTCTCTCTCTCCCCCCCTGCTATGGTGTTACTCTTAGGCTCTGTTTGGAACTTGAGGATGGAAAGAGAAAAGAATAGAAAATAATGAGGAGGAAAATTAGAAGGAATTGGAGAGAAAATTGCGCTTGTTTTTTAAACTCTCCCTTCTATTTCTCTAGGAACCAAACAACGGGAATATTTTTTTTTTAAAATTTTCCATTCTTTTCCCTTTCCACCCTCAAGTTCTAAACAGAGCATTAGTTTTGCTCAAAACTACTGTAGAGAACTTAGGTAAGTTGGGCAATGATTTTCTCCCATGGGCAAGAAATTTGTGGGAAAAGGTTGAACAAATTGGGGGAAAAAGTAGCAGGGGAAAGGGTTTCACATGTTCACACTCACATATTAGATCCACAAAAAAGGGAAAGAAGCTGAACAAATTGAAAAGAAAGCTGTGCCTGCTTCTGCTCTGTTTTTTTGTTTTGCTGAACTGAACTGCAGTCATAAAACCGGCCGAGACATACCTGGAACCAGCCGGTTCGGTGTGCGATTTTCCTTCCCTGCGTTATATTGGCCTGTATCCAAACCAGTGCCTCCTAATTCCGGTACAAACCGCCCGATACGGTACGTATTTGCCGATATTCAAACCTATGAGAGAGAGAGAGAGGCGACCCTCCCTCCCACTGCCATGCAAGATGAACAAGTTGTGGCGGCTAGGATAAGTTTTCATAGAGAGAGAAAGAGGAGAGGAGTGAGCGTCAACAGTCTTAATTGTTAAGATGATCTTTGAATGAAATAGATTTTTTGGTTTTTACCATGATCAATGCTTGGATGTAGGCACTAGGCACGGAGAAGGATACAACAGCATAAATTTATACAAGTCAAGTTCATTAAATTCCTTATCTAAGCTTAAAGGCTGGGACACCTGAAGAATCCAAGAATGTTTATATATGGGAATAAATAGACTCAAGGATTGATCTGGTTGTTTTTTCACTGTAACCTACCTTTCCTTCAAAATGTCAGATATCCCTCACGTTTGACAATGGGATTTATCTGACGATCAAGGTAAATGGTTGTACTTGTGAGGAATCTAGGGTGGTGTTAATAACACAGCCTCCGTGGATGGCATGTACATACGACTGTTAGTACCATAAAAAAAGGTCTAGTAATGCTATTTGCTATTGATTAGAAATCTGCCAGTCCTTTACTTTCCAAATTTATTTTTACGTGGAGAGTTGGTCTAAGACTTCCGATTTGTGGACGTGTGAGGAATCCAGGCTGGTATTAACAACATAGGCTTTGTGCATACGTCTATTTAATACCTTGTAAGGGTCTAGTAAATGCTAGTTGCTATTCAATTGAAATCTTCCAGTTCTGTACTTTCCAAACCAAATTTTTTTGGGGATAGTTGGTCCAAGATGCCCTATATTGTGGGTGTTTTGTGGTGCTCAATTGCACTTAACGTAGTTGCTCTGTATTGCGGGAGTTGTGTGGCTAAGGTGGAGTGCTAGGTGGGGCAGATGTTACTCACGTTAAGTGTTTTTACTGGATTTAAAAGTAGCATCAAACGGACTTTCTGGCCAGACCTTTCTAATCAGCTCTGGATTTGCGTAATGTTCTAGCAGAGATGGAGGAACTAACAACTAGGGCCACATTTCGGAACTGGAAAACAGATTATAGGCTTTAAACAGTCGTTTCTTTCATCAAATTTGAGATATAGTTTTTTACAAGCAGCCAAAATGGCACACCGGAGTTCAAGGGTTTAACCAAACTACATCTTTTTACATGTCATACAGGTAAAGCTAAGGGAGATGAAGCCTGGGATGTTATCACAGGAACTAAAAGAAGCTCTTGGTATGCCAGAAGGAGCTCCTCCCCCATGGCTCATCAATATGCAGGTCAGTAATTGTAATTAATGTCTAGGGATTTTTTTGAGAACCTTTTCATCTCAATCGTTAGTAAATGAAACTGATGAACTTTGTTGGTCTCCATTTTTTTGGACTTGTGGATTGTAATGCCAGAGATATGGTCCACCTCCTTCCTATCCACACTTGAAAATTCCGGGGTTGAATGCTCCAATTCCTCCTGGAGCGAGTTTTGGTTATCATCCTGGAGGTTGGGGTAAGCCGCCTGTTGATGAAGTGAGTGCTGCTGTTTAGTTTACTTTGCATTTTGTTGTATTCTCAATTTTGCTTATTTATCTCAAGATTGTATTGTTAATTGCTTTATGTATGTTTATCATTAAATTCTTTTGAAATAGTATGGTCGGCCGCTGTACGGGGATGTATTCGGGGTTCAGCAGCAAGAACAGCCCAACTATGAGGTACTAAGTGATTATTTCTGCTTTGTGTTTGGTTCAGTTTTTTACCGTCGAGATATGCGCTTGTGGTGCTTGGCAGTAGTAGTTGTAAATCAATCTCACTCAGAAACTGACAGTGCAGTTCAAATAATGAATTGCATTTCCTATTTTGAACTGCCATCTTTAGGTTTTACAGTGAGATCTGCTTGCAATAAGAGAATTTTGTTTGTGTATATTTCTCTTTCAAAGATAGTGGGAGAACGGAGATGTATTTGGTTTTCTATGCTGTTTAAATCATAGTCTTGGGTTTGTTTCTTGGAAAGATGAAATTTAATGACTAAAGGTTTTGTTGAATTGTGAGAAAATGTGGTCCATCACAATGGCGTAGCTGCAAATATGGTCTAGTGGGGGAGTTTACACTGAAAAACCTTAGAGATGTTTATTTACTTCCAACTTATCTCAATCTGTAGACCACGACAGGCCAACTGTATTCGTCCAATGCCATAATTGTTTTGGCTAAATTCCCTTTATATTATTATTATTATTATTATTATTATTATTATTATTATTATTATTATGAACTTATGGTCTAGTGGGGGAGTTTTAGAAAGCTTCAGTGGGAGCAGCTGCCCCCACTAGGCCTCAAGGGGCTCTGCCACTGTCCATATCTCATTCTGTATCTGGTTAACCAATTCAGGAAGAACCAGTTGATAAGACCAAGCATTGGGGTGATTTGGAGGAAGATGAAGAAGAGGAGGAAGAGGAGGAGGAGGAAGAACAGATTGAGGAAGAGGAATTGGAAGATGGCATTCAATCTGTCGACAGTCTTTCAAGGTACATGTAAATTGCGTGTTACTTTATACCATTGGTGCAGTTTATATGAAGCTAGTATTCCGCTTTTATTTTCTTTATTAAAAGGACTATTGGTGTAGTCGTAAATTGTAATTATACTAGCAGCTCTCTATGTTCTGCTAGTGTGGGCCATGCGGCTGGTATTTGTTATAGTTTGTGTTTGGATTGTGGGTTTATTTAGGCTTTATCTAGAAGATAACGCAGTGAACAAACTAAGTTTATCTTTTTGGGTCAAGGGTCCCTGCTGTGCACAGCACCGTGTGGTGACAGAATACAGCTGTCCATTGCAAAAATGCACTGCTCAGATTTAGTCCCAGAAATGGACGATTAAATCCGAGCCATGCATTTTTGCATTGGACGGCCGGATGCCCCACACTACACTGTGCCGTGCACATGGTGCACAGCACGAACTCCACTCCCTATCTTTTCTGTGTCCCTATGATTATGCATTTCCCTTCTTAAGCCCCTTTGCAATACTGTGATCGAAACGCAGCCTGTGTGCGTTATGAATTTCTTTGGCATTTGGTTAAGGGTTTGAAAGTTCAGATGCACTATGTGCCTACCCCACTCAACAGGAAGAAATCAAACATGGTGAAGACATAACAAATGCTTCCTTATTGCTCGTTCTCTCTTTCTTTTTCCCTTTTGTTGGGAAAGTGGGCGTTGGGGGCAAAACAAGGAAATGTACTCCCTTCTTTTGTTTTACTGTTGTTCTCCCTCAACAAAAGTGTTATCTTCATTTTACGAGCGGATATTGGTGGAATGATATGTCGCCCCTCTTTTCTTTTCCCCTACCTTCATAAAAGGAGGGACAGGAAACTTCCTTTCTTCTACATACCTCTTCCACTAGATTATCTTTGTTGGATCTTGTTTCATCATCGTACTGGACAAAGCATCTGGTAATTGGATTAAAACTTCATGTGTTATCTGTTTGTAAGTTCCCCAGGAAATAGGTTATTGTATGACGGGAAAACTGTAGTATCAATTAATGAGCTGATTTCCATTTCATTGTTCAGCACTCCTACTGGTGTTGAAACTCCAGATGTCATTGACCTTCGCAAGCAGCAGAGAAAGGAGCCTGAGATGCCTCTTTACCAAGTCGGTACACCGTACATGAGTGCCCTTTTTCTATTTCAAGTCCTGAAATATTGTTCTAGATGCTTACTGTTCTTTTTTCTTTCTTTGTTGGAAAGGTACTTGAGGAAAAGGAAGAAAGGATTGCCCCAGGGACCCTACTTGGAACATCTCATACGTATGCAATCTTCTTTTCGTAGCAAATTTGGAGAATATATGTAATTATATTTTTGCGTTTAGAAACTTTCTTCTCCTCGAGTGTAAGAAAGTATCTGACACTTTCCTGCTAACAGGTATGTCATTGGCAGTGGCACTCAAGACAAGACAGCGGCCAAAAGGGTAAGAAATTTTATGATATTTTCTTGCTCTTTTAGGGTTCAACTTTCAGTGCAAATGACTTTAAAATATTTGGCAATACTTACTAGGAGCACATATTCCTCTTGCCGATCGAAAAAGCGCAAGCACCACTGGACCCAAGCAACATTCCCACTTTCTGATTTTTTTAATTTTTTTTGGTGTTTAAGTGGTGAGAAATATTGATTGAAGTTAAACTTTATATGAGGAAATGCAAAACTAGATCCAGAACTCAAACTATTTGGGGTGAAGATAATGCATACTGTGGATTTTTTAGATAATCAGATATGAGTTCAAATTAATGCATTTTCTTGAAACTTACTCTTTTAACACCCCCTATTTCTGAGGTGTTCAGCACTTTGTGTTGGTAATTTTCTTGCAGCCTCTGGGATAAATTTACCAGATAGTGCATTTCATATGCGCTTGCAATAGTTGTAATTGATCTTCAATGGTCACTGGCTTAGTGACATTTCTCATGGAGATTCCTTCTTTTGTCTATCCTTGTTTCAGGTCGATCTACTTAAAGGTCAAAAATCAGATAGAGTTGATGTTACATTGCAGCCGGAAGAATTGGAACTCATGGACAATGTTTTGCCTGCAAAGTAAGTGGGGCCCTTGTACTTTGTTTTGTTTAAATCTTGGTACTCTATTGTAGCCATAATAATTCATACTATCTAAGATCACGCACATTTTTAACTAGCTACAACTATTAGTAACATTTTTATGCACACAGAACCATAGATTGCTTTTCGTTGCCTATTCGTAACTGGTTTGTAACTGGCCCGAATTGTACATGATTAACACCACAAAAAAAGTTTTAACAAAACAGTCAGAGACATTCGGAACAATTCACATGGAAAATACTTACCAATTGGACACGTAGTGAATAACCAACCGTAAAATGGCATGAAATGTTTCTATATATACGCACCTTGCAAATCACATGGAAAATACTTACCAATTGAACACGTAGTGAATAACCAACCATAGAAATGTCATGAAATGTTTCTATATATACACACACCTTATTGTAGATAAGCAATAAAACTTATGCTAACCAGTATACACAGGTGTGTACTATAGCTTTTTCCCGTCATTACTTGCTGTTTTGCGCTTCACAGGTACGAGGAAGCAAGGGAGGAGGAGAAGCTACGTAGTCAGAAAGAGGACTTCAGTGACATGGTTGCTGAGGTATGTGTCCAACTCTTTCTTCCTTTTTCTTATTGTTGGCTTGTTTTGACAAATATGCCATGGTGTATGTGTATCTGGTGCAGAACGCGAAGAAGAGGAAACGGAAAATGCAGGAAAAGGAGGGGAAATCGAAGAAAAAGGATTTCAAGTTTTAGAAGTCATGGTCATGTGTGCTGAGTGAAAAAAAAGAAAAAGAAAAAAAAGATGGTCATGGTTATGCGGTATAATCCCAGATTCATTACGCCTTTTTGGTTAGACCTAAACAAACATTCATCATGTGGAATCAAAGTGTTTGTATCCCAGATTCATCACGCCTTTTTGGCTACATCTATACATTCGTCGTGTGGAATCATGGTGTTTGTATTTATGCATCGCAAAAATAATTTAGTGGCAGTAGACCTACCACTCCATGACTGCAATCACAGCATTACTAACGTATTGGTTACTAGTTAACATTAAATCAACTGGTAACTTGTGTTTTGATGCTTTCCATTTGTTTCCACTGAGGTAAGCTCTGTGTGTGTGTGTGTGTGTGTGTGAGAGAGAGAGAGAGAGAGAGAGAGAGAGAGAGAGAGAGAGAGAGAGAGAGAGAGAGAGAGAGAGAGAGAGAGTAATTTTTTTATTATTTAATTTTTGCCGAATTATTGAATGGTTGAACTGGAATCTACGCCATATGGTAAAGTGGGAGCTGCAATTTCATTGTAAATTTGCCAACTTCAAAAGAAGTTAAATTTGGTTAATTATTAGTCCTCGGAAAAGGGCTTTGATTTTTCTTTTCTTTTTGAAGTTGAGTAGCTTATCCATTTGCAAATAAAGCATTTGAATGGCGGTGGCGATATACAAAGGTAGTTAACCTCATAGTTTCGGTGGACGCATTTGATTTTCTATTTGGTAAAGGTCATATTCACCTTTTGCATGAATCCTAAGCCAAAAATCTACTACTAAAAAGACTCTAAAGTGGATGTTGTATCAATATCCAAGATGAGTTGCTGTCCAACAACTTCTTCACCGCTAAGAGAGAGAGAGAGAGAGAGAGAGAGAGAGAGAGAGAGAGAGAGATGCTGGAGCCCCCCAAGTACCCAACAATGATGAGTCCCTTTCTAACTACAGCTTGTTAGGAGGGAGTTGGAGGATATCGAATGCGCCCCCTCTCCTATTAATTGCAGGTAGTCCGCATCTTCACAGATATGTCTATTTACCAAGCCTCTATCTGAGACATCTGACGATGTCCAGATCGTTACGCCTTTCATTCTGGTTGGAACTTACCCGACAATGAATTAAACAATAGATGAAAGTTGGACGAAATAGAATTGAAGCCCCCTTCTTTTTCTTCTATCACGGATAACTCACTCTTGGAAAGAATCCGATCTTTTGTATTCTTGCTATTTTTTATTCAAATTTAATAACTGTTCTTAATTTAGATTGGACAGAATAGTTCAAATATGGATCGTTCAATACTGCAATCAATGATTTAGTAAGAGTCTCGAAGTAAATCCGAACTATTTATTGTATCAATGTATGGTCTAGATTTACACTGTCTCGTTAAGTCTAAAAAATTAAAACTTGAATCGGAGAGCATCCGATCGGTTTTTGGTTTTTAGGAGGAAGAGCTCCTATGACACCCTTCTCCAGTCCTTGTAAACTTGTAGTTGATGAGGCAAAGAGAACCGACATATATAAGTTTCTCCTAACTAATACTCCGTACTACCATTACCATAAAACATAATAAAGAGTTTTCACAAATGTCACAACTAATGGGCATGGGCAAGGTTCAATCTTACAAAGCTCAATGAAAACACATGAAAGTTTATATGAGTAGGTGAAATCCCCTCGAAGGAGAAATTTTTCAGTGTTGGTAGGGTATGGGTGACGTGGTACCTTACTGCGCAGCTAGAACCATCCATTCGTGTATTGGAGGGCCTAGATTTGTGGGGTTAAAAACACCCCCTTATCCACAAAAATGCACCGTAGGATACTGCCAAAACACAGATAACAGCTTAGATGCACCATAGAGTAGGAGGAAGAGCTCCTATGACATCCTTCTCCTGTCCCTGTAAACTTGTAATTGATGAGGCAAAGAGAACCGACATAAGTTTCTCCTAACTCATACTAAAATTACCATAAATCATAATAAAGAGTTTTTGATAAATGTCATAACAAATGGGCATGGGCATGGGCAGGGTTTAATCTTGCAAGCTCAATGAAAACACATGAAAATTTATATGATTAGGTGAAACCCCTTTAAAGGAGAAGTTTTTCAGTGCCGGTAGGATTTGGGTGTCGTGGTACTTTACCGCGCATCCAGAGCCATCCATTCATGTGTTGGAGGGCCTAGATTTGTTGGATTAAAAACAACTCCCATATTTACAAAAATGCACCGAAAGATACTGCCAAAACACAAATAACGGCTTGGATGCACTGTAGAGAACTCCCACGTGGTAGGGCATTGAAAAATTTTCCCCCTCAAAGGTCCAATACATATGGGAACAGGGACTGTACGCGTGCTGTGTGTATAATTTGGCATCCACCCCGGGTCCCATTGTTTAGAGTCACAACTCACAGCCCGCTGTTCTCCATACTTGGGCTCTGTACATGTCAAAATCAGAAATGCTAAGCACCCAAACCCAAAAACCCCGAAAAAACCCAATCCGGCTCCACACACACTGCATGTATGGGTTAGGTTTTTTCGGGGTTTTTGGGGTTATGTATCATTGCTGGGTCAAAATCAAATGGTGTATACTTACTCACATATATCCATATCCATTTGCATAAAGACATGTGTTTTGGGTCCAATTTATGCATATCCATTAACTTTATTCTGTGCTTGTGTCTGAGGATCGCTCTCTTTTTGTTTGCCATGGGCCATGGCTGCTTATACCTTCCTTAATGCTTACTCTCTCTCCCAATAGGAAGAAAGATATTTCTGCCTTTTCTATCACATTAAGGTTCCTAGTTTGGTTTAATAATTATTTTTTTATATATTTTTGTCTTTGTTTATTTTTTTGGGCTTTATTAATTTTGCATTATCTTTTTTGAATTATTAGTTTTTCTCAACATGGAAATTAAAAGTCGAAAATTATTACCAAAATCTTAAAAAAATTAACTAAAGACAAGCCCTTCCCGGTTAAACACAACAGAATAGGATTATTAAGCCAAACAAGCCTTAAATCATCTTTCGAGTAGCATACCACAGACACAAAGGCAATAAAGACCTATTATGACATTACAATAACCTAAGAACCTAGCGAATGAATCTATAATCTTGGAGTAGAGGAGAAACATAATAACAAGCGTCTAATTTTACAAGTGTCAGATCCTCTGTGCCCAAAATCCTTGTGCTAAGGGATTTTGAGTCATTTGATTGTGATTTATGTTTTTATGTTTTAATATTTTTGGATGATCCAATGGCCGAAAAACCCCTCGGCATAGAGGCACAGGGTTTTTCGGCACAGAGAATCTGAGCTTAATTTTACATAACTAGTTTGTCGAAACTATTTCCTCAAGAATGTTTGTTTATTTTATTTTTATCTATTTTTGTTTAGTGTACCAGATTATTCTAGTTCAATTAATAATCTGCATCTTCCTTAAAAAAAAAACAATAAATAATAATCTGTATATCCACCTAACAAACAATAGATTCATGGTACTCCTACATTGGTACCCTAAAAGCAAAAAAATGAATTATTGGTTTTTTCGTTGTCTTTATTCAAATTTTTTTTTCATTTGTTAGTTTATCGTCAAGATTTTGTGGTTTCTGGATTCCTCTCGGCGAGACGAATTTAACGAGTATAATATTATGGTCAAAACTCAATTTTTTTTGAATAAAGCCAAAATAGGTGGATTATTTTCAGGAACCACAAAATCTTGACACGAAACTAACAAATGCATCCAAAAATTGAATAAAGAAGAAAAAGAAAACCAATAATCTGTTGATGGAGTTTGTTTAGGTCTGAACTCATGATCCACTCTGGAACCATCAACACTTCAAGTGGCCCCTCCAGACCATTATGCATCGGCACGTGCGTTACTTACACTTTAATCATTTGTGCCATTAGTATAATCCCGAGAACCAAAACCAGTAGTTGTAATAAATGTGGCCAATAATATGAAACCAACTTCATCCACTGGCAAAAATGTGAGAGCCCACCTTGGGTGCATTAGAGGCTGTTTGGCCGATGGTTTTTCACCTTTTCCGTTTCTCATTTTTTTTATTTTTGGGTGTTTGGCCACCAATACCCAGAACTCATTTCAACAGAATGCATTTTTTATTTTGAAGATTCCATACCAGAAGCCAAAAAGTGGTCCTAACTTTCTTTTTCATTTCTATTTCTCATTTTTTTTTTTGAACAACTTTCTATTTCTCATTTTGAGTTCCCCCAATTCTACTCTCCCATTCCTACCTCTCTTCTTGTTTACCTCTGCAAATTCTCGACTCCAAGTCTGCAAATTCTTGATTTCAATAAATTTGAGTTTTGAAAGAAGAATGAGAAGGGTCTTTGTTTGAACGTTTGGAAAGAATTAATTGCGTGGATTTATTTGTTTATGATTATCCTAAGTATATTGATGGTTTTGTTAACTCGATCATAGAATACAGAGTTTCAGAAATCATACCTATGGGATCTCCTGCCCTCTTTATTCAGCCAAACCCTTTAGTTTCTTTATGTTTTTAATGTTCATTAATTTTATGGACCACCTCTTTTAATTTTTCTACAATTAGTTCCATTTTATTTAACTCTTATTAGTACATAAAAATAAATAAAAATAGGAAGATCAAAAAAAATATTTTTTCAAAATTGGACAGGTCGTGTTTTGAAAAATATTTCCAATATAATTTTTAATAACATAATTAATAAACAAGGACAAAATGGTAAACAATCAATTCATAACTCATTTTCATCATTATTCTCCCAAACACTACTACTATTGCAAAATACATTCTGCACATTTTCTCAAACGCTCCTCCCAGATTCAAAACACATTCTAACCATAATCCAAAAAATCAAAATGCCAAAAAGCTAAAAATAAAAAGCTGAAAAGAAGGCTCCCAAACACCTCCTAGTCCCACATCGTCAATTCACGGGTAAAATGAAATGGAATATAAGGAAAAACACCTAACAACTACTGTGAATTTAAGGTTAACCTTTTGAGTTACATGATGACTAGGCTAAAAGTTCAGTTGGGGCGGGTTGTTGTAGTTGGTATCAGAGCACAATCATGATTTACATGGTGGGGGCCATCTCTAGAATTTGATGAGCCACCTCTATAATCCCGGAGTTGGAACAAAGTGTCACACTATGGCCACTGAAAAAGGGTTGCATGGCCAATGCAACGAGGGTGCTACATCATAATTAAGGTGGAGAGATTGTGAAAGCTCACCTTGCGGTTAGTCCCACATTGGCAACTCATGGGAAAATTAATTGGAATATAAGGAAACGTCTATCAACTACTTTTAACTTGAGGTTAACCTTTTGAGCCACATGATTAAGCTAAAAGTTAACAGGTCAACTGGGGCGGATCATTATCATTCCTCCGCTGTGTTCAAATTTTTTAAATTTATTTTATGCCAATTTAAATTCTCGATTAGTTCTTTACGGCAGTGCAAAAAAATTTTAAAAAAATTATGTGCCGTTATGTATTTATTTTTACCCGGAAAAATGACACGAGTTTTTGTAATAGATTATCATTCTAGAATGTAGACAATAAAAAGTAAGCCGTCGAAACATCGGCGGAAACGCGCTTAAGTCAATTAAATTTTAGTTTTTAATTCTGATTAGACTCAAGATTAATATATCATAAATTATGGAATGATGGGCTCAACTTCTCAGCTTGACAGACTGGACTCTATACACATTTGGCTATTAAATTAAATTTCCACACACTTTAATAATTAAGCTACACTAAAAATATGGGTCGTTTTTATCTTAGTTGTCCGACAAACATTCTCTGCACCATGCCTCTCTACAAAAGTGGACTAATTATATTCTCTCTTAAAAAACAGCCACTTTTCTTAATAACTAACCGACCAAATTTGCTTTGAAGCTTATATATATTCACGTGTGTAAGTATTGCTGGAGTGGGGCCGGGCTTCACCAGCTCCGTCCGCAATCTCAAAACAATAGAACGGTTGTGTTTGGTTTGGTTTTGGGTTTTAGTTTTTGTAATGATTAGAGGGAGAAATAGGGGTAATAATTAAAAAATAGGTATTAATAATTAGAGAGAGATAGAGAGAAAAATAAGAATAATATTTAAAAATAGGGGTAATAATTGAATAATGATTTAGAGAACCGGTTCTTAAGAACCCAAACCAAACAAGGCCAAACGTTTTCCTGCTCCACGAATCTCGTTTCGTTATTGTTTGTAAGTTTATTTTTTGGAAGTTGGTTTTTCTGAAGATTTAAAAAGTTTATATACACCAATCTGGTTTCGTACAAAATTGATTTTTGTTTTGTTTTGTTTTTTTGTTTTTTGTTTTTTTCCTTCTAAAGATCAAAAAAGCTTTACCCTCTTGGATTTGCAAAGTTTGTACAAAGAGCATCTCTAACGAGAGGCTTCAAATTGCACCCGGCAAAGTAACAACCACATTTGACATCAACACCAACTCCAACTCATGTGCCATTTGAAGTGTCAAATTCTACTTGGAATTTGAGATGACGAAACTCATGTCATTTTACAAGGCAATGTCAATTTTTTTTTTTTAATTATAGAAAAGTGTACATTTAAGGAAAAAAAAAACCCTCCAAAAAACATGTTGAAAGTCTAAAGTTGGACTTTGATGATGTCAATTTGTCACCTACGCCTTCCTCGATTCATATGCTGTTGGAATTTTCACGAAATTCGGATGAATGAAACCGGGACGTTTCGGAGGGTCTGACGAGGCAACCAAACGGTCTATCCCGGATTCGATTTTCAGCAGTTTTGTATGGTTATTGCCCCTCATAAATTGAGGTTTATGATACAATTCATTACAGGAGTTACAGCAATTGAATTGTGTATTCAATTTCGTATTCATGGCTTGAGGTTTTTCATCAGCTATAAAAAGGCAGCTTTGGCCTTGGTTTTCTACACCAGAAATTCGAGAGTATTCGTTCTTGTGAGAGAGAGGCAGACAAGAGTTGCAGTTCGCCAAGGCTTCCAGCGGTGGTGTTCCGGTGGTTGTGGTTCAGCCGTTGTATCCTGGGACGAAGACGCCGATACAGTCTACAACACCCACGGTAGGCGGTGAATCTTTGTTAAGGAGACTGTGGTATCACAGGACTCGGCTCGTGTTTCCAAAACACTGTTTGTATCTTTTTCCCGTTTTTGTAATTTCTATTTCAGTATTTACTTATTGTACGTATTTGTGTTCATATGAATGGAAATTGTTCTCTGGAATTTTGCGATTGCCGCTGTATTTTTCCAACATATGCACCATTCATGGAGCAAGGACAGTGTTCAAACCTACCAATCGAGAATTGTAGAACATAATATAAGAATAGTGATAAAGCCACACACACTACAAGAAAAAGTCGTACTGCCTTTGCTTTTAAAAAAGTGGCTAAAAGTTCAATTTCTTTGGCATAGGATTTTACCCACAAAATATGGTGCATCGCTAAGGCGTTGCCAAAGGTGTGTCGGGAATAGTTTTTGCCAACGAGAAGTTTACATGTGGGTAATAAATGAGTTTTAGCAACTACTTTTAGCATTGGCAAAATGTCCAAGTGGTGTTGGTAATTGTTGTGCGTTGGCAAAAGTCAAGAAAAATAAGAACAACGTATGGCTTTTGCCCACACAAGGATATATTTTTGCGACTGCTTTCTTTGTGGGCAAAGAGCAACCTATACCAATGCAAATTACTCGTTGGCAATTTTTCCCTATACTTCTTTTGCCGACAACTAAAATGGGTGGGCAAAATAATTTATATTGTATGTTCGATACCTTTGCATGCCCACCGTTAATTGCGTTGGCAAAGTTTTTAAAAATCTATATAAATTGTAATTTGTAGCTTAGTTTCCTTAATATGTTGACAGATGTTGCTGGGCTGCAGTGTAGAGTGGCATCCAATTGTCCATTTCGACCATGACTGCTCAAATTTGATCCGAAATTTTTTAGATCCAAAGCCGTTCATTGTTTCAATCAATCCTAGCCATCCATAGTGAAAATGGATGGTCGGATGCCGAGCCACACGTGCTGCCCAGTAGCAGCCCCCAATCCTGTTGCCTATATTCCATATATCCAAACCCCACTAAAAACATAAATATATCCATCTACCATCAAATTTCAAGCAAATCAATCCCAAATGTATCCAAGTACATCACAAAAGTAACTAACATTCTAAAATATTGAAAAAAGGAACTACGTGCAATGCATTTTAGTATCCAAGAGTAATATACCAATTCTACCAAATCCTAGTATCTTAACGACAAAGCTAATATAAGAAAACAGGGACCCAAAAACATAAAGCGATTGCGATGCATTGCCTTCCCAAACCAATCCATCATCAGTCTGTCAATAAATCCACAAAAGCATCAATAGGAAAATATTTAATAAGGTAATTGTGAAAAAAAAAATACCAAAACAACAAAATAAACTAACAGATTACAGAAGAACTAAAACCAAAATAACAAAATAAACTAACAGAAGAACTAAAACCAAAACAACAAAATAGCCCATTTATAATCAAGAACAGAATAAACTAACAGATGTATACAAGATGCGTTTCATGTGGACTACAAGTGTTAAGGTCAGGTCCAAACTGATAGCTTCCCAGATGTACAGAATTCACGCTGTTAGTGCTAGAAAATCGCAGCCAGATTGTATCACATAGCTGCTGGATACACCACTGTGTGGGTGTTCATTTTGATTGATTCTAACCATTTTGTGAATTGCTAGAAGCCATAATTGTCCATTTTATGGTATGGAGTAAGATATTTATTCCAAACTTTATGTCGTCAGATGACGAGCCAGCCATACATGGACTGATGCCCATGTAGTTTTTTTTTTGCCCATTCCGGTCTAGTTATGGGTCTTTGTGAATCTCTCTCGAACCTACAACAATGATTAAAATCATTCATTTTGTAGAGCTCGTCGAGTATGTCATAGACCATTCTAGATGCAACCATAATGTTTGTTTTGCATGATCCCGAACCAGTATTTCTGTGTTGTCCTTCTAGAGCCTTAAAACAGCTGTTTATGGCATTTTTCGGGTATTGAGGACTTGTTCAGGATGCTTTATTGGTTGACTCTCTTGGTTCTAAGGACGGTGCATCTTTTGTTAGTTGTAGAGGAACCCGTTTTTGACGCCTTTGTGAAGGTCATTGGAGGTTTTTTTAGAAGTCTTGGTGTGAGCAAGGCATCGGTTTGGCCTGCTGAGTGTTTGGCGTTCTGGTTTGGCCTGCTGAGTGTTTGGCGTTCTGTCTGTTGTCGCTAGTTCTAGATCTCTGGCCATGGTTTCTATTCCATGGATTATTTGTTTGATAGCTCTGGTTAAACCATTTGTTTACGGTTTTCTGACGATAAAGATTCTGTTATGTCTTGGTTTTCATCATCCGCCTACTATTCTGATGAGTAGTGTTTGGGATTTACCCATCAATCTGGCATTTTTGGTCAAAGCATGTGGTTTTCTGTTTGTTGACAGGACTTGGAGAGAGGCGGAGTCCGTTCATATTCATGGTGAGGTTATTTATGTTCGGTATGGACTGGACTTATATATTGTTAATCTCGTCATTGCCATTCAAGATAATGCATCTCAAGTGGCATCTGTTCTTCTGCTTGAGGCTGGAACCTATTCTGAAATGTGGTAATCTTACTATGCAACTTTGAAATATTCAGTTAAAACAACTTATGTGTTGAAGGAAAATGGCTTTCATGTGGGATCGTTGTGGCCCTACCATTTTCCTTGGAATTTTGCATTTGTTAATTGCAAGAGTTACTCGATCAGTTGGAAATTTGTTTTTGGGAGGGATGCTACAATGTGCACCTCACTTTTAGGCCAAAAAATGAGATTTTGTAACAACAAATATGAGTTTTTGTGGGTTAAATATGAGATTTTGTGGCTGAAAATATGAAAGGGCATACCAAATGCACCTTTGACCAGATCGATGGACGAGATTGCGCCACATATGCAAAAAGTGACCCCCTATATCGGTCATCTTTCTCTCATATAGAGAGCAAAAAAAAAATCATAAAACCACGGGGTGATCTCTCATATAACATTTTGGGTTTGAAAAATCTCGTATACGAAGCCAAGAATGCTCACAAAATTACCACAAAAATTCGAAAGAGCCACAAAATGTCATATTGACAAAAGTTAACCTCATAAAACATGCAACGAAATCTCATATGATAGTTTTGGACTGTAGTGAAAATGTGATACATATTATGTGTATATATATATATATATATATTGATGTGATATGTCTCATATAAGGTGTCACACAAATATATATTTAAGCCCATATTGAGTCATTATGAAATGTTCTCACATATGCTTCGAAGAACACTCATATAAAAAGTCATTTGATATGAGAATTTTTGGTTTAAAAAATGAGTACTTGTGGAGGAATATATGAGTTTTTTTAGACCATTACAGTCCAAAAATATTGTTGTGTATTGATAGTGACATGTCTCATATACTTACCTACAAAAATAAATATAAGCACGCACATTTAGTCATATTCCCCAATTTTGTATATTGGCCTGCAGAATCTCACATACTCAGCCGCACATTCTTATATCAAAATTCATAAAATTTATTAACAATTTTTGGACTGTAGTGGACCACAAAAGTCTCATATTTTTGTTTCACAAACACTCATTTTGAAAGTCACAAAATCTTGTATCGATTTTTTTTTTCTTCACATTTGCCAAGAGGTGGGCCTAGTGACTAACCGGTTGCCATTTTTTTTTTTCCGATTTTTTTATTCCAAAATTTTCTCATATGTATATGAGATTTTGTGGTCCTTTTTATTGGGTTTTGGTGTTCCAATATTTATTTTTGTAATTTTCAATATGAGTGTTTACTTTTGTCAATATGAGATTCTGTGGATTTATATGAGATTTTGTGGCTATATATACGAATTGCACACCATATGAGTGTTCTATGTTCTGAATCTAGTTTTGGATAGTATATCTTTTGGCAACTTGATTTTGCACCGGAGTTTGCATTTGGTAGCAATAGATCTTCTGGAGGCTCCGTCGAGTCTCACCAACATCTGCCACTGCTGAGGTGTTAATGGATCTCATCGAGCTAAGGGTGATTGAATTTTTAATATTTCTTCTTATTCACTACATTTAAAATTTCTTTAATCATTCAATAGGGTTGGTCTCTAAAAATTTGAAGACATTTTTTGTTTCACTTTTCAAACGGATTGCCCAATGGCATTTTCTCGTCCTTTCGTTGTGGGAGGTCAGGGTTCAAATCTTATCGTGAGTGCTTATGATTGGGGATATGGAAAGCCTCTTTGTGGATTAACTTACTACTATCACTTAGGCCTAGTTTGGCTAAACTAAAAAATTTGGTTTTTTGGTTTTTTGGATTAATCTCTTTTAAACTTGGTTTTTTGGTGTTTTAGTTTTTTGGATTAATCCACTCATGCAAACTGGACTCCAACTGGATTAATCCAAAAAACCAAAAAACTGGTTTGGATGAATCAGTGGTTTTTTCCATTCATCCAAACGACTCCAATTTTTTGCACTGAATTAATCCAGAAAACCAAGTTTTTTGGTTTAGCCAAACTAGGCCTTAATTCCCATTGACGTGTACCACCTGACACAAAAAAAAAATCAGTAGGAACCCACCACACTTCCTGTCAACTCACTCCAACTCACTTCGCGTCACCAATTTTATCTTTATTAGAGCAAGCAATATTCCATCACCGACTGCCCGCCAGACACTTCACCGACCATCTTCTTCTTCTTCTTCTTCTCTCTCTCTCTCTCACAGAGGTCTCTTTCTTGCTAACGCAGAAATCCACTAACCAACAAGGCAGAAATCGGACAATGGATGGGAGTCATGGGACCATGATATTCTTGTCTATTCTTGCCAACTTTATGTATTTATTATACCTCTTGGTTTTGATCAAATTAAAAAATGCTACAACATAGGAGGCTGTTGTACAACTTGTGCACAACAAGTGCTGTACAGAATCTGGGCCGTTCATTGGACGACCCATATTTCAAACAAACTATTTACGGAAATAATTTGTTTTCAATCCGAACTATTGAAAATACTTGTAGACGATTGTGATTCTGCACAGAACCTACTGTGCATAAGTTGCACGACGGCCTTCCCGCATCCAACATATTCCCCCTGTCCCCTTTTATGGTCATGGTTAGTATTTTTTGTCGTCCCAAAAATATTCTTCCATTTGAAAACTAAAAATGGGTAATAGTTATAATTTAATTTCCTCTTTTACGTACCCTTCAATTTTGAAATAACTAGTACTAAAAACGTTAACAAAAGTAATGATTGAAGGATCGATAAAATGAGAAAAATAAGTTTTTAAAAGTGCAATGACTTTGTTTCCTCATTTAGTTGTAATTCCCAAAAGGGACTATTAAATGGGGATGAAAGAAATATTTAAGATTTATTTTGTATTAGTAATATATACCTCTAAGTCCAACGATTTATTGTCATGCACTCATTTGTTTATGCATCAAATATTTGTGTAACTAAAAATTTCTGACTTCAATAAGATGAGTTAAAAATAGCACATGCACAAGAAAAGGGAGTGTGAAAATTATTAGCTTTAGTTTATTTTATAAGTGAATTAGCCTATAATATACTCCATTCATCGCTTATTGTTCGCTTATTATTTCATTTTGAGATGTTCCATAATATTTACTACAAGAGAGGTTCGAATCTTTAGTCAATATTCTTGAGAATAGTTTGAGCTAAAAAGGTGAAAATAGGTAATAATCAGAAAATGGGGATTGGATATAGAAGGGTGAAGAAAATGGCAAGAGTGCAAGAAGAGACTATGGTAATGAAGAACTTAGATTAATCCATGTGGGTTGCCCAGAATTCCTAGAGAATGCAATAGAATCGTTCTTGGAAGAATGTTCTCCTTCCAAAATCAATGTCTAGTAGCTTCCTCTCTCTAGGGCGTCACTCTGTGATGATTTCAGTGACAATTGAAAATCCCTGAAAAATTGTGAAAGGAATGTCTCATATTAATAGACGCCCTGGGTTAGTACTTAGGCAACAAGTGGTTCCTATGACATGATGTCATGTGTTCCTTCCATACACTTTGATTGCATGGTTGACGTCACTCATCTCGAGGGTTACCCTTGCAGTAGTCGGGCACACTACTCCCCTCTATCAAAGTGAACCCCTCTTCTCTAAAGCCACCAAGCCACTATATCCCCTCCCATTCCTGTTTCGGCAAGGTCATAACTTGTTTAGCCATACTAGTGTTGTAAACAAGCCTCAGTGGGCCCCTCAGGTCCTGTCTTAAGGCCAAAGCAGACAGTTTGTCTTGGCAACATATTAGTTGATTGGCATCTCGTGCTATCGCTCTGAATCTATTGGGCCATGGTTAAACCTTGTCATATGATTCTCTATGGTCCTCGCAATCACGGGGGCAGGTGTCGCATGGGCTACCCCTCTCTCGCAAGTATTGCGCGCTACTACATCGTCATGAGTATAGCAACATGTGTTGAGCAAATACAATGCCACGTCATCGAGAGACTGGTCGGTCAATCTTTGACTCGGTCAAATTTTAGCAAACGCTGACCTTCCCCATATTTACTTTTCGTTGAGTAGTGAAAAAAGAGTAAACGGGTTTTCATAAGCTAACTATTATGAACGAGCAAAGTTAACTTCATAAGAAGAGAATAGGCGATAAATTTGAAATTTAATCAAGTTTTTATAAATATAAAACTATATCACAACCAACTAATGTAAAAATTAGGCATTGTTATATAAAACTACATAAACATATGCATGTTGTTACAGGAGTCGGAAACCTGTAGTGCAAACACTGTAATTCAATATCTGAGTCGTCTATCTTTGCAATCGATAGTTTAGATTTGTAAAAACACACTTACCTATAAGAATTAACAAACACACTTAAACTATTAATTGTCAAAATAAACCGTTCAAATGACCACTAGAGGACGTCCTTTTGTATGTTTTAGATTGGCTGAATAGGACACAAAGGTTCACGTACGACTTGTACCCAAACACATAAGGCACTATATATCAACGGTGTTAAGAAGATCCACTTGTCATCTTGGCTCATTCACCTTAGGGCCGAAGTAACTCTCTCTCTTTCCCTCTCTCTATAAAATGAGGGAAAGCCATACAAGTCCTAAAGAATTCCCCACACTTGAATGCCACCCCAACAAACTAGATCCCACATTATCAATCAAAAAACTCTTCTGGCCAAACAAGTCCTAAATAATTCTTCTACATATAATAATTCCTTTTACAGATAGATATAGCGTGAGAGAGAGAGAGAGAGAGGGAGAGAGAGAGAATCTTATACTAGCTTAGATTAGACATGCACAGTTATCATCTTCCTAGCCATTTCATTGCAGTCTATAATTCTGCCCACTCTCTTATATCTTCACACCAACACGCCGTTCTCCTCAAACAGAAGAATTTGATCCTCCTTGTTTCTTTGAGATTCATCTCTCTTCTTGCTCCTACATCCAAAGGCTAGGTTTTCTCTTTCCTTGGAGACTCTTTTGATAGATTCCACCTCATCATCATAAATCAATTGCAGTGTTTTTGGAAATGGGTTTGAGTACCAAACAGGTTTCTAGTGATCATGGGCTTGACTGGGGTCAGAGCTTGTTGCAATCTAGCGCTAGTGGTGCTTTGGAGCTGCCTTCCAAACCCCTTCCGGCAAGGCGGCAACAGTCGCAACATCAACCGGAGCCGGTAGCATGTCCCAGATGCGCCTCTACAAACACCAAATTCTGCTACTACAACAACTACAACAAGTCTCAGCCTCGCCATTTTTGCAAAGCTTGTAAGAGGCACTGGACCAAAGGCGGCACTCTACGCAATGTTCCCGTTGGCGGTGGCCGGAAAAACAAGCGGCTCAAGACCTCAAACACTACCACCACCACCTCCTCCGCTGCCACCACAGCCACTCCTAATCCTAGTACCCAGTTGGCAAATAAAAGAGAGCAACTCAGTCAGTCTTTTTCTCAAGGTGAGCCTCAAGACAAAATATCTGAAATCCTGTATCAGGCCTTGGTTCCTCCAGGTGGCAATTTTAATGCCCAAAGCTACAATGGAAATAGCCATGGTGATTTTCTGAGTTCTATTTCTACTCTTCCATTGATTCAAAATCAAACCCAGTTACCCTTTACCTTCTCAAGTTTGGGCTCTTTCGAGAGCAACCCATCTTCGATTTCAACCTCCTTTCGATCTCCGAATGGTTTTGATTTTATCGGAGGTTTGGGTTCTATGGAGGAAACAGCAACCATGATTCCCAACACAATTACCAGAAATGTGGATTGTGAACAGCGATGGCAAGTTCCGGTTACAAGCAGTACTGTGATGGAGATGCCGGTTAATAATTACTGGAATTGTTGGGATGATATTGAACCCTTGGTGTCCACTGAGCTCAGTATTCCTTCTTGGGATATTGATACGGAGAAATATTAAACTCTGAAGAAAGAAAAAGGTTATATTGCTACCGGTGTCTCTCTATGGATGCGGCCGTGTGACTTGATTTGGGCACTTGGTTTACTATCACTAAATATGTTTCCTTATCTCAATGCACTCTAGACTGTTTCTTAAGATTTCATTCGCAATGTTAGGAGTGCATGAAACGTTATTCAACGATTTGGGACCGTGGTGCTGAAGCTCTTATAGTCGCATGATTGTGAGAGTCCTCTGTATTTATTAGTAGGTCTCTCACATTTGTACGGATATAAGGGCTCTAACACCAACAGTCCCGGATCGCTAAATAACTACTTTTGAAAATGAGATATGGGGTACATATTTTAGAGATGGGGGATCACTAAACCTGTGTCTTGTGGGTTGTTTTCCCATTTGTTTGAGTCTTATTTCTTAGATGTTGATCTCTGATATAACTCCTATGTAATGTGTCTCATGTGTTCTTGTGTCCAATTCAGAACATATTCTGTAGTCTTGTCCCCTTCAGCCTGTAACTATCACAGTGTGAGATGTATACTGTTTGAAGCTGTCCCTTTTAGTTTCAGCTTCAGTACTCTTATGGAATCTCTACTTCTGGTTTTCTTGTTTCCTCTTGATCCACGATATTGAGTATAGTTTGCCTTTGTTTTTTGTTTTTTTGGGGCTAGAATCATTCACTAGAGGTTTTGATTGAATTTGGAATTTGGGATGGATGTTATAGTTGACAGGTACATGAGGGACATGGGTCTCCTCCAGCTGTGTTGGGCTGACTTGATTCGATGGAAGATTCTCTTGGATATTAATGTATAGTTGTATACATTTGTGTGGATATATTGAATGGTTTTTCTTGGATGTCATTTGCTGTTGATTTATGTCCACTTGTTTGGAGAATAATTCTCCACAGTCCTGGTACTATTATATATTTTGTCTTAGTCCCGTTGGGTGGTGAGTTCGTTTTCCATATACAATTGATTAAAGTTCGATTCTTGGAGTGAGGCCACAAGAGAGTAATTTTTTTTGAATCCCATTGTCACAGTGTGGATGACTTGTCTTTGTCCGGACCAGAGCAAAAATTAGAGGAGTTGCGTATAAGCTAACTCGGACACTCTTACCGTCGAAACAAAAGAAAGTACTTTCGTGTATTTTGTGGTGATCTGGTTGGTCTAATTCCTCTGATAGTTTATACAGTTGCATCAATGCCATCTTCAACAGTTTAGTGGTCCTTCAGTTGTCCTCTCATCCCAGTATTGCTGAGCATGTGCAACTTCCTAAAAATCCAGATAACATGTGCATGTTGGGGGACCATTAATATTCCTTTGGCTATTATTCTTTGTTTTTTGTTTTTGAATCTTTGTTTGGCTAGTCACAATGTCTAGGTGGAAAACGGTAAGGACAGAGCTAAGAATTTGACTCAAGACGAGTCAAATTAAGTGGAATAAAATTCCATCAAAGTGATTTCAAACATAGGACTAACGCAAATGCTCTGTGGCCCATTCCATCGCGGGTCCAAGCAAGTAGTATTACACGATCTGGTTGATTTCTGATGATGCTAAATCACGGCCAAACAACACCTAATTCACAACAAGCTGTCTAGGTTTAAAGAAAGACTGTTGAAAGATTCACAAATTTCAGAGGGACAGAGAGATCCCTATGCCTAATCTAACAAATCTGGTTGTAGAAGACTCATCATGATTTGATTTAACAATCAAGGTCCAAGGATGCTTCTTAAGTTTCTAGGTAGAAAGGAAAATGGCAAGTCCATCAATACGTCTTGAAAAGCTGTAGATTGGGCCCAAAGGATAGCTGCCAAATGAGATGCTACACATTGTTCTGCTTTTGTGCTATGTGAAAAGGGTGATGGATGCCATAACCACTTGTTTTTCTGAATGTTCTTACTCTGGTTGGATTTGGCAGAAATTATTAGGGTTTTGTGGGTTGATGAGGGGGCCTATGGGATTTGATCAGAAGCTGGATTGGGGTAATCGAGAGTGCAGCCACGTTTCCGCTTCAAATTTTCTAATCAAGGCGGTTCTCAGAGCTACTATCCATCACCAAGAATAGAACCAAGATTTCATATATGAAGGGGCCACAACTTGAATATCATTATTTTAAATTTTCAAGTTTTAGGAATCCAAAACATTTAAATATCAAAATAGTACCCAAGAAAAAACAATATAGATGGTACTAAACCAAAAAACAAAAAACTAGAATGTGTAAAAATAAAATAAAAATACAAGATAATATATCCAGTAAGGCGGCCAACATGTAAAGTTTTAATATATTTTTGAAAAAAAAATACTAGATAATTATTGAGATTTTTTAATGCGGGTGGCGTTGGCCAACCTAAGCCAACTCTTAGTTCCGTCATTGTCCACCACACTTGCGTGAGAGATGCTCGAATTTTTCAACCAAACAAAAGGGATAAGCTTTGGTTTTGAGGTATATTTTTAAGGATGTTAGAGCCTGCTTATGTGCTTGGAAGGGTGTTAAAAAATCTTCTGAATGGCTAAGGATTGGTCAGAAGTGGAATATGCAAATTTCATTTAGAACTATGTAAATGTCTTTGCTTGTGATTGTATATTTGCTCGTTTGTTCTCTGCTTCTCTGTTTATATTTGCTGTTGGGATGTGTTTTGGTCTGTAATGGTTGGGGTTCAAGGCATCTCCTTACCTCTTTTTTTCCAAAAGAAAATTTCTTGCCAAAGAAAAAAACTTTTTTGAAATAGATATGAGAAGGCGACCAACGTGTGACAATCTTTTTAAAATCAGACAAAAGTGAGGGTCCTAGACGTGTCTGATAGCACGCGGGATGTATAGGCACCCACTCAAGACGGGCTTGAGCCATGGCCTAGGATTAATGAGACAAGGATTATGTCCAATGTTTGTGTCACCAAGCTTTCAAACTAAAAGAGGAAGGTGGTGCAAGAAACCACTAAGAAAGCATATTAAAGGAGGGAAAAAGATAGTAACACATTAGTGCAAGAAAACCCTAGAAAAGCATATTGAGGGCGAGTGACTGGAGGAGGAGTTTCTCCCCTTCCAATTACTTGAGATTTCCTCTTCATTCTCAGCCAATTTTTTTTTATATTCACAAAAACACACCAATGTACAATGTCATCACGGCTTTACAGTAGAACATAGTTCAAATGTATCATGTAGCAGTTCACCATCAGAATCACCGAGGAGGTAACGAGCGGGCAAAAAGAGAAAACCACGAAACAAATACAAAGAACGCTTCCATGGTTATCGTCTCTAACAGAGCTCACTTGTAGGTTCCCATCCTTATGCCAGTGTCGATATTAGGCTGGAAACCATCGTTGGCCTTAGAGTAGTAAACGTAATAAAGCTCAGAGACAATACCCGTGAAAACAATGAACGCAGCCCCAGCAGCAAAGACCCCCTTTCTCAACATCTTACAATTAAGATCATTTGTGAACACCGTGGTGTACTTGGTGTGGTAGGCATTCCTCACCGAACCAGCGAGCAAGCAAACCTCAGCAATGATAAATGTCACCCTGAAATATCCAAAGATAAAGAATGTTTTTCAAATATTGGAGTGCAGAAGAGACTAGTGAAGCTGTAAAGCTTAACACTTTGACTCTTTCTTGTCCCCCCATACCTCCCCAGGTACTTTGGCTTAAAACCCAAAATGGGATTATTGAATTATTCGTTTTGTCTTTATTGAATTTTCTTTTTTGCATTTCTTAGTTTTGCGTCAAGATTTTGTGGTTTCTGGATTCCTCCAACGAGAACGAATCTAAAAAGTATAAATTTATGGTCAAACCAAATATTTTTTTGAATAAAACCAAAATAAGTGGATTATTGTTATAGGTGGATTATTGGCCAATAATCCATCTATTCTGGCTTTATTAAAAAAATTATTACTATTGACCACAATTTTATACTCTTTGGATTCGTCTCGACGAAAGGTTTTTAGAAACCACAAAATCTTGACGCAAAGCTAACAAATGCAAAAAAAAATTGAATAAAAACAAAATGAATTATCTAATAATCCAATTTTTGGCTTTTAAGCCAAAATAGCCCTAAATAGAGATACGGTACACTAACACTCTATAATCAGAAGGTGAGCCCGTGACATAGGGTCCCAATATTTTGTTACCCAAATTCAAAAAGATATCAATAGAATAAAGTAAAGGATAAAATACAGTCTTGTTTATTAATATTTTAATAAATTTGAGTTTTTATCAAAAGCAAAAAAGTCAAAAGACCATCTAAAGTCGGATAAAATAAAGGAACCGCAACAAAATATTTTTGTACTTGTATCTGCACGTCTTTTAATATATACTACTCCCTCCGTCCAATTTTATAGTCCCAATTGATACTTTTTATTGTTCCAAAAAAATTGTCTCACTTCAAAATTAAATGAGTAATTGTTAAGGAATTTTCTCTTATACCCTTGTATTTTGAAATTAAAAATAATAAAAAAGTAAGAAAGTGTAATGATTGAAGGGTAAAATAGGAAAAACATGTTTTCAAAAGTGCAATGATTATGTTCCCTTATTAAGTTAGAATCTCAAAAATGGACCATAAAATTGGGACGGAGGGACTATTAGTTTGATACTAACTATTTAGGCCCGCATTGGTGAAGCAGTAGCATATGAAAGGTACATTCATTTTCCGTACGAATGAAGGAAATATTCTTCAGGACTTCAACAACTAAAAATAAATAACAACGAAAAGCAAGTTTCAAACTGAAGGCCTAAGTCTCAAAGCTCCAGCTCCCCAGACCTGTCATTCAGTTGTTAAAACTTCTGAAGTATTTAGTAACGAGAATATCTTATTTTACAGATGATCCGTAAATAAGGGGTTTGTACCGGGTAAATTCCCGCCGTTCATCCCGAGATCCAACGGCTTGGAGCCCGTGCATAGTTTTTTTTTACATCTATAGTGCATTTAAGGAGGAGAGAGAGTGTGTATGGCTCCGAGCTGTTGGATCTCAAGATAGATGGCGGGAATTTGCTCGGCGCAAACTCCCTATTTACGGATCATCCGTAAATAAGATATTCTCTTTAGTAATACAATTATCTTCATAGGGGCAATTTTTTGTCGAAAATAGGGGTACCCAAGACCGGGTCTGATTTGGATAAACGTTAAGGAAAGTGGTAGCCTGGCAGGGAAATGGAACATATCAATTTAGTTTCTCCACTTCATTATCTTCTACCTTCTCTCCACAAGTCCATTAATCCAAACACAACCTAAATCTCAGCAAAACTTCACGCTGTTGTTCTAATTTAATATTTTATAATTTATATTGAATAATTCTCAAGTAAATAATTATATGTTGGAGAGATATAAGGAATTTGTTTTTACCTACTGACTTGGTCTCTTAATAATTCTCCAACAAATCAAATCACTATCCTACTTCCTCAATAACAATTGCTATTAAATAGGATGAGTTGGTTTTGTTAGTAGATATTTCCATTACTTAAAAAACGTTGGCTGTTCCTATTTTTTCTCCTACATATTGCCGGTTATCTTTAACTGATTTTTCCCTTTATATGCCTATATAAACTACTGTCAGCTAATATATAACTACAACCAATAAAAACAAAACCGATGTCCTATGTTTCTTATTCTCCTTTCATCACCAATATACAATTTCTTCATTAAATATATACATCACTTGTCTATTTCTGAGCAGTTGCTATATACATATATTTGTTGTCGATTTTCTTTTACCAAATTCGAGTGTCGGGAAACAACTTGGTTCTGGAGTTAACTTCGCTGCACAGAAGGAGGCTCATAGGTCGTTGTATCTTGGGGAAGGAGCGCCATTCAACTCCGTGCAGAAGGGGGGTGTATCTTTCCTAAGGAGAGCGTTATTCGCGTGGCTCGACCATAACTTCACAGGCTATTCTAACTTCTCTCTTTTAATATTAATTTGCATTTGGTTATTTATTGTTTATTGACAATTTTATTTTTAACAGTTAATCCTAATCTATAATTTCTCCAACAGAAACTTTCGAAGGAAGCCATGAACAACATATAAGCACTAAAGCACATACCAGCAGGTGATGAACAATGCAATTGCCCATGCCCTTGAGCTGCCTGGTCGCAAAGCCTTCCCGCAACACATGCATCGACTTGCTGCCATTATAATGAGTTGACTGGCCATGAGGAATAGCAGCGAACCCAAACCCAAGCCGGTTGCAATATCTGAACTGTAAGCACAATAGTTCCCCCCACTTGAGCTGGGCTCGATCTTGGCCTGTTAGAGATGATTGTAATTCATGAGCCATGTTGTTGGGGGTGATTGTAATTCATAAGCCATGTTTTCGCCAATGGGAATAGAGGAAACAAAAAAACCATTATTAGCCAAACTCAAAATTCTGTGAATAAAGACGAATGTGACAATCCAAAAAACCGGTTTTTTGGATTATTTTTCGTTTTTATTCACAAAACTTTAAGTCTGCTTAATAATTTTATACTTTAAGAAACTACAAAAAATCGACCGAAAATCAATAAATGCAAAAAAAATAAAATTGAATAAAGACAAAACCACAAAAAACCAAAAAACTAGTTTTTTTTTAATTTACCCAAACCAAGCCTTAATCCTTGTTACCTAATATTATAACCCGAAAAAAGAGATCCACAATCCAATGAAGTACTCCCAACAAATTAGGAGACAGACAAAAAAAACGCCAGCATGAGTACAACAATTCCATTCCCATCAAAGTTGCCAACACCAAAAGGAGAAAAAATACAGGGAAAGAAAGAGCGAAAGACTCGGTTAGCATAAGCTCTAAACCAATAGCAGATAAACTTCATCCCTGCTAAAAGGTGACACAATGGATTTTCAAATAATGCAAATATCATCTCTGCAAGTCTTCATGGAGAAGGTATGCCAACAAGGAAAAAGAATAAAAGAAAACAATGTTTAGACACATATTGCCCGCGAAATTCAATTTTGAAACCGTAAATAAGACTTAATCCATCTTTGGCTTCAATATAATCAAATCACCCACCATGGTATTGGAAATTACAGTGAAGCAATTCATGAAAATAAATATTGACATGGCTGCTCTTCACTTTGTTTTTTCTCATGCCTTTTAACAGTTGCTTCACTCATACGACCCATTCGCTTTTGTAGACCCAGTCTCTTTTGAGTAGTTTTACGCAAAACTTAGTTTCGACCGGAAGTGTGGTGTGTGTGTGTGTGTGTATATATATATGTATAGCAAAATCTTCTAGTCCGGACCTTGTAGATTTAAGAAAAATTGTATTTTTTTTTGTTTTGCAAATTATTTTTGGAAAATCCGAGCCGTCCAATGTGTTCAGAAGGTGTTTTCAAGGGTTTACGCGAGAAATCTCCAAAATAAAAAAAACTGGTAATGGCTTGATCCAAGCAGTTTTTTTGCAAAAACTGTATGTTGGATAGTCAAAAAAATGTTCGGATCACAGAGGTTCGGAGGAGAAATGGAACTTTTATATATATATATATATATATATATATATATATATATATATATATATATACATAAAACTTTTAGTCCAAACCTCTCGAAAATAAGAAAAAATGATTTCCTTTGTTTTACAAATTATTTTTGGAAAATTTGAGCCGTCCTATGTGTTCAGAAGGTGTTTTCAAGGGTCTAGGCGGGAAATTTTCAAAAAAATTGAAGATTTCCCGCGTAGACCCTTGAAAACACATTCTGAACACATTGGACGGATCGGATCGTTAAAAAAATGCTCGAATCACGGAGGTTCGGAAGTCCGCAGTCCGAACTAGAAGTGCTCCATATATATTCCATATAATCCTTAGGTTTTTTTCAAATTATAGCAGGGGCGACAAACAAACCTTAGCCAAGCATTAGATTCATCTAATTTTCATTTCGACATTATGAGGACACGAGGTCTCGCTGAATATTTACAATCCTCAATATATAACTTCTGTCTGACAGTTGTCTTAGACCCAGTCATATATTACTCTGGATGAGTTCTATGCATAACTAAGTATATCCGACACGTATTGCGTAATCTCATTCGAGTGTCCGACACGAGTACTTTTTAACATTTAAATTTGAATGATCCTTGTAACATACCGTGATACTTGAAAAATTGTGATAGACCCTGTAATCAAGTGCTTTACAATGACTAATGTCAAGAGATCAACTAGGATTTGTGAATTAAATGCAATTCATTCACTTAAACTGGAGAAATTCACAAATCTAATCATCACCGAATCGGGTATGGTATTTTATTGAGAAATTTAAAGACTACTTTCACAAATTTGAGCAAATTACATAGAAATTGATTGAAATGATGAATCAAGAACCTAGACAAGCAGCTCCCAACACACATCAGGCACATCATTATTGTTGTCTTCCTACACACATACACCAAGACCAAAAAACTTGGGAATCGATGAATCAAAAACCCATAATCAACCAATTGGGTTCCTATTTTATAGAGAAATTAGAGAAAATATGCTTATATTTATATCAAAATACACATATCCACAAGAATTATGAGGAAAAAAGAGTAAGAAAAACATGAGAAAAAGGAAAGAGGAGTGAGAAGAATTGAAAAACTCACTTTAGCCCTTCTCTGCTCAGCAGCAACCGCAAGTGCAAAAGCAATGAGATCAAAGGCAAAAACCACCACTAAAAGCAGAGTTGAAGCCATCAATCTGATCACAGATCAATCTAATAATTGCAGAGGAAAGAGAATTCCACAGCCCACTTTTTCTAAAACGTGCAGAAGCGAAAGGCAAACAGAGCGTTTTAAGAGAGAGAGAGAGAGAGAGAGAGAGAGAGAGAGAAGAATTGATTAAACAAAAAAAAACAGAGGCTTGTAGAGAATCAATAAATGTGGGCTTTAGGTGAGTGAAGAGAACACTCAAACAAAACAAGAAACGGTCTCTGTCAACAATCACGGAATTTTGCTTTGGGTATACGATACCAAAGCATTTTTTCAGACTCTACTCGTATCCATTTCAACGATGGGAAACGCTTACCTGGATTAAAAAAACAAGCTTATTCGTATCCTATCCATCCCATAATTTTAGTCTTTTTTTTTTTTTCGACTTTGTCAATGTTAACTTATCAAAGAGAAAAAAAAATTGGGCCATTGGTCATTTTGCCCTTATCCATATATTCATATTCAAATACAGAAAGTAGAGGAAAAAATAAATACGAGATTGAAAAGTAAACATTGCATTTTAAAAATAAAAGCAGTTTGGGGGGTTTCTACAATTTTGAGAAGTAAGGATTTGGTTTCTTTAAAAAGTTGAATTTCATACGATGAACCAAAATTTTGGATGAATGTAGTAATTAAGAATGAAAGTTTGAAGAAAATTTGGAAGAGAATTTACCATGCTTAATTCTTTGAGTAAAATTCATATCCAGACACAACATTAAACGGTTCCATCTTCTGTTGTGTTTGGAAGACGTGTTCTCAAACCTTTCCTAATTCTTCACTCTAGGGCTGTCCAGCGGATTGTCCGATCCGCCAATCCGACCAATCCGAACCATCCGTTGATCCATCCGTGAATGTTTGGTTCGGTTTCCGGATCGAGAATTTTCTATCTAACGGTTCCGGATCGGATCGGATCGGATCCGCTCGATCCGATCAATCCACTCAATAATCCTTCTTTAATCTGTCAAATCCGCCGGATCCGACTCGATCCGATGCGATCCGTAACCGATCCGTGAATGTTTGGTTCGGTTCCGGATCTTGAAAACCATAATCCGCTCTGAGCGGATCGGATCGGATCCGTATCCGATCCGTGGACACCCCTACTTCACTCCATCTGTCCCATTTTGTTTGTTAGTCGTGGGGAATTCAAAACTTGAGGGGTAAAATTATAAGTTTTTCCATGTTTTGGTGGATACGTTTAAATAAAACTAACATTTTCCGACACTCAAAATAAAAACAAAATAAAAAACAAACAAAATAATACCGAGGTAATTCCTTATTTCCTCCCAAGCCATGCATAAGGTAAGAGGAAAATCTCCTTTCTTTTCTTTTCTTTTACGAATGTACCTCTTTGGAAAATTACACTTTGCTCCCTTATGTTTCACTATTTGTTCTTCCCATCAATTGTTTTCCCGATTGCTTGACGACGCACTTAAAAAATTGTGGGGCTGGAATCGGATTCCATCCCTCAGTTGGTGCATACGAATTATTCAACTCGTAAGGACAACCTGCAATTCCCAAGTCCCCACGAGCAGTTCTTACAAGAGTGCATAAAATACTTGAGCTTACATTCTATTAGCGGTCAAGAGAGTCATCCATGCAGGATCTAAAACTTGAGGGGCGGCTAATTTATATCTTTGGAAATTAGAAATTTTAGGACTATCACTTTAGTACCGCTTTTAATAATTTAATAAAAAATGTCCCTGTCTGTAATCTTTTGTAGTCAGCGGCGCCTTCAGGACAATCTTTCGTAGTCAACAGCGCCTCCAGGATTTTGATACATCGATGGCAAAAATACATAGACTCTAGGATTTCACCATTTTTGACAAAAATATTATATTGAACTTTTGTTAATAATATATTGGGTTCTAATTGAATAATCAATAAATTTGTTGGGCTGGGCTTATTTTGTTTTCTTTTTGGTATTATGTAACGTTTAGTTAGATTTTCATTTATTTTAACTTTGCACGAGTAACCTAAGATGACAATGCTAAAGAAAATTTAATTTATGTCTACAAAAAAAGTACATTTTTTTAACCTAGCGATGTCGCTTGATATTACTGGGCAAAAGTGATAAGCGCGTGAAATCCATGCATTCAAGCGCATAAGTAGGGTAGAGTTAGCACGTTAGTCGTGCATTTCATCCTCATTTTTCATTTAATGCGTGTACGTAGTTGAATTTGGTGTTTGTGCTTAATTTGCAGGAAATTGAGGTGTTCTAGCGCTAATGGAAGATATCCAGGAAGGCATGCACGTAGACCAAGAGGAGACAAGTTGTGGAGGCTAAGTATGCAAGGGAATTATTCAAGAAAACAAAGAAATGACGTCGGGAGCGCTACCCTATTTTTCTAGAGCGCTCAAAAGTGGAAAAAAGGGGAGCAAAAATGAACAGAAGGTTCGCGAGCGCTACACCAAAATTGGTGTGGCGCTACTGGCGGGTTTCGAGGTCAACAGTCAACGCTGAGGTCAAAGGTCTAGGAAACAACAAGGGGTTCAGGTACCAAGAGCTTAATTTGGCCTTGAAATGGTGGCATCATGGGTATTCATGTGAGAAAATTCTGGTTTTTTTTAGGATTTTAATTGTAAATTAAGGGGATTAATATAAAAACCCTCTTAACACTCGAGATTAGGGTTACACACTTCATAGTTTACGTTTTTTCTTTCTTCTTTAACTTTTGTGGCTGCTCTTAGGATTATCTTTGTAGATTCAAGCTTAATTCAAGTTCTCAATTTTTCAGCATTTCAATTCTTGGTGTTCAAATTTGTTCAACCCTGCAAATCTGTGGTATAGTGTTTTGTTTTTATTTCCGTTGTTAGAATCATGGTTAGATTTAGGTTTAATATGTTTGCTGCAATTATTAAATTCACGAGTGAGTAATTTCATAGAGTGCGGCTGCGGGGCGAAGGCGTTCCGTGGCTGGTTTGATTAATGTTCTTATCTCGGGATCGAATTAATTTAATTTTTGAGCAATTTTAGAAGACGAATTTTTTTCTAACAAACAAAACCCAGTCATCGTCGGAATTCGAATGCACACAGAATCTGGTGACAGGTGGTGCGCATTTGTTAGGAATTCTCTTTCCTATTCTAAAATCAATAAAATGAATAATTGTGGCCCGAGTAAACGTTGGTTAGACTAGTTGCGGACACTGGATTCCCACGATTGTACTCCTCTTTTAAATCCATATTTAATCAAGTTAGTTGAGTAATTTAGTTAGTAAGTTAATCTCATTGAACAAGGGCTGGCTACCTAAGAGCCAGGTCAAACTAGAATTCAACACTTTTTGGTCAAACACTGTTCGTCTTCTTTGTGGTTTGACTCCGATACTTTCGGATATTGTGCTACACCGGTTGAGAGCCCTATGCTTGGGATGCATCTTAAGTTTAATTCATACAGACCCGGTCGGTCAAGCATTTTTGGTGTCATTGCCGGGGAACGGCAACGAGTGTTCAAAGGTGTAGAATAGTGGTTTCTTTTGTCTTTTAGTTAAGTCACCATAGGTAGAAAGCAGAAAGATTCTCCTAAATAGGACCCTCTTTATTATCGTGACCCTACACACCGGTTAGTTCGAAAAGAACTGGGGTCGAGTCAACCCGTGTTTTTTGGTTCTTCTTCTTCTAGTTCAGAGTCAGACTTAGCTGAACACCAGTCAAAACTTATTCCCATTAGTGTTCTTTATATAGAATTACCTTTTGAGTCAGTTAGTGTCAGCAATCCACTCTTTCAGTCAGAGTTAGAGATAGGTGAGATGGCAGACCAGCGAGTAGCTAATCAGCCCTCCTTGAGGCAACACTTTCATCTTGAGAGGACCATTCCTCCCGGACCCAATTGTGTTCCCTCAAGAGACACAAGAGACACACAATGCCTTTACAGTTAAACCTAGTGTCCTTAACAGCCTCTCTAATTTCTATGGGAGGGAGTGCGATGATCTGTACGAACATGTGCAGACATTCGAGGGATTGGTGCGCAACCTTGCGTCCAATATGCAATATGAGAATGCATGCCTCAAGCTGTTTGAGGCAACATTGAAGGATGGCGCACTCATGTGGTTTTGAATGCAGAAGTCTCAATCCTTCATCACCTGGGCATAAGTGTTTTTCAATACCCAGATGAAATGAATTGAGAACTAGGGTTTTTCAATTTTCATGGAAAACCCAACAACCTCTGGGACGACTGAGGAGAAGCAGATTACAGTGAGATACGAGAGAGAGAGAGAGAGAGAGAGAGAGAGAGAGAGAGAGAGAGAGAGAGATGAGATGAGAGACGACACTTACAGGAGAGCAATTTGTCGATCTACTTTTTCTTCTGAGCTTCTAGCTTCTTTGAGATGACTCAGAGGAGAAACAAAAGACTTAATAAAGCCTCAATTACACTTGTCACCCATATGTTTCAAAAAATAAAAAATTTACCCCGCATATCCAAAACGTATCCTAATGTATTCTTAATGTATCCTAACGTATCCAAAACGTATCCGAATAAAAATAAATAAATTTTAATAACAGATACTCTATAAAACGTATCCGATACGTATCTGAGCATATCCATATCCGATACGCGTACGGTACGTGATACGGAGGCCAAAATAGAGTATCCGTACTTCATAGGTTTCGGTTGTTACCAGATCCACATTGGTGAGGAACAACTAAAAATCAATAGAAAAATTACTTATATATTCTTTCCATGTCTCCTTCCGTGTCTCTCTCATCATTTTTTTTAAATTGTCATGTCCTGTTTCTTTATCCTTATACATGCTACAGTACTTAAGCGATAAGCCGCAATAATCGCAAAGTTCCATTTCCAGAATGTACTTCAAACTGGTTTTTAAAACTTTTTAAGGTACAATAAATACTCTACTTGCAGCCAAGCACAAACTAAAAGCTAAAAGAATGCAATTAAATTGTGTAGACAATTTGGTCATAATCCCCAAACAACAATAACAGCTAACATCAAATATGAGACTCTATCACTCAAATGATATGATTTTTAAATAGCCCATTAAAAATTAGAGCTTCTTTTGAATTTGTAAACTGGCAGAAGAGTGTCTATAAGCGCAATTACCACAACATCCAGCCCCATATTTGGGAAGAAGTAATTAGTTATTGGACTTTGTGAGAATCGACCCACTTACCTCCCAATAGCATTAAAGAAATATGACAGTCAACAAACATTTTTTTACGTAATGAGTAAAATAGTTAGGTCGTTTCTCTTAAACATGGAGATTCTAAAGCATGGACTCGATCTATCCCTATCTTGAAATGTACATAAAATCGAATCAAGTTGTTTATAACATCCCAGATTTCGTAGAAGAACCGAAGAAGTCTGCTATTTTTTACGGAAAGGAAGTAAATGGGGAAAACGGTCGGGAAAAACCTGGGAATGATTTTGAATTGCTTTGTTGAAGCCACTATGATAAGTATGCACCACTTCATCGACAACTTCTCAATAACATGGCTCTGCTCCTTCAAAACTTGGACTTGGACTGCGCCTTCCGGTGTTTTGATGTTAAAATGTGGACAACATGAGGTAATGAATCGAAACGGGCAGCACACCAGCTCTCATCTACCCTTGAAAGCTCTTCCCTCAAATACTAAGTTGGGTATAAAAAACAACAAAACAAATATGAGGAAAAAGACTACCCATAACTTTGGGGGGGTAACAAGACCAGAAGCAGTTTTTCCTTTGCTAGGATGATTATGCAAAGAAATACGATGATTATGCAAACCTAAATACTGAATGATGATCTATTTGATATGAGTACGTTTCTATCATTTTTTATGTCAAAATGCCTGTGAAAAGCATAAAAAACACTGCCCTATTTCTAGTGTCATTCAACTGGATTCTCATTTCTAATTGAAGGATGGAAACCAGAAAGAAGATGTCCTCATTTCTTTGGCTTAATCGGTAAGAATTTGATTGTAGTAGTTGATGATGTGTACTTTGTATGCCAAGCCATGTGACTTTACATAACAATGTAATCCCCCAAGGCGAACCTTTTTAAAGGTACTTGGGGTATTTTTCCTGAAACTTGTCAAACCTTGTTCCTTTTCAAACTTGGACACAACTGCAGCACCTAGTCAGAGACTATAAATTGGTTTGGCGTACACTGTAAGTACATCTTAAAAGCTAAAGATTGATCCTATATGTCATTAACATGATCTTGAAGATCGCAGATTCGTTGCACCTCTGTATGAAGCCGATGGAAATTATAACACGAAGGTTGCTTTTTGTAGGGGTTGTCATCTTCTTTGACGATCCAAAGCTTTCCGTAGTCGGTCGCTGACTTCGTCGCCGGTGGCAGTTGTAATTGTAGAATCGATTGTCTTCTTCAGCCTTCCTTCTCTCTCTCTCTCTCAAAAATGAGAGGGGTATTAGCAATTGCCAAAAGACTAAGAAGGACAACAAAATTCGCCTAAACTACAAGAAAACCAACAAATGGCAAATTAAGTCGGGGTAAAATCGTCCAAATAAGACCAAATTGGCCCAACATGCAATTGAAAGGCCCTCTCTTTCCTTACATTTGTGGATATACCCTGCCACCATATTATAACCACAGCTCTCATGAACCACCCAAAACAAAGCCATGGCTTCTTTGGTACCCCTAATCACCACCACCACCACCTTCTCCGCCCTATCCTCCTCTTCCTCTCTTAAAAATCCACTCCACATTTCCACTGTTATAAATACTAGGCACTTTTTCAAAGTATCATGCCAGTCCTCAAATGGTCATGACCAAAACCCAGCTTCCAAAATCACAGAGAATCCCCTAAACAAGATTGATCGGAGAAAAGTGCTACTTGGGATAGGAGGCTATAGTGCTGCCACTCTAGTATCCGACCCGTTAGCCTTATCCGCCCCGATTTCCGCACCGGATTTGACCCAATGCGGTGAGGCGGACTTACCCACCGGGGCAGCACTGGTGAATTGTTGTCCCCGAGTAAGCACGAAAATACTGGATTTCAAACCTCCACGGCCCAACACCATGAGGGTCCGACCCGCAACCCATTTGGTATCCGACGAGTACGTAAAGAAGTTCGAAAGAGCGGTCCAACTCATGAGAGAATTACCCGCCGACGACCCCAGATGCTACACGCAACAGGCGAATATCCACTGCGCCTACTGCGACGGGGCGTATGATCAAGTCGGGTTTCCGGATCTGGAGCTCGACGTCCACGAGTCTTGGCTCTTTTTCCCTTTCCATCGTTACTACCTCTATTTTTTCGAGAGAATTTTGGGTAAACTTATTGATGACCCGAATTTCGCGATTCCATTTTGGAGCTGGGATTCACCCGTGTCCATGACAATGCCCGCGATACACGGTAACCCGAAATCATCGCTATACAACAAGCTCCGCGACGCCAAACACATCCCCCAGACCGGGGATGTAATTTCTTTCGACTATGATTTAACTGACCCGACTAACACGGTTCCGGAGCAAATATCCGAAAATTTAACAATCATGTATAGACAAGTGGTGTCTAGCGGGAAAACTGCTAAGCTTTTCATGGGTAGCCCATACCGGGCTGGGGATGCCGCGGATCCGGGAGCGGGGACCCTTGAAAACGTTCCTCATAGTCAAGTCCATATATGGTGCGGAGACCGGACCCAGCCCAATACTGAGAACATGGGTAGTTTCTATTCAGCGGGTCGGGATCCAATTTTTTTCACCCATCATGGGAATGTGGACCGGATGTGGTCCGTATGGAAGACTTTGGGCGGAAAACGAAAGGACTTTACGGACCCTGATTGGTTGAATTCGGCGTTTTTGTTCTACGATGAGAATGCTCAGCTTGTCAGGGTGAAGGTGAAGGATTGCTTGGACTCGGAAAATCTTGGATATGTTTATCAGAATTTGGATATTCCGTGGCTTAAAAATCGGGCGACGCCACGTGTCTCCAAAGTTTCAAGAAAGATAAAGAAGGCCGGCGTGGCTATGGCCGCAGACATACCGCCAGCCGCACAGGTATTATCTTACCTAAAGTTTCAAAAATTTAGTAAAATAAATGATCTTTATCTACGTAACAAATTTCATAGAACTCCATGTGATAGGAATGCCAAAAGATAAGTCTCTATGGTGAACATCATGCTTTGGTATCACACATTACCTAAAGGAAAAGAATAAAATGATTCCTCTAGTTTACTTTTGTGGTATTCTTGTACATATGTCCACTCGAAATAAATAACTCCACCATATGGCCATCTCCCCGCCTCTTTCAAAACTCCACCACCCCTCTGCATCCATCTACCCTCTTGGCTCCACTCCACTTACCCTAGTAAGAGTGGCTTGGCTCATGTCTTTTAGCTTGCTAGTGCATGTGTTCATTTTTAGATTTTGACAGTTTTTGTTTATTTCAGTTTCTTGTGATGGAGAAAAACTGCCCCTCGGCACATTCGGGCAGTCCAAAGTGTATTTAGATGGTCCGGATGTGGAAAGAGAAACAAGAGAGAGGAAGGGGAGAGAGAAAGAAGCGAGAGAGTGTTTTAATCCAGACCATCCAACACACTTTTCAATGGCCTGGATGTGCCGAAGGAGCACCACGTCAGCTCCTACCCTATTTGCACCCAAGTTTTTCTCCTTGTGATGAAATTTTTTAATGAGAAAACATTCTTTGCACCGGTGGTGTAAACTAAAGTTTTTTTTAAAAATCAATTGCATTACGACATGTATCCATGTTCTACCTTTTGGGACTACTATTTGAACACATAGTGCAATGTAATAGATTTGGAGGAAATTTTGATATTTACGCTGCCGTGTAAAAAATGTTCTCCCTTTTTTAATACCTTAATACTTTTGAAATGAAATTGCCTCTTGTTCACACACACACACAAAAAAAAAAAACTATATGCATTATGTTTGTGGACAAACTTCTTCAATGTGTTACACATGTTAAAAATTTAGTGTCAAAATATCAATAGGTGTTTCCCACAAAACTCGACAAAGTGGTGAAAGCGACGGTAGGAAGACCCAAAAAATCAAGGACCACGAAAGAGAAAGATGACGAAGAGGAAATACTAGTGATAGAAGGGATAGAGCTGGACAAAGGATCCTTCGCTAAATTTGACGTCTTCATTAACGAGGATGACGAGACGGTGACTCGGCCGGTAAACAGCGAGTTCGCCGGAAGCTTTGTGAACGTGCCGCATAAGCATAAGCACGGTGGAAAAGGTAAGACCAAGTCTTATTTGAGGCTTGGGATTACGGAGTTGCTGGAGGATTTGGGAGCCGAAGATGACGATGGAATTGCGGTAACTTTGGTCCCTCGAAGTGGGGCCAGTAACGTCACCGTCGGTGGTGCAAAGATTGAGTTTGATTCTTGATTATTTACCGGCGCCGGTGCAATGTATTATTCTCGCTTGTGATCGGTTAGAACAATTGGTATAATGTTTTTGCTGTAATAAATAAGATATCGGATTCATAATCCGATATTGAACTTGAATGTGTTTAATAATTAACCTTGGGGAATTTTACTGTTCTCAGGTAATTAACCATTGAGTTGGATGTGGTCGATTGGTATGCCCATGCTGTATTTCTACTGTTTGCAAGTTTTTCTTTTCATCGTGCAATTATAGCCTTCCATTCGGCAATCAATGATTTCAATTAAATGCAATTATTCTATATGCGTGACACTTATCTTTTATGTAATATAATCCGGACCATCAATTACCGAACAAACGACTGTGATTACTCATTACAAGGGTGTGGTGAAATGTAACTATAATAAGTCTAATAAAAACTCCGACGGGCAATGTTTTGAATTCTTGTTTACCATATAAAAGAAAAATTAGAGGACAAGGCTAGGGGTAAAAAAAACCCTATAGAAATGGGTGCTAGATATCAACTTTGTATTTTGAGCCACAAAAATTCAAAAAATATTCCCAAAATTTGTAATTGAAGACCAAAAAATCTGTGTTGGACTACAAATATTCATCAAAAATATCACAAAAAATCATAAATAACAACAACAAAATTCGTAAGAGTAACTAAAAAAGTTCATAAAATAAAAACCAACGAAATTCAAAATACTGGGTCACACAAATTCATAAAATGAGCCACAAAATCCGTAAAGGTTGTATCGTACATCCAAAGATAAAAACGAGCCACAAAAAATCATAAAAAGAGAGACAAAAATTTGTAAAACGAACTCCAAAAATTCGTAAAGGTATGTGTATTCGATACTTTCCCTTAGTACTCCATTTGATTCATGGCTTTATTTTACCAGATTTCTTCATAGGTAACTTTTACGCCTTACACAAGAACTTTTCAACAGTTGTTTCGTCATTAGAACATTTGTAATGCGTGATTAGAAAATGAGGCTCACAAACACCACTTGTAGAAGCCATTTTCTCTTATTACGAATAAAAATGTTTTCGTAGAACACAATAGTTATCTTTTATGGACCTACCAACTACCCCGATTAATTTCATAACTAATAAGTTGAAGGAAAGGCTCATCTGTTTTTCTTTTCACCGTCGTAGGGAAAGCTGGCTCCCTACTCTAGCTTTGTAATACTTATTATTTGGGGGTCATGGGACACAGCCACGGAGTTTAGTACTACGGGTATAAATTAGAAATTACGTAAACATGTGTGATAGGTGATTAGGTGAGGGAATTTGAACGTCATCGGACAATACCCAAAACCACTGAATAATTTTCCCCGTAATAGGGCCACTCAGTGTGCATGCATACGTTTATTTTCAACAATTTCAATAATTTATTTGGGCCTAAAAAAATAACAATTTATTTGGGCCATGGCTATACATGCACGTGATAGACATATTAAAGACTTCGACTACGTACCGTTAGCGATTGCTACCTACTACATGAAATGCACCACTCAGGGCGTTATCCATTACTATTAAACTGGAAAATTTCGTGATTATTTGGAATTAATTTTCACACTTCTCTTTTAAAAATATACTTCAAAATTTATAAGAAAATAAAGTGCAAAAGTCATTAATCTTTAATTATATTGAAAAGGGTTGTGGGGTAATCTCATTCCTGCTTGGCACACTAAATAAGAGCATTTTCAATAAAAATAGCTAAAATTGAATGGCTATAAAAATAGCTAAAATTGAATGGCTAAATGGCAGTTTATGATAAAAATGAGATCCATTTACAGATTGATAAATAATTTATTAATTATTGAGTGGATAGTCACTCCAATGGACAAACCTAATACATTAGGAAATTGTCAACCTACCTTATCGGCTAAAACTTCAATTTAGCAACAACTATTCAATTTTTAGCAATTCAGTTGCTAAAATCAACTATGATTTTAGCAACCATAGTTTTAGCACCTGATGAACTCATTTGTTGAGATCATAGTTGATTTTAGCAACTGAGTTGCTAAAATCTTTTAAAAAAACTAGGCAATCGATCCCTTCGGACGGTATCCACGATTTTGTTGCAACATCTATGTAATTTTGAATAGCCCATGCAACAGCTCAACTGTTTTGAACATCATAAGCAACAACAATACCATTTTGAACCAAGAAATTTTGTTAGAAATATTTGGTTTTGATTATAGAATTTGGGGGGTTGTTGTTGGGTTGTGCACCATCCGGGCTATCCGTTATGCGGATGGACGGTCCAAATTTCATCTTACACGCGCTAGAACAAACAATTCGGATGTAAAGGTGCAGAGATGAAATTTGAATCATCCATCCGAGTAACGAACGACAGATAGTGTACAACTGTTGTGCATGGGTTGCACAACAGCAACCCTAAGTCCGTGATTATAGTATACCAAAATTGATTTCTTTCTTAAAAACCTGTATATGTTTAGGAAGTCTTTTTGATAAAAACATTGACATGATTTGCTTTGGGAAAACATTTTTTTACGTCTTAAGAAAAATAAATGATTATCCAGTTACTAGACCAATTGTTTTAAAGGAATGTTTTGATCCAATTCTTATTTAAGTCAGCCCACGTGTACACTATCTCTTACAACCTTGGTCCAAATGTTCCAATTCTTATCTGCCACATAATATTGGCTTTAGCCTTGCACATGTCAGAACTTCTTTGTCCCAGCCTCCCAGGGCCCTACGTGCCCACCACACAAAATGACAAGAATATTTCCTTTTCTTACAGCAGAAGACGACAGGTTCAAGATATGAAAGTAATAAGCTTTCTCGGTTGTTCGATTTGAGATTAATAGTCCGGATAAATTAAAGTTAAAATTAATGTAAAAGTGATTTTTAAAGTGTACGATGATCCAAACCATTGATCTCTAATCGAACGGTCGAGAAAACTCATTACACGCATGTAGTGAGCTCACTGACTACATGGCCCGGTTCCTTTTGAACGTTGCAAACCTATTAAAGACTGCACAACGTTCATATTCAGCATTTAAGGGAAATGTTTCCAACGTTCGATTGAGTTTTTGCTGTAAGAGGGGAGACCTTCTGATGAAGCAAGCACCAAACAATTTTAGAGCAATGTCGATACAGAGAAATATTCACTTTAACACTTCATTTTCATATAATCAATTTTAGAGTTTGAGAGGAAAATTTGTTTATCCACTCATTTAGAGAGTTTCCCACTTTACAAATTTTCTCACATGTTGTATTAAGAATTAGAAAAATTCTTAGTGAGTTCACATGGAACTGGATTTTTGTTTTGTGATTGATTTTAGAGTTTGGGAGATAAACTCTAGTGGTTAGGCTAACTCCTTAGGAAAGTTAACAATACCGTTGTAACTTGTAAGATTTAATTGACACCAAAAGCTAGTTGGATGATTAGTAAAATAGCAACTCCACAAGCCAATGGACTGAGTAATCGACAAAGCTCAGACCGAACCAGTGATATCTTTTTCCTTTTACTCTTTTGTTTAGTACTGCCTTGTTTTAATTAATTATTTATCTGCATAATTAATTTTCCACATTCAATTAGTAATTTTTTATTTGGGCATTACTGTTAGCAACCCTATTTAGCTCCTCTCTAGGTTGTCCTTTGGGTAACAAGTGGTATCAGAGCTTAACTCTTATCTTGTGACTTAATAGTCTAAGAGCAATTTGTGGCAACTGTTAGTAACGTTTCAAGCATTGAGAGACAATCGTCCCATAGACCTCCTTTGTTCATGGGAACAAATTCAGCTATTGGAAAAATAAAATGAGAATATTTGTCATATCTATGGATTATGACTTATGGAGAATTATTACCCAATGTTCCATTATCCCGACTAAGAAGTGTGGAGATCTTGTTGTCCCTAAGCTAGAAGATGAATGGAGCGATGCAGAAAAAACCAAAATTGAAATGAACACTAGAGCTATTAATTTTCTTTATTGTACATTGAGTAGTCATGAGTATAATATAATATCTACTTCCGAAACGGCTAAAGAAATTTGAGATAAATTAGAAATAGCCTACGAAGAGAATAGTCAAGTTAAGGAGTCCAAAATAGATATTCTTGTTCATAGTTATGAGCTTTTCAAAATGAAACCAGATTGATGAATCTATATCTCAAATGTTTGCAGGATTTGCCAATATTACTAATGGTTTGAAATCTTTTGGTAAGTCTTATACAGAATATGAGATGATAGAGAAGGTTCTTAGATCTATTCCAAATAGTTGGAAAACTACAACTTCCTTCATCTTGCAATCTACTGACTTCTCAACGTATACGATGGATGTGCTTATGGGATCCCTCGAGATGGAGGAAATTCATTACAAAATGAATGAGGAGGATATCAAGAAAAGAAAAGATCAATCTCTTAAAGGAACTACAAGCAAATCATAGAGCAATGATTCAAGCGATGAAAGTGAAGACGAAGATCGATATGACTCTCATCAACATGAACTTAAAAGAAGTATCTCAAGAGCAAGAATGGTTGGAAAGATAGACGGTTTCCGAGGAAAGATGAAAACAAGGAAGAAACTAGCAAAAGAGATCCAATCATTCTCTACGAATGCAAAAAGCCTGGCCACATAAAAACAGAATGTCCTTGAGCCAAAAAGTACTTAAAGAAGAACAAAAAGAAAGCTATGTTGGTGGTTTGAGACTTAATAGTGATGATAGAAGCTTTTACAATGATGACAAGATACAAGAATTGTAAATTTGTGATTCATGGCATAAGAAGAAAGTGAGGTATATCTTGACTCCTTTTCTCTATCTTTTGATGAGTTATTAGATGCTTTTAGTAAATTGGAACATGATTTTGAAACAGTAAATTCTAAAAATATTAGTCTTAAAAGGCTTGCAAAAGATCTTTTAAAACAAAAGAATGATTTGATTGAAGAGAAAAAATATTTTGGAAGAAGAAAATGAGGATTTGAAAAAGATGTTTTATGTTGATTCTTTGCATGAACAAATTCATGATTTTATTAAAGAAAAAAATATTTTGAACGAAGAAAATGAGGATTTAAGAAAGAAGTCTAATGTTGATTCATTGCATGAACGAATTAATGATTTGACTAATTCTCTTTCAAAATTCACTAAATGAAAAAAAGGTTTGGATTTACTTCTTGGAAAACAAAGATGTTCTTTCATAAAACTGGAATTGGTTATAACTCAAATGAGCATAAGAATCTTTTCGAGGAAAATCATTCATCTAGTCATTCTAAACTCACATGCCATTATTGTGGTAAATTAGGACACATTTCACCTTCTTTTCATATAAAGAGACATTCGTCTACTTATGTTAACAAGACTTGGGATCAAAAGAACCAAACATATTCTGCTTGAGCGCTACCTCATGGACCCAAGATGATTTGGGTATCGAAAATCAAGTCTTGACTTGCAATTGTTGATACTGAAGTCCACATCAACTACAAGAAAGTAGTACCTTGACAGTGGATGCTAAAGGCATATGACAGGAGACGAAATTTTTTTATTTCTCTAACACCAAAGGATGGAGGGATCATAACCTTTGGTGCTAATAGCAAAGGAAAAATTATCGGTATTGATATGTAACATAGGAAATACCCCTCCTCCCATTATAGAAGATGTTTTACTTGTTGATGATTTAAAACATAATATTCTAAGTATTAGTCAACTTTGTGATAAGGGTAATCGAGGTACTTTTGAAAATTTGAATGCATCATTGAGAATATGGAAAACAATAAGGTACTTTTTGTGACCAAAGTGCAGACACCCTAATTTAAACTTATGAAAATCCTTGGCATTCCCGATGATGAGGAATAAGTCAAGAATGACAATTAAAGCTTGAACAAGACCTCCAATCTTCCAAAAACCTCCAAACACTCACCAAAATGGCCCAAAAACTCAAAATAAAGGAAGAAGCGTTGTTGGACCTGAGTACTCAGGTCAATCCACTTGAGCGCTCGAATCTACCCACTTGAGCGCTCAGGTGGGCCACGTGGCAGATTTCTGAAGGGCAGTTTCTAAACAAAATAATTTGATTCTTTACGAATCTGATATTTCTTAACCTCCATATCACATTTGAGGATGGCCAAATCAACCTATTTAACATAGACCCCTAACCGAAATTAATCTACGTTTTTTCCCAAAATCCTTCTATAAAACCCATCTTTCCTCTTTATTTTCTCTCTTTAGACTGAACCATTGATATTTAGACCTCTCTCCATCATCTCTCACCCTCCCATCTTTGATTCAAGTTCAAATCATCAACACCCATGGCCAAATACTCCATTTGTGGTTCATTTTTGGCCTAAACACCCTACAAACTTCAGCAAAACTCTCATTATATACCATCCCTAGTAAGCTTAGTCTTGATCCAGTGTATAAGATCCCAAAATCCAACCCCCATTCCATATTTCCTCATATACTCTCAAAAACTCCTTGAAAACCCTTGTTTTTAATCTAAAAACCCATGAAATATACTCAAAGTTCACCCATCAGTTGAGTTCTTGTTCATCCATCGTCATCTTGGTGTCATTCCACTCCAAAAACTCAGTCATAGGTCGTATCCTTCAAAAATCATCTCAAAAGTTCTTCTTTCAAGCTCAAAAAAGTAGAAATACCTTACTAATATGTTGTTTTTTGCTTCTTGAGGGAACCCAAAAGGTTTAGACAAGTTCTTCATACCTATTTTGAGCTTATTTTGGGTTTAAAGTTCACAAAACTAGTTTTTTTAAGTTTTTGGTTTAAATAGTCAGGCTTCATCTGAGCACTCAAGTTTCTTGACATGAGCATTCAGGTCCATTAGAATGATCAAACCCTTTTTCTTCATATTATTTTCTTTTAATGATTATGTTAACATAATATCATGTTTGCTTCATTTTGATGGCTGTTAATGTTCAAATGGGGGCTACCTGAGCTCAAATCTATCTCACAAATGATCAAAAACATGCTTTTGGAAGCAATTTTCTCTTGAAAATAGGGATGGAGAGTTTGAAAACATGATAACAGGGCCAAACAAGTGTATTTTTGAGAAAATTTCCATGGATGTTAGTAAAAAAAGTATTACAGTTGAAAACTCAAAGGTTCTGCTCAAATCACTTGAGCACTTAATCAGTCTATTTGAGTGCTCAAGTTCCCCCATTTGAGCACTCACGTTCATCTAGGCCATCATCATTTTTTCATACATATATCCTTGCTACTTGTTTATATTATGTCTAAAGTCGCTTGTAAAGGATCTTATTATCATTCTATCCCAAGATGGATCTGTTTGTGGCAAGATTTGTTCATGAAATGCGATGATAATGGATTTTGAAAGCTCATTTGCTTCATAAAAAGGAGGTTATAAGTCTTAAAATATGATAAAACATGAGGAATGAATTCACTTTTGAAAAATGAAAGGAAAACAAGGTCATAAAAGCGGAAAACTCACTTGTGTACTCTAGCCACCTAAGAGCAAGCAGATTTGTTTTGGGCCTAGCAATCTTTGTTAATACGTATTAGTCAATCCAATCTTTATTAGTGGTAATCATGCTGCATTTTAGTCCATTTATGGTCAAATTATCCCATGGTTCCTTAATTTGATGAATAACTCATGTTATTACACATGTTCATACTTGTCGTTAGTCCATACAAGCTCATGTCTTGAACATGTTGTTTATTTCACGTATCTCAATACATCTCATGCATCATCACTTTGTATATATTGCTCAAGCATCCAGCATTTCATGTGCATCTTTATTTGTAATCACATATACTTATTTTCCCGTTCTGCATTCCCCTTTTTACATGCTCAAAGTTATATAATAAATATTTTACAAATCCCACAAATGGCAAGTAGAGACCGACTCTCGGATCGGGCGAGAGGGATGGAATAGAACCCTTCCCATCTCATAATCAAGCTCCCGAACTTAAGATATTATGGTGAAGATGGACTGGTTTTAATCCTTATCCAAAACTAAGGCATGAATCATTTGAGTTCGATTCCTCGGGGACAATCAGCTAAAATCTGGGTGTGAACAGCCAAAGAGCAAATTATGTCCACACAAACACTTGAAAATGTTTATGTTTTTAGCTTAAATGATTTATGCAAACATGGTGTAAAATATTTTTTTTGCAATGAGTGATAATAATTGGCTATAGCATAGATGCCTTGGACATGCACACATGGATATGAAATTTCAAAACTTTCTAGAAAAGAAAAATCAAATTTGAAAATGATAGAGTATGTAATGCATGCCAACAAGGTTAGCAAATCAAAGTTACGATGATGCCATAGGGGGAGAAAAAGAGGAGTCTCCTTATTATTTTTAGTTGCTACCTACTAGCGTTTGTAATTTGCGCTTGAGATGTTTATCATGTTTCGGTTGTACTGTATGTGATGTGACTGTATTGTATGTGATGTGACTTAAATGGGTTAGTTTAACTTGCTTGATATACCTAAGCTTATTAATTTTTATCTTGTTTGTTAATGCTAATTATTTTCTGGCATATGTTGAGGGAAGCTTTTACATTGGGGGAATATTTGAGATCAACATTGTATTTGTATTTGTTTATCGAAATCATGTTTTATGTCAGCAAAAAATAAGAGGAGATTGTTAGAAATATTTAATTTTAATTATATTATGCCAAAATTGATTTCTCAAAATTTATGTTTAGAAAGTATTTTTGATTCAAACATTGACGTATGTGTCGTTCCTTGAAATTTTCTCGATGTGGCGTGAGAAAAGATCTAGACTTTGTGCGATGATATTGTGAAAAGAAAGAAAGTTTGACAGCTGTGACTTTTATTGAAAATTAGGGTCGCAACTTAACATGGAGTTCAGGTGTGTTAAGTCACCCTTAAAGATGTTTTCTAGTGAAAGCATCTTTAGAAAATTATTTTTCAATTAAAAACGACTACGTTTGAGTTTGTGGTCTACGAAATCATAGATGGATCCGGGGATTTACTGTTATGAGTAGGGAAGGTGTTAGGCACCCTACATCGGCCTTTCAGTACTTATTTTCCAAAATTAACCATTTTCAAAATTATCCCTGGCCGGGGAAATAAACAACTAAAGCGAACAATATCTATAATGATAGGTGAATCCGAGGGTATAAAAGGCAAGATGACAAAGCCTACTTTTGCCATGTATACCTTCAATTCAACCATACACCCCAAAATTGATTTGCTTTGAATTGGTTAAATGAGACATGAACATAAATACAAATCTCATTTTTGATACAGACGACAGTGTACTAAATTTAACAGCGTTGGTATCCTCAATTCATTGCAAATGGATTTCGGATGACTAAATCATTAATAAATTAAATCAAAACCAATTTGCATTGACTTGGATAAATGAGACTCGCGCATATGTACAAATGTCATTTTTTATACCGATGACAGTGTACTTAATTCAACGGTGTCGGTATCCTCAATTCAAAGCAAATAGATTTCGAATTAGAAAAGCGGATATTCACATCTTGGATCAAACAGAGAGAATAACATTGAAATGAGTTAAACCACAACGGAGGACAAAATATGTGCAATAATAAATGGACGATACAAAAATAACAAAACAAGTGCTTGTATCAAAGATAACAATATTGGCACTTTGAAGAATGGTGGGCAGCCGGATGCCTTTCTAATGAGAAACTACGCCCCGGAGGATTAAATATGCAAATCCTACTTTCATATCAAAGTAATAACACTATTATAATGTTAAAATAATAATGTCAGAAATTTGGAGAATGCTGGGCAAGTGGGGCCTATCTAAAGAGACAACTGCAACACCATGTTGCTTTCATATCAAAATCCTGACATTATTATCATGAAAAGATTATTTATATTTTTTTTGGTTTTTGATTTTGTATAAATTGACATGAACAACACATAAATTGAATTGAAATTTGGCGTTCGCATTACCTGGAATTTGAAATTACAACGAGAGCGAAAGACAATGTTTAGCAAAATGAAACCATAATTCAAGATAGCAACATTTTTTTCACTATCGTGAACTATGCAAACATTATTACCCACAAAATCTTTCTTTGGCCGAAAACTAACAGCTTTTCCAAGCTTTTGAAAATAGCTAACACAAGCTAGAAAAGAAAAAAAATAAAAAATAAAAAAGAAGAAGAAACTAAAGATAAGTGGCTGATTCTGTTTTCCTGGACCCCTTCCCCACATCACCTGATGTGTATTTGGTGTACACTTTTAGTGTATCCATAGCGTTATTGATTCTGTTTTCCTGGACCCCTTCTTTTCTCTCTGGAATCCCCCAAACATAGACTCATGGTCTCCTTTTTGTAAACCGAAAAAGAATAATGTGCCGTCCCCACAGCAGCAAATGAGGTGGCACACCCTTCAAAATTTCCTCTCCCCAAGCTGAGACAAATTCAATCTCCTTTTACCATACTGGCGTGGCATCACCATGCGTGATGTGTGCACTGCTACAAAATTGATTGCTATGTGATCCTTCGGACACTCAGTCCGGAATTCTCATTTTCCCACATTTCGGTAATTCAAGGCTTTGGCCTTACTTCACATGTACTCTTTGTGTATTTTTGAGCTGTCCGAAACGATCAATGTGGTCCGATTAAGTTTTAGGATATGTTACTTTTCATGTAGTGGCGCATATATCACAATGGCGAGGTTGACGATGCATGTCCAAAATTATCTCTTGTGATGACCGATCATTGAAATTGAAGTGCAAAAATGCCTGCTCACACGTCTCGCTTCATCGAAGTTAAAAAAGTAGACCTTTCGATTAGTCCAGAGCGGCAAGACAAAATAGGGTATCAACATCTGCCCCTCTTTGTCTGTATTTGCGTAGCAATGTTCAGACAAAGAATAAAACCGGATGCGTCATTTTGATTCGCCGCGACGAGGAAGACAAGCAACTCGTGTCACATTTTTTTGCCAAATTGGTGTTCATCCTTAAAGACATTCACACCAAATCACAAAGCGCCGAAATGTGCTCTAAAGCTCAGGAGGTGAAAGGTACAAGGTGGAAGTGCCACATCACTACCAAGATTCCAAAATGGAACGAAGTTTACTGACGTGTCATATGAAATCCCAGCAGCTATCACAATCTTGCACAGCCACGGTCGTCTATTTAATTTGCCGAGGTTCTCTTCTGAAGAAAAAAGGATAAACTTGAGAGAACCAAGTGAGTTCTCGGCAGCCCAGAATTAAAACGTGGGTTACTATTCACTATCACGATTGAAGACTTTTGCATTTCTGTGATTCGTTTTGTGATTTGCATTAAATATGAGTTATCTTGTATTTGTTTTTTCTGCTTGTTAAGCCTATAAATAGACGTGTAATTTGTTAGTTTGATATCAAGTGTGGAGTAAGAGAACATCAATAAAATTTGAGTGTGTTTGTTCAATCTCTTTGTGAGTTTCATACATGAAAAGTGTGTGATCTATACTCCTCCACTCAACAAATTGGTATCAGAGCTCAGGCTCATCGTAAAAAAAATTCTCTCAAAAAAAAAAAACCTTTGGTGTGCTACTGCTATTTTCATTCAGAAATTAGCTCCCTCAAAATAAAATTTTTGAGTGTCGATTTTGTCTCAGCCGGAAACGATAATCCGGTGACGAAATTGAATAGCCTTTGTTTCTTTCGAAACCCAGAAGTTGGAGAGTAACAAACTGCTCTCACCTTGCACCCACGGCTATTTCTTCCTCAGCTCCGGCAAGCCCATCCGTTCTACCAAGACGAAAGTGAAACCGCCTCATCCGACGCCCGACGTCATGTGTCATGTTGCTATTCATAGCTCAAAGTTTTCAGCGGTGACATCAACAGAACCTTATTCTAGGCCTCTGGTTCTTTCGTTAAAAACAAAGATAAGATTTTTACTCTTATCCTTATTCTTCCCCAGATCTACTTTTAAGGGTATCCAAAGGAAAGATGTCAGTTTGGTTTCAACGACAAAAGAAAAAAGGGGTATTAAATTCCCATTCAAGATGGTCTGCTAACTTCTAAGGGAATTCAAACAAAAATTCAAAGTCTACCTACCACTGAGTATTAAATAAAGTGGGTGCCTTGAATTATTATTATTTTTCAGGTGAGACTTTCAAAGTCTGTGCAATCGGGTGATTAATTAAGTAGTCAGACCGACATTATTATTATTATTATTATTATTTTCAAAAGTGGGGTAGTGCCATTTATTCTTTCCGAGAGCAATTTAAAGATCTGATGGCCAACGGAGCTGCGTCAGCGCTTATTCCAAAGCTCATCAAGGACAATTATGATAATTGGTCTATCCAAATGAGAGCACTACTAGGTGCTCAAGAAGTCATGGAGATAGTCGAAAACGGGTACGAGGAACCTTCCTCAAAAGAAGCCGAAGCAGCTTTGAAGGAGGAGCAAAAACCACGCCCGCGGCCTTTGGCGAAAGAAGGATTGCAAAGCCAGGTCCATTATCTACCAAGGACTTGATGAGATGACGTTCGAGATCATCGCCTCCGCTACATCTTCCAAAGAAATTTGGGAGACGCTGCAGAAAACATACAAAGGTGCTGACAAAGTAAAGAGGATTTGCCTTCAATCTCTACGAGGCGAATTCAAGTCTTTACGAATGAAACCCTCAGAATCTATTTCTGAGTATTATGGTCGAATCATGATGGTTGCAAACCAGATGAGAAGAAACGGAGAAGCTCTCACAGATACGAGAGTTATAGAGAAGATTCTTCGATCGTTGGATCCGAGATTCAACTTCATTGTTGTTACGCTGGAAGAACTTAAATACGTAGCAACCATGTCTATCGAAGAACTTGTGGGCTCGCTACAAGCCCATGAACAAAAGTTGCACAGAGATGATGATGATAGAGCCATGGAGCAAAACAAACGGTTGTCCCTCAATGAAAACAAAGCACGCGAGCAAGGGGACATCACGGAGGACGGGCTATGGTTCTCATGGAAGAGGCTCGGAAGTTTAAATTCCGGAGGTAAAAGAGGCAAAGTGGATTTTTTCAAAGGAGGAAATCGAACCATGTTCCAAAAAGGAAGTGGTCGTGATGGGCGACAAAGCGGCCCAGGCGGAGGACAAGGAAAAAGAGGTGGTTATAACAACCGACCGAACATTGACAAAAGCAACGTTCAATGTTACAATTGCCAGAAGTATGGTCACTACATGAAAGAATGCAAAGGAAGGCCAGCATCAAATCAAGTTGGCGAAATGACCAACTATGCGCATAAAGGAGCCGCCAGGAGGAGATTCAATGAGTCTCATGGCGCACAGTTCCACCGAACATGATCAAGGTACATGGTTTCTTGATTCTGGAGCCAGTAATCACATGACTGGTTCAAGGCAGTTTTTTACTGAACTTGATGAAAAGATTCAGGGAGATATCTCTTTTGTCGACCTCTCCAAAGTCCCAGTTCAAGGGAGAGGAAATATTGTGATCAAACGGAAGAATGGAGATCATGCATTCATCTCCAATGTCTACTATGTTCCAGACATGAAGACTAACATTCTTAGTCTTGGACAACTCCTGGAGAAAGGCTATCAAATTAGCTTGAAGGATATGCAGCTAACGATCATAGATGCTCGAGGGAAGTTGGTTACTCAAGTAAAGATGGCGAAGAACAGGATGTTTCTGCTAACTGTTCTTCATGACACGCCAAAGTGCCTCAATGCCATTATCAACGACAAAGACTGGATATGGCATCTCAGATATGGACATCTCAACTTTGAAAGCTTGAAGATGTTGGCGAATAAGAAGATGGTCAAAGGCCTACCTCATATCCAACATCCAAATGAGGTATGCGAAAATTGTGTTCTTAGCAAACAACACCGCAACAATTTTGGGAAGCAATTTGATTGGAGAGCAAGCATGCCGCTTGAGCTAGTACACACAGATGTGTGTGGTCCGTTGAAGCCAATCTCAAACGGACAGAACAGATACTTCCTCACGTTCACTTACGATTATAGTAGGAAGACGTGGGTATACTTTCTCAAACGGAAGTCAGAAGTATTCGAGAAGTTTATAGACTTCAAAGCTCTTGTGGAGAAAGAAAACGGCTACTACATCAAAATGTTGCGGTCAGACCAAGGAGGAGAATACATTGGAGATCACTTCGATGGATTCCTTAGACAGCAAGGAATCAGACACCAGTGTACACCAGCATACACTCCTCAGCTAAATGGTGTATCTGAAAGGAAGAATCGCACCATCCTCAACATGGCAAGAAGCATGCTGAAGGATAAAGATCTGCCCAAGAGATTTTGGGCTGAAGCAGTTCAATGTCTTGATCTATCCGCTTCAATGAGATGTCCTCATGAGGAGTCTGAAGTCAAAAACACCACAAGAAGCATGGACCACTTACAAGCCAGGTGTGGCTCATCTCAGAGTGTTTGGTTGTATTGCCTACGCAAAAGTTCCAGAGGCAAACAGAACCAAACTTAAAGACAAAGGAGTGAAGTGTATCCTTATTGGATATGGTGACTGGACGATGGGATACAAGCTATACAATCTCGCCACCACGTATAAGGTGATATACAGCAGAGATGTCATTTTCAAGGAAAATGAATCCTGGAGTTGGGATCAGACAGAAACTACCAGAAATATGGAGCTGACTGTTGAAGATGAAGAACAGGTACAGATTAGGGAGGTACCTAGAAGATTAGAAGAGCAGTCATCACCGTCTCATGGTTTCCCTTCACCACAAAGAGGTGAACCATCCTCACCAGCTACAGAAGAGCTCTCTGACATGAGGCCTAGAGGAACGCGAAGCCTAGATGATCTATATCGTAATACAGATCCACTGGATGCAGACTTCACCATGTTCTGTCTGCAAATGACTTGTGATCCAGTTAGCTTCGATGAGGCTAACCAAGAAGACAAATGGAGGAAGGCTATGGATGAAGAGATTCAGTCCATAGAGAAAAACAAAACCTGGGAGTTGACAAATCTTCCCGAAGGCTATAAGACCATTGGAGTGAAATGGGTCTATAAAGCAAAGAAGAATGCTCAAGGAGAAGTTCAGAGATACAAGGCTAGGCTCGTAGCTAAAGGCTATAAACAAAGAGAAGGCATAGACTATGGCGAAGTCTTTGCTCCTGTTGCCAAGATGGAGACAATCAGGATGATGATCTCATTAGCTGCTCAACACAGATGGAAGATCTACCAATTAGATGTCAAGACTGCGTTTCTAAATGGATTTCTAGAGGAGGAAATCTATGTCGAGCAACCACCTGGATATGTGAAGGAAGGACATCATGACAAAGTTTACAAGTTGAAGAAGGCGTTGTATGGATTGAAACAAGCGCCACGTGCATGGAATACAAGGATCGATGCATACTTCTAGAAGAATGGATTCGAGAAGTGCCCTTACGAGCATGCACTCTATATGAAGAAGGAAGCTGATGGAAGCTTACTGTATGTATGTCTGTATGTTGATGACTTGATTTTCACAGGCAACAATCCAGCTATGTTTAATTCTTTCAAACAAAGTATGGTTCGAGAGTTCGAGATGACAGATATCGGACTGATGGCACACTTCCTTGGAATTGAAGTGATGCAGGGAAATGACGGCATTTTCATCTCTCAAGCTGGATACGCTAAAAGCATCCTCAAGCGTTTTGACATGGAGAAAAGTAATCCAGTGACTACTCCAGTTGAAAGTGGAGTGGAACTCAGAAAGAGCGAGGTCGGTAATGTTGATCCGACATATTTCAAAAGTCTGGTAGGAAGCCTTCGCTACCTGACGTGCACAAGACCAGACATACTATATGGTGTTGGTCTTATCAGCCGATACATGGAGATACCTGACCAATCCCATCTGAATGCAGCCAAGCGGATTTTGCGCTATGTCAAGGGTACAGTCAATGATGGACTGTTTTACACAAGTACTGAAAACTTCAAACTTGTCGGCTATTCAGATAGTGATTGGGGAAAAGACTTGGATGAAAGAAAGAGTACTACCGGATTTACTTTCTTTCTTGGTGATACAGCCTTCACATGGTCATCAAAGAAACAAGCGATAGTGACACTATCATCTTGTGAAGCTGAGTATGTAGCAGCCAGCTCAGTTGTTTGTCATGTTATATGGGTCCGGAATATGCTGAATCACTTGGGAATTTCTCAAGAAAATCCCACGGAGATCTATGTTGACAACCACTCCGCAATCGCCTTAGCAAAGAATTCAGTGCATCATGAAAGAAGCAAGCATATCGACACACGCTTCCATTTCATCAAAGAGCATGTGAAAGCAAAAGAAGTGGAGCTAGTTTCTTGCCGGACATATGACCAGGCTGCTGATATTTTCACGAAGCCCCTCAAGCATGAAGCCTTCATCAAAATGAAGACAATGCTTGGAATGAAGAAACCCCCAGACTCAAGTTTAAGGGGGGATGAAGAAAAAAGGATAAACTTGAGAGAACCAAGTGGGTTCTCGGCAGCCCAGAATTAAAACGTGGGTTACTATTCACTATCACGATTGAAGACTTTTGCATTTCCGTGATTCGTTTTGTGATTTGCATTAAATATGAGTTATCTTGTATTTGTTTTTTCTGCTTGTTAAGCCTATAAATAGGCGTGTAATTTGTTAGTTTGATATCAAGTGTGGAGTAAGAGAACATCAATAAAATTTGAGTGTGTTTGTTCAATCTCTTTGTGAGTTTCATACATGAAAAGTGTGTGATCTATACTCCTCCACTCAACATCTTCTTCATTGCGAAGCACCAACTTATTACCACCTTCCTTTTCTTTAGTGCCCAAAACAGCAAAAGCTCCACAGTCCACCTATAAGCACCATCCTTCCTCTTTGCTCTCTCTTGTTCCTTTCTGGATGTCATGAAAAACGGTGATACCATCCTAAAAAATCTCTTTCCAACTTTCTGCATCCTTCCTTTTTGATGTTTCTGTGCACAAAAATTTCCAAAGAAAGTTACTTATTTTTTGTTTTTAAGTTGATTATGTACTTCTCCTCTCCCCTTCCTTGAACGATTGCTTTTGCTTTGGATGCAGAGAAATACTTCCCATTTTGAGCCTTTTGCTTTGGATGCAGAGAAATACTTCCCATTTTGAGCCCTATACACTGTAGCGGTCGGGTGACCCAAGGGGTCATGGTCCCCCCCCCTCGGTGAGGGGGCGGGGTCTAGGGGACCGGCTTTATCGTTGTAGCACAGGGGCGTTCAGAACCCCTAGTTTCGGCCGGACAGTCAAGGATGGAGCAGAGAGGGGCTAGTAGGGGCGGTCGCTCCTGCAAGAAAAAGAAAAACCTCCAGTATTATATAGAAAAATAATTTTTTTTTTCCCATGAATTATATAGACTCGTCTCTGTAAAGTATTTTGGAAAAAAAATTCGTCCCTGTGTAGTGAGATTCCGGGCTCCGTCCCTGCAGACAGCCCTCCCGGGAGGCCAACAATTGTCGAGACGGGGTCCCAGTGACCAGGGGGCATGAGACTTGGGAACCCCCGCTCCTCGGCTGGACCCCCCCGGGCTTGCTCCAGGGAGTTTTGGATGAGTAAGCCCTTGAGGCGCTTTCCTGGCTAGGGGGTTGTTGTCGCGTCAGATGTTAAGGGGCTCGATTGAGGCACGTCGCGTCAGATGTCAGGGGGTTCGATTGAGGCACGTCTAACAGTCTGAGCGACTCATCGATGGGCTCAACCACCACACCTGCATCGCATTTATGGCGAGCCACCAACACATGCAGGGGGGACTTAATTGATGGAATATCAGCGGCAAGTGAAGACTTTGGGAAAGCAACGACCAAGGCGCCACTTGAGGAACATACGTCAATCTATGCATTCAATGCAACGATAGGGGGACGCTCCCTCTCTCGGCATGAGGCCCCGGGGGCGTGCAGGACATGGGCTCCCTGCCTACAAATATGTCTCTCACCTTCCTAATGAAGGAGGACGCTCTCTCTCTCGACATTGAATACTTAACTGCACTTTCTCTCTCTAAAAGTTCCCCACTAAACTTCTCCCGCTGTTGCTGACTTAGCCATCGAAGTGTCTTCCCGGACCATCACCATCTGGGCTAGGCACTAACGTGGTTGCTTCCTCGCGCAAGTACGCAGGAGCTTAGGCCCTCCTCTCCTACGGGTCTCTAGAGTCCCAGTGAGGTCCATCACAGCTCCTCCCTCTCTACACAGTACAAGATGGCCAAATAGGTCATTCCGGTGAAGCGCCCCCTACATACACAATCTTGCTTCCTTGTCCTTCTGAGCTTTCAAAGGAGTAAGATTCTTCTCCGCTTCCCACTTTTCTGTTGTTGCCTGGAAATGTAAATATGCCATTTATTTAAATTTTTTCTTTTTCTTTTTGGAGATGGTCATGCATGGTCATCTGCCGCGGAAGACTTTCAGAAATGAGATTTGTGAATATACAAGCTAGCATGAGGTGCCTTACAAATTGGAGTCAGGTTTTGATGGAAAATGAGTCCCCCCCCCCTTTTTTTTTTGCTTTATGAAAATTAACAATGCCAGGAGACTGAAGAACAATAAAAATTAGAAAAGATCTACATTAAAGCTTACAACATATGCTCCAAAGATTAAAAATGCTGACTTTCAAAACATGCAAGATTGACACTAATGGTACTCTCCTTTTTATTCGGCTGAGGTAACAAATTTGTTCCCCGTTTTTTAGTTTTTTTTTTTTTTTTGGTTGAAAACATGCAAGAAGGATCTGAAATTGAAGTGGGATGGTAAAATGATTTTTGTTAAAAACATGAATGCAAGAAGGCTTCAAAATTTAAACGAGACAAATGAAGTGCAGAAAGGTTTCACAATTAAAAACTATAATACAAAGGGCGATTTTTTTGTTTTGAGATTTTTTTTATAAAACTTAAAAAAAAACTGACAGAATGACTCCCAATGATGCGATTCCAGAGCTTAATAGGAAATACGAAAACGTAACTTCAGCCACAAAAAAAATAAAAATAAAAATCTGGATATGCAGATATGACTTGGAACGTGCGACTCAATTCTAAGAAAAATATACATCAAGACTCAAGAATGTGACTTGAGGTCTTAGAAAATTGTTGTAAAACTCGGAAAAGTGTACCCGATGCTCCAGAAACTGCATGGTAAGATTTGGGATAGTACACCCAATGCCTTAGAAAATGCAGAGTAAGATTTGGGATAGTGCACCCAATGCCCTGAAAAATGCAGAGTAAAATTTGGGATAGTGCACCCAGTGCCTTGATAATCTAGGCGTAATTCCAAGCATTAAGCATATGATAATCTAGGTGTAAGGTTCTAGTACAAAAATTTGTAATACAGAAGTCCCAAATCCCTCTATAAGGTCAACGTCGATGATGTTTAGTTGGAGGATGTTTCTCAGTTTTGCCATCTTCATGTCCGTTCCACTGACCATTTCTTTAGTAGATCAAGATACCCCTGTAACCAAGGGAAAGTGGTTCACAAATTTATAAGATGCTAAATCAGTTATCAATGGAAAGCAAGTAAGAAGTGTAGAAGTTGTACAAAAAAAGGGGTTGTGCTTTCTCCTAGAGGGCACACTTACATAATGAAATATGAAGCTTGGCAAACACAAAGTATTGTAGCAAAGTAGGTGGATAAATCATAGTTTTCATAGTCCAGACTCTTCAAGAGTTCAGTTGTTGATCGTTACACTTCAAGATTTCAGTTGTTGATCGTTACAGAAAACAGATTTTTGGGAGCCCCAAATTCATCACATACAGGAAAACAGATTTTTGGGAGCCCCGAATTCATGCAACTGAAAAAAAATTAGTATCCAGTATTCAGCTGGAAATAATTAGTACCCAGTATTCTCAAGTTCTATGGTTCTAAATGAAACGCCTCTAGAATTATCAGCTTCTTTCTGTGCTTCGATTTCAAATTCAAAATCATCAATTAATTTTTTCAGCCTAGTACGTTGTTTATCTGGCCAGCGTATGCATTGTAAGAAAGCATGCAAACGCATTGGAACAAAACTTGAACCAAAACATAAGTTCAATGGTAATAGAAACCTATCATCCTTTTGGAATAAGGGGAGGAGTGGTTTACTAACACTGCATCACATATTCTATCCAAAGTAACATGTCATATGGAATAGCGTAAATCAAATTTTACCTTTGCATCAAGATTGACAAGTGATTTAGCCTCGCATTCAAGAACTTTTTCAGCATGATTTCCAAATAGAGTTGCTAGCATATTACTTCTAGTGTCACCCAACTCGACCTTCACACAGCACCTGCAAATACTGATGTGAGTTGCTTGATGTGGGGTAACAAAAATAAGTATTAGTATGAATTGCACGGGCCGTAAATTTTTTGAGTAGTCTACGACAGAAATCTTAAAGACTGGAAAATAGCATCCGCATCATGAATATGTATGAGGAAATGCAAAACAATAACTCGTAAAGACTATTTATCCATCCAAGGGCCCTTAAGTTCAATAACTTTAAAGTTAAGATTCTTCAATTCTTGATTCACAGTGTGTAGACACCCCAATTTGAACCCATGAAAATTCTTGGCAATCCCAATGATGAAAATGACCCGATAAAGACACATGGAGCTTGATTAATTGCTTGGAAACCCCTCCAAAACCTCTTCAAAATAAACCTAAGCTTGCACCACCTTCTAGTACATTCAAAACTTTTACGTCCCAATCCATTTTGAAATGAGGGAGATGTTTGCGTTTTACTAAAATGACATATTTTCCAGACCTCTTGAGGGTAAAATGGTCATGGATTTTGATGTACAAATCATCTTGAGTTCAAACCACTTGGGTTATGAAGTAGACTCAACCATCTTTCCAACGCTTCAAACCATGTGCAAAACAAAGTTTGGTAGCACTTGGAGCGGACCCGCGAAGTCCCCGACTTCATACTCTGGGCGCCCATACTTAGTTTAGGCGCCCATACTCACTCTGGGCACTCACACTTTCCTACTCTGGGCACCCAAAGGTACTTCTAGTAAGCAATTTTTAGCTGATTTTTTTATGAAACTGTGGGGGTGTCGTTGCCGGATTGAGCCTTCTGAACCTTCTGGGAGTCGAATGGGCTGCGGTGGAGGAGGTGATGCACGCCTAAGGGGGTCATGCACAAGTAAGCAACCTCGTTAGTGCCTAGCCCGGACGGTGGTGATCCGGGAAGGCACTCCGATGATGAAGTCAGTCACCGGAGGGAGGAGTTATGCTATAAATCTCAAGAAATGACTGAAGTTATGAGGGTAGTAAATGAGGAGAGAGATCCCTTTAGTGGTAGTTGTGAGTGGGTATTTATAGGCAGAGAGGTGTCGCCCCACGCCGGGCCTCTCCACGCCGTCCTGTCATTCGCTTTTCGGAATGACCGGTGAGGTGACCTCGATCTCGCCATGACGCCATATCCTCGCCAACGCCACGCCGACGGGCTCGAAAGTAGTCAAATCACCTCGAGACATTCCCACAACCCACGCTGCTGCCGGGTGGGCGTGTCGTAGTAGGTGACTGCCGCATTTAATGCTTCATTGGGAAACGTGTGGCGTACCTGGTACGCTTCCCCCGAACCAAGAGTCGCTCCGAGCCCCCACTTGCCGGTGGTCGACTGGCTCGGCACGCGAGTGACCCACCCTCAGAACGCCCGGCACGACGATCGGCGGAGGTTCCGAGGGTATGCCGAGAGCCAAGAGGGGGATGCCACACCTTAGGCACCTCTTGCTCGGCAGACATCGTTCAAATCCTTATTCGTCCAAATCCACGCACATGTGCTCCTTGCCGAGGGGGCCATCCGTTCGGCACCGTCGAAGCGGATCGAACTGCATTCAGTTTTGCTGATTCTGAGATGGTTGAACTTTTTCAAATTTCTTGTAGTTTCGGGAGAGTGACCCTGTTAGTCCCCTCGGATCCGGCCGCTACAAAAACCATGGACTCCTTTATATTATCCCACGTTTTTTTTCACTCAAAACTTCCTCCATCACAATATCCCTCCAACGATTTGAGTTCAAATTCATTTTTCCTCTCAAACTTATAATTAGGCAAAAATTTAACTCTTTTGCTAAACACAATCTCACTCGCATAAAGATCAAACACAAGAGTTTTTATTAATTGGTTAGGACCCATTCAAGATATAAAATATCTTTTAATTACATCTTTCATTCAAAAGATAACCCTTTGATTCCAATTATTTTTTTATCCTCTCTTCATAATAAGGAAGAGGGGAATTGGGTTTTATTTTATTTTAGGGCCTGGACCAAGATGGTTGCCTACGTACCCATAGTTTGGGATCAAGCCAAACGTAGTTCATGTTTGGTAATTTTATTTTTACTGAGCCTTTGTGGCTCATTTGGTAGTTTGGTGAAACTTCGAGATTCACTTATAAAATTAGGGATTGCGGCATCACTATAAGAAGAGCACATCCCAACTAGGTTGGAACCCACTCCGTTATCATTCATATGCCAATCCCGAATCTTTCTTTACTTGGTGGATTTTTAGTGAAGATTTGGGGGTTCACAATATTTGATTTTAGTGAACAGTAGGAGTCCACAAAATTTTATGATTGTACCCATTTAAATAGGTTGCCTGCGTATCCGAGTTTAACTTGGAATCAAGTCTAATGTAATTCCGAATGGGAAGCAATTAAATCGATCTTAAGATATTAATCTCATTCAACCATTTATGCTACGGTTGACTTAATTCATGACCAATATTTAGAACATGGGCTTTTGCAGCGTTTAGATTTTGTTCTAAAATAATATTGTCTTTCAACTTGAAAACTGATTTGGGTTGGACAGAACATATGTTGGCCTTTTTAATCTTTCTTATAACCATTTTTTTGGTCTTGAGTTTCATGCACTCACGTAATACAAACAAAAGGCCAAAGTGGTGTAGAACCATAAACTCAAACTGATTAAGTAGTTTGTAGAACCACTGTCCATTTCGAATTTGGCCTCGACAGCATTAATAGCCAGATTTTCTTGAAGCCACGAGGTGTTAATTTGAGACCACAGAAGCAATTTTTGATACCGTAAATTAAAAGGCAGTTTTGGAGGCTGCCAAAACTTCGTCTATTATATGGCCACAAAGGGCGTAATGAACGGATCTTGAAGCTGTAAATTACTATTCATTATATGGCCACACGGGGTGTAATGAACGAGTATAATGAAAACAATTTTTGAGTCCGCGAGGGGAGTCATAATTAAGGCTGTGAGGGCAATTTTTTTTGGACCACAAAAACACCATTCATTATATGGCTTCAAGGGGCGTAATCAACAAAATCTCTTCTTTTGTTTTAGACCACAAAACATTGTTCATCATATGTCCGTGAGAGGAGTAATGAACAAGCATTTTGTGGGCTAAACAAGTGGTGATTAGTTTGAATTCTTTCGATTCCATTGGTGGAGTCATTTGCTGTGTTTTGGGCTGTCAAATACTGTCCACTATGTAATGGACAAGTATTTTATGAAGCAAACACATGCCAATGAGCGCAATTTATCATTGCCTTTCGGAGAAGGATTGTGAAGATTGAGAGTGAGAGAAAGTGTAGAAGGGATTTGAAACCCACACTTGAAAGTGCTTTGATTGCTTCGTGCTTCTTCAGACTTTACTTTTTTCTCTCTATTTTTTTTTCTCCTTCCTGACTTCTCTGGAATTCCCCCCTTTCCTCTATGGACCGGACGGGTATATATAGGGAAAAAAGATAGTAGTTAATATATCTCCATTACTCCATGAACCAATGTTGAGAAGTGGGGTAGTTAGATTTCAAACAATCTCCCACGTTGCATGTGGATGCACCTAGCAAGCAAAACTTACTCTTTATTTGGCAGGTGTTATGAATAACCACCAAGACTTTTGAATTTTGTATTTTTCATTTAGTCATTTCTTTCTCAACATGAGAATAGAAGTTTGCATCCCTTTTTCTTTACTTGAGCATATGCATGTAACGCTATAATTTCTTCTTTATTTATTTATCTTTTTTTTGTCTTCTAAAATTCACCTTTGAATTTCAGAAGATATAACTTGACCCCACAAATTAAACACATGTGAAAGCACATGTCATTTTTTATGAAGTACCGATTTGCTAATCTGCCCACTTCACTTAATGTGAAATTTTGCATTTTAACACTTACCATAAACTACCCCATTCTCTCTTTATAAATACCACTCCATAACTTCATTTTGAGTAGGAGCAATCCTTGAGGTTAGTAAGTTGTTACTTTGTCCAATTGTACTTAGAAAGTTTACTCCAAACCAGAGCTACTCTATCTCACTCCTCAAAAGACCATAAACCCACTTCTTTGCCTTTTAATCAACCAAAATACATTGACTCCTTTCATCAAACTCACATCAATCACCCATAATCAAGGCTCTATAGCTCAAGTAGATCAAGTTTTAGTCCACCCTACCTTCTATATCAACCTAAAGCTTGCACCCAAGTTCATAATCAAGCATCCAAGGTAGTTTACCTACCTTAGAAGTGTTCAAAGGGTCCCTGAGGGAAACCACCTAGTTTTTACTAGTTCTTGGTACTAGATAACGACTTGGGAAGGTTCAAAGTGCAACAAAAGAGCCCAAGGCTTTGCACCCATACTGAGTATGGGCGCCCATACTTTCCTAGTATGAGTATGAGTGCCCAGATTCTCTAATTTCCTTTGCATTTTTCTGCTTATAAGTAGTTTCTCGTTATTGTTTGAGTCATTTACATCATGTTTGAGGGTTGAAATCATAGTTCATGGTTCAAAAGTCCATTTAAAGTAAGTTATAAAGTGCATATGGAAGGTAAATCGTGAGTTTAAAGGTGATTTATAAGTCATACACTCATTGCATGAGGTTCTTTACCAATTTCAAGCATTGTTTGAAGCATTACAGTAGATAGAAGATAGTTTTTAAGGTCACCCATGCTCATTTTAGGCATCTTTTAAGGCACCCACTATGGGTCTATGTCATGCACTTTTCTTTCAAGCATAAAACCTTCTTGTTAGCTTTCATAAGTGTAAGGGTCGCATTTTATGCATCAAATCAGTCTAGTCTCTTCTCATTCCATTCACAAGCATGTTAAACCCATGATTTCCAAGTTAGGGCTATCCATTAAACACGGTTTTTGGGGGCAAATCAGTGTCATTGAAGTTCAAAACATCATTGTAAATGTGTTTGAAGAAGAATCAAAAGTCAAAAGATAGTTTAGACATGAGCCCGAACCAATTTTTGGGCACCCACACCAGCTGCTTTGGGCACCCGGACTCCCCTGGCGTGGGCGCCCAGACTGACTATTAGCACACAAACTCCCCTACTGTGGGTGCCCATAAAGTGTCCAGGGTGTGATTAATCTTTGTGTTGGGGTGTGTGGGGGTCATTTTTGGGTCCATAAGTACTATTTTGTCATATTTATGTGTTGTTTACAGTATCACTCTTCATCATCACTCATCCATAACACATATCACATGTATCCATGGCTTTCATTTTGATGCTACAATCATGTTTATGTGCTCTCACCTTGTTTCATGGATAAAGTCTATTTAGTGAATATACATAATCCCTTAAACATTTGGTAGAAACCGGACATTGTACTGGGTGGGAGAGGTGCCTCAAACACCTTCCCCTCTCGTAACGTAGCTCCCGAACTTGAGAAATCAATGTAATGACGGATTAGTGAAACCTTTTTCAAATCAAGGGCAAAACTTTTTCAAATCAAGGGCAAAAGGATCATTCTCAAACTGGTTTCTCAGGTGCAGTCCATAAACCTGGGTGGCGACTCCAGAAACCGAAACTGTTTTCTTAAACTCTTGAGATTTGGCAGCGTGTCCACACAATGAAACAAAGTGACGCTGCTAAAGCTAAAACAATCTTCTTCTTCATTCTCAGTCGGATATTTTGTCGAGCACCTGGCGTGCGGGTTTATTTTTTGGATCCTCGAAACTAACATGTACAAGAATTTTGTCCACAACATCCACTGAATCAAGCAACGGAAATAGTTAGTTTTTTTGTCTATTTAAAGGATACCTCAATTTTCATACTTAACTTTCATGCCAAACGTTGATGGAGTAAAAGAAGGTGCATGTGCCGATCAAAAAAAAGAAAAACAAGAATAGAAGGTGCATGTTCAAGTTCACCACAAAAACCAGAGTTAAAATGAGATGATATTGGTGTCTATCTCTAAGATGAACTCTAAGCATCAATCACAACAATTAATCTGATGGTAGCTAATGGATTTGAGATATACCTTAATTTCAGAATGATTTCACGTACCGCCTAAGCCAACGACAACCCAATCCAGGCATTGTTTGTGTGCATATTTTCCAGCCTAGCCCGAGGTATGTAGGTTGGTTGACGGGGGAAGTAATGCAGAGGTGGGTGCGTTAAATATATATATAGTTTCCCGATGAGGAGATGTCTAATACGGAGCCACAAATAACGGCGGCAACCGTCTGGGAAGCCAATAGCATGAGGGCCCGGAGTAGTTGCTTTAGAACTAAGCTTCTGATTTTGGCGGTGGCTATGCATTCATCTGGTAAGGCGGTGCAAGGAAAGAGACAAAGAAGTCCAGATGAGGCGGTGGTGGAAAGTTCCCTTTTTATACTTTGTTAGAGGATGTATGAGTCATAAAGTTAGGAAGTCAAGGGTATGCTTGTCATTTGCAGTGAGATGCTTAACAAACTGAGCAACACTACATACCAAAACAAAATTACCCAAAAAATATCAAAACACACACACACAAGTGTGACCCACACACATTGGAGGTCTTTTGCCATCTATTTTGGTCTAGTGTGTGATAGTACAATTATCATTTTGCCCTTTTGAAAGTTAGTGGGTAAAGAGTTAATGGGTAAAATTGGAGGATAATTTTGAAAAATAGAGGTAAAGTTGATGTAAAAAGTGTAAAGTAGAGGTAAAAGTTGATGTGAATGGTGTAATGATGATATTTTTTTAATAAATTGAATTTACAAAATAACACAATTAAATATGGATGAAGGGAGTATTGGATTATAATATTTTAATCCAGTTTGAATGAAAATTAAATTGATATAAAGTCTTGTCTTTTCAAGGGTACTTGTTTAGCGTGGACAAATGCGTCTATTATGAACAGTTATGTCTCTTCCTTAGGTGACTATTCCGAATAGTCATTGGTCAGTCTATATATTTTCATTCATTTTGACAATTTGATTTTCATTGAGTCGGAGTCTTTTCATTGGAGAGAATACATAACACAAGTTTGGTTCAATAGACACATCGATTGTAGTGCTACTTCTGTGGGGCGTTCGATCAAGTAGTTCTAGTAGGTTGACGTTCATGCAAACCATAAGCAACATAGCGGAGACAAATCTGTCTTAAGTACAGAGTGTGACACTCATCTTGATCACCAGTTTGTTGGCATTGATTTTCAGGTTTTACATTCCAACTTTATTGCATTATATTTTTTATTTTATTATAAAAAGTAAACATATTTTCCTACAACAAAGCACAAAGTAATTTCAGAGCAATATCAATATAGAGAAATATTCACTTTTACAATTCATTTTCATATCATCAATTTGAGAGATCGAGGTCAAAATTTTGTGTATCCACTCTTTTAGAGAGTTTCCCCACTTTACAAAATTTCTCACTTGTTTCTCAATGAGTTCACACAGAACTGGGTTTTGTTCTTTGAGTGATTTTAGAGTTTTGGAGACAAACTCTAGCAGTTCTACTAACTCTTTAGGAAAGTTAGTGGTATGGTTGTAAGGTTTAATTGGCACCAAAAGTTGATTGGATGATTTGTAAAACAACAACTACTTAGGCAAGTGGACTAGGCTGAGCATTGGAAAGCTCAGACCAAACTATTTTACATCTCTGTGTAATATCTCTCTCCCTTTACTCCCTTCATCCCTGAATAAATGTCTGGACCTGGGCCTTTAAAACACATGCACTTTTTGCTATAATTTTTTTTTTAAATCACAAATAAATAGCTTGATCGTCAAGCTATTTATTTATAATTGTTGAAGAAAAAAGTATGTTTTTAAAGGTCTAGGTTTGCTGTCCAAACATTTATTTAGGACGGACGAAGTACTATTTTATCTATTGCCTTGTTTTAATTAATTATTTATCTGCCTAATTAATTTTCCTCATTCAGTTAGTAATTTTTTATTTGGACATTATTTTTAACAACCTTATTCACCCCTCGAGGTTGCCTTTTGACTGTTACGTTTTATTCCCCAAAAATTAGAAAAAAGAAATATTTTTTAATCTAAAATTTTGCCCAAAAAAGTTAGTGACTCTAGAAATAAGTGGCCAATCTTATAAGGTGAGCTATTGAGCTATAGGATTATGAGTATATTGGAGTTAATTTTTACACATTAGCCATTAATCACACTAACAAGTGGTTTACATGGTCAACTGGAGATGGAGATGCTCTGGTGCACCTAGTGGTTTAAAGCTTAGGACTTAGGGGTTTGGTCTCTCTTAAGATCTCATGTTCGAAACTCTTAGGTGTTATCAATTTCTTTAGGGCATCTCATATGAAGAATTGGCTTTGGCTCAAGTGGGGTACCACTAGTGAACGGTGAATTTATAGTCCCCAAGGTTAGTCAATGTGCATGTAAACTAATCTGGATACTTGATTATTAAAAATAAAGGGTAATGCATTAGTTATTAACATCAATGTAAGTTTGAATTGTGTTTTGTTTAGTCCCAGATTCTCTATGCTCAAAATTTCCTGTGCCAAGGGGTTTTCCGGCCGGCCATTGGATTGTGAAATTTCTTTTTATGTTTTATTTCTGGATGATTCAATGGCAGGAAAATCTCTTGGCAGGCACAAAGATTTTTTGGCATAGAAAATCTTCGCTCGTTATGTATGACCTCTTAAAAAATTGTATAACGATGTCAATTAGTAAATGATTACCTTGACACAAACTTCAAAAGCCACCACTGATCAATACATAAATGACACATAAGATAGAATTTAATTAATGCTACTCAAAATGCGATTACTCACATATATATATACATATATATATATATATATATACATATATATATATATATACATATATATATATATATATATATATAAAAAAAATAAAACAGCGCAGTTTTTAAACTTATCCATAAATCCAACAGTTTTAGGTTTGTCCATAGAAAACCTACGGCTGAGATGAATGATTTTGAAATTTATAAATCCAATTGCTCATAAATAAATAAATCCTATGGCAGGAAGATAACAAAAATATACTAAATCTTTATTCAGATTTGTTTTCTATCCCCACACATGTTTCCAATTTAAAAGCTCTCTTTCTCTCTCTCTCTCCCCGCAATTTTGAAATCCAAATCTTAACCTGATGGGTGTAACATAAATGGAATGTAAAGAAAAAGTAAAGACAACTTTGTGCTAAGGAAACGAAAATACGCCAGTGTGGCTTTTCATTTTGTTACCTTTTTTCATGTGTTTTATAAATTATTACCAAAACAACCTTTGTTTTTTTTTTTTTTTTTTACTCTTTGGTAGTAATATTTTTTTAAAGATCCAGAAATTTTTATATAATTTATTATATTTTTTGTTTTTCATAGCTTAAAAGGAAACAAATGGAGCTAAATTGAATTCGTAATATGATTTAGTGATTGATGGCAATTGAGGCTATATTACTATCTACCGTGCTTGAACCCGTATCTTCAGGTAAATACATTTACTAGTCTATATAATAAAATATCACATTTTTCAAATTAATACTCCCTCCGTCCCAATTTTATAGCCCCTTTTGGGAATTCGTGCAACTTTTTAAAGTGTTATATCTTATAATCTATAATGTTTTAGGTGATTTTGAACACTTTGTTTATTAGATTAAATCAAGATCTATCAAATAAGATCTACATTGCATATAAAATGTATTACTGATTGAAAGATATAATCGTTTTTTATCCGGTTAGGATAGAACGAGTGACTATAAAATTGAGACGGAGGGAGTACATAAATCCAATGGTCTATGATTGACACCATTAATCCTACAACAGAAATGCATGGTTTTCAAATTTATAAATTCAATTGTTAAATAAAAAGATCCTACGACTGAGTTATATTTGGAAAAGCAACTAAAATATACTAATTTGTTGTCAAATTTATAAATCCACAATTTTTTTTTTTTCCAATTCTCGTTTATTTTCAAGTTCAAAGTTAGCTCCTCTCTCTCTCTCTCTCTCTCTCTCTAGTAATTATTCCATTGGTGCTTTTGGGACAGTGTCATGAATGCCTCAACACTTTAACGGCCCAAATTTCGGAATGTTATTAAAACATTTTTCAAAATGATTCCATTAAATAAAATGTCAATTTCGTAAATAACAATGGAAGCATAGTTTAATTTTACCAATTTGACAAAATAAATTTAATTACTAAAGAAGTACAACTTGAAATCTAATTTCTAAAAAGAAATAGATGAGCAAAGATTACTAAGAAATCTATGGCCAATCTGACAACTTTTGTCTTCCAAGAGAGTGCCACCTTTAACTTATTCCTAGACTTCAGTTTCGTCGTCAATACTTGACATGAAAAGCTAGGATATATGAATAGTATGAGCGAATTACACTTAACAGAAGTACTCCTATTAGCTAGTATTTACATTACAAGTAATTTATAAATTGATACAAAGGAAGTTCAACATTAACGATCAAATAGATTGATCAAATGCCAATCTTGAACATAGTTAAAACTATCCTCGAGAAACATCCTCTCAATTAACCACAACACTCATACCGGCCATTACATTCAAGGTTTTAAACACTAGCCATTGCATAGAGTATCGGCCGTTACATAACGGTTTTTGGCCTCTCCGATAACGTTACACCCCAGTATACCGGTGAGAGAGAAAATTCGCATGCGTATCGGCCAGTTCCCGATACGTATTGGTCCGTATCAGATTTACGGATCGGTTCACGACCATTACAGCTGATACTCGACCGTTACGGGTTATTTAAGCAATTTAAAATTAGTTATTTATCAAAAAATGATTTTTAAAAATTCACGATCACTACACCTGATTCTCGTTACTTAACGTTCGATACTACCGACACTATTATACCAAAACCGTTACTGTTACGTATTGCAAAACCAGTATTTAAACTTAATTCTGCAAATGGAGATGATCTGTTGTCAAATTTTGCAGGTGTTTAGTACTGTAGCTGGTCTGATCTCTCTTACATGTGAGAAAAGTTTGCTTGGATATTCCTTCTCACCACTTTCTTGTTGTCTGCTACTCCCTTCCCTCAATTTCTCTAAGTTCCAAACAGATCCTAAGTTTTCAACTTTTTATAAAATCAGATCTGCATCTGCAGAAAATGTGACACCCGATAACTTGTACGTAATGGGTATTGATAAATGGCTTCTTGGTTATGTGAAGACAAATTAATGACAACATAGTATTTGTTGAAGACAAGTGACAAATGACATTATTGGCTACTTGGTTATGTGAAGACAAATGACAACGTGCTTATACATATTCAAGCTTTTTTGTTGGTTGTTAAATCCATCTCAACTTAATTGAATATTAACTCAAAATTCGGGAGGTTTGATTCGTTTGTAAGTGGTAGTTCATGGTATAATGGGTGTTAAATCAATCTCAACCAAATAGAATATTAACTCAAATTTCGAGTAATTAATTTGATTTGGTTATCAACCAAGTTAGGGAAAGTGTTTGGTACAGAAATTTTTTTTCATAAAATCACCCAGAAAATGCATCCAGCGGGTGAAATCCACTCAGTACACGTTAGATGTATTTTCTGGATGATTTTATGGAAAAGTTTTCCTGTACTGCACTAGACTTTACCAAGTTATAAGTGGTTGTTTATCAACCTAGTAATTTGATTTGTTTAAACGTGATATAGAGATGTGATCATGTGTTAGCAAGGCATTATTTCCAGTTAGGAAGAGAAACTTGAGCTGGACGGTTTATTGGTTTGTAGGGATTGATGACTGATGAGTCATCAGAGATCTATATTTCGTTTAATTCCTTTTTTTTTTACTTAAAAAAAATACCGACCAATATCTGATCGGCACACCCATACATTTATATTAAAAAATACAAAAATAATTTCGAATCCATTTTGCATTATACGGTCAATATGATTTTTTATAGTTTAAGTTCTCGACGAGATCTACAACGTCAACAGTTTTGAAAATAGCCCACAAAATCCAAACTAGAGAGGATTAAAACTGGAGAGGAACTGGTTCCAATTTGAAATTTTTTAAAGTATGAAAAAATATACTAGTATTAAAAAATGTACAAAATGTCTTGCAGTTGTCTAACTCTTAAATTATTGAGAGCCCACTGGGTACCCAAATATAATTAATTAAAACAAAAACAATTAAATTCCAGGCTCATGTCATCTATATCCATTTTTGGTGTAATGAGGTACGAAGTGATTTTCATTCGCAGGATCACGTAAGCACATGATCATGTGCCTGAAAAGAAAAACACTTGGTAAATGGGTACACTAAGGAGGTGTTCGACCAAGCGTATTTTTAGAATAAACTTAGGGGGCGCTTTGGCAAAAAAACCAAAAAGTAAGTAGTTTTTTAGTTTTTTTTTTTTTGTTTTGTCTTTTATTCAATTTTTTTTTTGCCTTAAAAACCCAAGTGGTCCTCATAAAATAGTCCCTATTTCCATATCATCCTTGTAAAATTTTATGTGTCAATTTTATCCTTGTAGTTTGAATCAAAGGTCAATGTTACCCTTCCATCCAAACATGGACGGAAATCATAAACGGCAATCCTAGATGAACCTTTTTTGCACACGTTGGAAACCCTTCATTTAAAGCCCAAAGGCTAAACCACTTTCCTTCAAGTGAACACGTGGAAAACCCTTCATCTAAATCCCCAAATCTTGGTACCCCTAGACCCCACCAGTAAACCAACGCCTTTTCTCCAAGTTAGGAATTTCAGTTTAACCCAAAAAACAAAAAAAAAAAAAAACCACCAGTAAACCAACTCCTTTTTTTCAAGTAGGAATTTCCGTCATATCCAAAGCCTCTTTCTCATTTCCTATAACTCTCAGACCATCCTAAGTCTCAGACCATCCAACAACCCAAGCCCAGGAATTCTATAGCACAACATCTTGAGGTTATTATAACCAAGCCTTTGGACTATATCTTCAACCTCTAACTTGGAAAAAAGATCAGAAACACAATCGTCAGCATGGTTCACATGTCCATCTATATAACTGTTGTCCACCGATTTTCCCAGGGACAGGAGAAACGGGCGTGGCCAACACCGAGTGGTGTAGAAGATGCGAGGGCGTGCCAGAAGATGTGTATCTCCAAAAGAAATGTAGAAAAGCGCCTGAATATACTGACCCAACTTCTTTCAAGCAATTGAGAAACTCGAGCTAAAGTTACAAGGGTTCGTGAGGCCTTGAACAAGGACTTCCACACTTGAAGAAAATTACATAGAAGAAGAAAAAGAAAAGATTTCGGAAGAGAGGGAGGAGTAGGAGATAGACATAGTTAAAAGAAATCGATCGACTAACTGAGAGAGTTAGGAGATAAAAATTAAATTACTTTTGCTGCTGTGAGCTGTATTGGTGTTGGAACCCCTGTAACGTTGCGAGGAGGCTTTTATTTATAGCCTCCGAATCCAAGCATAACTTCCAACAAACTATAACTGCCCATGATCTTCCGCCATGAAGCCATATCTTCCATGAATTTCGGCATTTCCTTGAAGAAGTATGGGAAGATGACAAGTGTCCCTTACCTGGCCGAAAGTAACTGCCCATGTTCTTAGTGCAATTTCAACACATGTTAATTCCGGCCATAACCACTTGTTTTAGATAAACGATAACTCCTAAAATTTAGGTAACAAACTTATCACCTAAAATTTTAAGTAATTCGGCTTTAATAAAAATTCGAATAAAAAATGATGAGTCTTCACCATTTTCTTTGCCACGTGTAAATTTTGAAATTTATGGTACAAACATTGCCCCCCATAAACTTTATTTTAGAAATAAAATGGAGTTTAGTAAAAATATGCTTTTTTAGGAGATAAACGCAACAAAAGTCCTTAATTAATAGGTGATAACGGCTAGAAGAAGACGAATCAATTAGGACTCTTGTTACCGTTTAACCCCAACACGTGGCATAATTGGACTGGTTTGGAAAAATGTTTCCGGAAAACTCAAGACACTTTCCATACGTATCTATAAAAGGATTTAAGAGAGAGAAAGGAGAGAGATACGATCAGTAAAAACCACCTCTCTCTCTCTTTACCTTTACCCTTTTTCACCGCCATAGCTAAAAGCTAGCCACTGTAGCAGTAAAAACTTGGTCATTGCTACACTCCGAGCACAAGCTTCCGTTGAAGATGAGAACAACACAGGTACAGTGATGAAGAGGTTGATTGCAGAGCATCAGCCCAACATTCATGACGAGATCCTCTTTCAGGTACCTGACCAAACCGAACACTCTTCTGGGTTGCCCAAATACGGCCTAGGGCCTTGCTTCTCAGACGATTTTCCAGACTATTTGGGCAAATACTACCCACACGATATTCCCCTTCCCTTGGCCCGATCTACTAAGGATTGGGCCCCTGATTGGGAAAACTACGGAAAGTCGAGACCTTTTAAAGTATGGGTCACTTCTTCTTTTGAATATAATGAATGGCTAGTTAGGGTTGAGAAGGTAAAAAGGGATGTCTGGAAGAAGGCTGGGATCCATAATGCCATACTCATGAGCTACGACATGCCATCTCCTGATACTGCTCTTATAAGCGCCCTCGCCTTCTTCTGGTCGACGAGCACGAATGCTTTCCATTTTCCTCATGGGGCCTATGGCGCCTACACTCCAAGATGTGGCCTTTATCACGGGGCCTCCGTCCCCATGGCATAGAGGCCAATGACGCTTTAGAGCCTCCTAAGATAAGTTTCGAATATCCAAAGAAAAAGGATATTACCTTTAATTACTTTCTAGAACAGAATACCGTGACAAATCCCAATGTTGAAGTCTCTGAGATGGAGCATATTGCTTTCTTGATCTACTGGCTCAATAAATTCATCTTCTGCAGCAGTAATTTGAAGATTACCGATTTTTTACACGATTTAGCCAAAGCTCTCTCTGTTGGTCAGGAGATTGCTTTGGCCCCAATATTCCTTGCCCATTTCTACAGATGCATGAAGGAATTGGTTGACCACAATATTTCTGGCTGTACAGGCCCCCTTTGGTTGTTACAATTTTGGGCGGTCCTACTTCTCGATTTGGCTCTGAAGAGGCTAGAACAAAAGACAGAGAAGGAAATCGGGGGACAAAGTCTTACATGGCTTGTACCTTAAGTCACTTGTTCCTAAGGAACATTCGTTTGATGACTGCTTCAAGTACTTTTACTTTCTAGCCGAGAATCCACGCCCAGATTTCTGGATGCCATTTGAGAGGAACTCCACTTGTTCTGACTGGCTTCAAACCTCCACCACTGCATTATCCCCAGAGAATCCAGTTCAGAGAGCAGTATGGGCCAGCTTCTTGGTTTCAAGGGATCTTCCATATGGCATGGGCTCTGGAGGGCCAAATAACAAATGTGGAGTGGAGTACTACAACCCCACTCAGTGCGCCAGACAGTTTGGCCTAGCCCAGTTCATACCCATCCCTCCTTACCAAACTATCAATTCTGCTCTGGATGAAAGGATGTTGCTTATCCTAGATGACACCAAAAAGCTTATGGAGAAGAATGCTGCCCTGATCTCCTCTAAATTCAAACTTGTTCCATTCCCAGAATTTCCTCTGACGACTCCAGCCTTTGACATATGGTGGAAGCAGGCTAGTTTTAGCCAATCTTCTGAGTCTGTGGAGTTGATACTGGGAAGAATTTCTCCAATGGCAGTGGCAGAAGGATTGCCAATTGCCAAAGAAGCCAAGGTGGAACTGTTGGCGAAGAAAACAAAAGCTGCTGAAAAGGCCAAGACTAAGTCCTCATCAAAGAAGAAAGGTACGCCTTCTCGTGCCGAAATTTATCAATCCATTCGTAAATTTGAAACCTTCTTTAAATGCAAATGGAATCCTCGTAACCCTGAAGCCATGGAAGAAGCTAGGAGAAATAGAATGACTGAAATTGAGGCTAGGCAGAAAGACTTAGCCGTTGCAGCGTGGTGGAAAATATTCTAATCCACTCCTCCAGGGGAACCCATGCCTTCCTTAGAAGATTTAAAGAAACCCTTTGGAAAACCTATTCCCCCAACACCCAACACTTCATTCGTCATTGCCGACACATTAGCATATGAAGGCATGTATGAACTTTTTCCCGAAAATAAAAGAGTCACAATCGTTAAGACCGATGCCCCCCAATGGGAAATAGAAGACTTTTATAAGCATGGGATAGTTAGGGTGATAAATTCCGCTCAAAAAAGTTAGGAAATTATCATGAAATCTTCTAATACCTCCGTTTTATAGCATTTGCTCACTGATTATTGCCTCTTCTTTCAGATGCTGCTCCTTTGGTAGAATTATCTGATCATGATGAGGAGGACGAGGATGATGAAGATGTAGAAGAAGAGAACCAGAAAGAGGAGAAAGCCCCTCTCCAGAAGCCAAAACGGAGGTTGATGAAGGTAAATTTTTTTTACTTCTCCTTGTACTGTGTTGCTTCTGGTTGGGCTTCTATTGATAGCAGTTCTTCTTTCAAAGGCTTACTTACGCTTTTAGAACCAAAAGAACCCGATCCACTACTAAGGCGGAAGATCGCCTATCTTTTGCTTCATTAGAGGAGGTATTGGAATTTCTCAATCTCCTCCTTCTCTTCTTTTGAGTATAACCCGATCATGTCAATCTTTTTTTGTAGTAGATAGCAAGAGATTGAAGAAGAAAAAGATCCATCAGCAAGAACAGTCTGACGAGACAGGCGATAAAATCGTTTCCTATTCGGCGCCGAAGACAGTTGCTGGGAAGAAAAGCACTGAAGCAACTTCTTCTGACATCGGGGTCTCTTCGAAAGAAAATGTCCCAGCTTTTGCACCAGTCGATGTTACTACCAGCAACTTATCACAAGGCTCTGCTATCCCTGTAAGTGATTATGGCATTATGATACCAAAATGAATGTGAAATGCTTCTGACCTATATAAAACTTGGTTTACAGGCCTTCTCCAAGGATTCTAATCTGGCTTCTCCTACTCGCTCCACTGGCGTGTCGAGCAAAGCCAAGATTGACACCCGGGACATCCTCAATCGTCTGAAAGAGAAGTTAAAGAGGGGGACAAGCAGTAGCCAAATGTCTTCGTCAGCAACATCTTCTGAAAGTATTCAAAAGAGCCCTTCTCTGGAGGAAGTATCCAAGGCAAAAAAATGCTCTAAAGGCAGCCTTGAGCTTCAATTTCGAGACAATGATCCAGCCCGAGATCCTTACTAAATTGAAAAATGCCTTGGAAGTTCTTACTTCTTCTAAAGGCATACCTGATGTACCTCAAGATCAGTTGCAACAATTTAAGCTTGCTCTGCCTTCTCTCATCCAGGACTATCAGAAAAATATGATTGAAATTCAGGAGATGAAGAAAAGGCAATCTAAACTTTGCGATCCAGGGCGGTATTCATTGCTATGGACAAGATGGAAGACTTCCAACATCAGAAGGAGCAATTTTCTCTTCAGAAGACTAAAGGCCTTAAGAAAATTAAGGAGATTCAAGATAACATCACCATTATGCAACAACAAGTGATCCAGCTAAAAGCTGAAGACATTGGCCACGATGAGAAGATACAGGAGGTCACTCATGAAGAAGAAGAAGTTGTTGCTGCTATTCAACCTCTGATGGAAGAGCATGACCTCCTGAATGCCGAGATTCCTCAGGTAGAAGCTCAGCTTGAAACATTGGTGACCAACTTGTCTACTTCTACAGTTCCTTGGGACAACTTCAAGGCTAATGTTTTGGAAAAGATGTAATCTCTTCTTGTTGCTAGGTTTTTGTTCCTTTTGTCGATGTCGAACTATTAAAACTTCTGTTTTTTTTTTTTTTTTTATGGAGGCACTTGGCAAAACTTTTAAGACTTAATTTGAAATTATGGTTTAGTCATATAACTATTTATGTCCATCATCTCCCACATAGTAGGATGCCATAACTTCAAATATTTGCCGTTGATAGGGTGTTTATGCATTTCACCATCTAAATCATGTAGCATATATGTACCTCCTTTCAAAATCACGGGAGACTTGAAAAGGACCCTCCCGTAGGGAGACCATTTACCATATTTGTGATCCTTCTTCCGAATGGTAAAACGCACACTTGAACCAGGATCTCCTTGGCAAAAAATTTCTCCTTGACTCTTTTTGTTGTATGCTCGAGCCACCTACGTTTTTACGAGCGACCAAATGATCTAAGGCGAGAAAGCCTTAGTTCATCTAGATCTTCTAGTTCCATATACATAGCCCGATTATAATCTTCATAATCTAGGCCATTACGAAAAGCAACTCTAAGCGGTCGATGTTTGTTTCCATTGGTAAAATTGCGTCATGGCCATAGGTAAGAGCATAAGGAGTAATACCGGTGGCGTTAACTAGGCGTCCCCAGAAGCCCATAGTGCGTCGACAAAAGCTTCATGCCAAGTCCTTGGGCGATCTTCTACTGTCTGGCGATAATCCCTTTCGGGATCTTGTTAGTAGATTGACTTGTCCATTGCCTTGAGCATAGTAAGGAGTTGAGTGTGTCATCTCGATCCCAAATTGTTGCATTACCTTTGAATTCTATCTCCAAAGAAGACAGGATACTCTATCGGCGACTATATGTTGAGGAATGCCGGCGATGTATGATCTTCTCTTTAATCATGGTGATGATCTCTTCTTGGGAAACAGAAGTCATGGGAATAGCCTCAGCCCATTTGGTGAAGAAGTCAGTGGCCACCACGATGTAAGTGTGTCCTTTAGAAGAAGGAGGAAAATTTTGCCAACCATGTCCATGGCCCATCCTCTAAATGGCCAAGGCTTTACTATCGACTTCATTAAAGAAGGCTGGAACTCTCTCACCGTCCGTTAGTGGGCTTGACAAAGCTTGACATCCTTTAGCAAAACCGGATGCAATCGTTTAGAATGGATGGCCAATAATAACCGTATCTTCTTAATAGCCACCTCATTTTCCTTCCAGTGATGTGTCCACACGGATACCCTCATGAATCTCTCCCATAACCTTTAGAGATTCTTGAGGTCCGATGTATTTAAGAAGAAGATCATCTTCCGTGCTCTTCTTGTATAGTTCATCTTCTATTAGCACATACTGAACAGCTCTTTCTCTGATCTTCTTGGTTGAGGAAAGGCTTGGATACTTTAGAAATGTTATAATTTCAGTCCTCCAATCCTCCTCTTGCCCCCCAATGTCCGTAGTGAAGATTTCTGTAGAAGCACTTCTTCTTCTGACAGACGGTAAGCTTTTCCTTTGAATGGTGATTGTTCTCTTGTACCATCCTTGGGGAATCCTGATTCCAGTGGCGATCTGTGCCAATTCATTTGCCTCTTGATTGAATCTTCTAGGAATATAGAGGAGACTGGCATCAGAAAATTCGTCTAGCAATTGTCTTGCCGCCATGTAATAGGGGCGATTTCTTCACCAAGTTACATGTATAGATGCCCCAAACCGGTTAATCACCAACCGAGAATCTCCAATGACTTCCACGATCGGTGCTCCCATTTCTCGCGGATCTCAATCCAATACTTATCCCCTCATATTCAGCTTGATTATTTGTGCATTGGAAATCAAACTGAAATGATAATTGAGTTTTAACTCCGGCAGGGGATATTATCAAGATCCCACAGCCAGAAGATGAAGCTGTTCTGGAACCGTCAAATAATAACTGCCAAGGAGCATATGAAACAGTAAAAACGTCTAAGCCGATTGCTTCTTCATCAACATCCAAGCATGGATGATCTCGCTAGAAAAAATCGTCCAACGCCCTTTGTCCACTTTCTTTGCTTTTTGGGGAATATATTGGAAGTAGAATTCCATTAATGCAAGTGACCATTTACCAATTCGGCCTCTAATGATGGGCCGAGAAAGTAAGTATTTAATTAAATCGGTCTTGCAAACTAAGTAAACCAACACAGGCATCATGTAGTGCCTAAGTTTTATTGCTGAAAAGTACAAGGCTAAGCATAATTTCTCCACAGGAGAATATCTGCTCTCTACAGCAGTTAACAATCTACTAAGATAATACACTGCTTGCTCTTTGCCTTGTTCATTATTTTGGGCTAATAAACTCCCAATAAAAGTTTCTGATGCTGAGATATAAAGACGAAGAGGCTTCTTCTTGATTGGAGGCATAAGAACAGGAGGTTGAGTCAGATACCTCTTGATAGCTTCGAATGCTTCTTGATGACGAACTTCCCATTTGAAATCCTCTTCTTTCTTCAACTTCGAAAGCTCACGAAAAGACTTGGACCTTCCCGGCCATGTTTGAGATAAATCTTCTGATAAAATTAATGAGGCCGAGAAAGCTTTGCAATTCCTGTTTACAAGACGGAGGCCTAGCTTCAAGGATAGCCTTGGTCTTGTTCTGGGGTACTTCAATGCCTCTTTGGTGAACTAGAAATCCAAGGAAATTGCCTGCAGAAACTCCAAAGGCACATTTCAGAGGATTCATCTTGAGGTCAGATCTTACGAGGCGCTCAAAGCTAGATTGCAGGTGCTCCAAGTGTTCCTTGAATGAATCGGACTTGACCACCACATCATCTATGTAGATTTCCATAAAACGGCCAAGCATATCATGAAACATTGAATTCATTGCCCGTTGATAAGTTGCTCCTGCATTCTTAAGGCCGAATGGCATGACCACCCATTCAAAGGCCCCCAAAGCTCCTGGGTATCTAAAGGCCGTCTTGTGAACATCCTCTTCTGCGATATAAATCTGATTATACCCAGAATGGCCATCCATAAAGGATAGCACCTTGTGTCTAGCTGCTCCATCGACTAAAACATCAGCAATAGGCATTGGATATTCGTCTTTAGGAGATGCCATGTTGAGGTTCTTGGAAGTCAATGCACACCCGCACCTTTCCATTCTTCTTAATAAGCTGGAACAATGTTGGAGAGCCATTCCACGTGTCCGTTGGCCTTATGAATCCCACTTTTAAGAGATGCTCCAGTTCTTCTTTTGACCCGTAGGTTTAACTCTTTCGACATTAAAAGCCTAGCGCTTTGCTTAAATGGCACGAAACCTTAACTTTGATAGGGAGTCTGTGCTCCACAAAATTTCTTTTCAACCCAGGCATGTCTTCATACTCCCAAGCAAAACAATCTTTAAACTCATGGAGGAGATTGATGTAAGCATTCTTAACCACTTCGGGAAGGCGTTGGCTTACGTAAATAGGCTTTGGCTGATCTTCTGAGCCTAGATTTACCTCCTCCAACGGATCCTGAACATCGGCTTTGGTCGTCTAACTTTCTTTGGTGGTGCCTCTAGATCTCCAACCGATAACATCATCATGAGATGCACCATCTCCTTCAAAGTATAATTCGGTCGTCAAAACCGAATTATCTTCTGCATCCAAGGATCGTAGGCTCTCTTCTGAAATATAGGCGATCAATCGAGCCCAGGCAGCCTGTAACACCGCCATCTTCTCACTGGCTGTTGGGGCATGATCCATGGGAAAGAGCTTGAAGAAGTGGAGTGCTCGGCCTATTAACCTCTGTAAGGAGAGGGCCGACCAACTGTTTGTGGATGGCTTTAAATTCGTCCACAGAAGTCTGAGTGGACAAAGTAATTGCTGTAGGCTTGCCATACTTATCAGTCCCAATGAACTTGACTGGACTGATCTCATCATCATACAACTTAGCGTCTGCATGGTTAGAAGAGGCTAAGAATGGCCTCTTGTCCACCCAAACTACTTCTACGTCATCACCATGCCAGAAGATTAGGCATTGATGGAGAGTAAAAGGAACAGCCATGCAAACATGAATCCAATCGCCGCCCAATAGTAGATTGTAACTTGAGCGTGAATTAACCACAAAGAAAGGAGTGGTTAAAGTCTTTGTTCCAACTTGTAGATTCATAATGATAATACCTTGGGCCGTGGTGATGCCTCCAGCAAAATCAGAAATGCTGGCGCTAGAAGGTAGCAAATCTTGATCTCCTTTGCCTAACTTAACAAGCATGAAACGTGGCATGAGGTTGGCAGCAGATCCATTATCCACCAAAATACGATTGACGGGAATACCATCTAGATGACCTTGGATGTATAGAGGACGGAGATGCTGGGTCATCAATGGATCTGGCTTCTCAAATAAGACACTGGCCACAGGAGATTGACGGTACACCGTAGGCTCATCTTTGAGAACCACAATGGAAGGAATCTGCGAACCATAAACTTACAGTGCGGGGCGCTTTTAACTGCTTGGCATAGAGGAAATAGGCGCTATAGAGCTGATCTCTGGAGTATCGCCTGAAGCCTCTACATCGCCATCCATAGAAGATGGCTGTCCTTCTTTAGCCATGAAAGCAGTGGGAAGAACAAACACCATGTTGCAAGAGAAACTAGTTGAGGAAGATGGAACTTTAGTGACAGGAGCTTCCTCTTGCACAACCAGCATATCCTCCGAGGAACGGATGTTGATAGGACGTGGCTTTGCGAGGATATCCTTCCAAGCAGGCTTGCGGGCTCTAGGAACCTCAGCAGTGGATAACTCTATGTTTTGAGGAGTCGGCTTCTGCACTGGACGATATTCCATGCGAGGTTTCTTCTGCACATACTTAGGAGCAGGATTGCGTTTTGGTGGGATAGGTGGAGGGGTTGGGATCCCCCAGCGGCCAACCTTTCACCGACGGATCCTCTGTCTCACGCCGCTCGAGATTTTTTGATAGAGGAATCTCCGGTTGTGGAAATTTAGGATGCTTCACCTTGAACCAGTGGTTAGGAGAAACAGATCCAGGTAGCTTAACCATCCTAGGCCTGCCCTCTTGTGGAGCCGTAATGACTAAGGACGACATTTGCTTCTGAATTTCATGAGTAGTAGGTTTCAGGCGATTAAACACCGAAACACGCTTCTGAGGAAAACGACGCGGAGAAAGAGATGGAGTCTCCTCCCTTTGGCGCTTAACCACCACACTTTGTAGACGCTTTGGTTTCTCGGACTTTCCACATTCACAGCAATGGTGGACCAATGGCTTCTTCGGCACAGAAGAAGATCCTCTGCGACTTCTAATAACTTCCTGATCCCACCATATAGGAGAATGGTGATTTTCAGGAGAATCATCAGAGTCGTGAGGGATCTGCTTTGCCTTAGCAGCTTGCGAAGGCGCACCAAGAGAGATTTTCTGTCTAGGAACGGTCCTAGGTGCTCCCTTCATGTCCACATAGACCATGTTTGCTCCAAAGTCAGCAGGGAATGGATCTTCATCCACCGCCATCCCCTTCTTTGTAGCCTCAGGGAATTTGAAATCCCCTTTGTCAATCCTATCACGATAGCATTTAAAGAAGATAATGCAATTGACCGTGGTGTGATTCCAGGAGTTGTGGTACTTGCAATACTCCTTGCCTTTGGTTTCAGCAGGAGATGGGATCTTGTATCCGACAGAAAAGCGTAGAAGCTTGTTAGCCATGAGTTGGTCGAAAATTTCTTCTGCTTTCGTAATGTCAAAAGTATAAGCCACAGTAGTCTTAGAAGCCCATGGATCCTTGTGCTTTAGTGGGCTCAACTTTGACGAAAGCTTTGCAGGCGTATGGCTTTCGGTTGACAATTTCAGCAACTGCAACTTCTGGACTTTCTTCTGTCTCCGCAATAGCCACTTGATAGTTAGGATCCCTGTAATAGGTTCCCTTAGACGCATTGCGGCGATCCTGATCTTCTATCAGCAACTGTTCATAACGGGTGGCTCTTGCAGCCAACTCAAATAAGTCCCTGAAAGCCACATCGACAAATTTCTTCGGTAATTCAAGACATAAAAGCCATTACGGGCGAGACGAACATACTTTCGGTCTGCAAGACCACTTTGCATTTAAAGCGAGCGGTCTTAAACCGAGTGATGTACGTCTCAGCTTGTTCTCGAGGCATCTGGTAAAGCCTAGAGAGATCGGCCAGAGTGACCTCTTGCTCAGTCATGTAGAACTGCTTGTGGAATAATTCTTCTAATTGAGCCCATGGCCGGGCCCGAATTAGGCGGGGAGATTTATATAACATGTGAAGGCAATGGCAGTGAGAGAGAATTGGGAATAACCTCATTTTAAGGAACTTCGTTACTTTCATTTGCCTCTCCACACCTTTGTCGGAGAGGGCGTGCCACATGCTCCATCGATGACTTGGTATCCTCTCCCGAGAATTGGGAGAAGTCCGAACCTTGTACCCCAGGAAATTCCACTCGATTCTGACCTCATTATAAGGCTTCTTGTAGATAGGCTTCAGAACCTACGCAAAGCGTCCAAACCGATCTTGGACATACTCAATGACCTGCTTTTTACTCGGAAGCACTAGATTTTGGGCAAATTGGAGATGGTGGAGCCCTCTCGAAAAAGTGCAATATTAGAAGCACCAAATGAAGAGAGGATTAGGATCCTTCCATCTCCTGGGGGATCGCCTCCGGGATGAGAGGTCGCTCCCATCTTGATTTACCACCGACCGGAACATCTTTACGTTCTCTGGGTGGTTGAATTGAAAAGACGAAGAAGACGCGCTGATGCGAGGTAAGATGAAACCTTGAGGACCAGGCATCTTGAGTTGGTCATTGTTGGCGCCATTTCCAGTTAACACGGAAGCGACTGGAGTTAGTTTTTCGTTAAGAAGAACTATCATGTCTTTAATGGATTTAGTGAGATCCATCTGTGACTCCTTTGATCTCCTTGGGTGGACCAACGATAGAGTGAGTGAGTCCTTGGGACAATTCAGCATTTGTCTCGGAAATGATGTCTCTCTCATGCCAACAACCATCTCTTGCAAGTCTTCTTGAGATGCCGCGAAGGACTGGCCTTCAGCGGCCTCGACTGGGTCATCACCAGTTCCCATGCCTTTAGCTCCTCCTTTCTTGTCTTTTCCCGCCATCTTAAATCTTCAAATGTGTTATGTGTCCCAATCGGCGTGCAAAAATGTTGTCCACCGATTTCCCCAGGGGGCCGGGAGAAAACGGCGTGGCCAACAGAGTGGTGTAGAAGATGCGAGGCGTCAGCGGAAAGATGTGTATCTCCAAAAAGAAATGTAGAAAAGCGCTGAATATCTTGACCCAACTTAACAAAAAGAATTGAAAACTCGAAAGCTAAAGTTACAGGTTAATTGGGGCCTTGAACAAGGACTTCCACACTTTGAAGAAAATTACATAGAAGAAGAAAAAGAAAAGATTTCGGAAGAGAGGGAGGAGTAGGAGATAGACATAGTTAAAAGAAATCGATCGACTAACTGAGAGAGTTAGGAGACAAAAACTAAATTACTTTTGCTGCTGTGAGATGTATTGGTGTTGGAACCCCTGTAACGTTGCGATGAGGCTTTTATTTATAGCCTCCGAATCCAAGCATAACTTCCAACAAACTGTAACTGCCCATGATCTTCCGCCATGAAGCCATATCTTCCATGAATTTCGGCATTTCCTTGAAGAAGTATGGGAAGATGACAAGTGTCCCTTACCTGGCCGAAAGTAACTGCCCATGTTCTTAGTGCAATTTCAACACATGTTAATTCCGGCCATAACCACTTGTTTTAGATAAACGATAACTCCTAAAATTTAGGTAACAAACTTATCACCTAAAATTTTAAGTAATTCGGCTTTAATAAAAATCCGAATAAAAAATGATGAGTCTTCACCATTTTTTTTGCCACGTGTAAATTTTGAAATTTATGGTACAAACAATAACCAAGTGGGTTTTCAAGAAAATGGCCTCCATGGTGTATCTCAATTGTGAATACCGTGTCATCCATCTGTTCAACGCATAAAAAAAGAAAAAGAAAAAAAGAAATACTGTAAAAGTCGATGAAAGGACCAATAATGTATGGAAAATCATTGTTTTATAGATGTGCATAGAAAGCAACACATCATCGCAAAACCCAACAACTTGGGACCCACAAAACCTATAATTTACCCTATGTACTCTACCATAAAGTTTGCAGTATAATAACCCATGTTTGTATAAAGACAAAACCTTAGAAAATCGAGTAGAAGTTTGAAGCCAAAAGGGGTAACCATATAGTACTTACCTTACCAAATGACTGTAGTCTTCCACTTCTTCAATTTTTTTCGATTTCGTGAACCTTAACGTGCTGAACTTTTTGGGTCGATTTCCATGTTTGTATCGATGGCCCTAGTTTTTTTGGTAAAGGTGTAGTGAGAGAGCAAGGAGAGAATATGACTCTGAGAGGAAGAAGGGAATAAATATGAGAGGGATATGAGGGGGTTTCCAATGTGTGCAAAAAAGTTACAGCTAGGATTGCCGTTTGTGATTTCCGTCCATGTTTGGATGGAAGGGTAACATTGAACTTTGAGTCAAACTACAAGGATAAAATTGACACAAAATTTTACAAGAACGATATTGAAATGGGGACTATTTTATGAGGACCATTTATGTTTTTAAGCCTTTTTTTTTCTTTTGCATTTGTTAGATTTCCTTCTAGTTTTCATGGTTTATGGATTCGTTTCGACGAGACAAATCCAAAAAATATAAAATTATGGTCAAAAGTAATATTTTTTAGAATAAAGTAAAAAATAAACCAAAATAAACTTTTCAGCTTTATTAAAAAAAATTAGTTCGACCATAATTTTATACTCTTTGGATTCGTCTCGTCGAGAGGTATTCATAAACCACAAAAATTTGATGCAAAACTAATAAATGCAAAAATAAAAAAAATTGAATAAGGACAAAACAAAAAAAATCACTTTTTTTTGCCAAAGCACCCCTTAGTTTTCTTGATTTTTTATATGATATATTATTACAAAATGATAAGTATATCTTGATTTAAAAAAAAAAAAACTATTTTTTTTTAAGTGGACACCCCCTAATTTTTTGGTTCAAAGGATCTCCAATGCTAAATTACTTTCCCATCATTTTCGGCATAACGTCAGTACGTCAACCTTTGCCTGGTCCACCCTGGCCGGCAGTCTACAGAGAGACGACTCGGCCGGCAGTCTAGAGAGAGAAATCACTCGGCCGGAAGCCGTATACGCATGCGCGCGCGCACACACACACATATATATAGGTAGATTTTCTAGTCCACACTCCCGGATTTAAGGAAAAAATGGGGTTTTTTTTGTGTTGCAAATTTTTTTTGGAAAATCCGATCCGTCCAATGTGTTCAGAAGGTGTTTTCTAGGGTTCACGCGAGAAATCTTCAAAAAACAATACCGGGAAGGGCTTGATCCACCCTTCCCGGTGTTTTTCTTTTTCGAAAATTTTCCGCGAGGGCCTTTGAAAACACTTTCTGAACACATTGGACGGATCGGATCGTCAAAAAAAAATTTGTATAAAAAGTCCGGAAATTAAAAGTCCGGACTAGAAGTTTACCATATATATATATATATATATATATGAGTCCCGTTCTCCTAAGGGATCCCGCACTAAAAATTTGGTGCGGACCAAGGCATTTTTCAACTTTACAGATCAAATTTTGACGATCCGAACCGCTCAATGTTTTCAAAATACATAAGTATAGTTTTATCGAAAACTGTTGGAAAATGCATTTTGAAAACATTGAGCGGTTCGGATCGTCAAAATTTGATCCGGAAAGGCCAAGTCCGCACCAAATTTTGGTACGGAATCCCTTAGGAGAATATTTTCATATATATATATATATATATCAATGTCAACAGCGGTAGGTGTTGTTACCTTCGGTACCACCATTTTCTTCATACTAAATTACTAGTACTACTTTCTCAACCCAAGAACCCACCTTCACCTTCTTCTTCCCACTCTCAATCACAATACATGATCGCTCGAAGCTTTATCCTATGGCTCCACGGGTTGGGCGACTCTGGTCCACCCAACGAAGTACGCATCAAAACCTCATTCACTTCTCCCGAGTTCGTAAACACGAAATGGTCTTTTCCTTCTGCTCCTTCCCAGTCCGTTACATGCGAAAGTAAGTCTATTTTACGTGATCTTCAGCCTATAGACGTTTACGTCTGCTATATGTGGTGCGGTTTGTACTTATGAGATGGGTTTCGATTGTGTTTTGTATCCGGTTCGTGCGCTCGAAAGAGTAAATTCGTGATCATTTGGGTTTGTGTTGTGTTGAGAGTAAATTCAATATGAGAGTCTCGTGCATGCCTGTTTCTTCATGGCCTTTATTCCTTTATTAAAAATGAAAAAAAACGGCGATGAGCGCACCCAGACGGTCGCCATAAGAACGAAAACAACACATTTGAATAATAGTAGCCACTTTTCATTACTTATCTCTGGACAGATGTCAGACTTTGAGAGTACTCTTCAAGGTCTAGAGTTCGAGTCCCCGCTGGATGAGAATCCTGAATTAAGTGGGGAGCCGTAGCGGTGTGTTAGCTAGTTCCCCAGAAGATTTAGGTTACCTAGTTAGGCTTAAAGCGCCTGACTGAAGGCTCTTCCTCCATCATAAAAACCAAAAAAAGGCAACAACGTGCGGACTCTTGAGTAGTTGTGCACTACAAATTTTAACACAAGAAACAGTCTCAGACTCAAATACAAATTGGTACCAAAAAGGGTACTCGAACTCAAACACAAATACAAATTGTTCCAAGAAATCATCCCACAACAAACATATCATCCATGTTATATGTAGCTTGTTCTCTACCTCATGGAATCCAAAAGGTTAGAACTTTAGGAGTATATTTCAGCTACTGATGTGAACAATTCGAACAACACAGTAGGAAAAGAAATTATAATTTTCTTTCTTTGATACTAACCTAGATCAAATTTCCATTAAGTTTTCATGAACAATTATGCCAACAACCAAGAAAAAAAAGCATATACACATCATTATATTGAAGCTCATGATAAGTGTTGGATCAGGTGCTAACAACCTAAAAGCAATTGTTGTTAAGGGAAGATGCAATTTAATCTTAAAGTACAGTACAAAGCCTTGCAGTTAGTGGCAAGTGGACATGAGGCACTTTACAATGCTATCATACAGAATTGACGGGTGAAAGTGATTAGACCTCCCAATATATTTTGTCTAGTGCCAAGGGACAACTCGAATATAGGGTGGATGCTAGCCCTCATAAAGCCAACGATAAGACCTAAAAACTCAGTTTGATTACTGCTTTTGGAATTGCTGTGATTACTACTAGACTTTCAAGATATTTGTCATGCTTTGGAATTGATGCTTTGGACTTGTTACTTTCTGTGCTTGCATTATTCTTTTCACTTTTTGGTGTTCCATTCAGCCTTTCGCTGGATGTGTCTACCTTACCACATCCTTGCACTTGTTCTTGGTCGTGTGGTTTCTTTTCCTGTTGCATACCCAACATGAGCACCACACCTTCTCTTAACAAAATAGAAACGGGAGCGAGTGAAAGGAGAGTTCTTGAATAGATTATATGTGGGCACTTTATACCCTTGAGTTATCACTCATCATCTTATCCAACAAGGCATTCAATTCCATACCTTTTCCTTATTTTGTTTCTTTTGTAGATGGTGCAGTGATGCCTTCGTGGTTTAATGTTCATGAACTACCGGTTACGGCTGTAAGTTATGATTATCTTCTTGCTCCTGACGAAGTACATTTCTGAGATAAGTTGGTATTGTAATAGTTCAGTTCGATAACTAGCTGTGCTGGATTTCAAACATGTATCAGTCTTCTCCACGTGATGAAAAAGGTGTCCTTAAAGCAGTTCAGAGCGTGCATAAGATTATAGACGAGGAGATAACTGCTGGCACAAATCCTGATAACATTTTTGTATGTGGGTTTAGTCAAGGAGGTCTCTCTCTCTCTCTCTCTCTCTCTCTCTCTCTCTCTCTCTCTCTCTCTTGTTTTGATTCTCAAATAGTAATCATGTTTTGCAGGAGCCTTGACATTAGCAAGTGTTCTGCTATATCCAAGAACTATAGGAGGAGGTGCAGTTTTCAGTGGATTTGTTCCTTTTGATTCGGACATAAATATAATAGAGCAAATCCCGCCAGATGCAAAGAAGGTAGTAGTTTCCTTTTATTACTCCACTTGATCTTTCTTTCTTTAATGCATGTGCATTTCACGTGTTGGTTGCCGCTACTTTCTGGACAAAGTTCTGATGGTGGTTGTCCGTTATGGTAGTAATTGTACAAGTTTGTAACCAAATCGAGCCATAAGTTTCAATCAATATAAGTCAGCTACATGAAACGATTCCACCATTGAGTGAGGGCCCTAAAGCAAATTTTAATGTCGAGAAAGAAGAAATTAATGTTGCTCTCATTTTCTACTTTAACAGCTTTACTGTGATCTTACATCACCAATGGAAAACTATCTTATTTTATGTTCTCCTAGTGTAGTCTTTGTAATTGTTGATATGTCTTCAAACTTTGTCACTGTATAAGGTTAATTGAGCTCCTGGGTTAGTTTGGTTGGTTTGTGGGTTTTACTTCCCACATAATTGATCAGGATTCAATTTACAGTGTCAAGTTGCAAGTAAGTAATTTCTCGTGAATCTTCTAGTCTCGGTGTGGATGGCTTGCCTTTCACCAGACTAAGGAGAAGAGGGAATTAGTCAAAGTACACGTAAGCCAACCGCCAAACCAAAAACAAAGAAGGCTGATCGGGTTGGATTGTGAGGACTATACAATTGCTTTTTGTTATCACTTTACCTCGATGTTTTATTTACTTCGAGTTGTCATGAAACACACAGACGCCTATTTTGTGGATTCATGGTAAGGCTGACGAAGAAGTATTGTTTGAAGCTGGACAAGAGGGTCCACCTTTCCTTGAACGAGCTGGTGTAAGCTGGGAATTTAAGGTACTCACACACTTCAATCAAACAACCTTGTGATAAAAGCGGCGGTGTGCTGTCCATGCTCGGCGATCAACGGCCCTAAGTAGTTTGGTATCTGGGCCGTTGATCGCCAAGCACAGATGGCTCGGATGGGGTCAACATGCATGTTGTCTCTTAAAGAATACTGATTTATGCGATACTGCTCGATTGAGAAGAAATTGATGGTTACATGGTTATGAATCCACAGGCTTATCCGGGTCTTGACCATTCAGTAAGCACAGACGGGCTAAGTTACTTGGAAACGTGGATCAAGGCCCGTCTGAGGTCTTCCTAAAGATTCAAGTACAATGCATGATTTGCACATTTTTATTGCTCTTGCGTTTCAGCAGTTCGTTGAGACTAGATTTTCTCAGATAATATTTTTGTCTAATGCATGCGTAGGTACTATAGCGTGTGCCACAGCCTACAGGCAAGACAACGCACCATAATCTGTACTAAAACAATCAAGGCGTCAGAAGTCACCGAAAATTTGCTGGGAGTCAGCATGAAATAATGTATTATTGTGTTTATATCCGTAAGAAAACTTGTTCATAAATTGTAACACAGAATTGAATAAATCAGAATCTACCCATCTAGAAGTTATTATGGCTCCTCATAGGCATATTTAAATATATATATCAAGTTATTTGATCTTGTGAACTCTTATTTCAAATTTCAATGTGCTTGCTCCCCAAAACCCATGCTTACCTAAGTTTAGCACATTTTTTAATGAATTTATAATTGATAGTATCTCCGTCCCATAAAGTTTGATTATTACGAAACTACGTGCAATTTTCAAGCTAAAAAATAACGTGCTTACAAAAATAATTTTCGAGTCAATATGGATTTTGTTTGATAGATCTCATTGAGAACTTTAATACGATGCAAAAAAAATTCAAAAATTATTTTAGTAAATACATTATTTTTTAGTTTGAAAATTGCACGTAGTGATCAAACATTATGAGACGGAGAGAGTATTATCAATGCATTAGCTAAACATTTGATGCATTACCAATTTTAATATTATTAGTCTCAGCCCCTTTTGACAGTGATAAAGCGTGAGACATCTTCATCCAAAGGAACCATTAGATAAACAACAACGATACATACACACTCACTCGGACATACTATGCCACACTCCCTCTCACATGTGAGGGGACCCACTCGGGAGGGACCCACCCCCAATGTGAGAGGGGGTGTGGGAGAGTGTGTCCGAGTAGGGGTGTTTGTATCATTTTTGTTAGATAAAACAATACTGCCTACGAAGGAGAAGAAATCTAGGGGTATATTTGTCAGGCTTCTTGAAAACCAAGACCTCCAAAACTTGTAGATCCTCAACCTTCGAACCCTTTCTCACATTAGTCTTATGAAAATGTAAGTAACATGAAAACCTTCCTACTAATACAAAATTCCGAATAATTGCAACTCTTCCATGGGGGCACAACTACAAATTAAGCTACCAGAAAATGGAAATTGGGTGTAATGAGTTGATATCATACGGTACAACAAGGGTTATGCTGATAACGGGAGCTTTCCAATCTGTCTTGCCTCTAAATAAAGTAAGAATCCCAGAGTAAAATTGGGATGTAACAAAAATTATACACCGGCCAACAAAGTTGCTGATAACTTGTATGGCTAGTTGTAGTCACTGGGGTTTACTTTGTTCCGTATGAGTGGGACACCATCTTCCCTCCATATTATTCGTTCTTCGCATAACGCTTCTGCTACCTCAACATATAATTGATGCTCCTGGCAAAGAAAATGGGGGTTTTAACTTGTAACAGTGCATCCTACCAAAAAATTACACGAAATGCAAAGAAAGATTTAAACCACCAAGTTCCGGTCAAAAGATCAAAGACCTGCTGAAGAACCCTTGCAGCCAGCTCATTCGCTGTATCATTAGCAAGAACAGGTACCACTCTTTGAGCAAGAATACGTCCTGTGTCGTAGTGCTCGTCAACAAAATGAATTGTTGGACCTGAGTACCTGGCAGACCCCAAGAAAATTGATATGGAGTGCACAAATTCTGTAATCACAATAGAAGTATATCTGGTAGACTAAAAGAAACGTTAATTCGATAGTTGTTGAAACCAGGGGTAATGAAGATAAAAGAGAAAATAAACTAGGTAAATGCGGTCATGATTGGAGTTGATCTTAAAACAGGCTGAAACAGTCAATTAGCACAGTTGATTCATTAAAAACACCTAAATTGAAGCACATGGAACAAACAGAGGAGGTTTGACCCTCTAGGCCATAGAATCACAGTACTGAATTCCACTATTCCATGAAATACCAAATAACTCGGAAGTAGTGTTGCATGCAGTGTGATGTCAGACATTTTGTTGTAAAGATGCCACGTGACCCTCAAAGTTATCCAACCAAGTGATTTCTTGCTATCAATATCCTTCCACCAAAACTCTCATCCAACAGATCAGTTGAATGCACCATTCAGTCCAAATGCATGCATTCAGTCCAAGGGAACCCACAAGCTCAAAGAACAACCAATTTCAAGCTTGTTGCTTGGAAAATCTTACCATTGTATAAGTAACATCGAAAATAGTCTGGACATAAGCTAATGAAAACACGACACTAAAGCATCTCTATGAGACAACACTGGCTTATTTGTTGGAAATTTATACCCAGTTTAGAACTAGAAAAGCTTTAAAATGTTCCAATGGTGGAAAAATAAAAATAAAAATTGTCACCTATCTAGTATGAGACAGAATCTATGGGTATTCAAATAACTGAGAAACAATTAAGACACAATCTAGATCCTACAGTAACCAGCTTAAAAAGGCAAGAAAGCTGCATGACAAAACAAAAAACATTGAACACACCTTGCCCCAGAAGCAATTACTGCTTGATGCACCTTCATACCATAATAACCTTTGCCTCCAAAAGCTGGAAGAAGTGAAGGATGAATGTTTAAGATTGATCTTGAATAAGCTCGGACTAATTCAAGTGGGATGAGTTTCAAATATCCAGCTAATAGAATAAAGTCAACCTTGTACCTCCTGTGTATGACACCGCAGGGGGTTAGTATAGGAAAGCGAAATATGTATGGAGTAAAAGTCGGTATGGTTACATAGATGGAGTGAAGAAGAAGACAAAGGTTTGTTGAGGTGAATTAAAACTAAACCAAAGTTGGCTAGGATACTTAAAAAGTCAAAACAGAATATGCAAATCTCTGTTCAACAAGTTTTACAGGTTTACAAGGCAAAAGACAAGAGGCTAACGCTTATTAGGACTATTTGAAAAAGAAGACAGTTGATGTCCTGAAGCTTATTTGTACTCAAAACAAGCATCAACCACACAGTTTCCCAGTTAGATATATACACTTACCATAGATGCAGAAAAATAATCTAATCAATCTTTCCAGATAGCACAATTAGTTGCCATGAAAATTTAATTCAAAGGCAAAATAGAAACATTGTTCACAGAGTGGTTAGTTATTTATAAATTACAACAAAAGATACCATATTTCTGCATAGTAAATCTCAATCCACGAGGAAGAGCGTAGAACAGATAAGTTCATGGAGCCATAAATTTCAAGATTCCTAGATGAATTAAGAATGGAGAAAGAAACTCAAGGTGATCCCTAGATGCAGAAATAAGAATTGAGAAACTCAAGGTGTGGATATGTTTAAATAATTGGTCAAGGCTATAATAGATTTCCTATCTCAATAAAGATCTTATCATAAATTAATCTTTGTCAGCTTCGAAGTCTTTTTTTTCACATGCTTTGCAATTTATGCAGCTTGAGTAATCAAGAGCTTCATGGTATCACTTATTTGCTTATGATACGCTACTTAGTCTTTATGCATCAGAAACTACAGTATAAGAAAAGTAATGAGCTAATTAAGCACAGAAAATGGTCAACTGAGGCAAACACATGATAAAAGGTCATACCTACTAGGCTAGTACACATGGCTCCCACTTTACAGAAGAGTTTCAGTTTCATAGTAAACGGATCTCTAATTTCTTTGCAGAGTGGTTGTAAGAAGCAAAACATCAGCAATAGATATATCAAGGGTTAGCCCAACCTTAGAGTAGTGACGAGGTCATCGGCAGAGAGATTTTCAGGTTTTTCCTTCATAGTAGAGAACAAAATAACTGGAATGTTGTTATCCCTTGCATAATCCGCACCTCCACAACCTGCAGGACATAAGGTCGAAGGATAACTCATGGAAAGGAAATCACAAACAAAAAATTTATGCAAGAAAAACTGAAACAATAAACCAAATGTAATGAGCCTTAGGACAAAAATAAGAGGGAAGAAGAACTTTGCTATCAAAGTCAAGGAAGCAAAAGATAACCTCACCTAATCAGTAAGCGGGAGAGGAAGCTGAGAAAGCTTACTCATACCAGGGCAGGATATGTGAGAATTTCAACTAAATAAGAAGAAACTTGGCCCCACTCTCCTTTTCACCCATTATTGTAGGGGGGAGGGGGAAAAAGGGCTCACTTCTGTCACTAACAAGAACAGAATCAGACAAATCACACTCCTCTACTTTCTCACATAGCGAATATATTAAAATTTAAGGGCTTAATGAAAAACCTCCAACACATCTAACCATTAGAATTTTTACAACCAAAAATTGAATTTTAAAACGCAAATGAAATAAGTTTGCATTTCAAAGAGTTCTAAATCCCTTGACAGTCAGACTTAGAGTTCAGAGATACTACCAATCTAAGAGACCTCCGTGCATGAATCTTTCGTAAATGACACCCCTATGTTTTGCTTAGTCCCACCCATTAAGACAAGTAATAGTGTAATAGTACTCAACTGAACCATAAAATAGCACAAAAATGATAGCTCAGTTGCTATTACAGGTAAATATATTTGTGAAAAAAATGTATTAGACATCAAGGTAACCAAGATGAAAAATATTGAAACCTCTGGGGCTTCACATCGAGTCATTTCCCAAAGGCCTCGGCAAAAACAACCATTGCACATATGCCTTCTACACCTCCCAAAACCATAAAGTAAAAAGAAGGATATGATATAATGTGGTCTTTTATGATGCAACCACTCACTATTAACCTGCACATCTAACTGAAGACAAACAAAGAAAAGTACACAACAGGACCACATATGTCTTCCAATCAAACTTAAAATAAAAAGATCACATGAACAATTTTTCTTTAACAAGTTATCAGGGCCCTGTTTGTTTCCCAGTTTAGTTTTAGTTTTGATAACATAATCATTTTCCTCATTTCTCTCTCCACTCATTACACCTTATGACCTCATCAAAACTAAACTAAACTATCTAACCAAACACAGCCCAGACAACTTACCCCCCCCCCAAATAAAGAAATTAAAAAAAAAAAAAACACCAAGTTATCAGACTGAGTAGTGTTCCACTCAGACTTGGAACAAAGGTGTATGTGTTATGTAGACCTTAGTCACATTACAACAATATTTCTAACTCATAGGGGGTATGAGTATACAATAATATCCCTGAATCCTATCTACTAGATAGCATCGCAACTTCACATCTGTTGAAAAGTATCCGGGGTGAAAACAAACAAAAGAAACACATCATTGAGGATTAAAACATTTGTAGAGCAAGTCATATGGCATAGATTGGTCTGCTGCGTCAGCTTTCAGCTAAGAAAATCCCTTACCCCTATGAAGCTCCAAACTAAAACTTTAGCACAATTAGAGCAGGACTACTAGTATCCTTAGTTTTAAAACACAGGAGATTAGAAACACGATTAACAAAAGGAAACAATCCCAACTTAACAAGCATCAAGGAAAAATATTGTATCAATTTAATTTTCTCTAACAGTATCACGGCTTCACACAGAGATACCATTCTAAGACTTGTACAGTAGTACATCTGCATATTATTCGCTACAAGCTTGTGATACCCAATTATAAGAAAATACGATGACATAAAATGAACAAAGATCGAATTGGATACTTTAAGTGGAAGGAAAATTCTATACCCCCTAATGTGCTTAGTACAAGAAGTACAAAGGTCCAATGTTTCAACAGATTCACGTTGGGTAATGGATAATAAGTTAATAACCATGAATCTATACAACAAACACTCCAAACTAGAAAAAGGACACTAAGAACACAAGGTTACAGGACCATAGTCCATATAACAGTTCCAAACACTACAATAGACCATCGGTTCTGTAAATACCTATTGTTTTGAACCTAAACATAATTTTTTCCCCCTTCTAAAAGAAGAATAATAATACATTAAGTTGCTAAAGTTAAACATACCAGGTTTGTTTGTGACCAAAACAACAATCTCTCCTTGAACTGATCCTTTAAGGATGGCCTGGTGAATGGACCGGAAGTTCGAACCTCCGCCGGAGACAAAAACCGCCAGATTTTTCCTCCTAACCCCACCTTTCAAATCCTGCCCGTCACCTGAAACAGCATCTGCCTTTCGTAAACAATTTTTGCGCTGTAATTTTTGTCTAGGGGACTCAAATTTGGAAGCGAGAGAGTAAATGGTTTTGAAGGAGACCCGTTCTGACAATAAAGAAGAAGAACAATAAGAGGGTAAAATGGGGAAAGACTGTTTAGTAGGGTTTTGAATTGGTGTGTTGATGGAGTATGAGCAAAACCCAGAAAGTAAGCATTGAGCTTCCATTGGTGGAGTGCTCCTCCGTGAGTTGTGGGAGTCTGGGACGGAAGGGAACGGGGTCGTTTTAGAGCGGATTAAGCAATGGTATATGGTCCTCTGTTGCGAATACTGGCGCCGGAAACGCAGAGCGGAGACTGAGGTATTGAGATGTGTTGGGCGGCTCCCTGAGCATCTCCACCAGCCTCGGCAACTACAGCTTTTGGATGTTTGGCCGAGCAAACCCTCCGAAATTGACACCCAGCGGAATCGGCAACTCCCTCGCCAGTTCCTCCGCCCTGCAGTGACGGTAAAATTTTTAGTGTTTTGTGGGCAAGCCCAAGTAGGTAAATTATTCCACAAGACTCTTTATTTTACATACTACTCCATTATAGTATATTATTACATATTTTCTCCGTCTCAAATTGATAGTCCTGACAAAAATCCGGATTTCGATGCACTTTTTAAATACTCATATCTTTCAATCGATAATAATTTTAGAGATTTTAAAATTTTTGTATAATAAAACTAATTAATATCTATCAAATAAGATATTTATTACACATAAAATACGTTATAGATTCAAAGCTATGAACAGTTTTAAAAATTGCATCGAAATCTGAACATGACCAATTAGTTGGGACAGAATGAGTAGCCATTTTTCTTTTTTATTCTTCCTACAATATTTTTATTTAATATTGTGAGAGGGAGTGGAGAGAAAATAGGTGAGAAGAAATGATAAATAAGGGATGGACAGTGAATAGTATCTCAAGATATAAGGGCATATTTGTTGGGTTATTCTTCAGGAATGTATTTTACCTAGTCATTTATTGAGGCTATTAAACTTGGATGCCACTAGTTGTACAAAAGGTTTTTGCATAGAAAACGAACAACGGTTTTGGAGCTCATTTTTGGGTCTCACACAAATAATCTAAATCGCTAAATAATTTTAAAATAATTTTTCCTAGGGCCTTGCAAAATATCAGCTCAATTGGATAGGTGTAACTAGTCAATCCAAAAGGAAAAATTATTTTGAAATTATTTAACGGTTCGGATTATTTGTACATGACCCAAAAGTGGGCCCAAAAAACCGTTATACATTATCCGTGCAAAATACCTTCTGTATGCATAGGTTTACCAATTAGACTTTTATTTGATTATTTGATTGTTAAAATGCTTAAAAGAGCATAGAGCTAGGCTTTTGGTCTTGCCTTGAGTGCCTATTTGTATAGCGAGTAGGGAATTGAAAGTGAGAAAATAGGTAAAGTAGCTAGCCCAAATGCAAGAATCATGCTCCACAAGCCTCAATAAACATTGCGGCATTTTACAGAGCGCGTTAATTTGCTACAGTATCTCACTCCATCTTATGAGGCAGACTTGCACATTGTTCGGATTGGACCAATTCCTTGAAAATTCAGGAATCAAATCATATTTAATGGTTCAAAAAAATTGAGAATCATAACCAGACCATTACACATAAAAACAAATCACAACCAATCCATTATACCGGTTTGATTTGAATCAGTTTCCGATTTGAAACCTTCTTAGCATCCAAAAATTGCTACAAATAGAAGAAAAGAATAACATACCACTACTTTAAAGTACCTAACAATAGCTTTCATTAGTTTTGGAAAACTGAATATGTCCACAAAATTGTTGCAACTTTATAAAAACTACTACTACAATTAAAGCAACCCTCAAAATAAATCTAGAAGCCCTAAAGAACTTGTAAAATACTGTGAAACAAAACATTGAACAACATAGGAAAATAATCGTAATAAAAACAAGAAGCAACGTTTATATGGTTCAATTCGGTTCGAACCACGGTTACCAATTATGGAACCACGGACTGAACCAAAATACTTGGTTTTCATTCTTTTAGAACTAGAACCAATCTATTAAATCATAAAACCAATCCAAATAGACCAGTTCGGTCTAGTCTGTAACGCCCTAAAAATGGGGTACGTTAAGAAATAAATTTATAATTTATTTTAAAAACTAGATACAACTTCATTAAATATTAAAATCTTCAAATTAGCCTACGGTAAGGAAAATTAGTTAACTTGTTACAACTGAAATTGTCAAAAGAAATTTAACATTGTCTAAAATCTGAAATCTGAAATTTATTAAATGTTCAACTTAAAACAAAAACAGATTCATCTAGTTAACAGAACTATAGGTAACGCCACGGCTCCGCTATTTCATCTCCTTCATTTTTCTCCACTGCCTCGTACTCCGCGGTTGGCTCTTTGTACACTTCATTATCTTCCATACTTGGTGTAAAATGTCAGACCACAAAAAGATAGAGTGAAAATCACTCAATAAGGCACCCGAAGCTACCCTTTTACTACAAAAGATACTCATGTGCAACACGTACACACATAAAAATAATTTCATTTGTATAAGATACTACAATTTTCACATCATTTCTCAACACGTTGGATTCAAAAGATTCACTATTCTCATTCCCATTTCTCAAGGGTTCACCACCCAAAACATCATATAATTCATAGTTCCAATATTTCAACCCAAATCACAACGCTATCCAACATCGGCTCCCATTCACAATATAAACAATCTGTTGAGCTTCTGTTCACCATGCCTAACTCTCTAGGCTCATGGCACGGCTTAAGACCCCTAAGAGTATATTGCGATAATTAGCTCAAGACCCATATCGGATAAGCAACGTCCCAACCCACACATCAACCATAATATCAATACACCAAAAGTTAGTTTTCAGGCATCATGTGGGCTATTGTTCACACAAGTCCAACTTAACATCAAAAAAGAATAATCTCTAAGTTGAGGAAACTTAACAAGGCATGAATAATGAATAACTTTCTCAATTTACTGAAAATAGCAAATCAACTCTATAAATCACGATTGACATTACAAACAAATCCCGTGTTTTGTGAAAAATGTAATGCGCGCATTAAATAGGGTCAAATTTGGTCATCAATACAGAACAATGTTTTGGCCTCGACTAGCAACTTCATTTCCTTCAAAAATCATAGTAAATTCTCTCTGTCAAATCAGTTCATGTTACACATGAGGGTAGCTTAGAATTCAATTATATGCAACTCACGTGTTTTACACAGTCTAATTCCTTTATTTAAGAAGGTCAAAATGGGTTTCAAAAATAGTTTGCGAATTTGCTCTACAATTTTTCTCCTACAAAATCTTCAAAACATCGTAACTAATTCTACCAACCTCGGATCAAGATGAATTTTATATGGAAATCGCGAAACTTTTCGAGATACAATTTTACAGTTTAAAGTTTTCTTTGAATCGGAGCCGAAAAGTCCAAATATTAACATAATAGAAACATCACACATTATGAATAACTTTTCGATGTATCTCACAACTTCATGTGTACAGTTCATTAGCGACTCGACTTCTACCGTAAATATACTTATTCACCACTAGAAAAGGAATCTGCGAGAGAGCGAGAAATTAACCATGGGATTGAGAGATATTACAAGTATTAAAACAAGAGGGAGAGAGACATCAATAACTTAAAGAGGGCATTGAATATAGGGAGAACTAGCAAGAGAAATAATTGTGTGTGTGTGTGTGTGAGAGAGAGAGAGAGAGAGAGAGAGAGAGAGAGAGAGAGAGACCCTGTTGAAAAGAGAGAGAGAGAGATATATACGGTTGGTTAAGGAAAAGGAGTGGGAGAGTGAGAGACTTTATATATATATATATATATATATATATATATATATATATATATATATATATATATATATATATATATGGGGTCGGTTCCCCTCACACTTAAAAAAACACATGAAACACTCAATTTTGTTCTATGCCCCAATGTGATGTTCCAAACGATTAATCTTGTTTAAATAAATAAAATAGGAGATCCTGCAAAAATTCAGCTCAATCAGATATCGATAAGTGCATGATCCAAATAGTTTTGAAAAAATGGTGACAAGAGCTAGTGTTTTTAGAATTATTTGGATCAAACACTTACCGATATCCGATTGAGAATTAGGCAGGACCTTTTATTTTACTCATTTAAACAAGATCAATGGTTTGGAACATCACAGTGGAGCCCGGAAGAATGAGGTGGTTTTTATGTATGAGGGGAACCGGCCCCCATATATACACACACACACAGATTTATTGGCAAGTGGTGGAGAATTATTAGGAGAGTGGGAGAAAAGCAGAGGCTTATATATATAAACGAAAAACTTCTAGTCCACAACTCCCAAAAATAAGAAAAAATTGATTTTTTTTGCGTTGCAAATTATTTTTGGAAAATCTGAGCCGCCCAATGTGTTTAGGAGGTATTTTCAAGAGTTCAAGCGGAAAATCTTCAAAAAAAAAATACTATGAAGGGCTTGATCAAAGCAGTTTTCGCAAAAAATGTAAATATATATTTTTTGCGAAACTACTTGGATCAAGCCCTTCCCCGGTATTCTTTTGAAGATTTCCCGCGCGCACGCTGAAAACACCTTCTAAACAACACATTGGACAGCTCGGATCGTCAAAAAAATATTTGGATCATGGAGGTGCGGAAATGGGAATCCCGTTTTAGAAGCCTACCCTATATATATATATATATATATATATATATATATATATATATATATATATATATATATATATATATATATATATATATATATATATATATATATATATAAGATCTTAAAATTCTTAAAGTCCACGCCATCCACACCTTTCATTTCCAGATCAAATTTTGATAATCTGGACCGTCTAAGATGTTTAAAACGTGCTTTTAAGGGTCCCTATTAGAAATCATCACACAAAAAAAAAAGACCGGGAAGGACTTCATCTGAGTAGTTTTAAATTAAATACAGTTATATCAAAAATTAATTGGATGAAGCCCTTGCCAGTCCTTTTTATTTTATTTTATGATTTCTCGTAGGGATCCTTAAAAACATGTATTAAACACATTGGACGGTTCGGATCATCCAAATATTATCGGAAAAGGCTTCGTCCGGACAATCCCTAACTGGAACTATCCCTGATTGGATAGTTCTCGATACACACACACACACACACACACAAAGATATATATATATATATATATATATATATATATATATATATATGTATGTATACAATCCGGTTCCAATCCGGACACCCGGATTTAGCTTAAGTCCGGACTTTCTTTTTCAGCCGTTGGATGCGATCCAACGGCTCTAATAAGATAGAGGAACACGCGGGTCAAATGGACCACGGGTCCGGGTAAAACACTCCGCGGGTCGTCTATTGAAGCCAAACGGGTCATTCTTCCCCTATACGCTACTGGAACGAAGAGAGAGAGAGAGGAGAGGCGATTGAGGTGATTCAAGCCAGAGAGAGAGAGAGAGAGAGAACGAGATTCGCGAAGAAGAAGTACAAATCGAGGTCCAAGACGAAGAAGACGACATCCCAAGGTTCGATTCTCTCCCTCTCAATCATTTTCCTGTCGTTTCTGGTTCGAATCTAGGGCTCGAAAACCCTTGTTTTTCTGTGTTCCTTCTTCCCCTTTCAAACGACCAAAAACGAAGAGACAGAAAGAGGCTGTAGGACAGATCGAAGGACAAACAAGAAGAAATCGTGGTTCCCAGGTTCGAATTTGTCTCTCTGACTCGTTTTTGTGGTTCGAACGGTTCTAGGGTTTCGATGTATGTAGACGAACTAGGGGTTTTTTTTCGATTTGCAATTTTGTTCGAAAGTTATCTGTCTGTGTGGGTTGATTTTACTACGTAGACATCATTTTTGCAGTTATTTGCCGTTGTTTCAATATGTGTCGCACGCTTATGACTCAATTTCATTAGTGGAGCAGAAAATAGCGTCGGAAATTAGGTTTTGATTCGGCCTAAATTCTATGCAAGAAGCTGAACTTAATCACTTATCAGCACATACTCATTTCTGTGTGAAAACCCTTCATATTTATTACCTGCAGTTTAGATTACTACTACTTGGAAAAGTAGGACAATGCAATTTCAATTCCTTTACTGCAAATCTCTTTGTTTCATTGTTTGTTTGATTTGTTGAATCCAAATAAGGTTATTCTTCTCGAAAGATCAACCTTAATTAATCCTGTATCATCACTTATATATATATATGGCCGTATGACAACGGTTTAGACGTTTAGTGAGCGATCGACATAAGCTAATAGCATCATTGTACTACTTTGATTATGCTATATGAAATGGCTTTTGTTACATTGTTTTCCTTAAAGCCACTTAGGACAAGTCTTGACACAAATTATATACTTCGAACGTCAAAGCTAATGATTAACTTTGATTTTAACATGGTCGGGCCAATTCCCAGGCGGTTATGGCTGAGGGTGATGCCCCACCTTTTTTTAGGCTTCCAAGTTTGATGACTAAGATAGATGGAATTAGAAGAAAAAAAAAATTAAATACTCCTAAAACAGTTTGTCAAAAGTTATTTGAAACCCATTCTTAACCCATTTTTCTCACTTCATTGTATTGTTGATATGGTTTATCTCCTCAACAAATGGCCAACCATACTCCAGGTGTGTCTCAGTATTTGTTCTAGACAAGACATGGTTTTCCAGTGACATGGTTTTCTCACTTCATTGTACTGTTGATATAGTTTACTTCCTAAAGCACTCTCTGTCATTCACATTTACCACTTGCAGATCCAACAAAAGTCTAAAGACTAAACAACTTCATCAATGTCACTATTAATATTTGGTTAAGGAGTGATACCATTCTCAGTCGTCCTAGTAGGAAAGTTGACTTCTTCCCACTTAATCAATATTTGGTTAGGGAGTGATAGGTTTTATTTAATTTTGGTAGACACCTGACAAGTATAGCTGCAAAACTTTTGGTAGACACCTGACATGCTCCACCCTTTGAATGAAATCACGAGATCCTCTTTCTCTCTCTCTCTCTCTCTCTCTCTCTCTCTCTCTCTCTCTCTCTCTCTCTCTCTCTCTCTCTCTCTCATCACCAGGCACCCTTGAATGAAATCTTGAGACAGTTTGCTGTTGTTTAATGCGATGGCCAGATTTAACTTTTTCTTTTCCAAGTGTTGGTCTTTACTTTCATTTTGATACCCAATTCTTTTTCTGCATTCTGCTGTTTAATTTGAGTTTTCTCTGCTAATAAGCAATGGTCCTCATCATATGACATGTTGATGGAAGTATTAAGAAATGTGTTTTGATTTTGCAGAATATGCTTACACATTACAAGTCGACGAGAAGAGTGATATATATAGCTTCAGGGTGGTGTTGGTGGAGATATTAACGGGGAAGAGATCGGTGGACTTGGAATTCGGTGAGGGAAACAGCATTGTGGACTGGTTGAAGACCAAAATGTGTTCCTCGCTGTAGTGTTTTGAATTAATTTCTTTTTTTGAGGGACATGTTTCTTCAAGCAACACGGGTAGCAAACACTTGATTTGAGGTTCTGCCAATGTATTGTCGATGAAGTTGGTGGAGTTCGATAAACCTACAAAGGGGAGGACATGCAGATATGAAGAAATTTTGTTCAAGTTACTTGTTGATTTTGTAGTTTCTTACTTAGTTTTCTGTGTACTTGGGTAATGAAGAAACTAGACATGAACTTGTATTTTGGTGAACTAATTGTGTAATCAAACATGGCTATTTTGGTGAACCAATGTTCGAAATGTAATCTGCTTTGCCAAGTATTTCTGAATTGAGTGGGTTCTGTTTTGCACACTTCCAGATTGTGTTTGTTGCATCTCTTCAGAAGCTTATTATCTAACCATTTCATGGATCCTGGTACATTCATAATTCTAACAACTTGAAGTAAAGAAGAAAAACAGATGATAACCAACTAACAACTTATGTTAACATGACTGCAATAATATTTGATGACCAATATAAAAACTGAAATGGAAACAAAGCAAAAATAGTAATTTACTCAAGAATGACTGCATTTCCAAGCCCATATACCTCTAGGAATAGAGTCACAAATTCCAGATTACAAAAAATATAATCAAAGAACCAAATTACATGGGATATGAAAAGCTACTGTACGTGCTACAATAGAACTTCCTAGAGCTAGTAGTCACAGAACCAAATTATAGTAGGTTCATAACAAAAGTTCGGGCAAAATTGGGCATTTCCTTCAGAGGCAAGCACTCGTCATGGCATTTCCTTCGGAGGCAAGCATTTCATGGCGGTGCACACTTTCGCATGTCAGCATCTTTTTAGGAGTTATTTTTCCATCCTGAAACACGAATAGACCAAAAACGAAAAATAACTATAAGGATGAGGACACATTTTGAGAATTCAATGGTCTATTTTGTTGTATAGAGAAGAATTATTGAACTATCAAGGGGCATAAACTATTTTGCTGTATAGAGAAGAATTATTGAACACGAGGGTGACATCAAATAGCGAGGTATGAATTCAAGAAGCAATTTAGATCAATGGCAGCAAAGTACTCAAAATTCAATAATCTCCAATACGTATGTGAAAACACTAACATCACCTTAAACACCGGTATCTGTAGTGGCTGAAATTGAAACACAAAACCAGTTTCGGGTGTATGAGCATTGCATTAAATTGACTAGTTTTAACTTTTCTATGCAGTATGACATTGCTACCCACCTATAATGCCTACAGCCAAGTGAACAAACACTCGTGTAAATAATTCACTTCCATTTCTTTCTTCATATAGGATGTACGCTTCAAAGCATAATTTTCAGCAAACCAAACACACTAAGAACATGTAACAGCTAATTTTCAGCAAACCAAACCAACAGTATTTAAGAGCTACATGTAAAAGCCCTTGAATTTATCTCCACCAGCAAAAACCCAAACCAAAATGAGGATTCAAAATGGCAACAATGGCATGCATAGAGTTTGAATCAACCAGAAAAACAAAAGAGACGGAGAGAGAGAGATTTCGAACTAAAATCAAGCTTTTTTCGAGTTTAAAACCCTAGATTTCGAACTGAAACCCTAGATTTGTTCGAATGAAAACCCTTGATTTGACAAAAACCCTAACCCTAGTTTAAAATCTGAACCCTAGTTCTTGAAAATCTGAATTTGACAAAAACCCTAACCCTAGTTCACCAAAATCGAACCAGAGGAAGAGAGGGAGAAAGACTTTGGACCCAAGATTTTTCGATTTGTACCAAAACGAGTTTTTCCTAACTCATTATATATAATAAACCAGAAGAACGAGAGAGAGAGAGAGAGAGAGAGAGAGAGAGAGAGAGATTCGAACCTTGGGACGTCGATTTCTACTTCTTCTACCTCGATTTCTTCTTCTTCTCTCTCTCTCTCTCTCTCTCTCTCTCTCTCTCTCTCTTTGTTTGAATCGCCTCACTTCTCTCTCTCTCTCTCTTCGTTCCAGTAGTCTGCAAGCGGGTAAGGGAAGAATGACCCGTTTGCTGTGTTTAGACGACCCGCGAGATATTATTACCCGGACCCGGGTACCATTTGACCCGCGAAATCCTTTCTTTTATCAAAGTCGTTGGACTCATCCAACGGCTGAAATTAAAAGTCCGGATATAACTTATATCAGGGTGTCCGGATTGGATCCGGATTGTGTATATATATATATATATATATATATATATATATATATATATATATATATATATATAACGATCATCTAAAGGATCCTTTATTAAAATTTGGTGCGGACCTCACCTTTCTAAGCCAAATTTTGACGATCCGAACCGCTCAATGTTTTTAAAATGCATTTTTAAGGGCCTATGAAAATATTTGGAAAAAAACAATACCCAGAAGGGCTTGATCCAAATAGTTTTCGGTAAAACTGTTTGGATCAAGCCCTTCCGGGATTTTTTTTTTTTGTCAAATCTTCGCTTATGCCCTTAAAAGTTAAAAACGCATTTTAAAAACATTGAGTGGTTCGGATCGTCAAAATTTGATCCGAATATATATATATATATATATATATATATATATATATATATATATATATATATATATACCGGTGATCCAAATTCCCGATCCCAATTTCCGGACCGAGCATTTTTCGGTGTTTTGATGCTTTTAAACATTGTTTTTGGGAAATCCGAGCCGTCCAATGTGTTCAAAAGGTGTTTTCCAAGGTCCCCGCGAGAAATCTTCAAAAAAAAATACCGGGAAGGGTTTGATCCAAGTAGTTTTTTGCAAAAACTGTAAATATAAAGTTTTTGCGAAAACTGCTTGGATCAAGCCTTTCCCGGTATTTTTTTTTTGAATATTTCTCGCGGGGGCCTTGGAAAACACCTTTTGAACACATTGGACGCTCTCGATCGTCCAAAAAATATCGAACATGGACTCCCTAGACCTTACTCTCTCTCTCTCTCTCTCTCTCTCTCTCTCTCTCTCTCTCTCTCTCTCTCTATATATATATATATATATATATATATATATATATATATATCAAGAAGTTTCCTATGAGGGTTCCCTCACAAAAAAAAAAGTGCGGGAAAACAGTTGTTAGCCGTTGGATCGCATGAAGGGCATAAGTTCCAATGACCCACAACTGTTTTCCTGCACTTTTTTTGTGAGGGAGCCCTCATAGGATATGTTCTGATATATATATAGTAAACTTCTTATTTGGACTTTTAATTTCCGGACCTCATGATCCAAAAAAAATTTTGACGATCCAAGCCGTCCAATGTGTTCAGAAGGAATTTTCAAGGTTTCTCGTGAAAATATGTTTTTGCGAAAACTGTTTAGATCAAGCCCTTCGCGGTATTTATTTTTTTTGAAGATTTTTCACCTAAACTCTTGAAAACACTTTCTGAACACATTGGACATACTAGATTTTTCAAAAATAATTTGCAACACAAAAAAACCAGTTTTTTCTTATTTCGGGAGGTGTGGATGTGAAGTTTTCCGTATATATATACACACACAATATAACATTATCTATATATTTATACCATACACTTGTCCACTAGCTAAGGGAATTCCAATTAAAATTAAAATATTTGGTTTTGCGAAATAAAAATTATTAAAAGTTGATGAATACAATAAATAAAAATAGGGTCCTTACACGATCGGTTCGGTTTACTGGTTTTTCGATTTTCTTGGACACCTCTAAAACTAGGTATCAACATTTTTTCGAAGCCACACGTACAACAAACCAGCACTTTCCAATGGGAAAATATTTTAAGCAAGGATGGATGTAAGAAAGGGTTAGTCAAAGCAGTTGTCTTACACAAGTTTTATTATTATTTTTTTTATGGATATAATAATAAATTTTTAAAATTTTTACTAGTATATAGGTTCGTTTGCCCAACAAAATTATTTTGTAGTGTTTGCCCGCCTGCACTTAAATTCTGTGTCAGTTCCTGTTTTGAAGCATGCACCAAGCTTATAATGGGATAATCAAAACCGGTCATTTTATGGGACTTGTTGAGAAGCTTATTCGTGAAAGAAATTATCGTCATCCAACTTTTATAGGTATCTAAACAAAAAAATTATATTAAAAATATGATATTTGATACCTTTTGATATTTGTTCAAAATGATTTTTTTCATTAATAATCTTCTCAATGACATCAACGATATGAGTGGTTTAGATCATATCGACACAGTATATGCATGTGAAATATTATTGATGGTTGCAAGTACTATTTTTTAAGTTGATGAATAAAGAAATGTTAAAGTAGAGTATCTTAGTGGAGTAGAGGTAAAATATAGAGGATTGCTGGAGTATTGAAGAGATGTCGACAAATAAATGAAAAATATGTACTATTCATTAGCGTTTTTTGCCCAAAGCTTACGTGATTCGGTGCATTTGCTCTTATTTGAGAGTTGGACACACCTATTTTCTCCATACCTTAGGTTGAAATACACCAACTTCCCCTGAGGTCCAAAAAGACTCTTCCCCAAAAGAGTCTACATCTTTCCTAAGAGGTTTTTAACAAAATCTTACCATTGAAAACACTTTCTAGCTATTCTACACCCTTGTTGGGCATCCCTCCATTGCAAGATTCCCAGGTCTGGCTAGTTGACCCCCTGAAAAAGTTCTACATAAGGCCCTCTTAAACTTGGGAGTTGGGACCAATTGTGCAAACAAACTAAGCCGAGCTTTGTAGATCTCGAGCTCGAATCATTTATAAATGAGCCAAGCTCAGGGCCATCCCAAGGGTTTGGAGTGCCCAAAGCCTAATATAAAAATTGGGCCTGTAAGTCCAATAGGCCGAGCTTCCTTTGGTTTGGCAAATTCATGTCCAAAACATATACATTTGGGTGTATCATATTTTTATGGCACTGTAATCTTTGGTATTTATTTTTAGAGTGTCTATTTTAGGTGTGGAAAAGGAACCATCTCAATATGTATTTTTGTTCGAGTGCGGTAGTTTTTTAGTCAAGACGGATTGCTCATTTTGAAGACAAGGTTGGGTGCCAAGGATTTCTTCTAGCACAACATTCTGTTGGAGTTTGCTAGATGTTTTGCTCGAGCAAAACAGTCGGTAAAAAATGCACAAGGCAAGAGGTAGATGCTGCACGTTTTTGCTCCAGCATTTCAATGCCCTTTTATTAGCAAAACATTCTGTTTGTTTTTGCTGGATTTTTTGTTCAAGCAAAAACAGCTGGCAAAAATGCCCGAATTCAACAACTATAAAATCTCAGCCATTAGGTCAAAAAAAAAAAAAAAGTTGTGGTGATAAGAGACCTAATACAAATATTTCCATCTCTCATCACTTTCGGGGGCCAGGGGTTTGTGAACCTTGAAGAATTGTGAAGGCTTGTGAATGGCGTGAGTTTCAAGATCATCTTCAAGGGGTTTGTTCTTCATTGAAAACAATCAATCTCTGAGTAAAGTCCTTTCGTGGAGTTCGAGAGGCGCTTCAAAGTCCTTTGGTGGATTCCGGGAGGCAAACGGAAGGCTTGTGGATTCAAGGCGGCGGCAGTCAAAAGCACTGGGTGTGGTGAACGTGGATTCGGCAAGTAGTTCTTATGTTCGATTGGTGAGGATTCACGATCGTTGGTAAGATTACTTGTAATCACACATTGAGTATAGTGTTTTTGATTCCTTCCCATGGTTTTTACCCTCTTTGGGGTTTTCCACGTATATCTTGGTGTTTTTCGATTGTTTGATTTCGTTTCATTGATTGGTTAAAGTTTTGATTGGTGGGTCGATAATTAAAAAAGGATTAAAACATAGCAAATCTATAAACCTAGGAAAATTAGGGTTTTTCAGGGCCTTTACGAGTACAACACTTAAATTATTTTTCCAGCAACAACCACAATACGAGAATCAATCTGTGAAAAAATGAGTTACTACAGTCCGCAATGTCCGACAATAGTGGGCAAATGAACAATCTCCAAATGTTCTAACTTTGCATGAATCAATCTGCCAATTAAAACTATCATTTTTCTAGAATATTTAAGCAACTGCTATCATTTACAATTGGTTTTCAAGCTTTATTTTAAAATTACCAGCTTAACTAAAAAGATTAGCATCCCAAATAATACAATCACACAACACAGATTCAAAGTTTGGTCACCACGAATAAAAGTACTCAATGAATACTTTAATTTGGTATAAAAAAAAATTAAAAAATTATGCAAAGAAGTATGTTTTCTAGGGGTTTGAAATGGCATGTATACTGATAGGGATCACTTGAAAAGGGATGGAGGGAGCAATAGTTCATTTGTATACACATAAATGCTAGTTTTGCTTCTTTATCGATGAGAAATATTGCTCTCGAATTCAAATGGGTCCTCTTAACACTTGAGTAGCTAGCCAATACCTTGTTTTGGCACTCCAACAGGCTCTCTACTCCATTAGCTTTTCTGCCTTGGTATTTTTCACTAGCTGCTACTCACTCTATCCCTTTTTTAGTGTTGACATTTCCATTTTGAGTTCTCTCTTAATAAGTGTGTGTTTTGAAAAAGTTAATGGGTAGAAGTTTGTAAAATTATAATTTTGCCCTTTTGAAAAGTTAACGGGTAAAGAGTTAATGGGTAAAAGTGGAAGATAATTTTGGAGAGTAGAAGTAAAAGTTGATGTGAAAAGTGAAAAGTATAAAGTGGTGGTAAAAGCTAATGTGAAATGTATAGTGACGATGTTTCTTTACTAAGTTGGATTTACGAAGCAACGCACCTAAAAATGGATAGAGAGAGTAGTAGCTAGTGAAAGTGGCTCTCTACTAAGCATTAAATGTTTATTAAAGTGGTCTGTTCTATTTTTCTGGTTTTTTTTTTTTTTGTAGTTTTAAGTTTATTTTGGTAGATTTTTGGTTTTTTTTTTGGTGTTTGATTTGTGAATTGTGGTGTTTTGATTTAATTGAATTTCTATCTCTTCATCCAAAAAAAAAATTTGTCGATTCTCTACCTTTTTTCCTACTTACCAATGAAAGTGGTCCTCATCCTCCTTCCATTTTTTGCTTTTGGATAGCAAAATAGAGAGTAGCATTGGAATGTATAAGTGAAAAGGCAAAATAAAGAGGAATTTTAAAAATAATAATAATAAAATTTGCCTGGCTAATAAAACTAGCAGTGTTGGAAATGCTCTCAGCAACCCAGTTCCAGAAAAGTGCAGAAAGTGATAATCACTGGCAAAAGAATTCTCTCCATGCTTACTCCACTTCCATTGGAGGACATTGGTTCTTTGTAAAAGATTGATTAATTTTTCCCTCAAAGTTTTATTTGCGAACTAAGAAATGAAACCAAATGTAAATAAGAGCGTAAATAAGAAGAGGACATCCCTAGCAACATATACAAATTAGAGGGTATTAAGCCCGTACTGCAAGTGGTGGCTAGCTCATGCACTAGAGCTCTTGGATACCCTACAGTGCATCCCAAGATCGAATCTCATTCCCCCTCCCCATGTATTAGATTAGGAATAATGAATGACAAAAAAAAAAAAAGTGCTATCGAGGAGAAAATTTTGGGTGCAACTAGGGTACCACACACGTGGTACCGGACGCGCAGCTCAGCTGTCCAAAATTTTTTGTCTAGTCTTTCTCCCTCCCTCTCTCCTCTGATCTCTACAAAATCCGGACTATACAAAACACTTTTGGACGACCGAAAGCGCGCTAGGTATCGCCACGTGGTACCCAGCCGCACCCAAAATTTTCTTCCTATCGAGAAATAGCAACAGCAAGAAAATGGATAGCATGTGTCTTCAAAAGGAGGGAAGTATATAATGAAACAAAGAAGCCCAATCAAATAATATAAGTCATTAGAATACATGATAGAGTTTAGATTGTTGTTCTCCTCCGTCTCAATAATGATGCTCTTGCAGCATACTCTATCCTAGTATTTGGAAATCCCGAATCAGAAGAAGCATCTCCAAGGCACTTGCCCGGATACGCTTCGACATGATAAAAAGCCTCAACACGCAAATATAACAAGAGCATGTCATAAGAAACGTTTGGTTGTTCTATCTTTTTTTTTTTGGGTTAAATCTTTTAGTAATGTATGTTTATGTTACTGATGAGGGTCGGTCTCGATTTCTTGAGCCAGTTCTCTAGTCAACATGTCGGCACGATCATCGTGTCCCCCTGCAAACGTATAGACCCGGTATGCAAACTGGAAAGCCCTCCAAAGCATTTTTGCAGATCCTTTCTTCTTTGTTTCAGTTTTGGATCCACTTTCTTCGTTTTCTTTTGCCTTTGCTTCTCTCTTCTCCTGAGTTAGTGGAAATAATTTCTATTTGTAAGGTTTAGCTACTTGATCAATCAAGAAAGTCATGACTTCTTCAAACCAAATATTTGCAGTAGCGCGCAATTTTTTTTATAAAATGGAAGTACCTTAAGTGCCAACTCCATGCAACCCGAGGAAAGATCCACTATCAATTCTTTGATCCTTACAAGGATTCCGAAATCGAAATTGATCTTGTGACTTTGGAACTTCTTGGATTCTTCATCTTTAGTTCGTTCCAGTGCTTCTAGATCTCCTTTGATCTATTCGTTGTTGAGTTTAGTTCCGAAAAATTATTATTGTAAAGCATATAATGACACTAATTTATAATCAAGAACCAAATGTTTACCTTATTGACGTATGCCTCAGACTTGTCAAGGAGCTGAGATAGAGGAGCTTCTATCTTCCAGTTCTGCAAAGTATTGACCATTGCATCTAACTTGGAGTAGAGTGCACTCGCCATCCTCAATGCCTCCAACTTCTTTCCTGGAAAATCTTCAAACCTTGCAAGTACCTTCACATTAAAGACGTCATTGATCCAAAATCGTAACACTTAAAAGCCAGAACCCCGATTTGTGTCTTCCTATTTTTCTCATTGTGTCATACTTTACTGCTCCAAAATTGCATTATAGAATAACCTAAACTCAGTATAAAGCCCTTTCAAGTGTAAGGCTAAGAAGACAATTAATCTGATGCACCACTTGCTTCGATTCCAGCCTACTTTAGCACGACTCTCAATTTTTAAATGGTGAGAAGATAGTTTCCACAATCACCCAGTTGCAAAAGAATTTACGTGCAGTGAGATTCCTTTTCCATTTGTTCAACGAATAATTTAGAAATGGATGCCCAAGTTTCGAAAAAAATGTTGGTTTTTTGAAAAGGTTTTTCGGTGGGAATTTGAATTTTGAAGTCTTGGGGTTCGAACACAATAAAGAAAAATAATTCATGGCTGAACAAGTGTCCGACATGACTTGAAACCCTCTTAGAAGGGTTTGTGATCTTAGAGGACGAAGATCAGGATGATCATGGTAATGGTTACTAAGCAAGCTCATATGGTACAGACCTGAGATTCATCAGTTAGTTTCTCGAGATGGGATTCCACGTATTTATGGAACTTGAGGAGCTCAACCATGTCTGCAGTTTGGAAAGTAGTAATAGCAACTTTCACCTCCGTTATCGTCTTTGCATGGTTTTTAACATCCTCTTCAATTTGTTGGTAGTAGGCTGATCTGAAAAAAGGTAAAAATATGAATGCGCGTGATTCCAAACTGCTATTACTCCAACATAGTAGTTTGTTCGGTTAGAGGATTCACGGAAGGTGAACTTACCTTTTGGTCATCTCTGCCAGTGCATCAGCCATTCCCTGTTTTCCTCCAGCTGGGGCCCCAATTTTACTCCTTTTGCCCTGTGATGATTTACCATCTAGACTAGACCCTTCCACCTTACCCTTTAGAAGTCGATAGAGATTACCCATCTGGGATGATCTCTTCAATTTGGTTGCCTTGGGACGGAGGGATCTTGGGCCACCCAAAGCAGGAGGTGGCGGGGGCGCAAGTCCCTTTCCTAGTGGTATGGGTGGTGGCGGCACAGATCCATTAGATGATGTCCCAGGCGGTGGTGGTGGTGGCGGCACTGATCCATTTAATGATGTCCCAGGTGGTGGTGGCGGCGGGGGCACTGATCCATTTGATGAGGTCCCAGGTGGTGGTGGTGGTGGCGGCAGCGGCACTGATCCATTTGATGACATCCCATGTCGTGGTGGAGGCAGTGGAGGTAATGTGCCATTCCCCAATGGCATGAGTGGTGGTGGTGGAGGTCCTGGTGTTACATTAGGTGCTAGTTTGGGTGGTGATGGTGGTGGCGACGGAAGAGGAAATGTTGTGTTCGGTGATAGCATAGATGGAGGTGGTGGTGGTGGTGGTGGTGGAGGCATAGTTAATGTGGATAACAAGGCTTGCAGTCCTGTTGGCGGGGGAACAGGTGACATTACAGCGTCGGATGACTCAAGTGGCGTTGTTGGTGGTGGCAGTGCGGATTCTTCTGTCTTTGGGAGCATGGGTGGTGATGGTGGTTGAGGCATAACCTCTTGCGCTCTGTTAGGTCTCAACTTAGGGAGTGATGCAGGTGGTAATATCACATCCATGGCACCTCTTGCTAAGGTCTCAAGACCTGATGCTGTTGTCAAATTTTGGTTGTCAATCCATTTTCTTCCTTTGTCACCTCTCTGCTTGTCCAGATTAGTCATCAATATTATGTCCTCCATCATTTCACAATCATCAGAATCAACCTTTTCTTCCCTCTCCTGCTTTGGTGCCTCAACTGCGTTATTCATATGCCCCGTGGCTGCTATACAAGGGAACATATGGAAAGAGAGGCGCTTAACGTCGATTGGGTTCAACTTCCCAACAGCTTGGATTCTCAGAGGCAATAGAAGAGGTGAGGAATAAGGTGGAAGGACTGAAGTCGGTGTAGAAGGCGAACTATAGGGAGTTTTGTTGTCTGAGTACTCCGATAAAGCCCTCCCAAATGCTTGATATTTGGGATTGCAATCTTTTAGCGGTTCATCTTCGTCCATCAGATCAAACAACCTCTCTCTTGCCATGTTTATCATGTCGTCAAGTATGGCCAGTGCTATTTCAATTTCAAAACAAAAGCTGGTCATCAGTTTCAAAAAGGGCTACTATTTATTTATCACTAGTTCTTCAAAACCGGTCTATGTCACCACATGCATAGAAATATATGAACTCTTAATGAACTTTTCGACTTTCGGGGTCCATATTTTTTCACTTTTTCAATTCTTCTCATGGAGACGAGTCGCATTATGAAAAAATTTGGACCAAGCAATGATAAAAGTTAGAAAAGATGAAAGAAGAGATAAAAGGCCGGAACATGGTTGCCAAACACATTTTCGAGTAAGAACTCGACATACCTTCTTGTTCCAGTTCATTGGCTGCCATATGACTATATGTCATATGTTTGGGTTTGTTCGTCGATTCTTCTTTACTCGTCCACATTTCTCCTACAGATTTCAAAGCAGTGCAAAACGAGGCCAGTGCCTATTTGAAATTTCATGTTAATCAGCAAAAGTGCATGCATTAGCAATTTTAATCCTGATTGTTGGAGTAACTAATTTGATTAACCTCATGAATAGGAGTTCCTTCACTTTCTGACATTGAGTTCTTTGGTACGATATCAGGGTACATATTGTGGAGATCCTTCAATGTGTCTATCACCAGCTGCAAAAATATGAAAACGGGATTTTGATATCTACGATGAGTTTCTGAGAATAAAAATGGGAGAGAAAAGAGTTGAAGAGTACCTTGTTTGCAGAAGCAGTGCCAGCACAGGGAGGTAAGTCAATCAAGTCCCTAAAATTGAGGACTTTTGTCTTAACCTCTGCCATTGTAATGAAATTGCCTGCCACACTGTGAGAATTGTGCACCGTGAAGCCTTTGACTTCCCTCGGGTTCTTTGATACGTCGGGCTTCTTGTTTGTCTCTGGTGGGGGCTTCTTGTTTGTCTCTGGTGGTTGCTTTCCCTGTTGAAATTATTAGTTGATTTATCCCTGGTGCACTTTTGTACGCCGAAACTTTCGAATATATGCAGGCATTATTGTGGAATTTTTCCAGATTGAAAAAATATGATCACGGCGTTACGTTGCTTTAATATTCACAAAATTGGATTGCATACCCAACGAAGGGTGATAACGAAAATCTTAAACGCGAAATTGATGTCTGTGTCATACCTCAAGTCCAGGCGACTTTTTACAAAACACCATTGGCGCGCAGCATGCTCCGTAAGCCATGGGCAATCGATGGGAAAAAACCTTATATAACCTTGAACAAGAAGAGGACAACAACTAGAATATTCCTCTATGAAGCAACTCGATTTACCATCCCAGGTCAGCTTCCTCAGGTTTGACAAGAAGCCTAAGGTTCGCAGGGTAAAGAAATGTATCACCAATAAAGAGTAAAACAGATATATTATTCCGAAAATGAACATTCAAGATCAAGATCAATATTTTCTACAAAAAATTCGACATGAAAAGTGCAGCGCAATGTCTGGCTTTCGATTCCCTCCCTTGGAACTTCTCCTCCTCTTTTTTTTTTTTTTTTTAATGAGAGGGAGAGAGAGAGTCAAAGTGGAGAGAAGAAATGTTTGCTTTTTCTAAGAGCAGAGATGCGCGTAAACATGGACAATGACAGTTTTGTTATTGTTCATTTTTGGAATGATGTTAATGGACAATTTTGGTTTGGTTTCAAAGAGCTAACTAATGACCATTCCTCAAATGAAGGAACATTGTTGGTTTGCAATGTATGCCAACTCAGACCGTGAATACTCTTCAGTTGGGTTCAGAGGGATTAACCAACTCAGACCATGAATCCCCTATAGTATCTGAAAAATTGCATAATCAAAGGGATTAGCCAAATTTATGGGTTTATTTTATTATTCTGGGTGCCATATATTTCAAAAGCTGATCGGCTAGCACCATGAGTTTTAAGGGGATACAATGGCATGGCCATAATGGCTCCCTAAACTATAGGGTTGGTGATTGTTGTAAGAATGAATGAAAAATCATTGAAATTTGTTCGAGCTAAACACTTTCTTTTTTCTTTTTTTTTTTTGGTGTGTGTGTGTGTGAGATATGCAGACATTAGCAAACTCATATGCTGGTCAAGAATTTATGAACTGAAAATGGAGGCAAATGCAGCTGAGATTAAAGGGGCGACACAAGAAATAGTTGGTGAGTCAGATAAGGAAGCTGGCAGGAGGAAACCTATCCGAGAGGTGGGGCCCTTCACATGAAAGTATGCAACGCAACTAAAGAGGTTGAGGGAAGTTTTGGTTTTTCAATTGTTTGGATCTTTTAAGTGCACAAAGAAGATGTGGGATGCAGTGGTAGGAAGATTCATGCGGGAAAAAATACCGTGGGAGAAATTTTAGGTATTTTGGTACCTTGCCAACTCTGTGTTTTCTTTGGGTAGTTTTATCTATTTCCTTCCTCTTATAATATCGTAATAGTTAATGGAATTTTACTTTCTTTGCTGTTTGGACACACAAAATTGCACATAAAGGGCACGTTGTGGCTTAAAGTCAGCCTAAGTCCCTTATAAGCCACATCGAAACCACCACTGCTAGTAACACATTCACTTCTACAATGACTTCTATAACCTAGATTCACCAGTTCTGAAATCATGATGAATGAAAAGGACCCTCTTGGCACTTGGTTCACGAAATACAAGAATCGACATCCTCTCATCTGATCAATGCTCATGTAATTAGTCATGTGAACAAACTAAGACAGACATGGTACTGACTAATTGTTAATTTTTGTAGACCTCTGTATGGAAATCATCCCTGCAAGTTAGATTTGATCAGACATTTGTAGCCATCTATGACAACTATGATTTGATCAAGGCATTACCAATGTCTAACTAGAATGCTTAGTTGCATTGATGGATTACACGTTGAGACCAGCAATATAAAAGGTACGAATCTTCCCAATTAAAGCATTTACTTATCAAGGAGATGTGTTTGCTAAGGAAATTCAGCAAAGGAAGCAATTTTTTTGGTCATGGATTGAGCTTGGAATATGAAACTCGGGGGGAGAGAGTGAAGATTAGATTTCTACTTAGTTTTAAATCCAGAATATGTTTACTATTCTAGATGGTTCTAAATATAGAACTTATCGTATCCGAAATCAATTTCATACTTGTCTCAAGATTAATGTCATGCAAATGGAGCCCAAATTAAATTCTTCAATTGTCTTGTATAAAAAAAATGAGTCCTAGCTGTGTCAACGGGTCTTTGCAGTTTCAAATTTATCAACTTACCTTTGTCAATTCGGATACTGGTAGCAAGAAACATCAATGTTGGACAAAACAGACGATGCACAAAAGCTAATGAAGAGCATCACTTAGATTTGTTCACGCTTAGGCTCCAAATAAACTTGAGCTGACTCCGGGAAGTTTGTGAGCTTGGGGCATTCTTCATGGACCAAGTAAACCAATTTTGGAAATAATGTCCTGAGTTCTTCCCAATTCATCTCTAACTCACTCAAGTATTTCAAATACAATATCTGGACTGTCCACTGGTTAAATTGGCCTAGATCACAAAGTTGTCCTCCCCTGATGTAGAGTTTATTTAGCTGATACAGATTGGCAGGACTTAGCCAATTGGGTGGGCTCGTCCCACGGAAACACTGGAGGTCCAGTTTCTTCAGCGTGGAAGGAAGTACCGCAGGGGAGTCACTCAACTGGTTGTCACTCAGCTGGTTGCTGCCTACGCTTTCCAATGAGTCATCTGAATTTGAAGTTAGTTCTGCTTTGCTCTTGGCATTTTTGCTTATTACAAGGTGTTCGTTGTCTGTAGCCAAAGACTGTATTACATCATCTTTGGTTTGCTCATGAGCACTTTGTGAAGAGCATCCTCCCCATGATATTGTGAGCTTCTGTAGGGCTTCAAATTTTCGGAAAGCACTAAGGTGTCTTTCTGTAGGAAATTCTTCCACACTAGTGTAGATATTAAGTTTTCTCAGCTTTTGCATTCCTGACAATTCGTCAAGCGTACATGACTGTCTGTCGTACTTGGAATCTTGAATAAGGAAGCCCTTAAGGACTTCAAGCTGTGATAGATTCGCAAGGCTCTTTGGCATGTATTCTAGAAAGTAACACTCGGACATGTCCAAGTGTGTCAGCTGCTGAAGCAAACCGATCCCATCTGGAATCACTTCAAGATTGTGACAGGCCTTGAGATCAAGAATCTTCAAACGAGTAAACTCTGAAATTAACGAAGGAAGCTCTGTGATCAAAGAAATTCCTCGAAGGCTAAGAAACTCCAATCGAATCATATTCTTCAGGCGATGGAGAATTTTAGTGTCCGCGACCTCAATGTGATGTGTAGCTGAGCTTTGCCACCTACCCAGGTAAACAATTGTGGTATTTCTCATCTTTTCAAATGGATCAAGCCCGTCGCCAATAATAGCCTCACCCATATTGATCACATGTAAGTACCTATCTAGACGACGAGATTGATTATTTTGACCAAGAACATAAAATGTCCGTAGATAAACATTGGCCACGATAGTTAGAGCAGCATGAACAGAATCACTCATCTGGCAACTGTCCGGCACCAAGCTACGCTTTTGGAAAACAGGTTTGATGAAGCACTGTGCAATAAGGATATCGAAGATCTCATTGCCGATGTCCTCACTGGACTTCCCTTCAATGTTACTTTGCTTCGCATACCATGAAACTAACCCGTTCGCAATCCACCAATACGTCAAAAACCTTCTCTTTATAATAGTCATTGGTGAGAAAATCAAGAAACAAAACAAACAACGTCTTACAGTGTACGGGAGTCGGTCCAAAGCTCTCTGTAGGTCCTCAGGTTCACCGGAGTTGTCAAACTCTGGCCTCCAGTACAAGTGAAGCATTTCATTGCCGGTTGTTCTGTTGATGTCCGGCCATGAATTCCGATGTCGGCTGGAATCAAAATCAGGGATTTTAAAACGCGAAGGAATCTGGGATTTTAGCCGGGCGACGTCCGCTTTGAGCTTTCTGAGCCCGTCGAGTTCTGTCCCACTGCTACTACCTATTGTTTTCAGCTCCTCAAGCTTGTCATGGGCGAGGTTGATTTGCTCATTCAGACGAGCTGTGAACTCTTCCATAAAAATGAGATCTTGGTGGATCAATTTGTAGAGGGCAGGAGCTCCACCGCGGTCGTGATTGTTGGTTGCGGTTTGTGAAGTACTGGTTGAGGCAGCGTTGCAGTTGATCTTGATCTCAGACTGTTCAGGTTCTGGTTCGGATTTGGGTTTCGATTTCTGTTTGGAGATATTGAGCTTGGCCTTGAAAAGAGCTGCCGCCAAAGATCCTATTGAGCAATTTACCTTTGAAGGACTGGTGGTGTTGACTGATGGAGTCCTGTCTTCAGACGGTGAGGGTGGAGCTCTGTTGATGGACATGGTTCTGAACAATTTTGAGGTCTTTTTTCTTTTCCAATTTGGATTTGAATGATTTACGTCGTATTGATATTTTATTCCCATTTATATTTGTACATAAAAGTCAACATGGACTCAACAAGCCAAAAAAATGACAACCAGCCCAAAGCGACGTAAGCTTTGTTCTCTAATAGATTTTAGGTAGATTTTATGAAAATTTTATAAAATGAATACTTTATGAAGAGGTGATAAAATGAAGTTATTTTTTCAACAAATAAAATGTAGTAGTTTTTCTATAGATTTTAGGAAGATTTTATAAAAATCTCATAAAATGACTTTTACATTTTATGTATTGAGATTAGAGTGTCATAAAATGTGAGATTTTATGTACTAAAATCTATTGGAGAACAAGGCCGTAAAAGATTCATAACCTTTCTAAGAGTGCGCATGATATAAACTCAAATAGGAGAGTATATTATAGTCTTTCCCCTGATTATTTGAGGCGGCGCCCTAACACTTTTATCTACAAATATAGGAGTATCTAGTATAATATGTGATAGATATGAATGTTGGGATACTACATGGCGGTACTCTGAGATGCCCCCAATATAATGTGTGGTTAATATGGATGTTGAGGCATATAGAAGGATCCGGGGTGCTATAGGGCAGCCACAGCATCCAAGCGGCTTGGATTTTATCTTGTCATTGGACGACTTGGATCTACAAATTAACGAGATGAAATTAGAACCGTTGAAAATACATTTGATGGTCAACATGTTGCACTATAGGAGCGTCCAAAGTACTCCCATTTCCCACGCGGAGCGGTGCCCAATAGCATGAAATAATTGCTCGCTTGGGAAAGTCTAATGCACAAACCGCAGTTATTTTCATCAATCTAAAACGAGTTTTTCCAACGTTTTCCATTCTTTAAAAGTCTTCGTTTTGTAGGTAAAGGTAAAGATTTATAAACAGATACCATTTTTTATTGACAATTACTTTTTGGATTTTGACCCTAAAGTCTCTCACATGCAGTGTAATGGAATTTTGCTCGCCTCCTCTTTCTATATCATGGAATCATACCTTAACACATGGGACCGCTTTGAAGAATTCATGGGCTGTTAGGCTGGTGAGATAGAATGGGCGGGTACTACTAAGCGGGTGTTTGAGAACCCCTTTTCAACTTTTTATTTTCACATTTTTGAGTTTTAGATGTTTGAGAGTCTTGAGCCAAAACGATTTCTATGAAAATGAGTTTTCATTTTTTATTTTAGAGAGAAGTGAAAAAGAGATGAGGAGGATCTTTTTTATTTCTCATTTTTCACTTTTCTCATTTTCATTAACAAAATGCCCCACAAAATGGATTCTGTACATATCTCTCAAACACTACTCTTGTTATAAAATGCATCATGCGCATTTCTCCCAAACACTCCTACCAAATTCAAAATACATTCTGATCATAATTCAAAAAGTTGAAAAGCCAAAAACTTAAAAACGAAAAGCGAAAAATAACGTTCCCAAACACCCACTAACCAAGCCAAGCCCAGTTCTCACTGATTGGCGTTGGTAGCTTGTTTTAATGTCCGCTAACCCCCCAACTTTTATCAGTTCCCTGTGGGCTTTTAGGAGAATGAATCAACAATGAGTTCACATTGAATTTCAAACCTATTTTATTTCTCGAGTATGAAATCGGAAGAGTTCACTACAAAAGGCAATTTCCTCGCACGCGTTTGAGATCTGCTGGATTTGAAATGTTCGGCAGTTCTTTTTTGTTTCTTGTTGGCCAGATAATAGAATGTTAAAGGTTTGTAATTAGTAGTTAGCAGCCGGTAGTACAATGGAAGTAATGAACCCGACATACAGCTTCAGAAAAGAAAAAAATATCCATAATCGAAGAAGGCAAATGGTATGACAATTGTGTTTGGTGTGAGTCGTGACCAGATCTAAACCGTTGATACCCCAATACGAGGTGATGCGTTACAATTTTTTGTTTGGACATACAACAAGTTTGGTAAAAACCACGATCATTTATAACTGGATGGTAGTTTCAAGTTCAAATAAAACACATAAGTGTTACAATTTGGGTATAGTGCCACTTAAGGATGAGACACATACATACGAAACCGATATGTCAAACTAATGAAAAGAATACTCTCGTAGATGAAGACTACACAGATTGTGAACAAACGTCCTGTGGTTCTCATTTTTTGTCCCACGCAAATGATCCAGAACCGTTTATTAAATTTCAAGTAATTTATTCAGTAGTCCAACAAAAATCAGCTCAATCCGATGATTGTAAGTCCATGATCCAATCTTTTAACTTTTCATTCAGAATTTAAGATTGTTTACAATAAACATTACTCAAAACAAGAACATTTTCAACAAATGATGATAACGAATTAAACTGAATCATTCCAGAACGATAAGTCACTTGTAGCCTCGCACTAGGCCCAACTCGATAACTACCAAGAACCACCGGGTCAAATCTCTATGCGCCACTGCGGCCACATTAAAAATAACACTGGATTCTCCTTAGGTCAATCAATCATATTTCATTATTCATTCCCCAAGTGGGCTTGCACATGTCTGTTTTATGGCTTTGAGCCAAATACTTTATTTAATATTGGCTCCTTCAAAGTAAATGTTGCAGCTTGAGAGTATCTCCAACTCAATATTCTCTTGAATCTCCATTTTAGAGGATATGTGACATCCGTTCCTAAAATGCATGTGCATTTCATACATATTTTATTTAATAAGTCATTTGGTGCGTGACATGTCATTTTATTGATAATGCATGGATAGTTTGAGTGAAGTATAGTCCACATTAAATACCTCATGTTCTTGTGTTCCAATTATATGTGTAGTTTGTGGCCTAAAAAAAAAAAAAGTCAAGAGGATCAGGGTTGATTTGTCAAGGAGTGGTTTTTCATTAATTGTTGTTGTGGAAATTTTACCAAAAGAGGACACCTCACCCCCTTAGGTGTTGAGGTGTTAGAAGAGGAGACCAAGACCTAGACTTTTCATTTTTCCAGCCATAATCATCGTAGAGAGAGAGAGAGAGAGAGAGAGAGAGGAAGAAGTGAGAAGCTTGAAATTCTGGAGAAAGGTACGAATTTTATTCTATAGTATTTCAATTCCAAAAATTATGATATTTTAACCGTAGTTGTATTTATGTGTTATATTGATCGTGTAAAATTTTTGGAATTTTTGGTGAAGTGTAGAATTTATTAAAAATGTTTTATTGAACTGCTGTCTGTGGAAATCGATTGCTGGCAGCTCTGCCATGCTTTACAAAATTGGGCATAATTTAGCTTAGAAAACTCTAATTTTCATTCTGCTTGTTTTGTTAGAAACTAGACACATAGGGCTTTCATGATATATAAGCCACATAGCCCAATTATTTCTGAGATATAGCAGGTTTTAGTTTAAATTTGAAGAAAATTCGATTTTTGTAATTTTACAGCAAGTGACTGGTTTGTTTGACGTTGGTTTAAAAATAGCTATCAAGCTCAGAAAATTATGAATTTTTAATATGATGTTTCTATACGTGTCTAGTATTTGTGGTAAAAAATTTTGTGAGAAAAGGGTGCATAGATTAATTCTGTAAATTCGGAGACCGTAAGGCTGTTATGTGTTTTTATGCATGTTCATGCATTTCACTTGCATTTAAGCATGGGGGGTGAACGTGAGACTTATGAATGTCTTATAAACTATATTTATAGGTGAGGATGACGTGAGGAGGATCACGGTTACGTCTCCAGATTGTAGAGGATAGAGGTTTAGCGCAGTTAGTCTTTTTTTGTCAGGTGAGAATGTACAGCTTCTATAATAAATAGAAATGTTGTGTTTTCTAAGTCGTTAAATGATTATTACTGTTCTCATAAGCTCCTTTGATGTTTTTTTGAGTATGTGATGACTACATTCTGCTTGGTTGGATCAAATTATTTTGATTATGGATCAAATAATTTTTGATGGGTGAAAGAAGTATTTTTATGCCTTTGTGCCAATGTTTAGTTTGCAAGGTTGGCAACTTGCATTCGTGGGCTGTGCCAAATGTGAGCAGTGCAAGCTTAGTTCTTGCTTACTGTGTGGGTTGCACCTACCATTGGTGATAAAGAATGGCCCTCGTCACCGCCACTTTATGTGAGCCTGTGAGCGAGGTCACGGTACCGTCTTAACTCCCGGTCGTGAGGTAGACGACTCGTTGGTGCACTTGGTAGAAATTTATGTGATTTTATGTTGTGAGGAGTGAGTGAAAATATGATTATTGAAAATTCATTTTTGATGGGTTGTTGACATGAGTTTTGGGAACAAAGTAAGTTGGTTGAAATATTTATGCAGTGGTTATTTTATTTTCTTAAGACTACAATCGATCTCAGGAGCTTGGACATTTCTTTTTATTATGTTGCTAACGTACATTCTCCTGTGACCTTTTTGGTTGCAGATACCTGGGTGAGCTAGTTGTCGGTCCAACTACGGTGCCAGTCAGGGGTTTGTTAGTAGTTGTTCTTGAACTTTTGTTAGACTATGGAAGCCATGTATATATATGTTATGTTCTACGAGGATGATGTGGTTGTGGTGTAGTCCAGCACTTTGGTCTTGTGTAAATGTCGGAGAAGTCGTGAATACTTAGACTGTGTATGACTACGGTGTTGATGTAAATATTTATGTTGCGTACTTCCCCTGCGGGTTACAGCCATTTTTTTATTTTATTTTATCTCTTGTGGTTGTGGGTATTCCGAGCTGTGTACAAGTTTCTGTCAGGTGGTCCAACCACTTTGGGCAGGTTAGGTCCTGCTGGAGTGGGGTGTGACAGGATAAATATATTATTTTATAATAATAAAAAGTAGATTTAAAAGGGTTTTATTATTTATAACAACTCCAACTTAATACTCTATTTCTTCCTCTGTATTTTAAAAAACTAACTCCAAATATCAAAATTCTTCACTTTCCCTCTAAAGTTTGAATTCTCATACTTCTAATGAAATCCATGTTACGATAGGGATTGATGATATTTCCTTGAGTAAGCTTCTAAGTTTCAATTATGTTAAACCCTGCATGTGAATTTTTGTATTTGACATATCGAAAAAATTAAGTGGAAAGTCAATTGAAAGTCTCGATTTATTTTATAAGATGCTGATTAAATAAAATTATTAGTAATTTAATATAATCCACGGGTATTTGTAATCTTAATGTAGGGAGATGTTTAAGTTTGTAATAATATGGAGCTCGAAATTAATTTGAGATATGGACAAAAGAGCAATCATCAGAGGCGGAAGGTGGCACGAAAGCAATTGTTTTTTAGTTTTCGAAAAACCAAATAGAGCCTTAGTAGCTTTTGTGACACCCCCAATTTCGGAAAATAAAAATTAGATTTTCATGAACAAAGCTCTGGTGCAAACCTGCTTCCATAATATCACAGAATGACCAGAGGATGACAATTTTGACATGTTGTGTGATTTTGACATGCTTCGATTCTGAATTATAACATATGAAAATCGATATTAATTATCAAAAAAAATTAAAAACGTGAATAGGGCGATCGTTCAGGCTCATCCACTGCTTAATCCGTCCTTGGTACTAAGAAAAGCTGCATAAGGACGGTGAGTTAGGTGGCACCCACACTTTCAAACACTTTTTTTTTTCCCTTATAAGATGAATGTAGTTCAATTAGGTATTTACAGGATATGCAACAAACCTAATACTTTGTCCAAATAATATAAAATTGCAATTTAGAGAATGGTCTTTTTGAATCAAGAAAAATAAATATTTTAGTGTCTTTCACTTGAAAAAGAGAGTTGGAAGAAGCATTATTACCTTTTCACCAAAAAAAACGTAAAAACCACATATGACTTTACACTTATTTTTTTGTCATATTTTTCTACACAACATGTAACTAGATTCTAATTAATGGTGCCACCCCTGCGTTCGAATCTTGGTTCCACCATTGGCAATTATAATTTTGTAGTTTGATGAATTATAATTTGTGTAATAAGAAAATTTTATCTTTGGAGGATTAATGTTTCTTATTTGCACAAGGAGTCCGTCCGTATTTATCCCTAGGTCCCTAGCGTAGCCTTATATATGTCGTTATGTTTCTCTAGGTTTACAAACAGATTTTTATGAAACACGAAATAGGAAAGGGAATACGCTAAAAGATATGTTGTTGAATGTGTAATCGAACAATATCAGATCAGTCAGCGTTTATGTCTATGGAAGAGAGAAATCCTAATTCTGCTAGGTAGGATTTAACTATTTTTCTAGTGTGTAATATTATATACTCTATCATCACTGGCCCGGTGCCCCGCCCATCCCAACCTGATTTTTTTAGGGTTTAGGATATAAATTTAAGCCTATAGAGTTGGGACGGGTTAATATTTTAGGGTGCACACTGGCCCAATATCCCGCCCATCTTAGCCTGATTTTTTAAGGGTGTGTAAGCCCGATTATTATTTTTTAATAGAATATATAATATTATTATCTTCCTCTTAAACTCTCCGTCTTAAGCATATAACTCATGGTTTATTACTTCTTTTTTTTGGGTTCTCTACAGGAAATGTTGTGAAGAAGTAAATGAGAGAGACCGTAGAAATTATTTTGCATGTCAAGCTTTATGAATGTTGGAGAGTTTCACTTTTTGAACACATTTATTGCCTTTTAAGAGATAATTTAATTATTAAAACCATAATGTTTTATGGGTTTATTTTTAATAGTACTGCGAGAACATAAAACTTCAAGTATTTCCGGTTGTGAATTCTAATTTGTGATCGTTGTAAAAATAAATCATTTGTGATATCAGGTTTTAGAAAAATAAATTGGCTTGTTGAATGGGTTTGGGAATATAAAATAAAATCTGATTCTTAATAAGCCGGACTTAGGCATGCACAAGTCTTATTAGTATCTAAGTTAGGCCCGGCCCGAGGCACCCACACCCCTAATATATATCATCACTGGGTCCTGCGATTGTGTTCGCAACAGTAATAATGTTTGTTTCTCTTCTAATCACTCCCACCACTTCCAAACCGTCTCTCCACCATGATCCAACACCAAAACTACGGTGGCGCAGTGATCACTCCGCCCCAAAGCTACACTTCCTGCGTCCGAAACAAAACCCTGTTCGTCTGAGAAGTGAAACTAGTCTGCATTGTTATACCAGTACTGATATCAATGGAATATCTGGAAATCTGTGGAGAATTTATATCCATCTCAACATCAATTGGCAATGAGTGGAGATGTCCCAACATAGATTAAGTGATCACCCATTCCACTCCTAAGCAATGTGGGACAATTTTCCTTAACATCCCCCCTCACATGCAACCGCATTTGTGGTCTGTCACGTGTGGCCACTATTGAGTCCTATCATTGTGCAGCCTTTTTACTGGTCTGTCATCGTGGGGCGTGAATTGTGAAATTTTTTTTTTTAAATGTGGGAGTGGAATAGGCCCCGCTCTGATACCACGTGGAGAATTTATATCCATCTGAAAACCAATTGGCAATGAGTGGAGAGGTCCCAAAATATATTAAGTGATCACTTATTCTACTCTTAAGCAATGTGAGACAATTTTCCTTAACAAAATTCATATGAGGGTAATGCAGCAACCTCAATCGCTACCAAATCTCTGATGGATCGAGTCGAATCCTCTCAGCCTCCAGAAAACAATGGTGATTCGTGTAAAACAGAATCCGGGATCCAATTCAAACAGAGACTCACTAAGGAAACAGAACCTTTTATTCTTTCTTCTGGGTAAGGACTTAAACTCAATTCTTCTCAAAGGAATTGGGGATAGGTTGTGGTTGGTAATTTATTTTTCATACTCCTTTTCTCTTTTCTATAATTTCACTCCTCGTCTTCTAGTGTACATTTGCGATCTAACCTTCCATGTAAGAAAATTGAAGCCTTAATGCATAATTGTATGTAAACAAGACAAATTAAGAAAGGGTTTATAACTACCTGAACTGAACTCAATGCAGTGTTCTGAAAGTCATTTTGCGCTAGTCGAGCAGCCGGGCACAGCCTAGCGCCTTAGCCAATAAGGCAGATTTCCCAATTTTCTTTTTAATTTTTTTAAAAATATTCTCCTATACCCTCCTGAAGTTTTGAGAGCAAATCCATCAGTAAAAGTGGGAAAAAAACCATAAATGACATGGAAACTAAGAAGTACCAATAACTAGTTTTTGAAAAAAATTAGTTTTTTCCAAAAACCGAGATAGGTCATCATCTCACAATACATCACATAAAAATGTGTGGACACAAAAACCAAGACAGTTTTAAAACAAAACTCTCTTAGTGGAACACCCCCTAAGTAATGATGAGAAGTTCAACGTTCAAATAAAATGAAACTAAGAAGTACCAACTACCAAATAACTAGCCAATTACTAAGTTCAAACTTCAGAATAAAATGGAACTAAGTAGTACTGGGGCTTGGAAAAGTTTCGATCTTGTAAGCTGTAAAGTGCTAGATAGGTTTTGTTGTTTCTATGACCTATTTTGGCCAAAGTAGAAAAGTAAACTTTTTGTTTTTTGCATGTTTTGTTGTTTCTATGGCCTACTTTGGCCAAAGTAGAAAATCAAACTTTTTGCTTTTTGCTTATTTACGGACAAAAGGCCAAAAGCAAAAAGTGAATTGGTTTGACAACTTTTTGTGCTTTTTTCTTTTCACCTCTCATTGCAATTGCATTTTTTTAAATTGTTTTTTGCTTATTGTAAAGTTGCTTATTTAAGCCAAACCCCTTTAAATTCTATTGCAACGACACTAAAGCCCTTAAATTTCTAAAATTGCATATTTTACCCGACTAATCACCACCTTGCTCCACCTTGTAGCCGATTAATTGGCTAGCCGCCTTTTCAAACACCTCGACCTCTAGATGTCGCAGTGGGTCACCGCCTAGCCCCTAGGCGCCGATTAATCGGCCGCCTCAACCACCTTTTAGAACACTAACTCAACACCTAGATTGGGGCTATGCCTAGCTAATGAGTGGTTGCCGAAAGTGCTCTATAGTCTGGTTTTTGGTAGTTTTGGTTCAATCCTATATTTTATTTTTTTTGAAATTATTGTACTGCCTCTGGGCCTTGAATATGACTGAATTTATTATTCTAATAAGCAAAAAAAAAAAAAGATCTGAACTCAACATAGGTTTAAATGTTGGAGAGCATCTCCGGTGCATTCCCTATAAATGAAACCTAACGTGGACACATGCATAAGTAGGACCCAATTTTGTATGATAAGATTGCTAAGTTAGGAGTGGCGAGTGCGCTTCAGTAGAGTAGCTAAATTATTAGAGTATGTTAAAAGTGGATAAAAAGTGTAAAGACCCGTGTTTTAAAATAATTTTTCGGAAATAATGTTGGGTAAATGTGAGAAAATGAAATTAGAGTGATGTGGGGTCAGTGTGATGGAAATATGTGCATTGGGGTGCCTTTAGAACATATTAGAAACACAAGGGGTGCTAGTGTAATTGGTAGTGTGTATATAGATTTGTTGTGGCTGATTTTTGTTCATTATACACACACCTCTTTCTCTCTCTTCCTCCCCCAAATTCCAGCGTCTCTCTCTCTCTCTCCCTCCCTTCTCACATTCTCTTCACCCTTCTCCCAAAATACACACTAATACTTAAAACCCACCAAGATCTCCACCCAAACCCTTCACCTACACACATTATGAAGCTTGGGTTAAGTTGGAATCACTCCGAGAAGTCAAGTTTAAATTTGGGGTTTGCTAGGAGGAGTAAGGGTTTCGCATTTTTGGCTTGATCAAAGCTTGATCTTTGAGGTAGGGAACAATACTCTACCTTCTCTAAGTGTATGTTGAATGAATTAATGCATGATGTTCATATCTCTTCTCAAATTTCTACATAACTCTCATACCTCCATGGAAATTGGATTTGGACTTGTATAAGCTTGATTCTCCATATTTGTTAGATTGATCCTTGATTGGGTGTTTAGATATGCTAAAATGATGTTTTGTTGTGCTTTGGAACCCCAAATTTGGACTAGGAATGAAGCCCCATCCATTTGAGCCAAGTTGTAATTTTTCACCCGAACCCAGGTGGATCGATCCACTCTTAACAGTGGATCGATCCAAAACCCTCTGTTCCACTCTTGGTACGTAGTGGATCAATCCACTCTCAACAGTGGATCGATCCAGAATGGCTTGTTCACTGATTTTCCTTGAGTGGATCGATCCACTCCTTGAGTGGATCGATCCAGAATGGTCTGCTCGCTGATTTCCTAGAGTGGATCGATCCACTCCTTGCTTGGATCGATCCAGAATCATCTGTTCACGGATTTCCTAGAGGGGATCGATCCACTCTTGAAAGTGGATCGATCCAGATTCCTTTGTTTAGACAGATTTTTTTTCCAACTTCGCGGGCACGCCCCGGCTTCATCCGAACTCCGATTGAGGTGATTCTTGAACCGTTGGAAAGCTCTACGAGTCTACTTTCAAACCCAATTGGTTTCATATTCATATCCTTTTTATTTTGAGAAAAATTGCCCTTTTTACTATCAGCGTGTCATATTTTCTCGAGGTTTATCACTCTGTTTTCGTGTTCCATCGTTCCGGGCCCTCATTGGCCATTTCAAAACTTCTCGAATTGACCTCTAAGCTTCAGTAACTTATCATGGTGCATTTTATGCTTTGTCTTGGTTGTCTTGGTTTCTCACGCACATTGGACACGTGTTAATTTGACCATCACCGACACATTTTGAGTTTTTTTTTAACAAAGATGATTGTGTGAATGCTTTGGACACTTGTGAAAGGTTAATGTGATATGTGAATTGGTTTTGAGCACTAAGTTGAACTTATGAGTTGATAAATGGTAATATAAATGTGAAATATGTGACACGGGGCCCGAAAGGGTATGCCCGGAGTAACACGGGGCCCGAAAGGGTATGCCCGAAGTGACACGGGGCCTTTATGGTATGCCCGGAGTGACACGGGGCCTATATGGCATGCCCGGAAAATGATCAAATGTTTGGAAATGAATGAGATTGATATGGATATCGTGCAAATCATATGAAGAATGTTGTGTGAGTGTCAGACACAAAACAAGTGAATGATTAAAAGGAAAATGATGTATTTGATAAATGTAAAGGATACTTGGGTTATTCTAAATGTTTTGGGTATTTGTGATGTATTGTAAAATGAAATGTCTGTGTAAATGACTGTGTTTTGAGGGGAACGAACGCACGACACGAAATGTAATGGTTATAAAGAAACTTATGGATATTCTAGTTTCATCGGATTTGTGGGGCATCTCCTAGACATTTTGTCATTGAGTTGAATTATCTTGGTCCATCTTAGCCTACTCATTTATGTGTATCATACCTTCATGTGCATCTTTCATTCTCTATACCCTTAGTGTTGGTAGAAATGTTTCCTACGAGCTAGTGAGCTCACCTTATCTTTCCCAGGTACACAGCATGGAGCATGATATCCGATGCGTGGAGTGTGATGCATGCCACGAGGAATTTAAGATCATGAAGTTAATTTCTCAACTTCATACTAAGTACATGTTTTGAAAGAAAATCCTGTAACTTTAATTTCTCTAAACTTTTGACTATTTCAGTTTATGTAATAACTCTAAACCTTTGTTATTTTGTATGGGTACGAGTACCCTTGATCAGAAGTTTATTGTACTTGACTTGACTTTATATGGAAAATTATTTGACTTTGATCAATCATACGTGGATTTTTATTTGTAATTTTCGCTATTTAAAATTGAGGGCGTGACAAAAAGTGTATATTTATTAGATAAAAAATAAAGTATTTGTCCTCTGTCTCTACCTCTCTCTCACTCAGGCACTTAGCCATTTAGCCAATCCTAGTGCTTTGAGTTAAGTAGGAGCTTATTTAGGGAGTCCATTGGAGATATTATAATTTAAGAGCCCATTGGTGATACTTTAAGAGATTATTCGACATTGGTTTTTCGTAACTTGATAATAAAAAAAAATCAAATATGTTTATAAGCTGGTTAATAAGCTACTGCGCTACCCCAAAGGATTGGTCAGGTGTTCAAAGATTTAGGGGTTTTCTCGTTCCTAGGTTTGGTTGGATTCGAACTCTTGGAAGGCCTCACCATATGCTTACGTAAGCATGTGAAACCGTTGTGCAAATGATTGTAGGGATTGGCTTGTAGTGTGCAAAAATTGGCTTGGGACGCCTTACATTAGAAACGAAAATGATCTACTTCGCCCCGCAGCTTATAAAATCCTAACTTTTTTCTAACCTTTCCTTCTGTTTTCATATGGTAAAAATATCTCTATGATCCTTAGAATGTGAGCCCTGTGTCACTTGGTCTTTGAAGTTCTAAAATTTGTGATTTTGTCCCTTAAGTTTTTCAATGTGAATAAATAGATCTAATCTCAAACGATTTCAATATAGTGATTACCGGTAAAGTATGCTTGGACTGTCACTTTGGTCCCTCTTTTGCCTATCTTCGACGATTCCATTTGGCTTTGTCTTGCTACCCTGATTCTAGAGTAAGAACCGAAATCTCGATATGGGTGATCCGCTGCCAATGAACTAATTTTCTTGATAGCCCTATGCCCTTATCTAAGTGTTTGGATGATGCAAATTATCCAATATAGTAGAATCTGCACTTTAGGATATGAATCATGGAACTGGGAATCACATTTTTATTTGCTTGAAGATTCTTACATTGAAAGGAGCTTTGGGTTTTCTGCGACTTTCGACTTAAGCTGAATAGCAAGAGGTTTGTCTGGTGGTTGAAACACTAGGGTAGTAGCCTTATGCCTGAATTCTAAAGGACATGCATATACATCCTAATTTTCGCATCCGGAACAATATTATCGTGAGTGTAATTTTCAATCGTTGAGATAGTTAAAACTTAACTCCACTCTGGCCTTGATTGGTTTTGCTTTCTATTGTCACAGCAGTAACATTGAGAGTGACGGCGGAAGTGGCAGTGGTAATGACAATGGAGGTGACAGTGGTGAGGATAGTGGGGGTGGCGGCGGCGGCGGCGGTAATGCGGGCGCTGAGTTTGATGATGGCTCGGAATATTGGGCAAACCGCTGGTGGTCTTGCCGTTGGCTGTGGACCTGGTGCTGGTTGCGGAAATGGCCAAGGGTGACTACTTCCGTGTATCAGGTGCTTACGGCGTTTGGAACGATACCAACTAGGGTAACATATTCGGGATTCTTTTCGCAACTCTTTGGGGAATTTTTCATGCCCATAATCTTTTAGAAATGTGCTATGTAATGTTGTTATTGATCGACGTAGTAGCCGCGTTCCTTCTATTTGTCTGTTTTCTTTTCATCGCCAGCGCAGGTCGCTTCCTGTAATAGTTAGAGGGTTCACTTGAATCCTGGAGCCTAACTGGGAGAATACAAGTGAAATTAAATTTTGTTTTTGGATAAGCGAAATGAATATGCAAACAGACTACTCCACATGTTTGTGAAGTATTACTTTCAGCACTACATAGCCATCAAGATTGTAATTTTTTGCTCTTTGAAAATGTATGAATGTCAGAATACTGTACTTGGGAAAATAAATCCACAAAAACAAGATAACAGAAGCAAAGATGGAGGACTTGAATCGATGATCGAGCTATGGACAACGTTATTTCGAGGAAATAAACACTAGAAGATCAATGGCACGAATTTTATCCAGAAGCATCTCAAACAAAATAGAAATCACTATAAAAGGCAAATCTGAATGTTTACAAGATTTATTACAGGATGAGTACATAAAAGTACAACGAATTTGGGAACCACAATGTTACAGCAAGCTGAGAGCAATAATGCAACTGGTATCAATAGCATTTTTCGACGTGAAACTAATACAAGAATTCAATATACAACTCAAATGACACTATACACTGGGGGCTTTGTTCCTTAAATATGATTACAATTTCAATCGTCAACCGTATGCCACTACAAGTATAAACATAAGATTATAAACCAGTACTCAAGAATACACCAAAAAACCAGGAAATAGATCGACGGCTTTTCCAACAACAAACTAGTAATATCTAGAGATTTTTGGAGTAAAATTTTCGCCATGTGACCCAAAACATGCCAATGGAAAGGTAAAAAGTCATACCAGGAGTGATTCCACTCTAGAATTTAATGTGAAACTGGGAAATCATCCACGCAGTTTGATTTGTCCAGGTACGAGTTGATTTTTGGCTGAATTTGGGCCACCAAATTTAGGGATTGTGGGTTGAGGCCTATGCTTAGGAGAAGTTACTGGGACTTTCTTGGATGCTGCTGGAGTTAAACCACTAGCTGCAGTTCTTTCAGCAATTCTCTTCTGGCGTTGAATCGCTAATTCTTCCATTTTCTTTCGAGCCTCTTCTTCCTGAATAAAACAATTCTTATCAGGGTGCGTCTAGAGCTTGAGGAAAGAAAGGAAAGGAAAGAAACACAATTATTTCCCGTCTTTTTTGTTTGGTTCATAGTAGAAAAGGAAAAGGAAATCCGTCCCCTTCTAAATGTGTTGCTTCGTAAATCTAACTTATTAAAGAAACATCATCATAATACCTTTCACAACAACTTTTATCTCCACTTCACACCTCTCATATCAACTTTTACCTCCACATTCTAAAATTATCCTCTAGTTTTACTCATTAACACTTTACACATTGACTTTTCAAAGGGGTAAAATGATAATTATACAAACTTTAACCTACTAAGTTTTCAAAACACACACTTATTAAGGAACAACTCAAAAAGGAATACTCTACTTTTTATTTGGGGAGGGAGGGAGTATTAACTTATTTCTCTCCTCATTTTCTTCTTCCTTTCTTTAAACTCGAACAATGAGAATCATTTTTGTTCTCACTGTCATTTCCTTATCCTCTGAAAATAACAATTTCGCTCAAAATTTTACTTGCTTTCCTTTTCTTATCCTCCCTCCTAGTTCCAAACATATCCTGAACTGACATCACAGAGAATGAGAAACCGATAAGCAATTAAAAGTTTAAAGGGTCAATAGTACCTTCTCCAATTTGCTCTTTTGAATCATAGGTCTGTTCGTAGATAATGGTTTCCTGCCCCTCGATAAAACATCAGATTTGCTCTTTGAAAGAGATGCCTGCAAACCTTTAGGTCTTGTCTGCTTATCTGAACTAGTTCTCCTACCATTTGTGGGACTCTTCTCTTCAACCGGATCATTCGTTTCAACAACTAAAGGCTGTTTAACAGTTTCCTTAAATGAAGCCTCAACTCCATAATCCATTTCATGAGACCAAGAAACTCCAGCAGATTCGAATCCAGAATCTCGTGAAAGCACCACGCTGAGATCATCAGGCTCGTGGGACACACCACTCTTCTTTTGTGAAGAATCGGGGGTCCCATTTTCAGCTACTATTAGGCCTGAAACCAAGCTTATGTCTGTTTTCCAATGAGAATCGTTTCGATCATCCATGGATGTTTGTGTTTGTATCATGAAAGAATCGTCAACTGGAAGAATCTTTTTACTTGCTTCAGTGTCAGAGCGATCACCCCCAGACGACAAAGCATTATAAGTAATGCCATCGAAAGATGTCTGCTCCATGACTACCCCCTTGCTTTCAACATCTCCAGAGTGGTTGACGATGAACCAATCTTCTCCTCTCCCGTTCTTAATTATGGACGAGCCGTTTCCAGTATAGGGAAGTGTTCCTACGACATCGCTCCTTGTTTCTTCCAATCTATTTGGAAATAACAATGCCTCTTCTCCAATATCCCTTCTCTTCATAGTTGGACGGAGAGTCTCACCACTAGCAAAATCTTTGAAGCCAACTCTACCGCCATTGACCTCATTCCGTTCATTGACAATAAATGAATCCATTCCAAATGCCGTTCGCGGTTGAATTTTCTCTGAGTCAAAGTCAACAGAAAGAGTATTTGCATCGGACATGAATCCGTCAACAGATCTCTTGACTGAGAAGTGTTCGTCAAGAACATCCACAGGCTTCTGACTTTCGACCTCTTTTTCTCTCATCAAAAGGTTCTGGAATGAATCCCAGTTACCATTTCCATTTCCTCCCTCCGACTTATTATTAACTGGATCATTCTCAACCTCTTGGTCCCCGGAACCATTTACAGAGGTTGAGCTCCTTTTCCCACCTCTTTTCTTTTTACTTGAACTTAGATTATGGGATTTCTCAAAAGTTCCAACTACATCCTCTACCTTCTGCTTAAGGAAATCTCCATCAACTGATAACCCATCGTCCACTGAAGATGAATCATCTGAGTCTCCATCCTTCTCTCCATTTCTCCTCTTGGAAGTAATATAGTTGATATTTCGGATGACAACTGTTTTCGAAGACTTCTTTTTGTCCTTTTTCTTGTATGCAATTGCCTCCGAATCAGTCCCAGCATCAGAATCAGCTGATTCAGTTTGTTCATCTTCTTCTGAAAATCCAGCTCCTTCTACATTTCGAGATTTCTCCTTTTTCCTTGAAGAAGACCTCTTATGCCAATGATGATCTGATTCCGAAGTGGGACCACGTCTGGATTCATCTGCATTTTGAGGCCAGTGCATATTTCCTGGGTAATATGGGGGTGCATTTTGCATTGGAGGGAAAGGATAGGGTTGATATGGTGGCATTTGTTGACCCGCATTCTGAAAGTTGAACATGTACTGAGGAATTTGGTTTGGCCATGGCATTTGTATTTGAACTTTTGATGGTACCTGATCTGATGCATGCATGTTGTTATCTGCACATGTTTACCGTGGGCATCAGTAAATACCATGAATCCATACACTTATATTACATGCACATCAACCATGTTTTCAAATTTATTCATTAAGCCCATCCATAGTGGAATCTACAAATATGAACCATGTCTTCTTGTGACAAGTGAGAGTAAGAGGAAGCTTTTTATGTTATTCGCTCTCTCCATTGGGCTGCATATGTTATTTAAAAATCTGAACTACTTCAGGTCGTCAAGACATCTTGTTACGAAACAATATTCTTAAAAACAGTAGCAGATGTCATCTCCATTTTTTACTATTAGCATGCTACATATGTTATTTAAAAATCTGAACCACTTTCAGTTTGTTGAGACATCTTGTTACGTAACAATATTCTTAAAAACAGTAGCAGATGGCATCTCGATTTTTGACTATTAGTATATAGATATTACATTTTAGGGACTATCAAGGCCGTTGCATACCAAAATCTTCTTGTTAACACCGAACCATAACTCATATAGTGATCCCTACAATGAAACGTTCACAAATTACCAATTAATGGCATCTAATCTCCAACATTTTCATTAGAAAAGCAAATGGGCCATGCTGTTCAATGGACGGAACGTATACAGAAGGCAAGGCAAATTAAAAGACTGCAAGCCACATTACGATAATGCAAAAAATAACTTACAGTGATGAAAAATGCATCAAGAAATGCCAGGAAAACCCCCAAAAGGGATAAAAGAAATGCAAAGCGTTTGAATTTTGGGCACAAGAAGCCCCTGAGCTCTCATTTATATACACTTTCTCAATATTCTGTTTTCTGCTTAGATGATAAATGCACAAGCAACATGAACATGAGCAAGCCTTGCTAGTTTGACCACCACATTATGACAAATAACTACATGAGATTTTGTTAAAACATGAGACGGTTGAACTTTTGATAAACAGATTGAGATTTTGTTAAAACACATGATGTTTAAATGAATCTGAAAAGGACGAAATAGATGGACCTTTGCTGCTATCCAAGTTTGACTGGCCTGTGTTTGAGTCGGCTGACATATCCAAAAACCCATTTGACATAAGGTTACCGTTCTGAAAATTTAGCATGTTGTTCTGACCCAGTGGAGTGCTTTCACTAGCCAGTATTATCCCAGATGCACCCGAGAATGAGAGATCTGGTTGGGAATATGCTTCCATTGCGGCTAATTCGTCCATCCAAAGCCCATCTGAGAGCTTCTTCTTGCACAGTTCCTTGAAATCAGTGCAAGCCTCCCTACACATAACTGAACTTTCTAAAAAAAAGTGCACCAATCTTATACTATGTGGGATGAGAAGAAAAATGCAGGAATGTATTAGAAATAAGTAGTTGAATTCAAGCTTTTGTGTTCAGCTGATCCCAAGCATCTACAGATCCATTAGATAGTTTACAGTCCTTCCAAGCAGAAATTACAGAAGCACATAATTCTTAGGAAACATTAAAAAGGATTTGTAAGAACACCAAGAAATTAACTACTTCATAAGACATCATAAGGTATTCAAATAGTCACTATTCTTAACACAGATTGACACTATGATAATTAGATTTTGACGATAAAATGCAATAAGAAGTAAAAAATTGCAACGCCCACAATTTTTTAATCTATTCAATGAAAAATGGTAGCACTGAATGGCCAACCTGAACCCGTTTCTTAAAACTCATGTTTCAGGTCCATTTACATTAGACTTAGTTCCACAGCTAAATGCCCATGCTTAAAGTCCCAACCTCTTTTTGCTTTCCCCATTTAATTTTAAAGTTCTGTTGGTAATGAGAAAGGTCATCAATGGAGAAACCCACACGAAAAGTTTGCCTTCAGCAATCCCATTATTTTGCTTGTAATAAATAATTTAGCTCTGAAAAGCAATTTTACTTGCACAGCGATATACTAACAATATTTTCCTCTTAATTTTACCAAATGAAGAATTTGATACAGTATCAAACTAGAATATGTAAAAGGAGAGGAGAAAATAATGTTTTGGACACAAAAGAGGATGAAAATGGTGACACTATGAATACTTTACGATATTAATGACTACCCAACTCATTGTATACCCATTATGTTAATGGGCAAGACCAGAAATTTAACTCAAAACCAAATACTGGGCTCCAGAAATATGGATCCTCAATCAGATGAATTAGCTTCTCATACTGAATTCATCCCATAGATGGAACTTGTTAAAAGTCAGTCATGCCAAATGTACTGTCAGAAGATTCAGAACCAGCTGAAGTGCAGCAAGAAAAAGTTAAAATGACAAAGGCAAAACAAGTACACGTGTCAAGTTTAAAGAAGTAAAGCTTTGGAACTTTAAGAACCAAATCAATCTTGAAATACACACTGTCTATCGAAATATAATTTCTCTACTCATACATCTTATGTATTATACAGACTACCGTTTCACCTCCATGTCAAAAGAATAAAACTTGAACTACTTAACAAGTTCTCCAAATCCACACCTTAAGCGTGAAGCTCCAAAAGCATCGGCAAAGACTAAGAGATCTTCAATATTGTCCAATTCAAATCCAGCAGCAAGAGCACGGGCATAAGCCATTGCTTGCTCTTTTCGGAGTAGGGCTTTCCGAGTCTCCAAAACACGTTGAAGACGAATCCTTTGGAAACAAAATTAACAAAATAACTCAATCACAAGAGAGTAGTGTGGATGAAGTTAAGATCAGTAATTGTGAGAGTGGAGAAATTTAAAGTTATTATAATGTACTTGGAGTTCTCTTGTTGTGCGGCGTCATCATTCCCATCAGTTTCACCTTTAAGCTGATATCCAAGGTAGAAGAGATTCAAACCAAGAACATATAATTCTAATCATAAGTATAACTAGGTAAGGTACTATATGTGCACTCTAAGCTTGGCAAATGAGGTGATACCTTAGAAGAAGCAGACTGCTTTGTAATCCCATTGGCAGCAGACAAACTTCCTGACAACCACGGTGAATAGATGATTTAACATAAAAAGAAGAAAATCGGAAACTAACTTGTAGTCTAGATGTAACAGTCCAACACACTGCTTAAGGATCGACACAGACTCGTGAATACAATAAATGAAACTCTATGATATATTAGCGCAGCAAGTTAGGCATTGTTGAATATCTCCAATACCTTCCTCTGCTTGCCCGGTTCCGTGGCCATTTACAGATTCATTAGGCTGAACAGAACTTTCAATCTGCAGAATTTCTTTTTCTAGGCGTGCAAACCTCTCAAGAACCTCAGGTGTGCTAACAAACCGCACGAATCTGCCAAGGAAATGGACAAGTTTTAGTTAATTACATCAACCTGACTGCAACCAACTCTAGTTTCCCCCTTCCGCTCCTTGAATCACTCTCATGTTCTGGTTTGACAGTTATCAACTTCGCATCCCTAGTAAGATTTCAACTTTCCTATTATAATTCCTTACACATCCACCAAAGTAAACTTGCACCCACTAAAATCTCAAATCTGGTACGACCTGAGTTTGGAACCATTATAAAAGTTGATCAAAATAATGGAAAATCCAGGGTACAGGAATCATTTGACAGCAAAAAGTACGACTCCAAGCCAAAATTCATACATACAAAAACTTAGATAAATAAAAGAAAAATACTATCGATGTGAAGAATTACAGCAAATTCGAGCATTACAAGCAATAATAGAGAATATTTCAGAAATCCATATTACTTAAGGAACAACTAAATTCGGGATTCTTTGGGTAATTATGAAAAAAGAATGTAAACTAGAAAACAATAGAACAACATTAGAATGCTAATTGGCATAGATATTCCTAATATTGATCCACATTCAATATGTCCATAAATTTTCATTTCCAGTGGTAAATACCTCTACAAATTCATGATCCAAACAAATTTGGCTAAACCATGTCATTATGGCTTAAACAAATTTGGGCGAAGAATGCCGATTGCAATAGATATGTAAGAGATTCAGAGCATTAATAAACAATAATGTCAAATTGAACAATTCCAATAGTGAATTACTGTACTTTTGATAATGGAATTACCTTAGGAAAGTGGCTTTGGTGAACCAAGACGCATCAGTTTTAGGCGGTCGGAGGGTAATTGAATACCCACCTTTTGGAATCTGATCTTTCGCAAATTTCAGGTGAGAAACAAAGGGTTCCAAAAGCCCGGAAGCTAGCTTCTCGCTCTTCCCTCCACATACCACAACGAGATCACATCTTTTTCCACATTTTGAAAAAACCCAATTGCACAATTAATCAGAACCCAAAATATATGTATCCGAAAACCAAGAGAGAGTGGAAGAAAAAAGTATACCTTGTTCTGGTTGGAGTGAGTTGAAACAGAGCATAGTCCAGAAGGGCTTCAGGATCCATACCCAGAACTAGTGAGAGAGGGGAACAAAGAAATTGAGGAGAGAGAAGAACGGGATTAAAGCTTATTGAACAGAAATTTCATGAGAGAGAGAGAGAGAGAGAGAGAGAGACAGCGGGAGGTGATGAAGCACATCACATGCTAATGAGTGAAAGTAGAGTATAATAGCTGTGGGGAAGAGTATTTTGACAAACAAATTGGAAGGTGGGGCCAGGACAGCTGCCATATGCTGCCCCCACACCCTCTCCCTCTCTCTCTCTCTCTCTCTCTCTCTCTCTCTCTCATGATTTCACTCTCATGAATACTTGTGTGGTCGTTGGCTTGTAAAGCGGGAGATTTGAGAGGAAGGGACCACCAAGTAGTGGATCAGATTTGGGAATTGCGTTGGTTGGGGAGTCGGTGTCTCTTTGCTGGACTTTAATTATGGAGGAAAATGGACAAATAATTCAGGGTTTTTTTAGCAGAAAAAGGTCAATTATTGGTAAACGGCGGAATACTACTGTAATTTGGTCATTCGGAAAGTACTATACAAAGTACAGTATAACTCATATACTTGGATACATTAATTTTTTTCTCGAAATAGTTCATTAATTCTTTTTTCCTGTATTATTACGGAAAAAGTTTTCATATTTCATAAAATTTTCGACTAATGTAAAATGGTAGAGGAAACTTAGGTAAGGGTAAGAATTTATGACGCGGTACGATAACAAGATCCAAACATAGCACAAAATTAGCGGGTTAGTGTTAGGTATTTTAGACACTAAACACATATAAGACACGATCCGAAAGCACGATTAATAAACAGGTCAGGGATGGGGTCGGGTTCAACCCACATAACTAGAGAATGAGACAAATTAACCCGAATTAACCCGCATAAATTGGCAATGACACGAGTTAATCGTGTCAATTCGTATCGTGTCCAGGTCAAATTTGGCTAAGTTAGTCATTTTCAAATTAATTGTGTCGATATGTGTCGTGTTCATTTTTTTGACACAATTAATTAAGCAGGTCTTTTTGACACGACAAAATACGACACGACGCCACCCTAAAGCTTAGGCCCAGTGGGACTCGGTCAGTCAGTCCTTTTTTTTTTTTTTCTCAATTTGTACTTTTCTTTATGAATAGTCTTTTATGAATTTTTCTCTTTTTAATTACTCTAATGTACTACTATTTTTGTACAGATTTTTTTTCCTTCACATTTATTTTAAGATTAAAATAGCTTCACTACATTGGCGAAAACGAGATGCCTAATGCAACGATTTAAAACTCTCTAATGCATAACATCCAAAATTCAGAAGTGATTAAATTAACAATGGCCATAAGCATTATAATTGAGCAATTATTTACAATTCTTTGAATTTGATAGTGTTGGGAGTCTAATCCGTCTGAGGCTCTTTTCGTGTGCGCGCAGACCCAATCTATCGGGGGTATCCACATAGTCCACTATATCACATGAACCCAATATACATTAAATAACTCATATCCACTTAAAAGGCTAAGCCTTGTAAGTGGTGAGTCATTCAATTGTATATTAAAGTCCAACTCTTTTTCTATTTATCCGATGTGGGATTCATCCTTTACACATGTTCCTAACAATCTTCCCCTCATGTGTGAACCATACATTGGGCCTATTTCCCCCCTCGATCTAATCCATTTGACTCCCCCATAAATCTTGATCTATCTCTCCAACATCGTGTTTGAACCCGGACTTATTTACCGCACCCACTCCATCATGAGCCACCATACTCCACAAGAGTCACCTTTGCTTGCCAGCCAGGTGCCACACGCACTAGAAATTTTTCCTGCTCCATCGAGAGTACCCACTCTACTGAGAGCCACCTTGCTGCTAGCCACCTACTGCACACACTAAGAATTTTCTTGCTCCATCGAGAGTTACAATGGATTTTTCCTGCTCCTTTGAGACTCTCTGTGCAATCCCACAACCATCGATGCTTCCAGGAGAGTCCGCCCATAGATCGTCAGCCATCGGCTCTGATACCACTTGTTGGGAGTCTAATCCGTCTGAGGTTCTTCTCGTGTGGGTGCAGGCCCAATCTATTGGAGGGTATTCACATAGTCCACCACATCACATGAACCCAATATACATTGAATAACCCATATCTACTTAAAAGGCTAAGCCTTGTAAGTGGTGAGTTATTCAATTGTATATTAAGGTCCAACTCTTTTTCTATTTATCCGATGTGGGACTCATCATTCACACATGTTCCTAACAGATGCAATTTCCGCAATCACACAAATTGCAGCAAAAATAGGCTCCACCCCCTACGCCCCCAATCTAGATTTTTCAGAGCCCGCTAAACCCCCCACCTAAAATTTTGTTGAAGGTTGTTTGCACCCCTACGACCCCAACCTATATATGCACCACTCACTACTCATGGGACATATGTAATAGCAGGGATGGAACCAGTGGGTGGCTAGTAGGGGTTGTCGTTCTTGCTAAAATTTGAAAAAATCTTACTATTACATTGAAAAAATATATATATATATATATATATATATATATATATATATATATATATCATCAAATTAATTAGCCCCGCCCCTTTTTCACATATAGCTCGTCCCCCTACGCAGCGTAGATGTTTTTTTTTTTTCATGGAATAACAATAAAAAGATGTCTGATAGGTAGAAACAAAACAATCAAAATGAAGAATGGAAAACTACTTATGTGCTAGTTGGGGTTTATGTGTGAATAATTTTTCGTGAGGCTTGGTGGTATAGAGTTTGTTTGTCTAGTTGTGTTATTTATTTATTTAAACAGGAAGAGGAAAAGGTGGAAGGGAAAGAAATCAACAGAAGAATCCCCTTTGAGTATGACTCCATGGCGAACCCGGTCCGTATGGAATGTTTGATTCGGTCAAGTAGTTATTGTCCCATGGAAGGATAAAGTTCGGCCATCATAAAGATCACTTAGATACTAGATGAATGAAAAAGTTGTGCTGATAATACCAATGCATGACTCAAACCTTGTTGGATTATATACGGAAGGAAGAAGCAAATTAAGCTCATTCACCCTTGTTATCTAGACAACGACCTTTAGTGGTGTTTGTCTAGCTAGTTGTTGAAGGTTCTTTTGTTTGCCTTGTATTGTTTTGTAATCTCGTTTGAAAAATAAAAATAAAAAATGTAGTAATGAAGAATGAACTACCTTGCAAGGGAAGTTCAAAGTCTGGTGTGTAAGAGTCACCTATGGCAAATAGATTTTTGTAAATAAATGTAATTTGTCTACTGAAAGGCAGCCTTGTTAAGATTGTAGATTTCCTATTTTTTCAGTGCCTTGTCGTCACATTCGTTATTGGACATGAATTTGTATTTCCGGTGGGTCCACTTGGTGTAGGTTGGCATACGTGGCCAAGGGTAATTTGCGACATGAGCTAGTTTTTATAAACCTTGTACAAATCCCCGCAATTGAAGCGGTGGTGTAAGGTTAGAAAATGCCCTCGTCGAGAAATTTTGTAGTGTGTTATTTTTTTATAAACCCTGTGACAAATCACCACGACGATTGAAGCGCGTATGCGGTTTATAAATAAGCCGAGCCAAGCTTTGTATTGCTTAAATTTCATTTAGTAAATGGCCAAAAAAATTTCGAGCTTGGCTCTGAAAGAAATGAGCCTGGATTAATTTTCTTAAAAAGCCTCTTTAAATGAGTCAAGCCGAGCCGAATTTTTGGTATGTTCAATATTTTTCTTTCTCGCATATGTTTGTGTGGATTGGGCGGATACACATAGTTCAGCCGAAGGAGTGAGTGGGCCAAAAAGTGGGTTTGTCGATGTTATTAACAGTTTTCATGAAATACAATGTGGTGGTTCATTCTCATTAGTTTTTCATTTGCTAAAATCTAACATTTGATGAAATCAAGTGTTGATTTTAGCATCAAGTGTTGATTTTAGCAAATGAGGAGAAGGTTTGATTTTAGCCGAATGAGGAGTTGATTTTAGACCTTCTCCTCGTTTGCTAAAATCAACACTTGATTTTATCAAATGTTAGATTTTAGTAAATGGAAAAAAAACTAAGCTTGACGATAGAATTCCCACTTCTATCATAAGGTTTATATATATATATATATATATATATATATATATATATATATATATATATATATATATATGAAACTGAAACAATGAGGACCTCAGCAAAATAGTTTAAAACAAAGGGACCCATTGCGCGTTTTACCCAAAGTGATGTAAATAGATGACTGTCCTGGGAGGGAATGTTAAATTACGGGTCCATTCAGAAACAAAAGCAAAACCTTTCAAACTCCACATTTGAGGATGAAAAAAATGAAGGTAAATCTAAGGTATAGGGGGCTTTGCTTGTTGCCAAAGGTAGGTACAAAGTTGTGATCAAAGCTTGTCCCTCGTGAGTTCTTCCAACCTTTTTTTCTAAGGTTTGGGGGCAGAAGAACTAAAAAATTAGATCTAGAGATGATGAAGGTTCAACTTCCTCCAGCCCTCCACATGGTTCTCATGGTTGGGACTACACATTTTGTTATTCCATTAATAAAATCCTTTTTCACTGTTTGGGAAAACTTCACATTTTGTTATAATACAGTGTGCTTTTATTGTTGAACTTGTAAAATGATCACTTGGGGGAGATTTTGAAATGTTGAAACAAGATTATTACACCCTGGGGTTAGTAAAATTTGGCTATGGAGAAAGAATAAAAAAAGTCTTGTGTAGATCGTCTGTTCAATACCAAACCTTAGGATCACCTGAAGCATATGCAGTACGTTAAGCTTTTGGGACTTAATTAGTTGAGGTCACACAAACCCATCTCTACATCTAATTATCAAAAAAAAAAAAAGATGATTATTTGGAATTCAATATTATCGCAAACATGTAACGCAAATATTGAGGTCTTATAATGGTCTTTATGGGAGCTATGAAATCTCTCATTCTCAATCCTCTCTCAATTTGAATAACTAGAATTGCCCAACAGAAGTTAATATAGTGTTCATAAATTGGCTCGGATATTTTGAATTCTATAAATAAAAAAAAAAGAAAAGAAAAAAAGAAAGGAATCGTTCAAAAACACTAGAGCCCACAATGTTGATTGAGTTAACATTTCTAAGTTATTTCAAGCGTTCTGGAGGGTGTTGTGTTGGTTCTCTCTTATCTTTTTTTTTTACTCCTGTTATTTCCTAGTTTTCTTGAATTTTCGTTTCTTTTTCCGTTGGTTTGCGGGTATGGCGCAGCAGCAATACTGTATGTAAAGAAAGATTTGCAGAGAATTATGTAAGGAAGGCTCTGCATGACCCAGTATGGATCCCGAATGGCTAATCCAAGCTGCTCAAGAATTTTAAAAACACATTTCGAGTGGGTCCACTAAAAACTAGCTCCATCCGATATATATAGATGCTCGATCCGAACTTTCATTTTTTCTTTTTTCATCCGAGCCATAAAAAAATGAAAGTTTGGATCAAGCATCCACACATATTGGATGGAGCTGGTTTCTCGCAAACCCACTCGAATGTATTTCTAAAACTTTTGAGTGCCTCAGATCAGCTGTTCGGGATCCGTACTAGGCCCCGTAGGACCTTTCCTGCGCAATTCCCTGCAAATCTTCCGTACACATATCATTTTTGTTTTTTAATTTGGCATCTGCTTTTAATATTACCCTTAAGATGCAACACTATGGCTTTTGAATCTTTATGATTCAATCCTGTAATTTGAATTAGGACCATTATGCCCCTATTACGTATTTTATTAATGTATTATATTATATTAGTATATTATATAATAGTACTTCATGATCCCAAAAAATCTCGACGTCCTATTTTAGTGCTATTTAATGGGCAATCAGTTATGCTCATAATCCGGCCAAGTAGTCACAGAGGTGTAGTTTCCATTATTATTCATTTATTCTTGTTTGAATATATTTGTTGCTCTTTCCTTAACTTGAGGAGTTTTTGAATTTCAAAATTCACCATCCCGTAATAGTGAACAACAAACATCTTCAAACTCATTTCCAGTCCACCACCATCTACAATCCATTGATTCATAAGACATATTGTGGGTAGCAAAAAGGGTTGAAGCAATAAATTCATCAAGCAACTTCGGGGGTGTCTAAAAGGTATTCTACTTATACATTTCTTAAGTTCCCGTGTTGTGTAACAATTATAAATCAATTTATCTCATAGTATTACATCATCAATCCCATTTCAATGGATGTTTTCAAACTTACGGAATAGGATGTATATAATAATCCATTTTTCATACCTGAAAATGCAAACATGGGTAACAATTTTTTTGATATTTAATATGGCATCTCAGTTCACCATTGTTATGGATTTTTCATAGCAAGACAACACTAGATACGGTTTAATCAAGACAGTCCATGTGGTTTGCTAGTTTTGAGTTATGTGTCATGACAATTCAAATCACCATGTGTGTCAATACCTGAACAACTTACTTTTTTTTTTAAAAAAAAATCTAATGTTCTTTATTCCTTTTATATGATTTTTGCAGTTTATTCCTTTGCAATGGATGATGAATTGATTCTGGTATGCAAATATGGTGACAAGATTTGTCCCATCCTGATTAAGAGGAATGGATTTCGATGCGATTTTGGAAAAGGTATATGAGAGGTGGTCTGAGTTGGATCCTGAAACTATAATTATGAGTTACTCCCTGATCAACAATGAGCCTATAGTAATGGATGATGAGGACGATTTGAAGACGCTATTTGAGCTTGCACAGGCTGGGTCAATAAACGATATTGAAGTCGTCGTGGAAGATGGGTCATTGGAATTTACAATGGCTAAACCAAATTCTAATTCGGGACACCCAAGCGGTCAGATGCCACAATCGAAGAAAATGAGTATGACAGCAAATGTGGATGACGATTTCATGGTAACTCCATCTTTTGTAAATCATAAAAAGAAGGTTTTGAAGTCGGCTGATTGGGCATTTGGGATTAAATGTGTGGGACATAAGTTTGTAGGTGGTGTTGTAGAATTTTGTGATTTTCTGCGAAAGTATTGTATTGAACGGGGAATTGAGTACGTGCTCGTAAAGAATGACAAGCAGCGTGTGACGGCGCGCTACAAACATAGGAACGGGGAGAAGAAATGTATATGGGAAGTCGATGGAAGAGTTTTCCAACCTAATGGTCTTTTTGAAATCCGGAATTTCGTTCCTGAGCACAAGTGCGGTGCAGTTCTGAGGACTCCTAAGAGTCCATGGGCCCTTTATGGGAATAGCAATGTCCAATTTTGGCAACATCCTCTCTCTTTGACGAATGAAAAATGAGGAATTGACGGGCCGGTCCAACACGTGGACCCAATTTACGTCCAAGTACAACTTATTCTAAGAAAGCACGGCCAAGGGTTTTTCTTAATTTTCTACCCAAAATGACCCTTGCACTATTACAAAATCAGAAAACGAAGCAACGCTGCTTCAGATGAACGCTACTCTCTCTCTCTCTCTCCTCCGCTCTAGACCAACGTTGCTTCACATCAACGCTGCCTCTCTCTCTCCTCCGCTCTAAACCAACGCTGTTTCACATGAACGCTGCCTCTCTCTCTCTCTCCTCCGCTCTCTCCATTGCTAAGCATGAAATCAACCAAATCAGGTGCTAATGATATGGCACCACCGACAAGGCTCTCCACCGCCAAGGTGCTCTACGCCCTAAAAGTGATCTACATCTAGCCACCAGGAAAACTCCGTGTGACGTTATATCTCCTGTGAAACTTTTCACTTTGATTAAAATCTTGGGTTCAACAGAACTTTGAAGTTCATATTGGGTTTGCTGTTTCTTTCTTGTTTGATTTCCACTTTGATTGAATGTTGGGTTTTATCCTATTTTTTTACAAATTTGCAGTTTTTTTTACAAATTTGCAGTGTTTGTTTCCAAATTCGCAATTTTGTTTTTACAAATTCACAATGAACTTTTGTTGACCGAATCGAAGTTTAGATCGGGTTATACGTCAACAATTTAATTTTTTATATGGATTCCTCTCTATTATTTACAAATTTGCAATTTATTACAAATTCGCAGTGTTTGTTTACAAATTCGCAATTTTGTTTTTACAAATTCGCAATGAACTTTTGTTGACCGAATCGAAGTTTAGATCGGGTTATACGTCAACAATTTAATTTTTTATATGGATTCCTCTCTATTATTTACAAATTCGCAGTGTTTTTTTACAAATTCGCAGCGAACATTTGTCATCCGAAATCAAAGTTTAGATCGGGTTATACGTTAACAATTAAATTTTTATATGGATTCCTTTTTTTATTTACAAATTCGCAGTTTTATTAGGAAGTAAAAAACTGCGAATTTTGGTTGCGAATTTCTCCAAATTTCTCAGATCATCACTGCAATTCTTCGAACAAGGTATACATATGCAAATTGGGAATCATACCACTACGAATTTTCAAATTTAAACCAAAGGAATCATTAAAAATGGATTTTTTAAAAATTCGCAGGGTGCAAATTTTGTGAAGTTTTTCAATCTTCTGAAATTCTAAAAATTGATTAAACCAAACCCCTCAATTAGATTCAGGGTCTGAAGTTGATCATTTTGCATTTCTCGATTGACGATATGTTGATTGGGATTTATTTTACTTGTTCTCTGTATTTTTGCCAGAAACTGGTGGTCGGCCAGGTAGGGTGGTGGTCGCCGGAGATTGGCGACGGTCGTATAAGGGAGTGGCGAGGTGCTGGTGTTCCGGGTTAGGAAGGAGAGAGAGAGAGAGAGAGAGAGAGAGGTGTCGTGCGGTGATGGTATTTTAACTAGTGTTCAAGTCAAAGACAAGACGTACAATGACCTACCCATCTAGACCTACACGTAATTAAAAGTCTCGCCTCACCTTAACAGGAATTACACCTCACTTTTTTGTACTAGACAGTAATTTTCTGATGAAAAATTTTATGTGATGGCGCCTTTCGTACATGCATGAGTTCGTCTTAGCATTTATGGGCCCGGAGATAGACACCCTGTTAGCTTGCCCCCGGATAAGGATGCCTGGGCCCACACTCATGACTGGGTTCGGAAAGTTTTTGGTAGCCCTACATAATTTTGGCCGAGAAAAAATTTGGACCCTCAGGCCCGACTAATTATGGACAGGGTAGACCCTGTCCATATTTAGTTCGGGTGCACAAATGACCATTCTGCCCTTCCCACGTCCCCCATACCCCTTCGTCTCCTTCGTCGTCGTCTGGTTCGTTCTTGATTCATCAGAATTCCAGATTTTATCAGCCAAAAACCAGCTACCAAGTATCAACCCAAAAAAATTCCAGAATTTATCAAGTTATTTTATCAACCGAAATTAAATTCCAGATTTCCAAATTTTATCAACCAAAAATAAGAGAACATTGAAAACCTTTTTTTTTTTTCTTGATTCATGAGAAACAATAGAAATCCATTCTAGACAAAAAAAAAAAAAACACACACATACGTAGAGTTGGGTAGCCAAAATAAAGATACACAAACAATCGTCGTCGGACTTGATTTGACCGGACTTGATCGACCAGAGCGGACCGTCGTCGTCGTCGACAGTTGATATCAATGGATCACTTGGAGTCGAAAGGGGAAAAATAGCTTTTAATGGGTTGCTTTTAGATCTTGGCAGAGAGAAAAGAAGAGGAGGTGGGATAGAGAAGAAGAAGATTTCATGGGAGGAGGTGGTGTACTTATTCTTTGTTTTTACTTTTGGCAGTAAGTAAAAGATAAGCAAATTTGATAGAATAGTTGAAGGAGGAAGACAAGGAGGACAAGCTTCAGGATTGTCAACGTCGTAAAGAGAAATGAATGAAGGAGAAGATGAAGAGGAGAAGAGGACGTAAGGACGAGGATGATGCTGACGGTGTGGAGGATCTTTCAGGGTCAGATGGAGACCAGACCAATAAAAAATCAAAGATGTATTTTGATAGCAACAGTGATGATGCTGGGAAGAAGAGAGACAGAGATAATAGCACTATCAATGCTGGCTCTTAAGTTGTTCAGTTCCATGCACTCTTAAATTGATAAATACAAAACAATTGTCTGTATCCAGCTTGCACTCCCCTGAACCTTAAGTAGACTTCTAGTAAGACTATAGTACCCAAACAGGTTTAGACAAACTAATCCACCTAACAAAATGACAATATTAGTTAACCATGTCATGATTCCTCTTCACAAGCTTCAGCGGCAGATATCTCGGAATCCAATTTGTTCATCAGCTGCTCACTTATATGTTTGGCCACAGATATCATGTCGAGAATGACGCTTGGATCTAGGCCTGCACCCCCTCGTTTAGTCATCCCGCATATGCGCCCTTGCCTGTTTATCGAGACAGAGATAGCAGAGCTCATCTGGGATTCCTCTTCTGAAGTTGCATCCACAATATAATGCCTACCCACCTACAGAATCGAACCGCAGTTTGTAAAAAAGCAATAAAAATTTTCCACAACTCAATTGTGCAAGTATAGAAGTGTTACCTTGGTTAATGTAACTATGACAGGGACCGCAGACGTGTCAAATTGTAAAAATTCTTCATCACTAACATCAACCTCTGATTGTCCGTCAGAAGGAGCACTAGCAGCAACATGGACTTTAGGGATTCCAGTATTGCTCAAAGCAGCCTTAAGTGTACCATAGCATTAGCTTAAAATGTATTTTTACTGCTCAGGGAAAGAACTACCAAACAAAAAGAACCCAAGGAATATGCCCTAACATACCTCTTTACAACTGATCCAAGAAGTGGCCATAACTGATAATATCTATAACACCTTGATGATCCATCAAACAAAGAGACAGAAAATCTAAAAAGTAAAACCATTTTGAGACGTGGCGTGTGTTGATTTTTTAGTGAAATTTGTGCCACAGCAAAAGGTGCAAGGGATGGTTGGACTTGGGGCTGCAGCCGAGCCGAGCCTATACAAACGAACCGAGCCTTTGCAAGCTAAGCCGAGTATTAGAGTGTTAAGCCGAGCTCGTTTAGTAAACGATTCGTTTGCAGCCCTAGTTGGACTTTTCATTTCAACCCATCCAGTCAATGCATGCACTCAAGATTACACGACCTAGAGATAGTGCCCTAAATGAGCCACAAACAAAAATTACAAATTTCCTCTCATGTATCACTGAAGTTAATCTCAATCCAAGCTCCAAAAGATTGGTTTTTTATGTTGCTATAGGATGCTTATTAGCTTATTAAGCCAAGCTCAATATGAATAATTCGAATTAAGAAAATCAAGCTTAACAAAACACTCAAGCTCAGAAGATAATTTGTTTCACTATCCAACCTCAACGAGTTTTGAACAAGTAGCTTGGACTGTCCTTCAACAAAGTTCATAAACTCACCAGTCCATTTAAAGATGCCCACAGGCCTCTTCAACCGAATTTTTAAACCAACCAAGATCTCATAAAAGGGTGAGGAATGCTAATCATACCTTGATGGCAGCACCTAAAGCATCTAGAAGGTTTCCATCTGAGCTAACCACGAGACCATCTATGTAGAGATCCCAACAAATCTTTCCTTCCACAATTGCGAGAGATGAGAGATCAATTCCAGCTCCTGAAAAAATGACAGTCCATTATTGACGACATGGAGTTAATTGCCTAATGTAATAGCATGCTAGAAAGGAGCTACTGTATCTATTCTTGCTTTGTTGATGGTTTTACCTGCTCCACTTTTGCCACCCAAGAGACATCGCTGAAGAGCTGAAGAGAGTTCTGCTGACAACTCATCACCTCCCCTGCCCTGCTCAGAATGAGTAACATAGACTAGTTACAAGCCCACAAAAATGTAAAATCTATGTAACAAACTATATACAAGTCCTATATCAGCATATAGCAAAAATATTGTGATGCTTCAACTTGGAACAAAGAATCAAAGTTACTCATAAAGAACAAAATTTAAAGAACCAATCTAGTATATCACCCAACACACATTTCAAAGCCAAAAGGAAAGGCCATCTATAGCTAAACTTCCATTCAACCACATTTATTTCCTCTTTAGTTCCGTTTTTCTGTTTTGGAACTCAAGGCAGGCCAGAAACACTCAAATTACATTCAAGATGCTAAGATAAACGAGCTTTTATGTATCTTAAAAATCTGTTGAGAGAGTGACGTTCAGGAATACATGATGTGTGTACTTCTCCACTCGCTCCCAGCCTATGTATCCAGAATCTGGAAACATATCCTATGTGACTAAAGCCATGAAGAGTCAATAAAGTTTCTTGATTACATGTTGTATGGAGATATAAATGCTCAAACTGTGTCATTCCCCAATGGTGCACATGTTTTGAACTGGACACTAACAGCTAGTGCTACAAAAACAATTTGCAATACAATTATATTAAGCCAAGATGACACCATGGCAACGAATAATGATGACCAATGGGAACCAATGGAAACCAGAGACAGGAAGCCAAATCAAAGATAAAAGCTAACCTCGAAAATTGGTGCTGCTGTGGGACTGCAATCCACATATATTGAAACCTTGCCTTTGTCAGGTTGAAATGGGCTTGGTTTTCCAAGTTCAGCCTCCATTTCAATGAAATGTAATGAGGTATGGTAAAAAATTCTACGAACAGTTTTACATTTGCTATCAAGGAGCAGTAACATAATTAGAAAAGGCAAGGTAGGCATTAATTTGTGAAAAAAGGAGACACAAGCAACTCATGTAAAGACCATAAAATACCTTCACGCTAGCAATAACGTCAGTCGCACCGATCTTTACTCTTGCTGAACCATTTGCCTGTAGGCAAGCCATAATAAGCTACAATAGTGCATTGAAAAAGAGATAAAAAAAAAAAACTAAAGTTCTTCTACTTCGCAAACCATGAAAGACCATGTAAAACTAACTTAAAGGAAATGCTTGACCTGTGGAATATTTCCAGTTTCAACGGATATGGGACGGTAAGTAAGCCGTTTACGACCATCGGAACGAAGGTCTTGAGCGATGCCACCCTGTATAAAATGCTTTTCTCCAATAGATAGTCCCACCATTCCTGTTAATGCTTAAAATAATGCTTGAAAATGTTAGAACCATGTACGTGGCATATAGGAAATGGTGCAACACTTGTCAGAAAATAACTATGAGAAAAGACTGCGAGGAATGGAGAATAAATTGATGACAACTGACTACAATACAATGGAACTGCTGGCAAGAAGAAGAAAGGTGTAATAGAGGGCAGAAAAATACAAAAATACAAAATATAAAGTTTTGGTTGAAGGAAGCATGGAACTGAAAGTGAAACTCATACAGGGAAGATTAAACGCTCTGTAAATTTAAAAAAAAAAAATGTATTTTAGGGGTTTCCGAACAAAGAAATTTTTTTTGGAGCTAGCTCACCCTGGCGGGATCGAGACCCTTTGTCCCGACCATTGTAGCACATGTGTCGCCTAGGGCATAAGGGGCATGATGACTTGACACCATCCTCAGCTTCCTCCAGCTTGTCACCATCCTCAGCTTCCTCCAGCTTATCACCGGCAGTCTGTTCAAGGTTCTAAACTAAACGATGGCAACTAAACACTAGCGTTGCACTCGTTGTGGGACTTAACCCAACAACTTGCAGCTTTTTTTATGTATGTGAATTTTCCTAATCTAGTTGTAAATACTGGACTAATCCCGCCATTTTGCCATAAACAGAACGGTCCTTTGAATCTTAAGTAACAGCTGTCAATAAAAAATGAATCACTTAGAGTTAGAGGCTAGAGCTAGGATTTCGAGCCCATTCTATTTTGGATTGGAGCGGGACTCTTTTGTGCATTTATGTCCACACACATCAGAAGTGTGAACTGCTGTTTATTGGTTGTAATTCAATGATCTGCAGATTAATCAACAGCTATATCAAGGACAAGCCACGAATGAGAACCAGAACGAGGGACCGAAAATATGAGGAAGTATAAATATACTTAAATAATAATATTTTCTATTTATAAAACAAAGAGTAAGAATGACCACCATATTTGCCATAACCAGAACGGTATTTTCGAATCTTAAGCATAGCAATTATATCAAATGGTCAATCGAATTTTTATTCAACCCTATAGAATTAAGAGCTTATTTCTTTGTTTTGATTGAACCTATGGATATGGAAACCTATGATTCTATTAAATTTGAATAAAAAAATAGCAAGAATACGGTGGATGGAACAAATACACATTTCAAGTGAATCAGCCTATTATTGCCATAACCAGGAGTGATAACCAGGAGCTTATTTCTTTTTGCATTCTGTAAACCTATTATTGCCATAACCAGGAGCAATTTGTCTGATCATAGATTCTCTTCAAGTGAATCAGCCTATCCTTTGTATGGCACTTACACGGTGGTTGGAACAAAGACACATTTCATTATTACTTCCAATGTGGCAGATATTCAAGAAATTGACTTAAAAATTGACTTATTGTGCTTTAAGAGGCAAGTTATTCTCTCACAATACATCAACTCAAAAACCCAACTTAAGCCAGTTCCTAACTTTAAGTCAGTTCTGGTTTATTTTCAATATCTAGGATTCGACTTCTTCTAATACCAAATTAAATTTCTTTGTCGTCTTGGAACAAGGGAACAACACCATTTCCAAACCCAACGTGAAAGAGAAGTGAATTTTTGTTTCACAATAAATCAATGTTCAGTTTTGAAGCAGTACAAGCCAAACGAAATACTCTTACATGAAAACTCAATGGCATCAAATCAATATAATGGCACTGAAGATTTACAGAATGCAAAAAGAGCACCTCGCTAGATAGTATACAAATGCTTGGCGGGAGAAAGACAGTATTCAAACAGCAAATCCTTCCAAAGCTGTTACTAGTTACAAGGACATACTCATAAACCAGTAACCAGAATGTGTCGAACAAAGTAAAAACACATATTCATTCAGTCTCAAGTATCTCAAAGGAACACAGTTCATTAGTAGAATGGGGAAGAATTAGAGGAGGCAAATGGGCGGGTTTGGGCAGGTTCAAATGGGTCATGGGTTGAATATGGGTTAATAGTAGTCAGGTTACCTATGGACGGGTCGGACATGGATAGAGTCTTAAACACGATCTGACCCGAACCTGTCCTCCCTCCCTCCCCAGTGCCCCCCCCCCCCAATGATGCTTTCTATATGTTACCTATTTTCTTAATCTGCTCCTAGGGAATTCTGACTATAATCCAACTAACTCCATACCCAAATACCAACAACCCACAAACAAGATACAAATTTATTCTCTATTTTACCGTTGCAGTAAGAAACAAACTTTCAAATGTATCCCAAAAAAATGTTTGATTACTCCAAATCACATCAAACGTACCAATAGAAGTATAAACTGATATGGTAAGACAATCTTACTGGGCCTAAATACGACATCAAAGAACTTTTCGCCAATGTTGTAGTGCTAGGAGAAAATGAAGAATCATTTATCATCCAAAACTTTTCCACATTGAACTCGAAATCAGAGCGAATGAAAAGTAAGCTAAGACCAGACAGGCAACAAGGTGCTGTCTGCATAATGCATTCTAAGAAGCAAAGATATCTCGCCACAGCACAATCAACTGGCACATATGCCATAGAGAAAAATTAGAAAGGATCGAAGATGAAGAATGCACATCAAACGTACCAATACAAGGGTTTCTAGAGTGTGTGTGTGTGTGAGAGAGAGAGAGAGAGAGAGAGAGAGAGAGAGAGGAATAGTACCAGAGTAGATCGGTCGGAGGGGTGGTCGCCGTCGCCGTGTCTGTCACCGATAGGTGGGTCGATCGGTGAGGAGATGAGTCAGTTGTGGGGTGACGGAGGTCTGTATCGTCTAGGCTTTGGATGAATTCAAAAAATTAGTTTTTTGGTTTTTTAATTTTAAATTATTTTTTGTTTTATTCATAAAATTTTAAGTTTGGCTAAAAATTTTAAATTTTTTAGATCCCACACAACGATTCGAATCGTTAAATAATTTTAAAATAATTATTCAAGTGGTCACGGAGAAAATCTTATAACTTTTCTTGAAGGTTCTCTCAAACTGGTAAGGTACTGAATTTTGAATTAAAATGAAATGAATTAGATCTATAACGTAAAAATATTCATTGGGCCAGATTTTCTCCGTGACCAAATGAATAATTATTTTAAATTATTTAACGGTTCGGATCATTTTTGTGGGATCCAAAAGTGGGCCCACAAGATTGCATGTTGTGAAGCTATTGTGCATTTAACTAAACGGTGCCGTTTTTAAATGCACAACATCTGTTGTGCATATCTTGCACAGCAGGCTCCCCGCCTCTGTGGGAGGAGGGAAGAGAGAGTAAAGGGTTTTGAGTGAGAATAAAAGGTTTTGAGTGGAAGGGGCAATTTTAAAAATGTGTCAGGTTATATGAAGCAAATATATAGATTTGTCACCTCAGCAGGGTTGTATTTAGCAAATGGGCTGTATGAAGTCCAAAAAGGGTTGCAAATAGACTCACCCTAAATGTTTCTAGAAGGATGTAAAGATTTTTTCTTGTAATAATCACATGTTAAAATGTGCAAAACCTTGGAGTGTTCTAGACTAAAGTAAGTTGGTGAATGACCTAGAGAAAGTCGATCAATGTGCAAAACCTTTGCTGTATCGAAAAGCAATCAGAAAAACAATACAAAAAGTTCCTTGTTTATTACACCATCACCTCTCCTAGCTAACAACTTCTACCACTCATCCCTAGACCAATAACTCCAATTTGTTGAACAGTATTTTTACATGCCATTCACATTTTGTTATGACTTTATGTGTCTCAAGTACTGCAAGTTTCACTATCGTTAACAAACAGGTGAATTAATTCACTAACTGCACTGAAGAGTTAAAACATTTTATATGGGCAGTAGTCGATTGGAATTTTTACTGACATGTTTACTTTATTCAGATCCCTCTTTTAGGATCATATTCCATTATTGGAAGGGCTGTTGTTGCACATGCTGACCTTGATGATCTTCGAAAGTGTAATTTTATCTCTTTGATTATTAGTTTTGCATTTTCTGTTGGGGTTTCCATAGTTGGTTCCTCTTAACTCTAGATATTCCACAGACGAAATTATCCTATATTGGCATGTGAGAGTGATGAGTGTGGCTAGCATTGCTTTCTGAGTCTTCTTACATAACAAAAAACAGTTTTTTCAAATAACCGAGACATGTCACTCTCTCCTTATATATCATATAAAAAATCGTGAAAACAAACTTATTAAAAGAACTAGCTTAGTGGAACACCCCTAAGTCCATTGTGCACATACCGAAACACGCACACAAGAAACACGTAAAATTTGGTGTGAAAAAAATCGAAAAACGATACACGGAGCCACTTCATTTTTTATTTGAAATATCATGATTTTAGCACCTGGGTGCTAAAATCTTTTGAAAAACTGGGTGCTAAGATGATCCCTAAGGGGGTGTTTGGCTGACTTGGTTTTGCATTTTCAGCTTCTAATTTTGGCATTCTGGGTGTTTGGCCACTGGATTCACAAAACCCCTTTTCCAGAATTCATTCTTCATTCTAATGTTTAGAGGCAGAAATTGAGAATCAACTCCCACCTTCCTTTTCTCATTCTCATTCTCCATTTTCAATTTTCAGATTTTCTCCTCATTTCTCTCTCCCTTATCTACCCCTCGTTTACGTTATTCCCTCCCTTCCTCTTCCACACAACACATGAACCAGAGGAGAGCCGCCTGCAATTTTCTTATCGTCGCTGCTCCATCTCAGCTAAAATCATACAAATCTACTTACATTCGTCCATTTTTTAGGTAATCTTCTCCCCCAACCCCCAAAATCGTCAGTTTTGTTCAATTTATGACGAAATCTGTCATCTTCGTTCTTGCCTTTAAAACCCTAATATTTACCTATGACAAACATGCATAAAAACCCTAAGAAATTTCGTGAGAAATACAGTGTAAAAATCCATTGGTCATTCATTTTTTTGGGTGTATGAAAGACGCAATTTGTGGATATTTGGAAAATCAACCCATGTCAATTTCTTGCTGGAAAATCACCCCAAAGCAATTTCTGGATTCTCAATAATCTGTGTTGTTTCTTTTGCTTTTGTAATTAGAAATTGAGAGTCCAATCTTTGTTGTGGATGTTGAAGTATAACTTAGGCCCCTTTTTATCAAGTAATTTGGTTTTGGAAAGAGAAAATAGATGAACTAGCTCGCGATGCAAGAACAGGCTAGAATAGGGTTTTTACTTGTTATGCTAGAATTTCTTTGGAATTCTTGTTATGTGTGTTGAGAACTGAGGCCCCTTTTCATCGGGTAATTGGGGTTTTGGAAAGAGAAAATAGAGGAACTTGGCTCCGGATGCAAGAATAGGCTAAAACAAGGGTTTTTATGCTAGAATTTCTTAGGAATTCTTCTTGTGTGTGTTGAAGTAGAACTTAGGCCCCTTAACGTAGGCTAAGTAGTTCTCTTCAATATTTTTTTTCTATAAGCTATTTTTTATAATGAAAAAAAGATTTAAAATTTTAAGTGAAAATTTTTTAACTCTATTTTTCTATTAATCGATTTTGTTAGGGTGGAGAATATATACTAAGGGTACTACAGTGTTTTAACTACTTTTTTTTTGAAATTTTTTTGTTGAAAATTTTTTTCTAGTGAAAAAAGAAACTAATTTTTTTTCTAAAACAGTTTTTGAAATGTGAAATTTTTGAAAACATTGTCTTGGATAAAAAAAAATTAGTTTTTGGTAAACCGTTATTTTAAAAAATAAAGTTTACTTTATTTTTTTAAATCTGAAAAATAAATTTAAAAAAAGTTTAAAAACTATTTTCAAAACTAGTTTTTTTCCTACAAAAAAATTTTGAAAAAAAAAAATTATTGATACTTTTTGTTTAAAAACTATTTTTCAAAATGAAAAACCGATTTAATTTTGTAGAAATAAATTTTTAGCTCAACATTTTTTAGATAAATAGTTTTTTTAGGGTGGAGAATATACTAAGGGTGTTTCGGTCATTTCACGCAAAATGTAAACACCGTTAGCCTTAAAGTAACGGCAGGGGAGGTAAGTGACAATTATTTTCAAAAGTAAGGAAAAGTAGTGGAATTTCAGAAAAAGTAGATGAGATCTTTATTTTTGTCAGAAACCTTAGGGGAGGTAAATAAAATTGACACATTAAATAAAAAGATATAAATAATTTTATGAGAGGTCCCAAATAGGGATACAGGAGAGAAGCAACTATTGGAGACAGATGGGACCATGAGCCTGAAGTTCGCCATGAGAGGAGGGAGATCAATTGAGGGGCGGATTTGCTAGCAAAGGACAGCTTAAGCTTAAGGCTAAGTTTTTTGTTTGACTTTAGCAATCCAATTGCTAAAATCATAATTGATTTTAGCAAATGAGTTCATCAAATGCTAAAATCATAGTTGATTTTAGCTAAAATCAATCATTTCGTTGGTTATATTCCATATGTTCTTTTTTGGCTTTTGAACACTGGAAGCAAAAAATAGTATTGGCATTGCTATTTTGATACCAACGGGTGAACCAGGCTTGTTTGGATGGAGGATGAGGAGGGGCATTATTTTTGGGCCCGATGATTAATTTTGGACCCACTCCTCATCCTTGGTTTGGGAAACTTTCGGAGAGGGTGGATGAGCTATCCCCTTCCATAATTTATCTCCACTCAAGATCACTAATTAGTAACAGCCCCCACTCCTCATCCTTGGTTTGGGAAGCTTTCGGAGGGGGGGGATGAGCTATCCCCTTCCATAATTTATCCCCACTCAAGATCACTAATTAGTAACAGTCCCACCCCTGTTACTAATTAGTACTCCTAGATGACACTCTAATACCACTAATACACCCGAGACTCTCTAATCACTTCTTACTACTTTGATCTCCCAAAATTCATCACGTATCCAATCGGGCCGTAATAGAGGAACGTGACGGTGGGACATCGTACATATGTCGTTCAATTTCATATGTTTGAGGCATCCAAGAACTCTATTGCATGAGTTAGTCACCACTTGCCATAGATAACATGGAATGTCGTGTTCCATTTCCTACTTTTTAGGAGACATCAGGATATCTATGTGAAACACGATTCTTCTTTTTTTGTTTTTGTGAACCACTGGTTTTTTTCTTTTCTTTTATTTTCATTTTTTGTGAACCACTGGTTTAGGTCGTCCTTATTGTCTTCAATTTCCAAACATATGGGTAACGTTGTACAATAAGTCAATGATACTGTAAACGTTGTAGTCTTCCACAGAGCCACAGAAATTCTGCGTGAAGAGAATTATTCTACCAAACGCATTATTGGCGTCTTATGATTTTGATGATGGTAACAAGCGAAACACGTAATGTGGAACCCATTACAATGATATGAGCGTTTGTTTTCTCTTTTCTTTTCAGATCGATCAGCAAAAATTATTGAATAAAATGATAACTCGAAAAACGTGGAAAACATGAAAAAAAGAACAGAAAAAGAAAAACACCCGTTTCATGATGTTGATACTTGATGCAAAATATTAGACCCACAATAGAAAATCAACACCCAACAAAGAGTTGAATGAAAGAGAATGTAGTAAAAAACTGAGGGGAGTGGGTACAATATTACACCCATTAAAGGAGTGTACCATATGCTCGTATTACATGGTCCATATTGTGCCCCTCATTTGTAATCGCGATAGTTTTTAGTGTTTTGTAACTTTTCAGCAATATAATTCATAACATTTACTATGATACATAATATTTTGGTGCGTCTCATAACTTTTATAAAAAAAAAAAAAATTTGCAGAGTTTTATCAATATGAGGTAATCGATTTGTAACTTTTATTGTAGTCTTTCCCAAAACTGAGAAGCTATCCCATATTCAAAGCAATGCCCAGCGAAGCTTCCATGAATCCACGGCAAAGCTTCCATGATCAGGGCCGACCCTGAGATTTTCGTGGCCCCAGACGATAATATAAACTAGGGCCCTATGTTTTTTCTAAAAGAAAAAAATTAAAGAACCAACATTTATTTCAAATGATAAATACCATGTTCTACATTTTGTCTTTTTTATAATTCGTGTCTTCATGTTAATAAAAAATAGCTTTCGGTCATAATTGTTTATTCTTATTGCAAGAACAAGAAAATTAATTAAAATGGACAAATTGATGTGAATATTTTGTGAATACGCATGGAGTGTTTTTATTTACTTCAGTCATAATTGTTTATTCCTATTGCAAGAGCAAGAAAATTAATTCAAATGGGCAAATTGATGCGAATATTTTATGAATATGCATGGAGTGTTTTATTTATTTTTTCCCTAATTAAGACACCGGCAATTTTTTTTTTCAAAGTCGACAAATAATAAGGATATAGTGGAAGCATATGTTCTTACAATTGAATGAAGAGGAGGAAAAAAAAAGAAGCAAACTATTTTGTTTAGTCATTGCACTGACTCATGGTAAGAAAGGAGAAAAAAAAAAAGGTAGAAAAGGAAAATTGACTATGGAAAGAAAAAAGAAAAGGGAAGAGAAGGTAGAAAAGGAAAATTGACTATGGTAAGAAAAAAGAAAAGGGTAGAGAAGGTAGAAAAAAAAAAAAAGAAAGAAGGGTCCATTTGAAACGAACCCTAACATTTACTAGGAAACACACAAGCCTTTCTGTTGGGCCAAATACTGCCCTGCTTCTTGTGGCGCAACATTATATATTTGTTAGGAACATATTTATACCTAATTGAGCACTTAAAAATGAGTTATTTTTAATGAGTCCCAGACCCAGACCTACTCAATCTGCCCTCATAGCCGGCCCTGTCCATGATATAAGCATTTCTTACAGGATAGACCCGAAAAGCTTTCAACATTGGACGCGCGGTGGACGGTAGTTTTTATGAAATGGTTACAAGGACAAACTAATTTGAAAATTGATTATCGCAGTCTTCTTTTATGATCTCATGCGCGTTTTGCTTTTACATTGTTTATTGTTACTACAAAATTATGACAATCAGAGACTCCCTTCTTCTTAATGCAAAACTGATGTAGTGGATATTTGTATGGGACATACATTTACCATCAGGTCACCCTTGAATTCCATAATTACCATCAGGTCAAGTCCAATTCTGAAAAATTCTCATAAACTCCCCAACCCTTATAAAAATGCATAAATCATAGGTTACCCTATGAAAGTGCATAAAATTCTCGGGTACTCTATGATAGTACCTAAACTACTAAACCTTATAATAGGAAAGTGCATCGTAAACCTAAACTCTAGGGTACCCTAAGACTAGGGTACCCTTATGATTAGGGTACCCTACGACTTGGGTACCTTATGAAAGTGCATAAAATCTTAGGATACCTTATGAAAGTGCCTAAAATTCTAGAGTACTCTACGATTAAGGTACCCTATGAAAGTGCCTAAAATCTTAGGGTATCCTACGACTAGGGTACTGTCCCTCAGGGAGGGACAACTTTTTCAATTAAATTCAAGACTAGAAATGGTCATTTTCAAAATTAAAATTCAAGACCAGAAATGGTCATCTTCAAAATGATTCTCAATCAAAGTTAACTTCAAGACCAGAAATGGTCACATTTTCAATAATGTTATTCAAGATGGCGCATTCAATCATTTTTAGTCCCCTAGCTGACACACCCCAATCATTTTAGCCGTCTAGCCGGTGCATCAATCATATCAAGTTGTTAGTTAGTGCTTTCAATCAGTTGTTTTGAGTATTTGTTGATGATCAACCATCGTGTCGCTAAGTCCGTCACATAAATGTGTTTCGTTCAGTAGCATATTGATTGCCACTTTGCTCAGTAAGCAATCACATTTCCTCAATTGTCTAGTTGCTCAGTAAACAATCATCTTATCATTGGCCATCTTGTTGCTCAAGGGATAGCCACCATCAGATTTAGTCTCCCCGTTGCTCAGAGGGTAGCTACATTTAATCATGTCACAGTATGAGTTATCTTAGCCACCTAGCTGGTGCATATGTTTGAATGAGTAGTTGGTTGTATCGAATTGATTCGTTTGTTTGGCATTTCACGACCCGGGAAGGCTCGTTGACTCATATGATTTGATTGTTTGGCATTTCACGACCCGGGAAGGCTTGTTGATTTGCATGATTATGATTCGTTTGTTTGGCGTTTCACGACCCGGGAAGTTTCGTTGATTCGCATGATTTGATTGTTTGGTGTTTCACGACCCGGGAAGGCTCGTCGATTTGCATGATTTCATTTGTTTGCAAACACCCCGAAGAACTTTTTAAATCAATCGTCCTGAGGGACCAAGGTTTTTAAATCAATTGTCCTGAGGGACCAAACTTTTTAAATCAATCGTCCTGAGGGACCAAACTTTTTTGAATCAATCGTCCTGAGGGACCAAACTTTTAAATCAATCGTCCTGAGGGACCAAACTTTTTAAATCAATCGTCTTGAGGGACCAAACTTTTTAAATCAATCGTCCTGAGGAACCAAACTTTTTGAATCAATTGTCCTAAGGGACCAAACTTTTAAATCAATTGTCCTGAGGGACCAAACTTTTTAAATCAATCGTCCTGAGGGACCAAACTTTTTGAATCAATCGTTCTGAGGGACCAAGGTTTTTAAATCAGTTGTCCTGAGGGACCAAACTTTTTAAATCAATCGTCCCGAGGGACCAAGGTTTTTAAATCAATTGTCCTGAGGGACCAAACTTTTTAAATCAATCGTCCCGATGGACCAAGGTTTTTAAATCAATTGTCCTGAGGGACCAAACTTTTTAAATCAATCGTCCTGAGGGACCAAACTTTTTGAATCAATCGTCCTGAGGGACCAAGGTTTTTAAATCAATTGTCCTGAGGGACCAAACTTTTTAAATCAATCGTCCCGAGGGACCAAACTTTTTGAATCAATCGTCCTGAGGGACCAAATTTTTAAATCAATCGTCCTGAGGGACCAAACTTTTTAAATCAATCGTCCTGAGGGACCAAACTTTTTGAATCAATCGTCCTGAGGGACCAAACTTTTTAAATCAATCATCCTGAGGGTGCCAACTTTTTAAATCAATCGTTCTATGGACCAGCTCTCACCTCTCTCCCTTACTGTTATTCTGCCCAAATATTTCCAGAAACTCATCCTCAAACTGATCCCTCCATTTTCAACCATCAAAATTCAACTTTCCCCCATCCTAACTCCATAAAACCCACTTTTTACTACACCAAATCCATGTATCTTCATCATCCATAATCAAACCCCCAATCAAACCACCTTTAATCAGTTTGATACACTTCCAATAGTCAAAATCCAGTCCACTCAACTCTCAAAAATCATCTCAAATAACTCACCAAAGTTCATCAATCAAGCTTGTTAAGGTAGTTTTCTACTATATTGCTCAAAGAAGGCCCTGAGGGGATACCATCCAAGCTCTTACTAGTTCTTCATACTAGTTACAAGTTTGGAAAGGTTTCACAGTTCACAAAAAAATGGAAGTTTTTCATTAGCATTTGTTGTGTATATTTCTAAAAATCATCCAAAATCAAGTTTCTTTTAAGCTCATATCATGCATTTGAGTTAAGTTTAAGGTTCAAGTTTGCTACTGTGTTGTTATACATCTTTTAAAGTGCATATGAGTTGTTAAAAGCATTGCATTTGGTGCTTCCTATCAAAAATGCAGTTCTAAGTTTTCTGTTTTGAAGGCAATCTAGGCGCCTGGATTGAGCCTTTCCAGGCGCCTGGATTGACTCCTTCCAGGTGCCTGGATCTAATCCAGACGCCTGGATCCGTCTCATCCAGGTGCCCAGATTGCAATCCAAGTGTGATGTGTTGGGCATTTGTGATCATTTTCGGAGACATCCTGAGGCAGTTTGAGGGCATTTAGTGAAATTTTAACACCTTTTGTACATGAATCATCTACTCATAACATTTTGCACAAGCATTCATTCATATTTCATTAATCTTCTTGATATATTTGTCGTGTTTTTTTTCGCATGAATTCGTGTTTAAAGTCCACTTAAGCAATATTTTCAAAACCTTTTCGAACATTTAGTAGAGACCGGTGATCACACCGGGCGCGAGGGGTGCTTTAAATTCCTTCCCCTCGCGCAACCTAGCTCCCGGACCCGAGAAATCTCATTTTGAGAGGCCGGTAAAACATTTTCCATTTCATGGGCAAAAGAGTCATTTTTCAAAAAGGTTTCTCGGGTACGGTCCTTAAATCTGGGTGGCGACTCCATTCAATCAATCAAACTGATCAATCAAAACCGTTTTCCAAATCAAACTTCAATTTTCGTGGACATAACGCGCTCCGCGGGGTGTTCACAGGTACCCCATGAAAGTGCCTAAAATCCTAGGGTACTTTATGAAAGTTCCTAAACCACTAAAACCCTATAATAGGCAAGCGCACCTTAAACCTAAACTCTAGGGTACCCTTATGACAAGGGTACCCTACGACTAGGGTCCCCTACGACTAGGGTACCCTATGAAAGTGCCTAAAATCCTGGGATACTTTAAATCCTTTGGTACTTTATGAAAGTGCCTAAACCACTAAAACCCTATAATAGGAAAGTGCACCATAAACCTAAACTTAAAAAAAAAAAGTAACTTACCTTAGTGGTAATTAAAAAAAATGACTTACCTTATTGGTAATTAGACATCTCTTTTCTAGACCAGGATGTAATAATTCCTATTTGTGTAAAGAATAAAGATTAAAGAACAACAAATGAAAATAAAATCTGTTCTTTCAGAACAAATTCCTCACTAGCTAGAAGCAAAATCCTGCTTGTATGTCAGATAATACCAAGGAATAATTACCCAAAAAAAAAAATCCAAGGAATAAAAGCATCAAAGTCGATTACCCCCAGAAATTGAAAAATTTTAACAAAAAAGTGAGTTTCCCATTTTTTCCAAAAAGACTAAAAATGTTTAAAATAGTTGATATATATGGGAAAATGATTGGTCTTGAAATTCATGCTTAGGCATATTAGGACTTTCACGGCCCGTTTGGCGACCGGAGATGATTTTGGGTGGATTTGTAATGAGGGTGGATTTGAAGGTGGATTTGTAATGAGGGTGGATTTGTAATGAGGGTGGCCCCACCTCATAAGAAGGGTGGATTTGTTAGTGAGGTGTTTGGATGGTATTTTGAGAAGGTGGATTTGGAAGGTGGATTTGATAGGATAAGTGAGCAAATGACCATGTTACCCCTGGACCGAATAATTTATTAAACTAAAAGCATTAATTCAATTATAATATAAATAAATACATAATAAATATGAAAAAACACATTAAATAAATAAAAATATAAAAACCATATTTTGGAAAAAAAATTCGGGAAATAAAATAATAATTTGGAAGTGAAAATTTGAAAAATTAATAGAAGACATTTTTTTTTCTTTATTTGAATGGTGAGGAGTTTAAATTATTTGGCATATAACTCTCATACTTAATTTAGTTGTCATTTTATAATATATCTTGTTGTTTTTTTTATAGGTCATCCATTTGGTAAAGATGAAGAATGGATCGATTGGGAAGATGAAGAATCAACTTCAAACCGGATGTTTAAATAACATATTTTTTTGTAGGCTAATTTTCTTTTTTTTTAAAAAAAAAAACATTGTATAAACTGTATGTTTATTTGAGAGTGTTGTAAGAAATTTTCAATTTAATTTGATAGTGTAACTTTGGTTTTAATAATGAAGTCTTTATTTGTAGAAATGGAATCATTTTCATAAATGTTCAAACATAGAAATACATTTCATACAAAAATACAAAATAAATACATAAAGGACAATAAACAAAAAAAATAACCTACGTCAGTGGATTAAAATAAGTCATTACGTAATTAACATGCGTACAAGTTCATTCGGAATCGAAAATAAGTGCTTTTAAATGTGAAGTTACGAAACCTAAGAAGAAAATTAGAATCATCCCATTTTGCCGTGACGTGCGAATGTCGAAGCACCGTCACTTGCTTGAAATTTTATTTGTGCCGATTGCATGTCTTTGTTGTAGATCCCCAGATGATATCCAACAAACACCACCCAGTACGACTTGCTATGTTGACCTATCATTCGAAGATCTTAAACAAAAAGAAGCAATCATCACATGTCAAACCTTGTTGTATAGAAGGAAACACTTTTCAATAAATGCAGTAGTAGGCTCAGATTTTGTATGGTAGCGGCATACATGGCACATGGCGGTCTACAAATTATGTTGCCAAACGGTGATTGAACCATTGACCCTCACAATTTGTTTTTGAACACTAGTGCTTAGCCGTTTTGTACAAATACCATCATAGCCATTAGAAATTATTGTAGTTAGTAATGTTAACTACTTGAAATAATACTACCAGCATTATGAGCAATTACCCGATGCCTCAGCAATCGGCAACTACTACCATAATGCATATCAAATGAGTGGCCTGTTTTGTTGCAGTTTTGTGGGCACTTGTCTTGTTTCACACACAAACACACGCGCGCGCGCGCGCGTCATGAGGCTCAGAATTCTATTAACTCAGTGGTCATACACCATCACTTGGCTGATCCTTATGTTGTCAAATGGCCTTCATAAGTACCCCCGCCAAGTTGTATGGCTCGTGTTACTTATTCATGAATTCATCATAGCCCATACCAATTACAAGTGGACCACAACAGGCCACAAAACTTGCACTAAACACGATTATCAAACTGGACCAAATCTGCCAACAAAACTTCATTACAAAAGAAACCTGACTTAGCAGAAAAACAGGCCACAAAATGGCACCAAAACAGACCACAAAACTGCACCAAAACAGGCCACAAAATTGCAGCAAAACAGACCACAAAATAGCAGCTAAAGAGTCCACAAAATGGCACCAAAACAGACCACAAAATTGTACCAAAACAGGCCACAATAGTGCAGATACACAGGCCACAAAACTGCAACAAAACAGACCACAAAAGTGCCACAAAACAGGTCATAAAACTGTAGCAAAACAGGCCACTCATTTGCAGCAAAAAAAAGGCCACAAAATGGCACCAAAACAAACGACCATACTGTACCAAATCAGGCCACATAACTGTACCAAAATAGGCCACAAAACTGCAGATACACAGGCCACAAAACTGCAGCTACACATGCCACAAAATGTAAACAAAACAGACCACAGTGCAGCAAAACAGACCACAATATGGCACCAAAACTGCAGATCCACAAAATGGTTGGTAACGGCAGCTACAAAGGCCACAAAACTGCAGCTACACAGGCCACAAAAGTGCCACAAAAACACACAATTTCACAAGAGGCAAAGAAAACAGACCACAATATGGCACATATGACCTAAAGAAAGAAAACCTGCAGACTCACACACACACACACACACACACACTATCACACAGCAAAACACTCACACACACACACACACACATTATCACACAGCAAAACACTCTCACACACACACACACTCACACACACAAAAACTAGCAGAATCACAAAATTTCACAAAAAACCGTAGATCCACAAATGGCACCAAAATGGACCACAAAAAGTGCCACAAAATGTTTCCAAACCTCGCAAAGAAAAAGAGACCACAATATGGCAAAGAACACTCAGAGCAAAACACACACACACACAAAACTGCAGAATCACAGCCCACAAAACTGCAGCTACACACACACACACACACACACTCTCACACACGCACCCGAAAACTACGTAATCCAAAATTTCACATCATCAACGGTAATCACGGCCCAAAAAAAAACGAGAATCACGGCCACAAAATCGAGAATCACAAAACGTAAAAAACTGCTTTTAAACCCAGAAAACTGCAAGTATGCCCACAAAACTGCATATATATACCAGAAAACTGCATAGAGAACCCCAAAAAATTGGTTTTAAACCCAGAAAACTACAAGTATGCACAAAAAACTGCATATAGATATGAACCATCACAGGTCGAAATGTAAACCATCACAGGTCATAAATTTAAACCATCAGAGCTCAGAAATCTAAACCATCACAGCTCATAAATTTAAACCATCAGAGCTCAGAAATCTAAACCATCACAGCTCATAAATTTAAACCATCAGATCCACTCAATTGCACCAAACAGTGAATCAAATGAGGTACGAAATAAACATGAATCACATGGCCACACACACACACACACACACCCAGACATTACATATTTCATTTGTCGCTCTTATAAATGGCTCAGAGATTAGATTTCATCATTATCACCCACTTTGGGACAACATTATGTTGCCAAATGGTTGTACATAACCATTGGCAACAATAAGTTGCACAGCCAAGTCGAGTGCTTCACCTGTATATTTGTGCCCTAATTTCATCATTGCCATTACAAACCTGAAACATGAGACAAAATTACTCATTAACAAACATGCATAAACAACTACATAGTACACTTATCCAAAATACATACGAGTAGTACGAATAGTTAGACATAGTTAGAGTTATTACAGTCATCCATATTGCCATGAAGGGCAACAAAACATCCAAATTAGTACGTGCTTGCCAAGAAGGCCAAATGTAAAGACAATATTCAAGTTAATACATTCATCCAACAAGTTTTAAGGTCGTAATCCAATTTTTGTCATAACGAAGAGCCTACGTGGAATTTTGGTTAAGCTTCCCCTTGCAACAACATTCCCACCCAATGCTGCCTGTACCGTTCCGGTATGCTATAGAATTCATCCACCTTTTGTTCTGTCGCCAAAATCATGGCATTGGCGGTCAATGTATCCTCCATGTCTAGGTGGAGCTTCTCTAGCTCTCCGAAAACCTTTTGTCTTTTGTCAGACAATCTTTGGTTAAACCCTACCGCATGCACCAACTCCATCATGACCTCCTTCGTGTCATCCATGTAACTCCCAATTTTCTCATTAAGTGCCGCTTGTCTTGCCTCGGCCCTTGTCAACTTCTTAGCCTTTTTGGCCGGGGGATTGGTTTACGATGCATTGGCATTGGTTATGGGAGTGATGCGATTGGCATTGCTCGTGGGAGTGGAGGGATTTGCCGTTTGAGAACCACCGGCGGATAGGTCTACGAAAGCGGAATCTCCATACACAAAGCCACCATCGGCATACCTAGGAGTGTAGCAATCATTGGTCCCAATAAAGGAATCCTCGTGGACGGGTTGAACAATTTCTTCGTCCGAACCATCATCCCGAATTTCAGGGGGATCCTCTGCCAATTCACCCGTAGCTCTATCCTTCCCAAATAATATTTCCCAACTTGGAAACATGGGAAATGCCTTCCCATTCATCCCACTCGCTTTGGGATGGAACTACACATGATGAAATCCAAAATATTAGTGGATTAGAAGGACGGTTATCCGCGCGTAAGTTAAAATTGTAAATGGGGGAGTATGTTACCTTCACATAATCCTCCCACACATTCTCTGAATCCACTATGATGGAATGAGTGTCATGGTTCCAACTAAAACCGCTTAGCCTTCGCATATCGGCAAGCAAACCATACTTCTCTTTCCAATTTTTGACCTTGGACTCAATATTTGGATTGGCTCTTATCGTTGTCCCGGGGAACATGTTGTGGAGAAGGATCTCCACAGCCCTGAAGAAACCTGACTTGAATCCATTCTCAGCTCTCCATTTGGACCCATCATTAAATTCTTCAAGCATGCATGTTAAGAGACCTTCCTCTTCTCTAGCAGTCCATAGCCTCCGGGGTTTTTTTTTCCTTTTCATTGGCCTTGTCCTTGTCATTACCCTTTCCCTTGGCCTTTGATGGCTTCGATTGAGTACTTTGTTGAGAATCCATTCAGAGAATAACCGACTGATATTCATTCATTTGTTAATATTCATTCACATAAAAGAAGTGTAGAAAAAACATTGATAATGGCGTAACACAATATCAAACCAGACATGAACATCACGAAATTCAACAAATGAGTCATTACACGAAAAAATTGTTTGAACTCAATACATTGTTTGAAATCGGACAACAAGTCGAAGAACAATATTACAACCTCAGGAAAAATTGGTTAAATGATTAACTACGCCACGGTGGGACCATGAGCTAACCAATCGTTGTACATTTGAGTTGCCAAATTATCTCTCATTTCGGTCCATTGTGTGGTGGGCTCGATGGTGTCAATATAGTCATCTAGTGGGACTATATGCACGTTCGCTTGCTCCCAAGCAATGTACTCTTGTTCAACCGGATCCACTGCCATTTCTCGCTTAATAAGGTTGTGGAGAAGGCAACAAGCAGTGACTATGCGACATTGGGTTCTAATGGGATAGTAAGAGCAAGATCTCAAAATTGCAAATCTCATCTTCAACACCCCGAAGCATCTCTCAACGACATTTCGAGCGCTTGAGTGTTCCATGTTAAAATACTCTTCCCGGCTCTGGAGTTGATGTCCTTGCCTCCAAATGTTATTGTGGTATCGTTGCCCCCTATAAGGGGCTAACAATCCCGGTCCGTTAGTGTAACCAGCATCCACGAGGTAGTAACAACCTACAAAATGCAACGCATTGACTTATATGTGATTACGCTGACACAAGTGTGGAGCTATTTCCAAATAGGCCAAATTTATTACTATGACATACCCTGTGGAATTCTCAAACCATGAGGCCTCACCAACGCATTTCGAAGCACTCTCGAGTCTGTGGCGGACCCTTCTCAACCAGACAATGCATATATGAATCGTAGGTTTCGACTACAAACTCCTAATACATTCGTTGCATAGTCACCCTTCCTTGACCTATAACGTGCCCTGTCTTCGATAGAGGGGAGGACCGGTACGAAGGTACCATCTAGCGCCCCTAGACAATTCTGTTGGACACAAATTTTAGTACTAAGTTGAAAAGAATTGACATAAAAGTAAACGGGAAACATTCAAACCATAATTGGGAATGTGATTTTACCTCAAACCACTTCCACCTATGGTCCGCCTCGTTAGCAGGAATAGGTTGGGGATGATACCACAATTGGTTGTACAGTCGCAGCACCGCCAACAAAACTGCGTTGAAATGTCTACTAACTGTTTCCCCCGACCTCACAAAATGGAACTTGGTTGGCCTATTCTTGTTATGGTGCCCGAGGATCCACAAAAATATAGCCACTTTTTCCACAACTGTGACATCCCTAGAGTTTTGTAAGCCGCTTTCTTCTAGTAAATGGCACAACCTCATAAATGTATGCCTATTTACTCTCAATTGGTCGTGGCAATTTTTGTCATCACCACGTACTAACTTATTCAGTGCGTCAACTTGGTTTTGGTAAACATTAGGGTTTGCATGAATACGGGGCCTTCGTCGAACCCTCATCAAGTCATTAATTAACATGTAAAGCATGAGAGTAGTATTCACTACTCTCATGATACATAACATTGCTACCACAGCCTTACGCATTAACTTCCTCCATCGTTCACGAATCGTTAGTCTTGCCATCTGTTTGCAAAACAAAAATTCCTTCCAAATTAGGCAACCTCAAACGAATTCATCTGAAATAATGTGGTCAACACGCTGTGGTCAACAGGCTGTGGTCAAACTCGGACTCTGTAGGGCAAAATCATAAACTACGAGGTCCATAATAATTGGATGAAATTAAGCAAAACTAGGGCACATTCATGTTTTTCCTTTTTTTCAAATGAAAGCTGTGATATTAGGGCACAATCCCTCACAAATTAGGGCACAATCTCTCACAAACAACTCGAAAGAGAAAGTAGATTCAGATTAGGGCACAATCCCTCACAAATTAGGGCACAATCTGCCACAAACCCAGCGAAAAATAAACCAGATTCACAAATTAGGGCAAAATCTGTCACAAACAAGCCAAACATACATCAAACTAGGAAACAATCTGTCACAACCATGGCGATCCGAAGGTCGGCCGAAAATGAAACCAGTTTACATGTTAGGGCTTCAAAACCATTAACAAAAACCACCACTTTTCGGCATAAATCTGAATTCGAAACCAACATATGAAACATAGAAGATGATTTACAAGTTCTTGAACCATACCGTGGGTTGCAAAAGCTTCAAACGCGACCAACAATGGAGTTAAAACGATCGAAAACCCTCCTCTTCTCTCTCTTCTGTTTCGTCGGCCCAGAAACGAGTGAGAGATGTGAGATGGTGATTCATGACCCCACCCCTTTCACCTGGATTTGGAGGGGTAAAAGAAGGAGAGAAAATACGAAATCGGGGTGGATTTGCCACCGACGGGGTTGAGGCCAGCGTTGGCTAACGAGGGTGAAGGGGGAGTCCATCTCCCAACAGTGGTTTATATCAGGGTAACAAAACGCCTTCCCAAACGCCGGTTTGGGGTGGGCCCAGGATTACAAATCCGGGCGACCCCAAATCTGGCTCCTACTCCGGTCGCCAAACAAGGTGTCAATATTTTTAGCAAAAATGGGAAATCACATGACATCTGTTTATAGATATGAATCAAAATGAAGCGGATTCTCGACAGTTGCCAAAAAGCTGCACCTAAAGATATGAATCAAAATGAAACGGATTCTCGACAGTTGCCAAAAAGCTGCACCCTGTGCAGTTGCATTTTTCTGGCCACTTGCCAGACCTAATTCAATGATTGCTTTGGTCTATATAGATCTCGTGGAGACTCACAATAGTAGTTTAAAATCATGTTAATTGGGTACTAGCTTTAATTATAGTACATATTTGTATGTGAACGTAGTAAAGGACAAATCAAATTGTAATAATTCAAAATTTCGTAAATAAAAATTTTGATTTATTAATTCAATTATTTAATTTTAATATCTCTAATTAAAATAATTTATTATTTAGTTTCAATAATTCAAATAAAAATTTATTTTTTTATTTTTTGCGTCGTAAATCAACGTATGCACACCGGATATTACACCATTTCGCGTCCGGAAAGCCCTACAAATCCCCCAACTCTTATTTTGTCCTCTTATAGCTAGCATCACCTCATTAATTGCCTAATTTGGACATATTTCTATTTTTGGATAGCCTAATGAACCATGTGCCCAATTTTGACTTTTCTTCCAACTTTGAATTTACTTTTACTACATGCTAATTTGGATTTTAGTGGCGTTATGAGAGGGAGAGAGAGGGGACGGTTGGGAGTTAAAAATGGGAGAAAAATTACTTTCCTCACCGTATAATTTCACAGCGTGTATCCGTACGCGCGTTCGCGCACAGTTCGGCGCCGTCTTTCTTCTAAATTCCTAAGCTTTATATTTTTGTATTCTCCTAAGACTACCTAGAGATTTGCAAACACTCTTATTCATTTCCCTTAAGTTAGTAGTTCTTTATTTATTTTGGTAGTACACTAGTTTGTATTTTTAGCGCATAAAACTAACTTTTTAGGGTATTTTTCGTCCCGATAGAAGGGAACTTATTCCCCAATAAAGATGAGACACTTTATATCCTATTAATAATAGCCACATAAGGCTATATATATATATACATATATATATAGTTACTTTTACTAAAAAGTGTATATATGTAGGGAATGTATATTTATGACACCCCAGACTAGTTTCGTATGTATAACTAGTACCCAAAACTACTCACCTATGCCCTAACCCAACGAACCTAGACACTATATATCGTTTCCTACGAACCTACAAACCCATTACTTGGGCCACAAGCTAGACTTTGCACCTAGTGAAAGTTGACCTTATCCTAAACTAGCCATTAAAACCTATTATTTTTACTTTACCAAAGGTTTTTTGGACGCTTATGGAGAGAGGGGAAGGTTGGTTATTTTGGGGGAGGGTGTACCCATTGTTTTGCCTATAAATAGCAAGGATTCTTCATTTGGAAAGGCACACCAAAATCCTCTCCTCCTCCACCTTTATAGTTCTTCATGAGTTCTTGAGAAATTCGAAGTGTTCTTCGTGAAACTCATCCTCCACTATCACTCTCCACCACCCTTGACCACCCCTACACACTACAAGAAAAATCATAATTTGCGAGGAATGAAAATCGTCATAAATGACACACTTTTCCTTGCCAATGGTATAGGCGAGTAAAATATTTTGTCACCAATTTTATCGACAAAGGGTTGTCGCAGAAGGTCACATGGCGAGGAAATTCTTATTTCGTTGCCTATAATGAGTTTTTGACAATGAAATAATTTCCTCTCCTATATTGAGTTTTGGCAAGGAAATATTTCGTCTCCTATATCGATGATTTTTTGTCGATAATTCATCAATTTCCTCACCAATAATGATGGAATTCGATCCTGGAAAATTGCATAGGCGAGGAAACTTTTCGTCGGCAAGTAATTTAATTTAAATATTATAAAATTACATAGGCGAGGAAACTTTTTGTCGTTAGAAAGCTTCTTGGAGAAACCTCTTTAGTGAGAAAAAATTTCGTCGCCTAAAGAATATATATGAGTAAATACGGAAATATTTGTTTGTGCAATATGAATCTTGTTTAATAGTTTTTTAGGAGACCTTTTAAACGGTGCAAAAAAATTGAAAAATTATTTTAGTAGTTACATTTTTTTAAATTTAAAAATTGCACATAGTTTTGTAGGAGACCAACTTTATGAGACAGAGGAATTATTCTTTCTTTTTATTAGTGTAAAGTTTATTCATATCTAAAGCCAAGGCAGTACAATGATTTCATAAAAGTTAAAAAAATGAACCAAAATTACCAAAAACTGAATCATAAAGCACTTTCTACAAATGCAGGCCAATCACTTATCCGGTAGGCTTAGGTCATCTTCAACCCACAAATCTCCATTCCTCCATTTTGGAGGATCAAAATATAATTTTATATTCAAAAAGTGAATTTGAAGGGTTTCACTATTCATGTGAGCTCCAACCCAATAATCTTCATTCCTTCATTTCTTAAACATATTGGTTGTATCATTAGAGGGTGAGGACAAAAAAAGGACATGAGAGGAATTTGGAAGGATGAATAGTGAAATGGAGGTGATCCTCCATAATTTTTTGATCCTCCATATTTGGAGGGTGAAAAACAATTCTCCAAATTGGAGGAGAAAATGAAGGATGGGTTGGAAAGAGATTTTCCTCAAAAATGGAGGAATGAAGGCAAAAATGGAGTTATGAAGGGTGGGTTGAAGATGCCCTTAGGAATCAAGATTTTGGTAATAGAATATCCCTAAGGAAACCCAGCTCAAACACTAGAAAACACATGAAATCATCAAGCAGACACCCGTGATCCATCGTACCCTCGCACCAGGAACGATGGAGTGACCTCAAGGGCAGACTTCGGACGCGCTGGTCTAGAAATCGGCAAACCCGACAAACCCTCGCGACCACGGCAAGCAGGAGATTGTTTTGAGGGCCAAACAAAACCCACAAACACAAATGGTTGAAATTTCCCAGAGAGGGGAGGATGGGCCCAAAAGGTGATTGGCTGGCTAAAACATAGCGGAAAGATAGAAAAACAGAAAATTAAGCTCTGTTTGGAACTTGAGGATGAAATGAAAATTGGAGAGAAAATAATAAGAAGGAAAGTTTGAGGGAAAATTATGAAAAAATTGGAAGGAAAATTATACTTGTTTTTTAAACTTTTATTTCTATTTCTTTAGGAACCAAACAAGAGAAAGAAATTTTTTTAAATTTTCCATCCTCTTTCCTTTCCATCCCTAAATTCCAAACAGGGTCTAAAAGTAGAAAAACCCCAGCTTTTGGATGTCGCTAGAAGCTTCCGCGTCGGATTTCAATGACTCATTTTCCGGAGAAGCTTAGCCTCACTGCATTTCTACACCTAAACCCGATAGGTGGAGGTGGTTAGACGGAGTGGGGTTAAGAGAGAAGGAAGACAGAAAAAAAAATTGGAAAGAGAAACGGTGTTTCAATTAATCAAATTTCATTTTCATTCCTTTCCTTTTTTTTCTTTACTCGAAACTCATACTTGAGTAAATTCCTAAAAAGTTCACTCCACTCCTTTACCAAAACTTTTACTATTAAATTGAGGTTTACTAAAATCAAAGGAGACTTAAATTTTTACTCAAAAATTTTCAATGCTATTTCTCCCTCGCAAATTTACAACTGTGTAAAAAACTTCCCAGCCGGCCCTAGCTTCTGCCCCATTGAGTGAATCTGACACGACCAAATTGAGGCCGCGCGTGTGGACACTCCAGCAGTCAGCCGATGATCAAGAAGGGTGCATTGGGGTCCTCTCTGACAAGGACGATGCATGGTGAATTTCAAGAAAAGCCGTATTTTATTTGTATTGATTTAGGTTTAGTATTTTTATTTAATATGTTATAATTTAATCAAAATATTCTACGAGTATTTAGTTTCCTAGTTTATTTTGATTGAGATTTCCTATTTTTGAGGACACTTAATCATGAACAATTAGGCTTGATTTTATTTCCTAAAGTTTATTTTTCGTATTTTAGGAAGGTTGGCTAAGTTTAGAAATTCTACCATTATAAATAATAATGTAAGCCTCTTGGCTAGGAGAGTTGATTAATATGTTGAGCATTTTCAAAAGAGAGAGTATCTATTCTTTTCCTATAATTCTATTAATCTGCAGGTTATTAGATTGTAGAAGAGTTGTTTTTTATTCGTGGGGTTGATCTTTGTTCTTGTTCATATTTCTAACTGCGTCAAGGGATACACGGGGCTGTGCTTGGATATCGTTTTATTGGGGACCAACAAAAATCAAAAAAGGAAAGGTAGATCTCAATTCTGCGTTTTTCGATCAGTTTACTCCGATAGGCTGGTTCGATTGAGGTGAAGGAGTGGGAGTTAACTCTCGCTATTCAATGATCTGATTGCTGTAATCACTACTATTTCAAATGGAATAACAGAAGCCTCTATCTCCAAACCTTACAAACCATAAGAACTAGTGAACAAGGGAGTTTAAAGTCCTTATTTGCAAGGCGTTCAAACTATTTCTCCGGTCATTTGGTGATGTTTCTCCGGTCATATGGTGAGCTTAGACTGCTATAACCCACATTTGGGTTATTGGGTGAGTATTTTTTAGTTCTTTAATAAAATTTGAAAACAAACAGGAGCTATGTTGCTTCTTTGTTATTCCACCTTGAGCTTTAGGCTTTTAGTATTGGTTTTGAAATCGACTGGGTGTGGGTGATCGAAAAAGTTTGTAACCATTTACGGGTCTATTGCCATTGCTTAGTTTTGGTTGTGGACTGTATCTGTTTGGATATGTTTTGAGTCGATTGGGTCAGTAAGTTAATTGGTTTCTCAGATTATTAGGCTGATTCCTGTTGGCGCCTGAAGCTTTGCTTTTAATTTGTGTTTCAAGAACTTGTATTTGATTGTATTGATTTCGCTCTGGAAAGGGTTGGTTTATTGCAATTGGAGTGTTTCGAGCAAATCAGCTTCATAGGCTTGGGTTTCGCAACTACAACTTCATATAGAGTTCGTTTTAGATTTTTTGAAATCTTGCAGGGTTGGAAGTGAGGCGCAAATTAATCTATGGGAAGATTTAGTGGAAGATTTAGCTTAGCATATTTAATGGGATATTCTGATCATCTTGCAGTTGATAACTGTGAACCTTTGCCACACTGGGAGGAGCTTTATCATAGGAATCCCAATGACAATGACTATTTTTCAGTCTTGTCTGATGATGGCTTCGATCTAGATGTATTTTGTGCTTTCGAATTCAGTCCTTTGGGTAATAATATTGATGGCTCATGTTTTTCATCAAATCTAGTTGGTCCTGAAGAATTGCTTGGTTGGTTACACGATACTGGGAGCTTAAATATGACTCAAACAAAGGATGCGCGTTCTTTCATTGAGGTGACATCAAGTAAGACTCAATCTTTAGTGAAGGATTCATTTCCATATGGGTTGTGTAGTCGAGAGGTTATTCTTAACGTAGCAACCAAACTTGTTGAGGGGATGGTTAGTGGGAATGATAATGATCTTGACGCCTCTCAAACTCGTCCAACGTCTCTCGTGGATAATTCTAGGACTTATGAACCAAGCCATAGCCATAAATCAGCTCACATGAGAACCATATGCCATCTCAACAAAGTAAGGTTGAACATATTTCAGATATGTGCCATACTAGAGAAGACGAAGGCAAGCATACTACAAAAAAGTACTACTCTGCAAGGGATTGCACCAAATAAGGAGGCACAGATAAAGGGATTCATGAGAAACACTCCCGTAGTTGGGCTAGGAGGAGTCATAAGCAAGGCTCTTATTCCCAACAGTCTTTTAAGGGGAAATATCCAGTCATATTGGGACGTGACTTCCTTCTAATTGATCGAAAAGTTCAGTCTACCCTTACAGCTACCAAGGCCTTTTGTTTTTTTCATCGACTGAGTTTCTCACCCGTTGAGATCCTCAGCATTAGCAAGTCTCCTGAGGACCTTATGAATTGTGACTCTATATCTTTCGCACAGGGCATCTCCATCGTTGATAAGTTAGCTAATACTTTAGGTGGTGAGCCAGTTCTAATGTCAGTTGGAGATATTGAGACGCCTCCGATCAGTATAGAAGCAACTCTTCCATATCAAGGTTCAACTGTGAGGAACCTCAAATCTAAGCGTATTATAGCTTTTCTCTCTGAGGATGTCCTTTCCTATGAGGACTTCCTTTTCTAGGATTCTGCAACACAACATCTACAAAAATCACCGTTGCAAGAACAAAATAGTGGATCTAACAAGGTAAAAAAGGAGGAATCATAAATCAATGCTGAAGAGAGTAGGATCATTGACTCTGGGGATGGAAGTCTTCATGTGGTGCGTTCATCCAACAACATGTTGAGATATCTCAGGTTTGTGCAACTTAAAGCATCTAGGACTTGTAGTGCTAAGAAGAGAGGACATCATTTGGGCACTTCAGAGATTTACAAGGCTTTTAGACATTTCTTAAGGGTGAAAAACATTGATGGTGGTCAATCTGTCAAGCCTTTCAAAGAATTTGCAAGGCATAAGCGCAAATGAACACACTCCATTGAGGATAGCTATTTTGATCCTCATGTCTTTCGTGCTCCACAGCGTCGCGTGCTGCCCTAGTATCCTTTATCTACCTTTTCTCCTCTAATATTTTTTTGCAGGTGCTAGTGTTTTGCTCATGTGTGTTTGTTTTGTTGCCTTCGTATAAGTTTATTGAGAGTAGGCGTTGCTTCTATTGTTTATTTTAGTCTTTGTTCTGCTCGTCTCCCAATTAGGTTTATATGTGCCTTGTACTCCTACGAGACTATCACTATGTTCTGTTTTTGTAGGCCTGAAGCTCAGTCGTGACAGGTTTGCTACGTTTGGTCTCCGCCTGTCGTCAACGCCCTTTCCATGTATAGGAGACATCACAATTGGATTAATGAAATTTCCATCTTTTGGCAAAAAAAATTTTACAATTATGCTATTAATGAAGCTTTTACTCAAAGTTACGTTTGGATTTCGGTTTGCCCATTAAAATGCTTCATATCAAATGAATTGATATGTGCATATGGCTGTATATATACTAATTTCGTTGGAACACCGAGTTGAATTCTTGATATATACTAGGCATTATGCAACAATATATTTAAACGTCTGAACTTGATATGATCAGCTAAGTCTCATTCTTGGCAATTTTTCTTCCTTAGTGTTGCTTGAATATATGAACTTGTAATTTGTTCATAACTCTGTTTTTAGAGATATAGTTAGCTCAAGCTATAGCTAAGTTGAGAAATCGATGACCAATCGCTGCTCTTGCATGTCTATTTTCTTCCAGCTACATATCCAAAAGCCCTGCATTTGGAATCACTAATTAATGTATTAGATATTGAGAAAATGGCGAACAAGTGATTATTTGATTTATGGCCTGTATTTGGAATCACTAATTAATGCTACAGATAAAAAAAAAAACACGCATTCGAATGCAACTTTTACACTTTTTAATACATTACACTTACTTTTATACTCTTTTCACACATTTCAACACACTTTTGAAATTTTAACATAAGCTTGTAACGACCCGGAAATTCGCGTAAAATCTTCGAATTGCACTTTTAAATTTTCGTATAATAGAACTAATTGAGATTTGTAGTACTATCAAATAAGATCCATATTGAATATTTTTAGAGATTCGTTTTGAAAGATACCTACAATATTTTTAAGAGGTGTGAAATATTAAAAGTGGACCAACAAACACGGACGAAGAGAGTATCAAGGATCCTTTTGTAAGTAGCTCTTAAATAATTTCTTAATTAAGTTAACATTTTTTTTTGGGTTTTGTTAACATGTGCCCCTAAGGGATATGATAAGAGTGCATTAACTCCTTCCTTTAACACTATTTGTATGGGGAATCTAAGGTTAAAATTAGAGCCATAAACTCCTTCATTAATACTTTTTGGGAGTAAATTTTGTGTTTGTTTGACGAAAGTACCCCGATCAAATGTACATACCGTTTCGACTCTCTCCCAAAAATTAATTTCCGTGCATTATTTTCCATCTCCGGAACATTATTTTTATACAGAATTTTTTTTATAAACAAAAGACATTAAATATTATATTTAACAAAGTCATATCAGATTGAAATAATATTAGCAATGCAAACATTTGCCGTATGAAAAAAAAAATGCACTGGGACACTTTCAAATTTTTTAACAGTTTTCGTATTTGCGGTTGCTAACATTCTTTAATAAAATAAAATATTTCATTTTCTCATAAATTTTAATATGATAATAGGGATGGCAATGGATCGTTTTGGTCTGGGTTTTGCAATTACCATACCCAAACCCAAAGTATTTATCTATACCCAAATCCAAACCTATATCCGATGGGTATGAATTTTAGTGCACCATAACCAAACCATATGAATTTGAATTTTATCCAAATCGCACCAAATCCGCATTAATATTCATTTCATTAATGAATATATGAAGGAAAAAGATTATATATTAAAATAAAAAGGTAATATGATTTTTCTATTAAACATCTAAATCCCAACATAATCAAAGAAAATAACTAAATAATAAACTTTTCTTAAGAGGTTCCTATGGAGACTCTTGAGATTTTTAAAGGATTTGAAAAGAATAAGATTGGAGATAAAATAAAAAGTCCCTGAAAGTTATGGATTGAAAAATAAAAATTACATGTACATAAAAAAATATATATATATCCTATAAATAATATTATATGGATCGGTTTGGGTTTGGGTTTGGCCGAATACTATAGCTAAGACCAAACCCAAATCCAAACCTGTTGGGTATTATGTTTTGAAAACCAAACCCACTCCATGGGGAGGAAAAAATATAAAAAATCGCAACAATTAGGTCGGTTTGGTTTGGGTATCCATCAATTTTGGGTGAAATTGCCATCCCTATATGATAAGACTTTGTTAAATATAGTCTTCAGTGTATTTTTTTTTTCAAAAATTTCTGTATAAACATAAGGCTCCGGAGAAGGAAAATAATGTGCGGAAAATCAATTTTGGGTAGAGGAAGCCGAAAGGGTGTGTATTTCTCCAAAAAAGTATTATTGAAGGAGTTTATGATTCTAGCTTAACCTTAGATTTCCCATGCAAATAGTGTTAAAGGAAGGAGTTAATGCACTCTTATCTTATGTCTTAGGGGTACATGTTAACAAAATTGTTTTTTTTTTTTTTTTTCCAGTTGTGGCTTGTGATATTCAATTTATTCTCTCAATACTAGCGCATGCCTGCGCATAAAGACGTGACTCAAAGAATTTGATATTTAATATGACTACCAGTGTCCTAAGTATCCGTACTAAGATGTGACAAAATTATTTGCGGCAAAAAGGCACACAACCACATGCTTTGATTGCAACCAAAACTAATCACCCGTTGTTACTATTGACAACCTCGACTATTGTAAGACGAGCACTACTACGTACACAAAAAGGGTACCCAGAATTGATCCCGAATTTGAAAATCAACGGCCCAGATTCATTTGGAATGAATCTGGACCGTTGATTTTCCAATTCAGATTCATTTCTGGGTACCCTTTCTAGGTACCCAGACTTGCTGATTGTAAGACACAACAGCTCCTTCAACAACTTCACTTGAACAAAACAAAAAACATTTCTCCCTTTGAAAAGTCGTCCAATTTTATGATAAAAAAGTAAATAATCTAAAACATACAAAGGCCGTTCAATATAGAAATAAAAAGGTAGAGATTTATAGAGGAAGTATGTAATTCCAAAACCGCTCTCTTTTATTATATAGATAGATATAAGTGTAGATCTTAAGTAAATAAATAAATTTAAAAAACCCTGCAGTGGCCCGAATTATGCTTCCCACAAAAGGGCCTAAGAGACCAATATCCATATTAGCCTTAGGCGTTAGGCAGACTCACTCGCTAGGCGCTTGGCAGACTCAGGCGCCAGGCGCTAGGCGGACTCACACGCCATCCGCTAGGCGGATTCATCTGCAAGGCGGACTCACACACTAGGCGCTAGGTAGACTCATCTGCTAGGCGGACACACCCATCAGGCACTGGGCAAACTCACCCGCTAGGCGGACTATCTCGCCAAGCGCTCGCCGGACTTAAGCGCCAGGCGCTAGGTGGACTCACTCGCTAGGCGCTAGGCTAACTCAATCGCTAGGCGCTAGGCGAACTCATCCGCCAAGCACTCGACAGACTCATCCGCTAGGCGGACTCAAGCGTCAGGCACTAGGTGGACTCACACGCCAGGCGCAAGGCGGATTCATTCACTAGGCGCTAGGCGGACTCACACGCTAGGCGCTAGGTAGACTCATCCACCTGGTGGACACACCCACCAAGCGCTAGGCGGACTCATCCGCTAGGTAGACTATCTCACCAGGCACTCGACAGACTCATCCGCTAGGCGAACTCAAGCGCTAGGCAGACTCACACGCTAGGCGCTAGGCAAATTCATACTCTAGGTTCTAGGCAGACTCAGGAGTCAGGCACTAGGTCAATTCATCCGCTAGGCGAACTCACACGCTAGGCGCTAGGCGGACTCATCTACTAGTTAGACTCATTCGTTAGGCACTAGGTGGACTCATTCGCTAGGCACTAAGAGGGCTTATTCGTTAGCGGACGCAGGCGCTAGGCAGACTCATCAACCAAACCTAACAAGTTACTTGGCCAAATCGGACACCCTTTGCCGAACCGAGCACTTTTGGCTGGACCTATTACCTGTGGTCGAGCCGAGCTGAATTTGCTGAATAGGTGGGTTCTAAGGGGTTGCAACGCGTGCTTGACGTATCAGATATGATGTTAGGTGGCGTGTGTCAAGAGGCATGTTAGGTGGCGTGCTACAAAAGTCGTGACAAGTGACATGAGTGACATCAGCCGAAGCAACTGGCCTGCAAGCGTTCTGGCCAAACCACGTGATGCGCCTAGGGAACCAATGATGCATGAGGCACGTGGGGAGCTTGGAGCCCAAGCAACTCCTTACCTGTAAAAGGCAGACTCCCCCAACCAGAAGATATGGGTGTTTTCACAATACCCAACCCTTATCTCTCACTTTCTATCTCTAGAAACTCTTAAGCTCTTAGAGCTTCCTTCATCTTCTTCCTCCTCTAACTTGAACGTCAGAGTGCCTTCTCAGGCTGAATCCCCGGTTGGTTAGGTGCTAATGATGTTGCTGCATGTGCAAGTGAAGAGAAATGCTAGGTGAAGTGGCTCAGGCGAAGCCTCTAAGCGCCTAGGGGAAGGCCTTAGGCAAGGTTCATCCTAGCCCTTCGACTAGCCAAGAACGCTAGGCAAGGTTCAATCTAGCCCTTCGGCTAGGCAAGAGCGCTCAGGTGGAGTGCTAAGCGAAGGCCCTAGGCGAGGTTCATCCTAGCCCCTCGGCTAGACAAGAAGCCCTAGACAAAGTGGATCAAGCAAAGCCTCTAAGCACCTAGGCGAAGGCCTTAGGCAAGGTTCTCCCTAGCTCGTCGGCTAGGCAAGAGCGCCTACGGGAAAGGGCCCCGACGAAGCCCCTCCACGGCTCAAAAGGTTCATGAGAGGTTCACCCCAAAATTGACACCCCCACAAACCCCAATTAGGTGATTTCTAAGGCTAAGGTGTTTTTGTAATGGGCTTCACTAGTACTAGTCCGTAATAGTGCTACTCAAAAAAATTGGTGAACCGTGAATCCGGTCCGGACCGAACTAATCCGCATGTTTTGGATTTTAACCATGGATTAATGGTCCGGACACAGATTCAAAAAATAAAAAACCATGACTCACGGTCCAGACACGGATTTTGATTTTGAAACCGTGGATTAACCGATCCGGACCGTGAGATTTTTATTATGTATAATTTTTTTAAAAAATAAACATATACCTATAGATAAATAATTTTACCACTTTTGTAGCCTACTTTGTTTGGGATTCCAAAATGATATTTGGGTTTTGTGTTTGTGACTGTCTATTTAAATGTGTTTGTTGGCATGTTTAACAAGTTTAATGTTTACGCTTTACAATGCTTAGGCTCAGATTTAAAGCTTACAATGTTTGGAATTCCAAAATGAATTTTCGGTTTTATTTTTTGGCTATCTATTTTGATTCCATGATGTTCAAGTTTAGATTTGCTCAATTAATTTGTTAGAATGTTCAATAAGCTTTTATTATTTCTTTCGCTCTTTCTTTGTTCTTCTTAATTTGTTGGCATGTTTCATTATTTCTTTAATTTGTTGGAATGTTCAATAAGTTTAAATCCGTGGACAAATCCGAAACTAATCCGTGATTAGCAAATCAAATTGGAACCAAACCGTGAGACTTTTAGATCGGACACGGATTTTATTTTTAAAAAATCATAACTCGCAGATTAAGATTGGATTTATGTCAATCCGAATCAATCTGGACCATGAGCACCCCTAGTCGGTAATGGTTGCTTTTCATTTCAATGATATGACGCTTTCGCAAAAGGAAAAATATCGGCCGTTATCGCAGCACGTTTTTCACATATATAAACGCGACTTGAATTCTTGGTTCTCTTCGATTCTAACGTCATCTCACCATATTAAATGGTGTGGAATATAGTGCATGACATATTCAGCTATAGTACTGCATAGGACCCCAAACGAATTTGATTGTACCCGAATGAGAATGTTATTCACGTTCCCATGGTCCCACGTTAGGATGGTGGAATAATAGGACTTTTGGAGCATACTTGAGTTATTGCAAACATTCTCGGACGAGGAAAAAATCTGGGAAAAATTCAAAATGCCCCTAAACATTGGCCTCAATATTAAAAATACTCTTAAATTAACAATTTTTTTAAGCATACTTCCAAACTTCAATTCCGTCATCAAACATATCCTCGCCGTCTGGATTTGTTACCTCACTAACTGAAAATGCTAAGTTGGAACTTAACGAATCCCAAAAACTGTTAAGTAGCTCAAAACAACGTCAGTAAATCTATTCTCACACCACCACATTGTATATCTGCTGCCCCAAGTAAATCTCTTCTCTTTCGTAGAAGTGGGATTGGAGGAGGTCAGAGAAGGCGGAATCGAGGGAGTGGGACGGCGGTGTGAATTGAGGAGGAAGGAAAGAGTTTTTTTTTTAAAGGCCCAAAACGACGTCGTTTTGAATCACTTAACGGTTTTTGGTGTCCGTTAAGTTCTAACTCAGCATTTCCCGTTAGTGAGGTAACAGATCCAGAAGGTGGGGGTATGTTTGATGATGGAATCGAAGCTTGGGAGTACGCGCTTGAAAAAATTGTTAGTTTGGAAGTATTTTTTATATTGAGGTCAAAGTTTGGGGGGCATTTTGAATTTTTCCCAAAAATCTCTATAAATGGCCCGCTTGATACTCACAGCTTCGTTATCCTCAAAACCGAAATTGCGTTTAGCTCGTTATTCTCTGATTTTTGCCATGGAATCCTCACCATCACAAATCCAAGCTCTAGTAACCCAAATCAAGAATGACATTTTCTCACCTACAGATTTTCTCTCATTTGTTTCCCCATCTGCTTATGACACTGCTTGGTTAGCCATGATTCCTCACCCCAAACAGGGAATTAGTTGCCCCTTATTCGAAGGCTGTTTAGAGTGGATAGTCAATAACCAGAAAGAAGAGGGGTTTTGGGGTGAGGATGGGAGTGATGGCATTCCCAACATTGATAGCCTTCCTTCAACTCTTGTATGCATTGTGGCACTTAAAACATGGGGTGTTGGTGAACAAAACATAGAGAAAGGTACGTATCTTTACATCTACATGTCTTGGATAAATCAAGGTGCACGCACTTGACCTAACGGCATGTATGCACTTAGGTAAAATGAGCTTTCGGATTCAACTCCTATGGAAACGAAGTTGATATCTTTCCTAATAGTTTGATTAGGGCTTACGGCGTACTGTAGATTTTTCTAACATGTGACAGTAAAAAAGTTGCACAAGCTATAGTACCCATGTTGAAGAAATAGGAAGTCCAAGGGATTGTCGAAATGGTTAATCGACTTTCCTTTGTAGGGCTTATCAACCCAAGGTTCCAGGTCGATTTCCCTCGATAACGATTTTTCCTTGGGGACACATCACCTCACGCGAATGCGTGAAAATTGTTGTGGGACAGACTTGAGAGATTAATCCAATTCATCGAGACTCTCAAAAAAAAAAACTCTAATCAATTTTCTTTTTTAGGTGGTCCCAACTCCCATAGCTTTACTTTCAATTTGATTATGTACTAACAGCTATTATCTGATATTTCAAATTCAGGGTTAGCATTTATTCATGCAAACTCAAATATGCTTCTCAAAGAAAAATGTGATCATCTTCCTCGTCGGTTTGCCATTGTATTCCCTGCAATGGTTGAACTTGCACAAGCAACAGGCCTTGAGGTTAAATTTCCAAAGGATTTAGAGGGGATAATATCCAATATTTTCCTCAAGAGGCAACAAATACTTGGAAGGTACACTTTGTGCGCTTCTTCCTTTTAATCCCTATTCTCGTTACTTTGATTAATTAAATTTTTTGTTCGTTGTTCAAACCAAAAAAAGATGTAACGCAAACAAATGATGGCTCGAGTTCATGGTAAAAAAATCGGGTGTGATCCTCACTACACGCACTTTAGACTGGAATATCATCCATTGATTTTTCTATACACTTTTTTCTTTATTTATTTGGCTTATGAATAATTTGTTCATGATTAATTTGCAGTGAAGAAGATGTAGATAAGTATCACTATCCTCCTTTATTGGCATATTTGGAGGCTTTGCCCTCATCATACACATATGATGACGATGATATAGAGAGAAAATTAAGTGGAGATGGCTCGTTGTATCAATCACCTTCAGCCACAGCACGTGCATTTCTTGAGACCGGAAACCAAAAATGCATGGAGTACTTACAGTCTCTAGTTCAAAGATGTCCCGATGGAGGTGCATTTTTTTAAAAAAAATCTTTTATGATTTGTTTCGATCATTGGTGGGGACCGAAAGTGGATCCCACAAGCTAATATGTGCACATTGGTGCATGGTTGGTCGGTGCTCGTATATTTAAGCTTCTTTAATCATATGAACATAAAAAGTGACCCCGTGACCAAGGGCCCTTGGGTCTTTGGTTTAGGGTTCAATCTAGCTCCGTGCTATCAATGGCTTTCTCCGTCCTTGTTTCTTCACTTTTTCACTTTCAAGTGTCCGAAATTAATTTTTCAATTTTGAAAATCATAAGAATAAAGTCCTATGAAATCACCGTTTTACCCGGATCTCTTGATTTGAAGTGACAAATGGAATTTGAGTTGAAGAATATTTTCAGAAAGTTGGAACTTTTTAAAGTATAATGATTGTATCTCCCTAATAAGTTGAATTCTCCAAATTGGACATACTGGACGGAGGGAGTATTATGTTTGGTCAGTCCAAATAAGCTCCACTATGGTTTTTGTTTGAGTCATCCGCTAGCGGACGATTTGATTGACCTCCCGAATTAGTTAGTTAGGTTATAATTCACCCACTTTTTACAAGTAATAGGACAAAAGTCAAATCTAACAAACTCTCAGCTTTGATTTTTGCAGTTCCAATTACCTATCCTGTTGATGGAGAGCTAATAAGGCTTTGTTTGGTTAACCAAATACAAAGATTAGGGTTGGCTGAGCATTTCACCGAAGATATTGACAAAATTTTGGAACAACTTTACGGGTACCACCTTATTTCAATATTCTTTAGCCATTTCACCATTCAATTCCAAAACTAATTAAGCATGTTCCTAATTTTTTATTTTTACTGTGAACTAATAATCATGTAGGAGTTACAAGAATCGAGAAGTACGCGAAACAGAACCCCATTTAGTGCCATAAAAAATATACAAGGACTCTTTATCATTTCGTCTACTCCGGATGCACGGATATAATGTAACACCAAGTAAGCCCCAAAAATTTTACTTTCCTGGAAAACACAATGGAAAATGTAGAAACATAAAAATAAAAAATAAAAAAAAATCATTGGCGTCTCAGATTTGTTTTGGAGGTGGTACTTACAGCTCCAGATTAAATTTTGGCCACCCGAAATTTTCTTGGCTTTTTTCTCTATTTTTTTCGCCGTGGAAGGTAACGTCAACTCACTCATAATATTTTGATGGTGCAGGGAGCTTTTGTTGGTTTCTATGTGATGAAGAATTAATGGTTCATATGGAAAGAAACTTTGAATATTTCACAAGTGCATTGTATAATGTTTATAGAGCCACCGACCTTATGTTTGCAGGAGAAAATGAGGTAGAAGAGGCAAGGTTATTCTCAAAGAAATTGCTTGAGAAATCCCAGAAGCTCACAATTGTAAAGGATAATCTTGTCATTTTTCCGAACTTTCAGAGGGTGGTACGTAATTCTATATTTTAATTTCTTATATGAGTCTATAAACGAGCCAAGTAGCGGATGGTACGTAATTTTATATTTTAATTTCTTATATGAGTCTATAAAAGAGCCAAGTTGAACCCATTGCTCGGTCATAAACTTCACAAATTAAAATAAATAAATTGAATTTAGGTTTATTTAATCAATCACTCAAGCCAATTGCAAACTTAATATGATTACACAAAGATAAAAGATGAAATCAATACAATAGAAAGAAAAAAAGGGGGGGAGATATAGCTTCAAAAGTACACAAGACTCTTCTAGTGATGCAACTCACATAACTTTATCATAGCCCCCTGCCTCTTGGTTTTTAAATATAAGGAATAAATATCGAGGATACAAGATTAAATGGGGTAAGAGAAGACCAAAAAGCCTCTCGAGATCCAAAATATTGGAAGACTATCAAGAAAACAACCAAGCAATCAAAACTAAAACCAAAACCCCAAAACCACCCACAAGCAAAAGCCACCACCCACAAAAAACCTAAAACACCCTTCTAAAATGCCAAACCCTTAACCAGGGAATAGCCCTTGCCTTATTAAGGGCTTTCAACTCAGCAATTTTACTTATGACCTCATTCTCATCACCATCATTGCTAAGACCAAATAGCTTATCAACTTCTCATATGGCTTGAGCTTCATCTAACAAAATTCTGTTTCTGTTGTTTATATCCCTTGATGAAATAGACGCAAATAGAGCAGCAAATGCCACTGCTGACCTTAGAATCACACACTTAAAAGAGTTGACAAGATGCCAACCAAGAAGGGAAAAATAAACCTCCTTAAACACACCACTTTCCAAGCTTCTTATACCTAGGTCTGCAAACGAGCCGAGCTTTGCAGTGTTAAAGCTCGGCTCGTTTTCTTAACGAGTCCTTAACAAGCCAAGCCAGATTAATTTACTTAATGAGCCTCTTTAAACGACCCGAGCCTATAAAATGGAGCCAAACCGAGCTTTTGCGAGCTTAGCTCGGCTTGTTTAGTAAACGAGCCCAAAACTCTGCTCGATTAGTAAACGAGTCTAGCTAGCCGAGCCACGAGCTGCTCACGAGCAACTCAACTCATTTGCTACTCTACTTATACCCCACCAACATTGCCCGCTATTACTAGCAAAATATCTCATATAAGCCAAAGTTGAGTTGTTGGGGTGATTTAAAGTGTCAAAAAGTCCCCAGTATGAAAAAATTGTTAAGGAAAATTGTCCCACATTGCTTAGGAGTGGAATAGGTGATCACTTTATATATGTTGGGACCTCTCCACTCATTGCCAATTGGCTTTGAGATGGATATAAATTCTCCACATGGTATCAGAGCGGGGCTTATTCCACTCCACATTTAAAAAAAAAAAAAATACAATCCACGCCCCACGATGACAGTCCAACAAAAAGGCTGCACGATGATAGGACCCAAAAGTGGCCACACGTGACAGACCACAAATGCGGCTGCACGTGAGGGGGGATGTTAAGGAAAATTGTCCCACATTACTTAGGAGTGGAATAGGTGATCACTTAATATATGTTGGGACCTCTCTACTCATTGCCAATTGGTTTTAAGATGGATATAAAGTTTCCACATGGTATCAGAGCGGGGCCTATTCCACTCCACATTTAAAAAAAAAAAATTTCACAATCCATGCCCCACGATGACAGACCAGCAAAAAAGGCTGCACGATGATAGGACCCAAAAAGTGGCCACACGTGACAGACCACAAATGCGGCTGCACGTGAGGGGGGATGTTAAGGAAAATTGTCCCACATTGCTTAGGAGTGGAATAGGTGATCACTTTATATATGTTGGGACTTCTCCACTCATTGCCAATTGGTTTTGAGATGGATATAAATTCTCCACAAAAATGAACATGTTTGATTGTGCCTATTTGACTTTTTATTTTTTATCTTTCATGTTTTCAATTTTTCAAAACTCTACAAGCTTGTTCCAGTGACAATCTTTTCAACTGGCTTTCATGGAATTTATCGGAAAATAGAAAATTTTGCAAAAACGTCAAAAAATGGTTTGCAGAATCTTGTAAATCATTTATATGTAAACAATGAATAACCATTTTCTCAACAGTAAACAGGTTGTCAAAAATGTTTTATTAATGTTTGAAAGATATAGATGCAAAGACGAAAGTGAACGAGGAGAGAACCACATCATAACTAATGCAGACATTCCAACAAGTTGGTTGGCACGAAGACAATCACATGCCTACCAAGACCAAGAGGGATATATATCGTTTTGTATATTTTTCCAAAAAGAGTTCTTGAAACATTTTTCGAAAAATTAATTCCAAAAACAGCTCAATAGGACAGAGTTATGTCTTTGCTCTTGTAACTAAGCTGAAATCATTGTGTTTTATAGATTGAGCATGAGTTAAGGCACCCATGGATTGCTAGACTTGATCATCTTGATAATAGGATGTGGATTCAAGAAAATAAACTTGACACCCTATGGATTGGAAAGGCCTCTTTTTATAGGTACATGATTCTCTATAGTAAACATATTCATTAATTTGTTTATTAATGTTTCAGTATTATGATTAAATCAAATAACAAAATTTGGATTAAAAACGTTAACTAGGTTATCATGCCTCCACAATGACAAGCTAATGCAACTTGCTGTGGAGAATTACAATTTTTGGCAATCGATTTACAGAAAAGAATTGGAGGAACTTACAAGGTATGGTTGATCAATTAATTTGTTCACATTAATATATCAGAAATTTTGTTTAAAAAAAACATTTATTATTAGAAGTCCAAACAGGTAAAATGGGTGATAATAGTCCATTAAAGAGTTTTGGGTTGTGCATTACCACAGGTGGTCCAAGGAGTGGGGACTGAGCGAAATAGGATTCGGGAGGGAGAAAACAGCGTATTGCTACTTTGCTATCGCCACTAGCACTTGCCTCCCCCTGGATTCTACCGTTCGAATCATGGTCGCAAAAAGCGCCATTCTTGTCACAGTTGCCGATGATTTCTTTGACATGGAAGGCTCTTTAGATGAGTTACACTCCTTGACTGAAGCCGTTCAAAGGTTCCTTAATTATGTTTTTCATTACTTTGTTTATTTTGCGATTACAATGTACTCAAGAGACTTAACAAAGGAAAATTCTGTAACCCCAGACCTCATTTTCTCACAATTTCTATCGACATTGCAGATGGGATGGAAATGGCTTAACCAGCCATGGCAACATTATCTTCCGTGCCCTTGATAATATCGTGAATGAAATTGCTGAAAAACACGTTCGTCAACAAGGATGCGATATCATGGAAAATCTTCGTGATTTGGTAAGATCTTCTATCACGTGCGATCGAACTGTTAGACAAGTTTAAATTTCAATAACCTGAGAATATCTGGTCACTGTCAATATTTGGTCTCATGCTGGCATGTTCTTCACTGAGTTGATGTCGGCTATTTCATCTTGTTCTGCTATTGTGGTTGGTATTTTTTTATTGCTTGCGAACTTGTCTGTAACAACTAACAAGGGGATATAGTTTCTTAAGGGTTCGAGTTTGTGCTTTGGTTGGTATCTATTCCATCGGGTATCGTTTTCTTATCTCCTTTGGGTCTGAGGTTTAGTTGCAGGATTCTTCTAAAATGGGTGTGCTCCTTAGATGGGAGCTCAATTCTGCGCTCCCGAAATGGGAACTCGAAGGAAGCTTGCTCCCATCCAGACGGAAACCCGCTCCTAAATAGGATCGGAGCTTCCACACTAATTTTAAGGACAAAATTCCCACTTCTCTTTAAAAATATATGCAAGGAAGAAGAAAAAGAAATAAGAAATAATAAATATTTAGGACTCTCTCTTTCTCATCTCATATTCTACTATTTATCTATGTGTTCGGTATATTTGGCATAAAAGAATCTATAGACATGTAATTTCTCACCCATGTTTATATATGGAAAATACTTATATACGCACTCCCTTTGCGACTATAAAATAAATATAAGGTTATTCATAAATTTATTTATTTATTAAATATTCTCCTGCCCCCAACCTAGGGAGCTTCTACATACTCTCACACAAACTCCCGCCCCCGCTTCATGCAACTAAGGTCTGAGGTGGCATGTGATTGTCTTTTTTTCTGGGTGCAAGGCATGTGATTGTCACGGTGCATATATAGGTGCCAACATAGTTAGGATGCATGTGCCTCATTGTGATACTTTTTTTTGTCTTGGCCCCGATTAATCATTGTAATTCATTTACAAAGATCAATGCTGAAAAAGTTTTTTTTTTCTTTTCCTGTATAATAGTGGGGTGAAACATTTTCTTCATGGATGATGGAAACCACATGGAGCAAAACAGGATATGTACCATCATTGGATGAATATCTTCAGATGGGCATGACTTCCATTGCTACACACACCATGATTCTTCCAGCTCTGTGTTTCTTGAACTATAACCTCAAATCAGACCACTACGAAAGCATCACAAAATTGCTCATGGCTTCATCTCGTTTGTTGAACGACATTCAAAGCTATCAGGTAACTAAATTAACTTTCTCCTTCTCTCATCATTATACACACAAAAGAAAGAGACAAGTAAATAGGGTTGGCCATTTCATCCGCCCCGTCTGAATCCGATCCGATCCCCGATCCGAACGGATCGGCAATATGAAGATTTGTTTGGAGATTGGATAGGATATGGGAATTTTTTTTTTAAATGTTTGGGGATTGGATAGGGGGTGGAGATAGGCATGTCCCCGCCCCGAATCCACTCCGAATCCGTTCCCCGCTCCGTCCCAACCCCGCTCCGCCCCGTCCCCGATCTACCCCATCTCCGAATCCCCAAAATGTAGGGGTCTATTTATGAATTATGAAACTTGGGGTCTCACTAAATTTTCTTCAAATATATGGGGTTACACCAAAATTTCTCCAAACACCTGGGTCTCACTTGTTTCTTGGGTTCCTTAAATCTACACCAGCATAAAATGAACACTGAGTGGTAAAATTAGGCTAATGGATGTTGAATGTTCTATTAATATTTCGTGAGCTAGTGCAAGTTGTATGTACTTACGTTAGGAAAGGATAAAAGAACGGATTTTGAGAGTTTCATTGATTTTCAGCCAAACGAATGTCAGGCTGCAGGACTCTATGGAGTTGTGTGCATTTGTGTGGCTTTAGCAAGTGGAATGAGTTTTAGCGTGACATGTTTTTCCCAATCATTAGAAACATGTTTTTCTAATGATTTTTGGTGTTTTTCTTCGCTTAGCTATATATTTTCCTGTGATTGGAACCTAATTATTAAGCAAAAGCCAATTGAAACAAGTCAAAGTACATATCAATAGATTTGGCCAATTTAGTTTCCATCTTCGCGAACATCTCATTTTAAAAAAATTTGAGGGTTTTGAGAATGTAAACATAATGGAAAACATGGCCTTCTAATGATGTTTTCCAACTAATGGGAGTTCGAAATTCACAATGTTATATGTTGGGCTGCCTGTTATTTTGTTGGGAATTCACACTTTATTTTAGAAAAAATAATTTGTAATTAGGCTTCTATAACTATTTACTTGTTACTCTAGGAAAAATGATTGAATTCCCGAAATTCCCATGGGGATCCCCGTTCCCTCATTTGGAGCGGGATGGAGGATAAAAATAAATTCCCCGTTGGAGATTGGATAAGGGACGGCTATGAGTAAGAAGTTTGAGGATTGGGGGTGGAGATAGTAATCTCCGGCCCCGATCCGTCCCCATGCCTATCGCTGTAAGTAAAATACATATATGGACTCTATAGTTTGCACTCTGTTTTTTGACTTATAAGCGGTTAAAGTTTTAGACATGGCAACATTGTTCTGAAGATTAGATTTGAGTCAATTGCTTGGTCCGAGCTCCAAACAGAGTCTATGCCATTCAACTAATATATCTTTTCACCTAGAACAACACCAAGTATGCGTTTTTGTTTTTCTTTGCTGCATCTTTTGCGGTTAGTCTCTATACCCTTCTTCCAATTCCTGGCTTAAATAACTTATTGCGTTTTACGAAACAGGTCATTCTCTCACAATACATCGACTTAAAAACCGACTTAAGCCAATTCTTGTTTTTATATAGAATAAACTTCGGATCTAATCTAAAAGTTTAACTGACAACAATATATTAAGTGGTCAATTATTTCATTCCAAAAAAATGAGACCTAGGGGCCGTTCCACTAACTTTGATTTTTTGGCTTTTTTGGCTTAGTTAATCCATATGAGGAGAATGACCTGTCTTGAAAAATATGAAAAGTCTAAAAATTCCAAAAAGCTAGGCCATTAAAGTCTCCTTAGTGGAACGGCCCCTTAGAGTATCTAACTAAAATGGAATAAAAAATTTCGCTTACTATTTTGATGACCGTTTGATGTTGATGTAGGGTGAATTTCAAGAAAAGTCGTATTTTATTTATATTGATTTAAATTTAGCATTTTTATTTAATATGTTATAATTTAGTCAAAATATTTTAGAAGCTTTTTGCTTACCAGTTTCTTCTGATTGAGGTTTCCTATTTTATGTTTCCTTATTTTACAAGAATTAGGGTTGCTAGCTAGTAATTTTATTTCCTTTTTAGTTTTAGGGTTGCGACTAGTATAAATAATTGATGTAAGCCTTAGGGCAAGAGAGTTGATTAATATGTTGAGTTTTTTCACAAGAGAGTATCTCATTTTCCTATAATTCTATTAATCTGCGGGTTATTAGATTGTAGAAGGGTTGTTACTTATTCGTGGGGGTGATTTTTGTTCTTGTTCACGTTTCTAGCTGCGTCAGTTGGTATCAGAGCTTAGGCTTGATTCCTGATTGATCATGACACGAAGATATTGTCATGATCGACAAGTTGACGTCGAGTATGTGTACGAGCACGATGATGCCGTGCGAGAAGCACAACTAGAGGTGCGATTCCAGCAATTAGAACAACATGTGTCGGACGTGATTGCCCTAGTCGACCAGATTGCTGCCCTAACTGTTGGGGAGAATCCAACTCGTCGTCGTCTTGTTATACCTCGATTTCCGAAAAAGGAGGAGGTATCAGATGACGTTTCTATCACCAAACCTTTGGCGAACAACTATCAGCCGAGGGAGAGGACAACGGAGGCTACCATTGAGTGGCCTTTTACTACAAATAATATTCTAGATCCAGTAGTGGATTGGAGTAAGCCACCAATTTTCGACGAAGAATTGGTGGAGAAAATTATAGAAAATCAAGAAGAGTTGCAAGAAAAAGTGGTTTCTACGTTGGCATTGTTAGAAAAAGATTTAGAAGAATCAATTGGATTTGATTCTTACAAAAAGCTTGAAGACGGTGCAATTGACAAGAGTGCTAAAGAATTTGTTGATCCATTTTGGGAATTCATCGAAGACTCCATAAGCAAGAATATATGGATTGCTCACCTAGGCGGAATTTGGAAGAAAATCGTTCCCTTACTTTTTGAAGAATTTTCAAAGTTCAGGTTCGAAAAAATTAATTTGAAGTATAAAATTGATGCCGACAAGAAACGCTTTATCAAGTTACTTCAAGCAACGAAAACTCGAGGACGAGTTTTTTCAACAAGGGGAGTTTGATGCAGGGTGGATTTCAAGAAAAGTCGTATTTTATTTATATTGATTTAAATTTAGTATTTTTATTTAATATGTTATAACTTAGTCAAAATATTTTAGAAGTATTTGTTTCCTAGTTTCTTCTGATTGAGATTTCCTATTTTATGTTTCCTTGTTTTACAAGAATTAGGGTTGCTAGCTAGTAATTTTATTTCCTTTTTAGTTTTAGGGTTGCGGCTAGTATAAATAATTGATGTAAGCCTTAGGGCAAGGGAGTTGATTAATATGTTGAGTTTTTTCACAAGAGAGAGTATCTCTTTTTCCTATAATTCTATTAATCTGTGGGTTATTAGATTGTAGAAGAGTTTTTTCTTATTCATGGGGGTGATCTTTGTTCTTGTTCACGTTTCTAGCTGCGTTAGATATTGAGTTTGTTTTTCTTGAATTGAAAACTTTCAATGATGTAATCGACAAAAATAATGATACCTAATACGGTAACACCAAGTTCATTCTTTGTAGACTGTTAATTGTAATTCACATACAAAATAATTCCTTTGATGCTCTAATATCTGAAAGAAACTTCTAATTAATTAATTTTCTTTGTTATTGCAGAAAGAACTAGAGGTGGGGAAGAAGAACTTTGTAATATTGTACTCGAAAGCAAATCCAAAAGTTGGCCTTGAAAATTCAATCAAGTATGTGAAGGAGATACTTGATTCAATGAAGAAAGAGTTAATTGATCATGCCCTAATGGATGGCTTCAATGATTTGTCTAAAACATGCAATCTCTTCCATCTATCCATTCTAAGAGTATTTTACATGTTTTTCAACTCTAGCAACCTATTTGACTCCACCACGGGACTACTTCATGACATCAACAATGCAATTTATGTTCCCATCAAGTAGGAAGAGAGAAAAAAGAGAAGGAATTTATGTAAAAGAAAATAGGTACTTTGTCATTGTACCGGTGTTGAGGATGTATGAAGTATTTATGTTATCCACTTATCGTTTTTTGTCGAAAGATTAGAGTTTTCTTACCTATCGTTTGTTTTCTTGTATTTATTTTTCTTTTTTAGTTTGCAATGATTTCTTCTCTATTAATATTAAGTACATATTATGATTCCTCAACAAAACCAGAGAGAGAGAGAGAGAGAGTAGTTTTTCAGGTTTTTAGATGAGTTGACGGGTAGGCAATTGGCATGTTTTTGAAGAAAATAAAGCTCCAAAGTTCGAAACTCAAAGGCCAACGACCACTTGTATATTTAAATACTTCCAATTGTTTGCTCCTCCTAACTTCGTGCATACTGCAGTGTCATCATTTGTGCTAGTAATATTGGTGAAGATATGGTGTTGATTCGTGCAGAAAATTTACTAAAAGGATTCAGATTAATTTCGGGTATCATCCATAGTGCTATAACCACTACAACAAATTACATAATCACCGACTAAAAATCCTGACCAAAAAAATTTTAGTCTCCAATTTATATACAATTGCCAACCAAATTGATTTTGGTTGGCCAATGGTGATCTTAATCCCCGACCAAATTAATTTAGTTCGGGAAAATGAGTTTTTGCCAACTAGAATAAATTTTTGTCTGGGGAAAAAAAGGCGTGAAGGACATTTTTTGGGGGAAATTTAATTACTGGCCAAATATTTGGTTGGCAATAGTTTTTGCGCGAATTTAAAATTTTGCAATAAAAATTGGCGGGGGATATTTTTATTTCCCAACTAAAAATTTGGTCGGGAATTCTTGGATGATATTTGCCAACCAAAATTTTAGTTGGCAAAAGAAATAAAAATTTGTGGGGGATATTTTTATTTCCCAACTAAAAATCGGGTCGGGAATTCTTGGATGATATTTGCCAACTAAAATTTTAGTTGGCACAAGAAAGATGCATGAGCCATAGTTGTTTTGCACACATGTGATCCAACCCATTGCAAAATAGAATTTTTTGTATTTTAGAAATTATTTTAGCAATCAAACCATTTGTTTCGTTATTTTTTGGATGAAAAATCAATCATTTAAATTTTCTTCTCGATTGAGTTCAAAAAACTCTTCTCGATCGGGACGCAATTGTTTTCTTTTAAAGGTACTTTTTCATCCGATTAAATGCCTAACGATACGCGATCTTCTTAACTTTTTGTATAACTATGGTGTCTATAATATGTAAAAGTTAAACGGTTCCGATCGGCCAAAAAATAAAAAACTTAGGTGGATCTTGGTTTGTCCATTATACCACTTTAAGGCCTCTGGATGCATTAAATTTGATCAGATCAAGCAGTTGCTCATATCAGATGATCTCCACTTTTGGTGACACTGATAAAATTAGCGGGGCATGTAATTCCAACGGTACTTAGATTCACTATTGTAAATATTGAATTGGTGATGCCCTTTAAAATTATGGGAAAAACTAATAATTTTTTGAATAAAACCGAAAATAAACCAAAATAAATTAGTTTTTTGAATTATTTTTTGTCTTTATTCACAAAACTTTAAGTTTGGCTAATAATTTTATACTTTTTAGATTCCTCTCGTCGAGACAAGCCAAGAAACCACAAAAAATCAACTGAAAACTAACAAATGCAAAAAAAAAAAAAAAATTGAATATGGACAAAACAAAAAAAAACCAAAAAATCAGTTTTCCCAAATTAGCCAAATCATCCTAAGATCTACAATGCCCACATCTACACCTAATACACATTTAGCATGTGGAGCCCACACATATGCTACAAACCTAGATCTGCCATGCTACAATTACACTCATTGATACCCCCATACACATCCACTGTACAATGCTATAATTACACTCATTTACACATCCAGTGTGTTGTGTTGCCCACATACTAGTGTGTGTAGAGCCCTAGCCCGTCTTTGGCACACCAAACTAGTATTGGTAAATGGAAGCAGAAAGTTAAGTGATACAGACGCTGTGGTAAGTAGTCTAGATGTTGTGACAAATAACAGAACATAGCAAAACAATCTTGTTCTTGCAAAGCTACTCTGTTTTTTGTCTCTGGTTTTCATCATATGGAACACTTAATCACTGCATATAGAATACTTATCATAGTATTTCGATACTTTTTTTATGGAACACTATACACTAAAATTATTTTGGTGTACCATAGAAAAATTCGTGCATTTAGGGGCATATGCATTGTATGGGTGTGGTTTTAGAGTTTTTAAACAAAGATAGGGGTATGATTATGCATTTATTGTTCATTAAGCTAGAGTTTTTTTTTTTTTTTCCTTTTCTTTTCTTTTATGGGGGACTTATTTAGTATATGAAAGATATTAATTGGATGATTAACTTAGGCTGCTGATAGTGCCAAAACTGAAAGTGTTGCTGCTAAAACTCTGATCTTTTTTGCATCATCAATTACCTACAGGCCCTTTTACCATCATATCCCATGTACAAACCTAACCCTTTAATTTTTTTGTGGTTCACCAAGTTATCTCCTCGTAAAAAAACGCTTTACCACCATTCTCGAAACAACATCTTCTTTCAATCTTTTGGACGCTTCTTCTCCAAACGTCATCTTCTAGGTATTCCACCCTTCTCAAATCTTGTTCTATTTTAATCATTCAAGGTACATGTAGATTTAAGGTTTAAGTATTATATTTTTCTACTTGAATATTTGGAATCACTTGGTTTAATATGATTTTCCTTAATTGTTTTGGGTTTGAACAAAACTTAATGGAAGATTGAATGCAAATACAAGATAATGCAATACACTGCAAATATACTTTGTTAATGCATAAACTTAATGGAGGATTGAATGTGTTCATATCAATTTCGGGGTCAATATCATCGGCAGACTTCTGTTCTTCCCTTAGCCTTATTCCAAAGCTCAGCACAATCTGTTTGATACGATTTTACTTGGGCCTTATTCTTCCAAAAGGAGGGGGGGCAACCATTGAAATTATTAAGATGCTAACAAACACACACCCATGATATTTAAATTCCCCTTTTTTGCTTATACCACATCTAGTATCAACGCTGCTATGGGTACACCACACTCGCGTACTCCATATGTACGCTAACGCATTCCAACTGTTCATTTTAGAAATTGGTGGTGTGGAGTTAAACTCTATTCAGTAGTGGAGAAGACTGTTGGAGAATTTTAGGTTTAATAGTACGTCTCTTTGTTCAAGAATTTATAAAACAGGTAAAACTATTGTTCCTAGAATTCACAATCAAATTTTCTATCAAGTACATCAATCAATTTGTGGGAACAAATTTGAAACCAAACGTGTTTATAATAATCGTCTAATGCATGTAAAATCGTTTAATGTACCCCGCCACGTCTGCATGTATCAAAAAAAAAATTAGAACATAATTTTTTTTTATTTGACTTTATATTAGTTGTTTGAAATGATATAAAGAAATGGCTCGTGATGTAGTGGTGTTGTGTTAAGAATAGCACTCATCCAATTGATTTTATGAGATTTTCCATAAAATCTTATGGAAAACCTAGCCTGTGCCAAAAAATGGGAGGCTCTAAGCCGCCTGATGGGCTTATTATGTCGAGGGACAGCTCTCGTTAGGCCCACGTGTATGTATCAAATAGTTCCAAATATATCACAAAATTTGTTTGAACGTACTCTTTTTCATCATCGTTTCGGAAGCAAATTCCCCTCCAAAGGATTTCCAATCCTAGTGACTAGAAATTATTAATACAAAATCATCGGAAAAAAAACAGTACTAAAGATCTGTAACGCCCCAATTTTTGAAAGCATTAATTAAGACAACTAATTAAGATTAATTTAATAAAAAGAGTTCCCATCAGAGTACACATTGAAAAAAGTGAAGTGCAGCCCATTACAAAACACTTAGTACGGTTTGAAAAAATAATATTACTGACCCAACATTAAAAATAAAGGGGTGGGTTCTATAGATTAAGGTTCAACTCTGGATTCCACGACTCCTCCTGAGTCCGGTCAGCCAGAAAACCCTCGACTCCAAAATAACTGTCTCCTTCGACAGCAACGGTACCTACTTGATTATAGTGTAGCATAATACATCCAAGTCGTGAAATAACATCATAGTATTATACCAAGGTTACACAAAATGTAACACCGTGAGCAATAAATCACTCAATTGCTACTCTAACCCTCCCAACCCTTGCTTAACATACAAGTATAACATATATGATTGAAAAGCAGTAATTAAAGGAATAAGCATGAAATAAATCGTAAAGTGGAAAATAAACACATAACTAATTTCATTACTAGCCATTAACTTACATATTCATCTATGTTTTCAACCTATAGAACTTTCCTCCCAGTTAACCACTAAGGAATATGACCAAAATGTTATTTACTCCCCCCTTACTTGCCCTTCACTCGAGGGCCTCAACGGAAGGTATAAGTTACATACTTAATCCAGCCGTCAGCCACCTCGCAAGGATGAATTTCCCAGGGATGAAACTGTACCACTAGGCTACGTATGGCAACTGCCAGGTCCTGTAGGTACATAGCCGAAAATGTTCTATAACACTTCCACCCTTATAACGCCTCAAAATTCAAATGAAGCAAATCACAGAGTGTCACATCCTAGGGTTTCGAAATCAAGGTAGACTGTCAAACAATCCTTCGAAACAATCACTTGGCGAAACTATCATTCAACAACAATCTCAGGGTAACTCCCCATCAATCAATTCCAATTCACTTTTCCATTAACCTCATCGTCTATGTGATATCCGCATACGATCACCCCAACCCAGAACCTAGTTGTCCATTCTAACATTTAACACGTTTATGGAAAGTGCAGTTAATGGTAGAAGCAAAGCGATAACGATATTCTAAGGGTCATAGAATCAAGTAACACGATTCACAAGTTCAGAAATCATCAAAAACCAAAGTAATTGAAAACAAGAGCCTTAACGTAATTAAATAAAGTATAGGGTCATAAACATAATTTATAGAAATAAGGGGTTGCCATTGAAATTTTAAGTAAGTGCAAGGGTAAAAAAATTAATTTCACGGTTCTAGGGTCCATAGCAAAATTTTACTAACTTTGGGGGCCTTTTGTAAATAAATTGTATACAAGGGCAAAATGGTAATTTTTCCACCGACAAGGGTTAGTACATAAAAATAATTTATTTTAGTTAGTAAAGTCATAATTTGTCGCAAAATGCAATTCCTTGATTTTTTTATTAAGTACAAAACAACACATTATACAATTTGCACACACAAGGGCTAAATGGTCATTTTACACCTTAAGGGAATTTTGGTCATTTTTTACACTCATAAATTTCCAATAGTGAAACTTAGTTTATAAAAATAGGTTTTGTAAATAATACACAAGTATGCACGCCAAGTTTCACAAAATTACACTTTAAACCCCTAACTTTAACACAACAATCAAGAACAAGGTTAAGCACAATAAATTCATGAATAAACTCACATAAACACTTAGTAAAGTCTTAAACATGCTTGGAATAGTTAAAAACATTAACCACAATCAATCTAAGGTTTACTAAGCACGAAAACACGGTTTTGGGTAAAAAGGATGACATCGCGTTTTGGCTCGGGTTTCGTGAAACCCTTGACTTGGGGATTTAACCCATAAACTCTAAATTACTCCTAGACTATTATTACTCATTCAAAAGCTTTGAATAGGTTGGGCACGAGTTTCTACCTTATTTTGTGAAGATTTGACAAAAAACGGGTTTTTGCAAAAAACTGGTGGAGGGAGCTCTTTGGCTGGCCTTGGGTGGATTTAGTAGTGAAATGTGGGTACCTTGGAGTGTGTTGGATGATCTTGAAGTGGAATATGAGAGGTGGGAGCTTGTGGTTGATGTTTTGAAGTGAAAACCCAAATTTCTTGACTTTTCTCACTTTAGAACTTGAAGGATGGTAATGGGGCTTTGTGTTCTTGGTTTGGGAGTTATTTGGAGAGTTTGTAGGAGGAAGAGAGTGAAGGAGAGGGGAAGTAGAGGTTCTGCAAGGATTTTGGAGTTTGGGGGAGTATAAAATGAGTTTTGGGTAAAGTTTGGAGTGTAAGATGGGTGAAAGAAGTACCTTAATGGGTTAGGAAGTGATGGGTGAGGGTGGTGGAGTGTATGGCATTCAAGAGGGGCCATGTTGACTGATTTTGGATGATGGGAGGAGGTAGAGTGTGGTATTGGTGATGGTTAGTGGTGGTTGAGTAGAGTACGATGATGTATAAAGTACATGTATGCACTTATGTGTGTGTATGTGTACTACTATTGCTTGTGTATGTATATGAATGCATATAATTACATATGCAATGAATTTATAAAAATGTAATGCTCTCAATTAAAATGTAAACGTGTCTTAGGGTCGAATTTGTAGCAATTTGGAAGTATTAGGATATAAACCGTAGTAATTGCAAATTAAGGGTCCTAAGTGCAATTAGAAATTAAATAACGAAATTAAAGAAATTAAAATGAAATTAAATAATCCCAAATTTTATTAAAAATTTTGGATTATTACAAGATCATCATCATCACACCCACAAAGAGAATCCAAATTCCAAACACATATATACATAGAAATATATTTATATATATAAACATCATTAAATCTCTTTCTTCTTAATTAGGCGAAGAGTTAGTTACATGTGAAAAGGCGATTAAGATCAGGATCGGGAGGATTGCATAGTTAAGTGGCGGGCACAAAGGGTGTAGTAGGACTTGCATTCGACCATTTGGGAAATGCGGCATCCTACTTGGCACACGAACCCTGTATCCCACGTGGCCGAGCTATCCACCTAAGCAAATTAATGCCACATTTCGGACCTGCGGCATTAAACCCTATGCCGCATGTGGCATATGCGGCGTACAATTCTAACCATATATATATATGTCTGTGTTTGTGTGTCTTTCACAGATAGTTATGCGAAATGGATCCTAACTTTCCATTTGGAAGAAAGTTAGAACAGGGAGAGAGTTCTTGTAGTAATGTCACAAATGCAAATGAATCGGATGCAAGAATTTGATTTCGCAAACGTAGATTACAAGAAGAGGCAGAGCGTGTTGGTATGAACAGCAGATTCAATGGTAGGCTTGTTCATTGGAGTCTTCCTCCCCATCCTTCTAACAATATTCGCCCAACTCGAGTACGACCCGAAAGAAACATGGGTGATGACAACAATGCTCATGCACCACCTTAGCACTTCGATGCTTGGCTTGCCCGCCACTGAGCCAAATCCCGAGATGATTTGCATGTTTGTGGAATGACCGATTTTCGCGGACTTGTGGTGGGGAATAGAATTTGAAGGATACAAAAGATGGAGACCAGCCTAACGGTGGTTGTTGATCCACGTGAAGACCAATGCAACTACCCTCAATTAAACTATGATCTTTCTTTTTTTGATCGACGTGGTTGACGACATTTTGTGACTCCGAAAGAGCAGTACGATGCGAACGGAGATTTTGTATTTATGTTAGATTGGAACCAAACACCTTACTCAAGAGATGCAGCTGCTATGCTTGAGTGGCCAAACTTATTTGTCAAGTGCAACAAGTTGGAACCCAAGTGTCAGCAGTAAATGCAAAAGATTCCTAAAGCGTGTTCCATGCAAATTATGAACGAAAGAAGGTTGCATTGTCTCCAGAACGATGTTTGTGAGAAAGGCTGCGAGTGGAGATTAAGGCAATGACGAAGCGGGTTACATGTCAGGAGAAATTTATTGATGTTCTGAAGGAGGTTGAAAGGGATGGTTGTAATCAAAAGGAGTTGATCAAAGCAATTTGGAATGATGAGGAATATGCAACCGATCCGAAACTATCTGATTATTCTGATGAAATGTAGAAGATTTGTTTGTTTTATTTTGTGTGACAATTTGTCTTAGATGTTTGATTTTAGTCATGTGTGACGCGAATTTTAGTAATGCCATATTGTTTTGTTTGAAATGGTCTGCTACTTGACTAGGAGATTTAGAATAGGAGATGGTGTTGTTTAATTGGAGTCTACTTTTTATTGTTCAAAATATGAAAAAATAAAAAAGGTTAAGTGTAAAGTGAGTACAATTAATTATGTTAAATTTTTTTTTTCAAGATGAATACAATTCTCATGTGTTTTTAAAATAAAAGTCATTGCAATTGTTGTTTTATGATCCGAAGTTTTGAACCATACATATTATAAATTTATATTTCCATCATTTGCGTGAAAATCAAATTAATTTGATTCCAATAAGTGACTAATTTATAAGAATAAGGCAACACTTATTTGCCCCTCTAATTTACTCCTTCCATTGCAGTGAAGTGATCAGAACAAGGCTTTCTGTTACAAACTACACACAAGGCTCAAAAGCACCTTTCAAGGCAACAAACAAATGTTTCTCCAAAAACATTGAAATACAGGTTAGGACTCATAAATGGCAATGTTTGAGTCAAGCATCCAAACTTCATCAAAATATTGAAATATATTAACACGCAATTTCATGCATACTGTAATCACTCTCTCAAGTTGATCCTGTTTCTATAACCACGTGGACCCTGCACCTCAGTAACCAGCCATGTGAACCCTACACCTCAATAATCTACAAAGCTTGTTCCCTGGGCTTGCAGAGGCTTTTGGCCTATGTTGCATGTACCCTATGCGACATTCTAACAATGTTGCAGGTCCCCTATGCGACATTTAGAGGGACCAAATTCTCTACAAAGCCTGCCCAAACAATGGCTTGCGTCATTGATTTTGGGGAACACTACAAAAAGCCCACTCCCACGCCCACTGTTTTTGAAACTGAAAAAATTCTCTTTCTAGTTTCTCCAGTTGTAACTTAGAAAATTTTCTTTCTTCCAAGTTTTTTTAGTGCTTCAATGCTCAGGTGTTTCGATACCCTGACATGGTAGTGTTTTTTTTTTTTGGCATAATCCTATATTAGTTTGTTTGAATTGGGGTGATTGAGAAAAAAAATTGAGGATGTACCATTTGAGATGATATTGTAAGTCTAATATATCGTAGTTGTCACCGATGTGGTGTCCAACACTACCACACGATGACAAACTGCCCTGCAATTGCAATTTGTAGGAAGTCGACATGGGCAGATTTTGTTGGATGCCACAATTGCTTTTTGAAATAGGAAAGAGTATACCATTTGTGATGATACCGTAATGTAATATCATCACAAATTAAGTAGAAGTGTCATGATATGTCACTCGGGTTGTCAGAGTGACTAGACTCTCCTAAGATGGGTGTAGCAAACCATGTCTACTTCCATTCTAGATGCACACCTTAAACAAAAGCTTGAAAGAAACATCCGGCATCAGGAGAGCAGATTTCCAAGGACATTTGTTTCTAATATAAGAAAAAATTCATATTGGGTGAGCACAAGACAACTTCGAGGTGATCGTTACACATTGATCGAACTTAGGTGCAAAGCTCAATTGAAATATCCGTGCATCAGAAAGACATTTGTTTCAAGTATATTTTTTGTTTGTTTAACAATTTTCCCATTCAGTTAATGACAATTTATGTATTTAATTATGTTTGCTTTGTTTTTGGGTACAAATTATTTGAACTTTTTCCAATGGCGTTGTAGCACTTCATGAAAATAAACTTGGGTTAAAATTCACCCCCCAAAAAAAAAAAAAAAAAAAAAAAGACGTGTGCTAGATCAATACAAGTATGTCCAATTTCCTAATTTAATTTTTTGTTAAAAATAATTTATTATAACGGAAGCTCTAGTTCGGACAATAGTTATTGGACGAATATGAATGCTAACGAAGCGTTTCCAAGGGAGTGCAACTCTTGGTCTGGGAATCGAAAATCCAAGACGCCTTTGATCAATACATCTTATGAACGCGCCTCAAACGGTACCCATTTTTGATCCTCGGAGCGCAAGATATGCTGACTTGAAAACCCCTTCGCGACCATCTTTAAAAATTTCTGTTGGTGACGAAGCTTTTTGACAAGAGTACAACTCCCTATCCGTGATTCAAAAATCCGAGCCGCGTTCATAAGATGTAAACGGTACCCATTTTGGATTCACAGAGCACGATATATGTTGACCTAAATAACCCTTCGCAACCATATTTTGAGTATCTGTTTTTTTTTTTAAGAACAATTCGATTTCCAAGTCCAGATACCATATAAAACAATCTGTAGCAAGACATTCTTACATGATCCCACCATCGTAGCTAGATTTGTTGAGAAACAACCTCTCCGAACTTAAATTATATTCCAAACATGCCATTGCAGTGCAATAACTAAAACAAATTGAAATTGACCCAGCTATCCAAACCCTCACTTCAAAATTGCCCCTACTTTGAGGTGAAAGTTGAATGTCCGCAATAGGAAGTACATAGCTACGTAGGAGCCAAATTACTAACCAAGCGCCTCATACGAAATGCAGCCATAAGCATAAAAAATAGGTTGGGTCCCAGCTTCAACAAGACATGGCATGTTGGAAGAGTCCTAGACTTCCATTTTTGTTTGAATTTGGCAGTTGTACTTCTGATGCAAGCATCCAGCACGGCTTCTAAATATTCATTTCAAGAAGTTTGTGGCACAGAAGATTAATGCCAAGTTCTTCAAGCTTTTTCGAATAATAGCAACTTCAGTGCTTAAGAACAAAACTAAAGAGAACCAAAAACTAACATTATATAGCAATAACTCGAAAGTGGTACATCTATTCCGTAAAAACATATGTTTCTTTTTATAAGTGGAACACTAAGAACGTACAAAGAGGTGCTATGAGAATTGATGGTGATTTCGTGCGGCACAACCAATTCAAGTTCATTTACCAATACGAAAAAAGGCCTAAAATCTTCTTGCTTGATCACTACAAGTTGCAATTACAAGATTTCAGGTAAATTTAATACTTTCATGTATAGTTGAGACACTAGAAGTGAGTATGCTCCAAAGCTGCAGCAAATGGCTAATAAGAGAGAGAGAGAGAGAATTGCAAGCAATTACTGGCAAGTTGATTTTATAAAAGAAATGATTCATCGACTACAAAATAAATAATACCAAAAGCATGAACTAAGGCTCAACTAAAGAAGGACCGACACTTAAGAAGAGGGGCATGTCCGTGTCTAATGCGTATCAGACACTAACACTCTCAGACACGTGTCATTTCGTATCCATAATAAGTACTCCCTTTGTTCCTACAACATAATCCACTACAAAAAGATTTTGGGAATAGAAGGAGTAATTAAACAACTGAATTCGGATTGCTATCCAACACTTTGTATGCATCAACGAGAACCAAACGGACAAAGCCAAAACTGTGGACATATGCTTAAAAAGAGATTACAATATAATGCCATCAGTAGACAAACTATTTAATCCAACCTCATCTTAATTTAATTAGACCTTTGCCTATGGCGCCTCCTAGATGAGAATTTAAATAGTAATCCTCATGTTGCCTAACATACAAAAGTAGGTGTAGCTACCAATATAAACATAGCCACAGTCCAGTCTCATTTTTTTAATCCTCTAGAGCACTCATGGAGATGATCTCCTACATATTTACTGCATAGGAACTAGAAATAAAACAGTTTTCAAAGAGAAATTTCAATCTGCTTCATTTCAACTTGCAAGACAACAGTTTCTTTTTGTAAATTTCAGGAAATGATACGCATGTTCAAAGAACTTTTGACCTTTAACGTTTCTAAACACCTAAGAGAACTTTATCACATAGAATGAAGGCCAACCTACGTAATGACTCTGGGGAGATGACACTCTCGATATTGAAGGTAACTACGGGATGCCAATCCGAACTAACATAACTGTCATGGCGTATAAAAATAAAAGACACCCATGCTGCATAAACGATCTTAATATTTATGTCCTTCAACCTGACAACTACTCGGCTGAAATGCATGTTAATCGCATCTCAACTGCCACAAATGTCAAGTCAATATGATTCTGAACCTTAGTGAACAGCACCAGTTTGATGAATTTGGAATTTCAGTCAGAAATAAAGATGAAGAAAAGAAAGGAATGAACTTTGAACTGAGGATATAAAAGCTCTTTATCCTCACTTGATTCATATAAAGCTTAATCAGGAGTCTGATAGTTCGAATGTTGCTGAACTGACTTTTAAGACCCAGTTGTTGGCATAGGAGCTGCAGTGCTTGCACCACCTACATATAGAAAAGTGTCCATGATCAACAAATATTATGCTGATCTAAAGGGATTATTTGAACAAGAAACAATCAAAATAAGTTCAATGAAATGGAAATCAAATTGAAAAGCAAAAACAAAACAAAACAAAGCAAAAGAAGCTCGTTCTTCTATTAGAATCACAATCTAGCAGAACAAATCAACAACATGGAATTGGCACAGGCTCTAAAGCCACTATCTCGGAATACATCAAGACTGGGAACAAAATGATCATTTTCTAACATGATCATATTCTGAAAGAAAGGATTATCCTCCCAAAAAGATCATTTTGTAACAATCTTTATGGTATAAAATAAATAAATAAATTGAAAGCATTAAGTGAACCAGAATGAAGAAAATAATAGAACTTAGGTGCATTGAGTTTCTACAATCAGGTGGGCTAAAACTTTTCAGCTAGATCTACCATGAAAACAATAAAACTACAGTTCCAGAAAACAACTACTTTCTACAATCATTTTCTAACAATTATTTTTGACAATCATTTTCTAACAATTAAGGCCAGATATCTAAGGTTTGTTTTTTTGTAAATAAGGTATTTCTTTTGGGGAACGTAGTACACAACTCCTTAGTAAGGTCCTCGTTTATAATATGATAAATCAGTCCTCCAGAATTAGCCTATCCAAATGCAAGTTATAAAAAGATAATATCGTATGACGTAAAGGCAGTAGCATTTCACGTTCTCAAGCCACGGAATGAATCGAGGAACCAAGGACGCTTCCAATACCGATAGCAGCGCTGCTGAAGCAATTGTAGCAGCTCCGGCACCTATTGATTTTGCAAATTCTAACACTGATTAATATAGAACAGAATTCACGCTCGGGCAAACTATGAATGTCGGCTTTACCGAGCTAACTATTCAAAGATGAAGTCTTCCCCCTGCTGGGCTTTCCTTTCCTGGTAACAAACTACTATTGTACCATTCTAGCATACTCACTTTCTTATTGAAGATAGTCTGTTTCATTTAGTATGCTCTGTACCATTTTAACAGACTATCTTGCTTTGGAAACTGGTATGTTCTCTCTAGTAGGAGAAGTCGGATAAGAAGCAAGGAGAAGATAGCTGTCTTTCCTGTAGGATACTAACCCTCTAGCTCTTCTCTTTTGCTAAGGCCATTGTTCGCTACTGGGAGAACTGCTGCTTACTAATAAGATAAAAAGGGGAGGGTCTTTACCAACTTCAAAATCTTTGATTTTAGAATGGAAAGTTGTATCAATCTGAATGTAGTTTCAAGAGAAGCTGTGTCGTTCTCCAATCAAAGAAGTTGATGGATATCCCATACTGAGAATTTGATTGAAGTTTTGTTTCCGCAATACAGATTATCAGCAAAAAGGAAAAGAAAAATGCCATAAAATATTTAGAGATCAAGTGATCAACTCTGCAGAAGAAAGCCTTCTCCCAAGCAAAATCCCATCATTAATGTAATTTTCAAAGTAATCGGAATTGGAAGACTAATGAAATCAAGTCAACAGCGCCTAGATTTTGGTAGAGACTGACTGGTGAAAAATTGGAGCCCAACACAGAAACTAATCGCAAACTGTGAAGTCGTTTGGACTAAGTTACCTAATGAATGTAAGTCTCTGCTTCTCCACCATGTTAAGACACCTGCTGGGAGCAGATGGGATTCTCATTTATCTTCTTGTTCTTTTTTCTTGGAATGCAGCTGAACTGATTCAATCTAGTGCTACTGCCAAGGTCAGGGATTAGATCCATAAAAGAAAAGAACAAAGCCACCATGATAAACCATCTAAGCTTAGGGTTACCAAAACATGTGAAACCAACAACTCTTACTCATCACCCTAGAGGTTCATTCATCTACTTCCTACCCCACCGCTAGCAAACACATAAACCACTTATTTGTAACATGATTTGCACTTCTTTGAGCCACATTCCAATCACTTCCCCTTTTCCCTCATACTCCACCCTGTGTAAACTTTGTTATCTCTCTCAATACCATTGTGGGTCCCAACTGGTCGATCCGAGCTGTTTATTGAAATGGGTTGATTTTGGATCAAGCTCATACAGCTGTCTGATTGCCTCGATTCTAGCATAGGCCCACTTGGAATTCGATCCTGAGAACGATGAACAGCTCGGATCAACTGGTTGGGACCCACAACGGCGTCGGTGACGCCTTCGGTACGTGGTCTGTACATTTGCAACGGTGTGGAAGGAATTACCGCTCAAATTTGATTAGGTATTGTAACAAAAATAAATTGGTGAGGTAATATAGAGACATTAATTTTGGTGGTTTTTTAGGGAGTTGACTCTTTACTTTAGCTTAAAAGTTAACGTAGGGGGCTTGATGAGGATGCCCTTAGACAAAAGGATGACGAAATCATTAGTGATTTCTCTTCTTTTTTCCCCTTCTGATCCCTTGCTGTTTGCTTAGGTCGATCCCACCATTTACTTGACTCTAAGGGTGAATTAGGAAAATTGGTTTTTTGGTTTTTCTAGTTGTCTTTATTAAGAAAAAATTTGCATTTGTTAGTTTTCGGTCAATTTTTTGTGGTTTCTTGGCTTGTCTCGACGAGAAGAATCTAAAAAGTATAAAATTATTAGCCAAACTTAAAATTTTGTGAATAAAGACGAAAAATAATCCAAAAAAAGTCAAAAAACCACAAAAAAATCTACCAAAAACCAACAAATGAAAAAAAAAAAATGAATAAAGACAACCAAAAAATCAAAAAACTAGTTTTTTCAATTCACCCAAACCAAACCTTAGAACTGGGTGAAGTCTTTCTTGTCTCCTTATGTAACTCGGCCCCGCCCTTTGGCTGAACTCAGGATAACTCATATTCGTCTTCTTCTCCTACCTATCAGTCTGCGAGTGACGTTAAACGATGACTATAAAAAAGAAACTCCTTAATGGGCTATCCGGAACTCAGAGAATTTTCCCGAGTCGATTTGAACGACCATTAAATTCATTACAATCCAACCTGATACGACGATATACGAGAGGAATGGAGAATTAGACTTTTCAAGATATTTTCGGAAGAACTGAGGCAATCGACCATTAAATTCATTACAATCCAACCTGATACGACGATATACGAGAGGAATGGAGAATTAGACTTTTCAAGATATTTTCGGAAGAAGTGAGGCAATCTTTACGCATTAGCTCCGTACTCCACGGTAGGGTGAACGTAACTAGCACCATAAAACCTGATCACGCAATGGCGTTACTGAGAATTAAACATTGCCGTCAACCAAATACTGATTTGATAGCCATAAAACCTCCTAGTAACGGATGGACGATCTCCTTTCCAATAATAATGTGACAAATAAGTTGTTTTTACAAAAAAAGATAGTGTACATATATTAAATTATTGATTTATATTTTATAATGTATTGACTAATCACATGCGTGGAATAAGTATAAATAGATTGAAGAGAGAGATCGAGTTAAATGTGTTTTTGGGGGTGGGATTAGGATTGTTAAGGTGATGGGCCTTTAAATTGTTGTTTGGTTCGGTTTTTTAGGTGTGGAATTAATAATCGCTTGGACTTTGAAACTCCCCAATTACCTGGAATCACCGACCCAAGGAGGGATTGGTAGTGTGAATCCGTCCCAAAAGAATTGAGCTAGTAAAGACATATTTGACCGCACTCTTTTTATCTTTTCCCACAAATATCCTTGCAAGTTTATAACGTGAAAAAATCATACACTACACCACTTCATCGTTAATTTCCACTACTGATGCTTTCTTTTTTGGTCTTTTTTTATTTATTTATTGAAAATCAGGGGATGATATGCTGTCTTATTTTGTTAACACCCCTATGGCATCTTATTAATTGCAAATCTGGAATATATATATATATGGTAAACTTCTATTCCGGACTTTTAATTTCCGGACTTTTTATACAAAAAAATTTTTAATGATCCGATCCGTCCAATGTGTTCAGAAGGTGTTTTCAAGGGCCCATCAGCAAAATTTTCAAAAAAAAACACCGGGAATGGCTTGATCCAAGCAGTTTTTGCAAAAATATATAAATACAGTTTTTGCAAAAATATATAAATACAGTTTTTGCGAAAACTGCTTGGATCAAGCCCTTCCCGGTAATTTTTTTTTGAAGATTTCTCGCGTGGACCCTAGAAAACACCTTCTGAACACATTGGACGGATCGGATTTTCCAAAAAAAAATTGCAACACAAAAAAACCCCATTTTTTCCTAAAATCCGGGAGTGTGGACTAGAAAATCCACCTATATATATATGGTTCACTTCTAATCCGGACTTTTAATTTCCGGACCTCATGATCCAAATATTTTTTTGACAATCCGATCCGTCCAATGTGTTTAGAAGGTGTTTTCAAGGGTCCGCGCAAGAAATCTTCAAAAAAAATATTTACAGGGGTTTTAAGCAAAAAATATTTACATTTTTTAAGTAAAAACTAACTGAATCAAGCCCTTCCCGGTATTTTTTTTTTGAAGATTTCTTGCGTGGACCTTAGAAAACACCTTCTGAACATATTGGACGGATCGAATTTTCCAAAAAAAATTTGCAACACAAAAAAACCCCATTTTTTCCTTAAATCCGGGAGTGTGGATAAGAAGTTATATATATATATATATATATATATATATATATATATATATATATATATATATATATATATATATATATATATATATATATATTGTTCTCCATTTGAAATGTAAAAAAATTGACAAAAAGAAAAAAAAAACTTCCAAATGAATATGTAATGCAGTCATATGGTTCTTGCATTTGGTCTAGTGTCAATTCATGGTTTTCCTGGTGATAAAATGGTGTTTCCATAGTAGAGTAGAATTGGAAACAAATTTATTTTATTCAATCCTATTCTACGCAAAACAAACATATTATTAGTAATATCATGATCTAATCCTATGCAAAACAAATATGAGGGAATGATTCATCTCCTCATTAATAATCTCATCACTTATCAATCCTAATCCCTTTCCCATCTCATTACCAATCCCTCCAAAATGAAATCTCATATCAAACGGGGCCTTAGAGCTAAATGTGTAGAGCCAAAGAAACACCCAAATTCTCAAATATCCAATTTATATTGCTCTCTAATATCAAATAGTCCGTGGTGAGTTTCATCATTGGGATTTGGCGTTCAAACATTTTGAGTAGAGTGTTCAAACTTCAAACGTTTTAGTTGGGGTGTTCAAAATGTTTGAACGCCAAATCCCAATGATGAAACTCACCATGTGTTCAAACTTCAAACGTTTTAGTTAGGGTGTTCAAAATGGCAAAAATTGAAAAATAAATAAACTTTTACATGTATTTCTAAAAACAAATATACTTTTCCCAGGGTGTTCGGATGACCAACCTAGCTCGGCTCTTCTTAGAGCCGCGTCTGCGGGAAATGTAATAAATTTTTCCTCCAAAGTTAGGGGGGAAAAAATGCAGATAGGAGACAATCCATTCGAGATTCCTTTGGATATTGATTGAATACTCACCCAATAATTTTTATAATTTATAAGTAAAAAAAAATGTTGGTGTTGACTGGAAAGTATGAGTAGTAATGAGATTCCTAATATACTAATAATCTCCCTTGAGATAACAGCCATTTAAAAATGGAAAATGAATGATGCAGAAGTCAGGCTGTGGAATGGAAACAAAAAATGGAAAATAAAGGTCCCACCGAGACTTGAACTCGGGTTACTGGATTCAGAGTCCAATGTCCTGACCACTAGACCATGGGACCTTGATTGCCTCAAACCGCTAAACTTAAACTTATATATTTAATCAGTAACCCAACAGCTGGCACAATATTCTGCAACATGCTCATTTCACTTTGCTATGCACAAAGATCTCTTTGCTGAGCTATTTCGAGGGTCTCCACAAACAATCCGAGTTATTTGTTGATTTTAAAATACGTTTTCCAGTGTCAACTGTAAAAAATTAGTTCAATCGGATAACTCTAAGTACTTGATCCAAATATATTTTTATTTCATTTAATGTTTAGAGTTATTAAAAATTAAAAGATTAGATCAGGCGCTTAAAGCTATTGATTGAGCTGGTTTTTAGAGAGCCGCTTGAAAGAGTATTTTTAAGTTAATGAACGGTTCGGATCATATGTGTAGAGCTCCTAAGTGGGCCTCACAGATGGATTTACAAGCATAATTTTTCTTATTTCATTATTACCAGCACTAATAACAAAAAGATTGAATTTTGTCATTTGTCCTTCCTCGAAATGAATGAACGAATAACATCCTAATAAAATAAAAATGATTATCTGCCGAAAAATTGGTTGGATATGCTCTTGATATCAAAAACTGATTCAGATAGTCAGGATGAAGCTAGAAATTGTGTATAAGATAAGTTCACGAAAACAAAGTTAGCTTTTAGGAAAAAATAATCTATTCCATAAACAACATTTTTTTAATTTTTTTTTTTTTTGGGTATTAGTTACTCCCTCTGTCCTTTTTTAAGTTTCTCCTACGAAAAGACATATAATTTTCAAATCAAAAAATAAATAGTTTATGTGCAATTTTTTTTAAATTCCTTTGTATCAAATTAATTAAAGACTCACTAAGGGAGAATAATGTGACAATATTTAGCTTTACTGCGTTTTCACACATTGTCATGCCCGTCACGAATTTTCATCTTCTTTTTATACCCTACTTTTCAAGTACATCTAGGCCATTGAACATTTACTGCGTTCCACTAACTAGTTTTTCCTAAAAATCAAAACAGGTCATCTTCTCACAATACATTATATAAAAAGGTATGAACACAAAAACCAAAACAGTTTTAAAACAAAAAACTCCCTTAATGGAACATCCCTGGCGTATACATTTTTCTAATAAGGTGCATTAAAAAATTTGAACACCACACTTTCAGTGAAAAATAACAAAAGCCCTATGCATATTTCGTACATAGAAATAATAATATAGCTGTAGGGCATACATGGTTTTACAGTTACACTCACCACAGGTAATAGAAGAATAGAATTCTAAATTGCTCAAGGGGATATTCTAAGATTGTTATAATTATAGCTATTTAAATGCCTTTTTTATTCAAGTCACAATTAAGCTGCTGATGAAGAACAAAGATTTAGATTTAAGCGCCCCAAATAAGAGCAAAGGCCTTGTTTGTCAGGGGATATGAGGTTGGGATTTGGGGATCTGTTGGAGTGAGTCCCATTTTCTATATATATATGTGGATTTTCTAGTCCACACTCCCGGATTTAAGGAAAAAATGGGGTTTTTTTGTGTTGCAAATTTTTTTTGAAAAATCCGATCCATCCAATGTGTTCAGAAGGTGTTTTCTAGGGTCCACGTGAGAAATCTTCAAAAAAAATTACCGGGAAGGGCTTGATCCAAGCAGTTTTCGCAAAAACTGTATTTATATATTTTTGCAAAAACTGCTTAGATCAAGCCCTTCCCGATGTTTTTTTTTTAAAAATTTTCTAGTAGGGCCCTTGAAAACACCTTCTGAATACATTGGACGGATCGGATCGTCAAAAAAAAATTTGTATAAAAAGTCCGGAAATTAAAAGTTTGGACTAGAAGTTTACCCTATATATATATATATATCGAAATTCGATCGGGAAATCCGGACCTCCTTGACTGGAAGTGTAATATATAAATATAGATCGAAATTCGATCAAGAAAGTGGAGGTCAGGATTATTTTAAAATCCGAACTCCCTCACTGGAAGTGTAATATATAAATATAGATCGAAATTCGATCAGGAAATTGGAGGTCAGGATTATTTTAAAATCCGGACTCCCTCACTGGAAGTGTAATATATATATATATATATATATATATACAAAAAACTTCCTATCCAAACTCCCGGATTTTAAAAAATCCGGACCTCCACCTTCCCAACTTTTTTTTGAAAATCCGAACCGTTAGATGTGTTTAAAACGTGTTTTTAAGGTCCAACACGAAGATTTGGAAAAAAAAAATACCCGGAAGGGCTTGATCGGAGCAATTTTTCATAAAAATGCTTTATGAAAAATTGCTCCGATCAAGCCCTTCCGGGTATTTTTTTTTTCCAAATCTTCGTGTGGGACCTTAAAAACACGTTTTAAACACATCTAACGGTTCGGATCGTCGAAATTTGGTCCGGAAAGTGAAGTCTGGACGGTAGGTCCGTAAATAGTGGTTTGGATAGGAAGGGGTTCCTATATATATATATATATATATATATATATATATATATATATATAAGAGAGAGAGAGAGAGAGAGAGGCCCGATCTAGTCCGGGAGTCCCAGATCCGGGACTCCACCTTTCCGATATTTTTTTGCCGATCCGAGCCGTCCAATGTGTTCAAAAGGTGTTTTCAAGGGTCTACACGAGAAATATTCAAAAACAAATACCGGGAAAGGCTTGATCTAAGTAGTTTTTCGCAAAACTGTAAATGTACAATTTTTGCAAAAAACTACTTGGATCAAGCCCTTTCCGGTATTTTTTTTTTGAAGATTTCTCACGAAGACCTTGGAAAACACCTTTTGAACACATTGGACGGCTCGGATTTCCCAAAGATAATTTTCAAAATTATCAAAACACCGAAAAACCCTTCAATCCAGGAAATCCGGGATCCTTGACAGGATAATTCAAATATCATCTGAATATTTTCGTAAACAATCCCATCTTTGTCAATTTCACTCAATCCCACCTCCCACCTGGGATTATTTAGTACCCCGCATATAGGGATAAAAATAATACCGGGATAAGCCAAACAATTCTAAGCATCATTTGGGAACCAAACATGAGAAAAGCCAAAAAGTGGTATAGTTAGTCCTATCCCAGACAGTTAATTCACAAATCAAATGAGACCTTAGATTACAATTTTTTTTTTTTGACAGCCCTCTATGAAATATTTCTCACTTCAGAGGCCCCGACCTTACTTAAGCCGTGATTTTGTTTGGCATGGCTTGTAAACTTAACTAATTCTTCTTAAATTTTATTACGCTTTTATCGGCTTATTTCTAATGCGACTGATCATGCATGTTTTTTTATGGTCTTGACCAATTATAATACTCCCTTTGTCCCAATTTGTTTGCTCACTATGAAACTACATGCAATTTTCAAACTAAAAAATAATGTACTATTTATCAAAATAATTTCTAAATTTTTTTTGTACCGTATTAAAGTTCTCAATGAGATCCATTAAACAAGATCCATATTGATTCGAAAATTATTTTTGTAAGTACATTATTTTTTAGTTTGAAAATTGCACGTAGTTTCGTATTGAGCAAACAAATTGGGACCAGAGAGTATTACTTTCCGCTCACAAATTCAGAACAAAAGACTTTTGAGCTAGAGATCGAAGAAAAAGACTTTTGAGGCTGTGCCCAACAGAATACCCCATTATTTGTAACCATAATAAGAAAAGGACTTTTGTGGAAATCCATGAGGAGGGGTCATGAATGAGTTTTGGCTAGACGTAAATTAATTGAGATACGCGTAAATTGACCCAGACATCCGGTTATAAAAAAAATACTTATATTCCACTTAAGCGCAACATAATCCTCAATTAACCTCGTTTTGAAGGATAATCACCCAAAAAAAAAAAAAAAAAAAACCTACTAGCCCTGTCTTCGTTTCAAAAACACCAAAACCACACCCATACTATGGTTATGCCCCTAAATGCACGAAATTTCTATGGTACACTAAAATGGTTTTGGTGTATAGTGTCCCAAAAATAAGTATCCAAATGCTGGGGTAAGTATTCTATACGTAGCGATAAGTATTTCATATGATGAAAACCGGGAACAAAAAACGAAGTAGTTTTGCAAGAACACCTAAGGTCTCAGGTTTGATTCCTCTTGCCAGCAATCTCTTTGAGCCACTCGTGATTATGCCCGGTCATTACCTCCAGGGCCCCGGAATTAGTCGAAGTGCGCATAAGCTAGCCTGAACATCCGGTTATAAAAATATATATATAATATTTATAATAAAAAAAGACGTCTTTTTGTTGTGTTTTGTTATTTTGTCACAACATCTGGACTACTTACCACAGCATTTGGGTTTCCATACACCAATACTAGTTTGGTGTCTACACACATTAGATGTGGGCATTAGCACCACCATAGATGGGATAGGGCTCTACACACACTAGTTTGTGGGCGGCACCTCACACTGGATGTGGCGTGTATTATTGTACATCTAAGTTTGTAGCATAGATGGGCTCTACACACATTAGTGTATGGGCTCCCCACGCTAGACGCGTCCAATGTGTCCGAGTGTGTAAATAGGCGTAGATTTGGGCATTGTAGATCTTCGTTTTCCATGTTTTCCAATAAGGGAGAAGTATCGGACATACGCAAATCAACAACATTTATGGGTTTTTTTTTCTTTTTTCTGATGAAAAGGCCATTATGGGTCTGCTAATTCCATCACTCATTACCATTACGCCTCCATCCTAAAATGATATTCCACTATAAAGGGTCCCACAAGTTTTTTTTATTACAAACTAAAGTACTTCCATACATAACAATTCGAATTATTTTGCACAAAACTCAATTAGTTCTTTAAATTGGTGTGAAAAAATTTTATGTAAAAATTATACACCAAAGTAATTTTTTTTACCCAAAAACTACACCAAAGCTTGTCCTAGCGGACCAACATTTTGCGACAAAGGGAGAAAATAGGGGGGAAGGAACCAACAGATGAAAATACTTGATCACATCAACAAATCAAAATGATGGTTAGCATTATCTGTTTGTGTAGAAATGAAAGACAAATAGATCCTTCACAGTGCCAGGGGGAAAAAACTCCAAGGGCTCCTATAATCAGTACTCCAAATCCTATACAATTAGTCAAGACAAAAAATGATTGTCAAAAAATGTGCATCTCAATTCTTTGCAAATGCCCCTGATCATGTAAGTATTTTTCTAGTCTAGTAACTGCGAAGGATGTTTGTCAGGGAAGGCTTCAACTGTGCTGCTGCTGCTGCTGCTGCTGCTGCTGATAATGAACTTTTAGAAATAAATCAAAAAGAGGCTCCGATGAGTAAATAAGAAATACCCAAATTAGGCCATGAACAGGTACTTCAAGTCTTCTACTGTAAGGCGAGTCTGACGACTACCCTTCTCGTCCTCACCAAACGCAGATGCAACCATCACTCTCTTTTTTTGCTGCAAAACAGAACAGGGCACCAGCGGTAATTAGCATTTCCATTGAGATATATGTAATGAAAACATGCAGCCAAGAGATATGAAGTACTAGATTTCAAGATACAGAAGATTATCCAAGGACCCTTGAATAACTCGTTACATGCTCGAGAGTAGAGTCTGTAAGTGATGGCATCTTCAAAGACAAATAAATATTATCAGAACCGTCATTTATCACTTCTGTCCATCTCCTCTAGATTTTCTTGATGTTAACTTCTAAAATTTACATATGCATGTTGGTCAGCTGAAGAACAATGAAGTGATGAGTGATAATGACGCATAGATGAATGGCTTACAAACCAAACAAATTTGTGCCCGTGGCAGTTTTTACAAAGTTGGTTTTCCCAATGGTGGGTAATGGGGTGCTCATTTGTTTGCATCAGTAACCTTCACACCTTTCTTTTTGTTCTCTCAAGTGTATGCGAGTACTTACAGTTTTAACATTTATCCATGATACGGTGCACCATATCATGATCTTATAGCACTGGGTCATTTGCCTTAATGTTCTTTTACTACGCAACTTACATAAAGATGTAGTACTTCAGCCATCAAAAGAACGGTGTGTGCGAGCAAAACATGCCAGCCATATAACCGGTTAAACAACTTACATGACAATTTGATCCATTTCATTGCATAATCCATCGCTTTTTGCTCCCCTTTTTCCTTCGAGAAACATATAAAGCCAATATAACTCACGTACTCAAACCGAGCAACTACTATCTTCAAGTACTTGCAACTTGCAATTAAGTTATCCTCGCCAATCCTTCTGTTGACCAATTTCTTGAGATAATTGGACTCTTTGATACATGCGAAAGTATATCTAACCAAGTATCACTTATTTTATGCCTTCTAGTATCATTCATTTTACACCTTCTTGGATGTATTACTTATCAAGAAATATCTACAATATCTCAGAGTCAAGTTATGATATGTACACTTACAATCACAGAAATTATTGGAATAAGAAAAGGAAGTGACAAACAAAATCAGTGTCGATGAAAATGTGACAGTGCAAGTGAGCATTTAAACTCTACCTTAAACACGTACAACATTTTTCCTAATTATAGATTGGAATTGGAAAGAATAGGACAGAAGATTTGAGCACAAAATAATACCTGGAGAGCTAAGATGCGATCTTCAACTGTGTCTTTGACTGTCAATCGCAAAACTTTAACTGGACGGGTCTGTCCAATCCGATGGGCTCTATCCACTGCTTGATCTTCAGTTGTAGGGTTCCACCAGAGGTCAAGAAGAAGAACATGACAAGCTGCAACCATGTTCAGTCCAAGACTAGCAGCTTTCAAAGACATAATCATAACGGACACCTAGAACATAGCACAAGGGATCAAATCTGAGACTGAAATCTGTGAAGTAGCAGATATTGATACGCCATACTAACAAAAGATTCTAAGATCCCCACAAAATTCAGGCAGAGAGTGAGTTTTTCAAGTATCCCTCATATTCTTTTTCATGCACTTCTAGTTTTCTAGAAAAAAAAAATTTTGGTAGGTGGGTTTTTTCGTACAATTATTACTTCCATCAAGTACTAATAAATTCATAGTTGGCTTATCTACAATTATGGTACCTATAATTATAGGTGAATCTCAATTTGGTCCTCAAAGTTTTAATTGAGTCAATTTAGTCCTCAAAGAAATCAAGTTTCAATTTAGTCGTCAGAATTTATTTGAGTCGATTTAGTCCATAAAGTATTCAACCTATGTCGATTAAGTCCTCTGCAAAAAAAAAAAAAAACTTCCAAATTATAAATTACAACTACAAGGACAAAAGTTTTATCAAATAGTATAAAAGCCCACTACAATTCTTAACAATCTTACATATTAGGTTTCCTAATGTGATCAGTGTCTAGTTTCCAACTTGACCACCATGTAATAGTTATGTGCCAAAGAGATTTTCAAGAATCACAATCAGATAGTTGAAATAATAACATTTTTCTACAAATCATGATTGAACCAAATAATACTTTCATTATAAGAACTTATCGAAAAGAAATAATATAATTAATTATAAACAATAACCAAAATAGGGCATATAAGTGTTGGTAAAGAGAAAACAAAACTAAACTAGAAATCAAATTAAGACCTATATGTACACTTCTTACTCGAGAAAGGAAATCAATACCTATGCATAATAATATACGACTATACGCAGAAAAGAAAGAAAATATATTTATCTTAAAATAAACCTGAAGAAGCTGGAAATATATCAAGAACTGTTAGATTCACTAACTAGAATTTAAATAAATATTTGCTCGTTAGGACATCCGCACTCTAACCCATCCAGAAAAAAATTAAGATATGTAAAAAGCTCACTTGGGAAAGTAAATATAAGCTTAAAAACTACATAGGAACAGTTTACAATCATATAAGCCTGAAGGACTTCTTTGTAATTAGAAAAAATTCAAAGTGAAACAAATCAAAAACCTTTAGAATGAAAATGAAACATTTAAAATGTAAGGACCAAATTGAAATTTACAGGTAACTAACAAGGATATATAAGAACCAAATTGAAACCTGCCTATAATTATAGGCACTAAACTAGTGGATAAGACGTCATGGGTTAAATTTTCCAAATTCCTGCGACCAAAAAGTTCCAATGAATGAGTCCATCTATCTAATATTAGGTAGAAGGGAAAAAGCCGAAGACATGAAATCTATAAATTAATGAACATGAAAGCATAAAGGCATGGAAACAAAATATTCAATATCCACACAAACCTCAGGAAGAGTGTTAAAATCTTTCACAGCTTTGTCTCTGGCAGCAATAGTCATCGTACCATCAAGCCTCCTGTATTGAATGGAAGAATCCTTAAGACAAGTCTCAAGCAAATCGAGCATCCTTGTCCACTGGGAGAAGACTATTGCTTTCTCTCCGGCTACTTTCAGAGACTCATTCAAACCTTTATCCGAATCTAAGTTTCTGTTATCAAGCAAATACTGCTCCAACCCACTTGAAAGAGGATCAGAGTTTCCTGATGATAGACTTGGAAATGATATGCTTGGCTTGGAAAGTGCCTGCAGCACCTCAAGAGCAGCCTTGATTTTTGAGGAATGAAATGATGGACTCCATGAATAAGGCTCAAGCTTATCAGAGACTTCAGAAGTGAAACAATCAGTAATATTATCTTGACCAGCTGGCTCAGATAGAGAACATTTTAACGTGACTCTGGAAAAAACCGATGATAAACTGAGTCTAGCTTTACATTTGCCGGTGGGGCACTGGTTATCATCACCTGAGATATGCTCACTGACACATTGGTTGCAAAAGACATGCCCACAACTTGTGACAACAGCATCCTCGGGCGGGTCCTACATGAACAGAGACATTTATTTCAAGAGATAAGTACTCACAGGCATCAATATGCTAGGGCATAATTTTAAGATCAATACGTGAATAAAGATTTTAAGATCAATACGTGAATAAAGATTTCTGAGCTTAAGCAAAGAAGCAGCTAACAAAGGGTAAAGCTTGGAAACCTAAAGTTACAAATGAAACCATAGACCTGTAGAAGTTTGTGTCTAGAATGTAATGAATATTTGGGACGTATTAGTATTAGGCTATGGAGCACGGGTACCAGTACAGGGTACCGGTACGGGTACGCGATACGGCAAAAACCTAAAAAAATTAGGGTACAAGTATGGTTGGGGATACATAGAATAAAGAAAAATATATTTAATATACTTCATACAATATACATATATACATATATATATATATATATGAATAATAGTAACTGATTCATTAGTGAGGTACTTATCCCACCAAGATTTTAACATTCCAGTAAAACCAGAAGTTAATAGGTCAACAATTTTTGGTTGAGTATAATCAAAATTACTTAAATAACTATTAGCAACCATTGTCATATGATTCAATTTTTCTAATATTTGGTGTTCACTTAAACCATCAATACTCAAATGGTACGTGCTCTAAATAGTGACGAATAGTATACATGAATAGTATTAAAATTGATGAAAAGTAAAGGAAAACAGACGCTTACTTCAAATTCGGTGACTTGATTTATAACTTTGAATCGGAGTACATGGTGGGTGAAATCACTATGCTCAAAGGAGCTTTTGGTGGGAAGGAGAATTGAGAGACTGACTCTTCAAACTCACTCTCACTCTAAAACTACTACTTGAATTTACTTTAGACCTTAGAATAATCATTGACACTGGAGCAGATTTAAATTGTATCCAAGAAGGTCTCATACCTACAAAGTATTATCACAAGACAACTGAACAGTTGAGCTCTGCAAATGGTAGTAAAATGCGTAGCAAATATAAATTACCGAAAGCTCATGTTTGCCAAGATAAAGATTGTTTCAAAACTTCATTTGTCTTAGTCCAACATCTAACTGATAAAGTAATTTTAGGCGTACCTTTTATTTGCTTACTTTACCCATTCACAACGAATAGTGAAGGAATCACTACTAAACCTTTAGGTCAAAAGGACTAAGACAAATGATACGGTAGATTTAGAGATTATTATATATATATATATATATATATATATATATATATATATATATATATATATAGGGAAATTTTCTTATCCACTCTCCCGGAAATAAGAAAAAATTGGGTTTTTTTTGTGTTGCAAATTTTTTTTGGAAAATCCGATCCGTCCAATGCATTCAGAAGATGTTTTCAAGGGTCTACGCGGAAAATCTTCAAAAAAAATACTGAGAAAGGCTTGATCCAAGCAGTTTTTGCAAATAATTTTTGCAAAAACGGCTTGATCAAAAACCTTCCTCCCCTATTTTTTTGAAGATTTTCCGCGAGGACCCTTGAAAACACCTTCTGAACACATTGGACAGATCGCATCGTCAAAAAAAAATTTGTATAAAAAGTCCGGAAATCAAAAGTCCGGATTAGAAAGAAACCCTATATACACACACACACACACACACACTACCAAAAAATAATTTTGAATAATTTTTTTTAAATAACACTAACTACTTTTTTTGCTTTTGACATATATACCCTTAATAACAGAAGTTCTAATCCAAAAATAAAATAATAAACTTGGCCCAAGTCTAAACCATAAAGATAAAGAATAGAGACCAAATGAATTAAAAAGAGAGTGGTCCAACCCAGAAATTGATGGGCCAACCTTAAAAGTACTGGATAATGGCCCAACCCAAAATTAGATGGCACTAACCCTAATAAAACGAACAGCAGCTCTCCGTTTCGATCCAAAAAAAAAAAAAACACAGCAGCTCTCTGCTGCCGTACTCTGCAGCACCGATGACCTCTCTCTCTCTCTCTCTCTCTCTCTCTCTCTCTCTCTCTCTCTCTCTCTCTCTCTCTCTCTTTCTCTCTCTCTCTCTCTCTCATAGGTGTACCGATGAAGTACCCCCTGCCGCACCCAACATACCCAAAATATTAGAATGGGGAGGTGGTATTAACTAGTCCCTCAACTCTGGATTCACGTTCCTTCTCCATCTAACAGTCAATAATAATCTTCCTCCTCGTCTTTATCTCAGACATAGTGTTAGCATCTCAATGGGATATCCAGTTTCACCTATTATCCCGTGGACCCCAAATGTTTCCTCTATCTCATGCTTACCAATCATCCCAAAAACTAGAACATCACAAAGTGGTGTTAAATCACAACCGTCAGTAGAAACTAAAAGCAAGAACCTGTAACTGAAAAATACTACTGCCAATGAGAATATTGATCAAACCACCTATGGGAATAATAGACCATAAAAACAAAGTATGGCTCCAGATATAGGAAAACATGGAAACATCAGTTATGCCCATTTTCCTGGTGTGGGGCATTAGAAGGAAAGGTTCCCTCCTACCATAAATTCTAAATTCTAATATAGAGAATTCTAAAAATCACCATACTAAAAGATCCACCTAACCGCAGGCTCCAGGACTCTGGGAGAGTTAATTAGGTAAGAAACCTTGCACCCACCTTTTTATGGAGAGTACGACTCCAGCACAAGGCACCAGGATGGGGCAGAATAGCACAGCCCATCGTGCCAAATCATGACCTCGAATAGTGTAAAGATCATTGATCTTCTTTTCTCATCTGCCTTAAAAAGTTAACGTAATGGATGTTGATTTATACATGTGCATCAAGCGAGCATATCTCTAGTATTAGCTATACGAACTTGCATCCACCCCTTATTAGATACTCAGATACCTTTATTGAAACATGCGTGGAAAGTTTTTTATGAGAAAGAATAATAAATAATGAATAGGTCTGAAACATCCACAAAAAAGACAAGCAAGTGGACACATACATTGCATATGCCACAAATAGCCAGAGAATCTTCCAAGCACTTCAGAAGACAAACTTGTTTCTCCCTAGGAAGTTTCTTCACCACTTCAATAGATGATTTCCATGTGGAACTAGATTTGTATCCCCTCACAAGAAGAGGATGATCACAGGCTTGTCGAAGGCGCAAGAGCATCAACAAAATATTGACGTAGTTTTGTTTCACTGTTCCAGCAGCCGCATATTCCTGTGACATAATAGGTCAAAAGGAGAACCACAGAAAAAAAGGAACTAAACATGCTCACAGCATTTAACCTACTTAAATGGATGAAGTGGTAAATTTCATGGTTAAGAAAGTATTTCCAAAAGAAACAACATACTTCAAACTGAGCTCTCGAATCAGCCTCTAGTCTGCAGTAGAAATCGCGCTCCTCCTTCGTAAAATCCACTTTCTTCAATTCCACTAATTTGGGTGGCAAATTGATAATGGGTTCCCCATCAAGAAGTGTGCCTAGAGCAAAACATTGCCACCACTAAACAATCAGTCACAGAAGCAGGGCGCAAATTGATGCAGTCCTAGTTGCAGTTCCAGACAGAATAAGAGCGACCAATTTTTAACAAGTCAGATAAAGCACAAATCTTACACATTACCACTCAAATCCTATGTTTCTAGGAATGCAGATTGATCCAGTATTTGGAACAGAAAGAAGAACATGGTATGCCATATGCCCTAAACTGGGGTCCGTTGGTGGTAGGCTTCTATCTATAGTACTTCATTAGACTCTGACTCTTTAAATCAATAAAATCCCATATAACAAAATACTATCTTTCAAATTTATTCAGGTGAAAACAATTTTCTAGGAGCGGAATATCCAGCTTTTACGTTTTTACTTTCCCAAACTCCACTATCTCTAGATTTTTATTTATTACATGTGAGTTTGGAAAAACTTAGATTGATCACCAAATCCACCATCTTTTTAGTGAAGGCGTTCAGTGTTTTGGAGCCTCCATTCCTAAGTGTAAATTGCTAGGGTTATAGCATTCTCGGTGACAAAACTCAAAAGTCAGAAGTTAATGTAGGTCATAGCATGCCAGCATATCGCAAAGCTCAACACATCTGGCATTCCTCAACTGACAATTATAGCTGCATGTGGTGAAATCTAAACAGTCACAAATACTTACCTCAACACTCGAATGGTTGCAGAAACACATACATCCTGAAAAAATCTTGAAAGGTGCACTAGTAGAACCACAACAGCACAATTTACCTTTGTGTATATGCGCAAAATTTGACACCAAAGCAACACTCTATAGCTATTTGTGAAAATTTTTTGTGAAAGTAACCCAATCATATCTAAGGCATCAACCATTTTCTCCTTAAAATATGTGGTTTATTCAATGCATCAGTCAGTAACTCACAAGAAGTGCAACATCAGAAAAATTTCTGGAACAAGCACAGCAATGTTCTTTGACATAAAGTTCCTAGCAATTTAATGAGAAGTTCATTAAGAAGTGCAAGTACAAGAAAAAGGCATGCTCTAGTGAAGCTACATGCCACTTGGGAAAAATAATGAAAGCTCAGCAAACTACAGAAGTTAGTAGAGATTAGTGATAAAAAGATAAGTGGGTATGTCTGGCAAACAAAGAGCTTCAAAAAGGAATCAACTATCGAAATATTGAAAGGCATAAAAAAAATACATCAATTGTGCCTCGTAGTTTCAAATAAAATGAAGACGAAATTTTTAAATAAAACCTTTGTGACAATTCACCTTTTGTACGACGTAGCATTATTGTCTTCAAGACAGCTTGTAGCTTTTTGTACCCCTTTGTTGGATTCCTATTGACCTGGAACTTTATCGTGGAGCAGAATAACTTATACGCAGCATATGGATCGTATCTGAGAAATCTAAAGTAGCTATAAAGATCATCAACAGCATTCTGGATAGGAGTCCCAGATAAGCACCACCTGCGTTTAGCACGGAGGCCCCAACAAGCCCTAGCTACTTGAGTTCTATGATTTTTTATGCTCTGTGCCTCATCCAGCACAACCCTAAACCATCCAACCCTAGCTAGAGGACGAGAAGAGGATTCAAGCAGTGCATCATCCACTCCCTTCTTTTTACCCTTCAAAGATCTTTTGTCAGAATTAGGAGGAGATTTCCTCTTGTCACTGGATGAAAGTCCCATAGGATGAACTGCATCATCTTTGTCAACAAGAGGCTGCTTTGGGACCTCTGTGCTTACAATTGAATATGTTGTAAGAACGACGTCATACTTGGCCAGCTCAAGAGGATCCTTCGTTCGATTGCTTCCATGATATACTAAGACAGATAGATTCGCTTCTCTAGTCACCTTATTATGCAATTCATCGGCCCATTGCCTTAGGACGCTCGTAGGACATACAACAAGGGTTCCAGCAGCTGGCCTACCCTTTGCTTGCATAGTAGTTTCCCTGCGCTTGACTGGAGCTCCATTAGACACAACTCCACATGACTCAACATCCTGCTTTGATCTGTCAATCTGAGGCACACAACCATCATCTTCGTCCAGATTCAGGGTTTCCAGTTCATTGGGTTTCAAATTGTTTCGGCATGCTGTGGACGATGGAGCCCTTTCCTTGAGTATAAGTGCGATTGTTGATATTGTTTTTCCCAGTCCCTGTCAGAGCATAATTGTATAAGCCCAGAATAAACCAAGATCACTTCCTTCACCATCTACAGTTCGTGGAATAAAAAATATCAAAATATACTGCTTCCGTCCCATATTGTCAGTCTATCTTCCAGTTTGGTATGTCCTACAAATTTTTAGTCCTCTTCAAAAGTTAAAATACTAAAACCTTTTTAATTCTCAAAAACAATTGCTTAATGGCTTAATCCAAAAGTTAGAATAAAGGGTCAGTGTTGAAAATTAATGCACTTCGGTTTAAATTTGGATGCAATTAGTACCTGTGTACTTAAAAGTGTTGGAATTGCCGAGAGAAACTAAGAATATGGGACATACCGACTGAGGGAGAACATATTATAAGCGAAGAGCCAAAGAAACCAACCTGATCATCTGCAAGAATTCCTCCAGAGCAATGTAAGCTAGCTGTCTCCTTCTTGACCATCCAAGCCAAAGCAATTCTCTGCCCAGAATTTCAAATATTGTCAATCCATTTCCCCACAGGAAAGACAAAAATTACACACACACAGTGTTGATAAGTCCCAACAAGTATGATATTCTATTTGTCAGCACAACTACACAGCTATCAAATAGGATATATCGAACTGCAATCCTACAACACGAAATTCCTTTTAGGAAACTCAATCTTTTATTCTTGTTACAATCTAAGCCACCATCCCCATGTAACAGTCCCTCTATCTTCATTATTCAGGAGGCACCTTTAAGGTTCCCGCCCACATGGTATATCAAACATAAGCCTAGACAACATGTCTGTTTCCAACAAACTTCAAGTCACACAGTGCTACATGATTCTCTATGCTTGACCAAATAATGCAAAATACTACACACACACACACACACACAAGTATAATATGTATGGGGCAGTTCCCCTCACACAAACAATAACACAACATTTGACGCAACAAATGTAAACCACCCATTTTGGAGTCCCCCGCAAATGATCGGATCTATTCAATTTGTTTAAAACATGTTTTCAAGATTATCCGTAAAAAATCAATTCATTTGGATATCATTCGGATATCGATAAGAGCTTGATCGGTATGTGTCCCTAAATTTGACAGGAGAAAAACTGAATGAATCGATCAAGTTAATCAAGCCTTTACCGACATCCGAATAAGTTTATTTTTTATGGGTAATCTTAAAAAAATATTTTAAACAAATCAAACGGCTCTGATCATTAGCTTGGGGCTCCAATTATTGTTGTGTCAAATGTTGTGTTATTGGTTGTGTGAGGGGAACCGGCCCCAATATGTATATATGTGTATGTATGTATGTATGTATGTATGTATCAATGTAACAAATTAAATAAAGACAGTCAAAACCTGGTGTCTTAGAAGAGGCACTGCCAAAACACCATCTGGTGGAATAGCTTCCGTTTTAGGCTGAGAAAGATCCTGCAAGGCAAACCAAAATCTCACAAAATTGTTTCACGTTGAGAAACAACATTTCTGCTCAAAGCCAATGCAACCCCAGTACATGTGAATCTCATAAAAGATCTGCTCACATGGGTAAGTGGAGGATAGAGGTTTTGAGCATAATTGGTTGGGACAAAATAAGAAGCATGCACGCTTGTAAGACAGCATTGATAATTGTCAGACGCAACCAGACAAGACACTAATTTTAATTCTTTTCGCAGAATGGACATGCTTCAGAAGTACAAGGGTGAAACAAGTATTTTCCACTCAAAACAAACAGTGATCCTATTGGAAATAAGGATAATGAGTACCTATTGGAAATAAGGATAATGAATTGCATATTTCCGTGCAATACTGTTTGGAGCTTCAGTATTTAAGCATTAAGGCTTGTCCGTTGTCCATTATTTTATCTCTGTCTTAATACAAGTCAACCACGTCCCCGGAAGTATCCAAGAAGAATATGATACTTGTGAAAAATTATATAGAAAAATAAAAAAGGACTTATTACACACATAGATGATGAGGACAATCGCGTGACAGACAAGCATGGCAATGGGTCAGGGACTCAGGATCCAGTAAGAATTATCATTTGATTTATGATCCATAAACATGGCAAAATTTCTTCAGTTCCAAAGTATCTCGAACTAATGATTTTTAAAAGGACACCAACTGACACTACTTTTAACTTAAGAAATCAGCAGATTTACATTCTCGCAATTGATAAGAAACAAGATCATCCCAAACAGTCAGGGCTTACCTGTAATACCACTCGATAAACTAGGCGTTCGTCATTTGCTCTGAGCCTCACACCTGACGCTCCCACATGATTAATGGGCTCAGTATACGTCGAACGCTGCAAAAGGACGGGGGATTTCCCATTCACTGGAGCTGTGCGTGAAGGTTCACTTCTATCTTCGATAATACACAGATCCGAGTCATCTTTACCGTGCGAGCTAACCCTAGCATTATGGGAAATTGTTTGGCAGCTGACCTTTGAAAGATGAGTACCCAAACTCTTGGGATGAACCAATTTACTTTCATTTTCATCCTTTGTGCAACCTAAGTTACCTAACTCCCTCTTCATTGGAGTAGACGGCTGGCCGCAAGGCTGCTCTGAGACCTGTTCATCTATACCATGATCACCAGCAACATTAAAAGCTCTTTTAGATGTAAATTTTGTATCTTTTCTCGGATACTTTGCATGAAACAATAGCTTCCTTTTTGAATCACAAGGCAGATTCGGAGGCAACAATTGTGTTGGCATTCTTCGATCAGCGGTTTCCTCCTTTATAGTAACTTGCTTTTTCCCAGACACATTTAACGGAGTACAAGGCAAAGTTGGTGACAACATATTGTCAATGGTAGGTAAACGATCAGTATTCGTAATAGGACTGCCACGTGTGGGTGATCGAATGTTATTTGCTTCGCATTTAATTCTAAAACCACTAACTTTGTCGTTGGCTGTCATTGGTGCTCCCAGGACTGCTCCACCATCTTTTCCCACTTGGGCCTCTGACATGATCGCACCAGAGTGGTGCGCAATCTTAGATGACAGATCTTCCACGTCATCCTTCATATTGGTAACTGTTCCATTACCATTAATCATAACTTGAAAATCATAAATATCATTTAGAGTCCAAGATGTATGCATATCCATATCCATCATTGAGGTTTCCATGATTTCTGGCGTTCCATAGATATTAAAGCTGTTTTCAGCTGAACCACAATATCTGTAATTAAAATCTGATTTCTCCAAGAAGGGGTAGTGAGATCCATCTGAAACAGTAGGAAATTTCAATCAGTTCTTCCACTAGAAATTTCAAAAGGAGGAAAAAAAAAAATAAGGAATGTGCCAATGACGAAAGAAGAAACTAAACTACAGCAATCCACGCACAAGGGCAAGAAAAACACCAATAGTAAGTTCTTATAACCACATAATCACAGGGATTGGCAGGTAGAATCCCCTTCCAAACACCTGAGCCGAATTCAGTTTCTTACTCAGACGACTGAATCCTACCAAACCAAACAAAGTATGTCCCAATCAATTGGGTTCAGTGTGATTGGAATCCAATGCCTCTGAATTGAGGCTTGATACATTATACTGCAATTAGGTATGTCAAATCGAGTTTCTTTACTGTTATTTACTTATTTATGCTATAAGAAGAAATATTTTTTAAGACTCCACTACCAAATGCGCTTAAAGAATCTTCACCTGAAACCACCCAACCTGCATCTGCACTCGCAGGCCAACTATGCACTGGAGAACTAGTCTGAGCTGAAGTATCCTGCTTTCCATAATCATAGCTGAAGTTCCCCACAGATTCAAAAGAACCTCCTGAAAAACCCGCCCTAGTATCCAATACTTCAGATTTGTATGAAGTGGAAAACGAACCAGATCCTGCTAAATCAGCCCCAAAAATAGATGTCCTTTCAAACTCCGGCAATACTAGATTAATTAGAAGAAAAAAGGCACAATGTCATCAGTCTAACATCATGAGTGTAAGACCCAGTTCCAATAAGTACTTTATCAGTCAAAATCCTGCTAAAAAATGAATAACTAGGGCTGTTAGGAGAGCTAAGCAGAGTTTTACAACGCTTAAGCTTGGGCTTTGCTCGATATGGCTTGATTACACAGAACCATGCAGGTGCTGGCTGAAATGATGTCTTTACTCTCTGCAGCTTTCTAGAGGCATGCTATCAACTATTTAGAAAAGTTCTCAGCGTAGGACGAGTGAAGTTCTTAAAACATGGGACCATACAATTGCACCAGATTTTTTCAGCACTTTGACCATAACAGCAAAAAAAATTGACCCGACTTGTTTGTTAAAAAGCAGAATATTCAGTTGTAACTTCAGATCCGAAAAAGCTTAAGAGCAACTTATGAATGTTAAGTGATCATGCATGAGGATAAAAAAAGGTGATCACGCATTCCATACCCAAGCAAGGTGGAATTATAGTCTCCAATAGCCTCTGAAGAATACAAATGCAAGCTGTATTGAGGAAAACTTTTAAAATAGAAAAGCTAACTTTTACAAAATTCCAAAATGTTGAGCCATTTATCCCTACATTAGGAAAGGCTTAAACATTTACAATTTGAAAATGCCACCAGCCACACTAAAGACGCTGGATAATGTGCAAAAGACATTTCGATATCTGTGATAAATGAAATAATATCCACGAATGGGCAATGATAGTTGTGAAATGTGTATTGTAACTATTTTGGCTTTATACAAGTATTATCCACCGCCCATTGGGCTGGTTGGCAAACCCATTTATAATTTTAATATCAAGTTTAACAAAATATCAAATTAATTAAAATAAAGAATGAGAGATAGAATAATGCGAGGTAAATTTTATAAAACCTCCTCTAAACACAGAAATATATATGTTACTATAATATGTAATATCTACAAACTAAAACTACATCCACGAGATGGCTTTATCTTTTTTATCCTATTTACATCACAATTTTTTTCCGAAAAAAGACAAACAATATGATGGAGTATGTAAATGTTCTTCTTAAAATAGATAAAGGTAACTTTGAAATGATTGTGATACAGAATATATGAGTTTCTTAATTAATTGGTGCAACGCCAATGCTCTGGATGCTCATTTTAAATTTAGTATGAAATATTTGACTTAAGTAAATTGGTAACCTTACTAAAACACCTTTGAAGGTTCTCCTAACGATCAAAGAAGTACAAATCGTATTTACCAAAAAAAAAAACCTACCATGGTTCAAATCAAGTGGATATTTTCAATATGACATAATTTTATAATCTATTTCGATCATTCTAGGCAATAGGAATATATAAGTAAAATAATTTGATGAAAATATAACGAGTTTTTATTATAACAACGTTTTATTAACCACATATACCCTTTTGTTAAGTTCCTTTTTGTTGAGATTTATTATAACAATTAACATATAATTAATCAAATGAAAAGAAAACAAAAGCCTTAATAATATAAGGCCTAAGTTGATGCCTAAGTTCCTTTTGTTTCGCAACAAAGGAATGGTATTCTCAATTGTGAGTAAAAGTGTGTAAAAAAAATTAATAAGAACAAGAAAAAAGGAGCCCTTGGGGTTGAGAGTTTAACTTTTTTGCTGGGCCAGCATTCTATATAGTCGTAATAGCGCTAAATAAAATATTTATTACATGTGTACCAACTGTGTAATACCCCAGGTTTGGGGGTAGATAGTGTTTAATCTCACATTGGTTGTTTACCTGAGTGATCTTGGGCATATAACAAACCATGTAAGAGACTACTAATACCTTGGGCTTAAGCATTTTGGGCCACGTGGTGTGGCTTGTGAATCAAATCAAGGTACTAGGCCAGTGGTCTACATCAATGTTTTAAAAACTAGACCAGACCGACCGGTTCAACCGGTTGACTTGTCAACCGGCCCTTGATCCGGTCCGGATTAACTAGAAAACAACTATAATTGAAGAACCGTCTAAAAAATGAAAACCGTTAATTTTGGCGGTCGAACCGGCCACCTAGACGAACCGTCTGCAGGTTAGCCAAACCGGCTAGTTAAACTTTGGACTAATTTTGTTGCGGAGGCCATCTGTTTTTTCCTCATGGGACCCATGATGCGCCAGCCTACCCTCTCAAAATGTTGTCATGGATTTTGTAATGCATTTATAGCTCTTTGCTTGCCTAACTCTTCCTCCCCACCGATGTGGGATTACTCGGAAGTATAGAAGTTACTATGTTAGAGAGTATGTAGTTACTTTCCTCCTCTTTCAATTATTTTCTCACATAAATATATAAGACTTTATATATTTTTTTAATATAATTATGACGTCACAGTTCGATAGAGGTTCAACCGTGGTTGAACTGGTGACCCGTCTACCCAGTCCCTTCGCCTGTTTGTCCTCCGGTCTGGGTTTCAAAACATTGGACTCTACATGGGGCGTTACAAACTGTACTTATCCAGGGCCCTAAAATTGGGCCATGGTTTGGAGGCCCCAGACAGCCGCTTGTTAGGCTTGTGCTTAGGGCCAAGCCTGTTTGTGTCATTGTTGGATGGTTTGATATACATTGTTGGGCCCTTTCCAAACAACTTAAACTTTTTGGACAATTGGGGACTTAACATGGTATGAGACCTTAGGTTCTACAAGGTTAGGGTTCAATTCTCTTTGTTTGTATTTGCTTCCCATTTTGATGCTTTTAAAAATTGTTTTTGGGAAATCCGAGCAGTCCAATGTGTTCAAAAGGTGTTTTCAAAGATCCATGCGGGAAATCTTCAAAAAAAAAAATACCGGGAAGGGCTTGATCCAAGCAGCTTTTTGCAAAAATTGTATATTTACAATTTTGCGAAAAACTACTTGGAACAAGCCCTTCCTGGTTTTTTTTTTTTTTTTTTGAAGATTTCTCACGTGGACCCTTGAAAACACCTTTTGAAGGACCCTTGAAACACCTTTTGAACACATTGGACGGCTCGGATTTTCAAAAAAATATCGGGAAGGTGGAGTGCCGGATCTGGGATTCCCGGATTAGATCCGGACTCTCTCTCTCTCTCTCTCTCTCTCTCTCTCTCTCTCTCTCTCTCTCTCTCTCTCTCTCTCTCTCTCTCTCTCTCTCTCTATATATATATATATATATATATATACACACACACACACAGGTAAGCGGTAATCTTGTCAAGGATCCCAAATTGAAGAAAAAATGATGTTTTCGAGGTTTTAAAAATTGTTTTTGCATAATCCGAACCGTCCAATGTGTTTAAAAGGTGTTTTTAAGAGTCCTCCAGAAAAATCATCAAAAAAAATATTGGGAAGGGCTTGATCCAAGCAGTTTTTCACAAAAACTGCACGCGAGAAATCATCCGAACCGTCCAATGTGTTCAAAAGGTGTTTTTAAGGGTCCATCGTAGCTTCTAAATATTCAAAAAAATACGAAATATTCAAATAATCGAAGGGCTTGATCCAAGCGCTTTTAAAAAACTATAAAAATATAAAAATTTTGCAAAAACTGCTTGGATCAAGCCCTTCCCGGTATTTTTTTTTGAATATTTCTCGCGAGTACCCTTGAAAACACCTTCTTAACACATTGGACGGATCGGATCATCAAAAAAATATTTGGATCGTGAGGTCCAGAAACGGGAAGACTGGACTAGAAGTGTTCCCTATATATATATTTCTTTTTTATTCTTTTTTTTTATAGAAGTATCTCCACGTGCAAGACAGGTTACACGTATGGGAATGTCTTGGGTAGCATGATACATAATTACGTATTGTTGGACCATTTCTTAACCTTAAATGAGAAGTGTACTTTGTTTGCTGTCCTGTCAACAGAAGAACCAAGAGTCGGCACGCCCAACATGCTAAAAATCACAATCCCATATCAATCTGTGACCTAAGAGAATATGGAAAACTTAAGAAAGAGAATATGGAAAACTTAAGAAGAACATCACCCAATACTATTTCTTTTGGCTACAATTCGTTGTTGAGCATATACCGTAAAGGTTGCTGTGGAGGAATGCCTACACACCCAAAATGTTGTTGTGGAGGAACACTTGCATGCCAATAGTTGTAGCCTTATCTTTTCCCTTTTCTGGGATTCCAATTGTCATTAATGTTACACAAACAAGTGACTACTTGTTCTGCATCTGACCTGCTTATTCTGCACATCTTGATTGCTTTGGCCAACTCTTGTTGTGGCCGTTTTGAAGTTTATTATTCTTGGTATAAGCCATGAAATTTGAAATTCAATTATGCATTATTTACCATGGTTTGGGCAACAGGTAAACAATTAGTTTTTGTGGCTAGAGTGGTCTGATACAAGCAGTTCAAAGAATACTAGAAGAGGCTGGGGGGGATTGCTTGGTCTTTTTGGCTAGCTAAAGAGATGTGCGATGGGTCTGGTTGTGAAGTAGGCTGGGTAGTAGTTAGGGAGTGTTAATTAAAATGATTGGGTTCTAATGATTATAAGTGGGCAAGATAAAATTAAGACTGAATAATTGGGATTTCCATCAAATGGGAATGGTTAAAAGCTAGGTCAGCTAAAGGTCTTGATTTAGGTCTGGAGTTGGGGCAGGGCATTGTAACTGGCTCACTATAGAGTCCGTATCGCGATAAAAAATCGCACACTCAAACAATGATGGACAATTGCAACTGAATAACAAAACGAGGTGCAACGAAGCTCACAGCAATCTCTACACTGCCAACGCTAGTGACATGGCGGCCAATGGCATACCTTTAGATTCGACAAGGATGGATTGATTTCAAGTTATAACTCTGAGCTAAAAATGATTTGCGAGATTTCGGCAAAGGTGCTCTATGTTTCAGAAACCATGCTTGTCATGACGATTTGGGTGTTTCATTGCATATGCTCCATGTTATGAGAAAAGTAATGAAAAGAGACAACAATAGAAAGAGATAGGGCAAGAGATGGGAGATGGAATCCCGGGCCTTAGCTTCGATGCTAAATGGTGGAGACAAGATCGATAGAGATATGGAAAAAATCACACGCAAGGCTCACAACCATAGTTCTCAAACACTCTCAATCTTATGAATCAAAAGAATACAACAACAAACCTCTTATCTATAAATACCAACCAACCTAATGACAATAAAAGACTTAAATGATAAATGATATAATACTGACTAATTGCCAAACAAAACAACTAACCACATTTATTAGGCCAAAAAGATTTTTTCACTCACGTTTGGCCACTGCGCTTCACCTGTGGTTGCCATCGTGTGTAATTATAATTCAACCATCCAATGATTGCGCCATATGATAAGGTATTAAGGTGTACACATTTGGAGGCTAAAGCACAAATTCGACTCCTTAAGGCAATTTCTGGATGTCTCACCTTGATGCGAGCCTCAACTAAACTACCATATTTTTTATCCAAGCCTAGAAGAACCAAGCTGACCTTAGATCAAGAACAGTATAGGTCCCAAAGGACCTAAAGCAAGGCTATTCCTAGAATAATAGTTTTACCCGTTTGAAGCAGGGAGTGTTGTTCATTATTGCCAATATTCGTAGCCAGCGTGCCTTGTTGCTCTTTTACAACTGACATATCTTCTGAATGATTCTGCAAATTACAACGTATACGTTCAGTACTAGCGCAAGATGCTTCCTTAAAAACACTTTAAGGACTTGAACAAGAAAAGTGAGCATAAATTTCACCAATATTTAAAGAATGCGCAAAAAAAAAGGTGGATAGGAGATGTATCTCACCTGAATCAAAACCTGATGCCTCGTTACAAAAAAATTTGGGCATCTTTGGTTTCCTTTTCTAACCCTTTTAGCAATCAAAACATTGTAAAGCACGTTTAGAATGTGAAACCAGCACTCCCTCAGTTCGATATTGTTTGTCGCTCACAGGGAACCCACGTTTTTATGGGGACATACAATTAATGCATGCCCCCTTAGAAAATTCTGATTAGATTTCAAACATTACCATTATTCTATACTTTCGAAACAGTTAATCATTTGTGACGTTTTTTGAATTTTCAAAAAGGATTAACATTTTGAGACATGCCAAAATAGAATAGTGGATCATCCATATCAGCGGAGGACTACATAGAAGTCAAAGTGATGTGGGAACCCCCAACTTTGACCTAAACCATTCACCATGTGCACCAAATTACACAGAATTACACTGAACTAAACCTAAAGGCAGCTCTACCAATGAAACATTTCAAACTTCCAATACCTTCATCCTCAAACAAATATAAATTGTTGTCCCCTTGAAGCTAATTAGTTCATGACAAACCTTTCCCAGCGAGTCAGAATATCTTGATTCTTGAGAACACATCTGAATAACTGAAACAGGCCAATCCTCCTGTATATCCTAGAAAACCACTCTACCCACGCGCTACTTTTTTTTTTTTTGAACTGCCCATCAACTCTAGCTGATGGTTTGTTCAACCACTCGCTGTTCCACTTACCGTAATGAACTGTACTATACAAAGCCACAGCACAGTATTATCCCCCACCTCACTTTGCCTAAACAACTTGGTGAACACCACGCTCATAACAAACTATGAGCGGCACACAGCAGATATCATTCAATGGGGAAATATTCTCTCAGAGATTTTTATCATTGCCTAAGTTTCGTTCATGACAGCCGTTTCTTATATTTATTTCTCCACAATTACCTATCTATCAATTCGAATACATTGCTCCAAAAACCCAATCACTAAAAATCTACAAATAAACATGAACTTTCCAAACAACAGACAGATCAAAAAGTGGGAGCTTGCATGTTTCAACAGATACTAAATGTAGCGAAAATAAAACTCTTGCGACAAAAGTAGCATCCAAATTCCCGTTCGATTGCAACAAAGGGGGATCAGAACACACACCTGCACTGAATCAGGATTCTCTTCCTTAATTTCCCATAAAGGCTGAAGATCAACAGGGATTCCACCATAATCGTTGCCCGGAAATAAATCGTCGAAGGCCCAAAGATTAGACCTTTCGTCCGCCATCAACATCGCCACTGGAAAACACGAAACCTAAAAAAGCCCCAATTTTCTCCGACACCCACAAACCCTAACAGTCAAAACCAGTTCTTGGTAAAGCTGTACTGCCTGTACAGATGTGTGTGTGTGTGTGTGTGAGAGAGAGAGAGAGAGAGAGAGAGGGAGGGAGGGAGAAAGTTGTATCTTTCTTGATCAAGTTGTATCTTTCTTGATCGAGGGGGAATGAATTTGGGGGAAAGTAGATTGGAGTTTCCTGATTAACAAATTGCTGTATACCTTAGGAAAAGTTCAGATAGGTAGACCAAACGCTCAGGTTGACGACTTTATGACTTGGTCTTTTTATTTTCATTTATGGGTTTGTTACCATTGGACAGTTGCAATCTACCTGCAATAACCATTGATGGAAGAGGCACTGCGCAGATACGAGGTTTTGTTTATGGTTATAGAAAAGTGGATAAGAGCATCTCCAACAAAATCTTCAAATATTGAAATTTGCATCAGTTCAAAGTTTGCCAATTTTAGATGCTTCTGCGGACAAGTATGAAAATCCTCTTTAAATTCTCACATGTCAAATCTTACTTTAATGTCAAATCAATGGAAGCGGAGTTGCTGGTATGCATCATGAAGAGCTCCCAGGGTCCTCATTCAACTCATTTACTCTCTTCATTCTAATACTTTCTCTGTCTCAATTTAATAGTTCATCGTTCTATTCTAACCAGATAAAAAATGATTATATCTTTCAATCGGTAATACATTTTACATGCAATATGGATCTTGTTTGATAGATCTTGATTTAATCTAATAAACAAAGTGTTCAAAACCACCTAAAACATTGTAGATTATAAGATATAACACTTTGAAAAGTGACACAAACTCTCAAAAGGAACTATAAAATTGGGACGAATGGAGTAGTTTATTGTGCAGTTCTAAATCTAGAAACTAGTTCTTGAATCAAGTTGGTTTGGATGATAATTTCTAAGCTCTCTAACGGTGACGGTGAAGGCATCAAGATGTAGATCAGGTTATAATACTGTAGCCAGACCATATATTGTGGTGATCCTCTACTAGGGATGGCCATCTCACCAATTTCGCCTCTATCTAACCCCGGCCCCTACCCATTCGCGGGAAAGAATTCTAATTTTTTTCGAGATCGTGGTAGTGGGATGGTTGCCGGGCCCCCTACCCGACCCCTCCCCGATCCCCCGCCCCATCCCCCGCTTCTCCCTCCTCCCTCATCCCCCCCCACACACACACAGGAGCTTTTGGAAGAGGAGCTGTTGGAGACGTACTTAGGCCCCATTCCGCTAGGAAAAAAAAAATTTGTTTTAATTAAAAAACTGTCTCATTCCACTAACAAAAAATCAATTAGTTTTTCTGCAAAACTAAAAACCAAAAAAAGCCAAAAAACTAGTTAGTGGAACAAGTTAGTTTTTTGCAAAACTAAACATACAAAAAACTAGTTTAATGGAACAAGTTAGCGGAACAAGTTAGTTTTTTTGCAAAACTAAAACAACCAAAAAAACCAAAAAAACCAAAAAAAATCAAGTTAGTGAAACACCCCCTTAAACTAATTTATGATTTTTATTTGATCTTTGTTGAAATTGAGTTGTGTGCTTGAAACTGTTAGAGACTTGCTTAAACTAATTTATGATTTTTGTTTGATGTTTGTTGAAACTATGAGTTGTGTGCTTGAAAATATGATGGTATTACTATTTGAATAATTGTTATTGAGTACAGGGACGGAGCCAGGATTTTACCTTTGTGGTGGCGAAAATATGTACTCAAAAAATAAAAAGACGAACTGTATTACAAATATTCATCCACTCTATGAAAAACTATGATAACATAAAAATCTAGTAGTGGCAAGTCTATATAATTTGGGGATAAAAATCTATTTTCTATGTAAAAATTGCATTTTTTGAAAACCTTGTGGTGGCGGCCGCCACCACTTGTCCCCCCCTTGGCTCCATCCTTGATTGAGTAGAAGACAACCACCATGAAAATATGATGTTTGTTGAAGCTTATGCATAGGCATTGGCAGCAAGCAGATCTTATGCATAGGCATTGGCAGCAGGAAAATAAAGATGTTTATTGAAATTGTAAAGATGAAACCATCGGGTATTTGAAATCATTATATGGGGTTGGATTTCTATGTATTATCGGTGCGCCAAATTAACGCCGCAACTAAAAAAATATGTATCTCTTTCATACATATGACTAGTGCATGAATTTTCGGATCCCCGTTCCCCGCATCGAGGCGGGGATGGAGGTTAAAATAAAATCCCCAGTGGGGATCGGGGAGGTGATGGAGATTGATATAGGTTCGGGGATCGGGGATGGAGGTAGTGGTATCCACCCCCTACCCTCCTCATGCCCATCCCTATCCTCCACGCACCTCCACAAGTGAGAGTGATGAGTCCAACATTGAAGCTCAACGGCTTTACTTGTATTTTGTTTTATTTTGTTCTTGTATTTTGTTCTTGTTCGGATTATGTTGTCGAGTTCACAAACTTTTTAAATAAAAAAAAAACAAAAATAATTTTGGCCTTTTGGGGAAAATTCAACTTTTTTAAGAAAACACATATTTCGAGTTTACTTCATAGACTTACTATCAAGTGGTATAGTTTAAGCAGGCAAGGGAGAGCAACGACTGAAGATTGATTAAACGACTACAAGCTAGGAGAGAAGGATGAAACCCCTGCCCCCAGGCTATTTTGGGGGGTTGCATCTAAAATTAATTTTTTTACCAAAAATGTCTCTGGCTGTGTTCAATACACAGTTTTGGGCAGTTTCTGTTTTGCTTACATCATCACTTTTCTCCCTTATCTCTCTATCTCTCTCCACTAAATTACACTTGCTTACATCATCAAAACTAAACAGTTCAAAACAAAACTTGTTAACAGAACAAGGCCCCTATATCTCTAATTCTCAAAGTATTCATTACTCTTTGTGGAGGATATATTTGGAAAACTACCAAGATTTTGTCTATACAAAGATGGATATAAAAAATATAACAGAAAAATTACTATTGAGAGATGAAAATGCTTAGTAAACACACACACACTCTCTCTCTCTCTCTTTTAATTCGATATATAGTAGCATACTTTAAATGTCAAATCATTACATAAAAAGTCATTTATTGTTTAAAGAGTCTGTTGGGTTATATTATCAAATTAGCAAAAGCCAAATGATAAAGAAAATTGATTTTGGCACAACCTTTTTAAAGTGTCAAAGATCAATTTGGCAAGTGCCAAAAGCATTCCCATGATAAATATGACAACAAAATTAGAGTTGTTGGATTGTACAACAAAATGTTACCCTTTAAAATGTTACCAAATCATAAATAAAAAAGATTAAATCAAGTGTTACCAGATTAAAATTTACCAAATCACACCTGCCCCACGCCCAACGAGAAGGATTTTTTCTAATTTTTTGGCAAAGGGTAAGGTTAGGGGGGAAAATGAAAACCCGACCAGGTTAGGGGTAATAGTACCCCACCCCGAACTCGCCCCGATATATTTAACTTGTATATTTTTATTCCATTTTCAAAGCACCATAATATATACTCCCTCTTTCCGTATATTTTGGTTCATAAACATACTTTTTTCTGTCCCTTAAAAGTTTGTCCATATTTGAAAGTCAATAGTAAAATATATCATTTTTACTCTTTTATGCTTGTCTTCAATTGTTTAATTAAGAAATCAATCATGATTGAAGGGTAAAATTGGAAAAAAAATTGTACAAAGGAATCATGATGTTCCTTAAAAAAGTTGAAAATTCCATAATGGCCCAATAAACACAGACAAAGGGAGTATGAACAAAATCTTCCATTTCAGATTTAAGTATACTTCAGATCATATTTTTTTGTGGCAATAGCTTGTGATGATTGCAGTAGTAGGTGTTTATGAATGAATTATTAGTTCTTAATTAGGATTCTCTTCTCTCTCTTTTTTTTGCAATAGCTTGTTATGAATTGGAGTAGGCATTTGCTTTTGAATGATAATTGTCTAGGATCAAGTACGTGAGAGAATTGAAGGGAAAAAATGGGGCGGGGCGGGGCGGGTAAGGTAAACCCGGTCCCCGATGGGGTAGGGTATTGGGGTAGATTTCCATTACCTAGTCAGGATAAGGGCGGGGCAAGGCTAGTTTGCCACTTTTAAGGTAGGGATAGAGGTAGGTCAAAACCCACCCCCCTACCTGCCCCGTTGCCATCCCTACAACTTGCACCAAGCTACACCTAACTCCACATCTTGATTTAGCTTCCCGAGCCCCTTCTTGATTTCATAGCCTCATCAAGTCCAACACCTCTCGAACTTTGTATCAAAGATGGCTCCGGATCATCTAGTTGTCTAGATTTGAAGGCATAAATGTATAATGTGTAAAAGATATGATTTTTTTAAAATTATTTTTTAAGAACATAATCAATCTAGAGCAAATACATGGAGTATTAAAATAATGCACTAGATTGACAAAAATAATAATAATAATAATCAAACACTAAGTTTAGAACACATGAATGTAAGAGGAAAATATTTTCTCTCTAAAATGGGTGATGAAAGAGTTGTATCCTAAAAGTGAGAAAACAATGCTTATATACCTCATACAATCGTCATAACGCTACGAGAGCACTCTGGGTGTGCATTGCAACGCTAGCTCATTGCAAGAGTACGTCGGGTGTGCGTGTTGTGGCGCAGGCTTAGTGCACGAAAACTTCGGGGGCGCATGTTAGTGTTGGCCTTCTACAAGTGCACTTTACGGGGCACAAGCATAATTTGTTCTATTATAAGGAAACAAGTGCTCAAAGAGCACCCCTTGCTCTAAGTACACTTGGGAGAGTCCTCGCGCCATTATGGCGCTATGAGGGCACAAATGCCTCTAGAAAGTTGATGCCTCAAGAAAAAAAAATCCTACCAACCAAAGGCAAACCAATTTTACATGCCATAGAAAAAATTTCTCTATCAAACCCAAAGACAACCCAAGGAACCCAATGCCATAAAATTAACACACATCAATAGGACATTTACAGAGCAGATTGTGGGGATAAAAATGGAATCTTTGATTAGTACTCAGTTGGGCTTGACAATCAATTTAAAGCAGATGATTAGTTTGCAATTTACATGAGCAGATTTCGGGGATGAATTGCAATGCCTTTGAAATTCTTATTATGCACTGTGATTCTTGAAATAGATTGAGGTGTTTGCCATTACGGGGGAGATGTGGCCGGATATTTTACGGTGGTGAGATTGTGCACTAGTCAGAGGCAATATGGAGGAGCTATAAATTTAGTGGGTTTAGCAAATGTATGAGCGCGCGCACACGAGAGAGGGAGAGAATGCAAGATTTAACCAAGGGCTGGGATTGGTTGTTGCCACATGGAAGCATTAAAAGTGTAGTGACAAAATATGGGGATAGAGGTTCTCAAGGCATCTCCAGTAATATAGTTAAAATACCGATGCTATATGACACAAAATGGAAAAAAAAAAAAAAAAAGGGTCCCATTTTTATGTTGTTATGATAATTTGTTATTATGTTTTAAAGTGTTACAATGGTGTTGTTAAAGTGTAAAAAAATATATAGTATATGTATACAAGTGGGCCTCCCACCTTTTTCACTCTTCAAATATGCTTTACTCTCACTCAGTTACCCCTGACACAGATTCCCTTTACTCTCTCTCTCTCTCTTTATTTTATTATACACCTAACTCTGGACATAAGATCATCTCCATCAGTTCTTAGCCATCTTAGCCAGGAAATATGCCATATACTTGTATAGCTAGCCATCAAATGTAAGAGCAACTCAATAGCCTAGCCATTTTGGTTACCAAATGACAATAATATTATTTATTTCATCTTGAATTGCAACAGAAACAACGGTAACCTGCTCACTGGTGGGGAAGAAAAACAGAGTCGTAACTTTCCAACGGCATTCCTTTCAACAGCTATTTTTTTCTTCCTAGTCATGTTGCACTTTTTACTTTTCAAACAGCTATTTTTTCCTTGCATCTACAAAAATGAGAGCATCTCCAAATGATGCTTACATTTCCACATCCATATCAGTTTTCATATTTTTCCAAAAGTTCATTTTTTGCCCAACTTCTTTCCTTTTTGCACCCTTTGTGTTTCCAATTTATGGCCTGCAATCCTCTATTAAATTTTCTTCTTCTTGACTTGGAGTCTAATGACGATTTGGAGGCACTTACCATAGTTACTATCGTGGTTCTGTTAAAGGTCGAAATTATATTCATCGTGATACTATCCATGGCCATGAAAGAATTTTTCGCAACTATTTTGCAGAACCACCGCTATATCCTCCTGAATACTTTCGAAAGAGGATTTCGTATGAGTCGTGCTCTTTTTCTTCGTATTCAAGCTGCGGTCGAAGCACATGATCCCTACTTTGTCCAAAGAAGAAATGCTCCTGGAACGCTCGGTTTATCTTCACTTCAAAAGACGACGACAGCTATTCAAATTCTAGCTTATGGGGTAGTAGCTGATTCTTTAGATGAGATTGTATGCATAGGGAAAGCACTGTATTAGAGTCTAAAAAGATTTGTCAAAACGGTGGTTGAGATTTATTCCGAGGAGTACTAAGGTCGCCCACTAGCAATGACATTGCTAGACTACTAGTTGTTGCAGAACAACATGGATTTCCTAGGATGTTGGGAAGCATTGATTGTATGCATTGTGAAAAATCCTAGATCGCCTAGGTTTTATAATTTGCTAGATTATTTTATCTCAATAAAAACAATAACATCAATCAATATATGACCCAATCACAACCATAAAGCAAATAAAATGATGAACACCAGATATACATGGAAAAACCCTAAATGGGTAAAAACCACATGATGGAATCAAACACTATAAAACCATTGTGTAGTTACAAGTAATCTTACCCTACGATTTGAATCACTTACAATCGCTCTAAGATGTACTTGTCGACTCCTCATTCAACACCCAGTATTTGATTACCGCTGCCTCGAATCCTCAAGCCTTCTAAACGTTCTTCCGGAAAACAACCTTGAACTTGACTATTGATAATTGATGTAGAAACCTCTTGAAGCTTTGATTAAAATTCCATCGATCTTGTGCTTCAAAATTCACTCTAGATACTCTAGGGTTTTGTGGCTTTGAAAACAAGCGGCTCTAATATTCATTTTCAGTTGATACACTAGATCTAAAACCGCATGATCTTTTTATAGAAGGCGTCATTCCGATCAATCGCATCATAAGTCGATTGATCGGACTATTGTAGATCCGATTCTTTTGGAGCTACCAATTAAAAACCCGATTGATCCCTCTATCAATTCACATGCTATGAAACTGCCTCCACGACTTAGGCTAAATCGAGTTTCCCCGATTGAGAAACCAATTGATCCCTTAGTTGATCTTTCCGTTTCGAATGCACCATATTGATCAGGCGACAACTGACTAAACTACTAACTCTTAAATTACATTCTAAAGAGATTCCTTCCACTCTAATCTTATACAAACTCGCTACTTAGAAAATTAAGGAAAATAATAAAATTACAACTCAACAAAAAAAATGTGCGTTGTCATCTGGAATTGCCAAAACAAGACGACTCCGGAATTTGGTCCTTACAATCTCGCCTTTTGGTACTTCCATGACAAAACACACTGCAACGAAAATATCTCCTATAAAATGAATTCAAAAAACAAACTGAGACCGAGTTGTAGAGAGGCTACAAAAAAAAAACTCAACATCCAACCACATTAAAATAAACAATTAGAATAAGCAACCTACTCCCCCTTTCAACATTCTCCCCCTTTTTGACATGGAGTGACAAAGGGCAAATAAGAAAAATGATAAAGCAATAAATGCGAGTGGAAGGGCACTAAACAATTAATGACTAATAAAAGCAACCAAATAAGAAGTTTATGAGAGGGGTGAATACTAGCATAAATGTGCATTAGACATGAATCGATGACAAATGTGTGTGGGTGACATGTCAATAGCCCTCAAGACTATCAATAACAAACAAGGTTTCTCATATATGCTCAGACTGTCAAACTATCTCTCCCTCACGAAGTCAAACCACGCAAAAAAAAAATGATAAGACAGAAAAATGACATAGAACACCGAAACTCCCCCTCAATTAAGAAATATATATATATTTTTTCCGGATATTCTACTCCCCTTTAAACAATGAATATTAATATTTTTTCACAAGCATTTTTGATATAACAAAAGAAACACTAAAAATGTGAGCAAATAAAGGAAGAAGATCACATGGGACACACATGCTCTTATCACTACCATTAATAACCATGAACACACACATCAAGACAAAAACATGAACAAATATTGTGAAATGCATTGTAGAGACATTAGACTAAGAATGTAACACACAACATGGCCGAATGATAAAGTGTGTGTGTGAATCACAAAAATCATACGAAGCTCAATTCATTAAGTTCGTCAGTTCTCATGTATACTAGGAGTTTCAAGACAACTCCCCTCAAGAAGTCAAACCGAAGCTAGGTCCTCAATGTGATTAACGAATGAGCAAGTTAAATACTCCCCCTCAAAGTCACATCCGTTTTTTTTGTATTAATTTTTTAGAGAACAGCACAAAACCAAATATTCTTTTTTACCCCACTGCCGTTTGACACGAATACCTCATACCCAATGCCCGGTTACTAAGTGAATGATCCAATAATACCTTCACAAGGTCTATTCATCTTTTGACGCGAACACTCAGACGGAGAGTACCTCACCCTGATTGTCCAGTTACTCAATGAACGACCAGATAGGTAAACAACATAATACTAACAGATTGGCTCTTGCGAATATAAATTTAAAACTCACATGAGAATAGTAGCCATAGGTCAATCTAAAGGGGACAAATACAAGAAAACGGCTAGATATATGAGACTAACGTGAATAAAGAACAATCTATCATTTTTGTGAGATAGTGGAGAACATACGGCAATGAAGCATGCAACACTCATCATCTAAATGCATCGAAGGGTGAGAAATTGCAAAATATGCGCATGTTGTATTGAGAATGTCCGTACTCATGATAATAGATGATAGTAACTCAACGCAGAATGAAACTACAAAAAAAAATTAATCTTTTTGAAATTTTAGAAATATGAATGTTTTTGTTATTTTCTTAAGAACATATTAGAAAACTAAAAACTAGCAACAACAAAGATTATTAGACTCAACTCAAACTCTCCTAAGAAAAAAATGACAATCCTTTTTTTTAAACAATAAAAAAACACAATCTTTTTCCATTTTTATAGGCAAAGTGAGAAAAGAAAACAAGGCAGCAACATAATAAAATAAAAATAAAAAACATTAAGCATAGCTTTAGGTTCAAGAGAGACAATAAAATTAACCTAGACTACGAATGCAAGATCAAGTCATCAAAATGTGAGGTCAACTCCTCCAGATAATCCAGTGTCATCTAGAGGGTTAGTAGGCAAATTGGCACAAGGTATTAAGTTCGACCTTCTTACCCAAATAAGTCTAGTCTTGGCCTCCCCAACCCTTCTAACAATTTTAGGCACATGTTTAGGGTTCACATTAGTAACTATATTATGAGAAGTCACTTTATGTTTATGCATTTGGATTCGATCCCAACCATAATTAAAACAATGATACCTAATCCTCTTTGTATTACCATGATGATATTGGGGTGGTGCATCAAGATACCCGCGGAGTTTAAAGCAATTTGGTCGAATATGACATTTCATCCCACAAAAATGACAAGTGGGTACAAATTTGGCATGTTTACACACACTTAATTTTTTAGGTGTATTAGAAACACAATGCAGTCTTGTGTGGCCAACCAATCCACATGTATGACAAGTAGGAATATATTTGGCATATCCATGAGAATGTGCTAAGTGCGAGTTTGAAGTACATGGCGCATGTAACTTTCTACAATGAGGTCTAATGTAACCTTTAATACCACAATGATGGCAAATAGAAATAAATTTAAGAAAATTTACCTCACGATGCTTGGTGGTGGCATGTTCACTTATTGCACTTTGAGTATTTTCCTTCAAAAACTTTGGCTTTGTGTGCTCTTGTTTGACATTGTTCTCTTTGATGTGCCACTTGGTTTTATTGGCCACGGGAGGAATGGGAGAACTGTTACTTGGTTTAATAAAATCCCTCTTTCCTTCCACCTTATGTGTTGGAGCTTTTCTTGTATATCCAAACCTTTCTCTATTCGAAGTCACATTTTGAACACTTAAAACTTCATTCAAGACTTGTGTACCTGTGTTCAATTTCTTAAAAGTAGCATTGGCCTTGTCAAGCTCAGCTTGCAATTTAGCTACTTTTGATTCAAGAAGCTTGTTAGTTTCAGAAAGACTATGCACATCATTCTCAAGATTCATATTTTTGCATTTAAACACATTAAGTTCATGCAAGGCATCAATTTTCTCTTTCTCACATTGCTTTAGCTTGGTGGCTAACCCTAAATTATATTTTTTCTTAAAAGAACATTTAAAATTTTTCATACTGATAGCCATAGCTTTGATATCATATTTATCCTCTCCGTCACTAGTTTGGTTTGTTTCAACACCACAACAAATGTTACTTGCACTATCGCAATTAAATTTAGCATCAAAAAATATTGAAGAAGCACATGCAACATATTTGGAACTATCAAAAATAGGAGGTTTGAATATAAAATTGCTTTCTTTTGATGAATCCATGCTAGCAAATTATAAAAAACAAGGATCCGCTTGTGAAAAAAAATTCACAAAATCAATATGAGCGACCCGCTATGATACCAAATGAAAAATTCTAGATCGCCTAGGTTTTATAATTTGCTAATTTATTTTATCTCAATAAAAACAATAACATCAATCAATATATGACCCAATCACAACCATAAAGCAAATAAACTGATGAACACCAGATATACGTGGAAAAACCCTAAATGGGCGAAAATTACGGGAATGAATCAAACACTATAAAACCATTGTGTAGTTACAAGTAATCTTACCCTACGATTTGAATCACTCACAATCGCTCTAAGATGTACTTGTCGACTCCTTATTCACCACATCCAGTATTTGATTGCCGCTGCCTCGAATCCTCGAGCCTTCTAAACGTTCTTCCGAAAATCCACCGGAAAACAACCTTGAACTTGACTATTGATAATTGATGTAGAAACCTCTTGAAGCTTTGATTAAAGTTCCATCGATCTTGTGCTTCAGGATTCACTCTCGATACTCTAGGGTTTTGTGGCTTTGAAAACAAGCGGCTCTAATATTCCTTTTCAGCCGATACACTAGATCTAAAACCGCATGATTTTTTTTATAGAAGGTGTCATTCCGATCAATCGCATCATAAGTCGATTGATCGGACTATTGTAGATATGATTCTTTTGGAGCAGTCGATTAAAAACCTTATTGATCTCTCTATCAATCCACATGCTCTGAAACTGCCTCCATGGCCTGTGCTAAATTAGAGTTTCCCTATTGAGAAACCGATTGATCCCCTAGTTGATCTTTCCGTTCCGAATGCACCATATTGATCAGGCGACAACCGACTAAACTACTAACTCTTAAATTACATTCTAAAGAGATTCCACAATGGGATATTATCTTGCAGATGGTATATATCCTCAATGGTCTACATTTGTGAAAACAATTCCTGATCCACAAGGTCCCAAGAAAAAGTATTTTGCAGCAACCCAAGAGTCGGCAAAGAAGGATGTAGAGTGCACATTTGGAATGCTTCAAACTCATTTTGCAGTTATACGTCAACCTGCATGTTTTTTGGGACGTAAAATGCTTAAATTTGTTATAAAAGCATGCATAATACTGCATAACATGATCATTGAAGACAAGCGAGAAAATCAGGCACAAAACTTTGAATATGAAAAAGGTGATGGACCTCTCCTTGAACTAGTATCGCGTGAACATACTTCGGAATTTATGGACTTCATTTGACGCCATCATTCTATTCGAAATAGAGAATCTCACTCCCAACTTCAATCAGACCTCGTCGAACACTTGTGGGAACAATATAGCCAATCATAGGAATTCGTAATACTAAATTTCATAGGCAATTATGCAATTAATTTATGCAATTATGTAATCCCCTTTTATGTAATCATGTAATTCTCATTTTAATGCAATTTGAAGAACTTATGTTTTTTCTATGCCTCTGTTAACTTATGTTTTTCCCTATGACTCTATTAACTTAATTGGTATAAGAAGAATTTGATGGTAATGGTTTTTTCTTTCTTGGTTTCATGTCCTTGTCCTTGATTGCTTTCTATGTGCTACCAATCTTCTTGATCCTGCTACTGCTATTTTGGGTGCTCAGATTAAGAATCCGATCTCTTTGGAGCAAATTACAAGTGTCTGCTACTACAAGTGTTTGCTGCTGCTGAAGAGGATGTCAACCGGGAGAGACATGGTAGCTATCCCATGTTGGGTACTCTGCTAAGCAATAGCTTCATTAAGGAAATGTTCCAGAGAGCATGTTTAATTCCTCATAGTTCAGGAGTTGTTATTGACAAGAGCTAGTGACAGCTACCAGAAATATCACATGAAAATCCAAGGATTACACCTACTACAAATAGGGAGTACACCTACGGATTAAGCCTATTTCATTTTTTTGATCCAAATCAGCAGGCTTGAATTGTGTAGCAGATGTGGCAAAGCCTTTTTTTTGTAGCAGAAGATAGCTGGGAAGTGTTTTGACCTATTTATGCTTGCAGTTTTTGGCAGTTTCAGCAAAGGCCATTGAAGATGTAATCCTTATTTTCTTATCTAGACAAATATGGAAAAGTAAAAGTTGACACAATGACAAAAAGGGGAGACACCAAAATGGTGCTCTCCCTTTATATAGATTAGAATAGATTTGCACTTGGCTGCAAGTAATAACAAAAGCACCCAGATTGATTACAAGGTCAAGCTGTTGCAATAGCAATCTATGTCTAACCTGTTGGCCTAAAGGCCAAAACTACTGTTTAATGTTTACAATAGAACAACATAGAAGTAGCAAGCATAGACATCGTTGATGACATAAAAACTTCAAATAAAGAAGTATTTTTTCTCGCGTTGAACCCCTCAAAAAAGTCTATATGTCCAAAAAAGTTCAGCCACCAACAAAGTTATATCCTTTTCTCGCATTTTTGAAGGATCTCCATTTGTCGGCTTTGATAGTACTCTTGTTGCATGTGAGGCAAACCACTTGTATCCACCAGCATTATCATCTCCTCCTCTTTCAACTGTTCCAAATGAAGCATATCTTGCTTAATAGTGATTTTCTCTTGCTCTTGACGAAGTCTCTCTTTGTCAAATTGTTGTCTCTCTTGCTCTTGAACAACAAGTTGTTGGATGACATCCATTTTCTTTTTCTTTTTTTTTTTGATCAGGACATCCATTTTCTTGTCGCTCGTTTTTTTGTTATCCTCCTATATGCCAATTAGTATGGGAATTGGGAACAATAGGAGAAGTAGGAATTTCTGATTTTTTCCGTTTTTTTCTTTTCGATCTTAATACCTTCAAGTCTGTCCAAGTCCACAAAGGTGGCATCAGCTTCTCCAAGATCTACGAACTCTGGAGAAGAAGGAGAAGGTACTGTTGAAGTTCTGTTCTTCTTTGGGTTTTTCCTCTCAAGGTCCAGCAACCACTTTGGTTGGAACTTAAACTTGTTCCAATAGTGCTCAAATTGAAATAGGCCACCATGGAGTTGGTTGTATAAGTCTCTTGCTTGGTCAAGCTGAAAAAATATAAATAATTACCTCATATGTAAAATAAGTCAAAGCGATATTCCCTGCAATAGTTAAATCGAAGCAAAATACCTTGTCTTCCTTATTCATGCCACTTTGATTCTTCGCTTAAACTTGAGCAATCCATCCACAAAACTTGTTAACGCCAAGTTGAATAACTGACCACCTATTCATTAGAGAGTTCTCATTAAGCTCAGAAACAAACGACTTGGGCTTGTTCTCCTCGAAGAATTCCCACACCCTTCTCCAGTATGTTTTTTGTTTTTGATAAGTCCCTTGCATGGCATCCAAGCTAACATTCAAATATGCCGATACAATCAGTTTGTCTTCTGCAATGTTGAAGCTGGGACCGCACTGCCCTTTCTTAGAAGTGGATACCATTCGAGCTGAGGTTTGAGATGCTTGACTGATACTTGAGCATGCTCTTTCTCATAAGAAAATCCAATTTCATCTTGAGGTTCCATCAGAAATTGTTCTTGGAGGATCATATCATCCTGTAAAAGATTTGTGAAATATGCATTTTGTCTCCCATCCATCCCTACACGAGAACAAGAAGGTATGAACGAAAACTTTTCTCACCCAAAGCCTAAAGTAAAAAAAACCAGTATCAGCAGTCATCTTAATGCTTAAACTATAGGGAAGGTCAGCAACAGTAAGCAAGGGGACTGTGATCATCCATGCTTTCAGCCCTCAATAATGAATGGATGAGGGCAAACCTTTTGAGCTCTATAAAAGCAGTCACAAGTGAGAAAAGCATTTCACAATATGGCAACTGAAATCCCACAACTGCAGGAATAAATGAGTGTAGAGGCAAAGAAAGGATACTAATCATATTCAGCATGTGAAAATGGCGGAGAGTATGGAGACCAGTGATTGAGATAGTAAACTGAGAGAGAGGCTCACATTGTGAAAATTAGGTGCCAAATTAAATGGCAAGTAGAACAAGACAAAAAGAAGTAAATAACTTCACACACCACAAAAATAAAACGAAAGAGAATGTGAAGAAATAAATATCTAGCAAGGAGCAAATCCTACATTTCCAAAAGAAACAAAAATGAAGTTTTCAACCACATGTTCTGGTATTGTTGGTTGTTTCAAATAAGCCAAATTGGGATCATTCGAGCAGTAATCATATTTTCTACTAGCCAAGAGCAAATTTTACTGGCTCCTTTTACAAAGTAATCCCAACAAAGAATAGATTTTTCATGGGTTATTGGAATTAATTAGACGGCATTACTGCAGAATTATTACAGTACATATGGAGGTCAACAATTTTCACCTAACTACACTGGTAGCACAACTAGCCCGGTTGGGATTTACCCCAATTTCTACCCGTTCCATGCTAATTATTCACAGAATAGACAGGCTCATGGTTTTGGAGTTAATCAGTATCCCTATATGTTACAATACCCCTATTTGCCTCACCAGTATAGTTCCACAAGCATCCTATCACTTCCTTCTTCAACACCATCTACAGCTACTACCACAGGTTTTAAATCGTAGATTTCCAATGAATTCTGATGTTTCCCCACACCAGTTCACAAGACTAACCGCCAAATTTTGAGGTGGGCAAAAAGACAAACAGAAGGTGGGCACCTTTTTAGTTCTGCAAATGGGATGGGAGATCTGGACAATTGTACAAAACATCATTTTTTATGACAAAAGAGCAAGATAACATACTTGATTCCTAAATTATGCTGCTAAACTCCATCACCATATATTGAAAAAAAACTCAGACAAAGTGAGGGAAAGGGAGAGGGAGAGGGATACCTTGTCTTCTGGATGTTGAGGATGAGGAAAACTTCTCAAAAACCCTTGTATCTGCTTGTTGCTTGTTGAGACATTGATGAACCGGAGAATATAGATGAAAAAGAGGGGGAAATCAAAAACCATATGCGTGGGAGATGAGAAGTGACGGGGGGAGAGAGAAGAAAACGTTGGGCTGGCGAGCTACAAAAACTCGTTGGGGTTGGCGAGATACTGTAGCAACCTAGAAAATGGCGACTCTGATGTTGAGTCTGCTGGGTCAGTAGTTTGGAGTCTTGGCTAGCCATTTTGGCTAAATGTTGGGTTTGTTGAGTCAGTTGGAGATGGTCTAAGAAAACTAAAATCATGCCACTATAGTTCTGACTTTAACAACACTATTGGAGCATATTTTATCAAAAAAGTTAACTAATGTACTTATTCGTTGCTTCAACATCTTTATTTTTTAAGACAAGAAAAAGAGCAACCATACTCTTTTTATTTATAAGTGACCGGGTGAGAACACAATTTTGGTCACTGGTCTTTTTAGACCATTAGATCTAATCGTTTGTCTATAAGTATGGACTTTAAGAAAAAACCATATATCATGTGATTAATAACAACAATATAAATACTCTCATCATCATTGAATTTAGATTTTATAAAAATAAAAAAAAAACAAAGTAGTTATTTTATAACCACAAACTGAATTTAAATTTTTCTGTCGCAAAATATTTGTAAAATATAAGAAGTCCAAAAAGGTAAAAGTAAAGAATGTTTATAATATAATATTTAAATTTGCAAGCTCTTTATGTGGAGTCTGTGGTCCAGCCGATGCATTTTGGTGGAAAAAACGAAAGGTGCAATTGTGCATTGCTGATTTTCAAAGTTCTCAAGTCTAGCTTTGTAGGTCTCCATAAGCCACGAATTTCATCATTTGCATTAAGATTTGGGAAGAGGTAGTGAAATGCCAAAACACACTCATTCACATCTGTTACAAATCCAAACTCACTTAGACAGGTTCTTAGATTGTCAAAGGTTGAAATTAACTTGTGTATTAGGCACCGCTATCTGTACACTAACAGTGTCCCTAATTTAGTTCTCAACAAACCTCAGCAGCAATGTTGATACCAGATTTTGTCCCACCCTTATTTATCAAGACAAATTGATAACACCGACACTTGCAAGAAAGAAACATTGAATCATCAAAAATCATAAACAACCTTACCGTGTAAAACACGTGATTTCCGGTAAAGGTAAACAAGCACTGTACGCATTGTATTGATGTCGCGGATGGTCATATCTCTTCTTTGGAGCATAATTTAGAAAAACGGATGCCACCACAACATTTAGAGCACCTCAAAACCCTAGGAAGACCTCCTCAGACATTCTTAGATCAAAGCATCCTCCTCAGTATATGCTCTCGTGTCATTGCAAAGCACTCGTAGCTAGTCCTAGCGAGCCCAAGAGTTCTAAAATGCATTTGGGCTACGTCATGACTCATGTTTCATGATCAATACTTCCGTAGGCTGCGAAGGATTTGAAGTGAAGCTGTTCAAATTTATTAGGAAAATGCTCGAACAAGATTATTTCAAAAATGTATTCATTGGTTTGTTCATCAATCAAACCATTTACTCCCGTTTCAGAGCAACTGACTTAAAGAATTTTGTAGTTTTGTCTTTATTCAAAAAAAAAAATTGTACTTGTTATTTTGCGTCGAGCTTTTGATGATTATAGGTTCGTCTTAACGATATGAATCGGAATTGAGTAAATTAAAATAATGTTTTTTTATCCAAATATTTTGGAAAATACCCAAGAAAAGAAGAGTTGTCTTTTCTTGGATATTCCTCAAAATATTAGGGTAAAAGTCATAATTTTACGCAATACCGATTCCTTCCATCGAGACGAACTTATAATCATCAAAATTTTGACGCAAAACTAACAAGTACAAATAATAAAAGTTGAATATAGACAAAACTACAAAATCCTTAAGTCAGTTGTTCTACAATGAAAGAGTCAATATCGAGCGGAGCGCAAAATCCAACTTTCAAATTAATGGCGGCAGTGAACACCACATGGTCCATACCCAGTGTAGTTGGTCCTTTATTAAGGAGAAGTCCTGAGTTCGAATATTCATGTAGGATACTCTCATTTTTTACTACTAAGCTCTAACCCTTAACGACTTAACGTCCTATTGTCTCACATAGAAAAAAAAATTAAGATGTAAAAATTCTAATTCTCAACTGGGATTTATCCCATTGAGGCTTGTTGCCTTAGTAAAGAAAAATATGATACACACCATTTATTTGGGTGTGTATCATACACACTCTTATAAAAGTTATATGAATTTTTTATAAAATTAACAATTTTTTTTTATGAAAATTATGAAACACACCAAAATGCTACGAATCATAGAAAAAGTTACGAATCATATTGTTGAAAAATTACAAAAAACTAAAAAAATATTACGATTGCTAATGAGATGATTCAATCTGGACCATACAATAAGTGAATATGATACACACCTTTAACGAATGTGTATTGTAGCATTTTCCTATATGATTTGGTCAAAGCAATCGAAGTATCGTTCTTTCTTATATTCAAACTCTCTAAATTGGGATTGAATTTCTTTCAAATGGTTTGAAATGGCATAATTCTATCAAATGACTTAAATCCATTGGTTTGGGTTCTGCTACTTAAAATAAGGTCAAACTCTCTTCCAATAATTAATCGTAAGATAAGTACTGAATCAAAATGCACATTTTTACATCGTAGGATACGGATGGTTTTCGAAGATAAAGACTCAAAGGATACATATCTTGTATGGTAGATTTTAAACAACTAGGGTACTTGTAAGATATGAAAGTGCCGAGTGCTGCACTCTACTCTGTTTTGAGAAACACAATTATGGTGAGTTTTCGAATGAATTTTGTCAAAATCTGATAAAATCAAGCTTTTGATTTTATCCATTCATGAGGAGAGTTGATAAAATCTTAGATTTTTACATTAAAAAATTTAAGATTTTATCAATTCTCTGTACGAATGGATCAAATCAAGGCTTGATTTTATCAGATTTTGATAAAATTCATTCGAAAACTCACCATCAAGAACAAAAAACACAAATTGATGAGCTGAAACGAGACCATGAACCCAACAAAAAGAGAAATCTCCTCTAGCATATTCATTGAACCACTTCCCTCCAACAATAAAGCAGAGATTCCAAACACATCAACCAATAACTAGTTACAGCATTCAACCCACATAACGTAAATCCAAATACTGGGTTCAGAAAAGCCCTGAAGAACCACAAATTCGCCATTTTGGAATGGTCCATTTCCTACTTCCACTCTCAAATTGCTGCTTCCATCACAACCACCATCGTCGAAATTGAGAGCGTAGCTCCCAGGATCATACTGGAACTTGAATTGCTTCTTCCCCGCATTCTTCTTCTTCTTCACCGCCGCCCTCATTCTCCAGAAAAGGCTCCTCCATTGCTTCTTCCCGTAATTATTGACCAAAATAAGTCTTCCAACCAAACCCATATAGCTTATATACCTCTATAAAAGTATACTCGCGCTCAATTTCAAAACCCACTTCGTAAGAATCTGTTTCAGTGAGTTCTTCTTGGTGGGTTTTTGAAGCAGAGAGAGAAGGGTAAGGTGAAAGATTGAAGCAACAAAGAGATTCAGCTTTTCTTATAGGAACTGGAAGGGAAAGTAATTTTTACATTATAGGGAAAAAATGGGTATGCGAAGTACAATCCGAAAGTGTGCAAATCTTCCAAGGTAGCTGCGCCCCCCCACTGTGTGCTGTGGTTTTTTTTCTTGCATTGGGACGCTCAAATTCTGCGATCCGGAGAGAGAGAGAGAGAGAGGGAGAGAGAGAATGTGCTCGGGCAGAGAGCCTCTCTGTGGTCGTATTCAAGATTCAGGTTGAGGTGACTTTTGTTCAATGTCCATTTAACATGAATTCCTCCCACTACAAGAAAAAAAAAACTATTCCCAGCATTAAAAAAATTGCCCAAAAAAATTCTACAATCGCTGAAAAAAGTATTATCGGCGGTAATAATACAAAAAATTATCTGCGGTCAAAATAGCCGTCGGAAAAACATAAACGGCAGTAATCTACCGCCGGTAATAGTAGTCGACTTTTGCCGGCGGTTATTAAACCTCATAACCGCCGGTAATGGTTATTTCCAAATAAAAAACAATTATCCCACTAAGTTTTCAAACCTGTGACCCCTTGTGTAGAGCCTCAACACCTAACCGCCTGACCACCCAAACTTTTCAATTAAACTTAGAAAATAAAAATTTTTATATTAAAATTTCAATTTTTACCAGTGGTTTTTGGATTACCGCCTATAATAGTAGTATTACCAGCAGTTTATAATTACCGCCGGTAAAAGTGACCTTTACAGACGGTTTTATTACTGCCGGTAATAAAATCGCGGGAAAAATTATTTTTTACAGCAAATTGTGATTACTGCCGGTAATAGCACCCTTTAACGACGGTTTTGTTACCACCGGTAAAAACAATATTTGGTGTAGTGTCGGATACAATTTCGTTTGTGTGTACGTAACAGTCTCCAATGATCCATGTTTGATGAAACTTCCATGCTTATAATTTGCTGTGGGAAAAAAGAAGTTAGCTGACTTAGCTAATTCAATGGGTCTCACGTGTTTTCTGTAGTGTCAATCAAACAAACAAGGCCTTAAGTTTAAAGCTGACATTGATTTCTTTCCAGTTCAAACAACTGTATGGTTCAATTAGGGGCTGCCCAAAGAGTGAGTGAGCTTAAGGAGGTGTTTCACTAACCAAGTTTTTTGAAAAGATTGATTTTTTATGGTTTTTTATGTGATGTGTTGTGAAAAAATAACATGTTTCAGTATTAGAAAAGAACAATTTTTTGTTAATGGAACACCTCCGAATGCTTAGGTGACAAGGGTGAGCTTAAATACATCATCATCTCATACACGATCTAAAAAGGTTCGATTCCTGCCAACTTGCCAACTGTAGGACTAGCTTGGCCTTGGAGGATCATTTGCCCATCCAATACCCAGGTGGTGTTGTAGTGACAGTCTGTCCCTCCAAACAGTAGCTATGGCTCGAACTAGACATTTTGTAGCAGGTCAGGAGCCCCTATGGTCACGTCTAAGGAGGGTTGCTATGATAGTTGCCTTCTCCCACCTTTCTTTCAGCTTAAAAAAAAATAGCGATGGTGTGAAATTATTTCTTTTTTCCAAACATTGTTTACATCAGTGGAGGGTTTAAGAGAATTAGTAAGTTAGTAACAATTAAGGATATTCAATGTCTCTCCAAAGACTTGAACTTCAGAACTCCCCTTTGCAAGCCAAGGGGTAAAACAAGATGGGGAAGAGCATTTTCAACACTATTCTTTGCTTTGCCTAGCAATGAGTACAAAAAAAAAAAAAAAGAAGAAGACAATTTATACTTTGCCTATTTACTTTTTCATCTATATATGCTAACCACAAACGAACTTAACCAATTTTGAGAATAAAATAATTTATTATTCACATGGTGATAGCATAGTAATGACGTGGTAATAATAAGGCATTTTACAACGGGTCATACTTCTAAATAAAAGTGTTAATGGTTGATGAAGAATATTGTGGAAGGTACATGCAGAATTTTAATTATTTATTTCCTGTAGTTGTGTACTTATGTCAACAGTCCACTTCCGGTTCAAACTCTCGGATTTTTTTAAAATCCAGACCTCATTGATCCCGATCGAATTTCGATGATCCGAACCGTCCAATGTGTTTAAAAGGTGCTTTTTTGGGACCCGCGAGAAATTGGCCAAAACAATACTATAAAGGGCTTGATCCGAGCAGTTTTTCACAAAATTGTACATATAACAGTTTTGTAAAAAATTGCTCGAATCAAGTACTTCCCGGTATTTTTTTTTGTTGATTTCTGGAAGTGGGCTCTAAAAAACACCTTTTAAACACATTGGACGGTTCGGATCATCGAAATTTGATCGGGATCAATGAGGTCCGAATTTTTTTAAAATCCGAGAGTTTGGATTGGAAGTGTGGCGTTTATATCAATCTATCATGGAGATTATTATGTTTAGCTTTTGTACCAGTTGATTTTCATTAAATAAAGTTCTTGTTTCATTGAATAAAATTATTTATCAGAATTTGGTTGGAACAAAATTAACTTTGCGAAAACTGTTTGAAAAAATGGTGCCAACAAATTTAATACTAGCAAATAAATTAAAAACTTGGGCTAGGAAAATGGGTGGCAAAAGATTAAATAGAAGGAAAGAGGGAGAGAGTAACTAGTCTTCATTGCTCTCTACTAGTGGCTAGTGAAAGTACACAAACGCAAAATGCCCCTTGGAAAATACATTATTAAATTTGACTAGGTATAGTTGTCTTGGAGTTGCTTTAAGAGCCACATATTAAAATATAAACTCATTTAGGACAAATAATTTATTGTAATTTTTGTTATGACCCATGGAAATGAATTAGAAAACTACGTAAAAATCAAACTTTTAAGTATATCGTCAAAAAGTGAGAGGAGAGTTCTAGAGAGAAAGTGTGTGAGAAAGAGAGAAGTGGGTGCGGCCCCTCCCCAAGTTTCCCCCTTGGCGTCTGATCCACACCCGCTCCCCATCTACACCCCTTCCACCTTCCTACTTGACCTCCCTTCTGACTCGCTGATCTTCTCTATGGCTACACTTCTTTACCGTTCAGAGACTCCCTGTGGCGGATGATCCTCTTCGTTCCAGTATGAGTGACCACGTCCAATTTTTGGACCAGAGGGGAGCCGAATTTGGGGTTTCCAAATCCGGACTCCTGATGGCAACGATGGGTGATAGCTCCGGCAACTTGCTTCAACATTCTTTGTTTTCTTGCCCTTTTTTTTTGTTGGTTTTGTAGACTGTTTTGGCCGGCCGTTTTGTTTTGTAGGCAGTTTTGCGGCCGTTAGTTTTTGTAGATGTGGCCGTGGTTTTTGTTTGCAGTTTTGGCCGGCAGTTTTGTTTAATAAAATTCCTTCTACCTCTTTACCTAAAAAAAAAAATTCAAACTTTTGGTTAATTAGCTAATCCACTCCTCTCTTCCTTTTCCCCCCTAGTAAGGTCACTAGCTAGCATGGTAGATTACTAAGCTAGGCCGAACATTGATCCATCTACTTTTTTTTCTTTCTTTTTTGGCATCTTATAGTCAATCTAGTACACAACTACAGGAAATAAGTAAACAGATTGAATTCAGATCAAAGAAAATTACCGATTTTATAGTCAATCTAGTACACATATACTTTTCTTTCTTTCTTTTTTGGCATGGTAATTCTTATGAATTACCGATTTTATTTCTTGAAACCCAAAGAAAATTAATTGAATTCAGATCAAACATTCCTAGATAAGTAAACAGATTTTATGCAATTCAATTTGAAGGCACATAATGTAAAAGGATAAATGATTTCCTTATTCACAAACTAATAAAACCTCTGTTACATATTTGACTCCCAAATCCGTTCATTCCAAACAGGGCATAGTATTAACGTATGATCCAGACAATACAAGGGGAACGACACCACATAGGAATCGCATATGCTGAAAAAATCGGTAATTCATCGTTCTGTATGTTCAATCAAATCAGAAGCATCCCTTCTGCACCAAACTGTTTGCCTGGTAATGTAAGAAATTGTGGTACCCTTCTTTTGGATTTAGATGCCTTCTCATACCTTTCCCCTTGACTTCTCCTCTTTGTCTTCATCTCTAATGCCATATTATTCCCATTTAATTCCCCTTTGTCCTTGTTCTGGGCGCCCTTTTGTTGAACTAGGGTCCTCGGAGATCCAGGGTGGGTGTTGTCCCTAAGGGACATAATCTATGTTGTCGAATTACAAAGTCGTCCATACTCGGCGATGGATGTCTCAAATTACATCTTGTCCAAACAAATCCGAACCATCCGCTACAGATCGAATCTAAGCTGTTCATCGCCGAGCACAGACGGCCGTGCTCGGCCCAACATGGATACTATCCCTAAAAGGACAACACCGTCCCCCATTCCGGTCCTCTGCGCTTGGGTTATAGCAGCATTGTTGAAGCCATGAATCAAAGTCAAATGGCAACGAATTAAGAAAAAAGATTTGGCACAATGATTTTTCGAGATTCCTGTCATTTGAATTTTTACGGGACGATTTTGTTAAGTTGAAAAATTAATCTTGAGTATTGCTACTATCACATACCATTCAACGCCATGCGATAACGTTAACTTTTGCTATCATTCACCATACTTTTAATTTTCTCAAAATAAATTTTTTTCTTGCTTTTTAATTAGGGATGAATTATATAAATTTTTTTTATTATAAATATCTATTCAAATTATGGAAATTATACTTAGAAATAAAATATCATGTGAAGCCAGCGCCCCCACTAGCCCCACCGTAACTCCACCGATGCATAGCAAGTTACTCCACCAATAATTTAAGTATTTCGGCTTTATTAAAAAAAAATTTGGTTTGACCATAAATTTATACTTGTTAGATTTGTCTCGTCGAGAGAAATTCAAAAATCACAAAATCTTGACGCGAAACTAACAAATGCAAAAAAATTTTTTTTGAATAAAGACGAAATCAAAAACCCAAAAAATCATAATCCACTTTTTAGCCAAAATAGGCCTTAGTTTGATTCAAAAGCTTATTTTGTTTGATTCATTAAGTTTATTTATAGTATAATTACAGGGTTCTGATTTTGGGCTCCCTTTTTGAATGCAGACACTCCAATATTTAATGAAGTTAAAAAACTATCCTTTTAAGATATAAAAATTACTGGAGGCACTCCACTCACAAATTATCTATTCATTTACGAAAGCACTCTACTCACAAATTATCTCCTCATTTATTAAGGCACTCCAAACAGAAAAATGAACCAAAACCAAAGATAAATATTAGGTTCTAAAAATTAACATTATATTCCAAACATTAAACATCCACAACATAAACATTAGGTTCCAAACATTAAAAATGCATCTATGTTAGATTGCTTCATGACATTTTGCACAAAAATAAAAAAAATAAACATTCCTAGAGTTCTCCAAAACAAACAACACACAATTGAAAATGTTAATGCTGCAAAATCTTTATAACATCTGCGACACAAGATCTTTATATTTTTGTACTTATTATCAACCATTTTCCCCTCAAAATCTTCATAACGGCCGCAAATATACATTTTAAAACTCATAGTGAGACAAACAAAGCACATCACCAAAGTTAGAGAACTCTTGAGAGGAAAAATAACAAATTATCAAGAGACTTTACATGGACAAAATGATGGTTCTACAATCGTAGGCCGAAGACCACTTGTCTAGGTTGTCCTTGTGCAAAACATGGAGACAATAACATAAAGACTCTACCAATGAAACATTACATATGGAAGTAGGCAATTCAGTGACGTACAATAAAATGAGTTGAGCAATTATCTGCTTTTTTCTGATTTTTTTTTTTAAAAAAACTATTTGCTTTTTTGGAATACTTGAAGTAAAGGAGCATCATCAAGGTTTTTTAGAATGTCTGAAGTAAAACATGAACTTGTAAAAGAGTAATTTTGGAAAACTAATGTAACTTGTAAAGTACCATTTTTCCTTGTACAGTAAAAATTTGTTTAAGATTCCTTGGTCTTGTTCGGTTAGAAAGTTTAGTTTAGTTTTGATGATGTAAGTAGGTGCAATAAGTGAAGAGAGATAGAGAGAAATGATGATGTAAGCAAAACTAAAACAGGGCTAAAATTGGCCCAAAACTCCCAACCGAACACGGTCCTTGTAACTAAGCTTCCAATTAATTCATTCAAGTTTTGTCCCTGCTAATTTAGGGACAAAAAATTAAAGAATCGATCAATTTCGTACAATTATCCGAATGAGCTGATTTTATGTTCGAGCCACTAAAGTATGTTTTTAAAAAAACTAATGTGCACACCATTAAGAATCCAATGTATATTTGATGTACACCCACACTTTTGTTTTAAATATGACCCAATATATACACAACTACTGCTGTAGCTATTTGGTGTCCATGGGGACCCTGTTCTCATTTGACCTGTCATTCTATCCTACATTGTACTATTCTTTAGTCTAATTAAGTCTGGGCAGGGCTACCCTCCCCAGCAGGTCCACCACTATTCTGGAGTTATGGGAGAATTTTTATTTATAGCCCCTTTATTTTGATTGTTTTTAACTTGCACCCATCTACTCTAGTCTTTATTACGGGATACATAAACCCCTTAAACTTCAAACTAAAGCGCAAACATGAATGACGTTAGGAGGATTAACAAAATGTAATAACTACCCATTGAAATTCATCAAATTTATCATCATCTATTTTCATCAAAATAATCTCATCAAATTTGGCTTTGAAAAATTCTTTCGAGTCTCTACATATGTGTTTGGGATTTAGAAATTCATCAAATTTTTAAGCAATACTCGTTGCCTTTCATTTTAAGTTTTTTTTCATGCTTACCATGTTTCTAAGAAGTGTTCTTTGCTTATGCCTAAGTTCCCTTGTACTTGGCCTTTTGACTAGCAATATTCATTGCTTTCATCTAAGTTTCTCAATACTTAAGTTTTCAATGCAATACTCGTTGCAATATGCCCAAGTTTGTTCATACTTAGCAATCTTCGTTATTTTTCCTAAGTTTATATTGGGTTGGCAAATTTCTAGTATTATTTGTTGCTTTTTTTACTTTTTTGTGTGTAGTTTTTCTTTGTTGGGGTACAATACTGCTTCCTAGTATGGAGCCAAAACAAATTTGGTTCATACTCATAATAACCGAGTGACAAGATATAAATTCTTTGCCAAAAAGAAGAAATTTTATTCATAATTTCAAACATTGTAGCACCTCATAACTTAAACAAACTCAAATGCTGAAACAGGGAAACTTTACTCATAATTTCCCAGTAATGATATTGGATTTTTATACATAATTTCAACTAAAAGCAAAGAAAAATAGGGGATTTTATTAGTAATAACATAACTACATAAGACTAGAATAGGTATAAAAACTTTACTGGAAAAACTTCCTTAAGTTCTGCATATTCCACGGCCTTGGGATTGGTTAGTTGTAAAATATTGTAAACAAGATCGAAGTATGCAATAAATAAAGTACTCCCTCCATCCCAAATTGTTACTCCTCTTTCAGAAATCCAACTTATTATTAATAATACATACTTATATCCAACAAGGAAAGAAGTACCAAATTTTCTGTGTTAACTTTTTGAAAATTGATATTCACACTCCTAATTTTGATGCGGCACTCCAAGCTACAATAGTTGTCCAAAATTACCCTTTTACAAGTTCCATAATTTACTTCAGACACTCCAAAAACCTTTATAATTCTCCTTTACTTTAGGCACTCCAAAAAAATGAATAGTTTTTTTTTAAAAGTAGATAGTTGCTCAACTCCTTTTACTGCACGCCATTGAATTACTTACTTGCTTTGGCGAAAAAATGCAGAATTGGTTTTTGGTTTTTTCTTTTTTCTTTTTTTTTCTTTTTTTTGCATTTGTTAGTTTTGCAACAAGATTTCGTGTTCAAAAAATATAAAATTATTGTTAAAACTAATATTTTTTCGAATAAAGCCGAAAATAAACCAGTTTATTGTTTAATTTTGACTTTAGTAAAAAAAAATTTAGTTTCGGCCATAATTTTGTGTTTTTGGGAGTCGAATCCAGAAACCACGAAAATTGACGCAAAACTAACAAATTTAAAAAAAGATTAAAAAATTGAATAAAGACAAAACCAAAAAAACTACTCCTACCTTTTCTTTTCTTTTTTGCAAAGTGACATGAAACAATTTGATATAGATGCATTTTTAATGTTTGGAACCTACTATTTATGTCGTGAACGTTTAATGTTTGGAACCTAATGTTTATGTTTAGAACATAATGTTTATGTTTAGTTTTCGTTCATTTTTCCGTTTGAAGTGTCTTAGTAAATGAGGAGATAATTTAGAGGTGAAGTGCTTCCAATGATTTTTATATGTTGAAAAGGATACTTTTGTAACTTTATTAAATTTTGGAATGCCTATATAAAAAAAAAAGGAGCCCCAAAATCAGCACCTAACTATTTATATTGGTCATTTGTTTTGGGATGGCTAAAAAAGAAAAGAAGGAGCAACATTTCAGGACGGAGGTTGTATTTAGCATTTGGTTCATTACTTGTTGTGAGAACAGGCTTGTAAGAGAAATTTACTTGTCGGATAGTGTATGTGAAATGGTAGAATATTGTATGGAGTTTGCTGTTTTCCCGGCGACGAATGAATTCCGGAAAGTTTGTGTAATATTTTGCCGATCAAGAAAAAAGGGGATGCCGTTTTGTTTGGGAGGACTGGCTTTTGGAAGTGTTATTTTGGAGAGTCATTGGGTGTGGAGTGTGGTATGGCATTCAACCGAATTCCTAGGGGCAGTCTTGGAAATAAAAAATTAGAAAACACGTTGGGACCTTTCGTGCTCTGAAAAGCATAGAACCTATACATTCTTCTAAATAGGATAATCTTATTACCTAATAAAACAAAGTAGTATGGTGAAAATTATTCTTAATAGGTTATTCGTATGGTGAAAATTATTCTTAATTCATGTTTTTTACATAGTCTAAGATAGTTCTTTAATTTATCATTTTTTTTTACATATTTTAACAGATGGTTCATCAGATCAAGTATAGGTTATTCATATGGTGAAAATTATTTTTAATTTATCATGTGTTTTACGTGGTCTAAGATGGTTAATTAATTTATCATATTTTTAACATAGACTAAGATTATTCAATTATTTATCATGTGTTTTTTGTGTTCATTGTCATTAAAAATTTTCATCTCAAGAGAAATCTTTTTTATTTTTTATTTTGTTTTGAGATTTTAGATGAGAGTAAGAGAGGGAAGATTAGGGAAGAGAAAGATTTAAAAAGATAGGAGATAGTGATTGAGATAAATTAGAAAAACATTAAGAGAGAGAAATAGTAGGATAATTAGGAGAGAGAAAGGGTAGTTTGGGATTTATTTGGATTTCAAGATGGAATCATAAGTATTCAAATCTCATAAGATGGAATCATATGGATCTTTTTTGTACAGGATGCCTAATTAACTCTCCCAATAAAATATTTAGATAAATAAATATATTTTATTTGGAAAAATAAATATAGGATGAAAATGAAGGCCGTTACATGCCTAAAATCATATCCATACCATACCTTACACAAACTAGCATATTCAAACAATATTATTACAAGTTAATGGGATGACAAAACTCAAATACTCCGTATTTTCAACAACACCATAAATCAATTGGAATTCCAAAAAAAAAAAATGCTATACGTTTTAGTTTGAACCATCAATTCTCTCAAGAAGGTGGGTGAAGAAACCATCATTTTCATCAAACTAGACCCCATTCTCGCCGCATAAACCGTGGACAAACGCTTCCTTCTTCTTTCACTAATTATTTTTTTAATACATCATTTTGTATTCTTATTTATTTGTTGGTCTCCACAATATCTCTTTCTTAATTTTTTGTTCATGGACATTATTTTTTATTTTTGGTTCTTGCTTTAGCGATATGGAAATACTCTCTCTCTCTCTCTCTCTCTCTCTCTCTCTCTCTCTCTCTCTCTCTCTCTCTCTCTGATCATGAAATAATAATCTCATTGAAGAGTTGTTGAGATAGCACTTGTCTCTCATAGCAGGCCTGGTTACGGGGGACCAGACTTCCAAGGCCCATCTTCGGGCATAACATTGACGGCCCAATAAGCTTATATCGTTGCTTTCGTCTTCATGATCCTCTTTCATCTCGACTTGCCAATTAACTTTTTTGTTTGGTTCTTTCGGGACAAATTATCTCTAAAAAATTTCACTGTTTCATGATCCTTATTTTTTCATCCTTAGTGAAAAATTTTATCAATTTTTTACTCTTTAGATGTATATTACATACCTCTATTACAATTTTTTTTTAAATGGTTAAAATGTTCATAAAATTAACTAAGGACGAAAAGTTATGCAACTTCTTTATCTCAAAATTGATAACCAAACCAAGCAATGGCAGCATGCTTTCCGAGTTATCAAGGGCTTCTTCGTTTGGTTTTTAAGAACCGATTTTCTCAATTATTAACCTTATTTTAATTTTTTTTTCTCTCTATTTCTCTCCAATCATTAATACCTTTTTTATAATTATTATCCTTATTTCTCCTTTTGATCATTACAGAAACCAAAACTCAAAACCCAAACCAAACATAACCCAATTCTGTTATATTTCAGAATTTGCACTTGGTATATGACGCTAATTATGATGTTTTAATAAAATCTTATTTTAGTGTTTTTCCCCTCATAGCTTTGCTACCCTTTTTTATTTTATTCAGAAAAAAATCTATTAGTGAAATTTTGACAAAGGGTATATCAAGATGGAGAGAGGGGAGGGGACTCCGACTAAGAGTCGCAGAAATTAAAATACCTATTGGGACAAACCCAAAACATTCAAAGGCTAGGCCCTAAACACTGAAGTCCAAAGCAAAATAAAGGTCTAGTCCACCACACCTAATGGTCTAAGCCCATATTAGGTATACCAAATACAACCAATAAAATCCAAAACAAAGGCCCAACCCAAACATCACAGACAGAACCCTAACCACCAAACACCCGCCGCCTCTCCCAACTGCTAGAAACCACCACGCCACTAGACCGCCGCCTCCAAACCACCAACCGCGATACAGAGCATGCAATGCTGTTAAGCCAAGAACCCGACAACATCCATGAATGAAGCCGGAGGAGCACCTGAACCACTGGAGGAAGAAAGGGAGGTGAATACCTATATATTGTAGAAAAATCATTACGGTTGTGTTTGGTTAGATTGTTTTGTTTTGATGATGTCAATATTTTAGATTGTAGTGTTGCTTCTGCAATTTAGTATAAAATCATTACGGTTGTGTTTGGTTAAATTGTTTTGTTTTGATGATGTTAACATGTGTAATGAGTAAAGAGTGATAGAGAGAGAAATGAAAAAAATAGTAATGTCATCAAAACTAAAACTAAAACTAAACTGAGAAATAAATAGGGCCTGCATAATTCATGACAAACCCCGTAATTTCAATTTCTTAAAAAAAGTGTCACAAACATGCCTACTCTTCCTCTTTTAATTTCAATTTTTAGTGATCTTTTGAGTTATTACTCGTAGTTTTCACAAAAAACGTAGTCAAACATTTAAGAAAATTTTACTATACTATATGTATTTTATTTACTTTTGGCCTTCTTGGTCACATGGACGATCTAATCTACATGCATTGCTCCTATAAGTTTGTAGAAAAGGAATAAGAGCATGGTTTTTTTAACCTGGAAAAAGAGTACATTCAGTTCTTGATAACCAAACCCTACTGTGTAGCGCCGAACTTGTGTTGGCTCAAACATAAACAAAACCAAAAGTGTGAGATTCGATATCTTCATATACAGTATCAATCCAATCCAGTATCTCATTTGGATTTGCTCCCTCTCTTTTTCAGGTGCATTTTCAGACATACCCCTAGGCTCTATACACCTCTGTTCCAGTACTCTCTCTTCCTCTGGGGGGACCTCTTAATTTTATTTATTTATTTTAATCGAGGAAAATGCTAACTTCCACGCAAAGGTAAATAGAAAATTCATACATATTAAAAATACATATATATATATATATATATATATTGGTATCCATGAAATGTTCATTGATATCCGAACTATTTTGTCACTAAGATGTTTTGTCTTCACTTTGAGCTTCGTCCTGAGTTCTAATTGATAAAGAGTGTTTACTATAGTGGGTTAGATATGAACAACATTCTTGTGAACAATCAAGTCGATCGAGTATCGGTAACTTACCGATCAAATCAAATCATCTTGGTGTGTATTTTTTGAATTGTATTTATTATTCATTTACTGAAGAAAAACATGATTTGCATACTAAGGTGTTGATGTCCGATGAAATTGATTTTCAATGAGACTATAATTTGCATCAAGATCTACATCACATTTTTATTTAGGGACGAGGCCACAACAACCTTTTGCGCCTAGGCATAGCAAGCTATTGTGCCTTCCATACGGGTGTCATCCTGAGCTCTAAAATGTGATTCAAATCCTTCAACTTTTAGACCTTTATTCTTACAATAGGTTTGTAAAAAATCAAGTTTATCGAACATTGGTAACTTAGTAATCAAAAATAAAAATTAAGATTATTTGATTCCATCAGTACGTCACTTGGACGACTTGACAAGTTTATTGTTTGCGTGTAGTTCTATACAGGCATACAACAACGGTTTAGATTATATTTTTGTGTCTGAACGAGACCCAAACTGAATGCATGGTAGTTTCCTGTGTCTTTGCTTAGTCATTAATTAGATTGAATTTTTTTTTTCTTTTTGTTAACAAGATTAAGAAAATTGGAAACCCAGCCCGAAACATGAGATTCTTGGTAATTTAATTTCCGTAAAACAAAAAACAATTGACACTGCTTTATTCTTTTCCCAATTCAAAAAAATTATCTCTAAAATTTTTGACTGCTTCATCACTTATGTTTTTCAGTCTTTAGAGATTTTTTCAGCAAATTAGTATTTATTTATTTTTACCTTTTTGAATGTAGATGGATGGTATAATCTATTCAAAAGTAAACTATTTTGATAAAATGTTTAAAATTTTACCTAAAACGAAAAATTACGCAACCATATATAATTTTTTGATCCAAAAAACTTATTTCAAAAGTACAAATAAACAAAGGGATACATACTCTAATCTACACTTATGCATCGTGCCTTACAAAAGATCGCACCATTTTTATGTCCCAGATGAGAAGTTTTTTATTTTAGTAAAGGATCTGGCATTCTGGCTCGTATCTAATCTAATAAATAAATGGGAGAGGAGCTTCCTATCTGGTCCCCTTTTTGTGCCCACATCGATGATCTGAATTATACATTGCGTAAATCTCGTTGAGTATTCCAACCATGCAACAATTTGTGTTGACCAGGTACCGTTTGTTAACTAATCGGATCACATTAATTTTGAAAAAAAAAACATACTAGACACACTAGATAAAAATCACTTTTTCCACTTTTTCCAACATAAATGCCTTGGAGCAGGTATCAAATGATATTCAATCGTCACAAATTTTTGCATGGTTGAAGTACTTGACAAGATATACGTAATGTACAATCCAAATCATTGATGTGGCCCAACTGGACGGGAAGCTCGTCTCCCATTACGTTAGATAAGTCAAATCCTTTGGTAAAAGTTTGACTTAGTTTGCTTTGATTTTCCAAACTAGCCCTTTCTCTCATAGCATGGTCCCTAATAATTTTTTCTACCAATTGTTACTCTTGTTTCTCTATCTATCTATCTCCACTTATAGAGTTAAAAAAAACTAGCCAAAATTTGCCAAAATTAGTAGCCATCCAAATCATAATTGTGTCATGTTTTTGGTTAGTTTCAATCAGTTTAGTAACTTTTATCAATGCCATGCTTACTAGTCAGTAATCATGCTGCTTCACAACAATCAACATCATGTCCTAAACTTATCTTCCCTATATAATTATGATACCACCTTCTCTCTCCCTCTCTCAAATTGCAAGGGCATTAGTGAGCTTTAATTATTAATACGTCTGCTTTGGATAGTTTAACTCCAAAAGGTTTGTCTGTGATCAAAGCCTATGACTTAGGTATTTGTTTTCATTTAGATCTCAAAGTTCGAAAATGTTGGAACTTGTGGCTCATATGGAGAAGTACCAAGGAGTTCTAGTAAAGGCCATATGAGAAGTAGAACAGAACGGAGTGAAGCATCTAGCCGTTAGGGATTCAACTATATGGGCTAGGCCGTAGCCCCAAAGGTTTGGGGGGTGCGGGGCAAAGCGGTATAGTACGGTTTATTTTAGGTTGGAATAGAGTAGACGTTATAAATACTCTCTATTGTAAAAACCGTGGACGACTAATCGAATAACAGACTCACTCTCGTTCCCATGAAGGTACCTGATTTTGGGGAACCCCGTAAATCTTATTGTTGAATTCTTTACTATTCTTATTCCTTTATTCTATGTGTAAGACTATACGTGATTGTTTTTGCTAATAGAAAAATTCTAATATTACCAAGTCCTAATTGTGGAGTTAATTGATCGGATTTTTGTCATGATTTTGCTTGGATCTCCGACAGTAAACGATGTGATCTTCCTTTAGTGATTGGTCGAGGGGCTCTGAGTAATTTTAGCAAATTGATTATCGAGTAGTAAACATGGCAGCCCTGAGTTTAGTTTTAGTTTTAGTTTTGATGATATTATCATTTCCCCATTTCTCTCTATTTTTTCTCCACTCATTACATCTGCTGATATCATCAAAACTATCTAATCAAACACAGCCGGCATAATTATGATTTGTATTGTATTATGTCTTTGTTCCTTATCTCATCTCACCTTTGGGCCCCAAATACCATCATTGAAACATATAATCGCTCTCCCCGTGCTTATTTGTCTATTTTAAGAGTTTGTGCCACTTTTTAATTGTTTTTGTCTTTTAAAATGGATCTCAAAAATATGCAATATATATATTTTCAACAATATAAATTAGATCTATTATTCAAAGTTTTCAAAATCATGAAAAACTTTACAGATTGAAAGATGTAAACGTTTGAAAAGTGGCACAAGCTTTGAAAAATGACCAACAAGCATGGACGAAGATAGTATACAATAGCACAGGAAATCTCTCTCCAAATTGATATTAGATCCGGGTTGGGTGCTATGAGTAAGTGTTGGGCGGCAAAACTACGTGATTTTGCTTGATTTTTATGCACACTTCCAAAGCTTCAAGGGTCTTGTTTGGAGGAAGAAAAAATCATTATAAAGTGTCTAAATCCAAAGTGCTTAAAATCCAGGTGTCTAAACTCCCTATACTCTAAATTCCCTAAAATTGAAACCCCAAAATTAAACCCCAAACATGGCCCTTTGATATACTAAGAAAATGAGCAAAACAACGTAATTTTTCCGTATAACATGACGCACAACAACTATCGCACAGCGGCTCCCCCGAATTCATTGATATCCACACTTCCTTTTTTTGTCTTTTACTAAAATTTCAATGTGTAAAAGTCTTTTTTGTCTTTTTTCCCTCACGGGCATTGAGTTTCACTGAGAGACAAAAAAAAATAGAAGGTCAATATCAATTTAAAATGTGTGAAAATCACTTACCTAATACTCCGTACAAATTAATGGAAAACTCTTGTGAGTTGTGCCTGAATCCAATGTAGGTGTTGCACAGGAGTACTATAATCACAGAAACTTGCACAAATACAATAGTATGAAATTTGGAACGCTGCTAGGGGTACACTTTTTTTTGCACTGAAAATGCACACCACACCTTCGGGGATCCACTTTTGGATCCCACATAAGTGATTCGAACTATTCATTGTTCTTAAAACATTTTTCCGAGGGGAACTTTGATTTGAAACAGTGAGACTTTGGTTCAAGCACTTCTAACCATCCGATTGAGCTGATTTTTGGTGGGCCCTCTTGGAAAAATGTTTTAAGAACAATGAATGGTTCGGATCACTCATATGGGACCCAAAAGCGGGTCCCTGAAGACGTGATGTGCATTTTCGATGCAAAAAAGGGTGTACCCGAGGTTTTCGTGAAATTTGTGGTCAGAAAGTTAATTTTCTTTAAAGAAATTTAAAGTAAGATAATGTGTTTTTTGAAGTGAGACTGAAAATTTGAGTGCTGAAATGTTATGATTAACTCAACCTTAGATGCGACAATATTCTGGGGCTTAGACTATACGTTCAATTGGTGTGTACCAATTTTAGGGAAAAAAATCCAGTTTTCGGTAATTCCGAAATCCGATTGCCCGTTGTATACCTATAGTACTCCGTAATATTTTTTCTCAGTCTTTGATGGTATTGGCTAGGTGAAAATAGCTACAATATACACCCCTTATTTTGGTGTACTATATGCACCTATTGTATGATTCAGATTGTGCTACCTCATCGACAATCGTAACATTTTTTAGTTTTTTCTAGCTATTCAACAATATGATTTGTAACATTTTCTATGATTCGTAAAATTTTGGAATGTCTCGTAACTTTTACAAAAAAAAATTGTAACCTTTACAAAAAATTCGTAACTTTTCGCAAAAAATTATAACTTTTACAATGGTCTGTATCATACACACCCAAATAAAGGGTGTATATTGTAGCCTTTTCTTGGCTATATGTACTTTTTCGATGATTCATAACAATGTCCAAATCAACTTACAAATACATTAACTTGTTTTTTTAAGACGTTGAATCTCACTATCTACTAACGAGGGCCCAATTAGCCATTGATCTAATTAAGCTCGGTAAACCATTTGCCATCTCAATGGTGTCACAAATGATGAACGACGCGTATCTTACACAGACCCAAGGTCTTTTTTTTTTTTTGGAGCAGCCAAAACCCAAGGTCAAGCTTAACGATTACTCAGCAGTACTTCTTAGTAGTACTATAGATTTTGTTCGACAGATCTCAATTAAATTTAAAATACAAAGTTTTTAAAATTACCTAAAACATTAAATATTATAAGATATAATATATTGAAAAGTGACACGAACTTCCAAAAAAAATTATTGACGTGTTCGTTCAAAACTGGGTCCAAATCTTCTCCAATATAACTAAGCAATAAAAAATTATTGACGTGTTCGTTCCGGGGCGCTCTGATCCCGTGTCGATGATCGGAAACGTTCACGTCGAAAAGCTCACCGAGTAGAACAAGTGTACCAAAAATTAGCTCAATTTGATACTATTTCGTACCTGATCGGTACAAATATAACTAAGCAATAATGGGTTTGAGTGGGTATGATCTAGTGTTTTGGATGCATTCTCTTCAAGATAAAAATGTTTCAATTAGGTACTAAATGATATTCGATTGAGCTAATTTTTGGTACACTTGTTCTACTCGATGAGGTCTTCGACGCGAACGTTTTCGATCATCAACACAGGACCGAAGCGCCCCGAAATCGTCGAAGACAGCAGGTGCTGTCCCTTGCTAGGGACAGTAGGGCCCCTCTGTTCATCTTAAGGAGGGATTGGATTCCTTCAGTTTCTCAATTTTTGGACCCATCTTGGACCCAAATGGATGATCGTAATGTTCATTTCATAGAACTCATAAGTTAGTTATTCAACGTTATGAGAAATTGACCAAGCCCAATTGGTCATGCAACTCCTTTTATAGGGGGTGAGGTTCTGGGTTCAACTCATATGGAGAGGATGTCAACTCTTGCAGTTTATTAATATCTAACTCGGAGATACTGAAAAGGAAAAGTGTACGCAACTAACAAAATAAGGGAAAAATAAGGAAAAGCGTACACAACTCTTGGATCACTCATATCCCTAGAAAAATAAGGAAAAGCGTACGCAACTAAAAATGATTGGCATCTGATCAAATATAAATTTTTTTTTATGGTTGAAGTAATCGATGAGTTACAAAATGAAGGACTCCAATCATCAGGGTCAACCCTCGGATTTTCGGGGCCTAAGACAAACTTGTAAAACTGAGGCCTTATGTTATCTTCTAAAAAAATTGTGGGGCACATTTCTCCGATGAGACAACTTGAGCCGCGGAGGATCAACGTAGACGAAGGATGTTGGGGTGAGAGGCTTGTCCGTTCGGATGATCTGCTTGAAGTGTATCCTGCACAAGTAGCACTCGTGTTAATGTCTTGCCCGGACGGTGGAGGTCCGGGAAGACACTCCGACGATCAAGTAAGTTTCTGATGATAGGATCAGTGAGGTAAGCGAAGAGTGAATTCTTTTGTAATTAGAAGAGTGTGTGTTTACCTGATGGGGGGAGCTCCCTTTTATAGGCGAGGTGAAGCCCCTTTGCTTACGTTACTCCAGTTCCTTTGGCAACATCACATCCTAAGCACATGTGTTCCGCCGCACCAGCCTACTTCGGGTAACGCCACCCACTCCTCAACTCGACATATCCCGGATTCTACTCAGCCCTGCCACCGACTCCGCCCGAGTACCTTGGGCGCAACGCTTCCGACACCACCGACACCGCCACGCCCCATCCGCCACATCACCAACTACCCGCTACCAAGATAGCCTTCCATAGATCCTCGGCGATGTCACCCCTCGGCCAACGTATCACTGACCAAATCAATCCATGGTCCCCCTCGGCGGACAACGTAGGACTTGCATGCTGCCGTCCGGGATGGCGTGACAACGCCGTCACGACCCTTCGGCGCAGATACCCTTCGGCTAATTAACCGACAGAAGAGAATCTGATGGAAACGCGATCGGATGAAGCGCCGTGACGCCATGCCGAGAGATCGTTACCTCCCATCCTGTAGAGGGAGTGAGTTAGCCGAGACCCTTCTGGACCTCGGCTGCTACAAAAATTAAAATAAAACTAATTAACCTCAAAATGATAGTTATTTGGTCCCATATTTTGGTTTTCTTTTTTCATGATTTGTTTATTTTTCTATTAAAACTAGTTTTTTGTCATTATTTTTTACGCCAATAAAAAAAAGTCTGTTTGGAACCGTGAGTTTATGACAGAAACAAAATATTCTTCTTATGAGAGACAAAATATTCTTCTTTGGATCGATAGAAAAAAATAAATATTCTTATAGAAAAGGAAAAGAGGAACCATAAGAATTGCCTATTGGATAGAATCATTATTCACTAAGCTTTTTCACTTGGACTAAATAGCTCATTATTTATATAAGTGACAAATTAAATATAAATTACATACTAGGTGTACTTATCAAGGGTCTTAATATTTTGGGCCAAAATTCGTCAGTAACTTAAATCGGCCACCTTCCAAAAAAATTGAGAAAATGGAGGATCTAGCATGTCTTAAAACTCGAGAGCATCTGGACCCTAGTACCCTACAACAATTGTCCAACTCTTTTTTAGCCATGAAAAGAAGGGAAAGGGGACCCAACTGACAAATGCTTCGGCCAATACACGTGAGCCTCCTTTGTCACACGTGCCAGTGCCACCACCACACGCCACCTAAGGCCATCTCTGGTGGTCGAGTTGAACCCACAAATGGTCAGGACAGTTGATTGACTTTCTCATTTTTTTTCTCACGCAGTGGTGTTGTTACCGTGCATCAACTGTAACTCCACTACTTGAAAATGCTACGACAGGAACCAACTGTAACTCTAGTAGGAGTTACAGTCAACTCTAGCAGGAGTTACAGTCAAGTGGGATCCACCATTGACAAAAGTGAACATTTGATGCTATGTTTCGTCTTCCTTTGTCTTCCTCAATCCTCACCCAGAATTTCACCCAACAAAGATTATTCCCAAAGTGACACGCAAAAGAGAGGGGAGAGTGGGGGAAATGTAGGGGAGAGAGGGGAAAAAGCAGGAGAGAGAAATGAGAGGTGGGTCTACTTTTTCACATTTTAACAACATTCTAACATTATCATTGTAATACTTTTTAACTTAACAATATATTTTGTCATAATAACACAAAAATAACACATAAATGAGACCTATTTTTTATAATTTTGTGTCATATAACAACACAAATTTAACTCCACCGCTACGGATGGCCTAAGTCATGGTCTTGACACATGCAACCACCCAGGGACATATTCATAAATCCAATTCAGTGGGGACATTTTATCAATTATAATCGTGCAATTTTTTCCCTAGTCAACGATTTTGATAGGGACAAGAAATCATATAAGATTGATTCTAAACTTCATATCAAATAAGAAATTATTGAAGGTTAGGGACCATTGTAAAAGATCTCTAAAATTTAAAAATATGTAAGTTAAGGCTCTGTTTGGAACATGAGGAAATAAAAAAAATTTAAGTTTTGTGAATAGGAAAATTTTCCACCCACTTTCCTTTTACTTTTCTCTCATTTTATTTTCCTTCCCTTTTCCTTTCCTTCCTCATGTTCCAAACATAGCCTAAACAATTTTTTCATGATTTTGTATCATTTTCTTTAAAAAAAAAAGAAAGAAAATTAAAATTCAGGAAAGAAATGTTAGGGAAAATTACCAAGTTGTTGTACAAAGATTGTTGTTGGTCTAGTGGCAAAGATGGAAGACAATTAAACTCACGACCTACTACCTGGAGGTAACACAACTTACCACCAGCAAACACATCGGTTATGTTATTGAACCTGGCAAATTTTTTTTTTTACATTGAAAAGTGGGGGTTAACGGGGGCACGTGCCCTTGCATACCCCCTGGATCCATCCCTGCAACCACCTCTCTCCTCCGTCAAACGTCAAACCTGAGACCCCATCAAACTACCAGCTCTCTCTTCACGTACTGCAATACTGATTTCTACCTACACTCAAGCACGCAATCTCACGTGCGCCGATGCCCTCGCACCCGCGATGGAGTTTTTTTAATACCGACGTCTAATCCAACGGCTGCGGACGGCGATGTGGCACAATGAATTATGTGGACCGTTGAAAAAAGGTGATTGCAACTGCTCGTTTGAACAATGAAAAGCCCAAAAGTTGGAAATGTGATTTGTCAGAAATTGGGTTGGAGGAGAGAGAAAAGTGTGCCCCTCTGGGTGGTTGCAGTGTGAATTGCACCGTGTTGTGCGGCAGGGTTGGCAACGGGGCAAGGTGGGAGTGGATACTATTTGAACTATCAGTCTGTCTCCGTATTTGTCACAACAGTTTCCTATTCGTGTAGAATAAAGCGGAAAACATAAAGGGATAGACCAAAAGTGCACAAATTTTGAATGAAATGGAGGGTTTTTGGATGAATCACTTACACAAGTCCGATAGAGGTGATTTCTCCTCGGGGCCCCTCGAAAAATTATTCTAAGATGGTCTAATGGCTCGAATCGTTCGTTTGGGATCCAAAAGTGGGTCCCTGAGACCCATTTGTGCACAATGGTCTATACCAATAGAAGGGTTCAGAATAAAGAGGGATTTTGAAGCAATTTAATATAATTTTGAGAAACATCAATTTTTATAGTTTGTTATTTAGTGCAACTAGCCTTGCATTTTAAATATCGCTACTATTTACTTTGATTCCTATCGCTTTCAGATTTTGATAATCAACTTTTGTAACATCTTTAATTTTCATAAATGCCTCTTAATTATCACATCTCAGGTGATACTAAGGTTAAAATATCGATACTAGGTTGCAATTTTTGTTGTTCGTTGTTTATATTAACAGCCGTTCTATTGTCAGCCCAATGAACGGACGATAAAAATTCTCTTTGATTGGTAAGAGCTCTCTTTGATTGATAAAAATGCAAACACTTCTACCGGTAGAATTTTCCAAGTATAAACAATTGCGGTTTTCGGAATTGTTGGTTCTTTACTTTATCTTTAATTATCAAGACGTTAGCGATTGGAGTAAAGGTTACTTTGGGAGGTTTGGTTCAGTAATTTTGGTTGGGATAAATATTAGTCTTGGCCAAATTGTTTTTGTTTTTAAAATATTCTTGCAGCTCCAAATGCCCACATCTCAACATTAAAATTTGGGTAAATTTCACTTACCTCCCTGAGGTTTTCTAACAGATATAGAGACCTCTCTCATATACTCCTTCCGTTTCATAATATTGGTTCCCTATGAAACTATGTGCAATTTTCAAACTAAAAAATAATGTACTTATGAACATAATTTGTTCATCAATATGGAACTTGTTTGATAGATTTCATTGTGAACTTTTAAACGATGCGGAAAAAATTCAAAAATTATTTTGTAGATGCGTTATTTTTTAGTTTGAAAATTGCACGTAATTTTATAGGAGACCAATATTATGGAATGGAGGGAGTATAATTTTTGAAATGTCATTGCCCTCCCTTACTTTACAAAGTAATTGACAGATACCCCCCTTACCGTAAAAAAAAGTCTAATGGGGCTAACTTTGATAGTGAAATGATGTTAGTGCCCTTAAATTCAACTTTACTTTATTTTTTTTAGTACTTTCTTTTGTTTGTCTTAAAATTATTTATTTTAATTTTTTAGTTCTCAAAAGATATATTTTCACATTTTGATAATAAAAACAAGAGTATCAAAATCATTTAAACCCATTGGTTGCATTGTTGGTTTTTTTTTTTTCTTTTTCTAGATTGTTTTTTCTTTCTCAAAATCGAAAACTCTAACTAGAATTCTTTTCTTCTCTATTTTTTTCACGTATTTTACCCTACTACTACTCTCTCTCTCTCTCTCTCTCTCTCTCTCTAATAACGGTTTAAAAAAAATTATTAGCATGAAATTATTTTGGATAATTTTTTTATACCAATTTAAGGATCCCTCTTCAAAAAATAATCATTAATACATTATTTTTGTTTGCATAATACAAATGCAAGGTTTTCAAAAATAAAGGATAGTTGTTCCATAATAATAATAATAATGTATTTATGAATATTTTTTTGGAAAAAGTTAGACAATTTTTTTCTCAATGGGATCCTTGAATTTGTGCTAAAAGATTATCACACAAAGTTCACATAGACAGTTTACATAACCTCACCACAGTTCATATAGCCCCATCATGCACTAAAATATACTTAGTTCACATAGAAAATTCACATAAGATTATGAAGCTCATATAGACAGTTTTTTTTTAAAAACTGGCAGATAGATAGTTTACATAGTTTCGTCATTGTTCATATTTCACACTATTTAATATAGTTCACATAGCATTCACGCTAAAAATATAAATTTTTTAATTCATACACAATTTCATAGTGAATAATAATCTCATTTCATACATATTGTTGAATAGATTCCCAAAATATGAATTTTATTGAAAACGAACATGTATGATAAAAATTATGATATGCATTTTAAAGTTTATAATGTAAACAAACATGAAAAATGGTAAGATCGTAAATATGTAAATATGCATGAAATAAGCATGGGAGTCAGCCGCGCGTCTGCACCTAAATTTTTGCTATTTTTTTAATTACGCATTTTTTACTTATTAATTAGTAATTTTTATGTTATATTTTGAACTAATTACGTCTTTAGTATATTTTTTTAGTCTTTAAAAACACTATGGGTAATGTAATCATAGTCTTTTTTTAGTCTTTCGATTTCTCTTTTGGTCTTTGTTTTTAATTTATTTGATATTTCATACTTTTAGCTAAAAAGAGAAGTCACATTGCGTGCAAGTAATGGTACAATATACTACTCATTTGGTTTGGCAAATTGTAAAGTATAAAAAAATTAAATTTTTTTTGTATCAAATTAAAAATCTCAATTAGTAGTTCAATTTGGTGCAAAAAAAAAATAAAAATCATGCGCGAAAGTACTTCATTTTTTGGTCCAAAGGAAATCGCAAGGGCTCGTAAACATTCAAAATCGGTTTCGGTTTTCCATTTTACACAGTCAACAACATTTAGGGGTAAGTCAAGGGGGATAAGGGAGGGTAGTGGAGTAATTTTACTAGGGGTATTGGAGGTACTAAACAATAACACCCCCTGTTATTAATTACTACTCCTCCCAAAAATTTGTCAAACCATGCATAAAGGTGTGAGACCGGGATAAAACTTGGTGCTATAAACTTATACCCCTCCTTCTGCTGCAACCAATTGAGGCGTTAGGGTTGAGACGAAACCGAACCTAAAAAATGGATCAAACTTCTATTTTTTGCATTGTTTTATGGGAGAATTGATATTGGGTCCACTATAACTATTTCCTAACACTTCTAGTCCACCTAATATTATCCTAACACATCTAGTCCACTCACATGTAAACCACAGCAGAATACCCCTCACTTCTTGTGATACCCTAAAACCTAGTGGCAGACCCCTACCCCCAAGATCCTAGTGGTATCCTAAAAATTCTGTGGTAATCCTACCCAAAAATCTAGGGCAACCTACTTAAATCCAAGTGGAAAAATTCTAAAATCCTAGGGTACCCTACCTTAAAATCATAGGGTGTACCCTATAACAACTTACCCCATATCAAGAATCACCATATGTGGTTATCTACAAGAAGTGGTTATTTGGGCTCACAAGATGTGGTTATCTAGGCTGATGGTTTTTTCAATTTGATCCTTATAGCAATTGACCCCATATTTGGAATCACCAGATGTGGTTATCTGCGCCAATGACTTTTCCAATCAGATCCCTATAGCAATTGACTCCATATCTGGAATGACTAGATGTGGTTATCTGCGCCGACGACTTTTCTAATCTGATCCCTATAGCAACTGGCCTCATATATCTGGAATCACTAGATGTAGTTATCTACAAGATGTGGTTATCTAGGCAGATGTCTTTTCCAATCTGATCCCTATAACAACTGATCTCATATCTGGAATTACCAGATGTGGTTATCTATAAGATGTGGTTATCTGTGCCAACGACTTTTCCAATTAGATCCCTATAGCAACTGGGGCCATATCTGGAATCACCAGATGTGGTTATCTACAGGATGTGGTTATCTAGACACACAAGATGTGGTTATCTATGCTGATCACTTTTTCAATCTGATCCTTATAACAATTGACCCTTATTTCAATCACCGTGCCAGAAGTTATCCGGCTCACAAGACAGTAGAAGATCCGAAATTCAAGTAACTTTTCCAATCTATTCCCTATAGCAATAGGCCTATATCTAGAATCACTATATAACCACCTCTTTTGATTCCAAATATGGTTATGTATACCGGTGACTTTTCGGTGAACTCTTCAGCGCCGATGACTTTTCCAACACAGTCCAATTTCCGACGACTTTTCCTGAATCCGTGAACTTTCCCCCAAAGAGGACACACCACTCTGACTTTCCACCTAATAATATGCCGAGGGTGTATTATGTTTAAAATTCAATGTGAGGGTATATTTGTCTATTAAAAATAGAGAGTGGACTTTACACCTTATAAAATTCAAAAAAATGGATTAGAGGTGTTACGAAAATATTAGATGGACTAGAGATGTTATGAAAAGCTATAATGGACCTTAGAACAATTCTTTATTGTTTTATTGCCACGCAAATTCGGCCATGCTTGGAGGAGTTATTGGGCTGGGCCCCTATTTGGAAAGCTTATGTGGTTTGACAAAGCAAAATTTGGAAAGCAAAATGTTACGCGCCCCGCCCCCTGCCACCTGACGCCGCGCCCTGCCTGGGCCCCCACCCCCTTGACACGCGTAAAATACTGTTTTGCCCCTACATCTCTCACTTAATTACTTATTTATATTATATTATATTAATTCATTTATATTACTTTAATTCATTTAATTACTTTATTTACTTTATTTGTATTACTTTATTATTTATATTAATTCATTTATATTACTTTAATTCCTATAATTACTTTTTTTATATTACTTTAATTCCTATAATTACTTTATTTCCTTTAATTACCTTATTTACTTTATTTATATCATTTCATTTTTTTTATATAAATTAAAGTAATTATTTAAGTCATTTATTTATTTATTTAATTCAATTCTTTAATTTAATTCAATTTTTATTTAATTATTTATTTATCTCTTTCATTAATATATTTTTTCTCTTTTATCTTTTTTTTTTATCACGGTACAACGTTGTACTATTTACATTTGACGCGAATGTTGGAACTTGTTTCACTCACTTTCCTCGGAGATCACATCCAGCCCAAATTCAACAAATGTAAAAGAAATAAATTTATCAGCGTATATAACAATCACTTCGTCCAACTTTTTTTGCGCCCTCATCACCCTGTACCACCCATCCCATATATGGTGGCGGAATGTATCGAATGAAGGCTCGCAAAAGATGGGTTGCCGCTATAACGTCGCTGTTCATTGTGGAATCGACATACCTTGCGGCGTCGTGTCGGACTACAATTTGGTGTTGATATTGATTAGAAAACAACATTGTCAATTGTAAGATGTATTGGCCTTTACAAGTTTTTATTTATTTATTTACCTTTAAACATGATTGTATTATTATTCACTTTTAGAAGCTTTTTCTATATTATTCATTGTTAAGACAAATTAATAAATAAAGTTAAAAGAAAAAAGAAAGAAAAAACAGAAAAAGAAAAAATAATTTACTTGTCAGTGTAAATAAATAAATTTAAAAGAAAAAAGAAAAAGAAAAATAGAAAAAGAAAAAAAGAAAAAAAAAAGAAGAAAAAAGATCAACCGAAATGGCCCAAATGGGGAATGGTAGTGGGGGAATGGGGGGTGGGGCCAATTGGGGAGGGTTTGTCAGGTTGAGTTCGCATAACAGCCCTCATTTGGAAAGCAGGCAGGGTCCATGGGCCCATGGAATAAAAGCGGTGTGACTTGCGAAAAGTAGTATCGTGGAATTTTATTATTGGTTGGTCGGCCTTTTGCACCAATAAGCAATTCGGGCATTGACGGATCCCGAGTCCAACTTAAATAAAACTTGTTTTTTGAAACACCAGGAATATTGATTTTTGTAAGGGTGTTTTTCACGTAGAAATAAAAAAAAAAAAATTTGAGAAGGTGAGATGTCAATTAGTAATTTGCACTGCGACGGAGCATTATACGCTGCTCTTCATACTAATGAATTGCTTGAAATTACGAATCTATTTTATTCTCTCAGAATTTGTGGGGCTGTGAGTGCGTTCATTTGCTTCAGGGTGAGGTCTCTAGTCTTGTATAAAGTAGTTGTCAAAGAATGAACAATTATGTTAAAAAGAAAGTGTCATACAAGAATGATTTTGTAATTTCTTATGATTCTTGGATTTCAAAGGTTAGTGTTATAATAGAACAGCATTTTGTATATGGTTTGGAAAAAAATGACGAGGGATGTTATGAAACTTATGATTTTTTCCGAAGAATTTATTTTTAAGGGATTCTTTTTTTTTTTTGGATCAAGACATTTGTTATTATAAACACTTGAACACCCATGTTAATTTAGATAGGTTTTGTTTAATTTTTTTTTATGATTATTCAATTGGTAAATCGACTCACTCAAAAATCCCAGAAAATTATCACTATTTTACCTGAGCCGGCTCATAGATTTTAGAGGTCTAAATCGAACTTATTAAACGAGGTTCATCTTATATTTTGCATACAAAAATTGGCCAATACAAAATTTTTATAAAAAAATATTACAAAAGATTTACCATTACAAATGCAAGCCTATGGTTGTCCAAAAATATAAAACCACTACAAAATTTTAAAATCTATCATTTGAACAACTGTCGTCTCGCACTTTTAGCAGCAAACGCACTAATTAAGTCTTCATAAATTTGAATTGGGCCCTAAATTCGAATTTGGCCATTTTTTGTATGGAGGGGTTACACAAAAATTATATTGGGCCTAGCATATATATGTAGGGTTCCTAAGTAATTGGGGGCCCTAAAATTTTGTTCTTTTGGTGGGCCTAAAGCCTAGAGTTCTTTGGATTTGTGGGTAAGCCGGCTCTGTATTTTACCTTATGACCCGAAACACTTGAACACCCACATTAATTCAGGTAGGTTTTGTAGGAAATAGCTACAGTACACACTTATTAAAAACGTGTACCATATGCACCTATTGTATGGTCTAGATTATGCCACCTCGTTGACAATTGTAATATTTTCTAGTTTTTCGTAATTTTTCAGTAATGTAATTCGTAACATTTTCTATGATTCGTAACATTTTGATGTGTCTCTTAACTTTTATAAAAAGAAATTGTAACTTGTGTAGGGGTGTGTATGATATACATTCAAATAAGAAGTGTGTATTGTAGTCTTTTTCGTTTTTGTAAGGTTATTCAATTGGTAAATCAACTCACGTAGTGAAATCTCAGAAAATTATTGCTATTTTAGCTTATAATTCGAAACACTACCGAGTTATGTACTTCGAATGAATAACTCCTGTTTGCAGAAATTGATTGAAAAGGCTTGAGAAAATGAACTTTAGAACACTTATGTTTGAAATAAATGGTGAAGAGTTGGGCAAGTTTTGCTTTGTGCTCTAAGATTAATCACTCTTTGAAGAAAAGCTTTGGATAAAGAGAAATACTTATTTACGGAGTCTCCGTAAACAAGGAGTTTACACCGGGTAAATCTAGGCCATGTAGTCGGAGATCTAACGACTCAGATTAAAACTCATTTTCTGTTTAAAAGAAAATGTCCGATCAACAAAACAAGAACTTAGAGATGTTATTAGATTTTATTGGCCATGTTCGATTAATAGTTTTGGGCATGTTTTAGTCCTGTTTTACATCATCATTTTTCTCATTTCTCTCTCTATTTTCACTTATTACACTAACTTACATCATCAAAACTAAACAAAACAAAACAAAACAAAACTTGTAAACCGAACAAGGCCATTAAGTTCTTATTTGCTAGTTTTACATTAAGATTTTGTGGTTTTTGAATTCTTCTCGACGAGATGAATCTAACAAGTACAAAATTATAGTGAAAACTTAATTTTTTTTTAATAAAGCCAAAATACTTTGATTATTAGCCAATAATCCAAGTATTTCGGCTTTATTCAAAAAAATATTTGGTTTGACCATAATTTTATACTTGTTAGATTCGTCTCGTCGAGAAGAATCCAGAAACCACAAAATCTTGACGCAAAACTAACAAATATAAAAAAAATTTGAATAAAAACAAAATAAATAATCCGATTGTAAATTATATTAGCCAAAAGACCCTTAACCCTTCGATGTTAAATTGTTCATAACAAATCTTGAATGTTGTGATCGACGAATGCAGAACCAGAATTTCTTGCTCAACAGAGGAATCTACTGTCCATTTCAACTGTCAAAAATTCAAGATGGTTAAAACCGAGAGTAGTGAAAAAAGAGCTCTCTCTCAAATCCCAAAGCTCTCTTTTTCAACCCTTTGGTCATCTTGTGACTCTTGTCTGTAAAGCGAGGCCACATGCTCGCTCTCTGTCTCTCTCTCCTCTTTATGCAGGCCTGCACATACCAGGTTTTAAGCACTATGCCCCCTCGATAACAGTGCAAAGACCCTACTAAAGAATAGTCTTCTCTCTCTCTCTCTCTCTCTCTCTTAAACCTCCCATAACCGACTTCCACGTCCTCTCTGCTCTCTGTAATTTCTCTCCACTCTGATGTCACTGAAATTTCCCTCACCTTAATCACAGAAGAGAGAGAGAGAGAGAGAGAGAGAGAGAGAGAGAGAGAGAGACGGACAGACAGACAGACAGACAGACAGAGAGAGAATGGGGAGTCCACCAACTGGTTCTCCGCCGTTAATGCTGATAGACGACCACTGGAGGCAGTTTGACAACTCAGTAAATGCGGTTTCATTTGGGTTTGTTGCCACTGCCGTTCTCATTTCCATGTTCCTTGTCATGGCCATTTTCGAGAAGTTTCTTAGACCCACTTCGGTGGAGTCTTCGCCGGCCGGCCAGCGCCGGTACATTGGAGACGTCGAATCCCAAATGGGTTTTAATGGGAAGCTTCGACTTCCTTCCCCCAAAGTGAGTAAATACTCTACTTTATCTACGCCTCCGATGTGTTAGTGTTATGTTCTGTGTGGCATAGTTCACATTACCAATTTGGTTGCTGTTTTTTCTGGAAAATTTTTCAGAAACTGCTATTCCCAATTAAAATACATTATTGTTTTCGAATTTTATGCTCCCTTCAGGGAAAATGAATTTGGTACAAAAGTAACTTTGGAAATTTGTTCACCAGGCAAAACTTGTTACCCAGCAGAAAAATGGGGGCAATGAAAAGTTCCGAATAAGAACCAGTATGAAGAAAAATAAAATAGGTTTGTCAAGTGTCATGATATTGAGGATTCTAAAAGGAGCAAATTGGGTATTAAATCATTCCAAAAACCATCCCAACCTTGAAATAGTAGAGATATATTAATGTTCATAATTTAGGTGTCAGAGGGATTAGCTGGTGAACGAGAGAGAGTATGGTAAAACATATGCTTTTTTGACGACTTTAATGGAAAAGTGATTTCTGAAAACAGGGGCCTAATGCTGTGTTGTTTTGCGAGATTATTTAACTGAAATGGTTGTTTTCTTTTGTTCCGTTCCTTGTGCTGATGGGGTTTGGTACTTTGGTTGTTTAGATGATTATTCTGATTTCTCCACCTAAAGGGAGAGGAAAAAAAGCAAATGATTTTTTGTCCTCCTATTTTTTAGAGCATCCACTGTATCCATACCGGTGTTTGCCATTTTACCCTTGGCATTTTTATTTTGGAGCCATGAATAGTGTCATTTTGACAAAAAAAATGGCAACATTGTAATATTTTTGCCATTGTTGACAAAAGAATTGGCATTTGCCAAATTTGCGAGAAAAAATTTAGTCGTGGGTGCAGCACCCAATTTTCCATTCTTTTCAAATTCTCTCAATTATAGCAACCCTTGTGGTTGTTTTTATGCTTGTTCAGTTTTTTTTTTCCGCTTATTTAATGCTGTGGCTAAGAAAATAGAAAAATTATCCACGTTTCAAGATGGTACGAGACTCTGAGGTTGCTCATCGTATGGTTGGCCTATGTCCTAGGAGTCAAGAGAGGACAAACCTTGACATTTCTGGAGTATTTCTTCCATGTTGTGGTTGTGTTTTCTCCATGCACGTTTGTCATTTTGTTTTTATACCGGCTTAATTCTAGTTCTACAAATTTAATTATGATTACAATTGCTGTTAAGTTTATATATATATATATATTATCAGAGTTTTGGAAGTTCCATTCTAATGTTAATTAAGTTATATGTGTAGGAAAGTTAAGATAAATACTGTATGGGCCCTCTTCCCACAAAAGTCCTAGAGAACCAACATACATACTAGTCTCAGCTGCTAGGAGGACTCATCCACCAGGCGAAGGCCCTAGGCAAGATTCGTCCTAGCCCTCGGCTAGGCAAGGGCGCTCGGACAAAGCGCTAGGCAAAGTGCGCTCGGATGGAGCGCTAGGCAAAAAGGCCTGTCCCCAGATAAAAAAGCTAGTCAAGGCCTCGGCCACCTTTGGGGGCCTCGGATGGACTCCTACCTCTCGGGAAGCTGTGCCCAGATGGAAGTTCATATAGGCCTCGGCCACCTTGGGGGCCTTTGATGGACTCCTCCCCCTCGGGAAGCTGTGCATGGACGGAGGTCCGTATAGGCCTCGACCACCATTTGGAGCCTCGGATGGACTCCTCCCCTCGGGAGCCTGCGCCAAAAAGACCATATGCCTGCCGGGGCTGTTCAGTCTTGCGTCTGGGACTAAGTCAATTGACCTCGGTGCGGGGGTCGCGTTAGATCTCGAGGTTCATTGAGACATCTCGGCGGTCTTAGTGGCTCATTTATGGGCTCGACCACCCGCATGCGGTGCATTTATAGTGGCGACCACTACTTCTGCGGGTTATGCACGAAGGGTATGATGGGCGGTAATGTCCAGCGTGGCCAGTGACTCATGGGAGATCAGCAGGCCAGAAGGCACCCGCGAGAGAGCGGTGTCAATCCATGCATTTAATGCGATGGTAAGGATGGAGTCGTTAGATTCGGGCGTGGGGACAGCTCATCACATACCAAAATAAGGCCTCACCTATCTCACTTTCGAGGCGATTGGTAGACCTTCTTTCACTGACTTTCTCTCTCTAGGATTACATCTTATATTCCTCCCTGGGTAATTGACTTTTACCATCCAGTGCTCTCGGACCACCACCCGTCGAGGCTAGGTAGCCGCGTGGTTGCTCCACGCGGCGAGGTCTGCCGTACGTACCCGAGAGCTACAGCCACCCTTTCCGGCCGAGCCACAGGGTTCAGCGGAGTCCATCCCGGCTCACGATATCGCCCACGAAGGCGTGCCACGGGACCACGGCCTCGCTACTCATGCGTGCCCCAGGCTCGGCCTCACTTGATGCGTACCCACAGGACCTCGGCCCTCCTTGCTTGGCGTTCCCCGGGGCTCAGGCATCATTTTGGTGTGCCCCCGGAGACTCTTGCCTCGCTACCGGTACCCGCCGCCCAGGACAGGCCTCGCTTCTTAAGTGTGCCCCAGAGGCGGCCTCACTACCGGGCATGCCCCCATGGCTAACAAACCTCGCCCACAAAGTGCCGCGGGACCTCGGCATCGCTAGGCATGCCCCTGGGGCTTTAGCCTACTTGGCGTGCCTCACGGGACTTGACCTCTTACCGAGGCGTGCTCCCATCTTTTTTTTTAGCGTGCCCGGGGCTTGGCCTGCTTTCCTAAGCGTGCCACGAGAACTTCGGACTTCGTTCAGGCGTGCCCCGGGGCATCCCACCCTCTTTCCGGTGTGCCCCGGGGAACCCGGCCTCCGCTACCGGGCGTGCCCGGGGGCTCGGCCTCGCCTCAGGGCATGCCCACGGGACCCCGGCCTCATTCTCGAGCGTGCCGCGGGACCCAGACCTCCTTCTTAGGCATGCCCACAGGACCCTTCCTCGCTTCCGGGCATGCCACCGGGGCTCGCCTGCTCTGGCGTGCCCCCATGGCTCCGCCTCGCTTCCGCAACCATGCTCACAGGACCCCGGCCTTTTTCTCGGGGAGTGCTCCTCCAGGGCTGCAGTGCGGCGTGCCCACGAGACTCAAGCCTTCTCCGACGTGCTCTTAGACCTTCGATGAGTTTCACTCAATCCTCCTCCCTCTCCGTACAGAACCAGATGGCCAAAGAGGCCATTCCGGTGAAGCGCCCCCCACAAATGCAACATTTCATGGGCTACTCTTGAGTTTTCTTTAAAATATAACTATATAAAGAATGTGATGTTCCCTCAAATGCTGAGACATAGAGAAACTGTTGTGTCTCCTAGTTTAAGATTTCTAATGAATGGTCCATTCAATAGGTCACTTGGTGGTTGATTGGTCCCAATTATAGTCTTTGTACTTTATGCTTATATACAACCTTTGCTTGTTTGGAGTTTAGCCCCACCACTGTCCAAGCCACCCGTTAGGCCCATCGCCACCAATATTTATGATGCCAAGCAATACGGGGAATACTCCTTTGTGGCTAAGTCTATAAGTTTATTGTCAACTTTATTTAGGATTTTAATGTATGCCATATTTTGTCAAAGAGAGTACATAATAAACTATTTCTATTGACATTTGGTAGTTGGATATAAGTTATTTAGACCCGGATTGCACTGCTTCATTGTATAGGAGTAGTATTCCAAGTGGTCTAACAAGGGGTTCTTTTAACAGTTATAGTATATTTGTATTTAGTAATAAACCTAGAACAGTTATCCGTGTATTTGGCTAAAATACCTTATACCGTTTCCTCCATACATGTGTCATCGCTGTTTTGTTTTGAGTCTTAGTGGTATGGCTGGAGCAGCCAGCCAAGGAATGGTGATGAATGGAGATGGCCGGAGGTATTGGAGGAGTAAGTAGGAAGGAGGATTGTTTTTAATTTTCTAAACGAGGGAAAATATTTTTTGTTTTTCTCTTAGAAGTAAATTCTAAGAACCATTTCCATTTCATCCGAAGTTATTCTTTACTATTTACATAATTTCAAAACATTAAATGTTTAGTGTTGTCCAATGGCACAACCTTGGTATTGGCGAATGTGGATATGAGCACTCAAAATTGCATTATGGATTTCTGATTTTAAATACAAAGCCTTGTACTTAATGTTGATTGCCCGAGGATGGACTTTTTTTGTATAAGACTTACTTGCTTTCTTTGCCCGATTAGAAATTGGCACAAGTGGTAGCTCGTCAAAGGTTTGAATTAGGTTCTAAGAATCTAATTGTTGTTCAGTTGAGTAGGAATATTTTGTGAGGCATAAGCCAAAAGAGGGAATCAGTCTTAACATAATGAAGTCAACCATGGCTTATTTGTAGGATATTAGACCATGAATGGTGGCACATGATGAATCATCTTACTCCTCTTCAACTTTGATTGTTCAACAGAAATACTCCTTGTTCAAATGGTCCATGATCGTATTACTTTCTCTGATTGCTAACCTGAGATAACATTATTATGATGCCTTGCAGTTTTGGAAATTGTTAGTCTAGAATACCTCACATAATTGCACCTTTTATTATGCCTAGGGATCACCTTTTATCAGGTAAAAGAATAACCAAACGAAAGGAAAAATGGTGTTTTGCTTTGTGTGAATGTAAACCATCCTGTTTTTTTCCAGAGGACTGATGCTTTTATTTGACTGAATAAACAATACAATTTCGATTGTATTTCAAAAGCTTCTCATAAATAAAAAGAATTAGTACCTTCTATAGATGATAGACGCAAAATATTAGTTTGTGCTTATAGCTGAAATGGGTGGAAGAATTTGGGAGATATATCATTAAAAAAGAGGAAGGTTTGATTTCCTATTTGTTGCAACTGAAAAAACAAGTACTCTTTGATTTGGTTGTAGAAGTTGTTCTGCCAATGAGAGTTTGAAATACTTGCAGTTCCAACTTAGAGAGATTGGTTTAGTTTTGGATTTATTTTAATTTCGTTCATAGCAATTAAATATGACTATAATTCGCAAAAATCTGCTTGCTTAACATTTTAAGGCATTGAAATTAAAAGTGCAAGCATGGTAAATCATTTAGGTGCGACGATTTGGAGAAAACACACAATGCCGTCCAACTATTCTCAGCAAAACTACCAAGTGTATGGGTGTTTTTCAATGAAGGGAAAAGAAAGAAAAAAATCTTGCTTTGCGAAACAGACATAGTTCTTGCAACATTAGCACTATTAATGTTTTGCATTTTGTCCTCGTTAAATCTATGGCCTTTCTCCGCATCCGATTTACATTCTAACCACTGAAGGAAAACTCAACATAGTTCTTGCAACGGTAGCACTGTTTATGTTTTGTAAACTCCACATATTTGTTAGTTGGTGAGCTAGTGTTATTACCTATATAACTAACCTAAAGTTACAAAAGAGACAGGAGATCATCCAACATTTCGAGATACCATGTGATATGATTAAATTAATTTGTTTATTGTTGGCTGCTTGTTGCTTGACTTCACGTTGATGTAATTCAAGGGTTAAAAAGGTCAAACTTCAATGCTTCAACCTCTGAAGTAAAGGAGCTTATGTATTAATCATCTGTACAAATCACTATTATTTCTTGTAATCAAATGGAGGAACTTTTGATTGTGGAATTCCAAAACTCCTTCATACATTATGTCTTTATTTTGGTTTTAACCTAATGGATAAGGGATCTTGCTTTCTGCTTCTAAAAAATCGCTATCGTATAAGAGGAAACAATGATTGTGAGCAGACTATCATCTAGCTGGTTAGAGCTGCTTTAAGAGGCATAATGTAAAGAGCACTATTAACTCACCTTGTAATTGGAATGACATGTCCTTGTTTGTTGTATTATTTGTGCTTAGATGATCAGGTTATCCTAGGATGGATGGGATAACTATGCGATGGTGGGCTCACTATTCTAGAATTGGGTATATGTTGTGATTCTATAGGTCCAGCTTTTTCATGGAAATTAGGTTTGCCCTCTCTGATGCCTTTTGACTTTGATTTGAGGACATGATTTCACAGCAAGTGCGACGGCATACGGGGACCACTCTTTCAGTGGTATTCTGTGAGCAGCCACTTTGTGCATTTATTGCCAAAGGTTAGGTCTGTCTCCAATTCATTTGTTTCAGTGGTATTCTGGGAGCAACTACTTTGTTTATTTATTGCCAAAGGTTAGGTCTGTCTTCTATCCATCCCCGCCCATACCCTCAATTATTGGAGACTAAATGAGATATGTTATTGTTGTTGTAGTATTGTTGTGCCTAATTCCTATGACCTAGATTATTTAATTACAAAGTTAACCTATGTCGACCTGAAGGGAGCGGGTAGGTCATGACCAGCCGCCTATAGGCATTAAGATATAATATCATGAATATTTGTTGGAGTTTTTTTCTCTGCGCATCTTACTCATTTGAAATCCCGGGTCATTATTTCCAATTTAGTGGAGACTTTTTTTGTATTATTTATTCTTGACTGTAATTGTTTTTGGTTTTCTTATTTATATTTTCTTCAGTTTGGATTGTAGTCTGCTTTATGTTGTGTTTAAACTATGCTCTTGATAAGTTGATTCTTGATATCAACGGAGAGGAAAAAGGAGGTAGCAACATCATAAGCTGGAATTCCTGGTCAAAAAAGTAACCTGGCATTCTTAAAGTTTGGGGCATGGGCTCTCTCTCATCTTGCACTTGAGCAAGCTTTCCTGAGCTCCGACATGTTACACTCCTTAAGTTTTTCGGAGCATGGTCCTGAGGAAAACGTTGTTCTTTGTGTCAATATGCTTTACCTATTGTGGATGACACAAGCACTGGATTGCAGATCCACATTTGACATTATCTTGGCCGCACCATGCCTTTTCAAACTTAGGATTATTACTCCTAGGTTTACTTGTGTGATGTCATTCCATGTTTTTCGTTCATTGTTGTCAGTTAGCGTGGGTGATAGAGAGACTAGAAGAAAGTAGACACTTGATGACCTGGGATCCATGAGAAAGAGAGGGTGAAAGCTAGACCAACCTCTAGAGAGAGAGAGAGAGAGAGAGAGAGAGAGAGAGAGAATTTTCTTCGGATGGGGGTGTAGCCTCATGCACATAGGATGAGTGACCACTTTCTTGAGTCTCTTTGTTGTTGGTTTTCACTTTGTATGAGCTTTGGAGATCGTTCATGGCCAAGTCACTTTGAAAGCACTGCAGATCATGATTCTTATGGCTGATGGAAGTGATGTACCTTCGTACAACCACTATTTGACCATGTCAGGTGGCAGTGTACAGTTGTCGGCTTCTGTCATCCATCTTGTGTTTTGGTCTCTCCCTTTGAAATAGGTCAAGGTGAGGGAACCTTCCTGGGGTTGCCTCAGCCTAACGCTAGCCTCCAATTCACACATCTTCTCGGTCATCTCAAGTTTTGTCAAGGGCTGTCTGTGCGCGAGGACTCTGGTGGCCGAAAGGCCCAGGAAAGGAGTGCACTCTTGGTCTAATACACGTCATTCCCATTCCGAGATTAAAGAAAATACATAGGTTCTTTTTCGCCTTTCTTGGCTCTGTCAAGACTCTCTTCTGAATCTCTTTTTCTTGCCAAAAGCAAGAAAAAAAGACCCTTTCCTCAATCTGTAATTCTTGAGTTTCTTCCATACCTAAGATTTCCCAGGGTATGGAGCCGACGTTGAAGCATCATGAAATTTCATGAGTCGGCTGAAGGTCAGAGTCACCACTCTCGATGGCTCTAAGGGCAGTGAAGATCTTACACCCGAAAGGCATTATAGCCGTATTCCACCAATGAATGCCTTCTTGTATTCTCCAGTTACTTCTGTTGCTGGTCCCCACTCAGAATACCCCATTCCGAAGCAATGGAAAGAAGGCACTCCCACTTAGTTTGAGCTAGAATGCGGGACAATGGCGAAGTTAAGCAATGAGAGATGGTCGCTTCGCAGAGATTCCTCGTCAACATCGGTGGGGCTAGGTTTATTTACTGTTGGTCTTGTACACATGTTTTAGTCCATGTTATGTTTATTGTTTATGATTTAGCAATTCATCTGCATTGCATGCTTTGTATGTGTTAACATCGTTCTTTCACAATGCAAAACTTCGCGGACCATATAGAATCTTGCTATGTGGCAGTGTTTATTTGGTAAAAGTAAATAGGTGGTGCTAAAAGGTTATTTCATTTCTGAATCCATCAGAAAAACCGAGATCATGCTCTCAATGTCTAAATTTACCTTCTTATCTGTTATATCCTCAGTCATCTGCTAAAGAAGTTTCAGTGTTGATGCCTGGAGAAGACGTACCAACCTTCATTGCAAATCCAGCACCCATCCCTTGTCCCCCAGAGCGCATCTCATGGCCTACCCATCAACCAAAACCAAACACAAGCTCAAGTTCAACTTGAAGGTACTTACTAAGCATGGAAATGCCTACCGTGTACATCAACCACCGTAAGTGATGGACACAACTCAACCAAAAGTCATGCATTGCGTATTAGAGGAATGAAAGGTGGCCATTTCTACGCCTGTGAATCTTGAAGCAATGAAGCTTAGAATTTTTATATGCCTAAGCTCTTGAATCTGTGAATATAGCTCTCGGTCGTGACAGGCACTAGTGACTTCCGTGTTTTCCTGGGGAGGCGAATGGGTAAATAAGGCAATGCTTTCAACCTCTTGTGCTTGTATTTTCCGTAGTAACAGAGTTTTCTGAACTCTTAAAGTGCAGACATCAGGGCGGGTTTGATTGTTTATTGAATCACTCCTTATAAGCTGTTGAGGACTATTAATTTGTTATGTGCAGATGAGTAAAAATTGGTTGGCTTTGTTTTGCCAATTGGCCAACGATACAAAAATTGGAACATTTTCGCTTACGGGGTACTTTGAGCAAATTTCAAAGACTCTCCCTCAACTATATTTTTTTAAGCACTTGCACCCCTTGTACTATGGACCAAAGTGAGACTGTTAGTAATTCCGTTAGAATCAACGGAAAAGTTGGTTTTTTTGCAACTGGCAGCATTTTCTCTCTCATTTCTCTCTTCCTTACTCTCTTTCTCTCCCGTTTTAGTTGTTACATCTAACCTAATATAAATGCATTTAGATTTGTAAACATAGACTTCAACCGATTCAAGATTTACCTCATACTTTAGTACCAAAAAATTAGTCAAAACTTCAACGAAATAGTCGAACCAACCATTTAATTTTGTAAGTAAAAAAGATATGATAACAAATTATACTACCATTATACACTGATTAAAATTCAAATAACTAATTGTAAAGCTTATTAGTCAAAGTCCCATCCAACAGAAGGCCAACAACAAATTTTAAATGAATAAGGCCTTTTTTGTGTTATTTTTTTGATAGATTTTTCTACCACTCTTATGACGAACATAAAGTTTGACATCATTAAAACTTTTATTAATATTTGGTTGCAAATAACATCAAGTCCAATTTAATGAAGTTATATGTTTAATTAAATAACCGAAAAACTCTCAAAACCATCACAAACATTTGAAAATATAACTACGATTTTCAAATCGAAGGGAAAAACTCTCAAAAAGTTTTAAAATAATGCCTCGGCCTATGGTCAAAATGTTTAGTTGAGAGTTAAAAAGAGAAGAGTGAGAGAAAGAGAACACTTCGTTATTTTTGCCAAGGAAGCTTCATCTAACTTCTAAATGGTTTCTAAGGTCAATATAGGAATTTCCAAAGCATATTTGGAAGCAAAAATGCCACAAACTGTTCAAAAATCAACTTTTCCATCAATTCTAACGGAATTACAAACAGTCTCACTTTGGTCCATAGTACAAGGGGTGTAAGTGTTTAAAAATATAGTTAAGGGGATGTTTTTGAAATTCACTAAAAATACAAGGAGTGTAAGTGAAAATTACCCCTTTTTTGTCCCTAATTTTCGGTATATGCAATCTTTTGTCCAACAGAAGCTTCAATTGTTAGGAGTTAATGACACAAGTCAAACAAGCATTGCCGGGTTAATTACAGGGAAGCAGCTCAATACACACCCGCGTATCATATGCACCATTGTTATCTACCGTTCGATCGCTAAAAGTTACGAATCAATTATAAAAAGTTACAAATTGGTAACTTGTTAACCTGAGCAACAGGTTACCTAACAAAATAAAGAAAAAAAAACAGAAACCTAGGAAAGGGGAAAAAACACCCCAGAGCAGAGAAGCAGCGGTGTATGAACATCGAACGCCGCCATCTTCTATCATCATCTACGCCATCTCCTATCGTCGTTGCCGCCATCTCCTTCCCACAAACCTAGAGTCTAGACCCAGCAGTGTCTCAAACGCCGCTCTCCTCTACGTTTGTACGTGGTCATAGCAAAGGAGCAAAAGCAACCAAGATAGATGAGGTTAAAGATGCCAAGTAAGTTTACAAAATCGACTTCTCATTTGATATTTGATTTTCATTGCTTTTGTGGTTGAGTTCTGGGTTATGATTTTTCTGTTTTGAATTACTGGAATGGATGTAAATTTGTAGAGATAATTTTATCTCTTGCTTCGCTTTGGACAATACAGAGAATTCCTAGTTTTGTTTCTTATGTCTATTCCCAACTCTCTTCCATGGCAGAAGGGTCTGCTACCAACCTTTGGCGAGTAGTGTACTGAGGAATAGACAGCCTGAAAATTGTACTCAGATTAATGATGTGTAACTTTGCTAGTCAAAATATTTTTATTTATCCAAGTGTTGATGTTTAATCAATGGAATTGGCGGATGGAATTTTTTCAAAAGTTACAAAATAAAAGAAAATGTTAAGAATCATATTTGAGAAAAGTTATAATTTTTTATCTCAAAGTTATGAAACCCCCGAAAAATTATAAAATGAAAGAAAACGTTACGAATCATATTAGCTAAAAGTTACGAATTTTTAGTCGAAAAGTTACGAAACAAACGAAAATGTTACGAATGACCGGTTCTCTAGGTCATTTTTTATGAGGTGGCGTAATATGGACCACAAAATGGTTGCATATCGTAAACCTTAAAAGGGAGTGTGTATTGTAGATTTTTCCTATTTACAGAGGTTAAAAACATTTTCGGTCAGATTAAAATGTGTTAATTTCAGCGCATGGACGCATTGGTACCTAATTCAATTATTAGGAGTATTATTTTGGTAAAAGTAACCTAATTCGATAACCTCAATCATAAGAGTGTAGGTAGGCAAGCCTTCTCGTATTTGATGAAAACGTAAAGGAGTATTTGCACTTTGACCCCCTGTACTTTGCTCAGTTTGCACTTACACCCTTCATACTTTTTTTAAGGCACTTACAGGGGGTCAAAGTACAAATTGAGCAAAGTACAGGAGGTCAAAGTGCAAATACCCCAAACGTAAAACAACTATTACTATAAAACAAGGAAAAGAAAAAACACAAACCAAAAGTAGGACGTGGTTCACAGTTTAGTACGTCAGTGGTAAGTACATTATTTTTGGAATAGACTTTCTTCAATCAATCAACCAAGCATTTCTCCATGCTTGTGTACTTTGTTGAAGTAATTCATTGCAGTCCATGCCATTGAATTCGGTCATACATCTCCAAGGGATGTTTCGGATGTTGAGATACCCAACAAATTTTGAATCTTGGACTCTAGCTAGATAAAGCGTTAAAACGACATCATTTTGAAGATTTTAAATGAAAGAACAATCTTGAACATTGATTCGAAAAAAAGACGAGTTGTGAAGCTTATGACAAGACATGAGAGAATCAAATGAGGATGTCTTGTGGAACACATGACATTAAACAATACTGCGGGGGTGCCGCTCACCGGAGTGGGCTCTCTGAGCCTTCTGGGGAGAAATGTGTAGTGGTGGAAAGGACGGTGCACGCCTGAGCCTTTCTTTGCCGCGCCCGATTGGTGATAACACGCACCGCGTGAACAACCTCGTTGAGTGCCTAGCGTTGGTGTGGTGGTCAGAGCCAGGCATCTTAGAGCGGTTAAAGTCAATCGCCGGAGGAAGAAATACAGGAGATCCCAGGAAAGTAGAGTTATGAGGGTAGTAAATGAGGAGAGAGAGAGAGAGATCCCCTTAATGGTAGTTGTAGTTGGGTACTTATCGCGAGAGAAGTGCATCCGCGGCATTTCGGTACCGCGTGCACGTCATTAGTGCTCGGAATGACAATTGATGTGACAACCGTCCACTGTAGCGAGGCGCCATGTCGGTGGCGATCCGCGACGCGTGGGTTCGAGTAGTTAAATCATCTCGAGACATTCTCCATCACCCACGTGCTTCTGCAGGCGGCGGTGGCAGAGTAGGTGACTACCGCATTTAATGCTCCATCGTGGAATGTGTAGCGTGTCGAGTACGCCACCACCGAACCAAGTTAATCCTTGCCCCCACGTGACTGAACTCGACCTACGAGGTACGCGAGTGGCCCAACCCCTCAGGCGCTCAACACTTTTCTTAGCGGAGATCCCGAGGGTATTCCGAGAGCCAAGTGGGAATGCAATGTCCTCAGCATTTCTCGCTTGGGAGACATCGTTCAAATCTATATTCGCCTAAAACCGTACATCCGCTATCCACCGAGGGTGCTTTGTACACTTTCGGCACCAATCGGTGACGGGCTTCTACATTCGCTTTGCAAAATCGGAGGCAAAGTGACCCTTTTTAGCTCTTTGTGGATAAAGGAAAAGGGGCCTTTTGCTAATGGAATCGCGAATCTGGCGCTACAATAGGCCCATCTACTTCCGCACACCGGCGGGACGGCATGATGTGAGAGTTGATTCACCAAAGGCCGGGTCGGAGAAATGGGGTTTCCGGGTGTCGCGTGGTCGTGGTCGAAAAGGTAACACCGCGGTCGGATCGATGACGATCCAAGTCCCTCTTGTCCGAGCTCTTGAAGGGAGGTTAAGGCTCGGAACGTCACATTGATCTGGGATGTGAAAGGACGTCTGACACACTGGTTAAGAAATCCGTGACGCGTGGTGACGTTTTTGCCATGTGTCGTTGTACAATTGGTTCGTGCGCTGTCTTTTGGAGTCGCGCCCAAACGGTTTGAACGGGTGGGACACGCATCATGCTTTGATGGGGTGACCCTCAACCTCCCGAATCGATGCCATTATGGCACCTGTTCAATAGGGGTCATCCCCTATAAATACATGGGGAGAGGGAAAGAGAGTCAACGTTACTCTCTTTCTCTAGCACCAAACTTTTGCGCCGCTGCCTTCCACCGTCGTGCTCAACCATTTTCTTAGCGGAAATTCCATTTTCAGGCTAAGATCTTCCCCCAAATCCAAGGTATTGTGTTCTTCTTCTGTTTCTCTCTGTTTTTTTGCAGTTTTTGCAAGTGTTTTTATTGCATTTTGAGTGGGTTTTCGAGGGTTTTGCTTTTTGTTTTTGTTTCATTTGAGCTTTTCGATGGTTTGTGAGGCGAAGTACGGCCATCGAATTCTGGGTTTGAAGAGCATTCAACATGTTCTTCCAAGTGCCTAACCATGACACGCATTGTCTTCCCCTTAGGTCAGACCGAGAGCTTGTAGATGGGTTGCTCTCGGGATAGTTGACAGCCCGTCGAGAGGTCGGCTGGGGCCGAGGCTCAACCTTCTGCATTTTCTTCAAATCAAACCTGTGCTTATCGCTGATGGTTTTTTCACCCATGCACTGTAGGTTTTTCGCTTGGATGAGCTCGAACTCTACGGACTCATCCCCCGACGACGTTCTCGCCGACACCCAATACAATGAGTTTATCCGAAGCATCCTCTTCAGAGAACAACTCAGGAGTCTCGGAAGGGATTATAGGAGCCAAACGTCATCTGTCCCCTCACGTCTCGGATGAATAACCTACGTAGCCCCTCTGCAAGCAATAACACCCGAGTGCTGGATAGAAATGGAGAAGTAAGCCAGGCAAGCAGGGAGTGGCACTCAGGCCTCCACGTCTGCGTAGAACCCACCCCTGAATTCGACCCCCGATATCGACATGACAACCGACATCCCTCCATCTCCTCTAATCGACCCAGCCGAGCTTTCGAACCTTTTCAAAGGCTGGTCTTCGGACTCCGAAGTGATTGAGATAGACAGGGAAACGACGGGGTTCAAAGAGCCCGAGCCTGCCGTGGTTCTGGAGGTGGACAAAATCTTGGTCCCGCATGCGCAGACCGAGGAGCGTATCCCCCACACCGAGGGTAAAGGCTTGCAATCAGGACCCCGCGCTCAGGCAGGGGACGACAAAGGCTTTTCGCACCATGATGCCGAGAACGAAGAGCAAGAACAAGCCCCCGAAGACGCTGATGGGGCCGATGCCGAAGGGGGCATTGAGTAGGGAAGTGATTGGGAGTCGATCTCGTCGCCGAACCCCAAGTACGGGAAGTGCAAGTACGTCAACATGTACTTTGACGGTTCTGCAGACAAGCTCACCGCTTTCTGAAGGGACTACAACATCCCTGAAGACGTGGATATTGCAAGGCCCACAGACAACAGAATCCACTATGTGGAAGGGCAAGTGACTGTGCCCCTGATGGCCATTACCAAGGGTGGGGTGTCCTTTCCCATGCCTCGCCTCCTTCAACAATTTTTGGATGTGTACGAGCTCGCCCCCTACCAGTTGGTCACGAACATGTTTCGCATCATATGCTCAGTGGTTAGGTTATCCGAGCAACACAACATCCCATTCCGCCTAATCGACCTCATGGCGGTTTACACCATGGCACAAAGTAAAAGTTACAGTCGATACTACTACTCAAGGCGCCATGAGTATCCTCACCTCATCGGTCAACTCTCGAACTCGGAGAGGCATGCCTGCGAGTTGGTCATAGTGAAGGGGAATTATGAAAAAGCCTTTGGGGAGGAGTCCAGGTGGTCCATACCCTGGTGTCGTGGGAATCCTAGTAAGATGAGAGCTCATACTTTGCATTTCTCATTTTATGCATTTTCCTAACTGCAAGATCTTCAGCATCCAAAACCACACTGCCCCCATCATCCTTGGCTACGTGCCAATGTATAGAGGTTTCTTACAGAGAGGAAAAGATCATGTGCCGAGGACAGGTGAGCACCGAAGACGACTCTTTGACCCTGATATCCAATGCTCCGACCTCATCGGTCGAGAGCGTGTACTGAGGAGCACTCGCCATCCACCCCAGTCTTTCATCGACGACAGTTGTTCTGAAGTTGACATGGCCGGATCTTTTTGCTCTGAGGGAGGCCCAGAAGAAGGAAAGGGTCGAGAGGAAAAGACAGGAGGCCGAGAGGGCAGTTGCCTTCCAGCACGGACACTCTCCCGAGGGAGAGGGTCCTCAAAAGAGGGTTCGGATAATCGAGGCTGCTGGAAGAGCCAAAGAGGTCCTTCTGAAAGCCCAGCGCTTCCAACACCACCTCCCTAAACAACCTTGGCCGAAGTCTTGCCAAAGGAAAAGCAATCCCATTCCCCAACACCCGAGGCCTTGCCCTCCCAAGCTGACAAGGACGAATCGTGGGTGCCAGTCAAAAAGAGCGCGAGCGTTCGAGATAGCCGGAAGATGACGATAACCCTGCTAAAGGCCCTCGCCCTGCTAAAGGTCATGCCGAAGAAAACACGACGGACAATTATGCCGAGCTCTACACCCACATCGTGAGGGTAAGACTTCAACTTCACACCTCATATTTTACCAAGTCTTCGTCTTCGGTTTACCACTTATTTGATACTGATTCTTCGCTCTTTTGTAGGCTGGCCAGTCCGCTTTGGCTCTCGTCAAAAAGGTATACAACCATGGCATTGAGAAGACCGAGGTCGAGAAGAAGCTCGAGGCCGAGTAGAAGGCCCGAGCGAAACTGAAAAAGAGTGTTGAGGCCTTTGCTACCGACAAACAGGAGCTTGAGAAGCAGTTTGCGGAGGCTCGTCGTCTCCAGAAAGAAGTTGAGGAAAGGGTCATGACCGCCGAGAGCAAAATTAGTACTGCCGAGGAGAGGGCCAGGCAAGCCGAGAGAGATCTTCAGCACGCCAAATCCGAGCACGACGAAATGATGGTTGCTGCTAATACCAACGGCTTCCAGAGGGGGAAGGATGAGAAGCTGAAAAAGTTTGCCAAGGAGGAAAATGACAACGAGGAGAAGGCTTTCAGAAAGGGGTACCTCCTCAGTCGTGCCGATTGCTGGCCCCAAGCTTTCGTCCAAGGCTACGACATCACCTCCGTTCCAGCTAATTCTACACTCTGGTCTCCATCCCTCTCGTGCCTGAGACCGAGGTTTCGAAGATGCCCTTCGATGAAGACAAGGATGAGGCTCTAGAGGGGGATGGTGTCGATCCCCCCGCTGGCATTTAGGACCAAGCTCCCGAGGTTGCCAACACAGAGGCTTAGTCCTCATTAGAAAGGCATCTCCAATTAGGCACATGCCAGATCCGAGTGCTTGTAATGTACTTTTTGTTTTGAATGAATGAATGAATGTCTTCTTCCCTTTCATTTATGGTTCAATATTTTCAATGTTTGCATCTGAATTTTTTTCACAAGTGATGGCTCTCGTGTGTAATGGAGATTATAACTGCCAAGAGTGGTAATAGATGGCAGCCCCCACTTTGGTGTGGAGCTAAGAGACACAAGGCATCATGCCGGTACCTTGCCGAAGCATAGGAGTTAAAAGTTCTTCTAAACTTTTTTGATTTTCTTGGCTTAGCTTAGAAATCAAAGAAGAATAGACTCTGATTTCGGAGCTGAGCTCAAGGAGAGTAGATGTGCTCCGAGCGAATAATCAATACAATAGCCCCAGCTAGACCAATAGGTGGGTCCTAAGACCAGGGGCATTGCCTTCGACGCTTGTACATATTAGCACCACTCCATCAGACACCGTTAGGCATTCAACTGAACGTTTCTAACAATTTCAACTGAGTGGAGCTTGTACATATCAGCGCTGCTCTTCGTACAACAACGAACGTTCCGCCGAACGCTGATAATTAATCAACTAAGCTTGATCAGTCATTCAACCAAACGGTAATAATTAGCTAAGGCCTTTCTAGCCGAGGATAAACACTTGTACAAAAAGGTAAGAATTAGAAAACGATCGCAGCTGGAGAAAGGATCTTATCATTAACATCTTAACCTTAGGGCATTACAAAGAGTTACCGAGGGCACAAAAAGTGAAAATGATAAAAATAAGATCCTAACCATAGAATTTCCTGAACTTGGAGGCATTCCATGGGTTGCTCACAGCTGTGCCATCCATCTCGGCGAGCTTGTAAGCCCCATAGCTAGCCTTGGGAATGATACGGTAGGGGCCTTCCCAGTTAGGCATGAACTTCTTCTTGTTCTTCTTTTGGACGACCTCTCGGAGGACGAGATCGTCGATGTTGAAAGGGCGGATAAGGACGTGTTTGTTATTACCCCGAGTGACCTCCTGTTGGTAGGTGGCGTACTTGATATGGGCCTCATCTCGGAGATCCTTGATATGGTTAAGCGAGGTGGCGAGGTGCTCGTCGTTCGTGGCAGGATGGAAGACCTCTGTTCAGTCAGAGGGAGCAACGGCAGCAAGCAGAAGGACAACATTCATCCCATATGCCATCGAGAATGGCGTTCAGCCAGTACCTTGCTGAGGTGTGGTTCGGTACCCCAGAGGACTTTGGGGAGTTCCTCCACCCATTTTCCCCGCTTGTTGGTCAGCCTGCGTTTGAGGCCGACTAAGATTGATTTGTTCGAGGCCTCGGCTTGACCATTCCCTTGTGGGTAGGCCACAGTTGAATTGTAGACGCGGATATTTTTTTTTTTGCAAAAAGTTTTTATTGCCTTGGCGATGAACTGGGTGTCATTGTTGGATATAATAGCGTAAGGAACGCCGAACCTAGAAATGATGTTTTTCTAGATAAACTGCTCAACCTTGGAGGTTGTTGTATGGATTAGCGATTCGGCTTCAACCCACTTGGTGAAGTAGTCCGTAGTTGTGATTAGGTGTTGAAATTCATCGGGGGCTGTAGGTAGAATTCCAACAATGTCGAGCACCCACTGGGTGAACGGCCATGGGCTTGTGACAGGCTGTAGTGATAAGGTGGGCTAGTGGAGATGCGAGGAGTGCTTTTGACACGCCTCACATTTCTTGACATATTCCTTGGCAGACTTCTTCATCTTTGGCCACCAGTAGCCATGAGTGATGGCCCGCTCGGACAGGGAGCAACCTCTAGAGTGGCAACCACAACTCCTTTCGTGGAGTTCGTGAAGGGTGTGCAGTATTTTGGCGTCCCGCAATACTCGAAGGTCAGGACCGGTGTAGGTACGACGATAGAGCTAACCTAATGGAGAGAGAAAGTAAGACCTGGATTGGCAGTGAATTCGGTTGGCCTCTTTTTTATCCGTAGGTAGGGTCTGATCTCGGAGGAATGAGACTAGAGGATCCATCCAGCTGAGGCCAAAGGTGGTGATGGTCATGACATCTTCGGCGCCTGGTTCGAAACTAAGAATTGCGATCTCGCCAAGTGTAATAGTTCGGGAACCTTTAAGCTCGTTCATGTTGAACCGAGAGCCGCGAGGGTGTCAGCGTGTGCATTTTGCGCTCGGCCGATGTGAGAGAACTGCACCTTCTTGAAGTCGTTCTGCAACTTCAGGACATGGTTGGTGTATTTCAACATCGGAGCGTCGTCTGAGCTGTAATCGCTATATAGCTGGTTGACCACCAACATGGAATCACTATAAACCTGGAGTTCGTCCACCCTGAGTGCCAGAGCAAGGCAGAGTCTGGCAATTAGAGCCTCGTACTCAGCCTCGTTGTTTGTTGCTGGGAAACCGATGCTCATGGCGCATTGGTGGAGTGTGCCCTCAGGTGAAATTAGTACAATTCCAGGCCCTGCCCCTCAACTGTTCGATGCACCATCTACATGCATGCGCCAATATCCACCCATGTAAATGGTAGTCGTGCGGGGAGGTGAGCGCTTTAGAACGAACCCGGACTACTCGAGGGTGGTGATGCCTTTGGCCAGCTCGTCTCTTCTCTAACATCTTCGGTAGTTATCTCCATCTGGAGCTCGGTCTCCAACTTCAGGGTGAGCTTAGTGACGAAGTTAGCCAACACTTGACCTTTGATCGCCGCCTGAGGCTCGTACCAGATGTCAAAGTTAGCCAATTCCAGGGACCACTTGTAGATCCGATCCGAGAGGTCAACCTTACGCATCACAGTCTTCATGGGATATGCTGTGATTACCACAACTGTGTGGCTTTGGAAGTAGGGTAGGAGTTTTCTCTTGGTCGTGACTAGCGAGAGTGCCAACTTCTCAATTAGCAAGAATCTTGTCTCGGTGGGAAACATTGTCTTGCTCGAGTAGTAAATCAGAAACTACTCCAAACCCTTTTGTCGAACTAGTGCCGAGCTAACGACATGGTCAGACACCGCCAGGTAGAGGAAGAGATCTTCGTCCTCCCTCGGCATGACTAGCAGGGGTGCTCGGGACATATAACCCTTAAGCTCGGACAGTGCGGTGTTGCACTCGGCGGTCCAAAGAAAGGCCCTTTTACTGGTCTTGATGGATTGGAAGAAGGGTCGGCAGGCGTCGGATGATTTGCTTATAAAGCGATTGAGGGCAGCCGCCATCCCCGTCAGCCGCTGTACCTCTTTGATTTTCTATGGCGCTCGAAGTTTTTGGATTGCTACCAGCTGGTTGGGGTCGGCCTCAATTCCTTGGTGGGTGACGAGGTACCCCCAAACCTTTCCTGAGCTGACTCAGAACGCACACTTTTCTGCGTTGAGTTTCAGATCGTGCCTCTTGAGGATGGAGATGATTCTACCGAGGTGGGAGAGATGGTCTTCTGCGAACTTGCTTTTTACTACCATATCATTGATGTAGGCTTCCATGATATTGCCGAGCTCCTTGGCGAACATCTTGGAGACCATTCTTTGGTAGGTTGCCCCGGCATTTTTCAAGCTAAATGGCATGACCCGGTAGTAGTAGGTACCCCTTAGCGTGATGAATTTCGTCTTCTCAACGTCCATGACATTCATAGCGATCTGATGGTACCCTCGGTGGGCATCCATGAAACTGAGCCTAGCGTGTTCGACCGTGGCATCCACCAGCTGGTTTATCCAGGGGAGGGGAAAACAGTCTTCCGGACAAGCGTCGTTGAGGTTAGTGTAGTCCACACATACCCTCCACTTCCCATTCTTTTTATTGACCACCACGGTGTTTCCCAGCCATGTCGAATACATGACCTCTTGGATTGCCTCCGCCTCAATCAGGCGGTCAACCTCTTCCAAGACGGCGTCAGAGTGAATAACCGAGGACCGCCTCAATTTCTGCACCACTGGCCTCCTAACTGGATCAACATTGAGGGCGTGCATGATGAAATCGGAGCTTACACCCGGCATCTCATACGAAATCCACACAAAGACCTTAATGTTATCCTTGAGGAAAGTGATCAAATCATTCCGCTTGAGATTGGAGAGATCCGAACCAAGCATGAAGTACCTGTGCCATCTTCGTTGATGGGCACCTTGACCAATTCTTCAATAGACTTGTCCTCGGCCTTAGAGCTAACGTCATCGAGGAATGGGGTGTACTCGGGCACCTCAATCCACTGCACCTGTTTCGGCGGCCTGCCTTCTCTTCTGTCCTTCTGGCTAACGACATTGACAAAGCACCTCTTAGAGGTCATCTGGTTGCCCCGGATGGTTTCTTGGTGCCCAGACGTGCCAATGAACCGGACAAACTGGTGGAGGGTTGAGGCGATCGCTCCCATTGCATGGAGCCAGCTTTGCTCAAGGATGGCGTTATAGGGGTTCGGGGAATCCACCACGGTGATTTCTATCTCTAAACGCATCGACTTCAACCAGACTAGGATGGTGATTTTGCCGAGCGGATATACTGGAAACCCGGGGAACCCGACAAGGGGTGTGTCGGAGGGGGTAAACTCATCACGTGTTCGCCCAATGGCCTTGTAGGCCGAGTAGTAAAGGACGTCGGCGAAGCTCCCTTGGTCTACCAAGATCCGCCTGACATTCACGTGGTCGATACTTATCTCGATTACCAGGGCGTCGTCATGCGGGAGCTGCAACCCGTCCAAATCCTGTTCGGAGAAGGAAATAGTGTACGGGTCCATAGGTTCCTCATATTTTCGCTTTGGCGCCTTGCTGAGCGTCATTACTTGCATGGTTGCCTCTATCTTTTGCAACTCCGTATGCATTGCGTTGGCCTGAGTTTTGCCAACCGGGCCGTGGATGGTGACAACTACCCCCTGACGCACTCTGTCCCTGGGCGCCTGTTGGTTTGGAGGTGGTGGGAGGATAGCTTGCTGGTTTGGCTGAGGAGCAGCCCCCCTGATCATGGTCAGCGTGTGACCATGGTCGATCCACTCCTCCATGCGTCCCTCGGTGACCAATCGCTCGAGGTGCCCTTTAAATGGTCGGCATCCCGTCGTGTAGTGACCCACCTCATTGTGGTATGTGCACTTCCCTTTCTGGGTGGGATCCGACCCCATCTTCTCCTCCAAGCAGTAAAACTAGCGCTTCCAGCCGATCTCTGCCAGCAACTTGTAGATTGGCATGGTAAAGACGGTTGTCTCGGCTATACAGTCGTTGTCGTTTCGGGGAGGCCTTTCCCATCCCCCGCTGCCCTTTTTGTTTCTGCTGCCATTTTGGTGACCTCTATTCCCGTATGCTCCACCGTTATCATTTCTCCCCCTCTTCAGAGTGTTCACCTGTTGCTTTGCTTCCATCGGCGCACCCTTGCCGGCACTTCCCTTTGACACTTGGTCAAAAAGTAGCTCTTCTTCGAGCTCTTGAAAGCGATTCACCGTCTCCATCAGTTCAACCATGTTTTTCGACGGTCGAACCATGAGTTCTTTAAAGAGGTCAGAGTGGTTGTCAAGCCTATTTTTGAACGAAGTGGAAGCGATTTTCTAGTCACAACCCTCCACGTGGCTGTATACTTCCCAATACCGGGAGATGTATTCTTTCAGGGTTTCATTTGAGCCCCTTTTCATGTTGACAAGAGCGTTGAACGTCTTTGGTTGTGTGTTGCTAGTCACAAACCGAGACGTGAACGCTCACTCAAGCTCATCGAAGTCATTTATGGACCTCGGAGCGAGCTAGCTATAGCATACGAGCGTCGTAGTCCCAAGGCTCATGGAAAACGTTCGGCACATGAGCGAGTCACTATTGCCGTAGAGCTCGTAGACCAGGCGATATTGCTGGACGTGCGTAATCACGTCCGTTGTTGGCTCATACTTGTCAAATTTGGGAATTTTGAATCCGCATGGTGGAGTGGCCTCTGTAATCGTTCGGGAGAATGGTGACTGTTTGGCCTTCTCCAACCTGGAGTCGGCAGGTCAAGAGTGGTTGGGGTCGATCGCTCTATGTTCCCCATGTCCACGCCTTACCAATCCCGCGACTCGGCATCCCAGATCGGGCCCATCCACGAGTATGTTGTTCCTCTCGGAGGACAACCTTTTGTCGCACCCGTTATGGCCTCTTACTAACTCTTCTTGAGGACGACGAAGTCAGGTATCAGGCTCGGCACGATACACCTTGGTCTCACTCGTGTGCGCGTTAACGAGTACAATGTTGCTACCATCGTTTCGTAGTGTGTACCAGTCTCCAGGCCAAAGGCCGTTGTTTTCTTTACGGCCTAGCCCTACCGAGACATCAACTGGGTCGTCTGCCGCGTTCTCACGCAAGTAACCTCCCCGAGCGTTGGGTGCAACATTTTGGGCGCCATGCCTATCCATTGATTGGCGACGGCGCCGATAACCTCCGTGATCATCCGAACGGTTATGGTCATGGCCATCCCCCTGCTCTTCGTGCACTCGGCCATGGCTGTTGCAGTCTCGGCGCACCTTTGGGGCGTCAGCAGGGCCCTTCCCTTTGTTATATTGCCTTTCTAGCTCCTGGGCATGTTCCGCGTCTCCCCAGACATCCAGTGTCCGAGTGCTTGATGCCTTGGCACTATCCTCGATGTGGTCAGTTCATTGAGACTGCCCACCATATGTATGGCACCCGCAGGATCGCGCTGCTGTCTCCGATGGTTCGACGAATGCGTTGCCTCGACAGTCTACTTCTACGACCTGTCCGAGGAGGGAAAAAACTGGAGCCCTTCCCCCTTCATTGATCCTCGTGGTTGGAGGAGGCCTCCGGGTCCTCATCCGACCGCCGGGTGGAGTTACTTTTCGTCCCCAGAGGAGTCGCCAATTGTGGGGGTGCTGCTCGCCAAAGTGGGCTCTTTGAGCCTTCTGGGGAGAAATGTGTAGTGGTGGAAAGGATGGTGCATGCCTGAGCCTTTGCTGCATGCCGTTGGTGATAACTTGCACACGTAGACAATCACGTCAATGCCTAGCTCGGACGGTGGTGGTCTGAGAAGGCACTTCGACGGTTAAGTCAGTCACCAGAGGGAAGAAATACATCGGAGATCTAGAGAGAGAAGTAGATTTATGAGGGTAGTAAATGAGGAGAGAGAGATCCCCTTGGTGGTAGTTATAGTTGGGTTTATAGGCAGGGAGGCGGTGCGTCCCACGCGCTCGGTGCCCCCATGTGCCTGTCATTCATGCTCGGAATGACAATTTATGTGACCTTCATCCTCAGTATGGGGACGCCATGTCCAAGCCGGGACAGCCACGACACGCGGTTCGGTAGTCAAATCATCTCGAGATATTCAAGCGTCACCCACGTGCTTACGCGGTGGCGGTGGCGGGTAGGTGATCACGATTTACGCTCCATCGGTAATGTTAGGCGTCGAGTATGCCACCACTGAACCAAGTTAATCCGAGCCCCCATGTGACCGAAATCAACGTACGTGGTACGCGATTGGCCCAAAATTTTAGCGCCAAGATGTCTCTCAAACAGATCCCGAGGGTATTCCTCGAGAGCTGCCGGGAATCACGATGTCCTTGGCATTTCTCGCTCGGTAGACATTGTTCAAATCTATATTCATCCAGAACCGTACATCCGCGTCATCCACTGAGGGCACTATATGCTCGACACTAGAGAGACAGGTCAATCTGCATTCAGTTTTGCGGAATCGGAGGCAATGATCCTTTTAGCCCTTTGTGATGCGGAGAGGGGCCTTTGCTGACCCCTATGAACTCGGCCGCTACAAATAGTATGATATTTATAAAAGAATTCACAGGATTTAATTTTAGGATAAATTACCAAAACCAGCTTGAGTTTTCCAGAAATTATTGATTGCCCCCTACTACATAACAAATAATCCCCGGTTGTGAAGTATAGCTATTAGGAAATTCGATGGAATATGTTTGACATCATGAAATTCCAATTACAATAAACAAAATTGTCATTTTGTAACCAATGAAAATCTATTTTCAAACATTTACAGCCTTTCACAAGCTTTACAAGAAAAATTTGGTTCAATGTAATTAGGATTTGTTGATGTCAGACAAATTCGCTTAACGGCTACATCATGGTGGGGGTAATTTGTTAATGTGAAGGGGCAATTTGTACTTTCTAGAAACCTTGTGGGCGACTTTGATAATTTATCCTTAATTTTATGATCATCACAAGTTAGCGAATGAACTTGAAAACATAGTGGCAAAACTCAAACTTTGTTGATGGAGGTGAGTGACATCAGTAACAGAAGAAGCGAAATGAATAAAATATTTGGCAGTTTATAATGAAAGAAAATATGACAAATATAATTCAACTTATCAAGAAGTTGCAAGAAGTTGAAAATTTCTACCAATCAAAATAATCATGGGTGCGACCGATGACGACAAGTGAGAAGATTAAAAGTTCAAAAAACTTGACAGTGCTCAACCGAAATCTTATAATCAATTAAGTGAGGTATGGATAGAAAAAATTAAAAATAGGTTCATGGAAATGACCAACGATGATTTTGATATGTGAGGTGATTTATATAGATAATGACATTATTTATTTATTTATTTTTTTGAACGGCATGACATAATGGTTTTTATTTTTATTGGCAAGGTGATTCATATCTACGATGGTTACACATTTCAAAATATAAAATTGCAGAATATATGACTATCACATTTTGTCTGAAAATTTCTTGTTTTATATTATAACCTAGATATTATATAACATCCTATAAATATAATCGTAATTGAATAATTTATACGTTTGTTTTTCATTTGATAAAATAGGAGTCCCATAAAATCAATGGGTTGATTTTAGCAAATGATCTCAATTGCTAAAATCAACCCATTAATTTTATGGGATTTTCATTTTATAAAATGGGAAACAAGGCCACGCGGTGAAAGTAAATAAAAAGTCACTCAAATTTGTGAGTTAAGTAGTTATAGAGTGCAATTTTGTTCACCCCTCCTTAAAAGAGGGTGAACAAAATCCTCCTTTCTATTGGTTAAAATATATGAATCACACTACAAATGATGTCATGCTTACCAAAAAGTGTATTCCAGAGGTAAGTATTACATCACTTTATAGTGGGATTCACACCAATTCAACCAATAGGAGGGAGGGTTTTGTTCACCCTCTTTTAAGGAGGGTGAACTATAGGTCAACAAAGCAAAAGCAAACTAGCCCCAATAAATTGTTGTCACCGCTGAACTAAAATTTTAAAGCCGCCTCTAAACATAATGTTAACTACTCCCTCCGTCCCTTTTTAAATGTGTTACTTGGGATTCTGTGCCATTTTCAACGGCTTATAACTTTTAATGTGAACCTTAAAACATATGCATTATGGATCTTGTTTGATAGATCTTAATTATTTCTATTATACAAAATTTTCAAAATCATAAAAGCTATTATAAATTAAAAGTTATAAGCCGTTGAAAATGACACAGAATCCCAATTAACACATTTAAAAAGGGACGGAGGGAGTATTTAAATAAAGAAAAAAAAGAAGAAATAAGTCGTGTCCAACCTAGGGAGAAGTATTCCTAACATTTAAAAGTCCTGGTTCCTAATCTAAATCAGAAGAAAAATAATGCTATAATCATGGGCAATTTGGTCTTTTCATCCATAGTCCCGTGGGATGGAATTTTGCCAATACCATGTCCACTTGGGAATTGGGATGGCCAATCTGGCCCAGTGAGAGGATTCGTAGTACACAAGATTGCCGTCAAATGGTATCATGATGGTTCTTATTTTACGTCACATAAAAGACTACAAAGAATCATAACATGAACAAATATATCATGGTGTCTTGTACTTATATACGTAAATGCTTGAACTTTGAACTTCGAACCATATCATCCTGTATTCCCCAATCCAAAATCAGGTTATGGGTCAGAAAGGAAAACCGTTTGTTTGGTATGAAAATGCCATGAAAAAGTCCAAAGAATCTCGTCTTACTGGAGCTATATCATAATTCATAAATGCCTGTATATCCACTCCACCAATACAATCCACTTCAGTAACGGCTCTCTGTATGTAATAGACTTAGGACCACAACCAAATCCTTTGACCCAAGTAATCCTAGACTCCCAACAGCTACAACGGATTCCTCCCCACTCTAAGGCTCCATTTGTTTCGGCATAAAATATTTTTGATATTTTCGGGTGTTTGATGTGCAAAAATGTTGCAAAGATAGTTTCGTAGGAAATGGGTTTATCTCAAATGGATGGAAACAACTTACACAAGTATCTCCGTAAGTTGTTTTTCGACACCGTGAGTTGACCTCCGTTTGAGACGCACAAGTTCAAAGAGCATAATCAAATTTGGCTCATTATGGCAATGAAGACGGGTCAGGCATTATGGCAAATTGACAGCACAGATAACATGGCTTGCAATCGGAATTTTGTAACCAAAATTCCAAAAATGAAAGAAGCAAACAAAATTTACGAGTAAAATGTTTACTCGAGGAAAATATTTTACGCAAAACAAACAGAGCCTAAGGCAAAATTACCAATCCATATGTAGTTTTAAGCTAATTCCCAAAACACCCTTCGAAAGGAGGATATTAGGGATGGCAATTTCCTCCGACCCGTTCGAATCCAATCCGATCCCCGATCCGAATGGATCGTCATTTTGGAGATTTTTTGGGGATCGGATCGGATTTGGGGATTTTTTTTGAAAAATTTCGGGGATCGGATCGGATGCGGGGATAGGGGTATCCCCGCCCCGAATCCTACCCGATCCGTCCCCGAATCCCCATTTTATACAAATTTCCCGGAATATATATATACACACACATACATACATTACGCATGGGAATAGGGGAGGATAGTCTAGGGAATAGAGAATAGCGGTCAATGCTAGCCTTTTTTTAAATTTCAATGGCAGACATTCAATGCTGGATGTCTAGTCATTTTCAATGATGTCTTCTCAGCAAATAAAAAAACTAAACTTTCATACTGCTCATTTTCCCTTCCTTTCTCCATAGATCTCTCTCTCTCTAGTCTCTTGTTATTTTCAATCCGATGTCTCTCAACAGCTCTCTCTCTCTCTCTCTCTCTCTCTCTCTCTCTCTCTCTCTCTCTCTCTCTCTCTCTGCGCTACGGAGAAGCCATTTTTCTTTCATTGGGTTTCTACTGTCATCTCTATTTTTTTTTTATTTATAGATTCTCTCTTTTTTCCTCTGGCTTAAGCCCGTATCTTCTTCCTCCGACCTCCATAGATCGACGGCAACGCGTCGATCGCCACCAATCGATCATACGATCTTCTTCCTCTAGCTTAAGAACCTTTTCTTTTTTTTCCCCGAATTCCCGTTTGGATCCCCGTTCCCCGTTTGGTGCGGGGATGGAGGGAAAAAATTAATCCCCATTGGGGATCGGAGCGGGGACGGGGATGGTGGGGAGATTCGGGGATCGGGGACGGAGATAGTGGTCTCCGGCCCCGACCCGTCCCCATTGCCAACCCTAGAGGATATAGTTGTATATGTGTTGCATGTTATCTAATTGGGGTTATGTGCTTTTCTTTTTTCTTTTTGAAGGTGTGTCAGCACAAATTTTACTTCGATTATGAGCCGTTCCTTTGGTAGATCGCAGTGAGTAGATAAGTTATGAAGAGTCTAAATTGATCTAAATCGACACTAATTTATGGACTTGTCGATGAGTCTGATCAAGCTAATCTTTCATACAAATGTCGTCCTCCGCAAGACCCACGAGTTAATTCGGCTCGCTTCACAATGAATGTACCAAAAGAACATGAGTAGCTAGAGCGTTGAATTCAGGGCAATGTACTTGTGAACCCACCTCATATTTTTGGTTGCTGTTGAGTGGCTTTGGTCAATGTTTCCAACTCATTTACTATGTGTACCAGCTGGCTGGCTACCTCATACATTGATGCTGCTGTTGGGATGGGATCACAACCATACGGCCAATATCAACTAAATTTTCTGTGCTCCCTAAACCAATTTATGTCAAGGATGGAGCCAGTAAACAAGTGGTGGCTGCTGCCACCACAAGGTTTTCAAAATATATAACTAATACATAAAAAATAAATTTTTATTCTAGAATTATATAGACTTGCCACTACTAAATTTTTATGTTATTATAGTTTTTCATAGAGTAGACGAATATTCATAATGCATTTTGTCTTTTTATTTCTTAAGTACATATTTTCCCCATCATAGGCGTAAAATCCTGGCTTCATCCCTGATTTACGTACCAGTTACATTCACCCTTTTTCGGACATAGAGACCTCGTAGTTGTTTACATATAAAATTAACCAATCCAATAATTAATTGACACGTAATCAAAAGTGTCAAACATTGACAATTTTCTGTCAATGAAGATACACTGGATTAATAAGGTAAATTTGAGTAAATACGTTGTCGTATCATTTCTCAAACTGGAAGAACAGTTATTGGCAGTTACAAGCCATTGTTAAAATATAGATTGGCTTCGAAGCCATAATATTAACTGCTGAACACATAAGCTCCACGTGTAAACTTGTGAAACAAGGCAATTGGCAGTTAGAACACGTGGAATACTTCTGGAAGACAGTTATTCCCTTAACATGTTATCATTTGAGTTGGTTTAAACAAACGTGCAGATTTAAAGCTTCTGGAAGAAGAAATAATTCAAATTCATACGTGGAGGAAGAATAACTGCCGACTCCCAGAGTGGAAGTTAGAGTTTGAAGCAATCCAAATTCAAATTCATGGAGCGGGAAGTTCAAATTACAAGCAACGTCTATAAATAGAAGAAATTGAAGAGTGAAAAGCCTGGACAAATCTTCAACAAAAAGCTATCAAAAAAAACTGATGCTTGGTTTGTTCATTGGCAAAGTAGTTTAGGATTTCGAACTCAGTTCAAAATAGATTAAGAAGTAGATTAGAAATTAGATTAGGATTTATCTCGATTGTTCTTGTGACAATCACCCCTATCTCAGTTGTTCTTGTAACAATCACCTGTTCGAAGTTCTGTTACTCTGTATTTGAAGTTGGAGACAATTTCGAAGTAAGTTTATCTTTGATTCATCAATCAAAGTGTCTTGTTTCTTTATTGTTCTTTGATTTCCTAAGTTTATTGGTTTGCATTTCTTCACTTATTAAGAAAAATCCACTTAATTGAGGTAATTGAACCAACAAAACACAATCGCCTAATTAGATTTGGTTTTTCCAAAGTTAATTTGAGGGAGGAGATTGAAACTCTCTCTGACACGCTCGCATATAATCATTTTCCATTGCAAAGAAGTAAAAAGAACCAAACAGTAGCGCACTTAAAGCGTTGCACCGTTCAGTGTAATATTCCAACCGTCTAAAAGTGTTTTCAATGGTAGAGATTTAAATAAAACTTTTCGAGTTTGTTCTAAATTCAAACTGTTGAGAATAGTTTTGGAAGGTTCAAATATGCGCTATCCGCTTCCCCTTTTTCAAGATTTCGTTTTGTCAAACACAATACTTCATATTTGCACAATAAACGGTAATACTGAATTTCGTACCTGCCTAAACCTGTAATCCTTTCTTCATCTTGTACATGAGTTTTTAAGCATTCACCTTCTTAGGAAAGGATTTTATTGCATTTATCCACACCATTCACTATCTAGCTAGCTTCAATTTGTTTATTTTTTATGTAATAAAAGAAGTTTGATCTGACCTTGGTAATCATCTTAACCAGCCCAGGGGTAAGCCCTGCTAGTCCACAGGTTTGGACAACCCCCGGGCCAAGGCCACCCAAAAAAAAAAATCGTAAGTTAGATATAAATATAAAAAAGTTTCCTACGATAACATTTTTTTGATATCCCATCAACATAATTTTTTTGTAAAGATATTAAGCACACCCAAACCCAAGTTCAAGACTAATCTGCACGTGATAGAATCTTCGTTCCATTTTCGATCTACTTTGTTTTAAGTAAGTTACAAGGAGTAAATGTGTGTTGGAAAATGCTATTATGTACATTTATATTTGGATGTATACTATATGCACCTCTAAAACATTACGAGTTTTTAGTATAAATGATCACAACAAACACTAATATGTTAATTTTAAGCGAAAATGTTACGACTACGTATTAGGTGCATATAGTACACGTACACTTTTAAGATATGTGTATTGTAAACTTTCTCGCATGTGCTAGTAAAGTTGCAATTACTTTGACAAGTGCCACATCAAAATTCAAGTTCACGACGATAAGAGAGGTTTGTGTGTTGAGTAGGATGAGCTAGAGAGGTAAGAAAAATTAATGATGGAGATGAGGGAATATAGTGATCTAGGATAAGGATGAAGAAGACAACAAGTGTGCACGTAAAAGACCAAGGCAATGGAGCTCTTAGGCTAATCCATGGGGGTGCCCAAGTGATCTAGAAATAATAGCATGATGACCCTAGAGAGACTGTTATCCTCTCAAAATCAGTGACCACCTACTTTCTCTCTCTGGAATGACACACTCTGTCAATCAAATCACCTCTTGGAATTGTAAAGGGAATGTCTCTTATTCATAGGCACCTTGGGTCAGTACTTAAATGTCAAGTGCCTCCCTATAATATGAGGACATCTTTTTCGTACACCCTGGAGGCTCAAGTGATGTCACCCACCACAGGGTTGATCCTCGCAATTACTTGAGCATGCTACTCTACTCACATGCAGTGATTCTCTCTTCTTTTGTAACCACCAAACCACTAGATCCCTTTCCATTCCCATATGAGCAAGGTCATAACTTGTTTGGACGTGCCTATACCACAACCAAGCCTCAAAGAGCCCCTCGGGTCCTGCCTTAGATCGGAGCAAGCGCTTGCCTGGGCTAAATACAAATGGCTAGCATTTCGCGCTCTCGCTCATATCTCTGGGTCGCGCTAATTGTTAAGCCTATTGGCTTTTCTCCACGTTTGGATGACCATGGCTAAGTGCATGTGCCTTTATTGGGCCTTAGTGGGGTGCACGCTAGGCACCATTACTGAAGGAGTGTTGCACTAATGACACTCGCGCAGGCTGATCTGCGCGACTCTATCACGTGTCACGCTGTCATTTAGTGACACTTGTCATCTTGTGATTGAAAGATCAACATTTAGGGCATCTTCAACCCAATAACCTCCATTCCTCCATTTTAGAGGATTAAAATATAATTTTATATCCAAAAAGAGAATTTGAAGGATTTCACTATTCATGTGAGCTCCAACCTAATAATCTTCATTCCTCCATTTCTCAAAGACATTGGCTTTATTATTGGAGGATGAGGACAAAAAGAGGACATAAAAGGAATTTAGAAAGGATGAATAGTGAAATGAAGGTGATCATTCATAATTTTTTGATCCTCCATATTTGGAGGGTGAAAAACAATTCTCCAAAATGGAGGGAAAAAAGGAGGATGGGTTGGGAAGAGGTTTTCCTCTAAAATGGAAAACTAGAGGCAAAAATGGAGTTATGAAGAGTGGGTTGAAGATGCCCATATTTTAGTAAACATTCTTTTGAACGCAGACCTTTCATACGACGACTAATCTTAACATGAAAGAATCTTGATTCCATTTTCTACACTATTTTCAGGTATAAGGAGTAAATATTTGTTGCTTCGGTCAAGTTGCAATTACTTTGACAATCGCCACATCAAAATTCATGTGAAGCGCAAAAGGAAAGAAAGAACGAAATACTCCCCAAAATAAGAAACACGAAATTCTTTACACCACTTATTACTCCCTCCGTCCCCAAATTTTGGTCCCTCGTCCAATTCTAATCGGATAAAAAACAAGCTATAACTTTTCATCGGTAATGAATTTTATATTCAATATGGATCTTGTTTGATAGATCTCAATTAATTCTATAAAACAATGTTTTCAAATCATACATAAAACAATGTATATTACGAGATATAATCAATTAAAAAGTGGCACAAACTCTCAAAAGGAACAAATAAATGGGGACGGAGGGAGTAATTATGTAAGCCCAAGTAGAAAACACATGATGCAGCCTATAAGGGTCGCAGTCTCAAAATCCATGTCACGGATTGGAGAAAAACTTGGGATGTTGGCTGGGTACATGTATCGGTATCCAGCACGTATCTTAATCGTTCAAAAGTATTTAGGACGATCCAAATTTTAGAAAGAGAAAAGAGAGACAGGGAAAGAGAAATCTGAATCGTTCAGAGTACTTTTAGAAGGCTAATATGTGCACTCAAATACCACTCCGGTTGTACACTATTTGCACTCTAGTTTTTCTCCACATATTGCAACCAAAATATTCAAAATATTTAATGCACCTACCAAATACCCCACCTACCGAATACACACCTCATACCTTTCTCTTTCACTTATTCAATTTAAGAAGGTACAACCAATGATTCATCAAATCAATTGATAGTGCAAGAAATCTCAAAGGTGAATAAAATAGGTTTGAGGTCCCGTTCCATAACGAGATTTGAGGATTTTTAAGGTTTTTTATTAGGGAGTAAAAATTTCATTGAAAGACAAAAAAAGATGCCGATATCAATTTGATAATGTAAAAATCAGTTACCTTTTTTTATTACTCTATTCGTCCCAATTTTTTAGTTCTTCTTTTCATTTTGCGATGTCTCAAAATACTTGTCTCACTTCTAAAAACATCCATCAAAACTAGGTCACTTTCCAATTTTACTCTTAAAAAGTTTTTTTCCATCTTAATTGACAAGTCTATTATCTTTTATTTTATAACGGTTTTTATGATTTTGAAAATTTGATATAATAAAACTAATTAGGGTAAATTACACTGACCTCCCCTGAGGTTTCTGAATTGTACACTGACCATCCCCTACTTTATCTGAAATAGCACTGATCTCCCTTGAATTTATATTTTAGTATCAAAAGCACCCTTCAACAGTACTGACGGCGTCGGAGACTCCTTTGTGGGTCTCAAACGATCGATCCAAGCCATCCATTCATTCCAAAATCGAATTCCAAGTGGATCTACGCGGGAATCACTTCAATCGGACGGGTCCTAAGTGCTCAATCCAAAATCACCTTATTTCATTCAAAAAATTTGGATTAAGCACTTAGGACTGTCTGATTGAGGTGATTCCCACGTAGACCTAATCAGAATTCGATTTTGGAATGAACGGACAACTCGGATCGACCGTTAGGGACCCACAAGGAGGTCCTCGGCGCCGTCAGTACTGTTGAAGGGTGCTTTTGATAGTAAAATATAAAACTCATGGGAGATCAGTGCTATTTCAAATAAAGTAAGGGTGGTCAGTGTACAAGTTAAAAACCTCAAGGGAGGTCAGTGTAATTTACCCCAACTAATTAATATCTATCAAACAAGATCCATATTGAATATGTTTTGACTTTCATATAATAAATTAGCCTCACAAATTTGGTCACAGTAATATTGACTGGATTTATGGACAAAATAGATAAGTCAATATAAAATTTTCACACCCTTTAAAAATCCACTTTCTCAAAAGAAACAAACAAATTGAGACGGAGGGAGTAATGTATTTTAAGAGAATAATCCATGTTAGGATGCATAAGGGTAATTTTGGAATTCCGTAAACCAGACAACCGAAAAAATTACCTTTGACTTGGATTTAGTACAATACTACTAGAAGTAAAAATTAAGTCAACTATGTCATTCCGAAAATGACCTCCAATGCCAGTCTAAATTACACTTTCTACCATAATCTCCTTACAGAAAGATGAAACATTCCAGGGACACAAGTGGGTTTTCAAGTGACTCATCCCCAGTCGGTGGCTGCCACTTGTTACTACTATTGCCATTACCAATTTCCCCCTCAGTAGCCTCTTCAAACTTCCGGGTCCTCCCTGGCACCCGACCCGGACTCTTCCCCGTTCTCCTCGCCGATGAGCTCCTACCCGAACCCACCCTTCCGCAGCCGTCCGCCACCACAGCACGAGTCGCCGGCGACATCGACCTACGCCCAGAACGCTCCCCCATATCCCGCCTCCTCCCGTCTGTCCCAGATACAGATCTGACCCGTCCCGGAGACGGTTCGGATCTCCTCACCGGAGATGGGTCTAATCTTCTTGCCGGAGACTTACCACCCCCCGCCGCCCTCTCCCGCCGTTCACGGCTGCGGAGTTTGGCCGGAGATCTGTTAACAACCCTCTGCCTGACCTCCTCGCCGCCGTCTACCGCCGTGGACACGCTGACCTCGCTCAAGCTGCAGATCTCGGAGACTTCAGAAGCTTCCTCTGCGGTTTCGTTACTCGTGAATGGAGCTTTGTTATCGAGTTTTATCGTGTCGTCGTGTGTAAGGAGGACTGGCTTAGTAAACCCTCCTCTCTGTTTGTCTTCGTTGTGTTCATTAGCCTTCGAAATGGGGGTCTCGGAGAGTACTTCCTTAACGGTCTCTTCATCGGGTGGCGCCACCTTGGAACGGCGGGAAGGGTCAGATCTCGACGGGTGGTGGTGGGTGGCAGCATGATCAGCTTTGTAGGGGGAACTTGGACAGCAACCCATTTGGGTGTTTGTTTTCTGTATAATAACAATGCCACTACTGTAGTTCCATATGTGTGTGGCTAGTGAATTGGTAATTGGGTTTTCATTTTGGTCGGCGGCGGTGGTGGTGGGTTTCCGGCGAGATCATGTGGGTTGCTCGGTTTTGTTGTTTCCGGTGGGTGAGAGGTTTGGAGGGAGAGAGAGGGAATGGGTGGTTAGATAAATTGGGGTGGGTGTGATGAGTTCAATCAATGGAGAGTATTTATTGGGGCGGCTTTGCAAGTAGTCCGTCAGGATATAAGGTGTAACTTTGCAGTGTGAAATCTTTTACTATAGTAAAGATATCATCGTCATGGTCAAGATCCGATACCCTTGATTCTTTTGTTTTTTTAAGGCCTTGTTCATCTATAAATTTTAGATTCATTTTATGAAAATCTCATAAAATAAATATTTTATAGGGTGATAAAAATAGAGTTGTTTTTCTAATTGATAAAATAGATTGGTTTTTCTATAGATTTTAGGAGGATTTTTTTTGTAAATCGCTTTTACATTTTATATGTTGATATTGGAGTGTCATAAAATGTGAGATTTTATATCCTAAAAATCTGTTGAAGAACACACCCTAAAACTGAAAATGTAAAGTTTTTGTGGTAGTTTTCCGGTAGTTTTCCTCGACAATTTCTTGTTGGGATCCTTAAAAACATTTTTTAAACACATTGGATATATATATATATACACCCACTTTCCAGTCCGGTACCCCAGATTGGAGATTTTTGGGGTTTTGAAATCTTTTAAAATGTGTTTTTTCATGATCCGAACCGTGCAATATATTTAAAAAAATGTTTTAAGGGTCCCCGTGAGGAATCGTCAAAAAAAATACCGGGAAGGGTTTGATCTGAGCAATTTCCCACAAAAACTGTAAATTTTCAGTTTTATGAAAAACTGTTCGGATCAAGCCCTTTATGATATTTTTTTCAACGATTTCTCGCGGAGACCCTTAAAAATACTTTTTAAACACATTGGACGCTTCGGATTATTAAAGAAAATCAGAAAGGTCCATCCCAGACTATATATATATATATATGGGTAAACTTCTAGTCCGGACTTTTAATTTTCGGACTTTTTATACAAAAATTTTTTTGACGATCCGATCCGTCCAATGTGTTCATAAGGTGTTTTCAAGGGCCCTCTTGAAAATTTTCAAAAAAAAACACCAGGAAGGGCTTGATCCAAGCAGTTTTCGCAAAAATATATAAATACAGTTTTTGTGAAAACTGCTTGGATCAAGCTCTTTCCGGTATTTTTTTTTGAAGATTTCTCGCATGGACCCTAGAAAACACCTTCTGAACACATTGGACGGATCAGATTTTCCAAAAAAAATTTGCAACACAAAAAAACCCCATTTTTTCCTTAAATCCGGGAGTGTGGACTAGAAAATCCACACACACACACACACACACACACACACACACACACACACACACACACACACACACACACACATATATATATATATATATATATATATATATATATATATATATATTCACATTAACATTAAATAGACATCTTTGTTTGTTTTTGGAAAATACAACTTTAAAAAATTGGGGTGAGTTTCTCCTTTTTAGTTAATATTGTAGTAGTAAAACTCTTAACACCTTGTTCGGTTTAAGGGTTGGTTTGGGTGAATTGAAAAAACTAGTTTTTTTGTTTTTTGGTTTTGTCCTTATTTAATTTTTTTTTGCATTTGTTGGTTTTAGATTATTTTTTTGTGGTTTTATTGGGCATGCCGACGAGAGGAATCTAAAAAGTATAAAATTATTAGCCAAACTTAAAGTTTTGTGAATAAAGACGAAAAATAATTCAAAAAACCGATTTTATGGATTATTTTTCGTTTTTATTCAAAAAAAATTCTTGGAGGCTAATAATTTTATACTTTTTAGATTCCTCTCGTCAAGACAAGCCAAGAAACCACAAAAAATCGACCGAAAACCAACAAATGCAAAAAAAAAAATTGAATAAGGACAAAACCAAAAAAATAAAAAATCTAGTTTTTTCAATTTACCCAAACCACCCCTAAGTCTCGAGATTCACCATACATGGTTCTTAATAAAATTTTCTTTCTATCTCTCTTTACTCATTACTCTCTAAAACCTCCCTCAAAATTTAAACCGAACAAAGCCTAAAAGTACTAAAATTAAAAATAATTAATGTGTGTAAGAAAATTATCCATCTCAAAGACTATTTAAAAGTTTTAGAAATTTTAAGAAATGAAAACGACCAGTGGTGGCATTGTGTTTCAAATAGAAAATAATATGGTTGCACCACATATGAACTTCAAATGTACCCATCTTTAGGTAGAAAATGAAGAAAAGCTTAATGTGGGGCCCATTCAAAAAAATGGGGCTATCTTCATTTGCTATTTTAGAGTAGTGTGTATTTAAAGTGCACATATGATGTATCCATAATATTATTGTTTCTGAAATTAATCATTTAAAATGAGCAATTTGTACCATTGTTTACTAAAATGAGCTATTCAAATTAATGTCCCGAAGAGTCTTATCAACACTTTATTACTCCTATATTCCGTGGTCCTCCTGCTACAGGTCTGATTCTGTTGAAGCAATAGAACTTTCACTGTAAATTTATTCATTGCTCTCATCAGCCCATATTTCTACCAGATCTAGTACAGATTATACAATTTAGACGGCTGTAATTAATTCAATATTGTGGAAAGAGGCAGTTTTAAGCATGTAGGAATAGTAATTTTCAAACCATGCTACAAGTACAACTGGATTGTACAATAGAAATAATAATGCAAATTTCATTAGTTTATTTCAGCAATTTACGGTCCGAATTTTAAATACTCTTTGACCGGTAAGAATTACTCCCTCCATCTGGATTTGTTTGTCCCTCGTTTTATTACAACTGCATGGATAGAAGAATTAACGATAGCTTTAAACTGTTAAGTAATTATATGTCAAATCTCAATTTTGTTTGATAGATCTCGATTAGTTTTACAAGACAATATTTTTAAAACTAAATAAATTATTATAAAATACTCCCTCCGTCCCAATTTCTTGATCCTTCTTTCCATTTTGGGATGTCCCAAAATATTTGTCCCACTTCTAAAAATATCCATCAAAATTGGGTCACTTTTCAATTTTACCCTTAAAAAGTATTTTTCCCATCTTAATTGGCTAGCCTATTATCTTTTATTTTATAGCAGTTTTTATGATTTTGAAAATTTTGTATAATAAAACTAATTGATATCTATCAAACAAGATCCATATTGAATATGTTTTGACTTTCATATAATAAATAAGCCTCATAAATTTGGTCACAGTAATATTGACTGGATTTAGGGGCAAAATAGAAAAATTAATACAAAGTTTTCACACTCCTTAAAAACTCGCTTCCCCAAAAGGGGCCAAGAAATTGGGACGGAGGGAGTATAAGGTATAATCATTTGAAAAGTAACACAAACTCCTAAAATAGACTAACAAAACAAGACGGATGGAGTAATTATTACCAGTCAAATAGTAATTAAAATCCGAACCATTGAAAAATACTTTTCGATAGCGAGAGATGTGTTTTACATCTATGTTGTACAACGGCGTTGTACATGTAGCATTTTTGTTTTCTCATCTCTATTGACAGAGAAGAGATTAATCATTACTAATGACCTGTTTGTTTGAAGAATATGTTTTGGGCATTGTTTTCAATTTGCTAAAATGAGTTTTCTCATAAAAATCAAGTTTAGCGTGGCTGATAAAATTACTTGTATTTATTATTCACTGAAAGGTAAGTTGCTAAAATTCAATTTTGTCTCACATATTCTTTTTATTAAAAGCAAATTGCTAGCAAATGAAAAACTTCACTTGTGAAAGGGGAATGGAGATATAATATATAAGAGGGAGATATGGATGGAAGGTAAATTATTTTAGAAGGATAGATCTTAAGTTACAAAAATATAACATTTGCTAAAAATCAAAGTTGATTTTAGCAAATGAGGAAGCCATTTACTAAAATTTTTTATTTTATCTCATACAAGAATCGTTAATTTTTAGTACAGATTCTTCCTCTTTGCTAAAATCAACTGCTGAAATATTGATTTTAGCATATTTTATTAATTAAATTGGAAACTCATTCTAAATGAAGTTGATTTTAGCAAATGTTAATTTTTGCAGATTTATTCAATGAGAAACTCGCCCTAAATTTGGTTTGTTTAACTTTTTTAGAAGGGGATACGATAGGTAGATAATATATAATTGTGTAAAATTTCCATTTGTACTTTTCAATTAAATGCAACTGCAAACACTAAATTTATTCATTTGGGAACTTTCTTTCTCTCATTTTCCCCCCAAAGATATCTCCCCAAATTTTGTAAGTACTTAGAAAGAAGCAAAAGTTTTACATCAAGTACAAACTTTGGTGACCCATGTTGCAAGTTAGAAACTCTTCAAAAAAAAAGATGAAGAGAAATTCCACCAATAATAAGCATTAAAATTTGTTGCGTTAGTAATTCGAAGAGTGCTATCTGTCCCCTCACAGGTGAAGAGAGAGAAAGAGTTACACCAAATTACAAAAATAAAATATACTTTGCTATCACACTTGTTTGTGTGACTCTTCAAATGTATTTCATTGATTTTGCTACCTCCCACGGAGATGCTTTTATCTCGGCGACAAGAGTTGTGGACGGTGTGGTAGTGTGTGATTTTTACTAATCCATGATGGTGCATTGATTATTGTTACTCCCTCCCATAATCAGTACTCAAACACTTTATTCGGATGGGTTTCTAAGAGCCATGTTTCCAATTTAAAATAGTGGGACCCTCTGAAAATCGGCTTATTTTCTCTCTTTTTCCCATTTTGGGAAATACTCTCATAGGCCTTGTTTGTTAGGGGATATGGGGTTGGGATTTGGAGTGGGTCCCAAAATTCAATGTTTTGTAACATTATTTAAAGTTTTATTTAATCCCATCCAAATTCCGATTACTTAACTTTTATTTAATTTTTTTTTCATATTAGGATTTGAAATTTTGAATGAAAATTGAAAGATTGGATCAAATATTTAAGGTTTTTAGATTCAGCTAATTTTCTCATAGTCTAATCGAAAAATTATTTTAAAGTTGATATTCGGCTTTGATCATTTGTATGAGACTCCGAAGTAGACCACACCGACTCACTTTTGCACAATTTGTACACTAGGATAGTTTTTTCCCCAAATGGGAAAGAGAGAGAAAATGAGCTGATTTAAAGAGAGTCCCATTGTTTGAAATTGGGGATTGGGTTCTTGAAATCCCATCCTAACAAGGCTAGAATGTACCCAGAATTTGAAGTCCAACGGTGCAGATTCAGTTTCTGATTTTTTTTCCCACCAATTGAAAAGGCGCAGATCGTGAATCAGTACAACCTATTTCCAAATACAATAATGGCATTTTTTTCCCCCAACAAAATACACATATTTTAAAAGAACAAACGGCAGAGTATGACACAAGCAGCCTACTTGGCATTCTCTTATGATTACTCGGATGGAGCTATCATATCTTCATAAATAAATTAAAAAGTAATTATTCCATAGTTTCGGATCAAGTTCCCGTGGTGTTCTTAATTATTTCGGCACCCTATATTTGCGTGACATCTATACACGTAATAATGACATATGTTCTGCACGGGACACGTGGCATGAATAAAACAAAAAACTAGATTTGACATTTATTAATCCGAAGAAACTTGGTTTATTGGAACCCAAAAAATCAAAATATTGGTTTAATCTTTTTTGTCAAAGCACCCCTACATAACAAAATCGAACAAGTGAATAAAATAAAGAGCTTGGAATACAATCCGTTTTTGGATCCAAAACGGGATCCATATGAAAATTTCAACGAAGTCTGTTGTGCTTGAGGACTCCAGATATCCATCAATCAGTACGTTACTTCCAGCTGTATTATTTTGTTTTTTAAGTTCCTATATACTGGTAACTTTAATCCCTTTGAAATCATTGTACTAGTGGATTCCTAGCCAACAAAATAAAGGGGAAATAACTGTTCAGTGGGAAAAGGGACAAAAAAATGCCAATTCTATGACACTTTTTGGAAATCATCAGTTAATGGGTGGAAGAAAAATAATTCCAATTTCATGCCATGAGAAAAATTGTCGGTCCAAAATACCCCTTGTTTAAAAATTCAATACAAACAAGACTTGCCCTGTGAAAACCCATTCCCCTTTCAAAAATTGACGAAGAACAACTCTCTCCATCAAGGAACAAAACTCTCAAACTCCATGTATTTCCATTTATTTCCAGCCAAACAAACGAGGCCATAGTGTACAAATTGTGCACAAATGAGTCAGTGGAGTCTATTTCAGAGTCTCATACAAATGATCCAAGCCGTTCATCAACTTTAAAATAATTTTTGAACTCACTTTGAAAAAATTGAGCTCAATCAAATTTTTATAGCTAATTGATCCGATTAGTTAACTTTTATTTGTTTTTTTTCATATTAGGATTCGAAATTTTGAATGAAAATTGAAAGATTGGATCAAATATTTAAAGTTTTTAGATTGAGCTAATTTTCTCATAGTCTAATCAAAAAGTTATTTTAAAGTTGATGAACGGCTTTGATCATTTGTATGGGACTCCGAAGTGGACCCCACCGACTCACTTATGCACAATTTGTACACTATGAGAGTTTTTCCCCAAAATGGGAAAGAGAGAGAGAAAATGAGCTGATTTAAAGAGGGTCCCACTGTTTGAAATTAGGGACTGGGTTCTTGGAAACCCATCCGAACAAGGCCGAAAGTATCCAGGAATTTGAAATTCATCGGTCTAGATTTAATTTCTGAATTTTTTTTTCACCAATTGAAAAGGCAGATCGTGAATCAGTACAACCTATTTCCAACTACAATAATGACATTTTTTTCCCCCAACAAAATACACATATTTTAAAAGAACAAACGGCAGAGTATGACACAAGCAGCCTACTTTGCATTCTCTTATGATTGCTCGGATAGAGCTATCATCTTCATAAATAAATAAAAAAAGTAATTATTCCATAGTTTTAGATCACGTTCACGTGGTGTTCTTAATTATTTCAGCACCCTACATTTGCGTGACATCTATACACGTAATAATGATCCCATAAGAATCTACGGTATTGAAGTGCCCTAGAGTGCCAAAGTGACTGTGCTCTAAGAGCACTAAATAATCAGACATAAAAAAAAATGGATTCGATAAATTCGGGAACCATAATTGATTTAATGGTGCTGATGCAACCTTGATTCGCCCTACGAATACATTTAATAAAAAACCAAGAATCTAGGCCTTCTGGTTTTTTAATGTTGTTGCAGATCTGAAACCACGTTACAATAATTGACTTAAACTTCAATGAGTGAGAGAGAGGGAACTTAAATAGTATTACCGTAGTGATCTACTGGAGCTACACCAAAATCAGGGAACATGCATGAACGATGGGTAGCAAGCAGTAGTTCCATAGATATTTTTGAACCGGACACTTGATAAGAAAGTGTTTCATAGAATTGGATTACATGACTCAATTAGCCTACCGGGTTTTGTCCTCTTCGTGATAGAAAAGAACGAATTTGAATTGTTCATTTTGTCAGTTTGTCAATTTGACTGCATATATATATATATATATATATATATATATATATATATATATATATATATATATATATATATGTATATATATATATATATATATATATATATGTATATGTGAACAAAATTATGCTCATCGGATATCAATTGTTATATGAAAAAATAAAAAAAATCATACTAGGTCGTTGAATGTTTTAAAGATTAATGTGCTTAGTTCATGATGTCGGATAGATATAATCTTATGCCTACGTAACAAAATGGAACAAGACGTTGAATGTTTTTAAGACTAATGTGAAGAGTTCACGGTGTTGGATAAATATAATCTTATGTCTAGGGGATGCTTTGTCAAAAGAGATTAATTTCAGTTTTTTGGTTTTTCTTGCAATAAACCAAAAAACTGGTTTGGTTTATTTCGGTGGTTTATTCCATTCCACAACCTAATACACATAATTTGGCCTTAAAAAAAGCTAATAACATATGTTCTGCACGGGACACGTGGCATGAATAAACCAAAAAACTAGATTTGACATTTATTAATCCAAAGAAACTTGGTTTATTGGACCCCAAAAAATCAAAAAATTGGTTTAATCTTTTTTGTCAAAGCACCCCTACATAACAAAATCGAACAAGTGAATAAAATAAAGAGCTTGGAATACAATCCGTTTTTGGATCCAAAACGGGATCCATATGAAAATTTCAACGAAGTCTGTTGTGATTGAGGACTTCAGATATCCATCAATCAGTACATTACTTCCTGCTGTATTATTTTGTTTTTTAAGTTCCTATACTGGTAAGGACCACTGAAGTTTGCGGTTGGTAATTTTAATCCCTATGAAATCATTGTACTAGTGGATTCCTAGCCAACAAAAAAAAAGGGGGGGAAATAACTGTTCAGGGGCAAAAGGGCCAAAAAAATGCAATTTCCATGACACACTTCTTGGAAATCATCAGTTAATGGGTGGAAGAAAAATAATTCCAATTTCATGCCATGAGAAAAATTGTCGGTCCAAAATACCCCTTATTTAAAAATTCAATACAAACAAGCCTTGACCTGTGAAAACCCATTCCCCTTTCAAAAATTGACAAAGAACAACTCTCTCCATCGAGGAACAAAACTCTCAAACTCTCTCCATCACTGCCGCTCTGCACGTCGGTTGTCTCTCGTCTCCCTCTCTGTGTGTCCGATCTGTCACGGTCAACTAGGTACCTCCTCTCATCTCTCCATCTATCTGTCTTGTGAACATACACTCGTGACACTATGAGGCAAAACCCTAAATAGGGCTTCGTCTCTCTCGTCTCTCTCTCTCTCTCTCTCTCTACATACATACATATGTGTTACCAAGTTTGGAATCTAGGATACTGTTGGGACTGAATGTCTTCCTTCTTTCTGAGTCGACTATGGGTTCTGTTTTAGAACATAGGGAGACCTGAGAATCTAGAAACTTATTTGATTCCCTTTTTTTTTTCTTCTTGTTTAAATTTGGTTACTTGAAATGTGCTCTTGATAAGGTTTAACTATTATCTTTTGATTTGGTGTCCCTAGTTTTTTATGCATGATCTCCTTGAATTGGGCTTTTTAATTTTCCGATCAAGCTCTTATTTGTTTAATGTTGATTTGGTTTCCTTTTTGGAACTGAAGTTAAATGTTTTTTGAATTCTTATCAAATCAATAATGACAGACAAACAGATTGTGCTTTATGCGTGCCAACGGGATTTTTTTCGTGCAATTTAATTCAACAGTTGATGTATGAATTTGATGTCTATTTATTGTGATTCAAATTCTTTATGCCTTTATTTATTAATATGCTCATTCTGTTTATTATAAGTTGGTGGAAAATGATTAGGCTAAATTCCGAAGAGACCCCCTCATCTATATTCATTTTCCACATAGACCCCTTAACCTTTAAAAGCATCTAAACTCACCCCCTCATCTATTTGAAATTGAAAAAACCCTTACTCCATTAACGGAGCAAGGAAAGTTACAAATATACCCTTGTTTATAAAAAAAAGGACACACACATTCTCATACTTCACTCCATCGTCGTCTTCTCTCACTTCACTGAGAGATTGATGACTCTCTCTCTCTCTCTCTCTCTCTCTAACATCGAAAGGGGTAGGTGTATCACTTCCTCTGTGATTTTTGCAATCGTGCAGCTACTGGGAACCCTAATGGGGAACCCTAGATCGAGGTATGTATTGAACCTTAGATCGATTTTATTCGTTGTGTCTCTCACCTCTCTCCTTCCATTGTATAAAGCCAAATTCCAAATTCTCCAAAGTTTTATCTCTCACCTCTCTAATCCAAAATTGGTTTTGTTTTATCTCTCTCACTGCAAATGTTATCTCTTATGGCTCTAATTCTCTCTAAGAATAAAAGGAAAAAAAAAAAAAGAAGTTTATTGTGAAAGAGCCAAAGAGAAATTCGAATAGAGTTGATTACCGTGTTGTAAGGCTTGGTGAGATACCCGGGAAGTTGAATAATTTGGATGAGAAGGACATCAAGGAAGATGGCAAGTGATGTCGGTGATTTAGTCTAGTATCTATCTAGTAGTTTAGGCATCTCGTGGGTAGTTAGGATTGAAGTGGTGGCCAATGGGTAGGGACCCGAGCAAGTATATGGCCACCACCCTTTTTGTGTCCCTTTCTTTTGCAAACCATGGTGATTATAAGTCATTAAAGACCTTTGTTGATTTTAGGTGCACTAATTCAACTCCACGTGATGCATGGTTGGTATTTATATTTGTTTAAACATGATTTCCAGTTTAGCTAGCTTAGTTATCAATAATTGGTTTCTTCTTCTTTCAGCGTACTTTGACAGCATGCAAGGCTCTTTTGTTTCTCACTATTGCTTTTTTCTCGCTAGCGCCGGTTATGGGATGTGATTAGATTTCAATACATGGACAAAATTCGAATTTGAGCGTATCCTTGTGAGTTTTTAGAATCGACACTCGATATGTGTGTGTGCTCGACTGTATTGGCATAGTTGTTCACTTTAGTTCATGGCATGCATTTGCGTGGGTTGCACATGATTAGTTCTACTAGGGTGTATTCAAATCTTGCCTAATTTTTGTCTATTAAGCATAAGTTTTTTATCTTTAGATTTTGGGAAGTTTACTTAAGCATAGCTAGTAACTTAATTTAGATGGGTTTACTCAGGACGAGTAAAGTTTAAGTTGGGGGGTGTGATAAGCCCCTACTATTGTAGATATCCAGGCTTATCTACCTTTTTTTGTTCACACATGCGGGCGTTTTAGTGCCTTAAACAATTGATGTTGCGCGAACTGTATTTTTGAAAGTTTCAGGAAAAACCACAACATAAGGCGCATTTGAAACGCTTTGGGACACATCCCAAGAATCTAAGAGCCAAGGATGGAAGATTTGGCTAAGGATCAAGAAGTCCAAAGATCACAAAGCCAAGCCAGTGGGATAAACAGCATGTCTCACGCTATCAAAGACTCTCGGTGGAATCCGAGAGTGAACAAGCACTCACGAGACCAAGTGCTCCCCTTCCCGAAGCTTGCACGATGTTCAGAAGTGTTTTGGAAGATTCCCGGTAGCACACAAGGCCAATGGATGGCAAAGAAAGAAGAGGCAACCTCAAATGTCTTAGTATTGATACAAGTATTGATACCAATATTGATAGGTATCAATACCTTTAAAGGAGAAGCTGAACAGAACATTGGGTATCGATACACCCAACCTTGGTATCGATACCCAGGCATTACGGGGAACACTTTGATACAGTTATTGATATCAGTATTGATAGGTATCAATACATAGCAACCCGAAAAGTTGTTTAATCCACTTGTTGGACTTTCCACTTATGGAAACTTACACCTTTAGTTGCTTTTAGGATATTTTTGTGAGAGTGAAAGGGTATTTGTATATATCTCTCCCTCCCTCCCTCTTTCTCTCTCATCTCTCCTACACTTTTACTTAGCTTTACTTTTAGTCACATTTGCTCTCTTCTCTCTCCTCCATTGTTGAAGGAGATTGAAGCTTTAATTTCTCAAAAACTCAAGTAAGCTTAAGTTGTATTTTGTTTTCTCGTTTATTAATTGTTTTTGTAATCTCCGGATCTTTAGATAAATCTAGTTTGTTCGTGTTTTTACCGGTTAAATCTTCTCTCTCCTTTCCTAGCCTTTTCCTTTGAAAACTCAAGCTTTTATGTGTTGTTTGTTAATTTCTTAAGGTTTAAAGTTGTAGGCAAGGTTAAAATCATCATATAAAATTAGTTTTTAAGAATGTATGTCATGTTCTTTACGCCCTGTTTGGCGATCGGATTTGGCTCAGCCCCAAATTTGTAATCTAAGGCCCACCTCTAGCCGGCGTTTGGCTTGAGTTTTTCGTCCCCAACTCCACACCGACTATTTTCACTGTTTGGAGTCCAAATCTAGCTTCACCCGGATTTGCCAACGGCAACCTAGACCCCGTCGTTAGCTAACAAGGGCGGATTGGTGAAATTCCTACCTATTTTACCCCTTCAAATCCAGGCATTTTTTGGTAGCAAAATCACACACACACACAGACATAGCGAGAGAGAGAGAGGGGAGAGAAACTTTATGATTTGTGGTCCTCGTTGTCCGACTTGCCATCGTCGTCATCTGCGGTTGTCGTCGTCGTCTGCGGTTGTCGTCGTTCGGCCTGCGTCGTTGTCGTTGTCGTCGTCCGGCCTGCGTCGTCGTCGTCGTCGTCTTTTGCTCGTGGTGTTTCTGGACATCATGAAGAGGAAGATGAATAAGTGTTTATAAAAGGGGGTTTTTTAATCTTGTGTGGGCACAATTATATGGAGTACTTAAGTTTTTGTCCCACTCATGTGACACTTGTAATTAGATATTTCTTTGACCATTAACTTTGTCTTTTTTGGTAGGTGTACCACTTGTAATTGTAACAAACCTCTCGAACACAATTAAAAAAAAAAAATTGATCCAAAAAATTAATTAATATATTTATGTATACAAGGTGTATTTTTATTTTTATTTTTATTTTTATTTATTATTATGTATTTATTGTTATTATAATAAAATTAATCTATTTATTTATTAAATTAAAAAAAATTGGGGGCAAATAGGTCATTAGCTCTCTTATCCTATCAAATCCACCTTCTTAAAATGCCATCCAAACACCTCACTAACAAATCCACCCTTATTATGAGGTGGGGCCACCCTCATTACAAATCCACCTTCAAATCCATCCTTATTAAATCCACCCAAAATCATCTCCGGTCGCCAAACGAGGCATTATTTCCTTCAAATTTCTAGTCAAATCTCCTAGTATGTTTTGTGAGTAGTTTACTTAGGCTTGGTCATGGGGTGATTAACACTCGATGACTCGAGTTAATATGTTCCTCTCGACAAAAAGGCATACACCTTTTGTTTATCAAAGAATTAGGATTGATTTTATGTATCAAAATTCGGGTTTGTTAACCCCTTTGATCACACGTCGCTAAAGGCTTGACCACTTGGCACGTGTGATGCTTAGGGCTATGGCAACCCAAAGGTTTGTCTAAATGGCACAAGAATCCTAATCTTTGTGAAACACATCTTCTAGTTAATGGTTTTAAACTCTAAATCTTCTATTCGGGGCCATCTAACGATGTCCTAAGCTGGTTATCGAGAGAGGAACGGATTAACTTTAGTTGTGGTTTGTTAAAATCACCTAGACTTAGCCTTGATTTTAATTATCTTCTTAATCTTGCGTCATTCACGAAGTTAAGTGAATTCCACCCCCAAACTACAAAGCCAAGTTTGCTGCTTTAAGGCTAAACCATCATTCGCGACTCAATCATCACGTGCCGCACATTTGGTATCTGTGGATTCGACTCGGTCTTACTGGTTATTATCCTACCGCTGACCTAGCCCTACGCTTGAGGTGACACCATCTACGATACAATCTAAGGTCGCAAGCGTTCTCCAAAAACATAGTACTCAGGAAGGTAGTTCTTTGACTAAGGAGGGTAATGGACAACATGATGAAGATGAAGAATGTGAAGGAGGGTGGGAGAGTGGTGATGACACTGATGACAATGATTTTAGTGGCTTTCAAGAGTCATCAAAAGATGATGAAGAGGAAGAAGAACTGAATCATAAGGTCATAACTGAACCAACCATTGAGATTATGAGTGAAGAAGGTGAACATAGTGATAAAAGTGATGACCTGCAATGTATGGACAATGAAGAGGGTGAGGACTTGGGTGGTCATAAAGGAAGTACAAGTTCATGGAGTTTGATGGTGCTAGGGATATGACCAACCCCACTTTATTGGAAGGTATGATTTTCCCCAACGTCGCTACCTTCAGAACCTTCCTAAAAGAGTACCATATTAAGGAAAGGAATGAGTTTGAATATGTGAAGAATGAATCAACTAGGGTGACAATGATTTACAAGGAAAAGTGTGGGTTTAAGTTGCATGCCTCACCAATGCATGGTGAGAAATCATTCCAAATTAAGACAATTACTGCTCAACATGCTTGTATTCGGAAATACACCAACAAATGGGCAACTCTCAAATGGTTAGCCAACAAGTACAATGACACATTGGCTGATGAACCTGACAAAAAGGTGAAGACTTTAAAAAATGATGTTAAGAGAGAATGGATGCTAGATGTGTCTAGGAAAAAGGCTTGGAGGACTAAGAAGACAGCTTCACAACTTATCCATGGGAATCACAGGGAACAATACTTGTTGTTATGGGATTATTGTGAGGTTTTGAGGAAGTATAATCCAGGAACCTATACAATGTTAAAAGTGGAAAGGCCTTGGTTAAGGTCTATAGTGACATTCCAAAGGATGTTTATCTGCTTTGATGCTCAGATTAAGGGATTTCTTGTTGAATGTAGACCTTTCATTGGGTTGGATGCTTGTTTTCTCAAAGGACCTTATGTTGGACAGCTTATGCATGCCACTAGGAGAGATGGCAATGATCAAATGTACCCTCTTTGCATGGTAGTTGTGGAGGCAGAATTGAAGGATAACTGGGTATGGTTTTTAGAAAATTTGATGACAGTTTTAGGAAGACCTGAATAGATGGGGGGTGTTTCATGTATGTCAGGCAGAAGGTAATTTTGCTACATCATTACTGTATCTAATTTCACTTTACTTACATTGCACTTAATTAGCATGCACTAATGAGTTTGTTGTGGTGTTCCATGCCAATTGCAGGGTCTGATTGAAGCTTTCAAGAAGCTAATGCCTGGTGTGGAGCATAGGTTTTGTCTAAGGCATATGTATGCCAATTTCAACAAGACATACAAAGGAAAAAAGTTCAAAGATTTATTTTGGAGGGCAACATCAGCATACACAAAGCCAAAGTTTGAGGAGAACATGGAGATTTTGAAGAGTGTAAGTAAAGATGCCCATGAGTGGATGGTGAGGGAAGTTCCTGAGGTTTGAGCTAGATCCTTCTACAGCCCTAGGTCCAAGGTGAACAGAATGGACAACAATATGAGTGAGGGGTTTAATAATTGGATCCATGAAGCTAGGGAAATACCAATCCTAACCATGATTGAGACCATCAAGAGACAACTCATTCAAAGGACTGTGAAGAGACTTGAATTGAGTGAAAAGTTTAATGGGATCTTGTGTCCTCATATTGCTAAGAAACTTAGGTATAAGATAGAGAATGCACGTTGAATGGAAGTTTTTTTACTTAGGTGGGACCCTATTTGAAGTGACTAATATGGACAAAACATGTGTGGTGGACCTTAAAGAGCACACATGCACTTGTAGAAAGTGGGATATTAGTGGCATTCCTTACAATCATGCATGTGCAGCCATTATTACTCACAAGAGAAGGCCTAAGGAGTATGTCCATGATTTTTACAAAGCTGAGACATTCATTAAGGTTTATAGTCATAGGATGAATCCAATACTAGATAAAAGCTTATGGCTCAAAACTACATATGATCCAATAGATCCTCCACCATTAAGAGCTAAGGCTAGGAGGCCAAAGAACTATAGGAGGAAAAGGAGAAGATAAGGAGCAGAACCTTTTCAAGGTGAGGAAACATCACATTACACTTAGGTGCAGACACTGTGGAGCATTTGGCCACAACAGGACAACATGTAAAATGCCAAAAGAAACTTGGATTAAGAATACCTACAATGGGAAACAGAAACCAAAGTATTCAGGTGAACCTACTGATGGAACAAGTGTTACTCAAGGGAGAAGAGGTGGAACCACTGGCAGAAGTGGTAGAAGAGATTCTAGGGGAGGTGAAGAAGTGGAACAAGTGCTAGAGGTGGTGGAACAAGTGGCAGGAGTGGAACAAGTGGAACATCTGCATCAAAAGGCAAAGCTAAGGCAGTGGACCTACCACATCTAGAAAGGGTAACTTTAGTACTTGTAATTTGACTTCTACATCTGCTTATTTGATATTTAATTTTAATTTTGTGGCAATTTTGGCAAGCTTTAAAGAGTTTCAAACAGGTTGGTGAAGCATGGATTTCCAGTCAGCAATCCACCACCAACAAAGCTTATGGCCCAGTATCAAAATTGCACGCAACAGGTCCCCTCATGAGGAATGGAATAGTAGTGTCTACAAAGCCCTTTGTGTCATCTCAAGCATCAACTGATCCAGGAAAGTGACCTATCATGCCATCGTGTATCATTTTTTACTTGTAATTTCTGAAATCTGTGATATGACAATGAGATGTTTTTTTTACTGTAAAACTACTACTTTATTGCCATTGTCTATGGCTTTTTGGTTGTAATTAGTTAAATTTGTGGTAGTGGCATTCAGATGCCTTTTTTACTCTAACAATGCTAGTTTTGGTGCCATTGTGTATGGCTTTTAAATCTGATGACAGTTGTGTATATGAATTTTGTTGTATGTTCAAAAAACACTTTTCGTTGCATTTCAATGATGGCATATACATATTCCATTACACCCTCTCATCACATTTCAAGGCAGGTACAACTTTCCCATATTGTTTGGCTTTCTATTACCCAACCACATTAGGACACACACACCTATAACTATAACCCACACAAACAGACATTTGTGAAGGACTTTGTTTTCCTTCTTAAGGGTTTCATTCTTCTTCTTCAAAGCCTCATTGTTCCTTAACAGCTTCTCTATCTTCCTCATCATCTTTTCTTTCTGCATTTCTCCAACTTCATTGCAAGTCTTCAAATCTTGCTCCTTCTTCTCTAAGTCTTTGATTTTCTTTAGAAAATGTCTTCCATATTGTAGTCCATATTTTCATGTTTAAGGATCAACCCACTGAAAAAAATTGCATTTTTTTCCTCCTCCACCTCCTGCACAAACCCAGTACAAAATTCTATTCTAGAAAACCTGAATCTCGCAAATCAAATAGGCTATTACATACCTAGTAGTTCACACACCCAACGAATCTCCTTCCTGGGTTGCCATAGGTATTTGAAAATCTTACAGGGCTTCTTAATCCACAACCACACTTTGCATCAATGGAATTCTGGGTTTGGTTGGAGTTTGACATGTTGCTTCCATGGCTATTGGTACTCTTCCCATCTTCCATGGTTGCTTGAGAGAGAGAGAGAGCGTACAATGGGTGTGGAGGAGTGCAATTGAAACCTGCTAAAATGGAGGAGTTAGGGTTTAGTTTTCTATATATAGTGTGGTTCAATCGTTCCATGGCATTTTGGTCCTACAAATGTAAAAAAGGCTCACCTAACTTTTACTAGCAAATAGTTGTGTAACAAAAGGGGTTTGTATGGCAGACAGTGATAGATGAGGGGGTGAGTTTGGACGTTTTTAAAGGTTAGGGGGTCTATGTCGAAATTGAGTATAGATGAGGGGTCTCTTAGGAATTTAGCCAAACGATTATTATCGCAGTTAAATGTTTACAACTTTTTTGGATCCCCTGCCTTCTGTTGCACAACAACACTCAAAGTTGGTTTTAACTTTTAATTGGTATGACAAATCTTATAAAAGATTGTTGATTATGATACCAAAGTCATATTTTTTTGGGTAATCGAACTGAAGTTCCAATGTTCTTGAGTTATAATTGGGAAAAATTGCTTCTCAATAAGTGTTTTTCATAAACGGCTGCCTAAAATTATTATCTACTTTTAGTGTGGTAGAAGGTTGGTATACTAAGATCTCTTCATTTAGTATCTGTGTCTTCTGTATTTCATTCATCATTGGGTACACATTGAATTTTGATTCAATCCTCCTTTCATGCTTTGTTTATGGCATATTGAAGAGATTTGAGGAATATTAATGAATTCTGATACTTGGTTCATGTTTTAGAAGTATCTATTTTGAAGTTCTTCTCCCTGAAGTTGTGGTTTATGAAACTATTTGAAAAAGTTTTGGTTTATTAAACTATTTGAAAAGTCTGTATTTCTCCATAGAGTACCATTTAGAAAAGAGAAGTCCCCTTCCCTTTCTTATCTCCACCAATTTGAAGTATTTGCACCTCTGCAAAAATTAAAGAATGGCAAAACAAGATTCATGGAGCAAATAAGCGTTGAGTTCCAAAAAAAAAAAAGAGTAAATAAGCCCTGAAAATTGAGGAACTAACCTTGATTGGGTACTGGGATACATGTTTGCAGCCCTGTCATTGCACCCTCAGCACAATCTGTTTTGTAGTTTTAGCCTATAACATAAAAGACAGCAGTCAAAAGTTAATAAAGCCTACCTAAAATTTCTAGTCACTTCATACCCTTCAATAAGCAAATATATTTATATACCACAACATGGAAGAAAAGGAATGTAAGAAAATGGTTCTTTTCCTTCTTGTGGAAAATAGACTTAGTTTGCCCACCACACCTTGATTGTCTCCTATCATAACCGCGCTTGTTTTGCGGAGGCAAGCCATCTTTCCCCTTTTTGTATTGTGTCACCTTATGCAGGTGTTCATTGTTTAAGTTGCATTGGAAAGAAGTTGAGTTGAATCAATATTCTATCTTGTAGATTAGATAAAATCTTCACTCAAGTTTTGGTGTGACATTGGAAGTTGCATTTCTACTGCAGCTTAGATTATGTGAGCAAAATTGTTTAAGTTGGGAAATAATTCTGCAATAGTTTGACGTAGATTAAGTTACTTTGGTGTGACATTAAGTTGTATAAGTTAGACAAAATTGTTTTAGCTCAGATTATGACATCGGAAGTTGCATTTCATTATTTAAGTTGCATTTGATTTTTAGATTATGTGAACAAAATACGAAAAGGGAAAAACAATTTGACTTAATTTATGATATTCCATTGAATTCATGAGAACATGCCATTTATTAAGATTGTGTTTTCAATTCCTTGAAGGAACATGCCATTGAGTAAGGACCATGCTCGAAGAAGAGAGAGGGAAATATCGAATCCCTTATGGGGTGAACTTGAACAGCCTCCACAAAAGCGGCGTCAACACAACCATGGTTATAGTCTCTTTGTGTGAGTCTTTTTCAAGCTTACCTCATATATGTTGATTCCGATTGTGATTGCATGTGATTTGATTTCCTTGCTTGTAATTTTCATAATTATATAGTTCTAATCCATAATAGTTTGTTAAATGCAGCAAGGATGTATCATCCAGTCTTAAGGGAGGCCTTGGGGGAAAAAACATATGCTAGTTATGTCACCAAGGTAGTGGTATGTTATCATATTTAGTACAACTTAATAAAATTTTGATATTTCAATATTTGATAGTAGTTGATTAATTTGCATAATAGTTGATGTTTCGGGCTTGGGAATGGTATCAAGATGAAGTACCAAATTGGAAAGAGATATATGATAAAAAGGCCAAGGATGAGCGTGCTAAACTTTCCCATGTTCCGGAGAAGTTGAAGAGCAAGACTAAATCGGTCCAGGTACCACTTCAAATTGATGATTCGCAATGTTTCGTACTTCCTTTGTTACCATGTATCACGTATTTGGCTAAATAATTTACCATTTTTTCCTTACATGTAGAGTTCAATTAGGACTCGATGTTCACCCAAAAAACTTGTCGAATTGCATGCGAAATTGTCGGAAATTGTCGGAAGACAAAAGGGATGCACTAACAAAGCGAAATCCATTTCAAACTCTCCTCGGTCTTAGTTGTCCATTTCTTCGTAGAGAATTTGTGATGAAGTTGGCTGAAAGGTTTAATTCGAAGAACCGAACCCCAGAATTTAGGAATGGCTTACGTTGCTGAGTCACCGAGGAAGATTTTACAAGGGTATTGGGGTTCCCCATTGGACATATAGCTGTGCCAACAGAATGTTTACAAGTACATAGGGACAAGGTTGAAGAAGACTTTCCAAATTTCGAAAATGCGTATAAGGCAATAAATTTGAGTCACGTGAAAGCAAAGCAGGGAGCAATAATTACTTTTTTAGTGACATGACAGTGTGGTGTTGGTTTTGTGACAGAGAGTGCAACTGAACTTCATAGGAGGAGCAACAAAATATAATCCAGGGAGCAATAATTACATTTTCAGTCAAAAAATTTATAAATTATATGACATACAAACACTAATTGCATCAACAAAGACTGTGTGTGTATGGGGAGTTATAGATGCCTCATGTAAGAGGGGGAAAACTCACGAAGTTATTTCCTTGCTCTTATGAGATCAAATCCTCTTCTAATGGAGCGACCTCGATCCTACAACACAAGCACGCTGTCAGAGCACCCTTGCCTCTAGGCGGCAAAGGCCCTCCGATGGCTAAGTTAGTATTTGACAAATTGGAGGATAAGTTAAACGAGTGTGTAAGTATGAGAATGGGTTTACCTTTAGCATTTAGGAGTCGTTTTCTTATATAGGCGATTAGTTTGCATTTACATTTCTGCGGAATTCTCTTTTTGTATGGAATCCTTCTAAGCTTAGGATTCTCCCTTATTGTGTAGCGTAGCCTGCATGATTCTGTATCCTTATTCGATAAGGATCCTTGCCAAGATGGCCGCATATTGCTCGTTTGGAGTTTTACCCTACATGGGAGTTCACTCCTTGTTTAGAAAGTTGACTGGATTTCCATCTCCGAGTAAGATTGTGTTTATCTTCGCAAACCCAATTGATTATGGGAATATCCTCGAATATCTTCTCCTTTCCTTATCTTCACAAGGTAAGGCTGCTACAAGGTTTCTCATGTATCGGGTCGTCCCTTCTACGTTATTCAATGAGCAAATAGTCTTAAGTGATTTACCGAATTATGGGCCTTGTGGTCATTGGCGTACTGTTCTGTGTTTCTTTCCTCGTGCATGTCACATGGTAGCTCTGGACGAGCTATTATGTTCGTCTTATGCAGCCTTTGGAAAACACCCTGCACACCTCAAACATACATTACTCTTGTTGAACACATTTATGTATTCCCTTGTATTAAAGAAGTAATGCATTTGAAGATGAATGACAAATCGTAGAAGGTGGTGTTCGTTACTTGTATACAAGGTGTTGTTGTTCCTCCATGAGAGCTATTGGGTACTATTAGGCTAGGCAATCATACCCGCCCCGAATGGGGCGGGTTTTTTCAAATTTTCCGGGTAACGGGTAGGGTAAGGGGTAGAAATTTAAAAACCCGACCGGGTTTGGGTAGGGTTGGGGGGAGACGTGCCCCGCCCCGAAATATATTTATATATAAAATTATACTTTTATTTTAATCTAATTATCATTATACTAAAGATATTATAATTTTATCCTAATTTTATTATCATTCTACTAAAAAACTTTCATTCTTACCTTAATATGTTAACCATTAGCCTAAAATATCACTTTATTTATAGGTTTTTATTTTTATTTTGCTTTTAGATTAACGAATTTTTAAAATTTCTTACGAAGCGGGGCGGGGCGGGTAAACCCGTTCCCCGATCGGGGCGGGAACGGGGGTACCCAAAAAATACCCGGTCGGGGTCAGGGTCGGGTCCGGGGAGTAATTTTCGGGTCGGGGTCGGGTATGCCAAAAACCCGCCCCGCCTCGCCCCATTGCCATCCCTAGGTACTATAAATCCTTCATGAGAGATAAAGTTGTCAGTTACAATTAATTCCTTACCAAGCAAATTAAGTGGGCATTAGGGATAAAAATTAACATAACATATAAACAACATGAGATTTGTGATATCTATAACTAGTTCTTTAAAATTATTTGTAATACCTAGTCGAAGGGTAAAACACCGGGACAATTTCATTACTCAGACCCTTCTCTTCTAGAAACACGTCAACATCATCTTCATTCAACTCGAAAAACATTGTCGCCCCATCATCATCACGCAAGATTAGATACTTCATCTTGTCCCTCTTTATGTTATAGTAAAACATTTTCCCCTCCACATTTATCTTGAGGGCACTACAAACCTTCTAACATAACTCATTCCATGGAGTGGATTCTTTAACATAAATCGCAACGCATGTGCCACCATTGTACAAAAATGTGCCATTGGCATTTACAATCCGTTGACCACCCCAATACAAAAAACATGTCAATGTTTTGTTCACAACACTAGCCATACCTAAACAAGTTGCATGCCGAATTAATATAAAGCTATGAAGTTTGGCATTAGCCTATATGGATAGCATTTTATTAAATTCAATATCCACGTCAATGAATACAATTCATCTACTTTTACTTGTCAAACAAAAAAAGAATAGAACCTACGATCAACACAATGCACAAAATTTAGACACTAAAAGAAACCATGTACGTGTGCAAATAGGAAATTAACATTCACAACATTGTCTTACTTAATGGTCCTACCAAATACATCCACAAAATATAACCACCTTCCTCAGTAACAATTGCCCTTACGTACATTTAAGGGGTACAAGTAGACTTGGTTAATCAAAACATCGATTCGTGCTACCATCCTACACATCCTAAGGAATTGAGATTTTAACTATCATACTCAACGAGGTAGCATGAAACACAAATCCCGCCTTGGTGCCATCGTCTTCATCTTTGCAAAAGCCATGCAACCAACAACAAAGTCCACCAAAATCAGAAATAACTTCAACCAATATTTTATTTCCATTGCCCTTGCCTCCTTAATCTTCTGCTCATACACTTTGACTCATTTTGTGAATTGTTCAACCTTGCTGTCAAAGTCTTTTGCTTTATCTTCTAGCAACTTGGAGTTGTCCTTCAAAAGTTTAACCTCATTTTCAAGACTCACTATCTTATCCCTTTGTCAGAGAATGATGAACTTCCCATGCCTATATATGGGATCGTCAAACCATTCAAAAAATTTGCATCATGCTGGGTCCTACAATAATATGACAAATGTATGCTAAGCGCTCTACTTTTTTTATCTAACTACAATAATAATTGAACATATACTTACCGGATATTTAGGACATGCAAAAAACCTCCTACCGGGGTTTTCATCTATTCCAGAGGTCAAGAAAGCATTTTGAACACCACAATAACAACTGTGACACCCAATACTATTACCACCCGAAGTGATTGAACTCAACGACATGTCCTTCAACAACTTTTGAAGTTAGTAAACCCCAACATATATCCAATCAACATACTTGTCGCCCTTTTATTAATTCATCAATATAGAAAGAGTGGTGGAGGGGGAGGGGGTTGGCAAAGTGACAGAAATATTATTTTCTCTATGGGCTTTTACACCTCAACAGTGAAACAAGGACATGAACACTACAATAATGGTATTGTGACACACACAGTGCAACTAAACTTCAAACAGGGAGCAAGAGTATACAATGGGGGGAATCTTCGCCATTTTTTTAGGCTGCAGCAAAATCCTATCCAACTTTTTTTTTCCCAACCATAAGATGGAAAATGTATGGACAGAACATCACTGAATTCTTGTAAATTACTATCCATCCATGCAAAACAACAGCGGCATCATCAAGCATGGGCAAGCTAAAGTCATCATGGACTATATTATCAATATGGTTTACATAGGACAACTAGTAGTAAACCATGAAATTATGAACTAAAAAAAACAACCCATGGGTAGAAGCTACCACTTGGCACAACAGACACATTTCTCGATGTCTATAATGATCCTCAAACACGAAACAAAACAACAGATCCTAGTACAAATACATAGAAAGTCTTAAAACCTAAAGAAAAAAATATATTTATGGGATCGATCAACTTACTATACATATTTTAATCTCTAGAAGTTCAAAAAAGTGTAATGTAAATTCCATTTTTCCAAAGAGAGTATACTTTTTCCGGATATTTCATTGTTTACAACTTCTTTATAACAGGAAGCAGTATCCGTCGAAGAGAGCCTTATTCAACCTGACGCTATGCTACAACACTGGGTGCAACCAATTTGACAGAAGGTGCAAGATCATATAATGCAAAGTACAAGTTCAATAACTCAGATCCAAATGTTTTCCAAACTGGTTTTGTATGTTTTTCTTAACTTGATGGACTTCACCAACATATAACATTCAACCAGGGGTACAATGGGGGTATACTGCTAAGTAACTCAGATCCAAATCCCATTGTACAATGGTGGTATATCATTTGGGTTACGTACAATCGACAGACAAATACAATCGTATTTTGCAGAAATAGACCATATGGATAGATAGAGGGGAGGAGAAAGTATAAGCATGGGGAAATCACTTACCACTTTCAACTTGCGGCTCCTACAAAGAGTATTCGTTAGTATTCGTTGTGCTTTGACATGCAAAGGGTACACTACTGAGATTGAGAAGCTCTAGGGGAGGAGGGAGAGTTCAGAACTAGATCAATCTAAGGTTTCTTCTTCCCAGTTAGTTTTCCCCATTTGTGTCGATGAGAGAGAGAGGGCGAGAGAGAGAGAGAGAGAGAGAGAGAGAGAGAGAGAGAGAGGGGTTTACTCTTTGAAATTTTTACGGATTTTCATTTTGACAGAGAGGGAGAGAGAGGGAGAACGATATATGGGAGGGTTTTTTTTAATTATGGTTTACACCCTAAGGGGTAATGTTGCCCATCTCTTTTATGGTACCACTTATGGGGAATTATTTTTCTCCTTCCCATGGTTGTTGCCATTACAAAGAAGTGTGTCATGGAATTGGCATTTTTTGCCCCTTTTCCCACTAAACAGTCATTTCCCCAAAAAAAAAATAAAAATGAAAGAGCACCATATAGCTAGGGAAGAATGTGGTTCGCTGAGTTGCGGTGGATCAACTTACAAAGACGGCTCACTTTCTTTCAATCGGAGTTTCGAATTCGCTAGAGAGCATGAGGGCGGTATACATGAGAAATCGTTCTGCTTCACCCAGTGCCGTTTGCCATATTCTTAAATCGCGATCCTCACTTCGCATTGTTCTAATTCCTGACTTAAATCTAAAACTTATTGCGCTTTACAAGATAGGTCATTCTCTCACAATATATCGACTTAAAAACTAACTTAAGCCATTTCTTGAGTTATTCTCAAAACTGACTTCTACTGATTTAAAACACATCTTATCCTTATCTCACGATACATCATCCAAAAAATCAACTTAATTCAATTGGTGACTTAATTCAGGAGTCAACTCAACACGTGAGTTAGCATCTTAATCATTTTTTATAAGTAGGGTGTACATACCAGTTTACGCACGCTTCAATTAATATTGAGAGACCAATTGCACCATCCACTAGTGATAGAGTTAGCATCTGAATCATTAGGCTAGTACCAAATCCAAAATTGGTCTAAAGTAGATGGATATTTTTCTTTTGAAAGTAATTTTCATTCAATTTGTTTTCTAATGGTCGTTGTGTTTAGTCACTTAAATTATTACCACAAATATCTAACGAATCTTATCTTTGCCAATACAGTTGTATATGTAACTGTACAAACACAATTTGTTTCTTTCGTTATAGATGCCAATTATGTTCTTCTCGGTTACTAATCCAAGTCAAGAATAAACTAGTACTTTAGGTTTATACTTTAGAGAATCACACTCTCCAATAATGCAGCTAGAACCCTAGACTGCACGCCCAAGACCGTTGAAGAAATAAAACTTAGAACAAGAAGAACATTTAGAACCAACACTCATATAGGAGGAAAACATTAGAACTTTTATTTCATAATATCTCCTTTCTTACTCTCTACAAAAGACACACAATGACTCAAACACATCTAGAATTTATAGGACTCACCTAACATGTATGTAGTCAAGTACGCAACTCTAGACAATAAATAGATTCATGAATGACCCTTGGACTACATACGTGAATACTACTAATAACCCTTGAACTTAACAAAAGACCCTTGAACTATATTCATGTACCAAGCCATGTACATGAACCATGTGTGAAAAATACTAAATTAAACTCATAAAGTTAGCACAACTTTCAACATTTATTTACCAGTTTTTTAGTCCTTATAATTACGGGTAGATTTCAATTTGGTCCTTACATGACTAAACGTCTCAATTTTATTCTTATAGTTTTATACATGTGTCAATTTGGTCCTTATATTTTGATGTTTCAATTTCATCCTTTAGATTTCTAGTTTTTTAATTACAAAACTGTCGTTCAAGTTTATATTATCGTGTATTTTACCTCAAAGTTTATAAGTATGGGTGATAAATGAGCCAAATGATCCGAACTAGTAGCTAATCAAGAATGGTTTGTAATGAGCTTCAACAATATATTTGAGCTTACTTTATGACGAACCGATGTCAAACGAGCTTTCATCAAGTCAAACACGAGCCGATCTTGAATAGCTTGAATATTTTAGGCATCATATGCCGAACAAGTCAAGTAGTAGTTTGTTTGAGTTTGGCTTGTAACGTTAACGAGTTCTAAAAAAATGTTCAAACTTGATTGTTTATGTAGCAAACCGATCTTAAACAAGCTTTTAACCGAACACGAGCTCGAACTAGAGTAGTTTGAGTCATTTGACAAGACTATTTACAAGGTCATATTTACTTCCCTGATTAAGTTAGGTTTTTATATAGTTTAAAGTTTTTTGATTGGTTGGAGTGGGGTCCTACAAACTAGTAGATACTTTGTTTTTAAAATTTATGCCTCTTGTTTTTTTATGCCCCCGACTTGATAAAATCCTATTAATACTTCTTATAGATATCATGTGTGTATCTTCTACAGTGATGTGTGTCCGTTCTACAATGTTTACTTGAACGTAGTCAGCATTGGCGCCTAGTCTTGACTATCCTACTAGGCCTACTATTGTAAATATATTTATCTCATTACGATGAATAACTATGATAAATCTATATTTGAAAATATATCAAGGAAAATCATATTTATTGAGTACTAAAATTTAAAGAAATATTTATTGTTTTAGAGAAACTCACTCCAAACCAAATATAAAAAAAGTTTAAAGTGTTTACAAATATAACATAGGAAAATAATTATAAATTTCTAAACTTTAGAGAGATAATATATAATTTTATAAACTTAAAAGGGCAGTTTCGTAATTATTAAAAAATTAAATTGAAACATAACCAGAAAACTTGAGGACAAAATCGAAAGAGTTAAAATAAAATGACCAAATTGGAACCTACATAAAACTATACAGATGAAATTAAGAGATTTGAACATGTAAGGACCAAATTAAGGTGTTGTTTGATAAAACTGAAAACTGAAAGTTGAAAGTTAAGTACTAAAAACTAAATGCTGAAAAGCTGTTTGATAAAACAAATTAAGCACTGAATTAATTTTTTTTTTTTGGTTTTAATTGTCTTTTAATTTTATTAATAGTCATCATGTATTTGTGATAGTGGTGGAGTGGTGATTGGGAGGTGGTGAGGGTGGTGGCGAGGTGATGGTGGCAATGGAGTAATGGTGGTGGTGGAATGATGGTGAGTTGTGATGGCAGTAAAGTCATTGTGGTGCAATGTTGGTGGTGTAGTGGAGGTAGTGTGATGGTTATGGCGTGGTAGTGGTGGTTGTGGGCTGGGTGGAATGCTAGTGGTGGCGGTGGTGAAGTGATGGCGATGGCATGACAATAGTAGTAATGGTATATGGGTAACGATGATAGTGGCGGGGGCGGTGTTGGTGGTGGTGGTATATGGATACTTGATAATAGTGGTGGTGGCGATTAATGGCGATGATAGTGGCGAGTGGCGATGGCGGTGTTAATTGATTGTGGTGGTGGTATATGGGTAAATTGTAATAGCGGTGTTGGCGATGGTGGTGGTGGTAGTTGTGGTTGTACCGACATGGCAGTGGCAGTGGTGTAATGGTGGTGGTAGCGGCATGGCGGTGACGGTAGTGCAATGGTGGTGGTTGTGGTGGTGGTGGGCAAGGCGTGGCAGTGGTGGTGGTGGTGGTGGAGGTTGTGGTGGTGGGTGGTGACAGTGGTGGTGGACGTGTGATGGTTGATTGTAAGCACATAGGAATTCAGTCAGAATTAAGTAGCTCAAAGCTACTTAATTTTTATCAATTTTTTAGCCTATATTTTAAGTGGTATTTAATCTGTTAAGTAATATAAAATGTAGTTATCAAACTTACTTAATGACTTATTACTTAATTGATTCAGTTTTAAGTGTTGAATCTGTGTTGTAAAAGAAGGCCTAAAACATACTCATAACTATATGGACAAAAAAAAAACATGATAAGCCTCTTTCTTTTAGTATTTTTTATATCTTTCTCTGCAGTTTTTTGTATAAAGGCCCAAGATCTAATCATATTTTGGGGCCTGTTGGGCTTTAGAATTGGGAGGTGAAGGAAAACGGCTTGGTTTGGCCATTATGGAAAGAATATTTTTGGGGCCAATTAAGATTCAGTCATTCAATCCAACCCAGCCCAGAATTATAGCAACCAATGTATCTCTTCTCAACCCAATTAATTGTTACTATTACTATCTTCCCTTAGCCAACATGATATAGTGATTTGTTTCAAATTTCAAGCAATGAAATGTAGCTTTTACCCATCTGGTTGTACCCCTTTCCCGTCAAGGGGAAGGTCTAGGGTTCGAGACATTGAAACTCTATATTTGGTTGTTAACCTAGTAACTAATTTCCCAACTAACCTTCATTGATGTGTCGTATGACCAATTAATTAGGCAATGAAATAATACATCAAAGAGAAAATTAAAAACCAAAATGCATTTTCTTATGGTGATAAAAAAAAAAAAATTGCTGTTTCCCATATAGTTGGCTAAGGTAAAGAGAGCTTTATAATTGAGGGCACATATTCACTACTGCATCAATAAATAAGGGCTCATATTTACTACTGCATCAATAAATAATCCCTCAGTTCCTTAATTTTGATCTACCCTGGGAAATGTATATTTTTACGAACATAAAAATTTGAATTTTCATAAATTTCTTTAACCAAATTAAAGAGCATAATGAGCACTTTAATTTGGTGCAAAAACAAAATTACAAACTTAATTATGAAAATACATTTTATTTGAGATTGAAAATGCACGTTGTCCCAAAGTGGACCTAAATTAAGGGAGGGAGGGAGTAATATTCATCAGCATACTCTTCAAATATGATACGGTAGTATATGTGGACATGACGCTTGTTTTGTAGATCAAAATCAAGTGTTATGAAAATGATGCAATTGGAGCATCTCGAGCAGATAAAAAGTTAATATTTGAATTGTTGGAATTTGGGCCGGGTCCAGGACCAAATTGGGTCGCCCATGTGGACATGATCTAGTGACCCATTTATTATTAAGTCCTATCCTATCTTGGAGATAAGATACGAGAAGTTGAAGTAACCATAGATTCTTAGGATTAACGGACTTCTAAAGCATCTAAGATGCTCACTCTATATATTTTCCTGCAGCATATTCATAATATGATATGCATACAAGATTATCAGTCATTGAGTTCTAGAAAAATCTCTCTCTAGTTTTCTCTCTCTGTCATTAAAGAGCGATTCGAAGCTTTTGTACCATAGAATAGAGAATGATGCTCGAACCTAGTAGTATCACTCCATCGCAGGAGATTGTTGCTATTTTAGTATGTGATCCGGAGTATGTAATCCATCTACCAAAAGATCCGGTTCGGTAAAAGTTCGTTAAAGGTAACGTTGAACCACCCGTTTCCGCATTCCTCATTAAAGTTTAACATGAAGTATTTTGGAAGGTAAATTTTTGTTATGCACTCCAGCAGACGCCTCAAATGTTGTTGTCAGTAGTATTATTATTTTTTCATCCAAAGTTTTGTTAGCTATATACATTTATTTTTTTAGGAAACAGAAACATATTATATATAGAAAACAAAGAGTACAAAACAAAGGACACTATCGGTCCAAAATACAAAAAACAACTAAACTAAACAAAACCAAAAAAAAAAAGCCGTTCAACAACGATGTCAGATCCAACCGCCTCAAATTTTTGTACTGCGCCTTCACCACCCCGCCGTAGGATCACCGCTGGATCTGCACATCTACGCCTTCACCGCCACAACTGGAGAGCTCAAGACCACCATCCGAACCAAACAGGGCCACCGTGCAATAGCTAGAACCTAGCTATATATGTACTTCAGCATACTTGACAAATACCAAATCACCAAACAACTAATTTCTTAATATTTTTATTAATTTGCCATACACACATTTCTTTTTGCGTTTTAGACTTAAATTATCAATCATTTTTTCCCTTAAGTTGAAGTAACCTACATTTCAAGTCATAGTAAGGATTCTGCGGTTAGATTTAGATAGTCGTAGTTACACTCCATTATTAAGATTAGTGTGCATGACATTATTATAGAATTCTGGTGCACGTAAAAACAAGTTATTGAACTTGTTCCATACCATTAGCGTGGTCCTTAAGCTGGACATACATTCTTGCTAGCTCTGGTTTCTAATATACAGGCAGCAGCCGAGTTTTCCGTTTTTAGTATCAATTGTTAAAAGTCAATTTTCCGTAAAGGTTTTGAAAGTTTTTTTTTTTGATGCAAAGGAAAAGAAAGAAACAACAGACTACATCCTCTCGAAAGCCACACCCCTCATATCCGCCTCAAGGAGGGGAATGATGTCATCCGGTGGCGAGATGTGGGAAACCCATTTTTCATCTTGGTCAACTCCTAAATTGGCTAACTTGTCCGCAACCTGGTTACCCTCACGGAGGATGTGCCTCAAGGTACACCCAGTGTTTGCCATCAATGCTTTGCACTCTTGAATCAGGATTGCATGAAGGGAGTGAGCAGAATCTCCTTCATTAATAAGGGTGATGGTTGTTGTGGAATCTGAATCCACCTCCAAAGCCTCCATGTTTTGGCTTTGGACTAGCTCCAAACCTTTGAAAATGCCCCACAACTCAGCTTCAAGACTAGGGCAATCCTCCAGTCTTCCATAGAACCCCAGAATCCAGCATCCACGATCATCTCTAATTACTCCTCCATAGCCCGCTTTCCCAGGGTTTCCTCGACTACTGCCATCAGTGTTCAATTTGAATTTCCCTGCACCTGGAAATTTCCACGAGACCAATCTCAGTTGTCTGGAATTCATATTAGCCGTAGGTACACATATTTGGACAGTTTCAGAAACAAGACTAAGGCTATTCAAAAATTTGTTTGATGGATTAGGACTAGTATCATCAAAGACTTTCCTATTCCTCATTTTCCAGATATTCCACAAGGTAACTAAAGTTAAGATAGGATTAAGAATACTCACTGAATTTCTTTTAGTTTGATTGACATTTCCTTTGAGCCATCTTCTCCAATCTTCAATGTCACCTGTGGTAATCACCTGAACATGTGGAAGTCTGGACCAAACAACAGCATTGGATGGGCAGATAAAGAAGAGGTGTAACATATCCTCTACAACAGTGTCACACCGTGGACACATTTCATCATTAGATAGACCCCTATGCTTACGATGTTGATTGGTGAGTAATTTCTCGTGCAAGCAAGTCCAGAGGAATCCCTGGAGTTTAACAGGAACTTTTAACTGCCAAATCCAACTCCAACCGTTATCCTCACTAGGACTCTCACCCAATCTGTCATAGGCAGATTTCACCGAGAACATACCCTTGGGCTTAGCAACCCAGCAAGGAGAGTCCTTCATCTTAGAATTTCTGGGCAATAGCATATTAGTGATAGGACTAGTATCACTACTACCCAAAACTTCCGTAATCAAAGAAGAATTCCAAGTATTATCCTCAGTGATGAATTTACTCACTCTATCTTATTCTCGGCAAGACTTGTGTCACCACACCACCAGTCATGCCAAAAGGATATATTTTCACCATTCCCAATATTCCATTTGATGTTCTTGACAGTGAAATCACGAATTTTGATAATACTCCTCCACGTGTGAGAAGCCTTCTTATTAGTAGGCCAATCTCTAAAGTTGTGGTTCCATAAATACTTTCTTTTAAGCACTTGAATCTAGAGTGGTTTATTTTCAGAGGTAATTCTCCACCCTAATTTGAATAGGAGGGCAGCATTGGAGAGCCCAGCCTTCCTTATCCCAAGACCACCACACTTTTTAGGCTTGCAAACAGTGTTCCAATTAACCAAATGCACCTTCTTTCTATCAGCCTTATCACCCTAGAGGAAATTTCTATTAATTTTATCAATTTGGTTGGTGATAGAAGTGGGAAGGGAAGTCGTTTGCATGGTATAGAAGGGTATAGTGGTAGTCACAAATTAGCAAGAGTAGGACGACCCATCAGAATCAGGGAATCAGATTTACATGCCGCAAGTTTTTTAGAAAGCCTCTCAATGATATACTGATAGTTTCTTTTAGACATTTTTGAATGAATCAATGGGACTCCCAGATACATACCCAGGTCTTTAGTAAGAGTAAAACCACATTTGTGGCTCAAATTCCTGGCAGAGCTAGAAGGAATATTAGGAGACACAAAGATTTTGGATTTATGGGAGCTAACTAGTTGGCCTGATTCCTTACAGAAGATATCCAAAGTCTCTTTCATAGCCTCACATTGGCTAAAGGTGTTGAAAGTTAAGTTGTTAAAAGGCAAAAAAAAAAAATTCAATTAGCTAAAAGATAAGTTGCTAAAAGTCAAATTACTTTTTATAAAAGTGATAAAAGCTAAGGGGGCATTTGGTAACTTTTTTGTTTCTTGTTTTTTTTTAAAAATTTTTTTTTTCTAAACTTAAAACAAAAATGTGTTTGGTATTTATTTATGTTGTGTTTAATAAAAACGTTTTCAAAATTTCTGAGAATTTTGAAAACACAAAAAAAGTGATTTGCCTTGTTTTTAAAACAGGGTCATTTAAAAACAGAAAACAGAAATTTTATTACCAAACATGTTTTTTTGCTTATGTTTTTATTGACAATATACATGATTCTACTTTTACTTTTTTAGAAACATAAAATACAAGCGTGATCAAACGCCCCCAAAAGTTTTGTTTTTAGCAAAACGGAAACCCCAGAGGGAGGATGGGGAGAGTGTCACCAACTTGGTAATGACATGTAGAAATTAACCAAATATTTCTCAAGATCTTATTAGCCTTGTTCGTTTAGTAGTTTTAGTTTAGTTTAGTTTTTGAGATAAAAGTAATTAGTGGAGAGAGACAGAGAGAAAAATGAGAATAATAATTTTTCTTTTCTACCTTTTCTGATTTACCTTTTCTTGTTTTTCAGAAACTGTGGTTAAAGAATACTAGTGTGTACCAAACATGGTACTGGAATTTTTCACTATTACCAGCTGGGCACTGATTTTTGCTTAATCTTGTAGTGTACTTGTGCATGGAAATTAAGTGGGCAAATGATTGGTAAAGATCATTGTGTCAAAAGCGTGGGAATGAAGCCTCTAATTAACTAATCATGCATATAGGCTTATCAAGTGTTTGGCGAAATGTCACTCTATTGACAGTACACACAGAAAACACCATGCATATGCTAGAATAGTGTTGGAAATCAACAGGTCACATCATTAAATTTAATTTGTACAAAGCTACTGGGACACTATATATTTTAGGAGAAAATTTTAGGTGCAGATGGGGTACCATGTGGTACCCTTACACAGCATCCGAGCTGTCCAAAAATGCAACGAACAGTTAGGATTGAAAGTGGCGGACGGATTTTTAAAAAAAAGGAAAAAGAAAAGGAAAAATGGGTTTCAATCTAAGCCGTCCGTTGCATTTTTGGACGGCTCGGATGCTGTGCAAGGGTACCACGTGTACTGTACTCTATCCGCACCTAAAATTTTCTCATATTTTAGGGTTTGTTCGTTTCGCGGTATCAACTGGTCACATCTTAGTTTGAATTTGGCACTTGAGTGAAGTTGCTCCAAACATGCGGCATTTGTCCGAGGGAGGTCGATCGTGTGTCTTGTACTGACTCACTGACTAGAGACTGAACACCTTCTTTTACCCGTCTACATATTATCTGACACTCAGTTTGGCAATAGAGAGAGAGAGAGAGAGAAATTAGATTCACATACTATGAATCTAGACTAGTAAAAATCTATATATTTTAGTAGTAGTGAGTAGTGAGGCTTTGAGTTTATCAAGTAAAAGTAATTTTCTTTTGTAAAATCAAAATAATTTTGGGCCTTCCACAGCCTTTTCCCCAGTGGTTACACCAGCCCCGTGACACCTCACCCACTGTTTTTTAAATGTGTTCACACACACAAACAGATGCTCCACGTGCCTCCTAATTTTTTATTTTTACATTTAGGCCCCATCGATGTAGTTCCTGTTAATTATTTCTTTAAAGAAATATTACACTAAGTACTTAATTAGACTTGGCATATAGCCCATCTGGTTGTACCCCTTACTTGTTAAGGGGAGGTTTGGCGAGTCTATAGAGAGACATCAAACCCCCTTTGCATGACAAATTTTAAAAAATAATATAAGTGTTTGCTTAATTAATACAGTATCTCAAAATCATGTTAACAACTCTCCTCATATAATCCTACGTAAGAAGGGTCCTTTTAGGTTAGAATCTTAATCTTTGTGCCCTTTAGAATATGTGTAAAAATATACAGGGGTGGAATCTATACCATTTCTAGTTTTCTACCAATAAGAATAAGGGTAAACAAAATTGCACTCTTTGTCACAGGCATTGTACATGTAAATGTAAATATTACCAATTTTATGGAACGGAGGGAGGGATACATAAGTCAACCGTTTATGAAACTATTCGTAATTAACCCCGTAAATCTCGTGGTTGACTTGACGATGCTGTCTTAGTGGTATAGTTGTTAATCATAGTGGCAGATATTGACTTGAATCATATTAAAAGTCGTCTTGCTTTGGGAAATTAAAAGTTTTCGCTTGTAATAAAAGAGGAAATAAGGCAAGCAACAGAAAGGCCTTGCAAGACCCAATACGGATCTTGAATGACTAATCTGAGCCGCTTAAGAATTTTAGAAATACATTTCGAGTGGTCCCGTTAAAAACCAGTTCCATCCGATATGTTTAAATACCCGATCCAAACTTTCATTTAAAATATCTTTGTGGAAAATCAAGTCAATTGGAATGAGTATATGATATTTTTTGGGGGATAATTAGGTGCCAAGATCATCTTACGCGTATTTTGATTAATCCTAGAAGACTATAAATTCACCGTCTATTTGCAGGGCCCCACTTAAAAGCCAGAGCCATTGCTTCGATGAATGTATATGACCGAATGAAATTAATTTTGAAATGAAATCCCAAAATCATAAGTTTTGCCTTCTATTTTTCGAGAATAATATAGGTTTGGTAAAAATGAGATCCATCAGTTATTGCCAACCGCAAAAAGGAAACACATCTTTCTTAATTATCATGGATTACATATTCGAAGAGTTTTGATCCCAACTATAAATTATAGAAGGCTCACATATTTTTGTTGGAGTGCAGAACAAAAATAAGATAAACAGTTCAGATCATACCAATAAGTCTGAAATAGGTCTCAATAACACAGTACGCTACTGTATTCCAACTCATAGCAGTGAGAGAGATCCCATTTTTTTTAGAAAGAAAAAAAAAAAGTGAGAATATAGTGGAGTGGTCCTTTAGGAATACATACACACTACCTATATTCATTGATTTATAATTTTCAAAAGCATTTGTTTGCCGGTCGCAAGAAGCGTAACGGTCACATTCACCCCTTTGGAAAACGGAGGCCAAGAGTAGCATTTGCTGTTCTAGCTTCTTCGTGAATACCAAGGGTAAAGTTGGAAAAAAGAGACAAGGAGTGATGACCTTTTTCTATCTATTGAACAGTTTTGATCCCAACTTTAGTTTAGAGGGTGTATTGACTTTGGTTACTACGAAGACTCCAAATCCGTTTATCTCCGTATAGTATTTTGTTAGTGATTTTTGCATTCTAATCCTAATGCACTCCCTGTTCAAAAAAATTATTCATTTTATCGGTCTTTATTGACACGAAGTTTTATGATTGCTCTTCATGAGTGAAGTTAAAATGCAAGAGGAGTTTAATAATTTCACATAAATAAAGACAAAAAAAATATAGTTCACGATTGGGAGTTTAATAATTTCACATAAATAAAGACAAAAAAATATAGTTCACGATTGGGAGTTTAATAATTTCACATAAAATAAAGATAAAAAAAAAAAAAAAGAGTTCACGATGATAAAAGAGGGTGCAAAAAACATTTCCTTTGGATATTTGTTACTATAAAATAGAAAAAGCAAAGTGTGACATGAAATTTTAAGCATGGGTGGGCAAAAACTGAAGAAAGCTAAGAGGTTTTGGTTTCTCTTCAGTTCATACGTGGAATAGAAATCTTCATTTCACTGTGTCAGGCCGAATTAGTATCCTCAAATGTGACTTCTATTTTGTAAATCCTGATCAGGATCATTTTTATCCTGATAAGTTTTTTATTTTAGGATGTGCACGCAACACGTCCTATAGACTCTACAAGAAGCCGCGGCTATCCTATTTTGATGCTCGAGTCGAGCCAATCATGTTAAAGGTCCATAATTTACCAGTAAAAAAAGATAGATTAATTAGAAATCATAAACCTTCATAATTCAGATCTGGCAACAAAGAGCCATCACTATCCTTCGGATAAAAACTTGTTACGTGGGCCTTTTATAATTAGTTGAGAACGGGTTTAAAATGTCGCAAATAGTTGTATTGCGATTGAGAAAGTAGGGGAAATAAGGTGGAGGAAAAATTAGTCAAATTTGAAACGGTTAGTTCTAAAATAAAACCAATGACTAGTAGAAACAGTCTTAAAATTTGGCAAAAATAATTTTTTGGCGCCAAAATATGGAATTGAGTATACTAATTTTCCATCTAGTATTGGGCATAACGGGGATATGAGGCTAACATACTTGAATTTCTACTAATTTGTTTAAGAGAAAAGATAGATACACTAACACTTATACCAACAATTACACAGTTGTCAAGGATTCTACCCAAGAATATGGGATTGATTATGAAGAGACTTTTGCCCTAGCTCGTCTTATCTCAGTGGATCCCACATATTTCACGTGGGAGACTTTGTGCAATTATTGGTATGAATGTTAGTGCATGTAGCAAAAGTGTTTGTTTAAAAATAAAATTACCACGGCTTATTTTGGGTAACACACTAACACCCGAGAATCATCGCTTTGTTTGGTTGATAATTTTGAGAAGAATATTTTGATAAATATTTTTGAGATAGTGTTTGGATACGTTTTTGAAAAAAGTAATAATTAAAGAGAGATGTAATAATTAAAGAGAGATAGAGAGATAAATAAGAATAATGATTGGAGAGAAGAGTATGAATAGATAAAGAAATATGATTAATGATTACAGAGATAAGAGATGGGAAAAGAATCTTTCTGAATTTTTTTTTGAACATATGAAATGAACACAGTGCATACTTTTTGGGTCTCGAAAGAGCATCCAAAAGGGAAAAGGCCCAAAATGAACATCCGGCCTCTATATCCAATCAAGTAATCAACAGTAACAATGAGTATTTCCACAATTTCTTTACAAATTTAGATTTGAATTAATAGTATTTAATGTCTTTGTGATTACAAAAATCTCAATAATTAGGCTGAGTTTGTCGTAAAGTTTTATGAGAAATTCTATAAAAGTCATCCGGATGATTTCATAAAATTTCTCATTTTAGCATGTTGATTTTATGAGAAATTTCATAAAAATTATCTAGACAATTTTAGGCTAAATCAGGCTTAAGTTTATTTTGGCTAAAAAAGTTAAGCATATTTTTTTGTTTTTGACTTATTAGGGAGAAAAGCAGAAAACTTTTTAATTTATTTTGGCCTAAAATTCTATACAAGTTACTTATTAGCTCAAAATAAATACTCCATTTTCTGATACTAAAAAAACAAAAAACATGGAGTACTTAGTTTTGGAAGAGGGCATCTGTAGTGTAGTGCAATGCTACACTACAGGGTTGTAGTCCGAGCCGTTGATCGCACAATCAACGGATCAAATTTCATCTTAATACTTGCATGATTCAAGTCATTCATTGACGAGATCAAATCCGAGTCTTTCATTACCGAAATCAATGACTTATATACCGCACTATAAGATTTTAGTGCGACCGTGCACTACAGGATCCGGATCCCTTGGCTTTTTAGGCCGGAATAATAAGCCTTAAATCTCAATCTTTAAGGATATTTTGATTATTTTCTCATACTACGACCGTACGACGTAATAATACACAGTTGGCTCCTCCGTTAAAGTTCCTACTTTTGAGTTCGCTCAGACCCGCAACTCTCTCTCTCTCTCTCTCTCTCTCTCTCTCTCTCTCTCTCATTTTCTTTCTGCCTCGACATTTTCTACTTCGGAGTGAACTCATTGGAAAGTCCAGTGGAAGGTTAGGGTTCTCATTTTTCTTGACTTTAACACCCTGTTTTTGTTTTTTTCTGCGTCTTGGTTTACTTTGGTTTTGGTTTCCTGAATATGTTGCTGATAAATGATAATTTCTTCGATTGGTTCTGTTTTTGAAACTCATTTGGGTAACTGGGTTTCTGTAGTTGGGTTTCTCTTATGCTTCAGTTCAAATCCTACTTGCATTCTCTGTTTTGAATTTGCTTTGAACTTTTGAGAGTTCTATTTACTTTATTCTCCAAATCTGACTAGTGGGTTTGTTTTCTCCCCCTTATTCTCTCACATTTTCCCGATATACTCGATTTTCTTTGGAAGTTTCAGTTTTTACGAGTATAAACTACAAACGGAAGTAAAGTTGAAACTTTTTGTCAATTCAAATGGTGTTTGAACATGTGGGATTCGTTTTGTTTAAACTATTGTCTCGCATTTGCTTCGAGATTTTGATTATCTGGGGTTTTCCAGGTCTTGTGAGAGACAGATTTTGATTATAAAAGGTAGTAAATGATTGAGTGTTTGGTTATGAGGTGGCCGCCGTTCAAAATGGGCCGTACAAATTGGGAGAGACTTGTCTGGATTTTCTTTGGGCTGATAGCAGTTTTCTCAGTGCCTTTGTGCCGTGGAACTACAGACCTTCGCGATGGTAAATCAAAAGCACTCTTATTTCCTTTTTTTGCTTTATTCGGCTTATTTATCTTTCAAAAAATTATTCAATGCCTTATGCCCGTGTCCGGGACCCGTCTGCCACACATTTGGTGGGGCCGAAGTACCAATGTGTCTTAGAGAAAGCGTGCTGAATAACCTCCTGTCTTACTAGCTGACCTGTTGTGGAGCCATTTGGTTTTTTACAGGGCAGTCCAACTCGCTAATCTTATAGGACCCGCCAAACTGATCATCCATGCTAGAAATCAGATTTTGATCAAATATCAGTAACCGCAAAGTTAGATAATGTTGATCATAAAAGAAATGGATGGTCTATTTTTGGAATCATAAGTGCCCTTCATGTTTGTAAGATGGGTGTTGCCGATTGTGTTGCTACCAAATTCTTTGTATGAATGATCTTCCAGTTCCCGAATTGTAGCATGAACTGCTGCGATCGCCTATATGAATCCAGTGTGGGTCCACAGCTGCCAAGTGCCAACTGGCTGGTCGAATCCCAATGATGGGACTGTGGAGCAGATAATTTATGAAATCTTATTTCACTATATTTAGTTTTTCGTTCCAGTGTATTTGATCTAAAAGCACATGAAGAATGTAGTGCTTACCTTTGTTAGTTCGGCATTTTCTTTTCCAGCTTTCTTTTGTTTAGTTCCATTTCTGGACTCAATGGGATGTATGTGAAGTTTCCCATTATCTGCTTAATCAGTTTTATATTTCGTTTTTCAGTTGTTGCAATAAATAGTTTATATGCTGCTCTGGGCTTCCCACTTCTTCCTGGGTGGAGTCTGTTAGGTGGAGACCCATGTGGAGATGGTTGGCAAGGTGTACAATGTGTCAATGCCAACATAACTGGAATGTACGGTACCCATTTCAGTATCTTATATCCATTGTTGCATATTATAGCTAGACCCCTTAGCGATTTTGATTGACAGAGTTCTCAATGGCGCGAATTTGGGAGGTGAACTGAGCACCAACTTAGGAGAATTCACTTCTATTATACAAATGTAAGTACTATCTAATGAGCATATCATTGTATTTGCTTCAAACTTCGTGACTGTGGATGTGGGCTACGAGATGAGGTTCGTAGTCAAGCATTCAGGTCATGGGTACCTGGATTTGGACCATTTGATAGCAGCTGCCGTTGGTAGGAATCTTTTTCAAATATATAACATATGTGGGTGTGTCTGTGTGTTTTCCATTGTTTTGGAGCATAATGTCCTTGGAAGTTTGTTTACTTGTTGCTAGATTGACCCCCTTTTGTAGAGGTAGAAGCAGTAATTCATATTGCCATGCATAATGAGTTTCTCTTAGTTTTGAAACTTCGTTGATGTGGATTTAATGGCTCGATCAATTTCTAATTTTGTTGTATACTACTTAATGAGCCAGAGATCTGAGCAACAACCGTATTGGAGGTAGTATTCCAGCCAACTTGCCCATTACCATCAGAAGCTTGTACGTTTCTATCTTTATGGTCCATTCGTCTCTATTTGATAATCTAATTTTTCACATTGCCTTGATTTGTTTTTGTTCCTTTGGCAATTAGTTTTCTTTCAGGTAACCAATTCACTGGAAGCATCCCGGACACTTTGTCAACGTTAGGTCAATTGTCAGACTTGTAAGTTTTAGCATTTGTGTGTACATTTGACTTAATAAGTTTTAGAAATTCATGTTGCTTTCATATACAACAACAATTATTTCCATGTAATCCCCAATCAATGGGGGTATGGGGAGGGGAGGACTAGAGACAAACCTAACCTTTTGCATTATTTGCACAAAGTGGTAGCTCTCAGAAAATTTTACCACTGAGTTAGCAGCCCCGCTAATCCAGAGGGCAGGCCTAGAGACCTGATTCAATTTATGTGCTCATTACCTTCATTCAAATTCAGAGCATAAGTAACCATAACATCACTTCGAATCCAATTTTTTTATTTTGACGGTTTTTGCTTTTGCCTCAGGTCATTGAATAGTAACCATCTCACTGGGGGAATCCCAGATGCCTTTCAATCACTTACGGGATTGATAAATTTGTAGGGTATCCCTTTCATTTTCTAAGTGTCACTAACTGCTACCAGGTTAGGGTTGGTTCTGATTATTTATTGCTCTGCAGGGATCTTTCCAGTAACAACTTGAGCAGTAAACTACCTCCTTCCATGGGGAACTTGTCGTCTCTCGCTACACTGTCAGTAATTGTTTACATAAAGTTCATTAATGTTCAATTTATCTTGATCAATTACAGAAACATGTTTGGATGCAGGCACTTGCAAAACAATCAACTTGTAGGAACTCTTAATGTGTTACAAGATCTTCACCTAATAGATCTGTAATCTTCTTCCCTCTGTTCTGACTTCATGCTTGTAATTTGAATTCAAAAATTGACAGGACTATGATTTTCCTTCTGCAGCCCATAAACTATTTTTTGTTCTTGAATAGGAACATTGAAAACAACCAGTTCTCTGGCCCAATACCGGATAAGTTGCTGAACATTCCAAATTTCAGGCGAGGGCTTAGTTTACCTTACTACATTTTTATATACTGAGTGGATTTCGTTTTATGTACTATGACTAGTCATGAATCTTTGTTCCATGTAAGTTTTATTTAGGATTCTCTTACACAATAAATTTGTTGTGCCAACGCTTCCCTAGAGTCCTTTACTCTATTTGACCTACCTTTTCTCACCAATGTCGTAGTTCCGCAACTAAGTTACAAAAATACATCCATTACTAGTATATTCTGCTTGCAATAGTCCAGATTATCATGTTAGGTACTATCATCACTTTGCTTCTGTTTAAGTTGGTACTGCATGGATGATTCCTAACGTTTTATGTAAGGATAATGGTGGTGGTTTACATTAAAATTGGATTTCCTCATGAATTTTAGCATGTGGAGTTACTTACTTGAATTTGATTTTTTTTTTTTTTTTTGGGTAATGTAGCTTGAAATTAAAAGGGGTTAAGCGAATATACAGCCTACAAGGGGCATACCCCAGGAAGGACAAAACAAAATAAAGAAAAGAAAAGAAAATTGCGTACTCCCCAGCACAACCCGCCGGGGTGGGAAAATAGGATGCCCTTGCACAACCCGCAAGGATAGGAATAAGCACGAATAAACAGTGCAAAGGCTGACCAAAATTTTGGGTAATTTAGCTACTGCTGTGGCATTACATATGGACCAGGTAATTGTTGTCCCACTTGATGGGCACAAGGCCAACATTTCTGTTCCATAATGATATGGGTACAATGGTTCACCGCTGGGAATCGAAGTATATTGAGAGGCCCCACCAAGGCTGCTTTTCGAGAAAGTAATCTGGCACCGCAATGCGTGTATTAGCTGTTACCATGTCTTCATCCTCCCTATGCATGTATTTGATGAAGAAAGGACATAAGTCCTTTACTTTTAATTACAAACGGACAGATTAGGCCCACATAGGAGTACCAAAACGTTTGAATACATCCCATAACCAGCTGTGGGCCCAAAAATTTAAAAACCCAATTTACGTAAAACAGACCGTGGGACAGAGCACTTTTGAAAAATCCCACTTTCTTGATGCAAATTTTTGACCAAATTTGCGTGTAATGACCCTAAAAAAAAGGCCCCACTCTTCAACAGATTCTTGACTTGGGGTGGGTGGCCCCACTCTTCAGCCCTTGTACTGATCCATCGACCAATTGATATCTCACTTTCTCTCCAAAATAAATTAATTCTTTGGATGCAAAAGAGAAATAGGAGGAACAGCTGTTTGATGTAGTCTGCACCGAATGGACAGGCTTGGGGCATGTAAAACATAACCCATTTACTAAAGCAGAGTGAGTCTCACTCTCCTCTTTTACATTTGATTACAGATTCCCAGGACAACCAAGAGGATACCCCACCTTAACCCAGCTCTAACATATGCATATGAGAAATGAAGACCCCTCCTGTGAGCCCACCTTAACAACCAGAACCGGATGTGGTATTACCCTCACTGCCGTGCCACTAACAACACCTAACAGGAGGAACTAAGCTGTCGCAGTAGCGTCTGTTTGGAGGATGGACTCCGGAATCCCAAACGCCTCTATGTTAAGCAAATCAGGTGATTCATGGTGGAAGTTGTTACCTGTTTCAATGGTCTTCTGAACAGACTCAAGGAGATAGAGCTCCATCCAGTGAATGAGCTCCATGGATTGAATGCCATCAAAAGATGGGATGTGGAGCTTTGTCGCAGTAGCACCAGCCCTCTTCTTGTTGTTTACCCATGTTGAAACTGGGTTTATCCACCGCATGGGCTGCTGAATAATTGGGGAAACCGAACCCCTATAGAAAGACCTCCATCTTAATTTTGGAAGGAACCCACCAGATCCCCTTTTGAAAGGGAAACCCAATAATTAACGTGATTTTCCAGCCCCACAAGGAACTGAAAGTGTGATAGGAGTGACTGAAATCTGCTCCCATGATAAAACCAAACAGAAGTTTGGTAGCAATTTGTAGTTCAATCTCTTTTACGGACTGAATGTCTGGACTCCAAAGTATTCGGGCCAAACATACAAGGGTGTGGAATGTGTCTAGTCTGTTGTGTTTCCAGTAAAATGAACGCAAGTTGAGATTACCATGAACAAGTCAGAGTTCCGCATATTATTGTAAAATTCACATGGAAAATTTATCTTATGCTAAGAATTTGTAATAAATAAAGACTGATATCAGTAAGTACGTTTAGCTGATCTTTCTTGATGTACTTTGGCATTGGAATTAGAAGAATCTGATGCTTAGACACGTAGCCTGCGTTGCACTATCAAGCATTCATATCTTTATTTTTTGGGTGCCACATTCCTACCATGAATAAAATTTCCTTTCAAAGTGGTTCTTTTATTCATGTATTTGGATTGTGCATGTTATTTTTTAACTGGCTTGTTCCTTTTCAATTACATGGTATTACGGTCATGCATTTCGATTACATGTTTTTTTTGTTATGTGTTTCATTACATGATGCTGTTTTTAGCTTTCTTGTTCCTTTTGAATTACCTGGTATTTTTGCCATGCATTTAGATGTCAAGGTAATTATTTTAAGTTTCTTGTTCCTTTTAGTAACATTAAATTTACTGTGCAGAAGAACTGGAAACCCCTTCAACACTAGTGTTATCCCATCACCCCCTCCCCCTGCCTTGCCTCCTTTGTTGGTCCCATCGGGTGCTCCATCTCCATTGGGTGCTCCATCTCCTCAATTGACTCCAGGAAAACAGGCTTTTGGACCATCGGTACCCATAACACAAAATTCTCCAACAGGAGGAAACTCTTTGACAGCTAAAAGGGTCACTTGGATAGCTATTGCAGGCCTTCTAGTGTGTATTGTGCTTGCCTTAGGACTCTGCCTTTGTATGTCTAGATGCTCCAAAAGAAGTCAACCAGCCAGTGAAATTGCCAAGAGTCGTGAAATGGATGCATATAGTTACCCCAAAGAGAAGCCTAAGATTGACGAATCATTCTCAAAGTTATATAGCCCTGCAGAGAAAGGTATTTTCATTTTCAAACCTTTGCTTATTTTTACTTGTTCAAGACTAAATATTCTCCTTAGGTGGTTTTGTTATGGGTGGCCGCCCTCCATCCCTCACTGTGAGTACTTTCCATTTTGAGATGTCATCTTTGCAAAATCAAAGAAAAGTTAGTAAATTTTCCAGACTTTCCAAATAGGACTGACATTGTGGAACAAAGGGAACACACACACACACACACATAAACATATCATATTTTCCTCGTTATTTTCTTTCTTGTCAATGTTTCTCATTTTTCTTGGCGACTGATCCTCTGAGGTTTGTGAGCAGGTTATAGTGATGTAGGTTTGAGGTCACCTATTGGACATGGAAAAGATTATGAAAGAAGTTGTTTAAGGATAAAACCGGAGGCTGGAAACAAGAATATGAAGACAACGACTTCAATGTCAAAGCACAAGAAAGATCATGAGATAGATATGACAGTGTTGGATGTAGATATTCTTTCCCAGCCACCACCCCCACCTCCTCCCCCATTTCTTTCGGTTGACAAGGTTACTGTGAACCCAATTCTTCCCCCTGTAACCATGACAAGGCTGTCTAACAGGACGCCAAACTCTGTAAGGTCCTTCACCATTGCATCACTTCAACAATGTACCAGTAGCTTTTCTCAAGAAAACCTTATTGGAGGCGGCATGCTTGGGACCGTATACAGAGCTGAACTTCCTACTGGAAAGGTAACATTCTTCTGACTAGAAGTTAGACTGATTTGATGTTAATGGAATAACCTTCATGCTTAATGCACAATGTTGATAGCATTATCTCCTTCTGGTGCAAGTTCAATGATTCCTTTGAGGAGTTCACATTTCCTCCCCACTTACGTTTTTTTTTTTTTTGCTAGCATATGTTTAGTTGTTTACTTCATTTGTTTATTGTATAATGTTCACATCTCAATGGCTGGTTGTTGAAGATCCAAAAGTATGGCAAACAACTAGTAAGATCATGAGATAGATATGACAGTGTTGTATACGGTATGATAAGTGTGAAAAGTGTATTGATGTTTGTAAATCTTTTGGCCTTTATTTGAACCATAACTATGCTAACTGCTGGCCATTATTTATGTTCCCTCACAAGTTCGTAGTTTTAGTTTCTCAAGCTTCTATGTGCTTTGGAAAAAATTGATCACTAAATCTAGCGATACATGAGGAAAAGCCTGCAAAACAGCTAAAATACGTTAGAGCCTTTAAGTTTAAACAACCATTTTGTGGCTGTGGAGTTGAAAAATTATTTTGATGAGAAGCTTAATAATAACCCACCAACACAAATACCATTGAATTTCTAGGCACAGAATGTCCTGACTGATTTTTTTTCCTTCCATGATCTTTAGCTCCTAGCGGTCAAGAAACTCGATGCTGCAGTTTCCAGGAAGCAGAGCAATGAAGATTTTCTTGAGCTGGTGTCGACTGTCTCCAAGCTTCAACACCCTAATGTAGTTGAGCTTGTGGGTTATTGTGCTGAACATGGGCAACAACTACTTGTGTATGAGTATTGCAAAACTGGAACGCTTCATGAAGCATTGCATTTGGATGATCAAATCCATAAGAAGCTATCATGGAACACTCGCATCCGCTTGGCTCTTGGAGCTGCGAGAGCCTTGGAGTAAGTAGAGGGATTATCATTCATTTAACTAAATATAGATGTCAACTACCTTAGTTTATCAATTTTGTAATCGGCTTTTTTTGTCTTTGCAGAACTTGTTTTTAGCTTTTGGTCTCTCTGTTTTTTAGTTGGATTCTTCTCATCGAGACGAAACGGAAAAGCATAAAATTTTGAACTAAAACCGAAAATGTGCAAAAAAGATAAAAACAAGTCAATTTGGTCTTGACAGTCCAAACTTAGAAACCATTACCATTGGAGTTGTATATTGTTTCTGAACGGGTTTCTTTTGGTTTCTTGATGAAGGTATCTTCATGAAGTTTGTCAACCAGCCATTGTGCATAAAAATTTCAAGTCTGCCAATATCCTCCTTGATGATAAGCTTGTAGTACAAGTATCAGATTGTGGTTTGGCTCCTTTAATATCAGCTTCCTACATGAGTCAGGTAATTGCATTAGCCTTATAAATTGGATTGGTGATTTTGTTAGAATCTAAAGCTTTGCGTTGAATTTGTACTATTGTTTGGTTCTTGGCTTACTCTTTTCTTGGGCTTACGTATTGAGGACCATGAATTTTGCATTCTAATTTTTGTTCTGACCGTCCTAAACTTTTTGCATTCTAATTTTTGTTGGCCTTGGGCCCCTAAAAAGCAGGCCCAAAAAGTAAAGCAACCGAGATTCGCAAGGACAAGTTTTGTTTAACCTCGTGGAATACATATAGGGACCCGTTTTCTAGGTTCGCCTTGGACCCCTAAAAAGTCACAGCCGGCCTTGTCTTGTCTTCTATTTGCTTATTTAGGTGGTTTGTTTTTGTTCTCAGTTAATTTTGTGTGACAGAGCAAAAAATGCTTAGAGCATATTGCTTCCACAAACTGCTGCACCATTTGAGACCTTGGAGTGTACGAATGCATTGGACATACTTTTATAAGCTAGGAAAGCATTGAATTAAAGGCAAACAGAAACAAGGTCCATTAGGAAGAGCAATGTACATCAAATCAGCATGATGCAAAAAATAATAATTAATTGAGCTACGGTGCTGACATCAGTACATTCATCAGATGTCAGGTTGTGGCTACGGTGCCCCTGAGGTTGAGTTAGGGAGTTATACCAGCAAGAGTGATGTCTTCAGCTTTGGAGTGGTTATGTTGGAGATCTTGACAGGGCGAAAATCTCATGACAGGTCTGTGATCCCTTTAATTTATCACAATACTCCTGTGGTTGTTAGTATGATCTTGTTAATTTACTCTCACCTCTGCTAAAGTTGAGTAACGGATAGTTAAACCATTATTCAACTGCATAAACCAAAGCGTTGTTCATTTTGAAAAACTCAAATGTTTAGGTCGCGGCCTCGTGGGGAGCAATATCTAGTTAGATGGGCAATTACTCAACTTCATGATATAGAAGCACTATCAAGGATGGTTGATCCTTCTTTAAATGGAGCCTATCCTTCAAAGTCTTTATCACGCTTCGCTGATATAATTTCCCTATGTCTTCAGGTAAATATTTCCTCTCCCCTCTCCCACCCCCAATTTACATCTTTAATCTTCTGTTCTTCAACTTCAAGTTTTCAGAAAGTTCTGTTCTTGGAAGAGGCATTCCCTTGGCTCATTATTAAAGGGATGAATTTTTTTCATTTTCCAGGACGAGACCAAATTTTTTGTCCATATAAGTTGGTGTGTCAAAATCTTAAGAACAATGTCCTAAACTTGAAGTTTTCTTCCTCTGTAAGGGATAAAAATGACAAATTATTTGGGGAATAGTAGATTTCTTAAGATGTCAGAAAAAATGTTATGCAGAAGATTTAAATTATTTTCGGTATGTGCATGGACCATTTGTCATCGAGTTTCCTATATGTGCTTTTAAGTTTTTACAAACATGGAGTTTGCAATGTAAAGGAAAAAAGAAGTTGCAGGACTCTAGTACCTCAATAAGGCTCCAAAACTGAGGCAGACATTCATGTTGATATATATGGACTTATGGGAACAGGTTCATATACATAAAGTGATGAGAGGAAGTCTAAAGTTTCACACGAGTTATATGTATATTTTCTGGTTATTCTCTTTCCAGAATCTAGTTCTACCATGTTATATGGACCTGGGTATATGTTCCACATGGAGGCATTTCTAGTAAGGGCTCCCTTGTATAAGCTACGGTGCGGGATTTTTCGTTCGAGATCGAATTTTGATGATCCGGACTGCTAGTTGTTTTTAAAATGCATTTTTAAGGTCCAACGTGAGGATTCGTAAAAAAAAATAATAATAAAAAAAATAAAAAAAACCGTTCCAGATCGAATTTCGATGATCCGAACTGCTAGTTGTTTTTAAAATGTATTTTTAAGGTCCAACGTGAGGATTCATAAAAAAAAAAAAAAATACCCAGAAGGGCTTGATCCGAGCAGTTTTTGATATAAAAAAAATGTACATATATACATTTTATCGAAAACGGCTTGGATCAAGCCTTTCTGGGTATTTGTTTTTTACTAATCATCTTGTTAGATTTTTAAAACATGTTTTAACCACATCTAATAGTTTGGATCGTTGAAAGTAGATCAGATCCCGAACAAAAAATCCCGCACCGTAGAAAGTAAGGGAGCCCTTATTGGATATTTGTTGTGCTCCACATAAGGTTATGTTTATATGAATCGAATCTTCCAGTTTACGGTCAGGGATATGGAGATACTGTAAAGTATTCAAAGTTATAATACAGATACATGTTTTGTTTAGTGCTAGTAGAATTTAGATCAAATATGTCAAGCTGGATGTCAGTCATAAATATGTCTCCAAGATGAATATCCAACTAAAAATTAGTTTCCCAGGGTAATGTGCAAATAGCAATGTTAGACTTTTCGAGGAGTCATGTAACATAGATGTAGATTATGAGTTTAGGAAACAGAAGGATTCTACATGATGGTGCGCAGCGTTTCTTTCACTTGGTTTAATTTTTTCTTGCTTCGCTTGATGTTTGTTATGTCAAAGAGAACCATCTCTTTTAATATCCTATCTTCTTCTGTAGCCTGAGCCAGAGTTTAGGCCACCAATGTCCGAAATTGTTCAGAACCTTATACAAATGATTTAGCAAAATCCCTCACCAAAGACAGCAATGGAATTGAAGTCAACTACGCGAGGGGAACTCTAGATGTTAAATTATGGTGATTCTGAGGCCCTCTCAAAACCAGTTGGTTGCTTGTAATTTATGTGGTATAACCTTAATTTTCAATTAATTCTTTGTATGGTTAGTTATTCCTCATCCGGTTTGTAGAATGGCAAACTGTAATATATTTAAATTGCCGTGTTCTCACATTATTCTGTGTGTTCGTTTATATGTCGTGGTTTTGAAGTTTTGTATTTGCAAAACCTGGCTATATGCTGAATTCAATGTATGTTATAGGATTCTTCCCCTATTCCTCATTCAGTTTGTTGCAAGACTTGATATCCTGTTCATTTCGAGTCCTGGGATTTCTTCCCCTATTCATGTGTGGCATTTCCAGAATTTGTTTCAATTTTTCGATGTACTGAAGTGATCTGAAACTTTGTTGAATATATTATCGATATTGGTGGGGCGCGTTTTCCAACAATATAGTCTTGAAGTGTATTTTCAGGAGGGATCTGATTGAGAATAAGTGTTGGTGTCTGCGGTGAGGTTGCCTTCTGGGTCAGTTATTCTTTCTAGCCAACTAACTGGAGATCGAAACAGCAACATTAGTGCCCACCGGTCTGAAGTTGGACTGATGATGCTCCAATGCTTAGCTTTTCTTTGTACTTCATAGGAATAAAGAGCTCTATGAGGATTTCGTTCATCGTCCACCCTTACAATCAACGCGATGTTGGACTCGGATGAAGCCTATGACTACATACCCATTTTTCTCAATTCAATTCAGAAACGTTTTAGAAAAAAGATACTGGGAATTTTTTTTGCACAATTTTGAAAATATTTAATTTGCCACCTTACAACCAACACCACCATTGTGATCACAGAGAATTTTTTCATCCCACATACTTCACCACCACTAGTACCATACCGCAAACATTATCACTTAGACTTGGTTTTCTATTTGATTTTAGCAAATGAGTTTACCAGGTCCTAAAATTATAATTTTGAAATCAAAAAATGAAGTAGTTCCGTGTATTATTTTTCGATTTTTCCACACCAAATTAAAGTACTCCTCATGTACTTTAATTCGGTGTGAAAAAATCGAAAAATAATACACGGAACTATTTCATTTTTTGATTTCAAAAATAATACACGTAAATACTTTAAAAAATTTATTTGAAATATCATGATTTTAGCATCAGCTGAATTCATTTACTAAAATCATTGTTTATTTTAGCAACTGGGTTACTAAAATCAAATGGAAAACTTAGCCTTAATCTCCACGGTACCATATCTCCACCACCATCTCATTGCACTGGCACATAACCGCCATCGCTCTCAGGCCCGGCCCTAGGCCAAGGCCCAAGAGGCCAGGGTATCAAATTTTGGGCCAAAAAAAAGCACTAATCAAGAATAATTATAAATATTACTTTTTCTGCAAAATATTATTCAAATGGTAAGATGAATGTTTTCCGCCCTTTTTATTGAGTTTGAATCTTGTCCCAGCACTTTCTTTTTAAAGTGTTTATTTGTCAAAAAATTATTCGAATTTGTTTTCACGGTAGGAATTTGAAGCTACCACCATGTATTGAATGCGTGTCAAAGACAATTCAAGGAGACTTCTATAAAGCTGGAACGAGACTAAAATAGTTATATAGTTAAATTATTCCACCATTTTTGTTACAAATTGCTCCTTATTGTTGTTTAATTGTGAAAATATATAATGGCACTAGTTAATGATTGAGTCTAGGGAACACAAATAACATGGGCTGGCCCTAACCCCTCTACCGCACTATTACCGTCACTACCACCACACAATCACCATATCACTACTATTAAACCACTGCATCGATCACATCCACCGCCATGATGACTTCATCACTAGTACCACCACATATCCACCACCATCACTTAGTCACCACTACCACCACCGTCAAAAACTTCACCACCGTACCTCCACCACCATGACTTCACCACTGCCACCACCACTATCATTATTTCATGCTAATACCACCAGCACCACCCTTACCATAAAAATGACTGAGAATATTCTCCAAGTTATAATCCAAAATAGTTCCCTCACAACCTCCACTATCACAAAAACTCATTAAGAATATTCTTAATTCAAAAAGATTGCTCATTATTTTTGAATTGACAATATTCTCAATGTCAACCACCACCAAATCATATTGACAATATTCTCAATGCTAAAATTAATTGTCACCACTTCAAACCGCTGTTTCCATAGCCACCGAAAACATATTGAGAACTTTGTCAATCCGAAAGATTGATAACAATAACCACTCTATAGCTCCTGTTACTATCCATTCAAGAAAAATGTGCTCCCAGACTCAGAAATGTGAGTTTCTCAAATCCATCCAAAAGATGTCTCTAGTGAGACGATGGGATAAGCTTCATCGTCGAGAGAGAAACATCCCAGATCACTAGCTAAGGCCCCTAAATGACTGCTCAGTGCTAGATATGTCCATCATATTGTTCAATTATTGTACGTGAGGGACATGTAGCCGACATGCCAAATTAAATTTGGACCATAGAAGATTGCTGTAATTTTCTTTCACACGAAAAAAGGTACGGTCTCTGTGTAGGAAATTTTAATCTTGCTTTTGGTAGGACAGAAAAAAAAAACAAAAAAAACAAAAAAAAAAAACAAAAGGCTACTGCATAACCCTAGTTTTCTACACCAGGAAGTGATCTAGGATACTCCCCTGCATTGCAAGCCAACCTTGTTGCCAAATATCTCGTATCGAAGTGTACATCTATGTTTATTGATCTTGATTTACCACCTTTCCCCAAATCTCCTTTGACACCAAGAGGTACAATGTGTTTTGAAGATCATATTACCAAACAAACCAAGTAAACCACACGTACGCGTCTCACGATTCTTTAGGCATAAGCTGCCATAAGAAAATAATGACGACCGGTTTGAAAGAACCATCACCGGATAGAAAGTAAAGAAAACTACATATTGTAAACTGTCATACATATATAATTTGAATAAAGACAAAATGAATAATCCAATAATTCGGATTATGGATTATTTGCCAAAGGAGATAGTTTACCACCTTTCCCCAAATCTCCTTTGACACCAAGAGGTATTTTGAAGATCACATTACCAAACAAACCAAGTAAACCACACGCGTGTCACGATTCTTTAGGCATAAGCTGCCATATGAAAATAACAACGACCGGTTTGAAAGAACCATCCGGATAGAAAGTAAAGAAAGCTAAATACTGTAAACTGCCATACATAATTTGAAGGAGTTGTAGATAATTTAGATACAAGAAACTGTCCAGGAGTAGACAATAAGCAAATATGCAGTAGTCAATGAGCAAGTATGTACCTGTGTGGATAGATTTTGGATCAACATACGGGGTTCGTAAGAAAGATGAACACTGGCCTAGATAGCAATGCCATTCAATACTATTGGAGTCCAATACCCTTCAAAACTCAAGAAAATAATAAGAGAGACAAAGAGGAGCAAACCACAAGGCCTTAGAAACCTTAGACTGGATGTCAGGGATCCATCAAAAACCTATCCCTATTTCTTTTTATAATAAGCGGTGAGAAAATACAAGTATGAAATACAGCAAACTGGAAACAAAGTCCACAATCATTATAAACCCGTCCCAACTAATATTCCCATGGGGATAAATAAGCAAATAATCCAACAAAAATAAGGGGAATAACATCCACACCCAGGTCGGGATATCCGAATTCCTGACCTCCTAAAGAGATGCAAAAATCCTGGCTAACTCAGTTAATTAGTAGCTCCAACGTACATTCTTAGCAAGGACACGTCTGAAAGGAGTTCTTGGGGTTAATCAGTTGGCCATTTGCTGGCTTTTTTTTCCGTTTGGTTTATTTTTAATTTAATTTGAAGAGACGTAGCACAAAGCTGAATATAATTTGCAAAATTGATGCTATATGATTAATTGAAATAATAGCCGGTACTGAACACATTATCTAGGAGCTTTTTAACATAACAAAAACAATTATTATAAAGCGAAAGGTATGTTATTTCTGCGAAGTGTTTTTTTTTTTTTTTCCCTCCTGCTAAGTACTACAGAGAAATAAAGGTAAGCAACATTTGGCTCAATGTATAATGGAGATGGGAAAATGAATAAATGACTTTTAACATGCCTGTACTCCTTGTCATAAAAGGTGCATTATTATGTATTTTCCTGGACGATATGGTTCTAATATGTTCCTCCAATTAAATTAAATATTACTACTATGTTGTTCCATCCACTCAAATTTAGAACCTCCGAGCACCTAGATTTTTGGAGTAAAATTTTGGACCAAAATTTGGAAATAAAACAAGTGTGTTTTATCGAATACTTAAGGACAAGTTTTTGGTAAAGTAAATGAAAGCTTGGATCATCGAAGAGGAGCTCGATGCTTCACACAAGAGGAGTAATGCTAACTTACACTCTACGCAGGTGAACAAAGTTGCACTCGTGTTTATGAATACCAGACATAAATGATCGGTGAAATTGATTTATTCTAGAATAGGTAGACAATAGGTAGTCACCGTAGAATTCCCTCAAAAAAAAAATTTTTTTTTTTTTTTTGCATTTTTCTTTTTACAAAGAGAACTTTATCAATGAAGAAATGTGTTTCCTTTACAGTCCTGATATGAGAGTTGATAACATCACTTGGCATGATACAAATTTTCTCATTTCAATAACAATGGCAAAAGCCTCATAATGCTACAAATGGAAGAAATTCTCTACACGAAAAGTAAGCTCTCAGTTGTATACATCCATCAAAACATAGCAGCTAAACTTGTTGAGATAGAAGAACAAGAAGCCCTTGAGGGCCCACTAATATTTCATTGAGGAAACTGATCAAGCCAAACCAGACCACGGGAGTTACATCCACTCCTGCAAGAGGTGGAATCAACTTCCGGGTCGGGCTAAGAAGAGGTTCTGTCGGAGCAAAAGCTAATACATATGGAAACTTCTCAACTGGAAGCTTTGGGTACCAGGACATGACTATTCTCAAGATGAACAGAAACCCAAATGCTGAGAGGAAAGGACCTAGAAAACCTATAGCAAGCTTTGCTGTGGCAGGTTCCAAATCGGCAAGCACCAACCTGTGCATAAACTCAGATGCAGTTCGCGAGGTTTCAAGCACATCAATATTGAGAAATTGAGTTACTCCATTTTCTGCTGAGAGCTCAATTCCGGGAGGATTTTCTGCTGAGAGTTCAATTCCGGGAGGACTGATTACTCCAATGAAACTACATGTGCTACTGCATTTTGTGCTCCACACGGCCCGACTAGGGCTTCTTCTCGTGGGACACCTGACTTTGTCCTGAAAGAAAGAAATGAAGGAAATGGAACTAGTTTCATAAGAATAGCCATTGGAGTTTTATTTCACTAGTTGATATTAAACATTGAAATAGAACCCTGAAAATCTCTTGTTGTCTAAAATAAGAACGATTGTGCTACATAAGGAATATATTTAGGCCTCGTTTGATTCGTAGACTAAAATAGGTGGGATTGATAGTCCTAGTATTGATAGTCCAGGATTATTTATCCTGGGACTAATTTAGTACTGAATCACACACAATCCCTTGTTTGATTCAAGCAAGATTAACATCGGAATATTCTATGTTTCAGCCAAACCCATGTTTGGTTTCCTAGACTAAATTTTGGAATTAAGATAAGGATTATCCCTCTCTCTCTCTCTCTCTCTCTCTCAAACCAATTCCAACCAAATAAATTTTCAAATCAAATTTACAGTGAACCAAATATATCTACTTCAAGCAAATCGATCTGGTGAGAACAAAATTTCTAAACCAAATTTATAGTGAACCAAATCAAATTTACAGTGAACCAAATTTACAGTGAACCAAATCAAGCATCTTGTGAACCCAGTCTTAAATTTCTGAAGAACCCAAATCAAGCATCTCGTTCGAAAGGGGAAAGTGAAATAGATCAAGGCTTCAAATGAAAACTAAAAACAAAAGAGAAATCGGGAGGGAGAGGGAGAACAGTGATGTACCTGGTTCGATCTCTGGAAAAAATTGTTCTTCAATCTATTCTTGGGTTCCCAATTGTTGTTTCACAACGATGTACCTGCTCTTGGTTTGTGAATAATCGTTATTTAGTGGTGAAATGGGTTCCCAATTGCCGTTTTACAACGATGTACTTGCTCTTGGTTTACAACGATGTACCTGCTCTTCAATCTTATTCTCATTTGGGTAAAATGGTGGTATGGGTACAATTGGGGAAGAAGGCGAGAGAGAGGCGTGAATGGAGAAGGAGATGTTCCGTGGCAGTTTTGTAATATGTGGGGGTTTCAGTTTCGTGTGTTTTATCCGGGACTACACAGTCCCACACCCCCCCAGGTATTACACAATACCATACGTATTGAATTAAAATTGTACTAGGATTGCTATTCCCATGCGATTTTTCTAAACCAAACAAGGGATTATGGTTTTGTAGACTGAACTAGGAGAATCAGGAAATGAATGTCGCTCTGTCATTTAATACTAACTTGCAGAAGGTTGTACATAGAACTTCTAGCGGAGTTTTGGAAAGTGTGGGTGGGAACTTCCACATTTTAGTGAAGTGGATTCTTGTGACTAAAATGTGTCACAACAAAGGGATTGATGGCATTGTCCATTGCTTCTGGACATGATGTTTTACAAGTTTTACCCGGGCAAAATTACATTTGCAAAGAATAACTTCCCTCTCTTTTCTGTTTCTCCGGCGTTCTTAGGGACATCAAGTAAATTGACTAGTGGGTACTAAAATGTGCTCCTCAAATGCAGTCCTCTAGTGACCTTCAATGGGCTATACACAACACCTAGATTTGACAGGTACTCCAATGAGCGTCTAAGGCATGTGGTACGCGAATGAAATTCCACTTTGATTGATCAATATAGGACATCAAAGAGTGAAGCGAAGTCCCACATTGCCTGGGTACCAAAATAATAAGAAATATAAGCGCGAGGGCACTGTCAATTCATGAGCTAGCTTTTGGGATTGAGTTTTACCCAAGACCGTGTAACATGGTATCAGAGCTGGGTACCAGAGATGGGTAGAGTGTGTGTCTCTAGCCTGCATGCGGCAGGTATTGCCGAGTGTGCACGCTGCGCGTGAGGGAGGGTGTGAAGCGAAATCCACATCGCCTGGGCACCAAAGTAATATGAAATATAAGCATGAGGGCACCCTCACTTCATGAGCTAGTTTTTGGGGTTGAGTTCTACCCAAGACTATATAGCACAAAGATCCCAAGGCTTAAGAATAAGTGCTTACAATACTTTTATTAGACCCCAAAATCAGTAAGGACAAAAAGGATGGAAGAGGAAACTGGGGGCAAAATCCTCCTATTTCAAACTTTAAAATCCCCTTGCCACATGATAGGAAATCGTAAACAGACTATAGAGAAGGGAAATGTGATCCACAACTAAGAATATCACGCGAGATAGGTGTAACTTTACTTTGGTAACTGTTTTCAATTTTAAACAAACACGGAACAAATTGATTACCTTTAGGGAGATAGACTATATATGTGTGTGTGTGTGTGTGTGTGTGTGTGTGTGTGTGTGTCGATTCATGACTAATATTTCCGAAGGGAAATTTCAGATATTAATCACCAGAATTATATATGTGCACAGGAATTAACCACTATTCAAAATCCATATCATTGATATCAATTTCGAGGGCATTATAGTTGGACAAATTACGAGGCCAAGAGTGAGAGAAAGAGTACCTTAGCGGCGTTGAAAGCTTCTTCGGGTTTCTTGAGAGAGAGAGTCTTCTGTTTCTCGTCGAGAGAAACCGCCATTTTGACAACACGGCAGGTAGAGGATCGAGATGGTGATGATGAAGGGATGGAATTGGGCATTCGAGCGATTTTTGAAGGCCATGATAACCCTACCCCTGCTGCCGCCATTCTTGCCTCTTTCTCTCTCAAACCCCCAGCAGAGTTGAAGATAAAACGAACGGAATTATCTGCGATTTCTTGAAATTTCAAACCGGAACGAATTGATTACCTTTAAAAACCAAACGAACCCACACCGGTTCAGTTTGGTTCGGTATGATTCTGTTTCGTGCCATAATGACAGATGTGCCCTTGAAGCTTGAGGGATACGACGACTTGCTACACTGGTGCTACGCACTGCGAACATCTCCTACTAGTCTTCAAATCTTCAAAATATACCCCCTTTTCTTCAAAAATTTGTATTTTTGGAGGGACTCATCCTCCTTTATGTCAAATTCATTCTTCAAATCTATTTTGGTTTTTCAAATTTGAAGAACCAATTCTCCAAAAGAATGATGGGTTCCTCCAAAAAGTATAACATTATGAGCAAAATAAGACATAAATTACAAAATCTATTCTTGATATGTCACTTCGGTTCTTCATTTTGAACTAAAAACAATGTATTGGAGATGCTCTGAGAGCATCCATCATGGATAGGTTAAATAAGAGATTAAGAGTAATTTAAGGCAACTTGTTAAACATCTAGCTAGTAATGGGACATTTTTGCATGTAATGGAGATGTTGGCATAGTTTTCTAAAAAAATTTAGCAAATGAGTTCGGCAAATGTTAAAATCATGTTATTTCAAATAAAAAATTAAGTGTTTCCGTGTATTAAAAAATGATGCATTGAACCACTTCATTTTTTATTTCAAAATCATAATTTTAGCATTTGCTTAACTCATTTGCTAAAATTATGGTAATTTTAGCAACTGGCTTTTGGAAAACTATGCCTTAATATATGGGTTAAATCTAGCAAGTAATAAAATGTTGGCCAAAGCCATCCAAACTTGGGCTCCCCAACAAATTAAAACATTATTTAAGTTTCTTGATATTTATTAAGGGTGGTGTTAATGTCAAAACTGTATTTGTTAATGCCAAAATTGTAGTGCATAATAGGCTTGTATCTTATGCAAGGCTTGTAGTGCATAAAAGGCTTGTACACAAGCCTTGCATAAGATACAAGCCTTTTTATGCACTGCAATTTTGGCACAAATAAAAACGGTTTTGGCATTTCATTTCCCTTTATCAATATGTAATTTTCACCGATAGCAGAGAGCAATTTATCGATACTCAAATTTTTTAAGCCCTACAAATTTGATTCGTATGATCTATACATTATTGTTTGGAAAATAGACGGTTTGGATGATCAAGGTGGGACCAAGGTGAGCCCCATGCGCTTGCTTCTTTTTTTTAGTGTAGATACTGAGAAAAGAGAGGGGTGCGAACGCTGGAGGATCTACCCTTTTCTATGGGTATTCACTTGAACACCCACATCCATTTTTGGTACTCACTTGTCCTACTCGTAAATACAAGCCTGAGTCAATTTGCTATTATGTTGAACACCCATCCTACTTGTGTTTTAGAGTTTAAACACCTATCACAAGCTCACACATTCATTTTATGTGCTTATGTTAAATAGATAGGGACCAAAAGTATTGTAAGAGAGAGAAATTAGTTGAGTACTTAAATCAAGAATTAGTTGACTAGGGATGAAAATAATGAATGATTAACTTGAGGGACTAAAGGAGAATCTATGGACTGGTGAAGAACAAGGCAAACAGTACGGAAGACCTTTGGCAGGAATTCGTCACTCAAATTAGCGAGAGTCAAATGCGACTTCTCTCTAGAAAGAGTATTTCTCTCTCTAGAATCGCTCTTGAATCTCTCTAAAAGGTTCTCTCCAAATGAGGGGATAGTGCCTTATTTATAGGCCACTCGACCTCTCCTCTTGGCCGAGTGAACTAATAAAGTCCGGACACGTGTCGCACAAATAGTGCGTGAATATTCCTTCTGCACTGTTAGGTTGCAGCTGCGACACCCATGGGGAGGGTTTTGAGGGTGCTACTCTGCGAGTGCCCCTGCGAGTGTTACTCCGCAGGTGCCTCTCCACGACGAACACTTGTTCTTAGCCACCAAACCACAAAATCTCCAGTAATCCCGAGAACACGGCATGGTCAAGGTTTGTCTCAGTCTTTTCGTTGCCGCTATCAGGCACAATCAAGTCTTTACCTTGCCATCATCGTGTGAGCGGCATGGTCATGACCTCCCAAGTCATGCCAATACCACGACCAAGCCTCTAAATGGCATCCCCTTGGACCCTGCCAAGTCGGCCGAGGGCGAACTCATCGTCCGAGTCAGATCATTTTCAGAGGGCCGACGTCTCTCTTCGTCGTGTCCAAAATCTTAAGGGATCATAATCGATTCTTTCATCATCATCTCTCATCCGAGACTTGAATGGTATAGGTTGTGTCACCATCGGGTCGCCTCTTGATCAAGGCACCCTTGTCTGTCACTCGAAAATTTGGTAAGTATGGAAAAGTAACTTTTTTTGGGAAGTTTCGATTCGGCCAATAAAAAGGGCCGGTATTTGTTCCTTGAATTTTTCTAAGCACAATGGTATAATCGGATGCTCTTATTTAGTACGGCAAAGTTGTCTTTTCCCCTTTTTATTTGAAGAAAAATGTATCGTTTTTCGCCTTTGTGCTAAAAGTGGGGGGATGAGATTTTGATATGATTGGAATATCAAAATTATGGAAATATCATTGTTTCCGAAAGGGGCGTATTTCTTTATTTTCATAACTAAATTAAAATTTAAAAAAACTAAAAATTATGATCGTTACTTAAGTTTGGTTTATGAAAATAAGTGTTCCAGTACTATCCCTCCCCCAGCGGGATAGTGTTCCCCCACCAGTTTCAAGCGCCCCATCGGGCTGGCTGCCCAAGTTGGCCCATTGGGCATGTCCCCCCATCAAGTATGACCCTAGTCGAGTACCCCCATTGGGTATGACCCCAATCGGGTACCCCCATTGGGCATGCCTCCCCATAAGGCTCGGGTACCTCCATCGATCAATGGCCATGTGGTATAGAAGATTATTTTGTATGGGTTTCCAAGCTGTCACCCGGAGCTAGACTTTTATCCTTAACTTCGAATTATTCTCATCACTTTTTCACGTGTTTCTCTAAGTTTCGTGACACGTGTCTGTGGTAATTTTATCCTTCTACAAGTATCACATGAAACTCATTTAAATATCGGTAAGGACTGGTAAGGGCTTGATTTATTCATTTAGTTTTTATCCTGTTAAATTTAGAGTCAAAAACTTCTTACCAATATTTGAATGAGTTGATTATTTACAGGAGCTCTTAAAAACATGTTTTGAATAAATTGAACGGCTTCAATTATTAGCATTAAATGTTGTGTGAAAACTTAAGTTTTTTTTATGGACAATCCTCATAAAACTTTTTGGGAATCTGCAAAGCCAATAATGAATGGCATAGGTTGCAGTTGCTTTGAATGACGATTGGGTTCAAACTCCTCCCTTAGTGGTTCCAAGCTCGTAGTCAGTGGTGTTCACCAGAGGCTAGGAGTCTCCCGCCGAAAGTGGTGGTCGCCGGAGGTGGGGAAGCAGGGGAGGTGGTGGTGGTGGTGGGTGGTCGTCCCTCTCCCTCATTTGTTCTGGAGTATCTAATTTGGGGAGTTTAGTTTGGAATTTTTTTTTTCCTTTCTGGACTTAAAAGTTGGGAGGGACCCTCAACAACAAATTTTGGTACTACTTTTGAAACCATTTTCCAATGAGGTTTTGAAGACCAAGTTCTCAAAAACCCAAACGAACAAGGTGATATTGGTCTAGTATCTCTCATATGCCCCGTTTGACGACTTTGTTACTGCCCGGATTAACCTTTCACCTAGATTTGCAGTCAAGGGGGCCACCCCAGTGATACTATATTATAATGCATTGTGATGTTTTGTTTACTTTAACAATGATTTTACTTGCCACTCAATATTGTCTCACTGGGACATTCGATCCTCACCGCCGAATCTTTACCCTATTAACCATCTAATAATAAAATCTCACTTACATAGAGAAAACAACAAGCCTCCTTCGGCCAAAAAATCAAAACTAGTTTTTTAGTTATTCCCATTAATTTGAGAAAACATTCTTTATACTAGCAGAGTAAATTAAAGTTTCCTTCAAATTGATTGCATTGCGCCATGTGTCAATGTTCTACCTTTTGGGACTACTGTTTGGATACATGGTGCAATTTAATAAATTTGGAGAAAACTTTGGTTTAACCACGAAAATTTGACACAAAACTAACAAATGTGATTTTTTTAAAATAAAAACAAAACGAATAAAACCAGGAAACCAGTTTAAATTTAGCACTCGTGCAACTCTTTCATTTTGATTCCGCAATTGTGGATCAAATATTTTTTCTGCTAGTGGATCAATATAATTAATTGATTTAGTAAGGGATAATCAGTATTTTGTATAATCTGATTTAATCTCTATTTTGATTTATAGCAAGGGATAATCAGTATGATGTTGTGTCAATATAATTAATTGATTTAGGGTCCATACTTCGTATAATATTGATCACTTTACGCATACAACATATCAGCATATTTGTTTGTTAAGTTGAGTTTTCCGTTTGTAGTGACTTTATTAAAAGTCATTTTTTAATTTTGTCCTTATTCAAATTGATCTTGGTACTCTTAAAATGGAATGCCAATATCATTTTTTGTTGTATTTAGGCTGTTTTTAACTTTTGTAGCATTAGCCAGTTTTTTTTGTTTTGTTAGGCTATTTTTTCGACACTCATATTTTATTGACTAAAATTCCCTCAAACAAGTAGCCAAAGAGAGCAGGTCATAGAAGGAAAACCTCAAAAGTCTAATAAGGACAACTTTAAATGCCTTGTTCGGTTTGTAGTTCTGTTTTAGTTTTGATTTTGATGACATCATCATTTTTCTCATTTCTTTCTCTATCTCTCTCCACTCATTACACCTGCTTACATCATCAAAACTAAACTAAAACTCTAAACCAAATACAACCAAAGTAATCATGTGGTACATGGCTAAAGACTAAAGAGGTGTTTCACTAAAAAATTTTTTTTCAAAAATTAAGGACAGATTATTCTCTCACAATACATCACACAGAAAACTTTAAAAAATCAATATTCTAAAACACCGTTAGCAGAACATCCCCTAAAACAGGCGTGCGAGAACCAAATAATCTCAAGTAAACCAACAGGGCAACTCTCCAATTGCAGTAAATCTAAAGGACCACCGGGGATGTAGATGATGATGATCACGCCGCCGACGCCGGTGAAACTTCAACTGCCCGGCCGTTGATCGTTTTCATAATCAAATTTCGAGTGTAACGCCATCGAGGAATCGAATCGAAGCCGGGAGAGAGATCGGATCCAAAATCACCCCATTTCATTTGAAATTTTTTGAATGAAATGGGGTGATTTGGATCGAGCTCATACAGCCGTCCGATTGCCTCGATTCCCGTGATGGCTCACTCGGAATTTGATTCTGAGAACGATCAACGGCTCGGATCGACCGTTTGGGACCCACACCGGCGTGGGCGACGCCGTCGGTACCCCATCGATACATCCTCGTCGGTCCCAATAGAAGGGCTCCTCCAATTGGGGGTTAAATTTGGGGAAAGCAGCCAAAGTTGGCTACCATCAACTTTGGGCAGCCACTCCTTTCCTTTAGCGGTGTGGATAATCATTCAAAATGTAAGCATCATGGATTCCGGGCCTTTTTGCAAATTTAATTTTACTTGAATGCAGTAATAATTTACAATCTTAAAGTGCAAGTTACCTACTTTTTGGGTAACTGTGCAAGTTGTTGTTGTTGTTTTTTTTTAAATGCTTTGCAATGAGGTACAAGGACAAATGAAGGTTGGTGGCAAAAAGCTCTTGTACCCCATTATAAAATCGTGCTTTGGATCAACCAAAATTTTGAGATTGAGCATGTTATCAATGGGCAGTTGCACGTGGCCTTCCATCATTTAAACGGTAATCCTACGGGTACAGAAAAGTATGTACAGAAAATGTACAAATTGCTTTTGGAAACCTATTTTTCGGTTTCACACGAGTGATCCGAACCATTCATTATTCTTAGAACATTTTTCCGAGAGGCTCTACAAAATTTTAGCTCAATCGGATGGTTAAAAGTGCTTGAACCAAAATCACACTGTTTCGTTTTGAATGACATGTTGTGATTTTGGTTCAAGCACTCCTAATCGTCCGATTGAGCTGAAATTTTGCGAAGCCTCTCGGAAAAATGTTCTAAGAATAATAAACGGTTCAGATCACTCGTGTGTGACCCAAAAATGAATCCCCTAGAGCCATTTGTACCCTTTCTGTACTAGTAGCAGAGTCCTTAACATCCTTTAAATGTTTACCCAATGTGCTATTCCAGCCATTGGTTGGCTATTTTTATTTTTTACTATTCCAAGGTCTTGCTTCTCAACTGTTACAATTTTCAATAGTATCTTACTCAATTGGTCACAATAAATTCAACCTTGTAGAATAGGGAGAAACATATAGAGGACACTAGGGGTGGTCCACAAATTAAATTGTTGGCAACAAGTTAGGGAAACCGGCTTATTGAGTAAAATTGAGTTGATGTACTGTGTGAGAATGACTCGTGAGATGCAATAAGTTAGTTTTAAAAATTAGTCAGTTTTTGTGGAATATGCTCTAAACCAAGGTTGGATAAGGTAATTCATTTCGAAAATACGCATACGTTTTTTTGGTAAATCGGAAATTCAAAAAAAAAAAAAAAACTCGCATATATTACACACTTAATTTTTTTTTTTCATCAATGTTGAAGTGAAAATTGTACAGAGGGAAAGAGGTGAAGAAATCTACACGTATATGGCGTAAGTTGGGTCTGATCTGGGGGTGCTGTAAGGCATCTCTATAGTACGGCCTCCGAGTTATTGATCTCGACAATCAACTGCTCGGATTTTAACTTGGTAATAGACAGTTCGGATCTACAGAGTGCCGAGATGAAATGAAGGTTGTTGAAAACAGATTCGACATCTCAGATGCTGCACTACAAAATCGACTTACACAGATATCCTACATCACTGCTTTCGAGTTGGGTCGGCGGGTGACAATTTACAAAATTTCAATTCAAATTGTGAAAAATTAACTTTGTCCTCGTGCAAGCCAACCCGTTTACTCTCTCAAAACTCTCAAATTATTTTTTTCTCTCGGAACATTGTCACGTGATACCCTACACGTATTGTGATTGATGAGACCCATGACTTTGATATTTGCAAATTAGAAAATAAATTGACACATGGTGTGTTGTGATTGATGTGGAGCATTGCTCCAAGTGCACCCAAATAACTTTCCCCTTAGTGGAGTTTAAGATTAAACACGAATTTGGACCACACAAAATGTGCGTGGGAGGTCTATGTAAACCTCACATATTTGTATGGTCTAAGAGGGTATTCCGTTAAATGTGTTTTTAGATAATCACCTGTCTTAATTTTGAAAATAACTTAGGCCTAATTTGGCCTAATAAGTTAAGCAACTTTTTACTATTCTTTTTTTTTTTCTTTATTCAATTTTTTTTAGTTTTGCGTCAAACTTTTGCGACCTATTGATCCGTTTCGACAAGAGGAATCGGAAAAGTAAAAAATTAAGAGTTTCGGTCAAATTTTTTTTTACTTTTCTCGATTCTCTCTGCCGGTACGGATCAATGCGCCGCAAAAAGCTGACGAAAACTAAAAAAAAAATAAAGAAAAAAAAAAATAAATAATAAAAAATTGCTTAACTTATTAGGCCAAATTAGGCCTTATGTTTTTTGGTGGAACATTCCCTCCCTTAACCAGGTCCAATACACATAACTCACACATTTTTGTGGTCGGTGGCATTAAATAATTTTACTCAAAAAGGTTAGGACCGGTCCGACCGGATCTGGTTTCTCAACTACTTAAAAAAAGAAGAAAAAGAGAATAAATAAAAATAACAAAAAAAAAAAAAAAACCCCAACCTTGGCCACTGGAGCTGGGTTAGCGGTTTGGGTTCCTACAGCTTATACGCGTCACAGAGGACAAAAGCATAAAATAATCAATTAAATAATGAGGACAAAAGCATAAAATAATCAATTAAATAAAGAGGCAAGTTTGATCAACGCTACCGTATCTGGGCAACTTAAGTACTGATGAATATTTTAAAATATCTCTTTAGGCCTCCTTTGCTAAAAATACAAAAAACTAATTTTTTGATTTTTGTCCCTATTCAATTTTTTTCGCATTCGTTAGTTTTTGGTTATTTTTTTTTGTAGTTTATTGGTTTATCTCAACGAGAGAAATTTAAAAATTATAAAATTATTAACCAAACTTAAATTTTTTTTTAATAAAGACGAAAAATTATGGCAAAAAATCGGTTTTTTGGTTTATTTTTCGTCGTTATTCACAAAAATTTAAGTTTGGCTAATAATTTTATACTTTTTAAAAATCTCTCGTCGAGACAACCAAACAAACTACAAAAAATTGACCGAAAACTAACAAATGCAAAAAAATTGAATAAGGACAAAATTAAAAAACCAAAAAACTAGTTTTCGTGTATTTAGCCAAACCACCCCTTAATATCTTGCACATCACATGTGAATTTTATGATTACTTTTGCTTATATGATTAAATAAACCCATATACAAATTAAATCTTATTTTCTAGTGCTAAAAGTAGGACGAAATACAAATCTCAGAGCACATATACAAATATTTGTAAAATTTTAGAATTTAATAATCAAATGCTTTGTCTATTTTTTTACTTTTAATTGCCTCAAAATATTTGTCCAATTTGACATCACTTGTAAAAATTTACTACTATTTAGTGTCCCCTTCCTTTAAAAAAAAAAAACAATTGTGATTTGGAAAATGTGCACTATAAGAGTAAAAAAAGAGGGGTATTCTAGAAAGAGTATACATTTTTAATTGATGGGTTGGAGTTTAAAAAGCGGATAAGCAAATTGGAGTGGAAATTGTTAAAATTATTTCTCTTAAAATTAGTAGAATTATTTTTGTAAAGTTGAGGGTGAGTTTTTCAAATGATTTTAGGAATCCAGTTGTTGAAATCATTCAATTCTGATTTCTAACAAATGACTTCACCAAATACTAAAATCAAACGAAAAACTCATTAATGTTACAATAATTTTTATTTTTAGGCTTGGTTTGGCTAAATTCAAAAAAATAGTTTTTTGATTTTTTTTTCGTTTTGTTTTTATTCAATTTTTTTTTGCAATTGCTAGTTTTCGATTGATTTTTTGTGGTTTCTTGGCTTGTCCCGGCGATAGGAATCTAAAAAGTATAAAATTATTAATCAAACTTAAAGTTTTATGAATAAAGACTAAGAATAATCCAAAAAACCGATTTTTTGGTTAAATTTTTCGTCTTTATTCAAAAAACTTTAAGTTTGGCTCATAATTTTATATTTTTTAGATTCCTCTTGTGATGACAAATTAAAAAACCATAAAAAATTGATCAAAAACTATCAAATATAAAAATAAATTGAATAAAGACAAAATCAAAAAACTAATTTTCTGAATTCACCCCAACCAATCCTTATTGTCCAAAACTCCAAATAAATTCAAAGATGGTCTGAATTCTCTGGGTCTTCTCTCTCGGTCTAATCAACAAAGCAGCTGAAAGAGTAGCAGACGCGTCTCTCTCTCTCTCTCTCTCTCTCTCTCTCTCGTGTAATTGCCAATCTGAATCCAATTCCAATCTTTCTCCGTTGGATTTTCCCACCTTTGCATACATTCACACACACACGTTACCTTTTGCACAGAGAAAGTGGAATCTCTCTTCCAATCGCTAGCCTCAGTTTTTACTCAACGACGACGACGACGACAAAGAAGACGACGCTTCAGTCCTCAGGGAAATGGCGAAGCGCGGATACAAACTGCGTATCCTTTTAAAGATTTCTTCTGCCTTTTTCTTGACCCATTTCTAGGGTTTTTTTTTGTTACTCATTCTGAACTTTATATTACTTATCTTGGAAAATGTACGTAGCTTTCCTGAAGATCGAAAGAGTAAAATTAACTGTTCATTGGTTGCGTTGAATCAAATTCAGTTCATTCAAGTTGTTGGTTTTGAAAGTTGAGGATGAGAAGATCGAAAATGTAGAAAAATGAAAATTAATCGCGTGCGTTTTTAAGTTGCATTTTGATCAGTCAAGTTGTCTGATTAAGAGCAGCTGGGTGTAACTAAGAAATTTTGAGGTTCTTTTTTTTTTTTGTGTGGTGTTTTTTTGTTAGTTCATTTTCTTTCTTCTAACCGCAGATGTGAAATTGGGAAAATGTATCTTTTCCCACTGTTTGGTTGCCGAGATAGCTGAGGATAAGAAGATGGGAAAAAAAACTTAAAAAATGAAATTTTCGCTCATTTCTTTAGTTGGATTTTGCTCAATCGAATTCTTGGATTAAAAACAACAAATTTTTGAGCTTCAGTTTTTTTTAAAATGTTTTTCATGCTCCTGGATTTTTTAGGCAGGCAAATAGAGGACATTTTTGGAACTTAAAGGTGATGGATAAGTTCGGTTGTAGTTATTTATCTATTTGATTGTTTTCTTGACTTTAGTCGGAAATAGAGGAATTTGTGGCGCATTCGGGAAGTGTGAACTGTCTTAGTATTGGCAAGAAGACTTGTAGACTTTTTGCCACAGGCGGGGATGATCAAAAGGTGAATCTTTGGTCGATTGGAAAGGCTACGTCTTTAATGGTGAGTTTAAATTTGGAATTTTGAATATGTAATAGGCAATGGCAGGTCTGTGATTTGTCGATTATCGTAGATTTACTTTTTTTTGGTTGATTAAGAGGTGTACTTGGTGTGCATTGTTTTGTTATCAATGGTAGATTTGGATATTTTGTGTGGATACTTAATATTAGGATATTATTGAGAATGATTTGGGAAGAAATTGATAGTAATTTTTTTTTGAAACATTGACGTTCCTAATAATTTGTAAGTGGGAAAGAGTTGTGTCAAGAAAAGGGATACGATGCGTTCTAAGTTGTCATGTGTTGCTTTTTCTTGAAGTCGTTAAGAAATTGCGAGGGCAATTTTGGAGTTGCATGAGGGCATTTAAATATTTAGAGTGGGATAAATTGCAGGAACTATTGAGTTGGGGTTGAAAAATTCTGACTTCGTTGTATGCCTGAAAAATTAGTAAGGAGGCTTAACAGAGAGACATATAGCAGAGAAGATTGAAAAAAAAAGGGAAATTCAAGAAAAATAAGGGCATTCTGTTATATGCCTGAAAGATGTTCTTCTTCTTGTCGTGCTTGCTATATGTCTCTCTGTTGGAGTTTTGAACTTTTGTTTACTCTCTGGGTTGCTGATTTTATTTTCATTCCGATTTAGGCACCGTGCAGGTAAAATCACCTACTGCCATTATGTCATTGATATATTCATTGGAAGTTTGTGAGCTTATGTATCTGGAAGATTTTATCATAGGGTGTCGTGTCTGAAGCAGCAGCAATTACTTAATAAGATGAAATAAGGTTATCTTCTCCTGTTTACGTGCAGAGCCTATCTGGTCATGCGAGTCCAGTGGAATCTGTAACATTCAATTCAGCAGAGGTTTTAGTACTTGCTGGAGCTTCTGCTGGCGTTGTCAAGTTGTGGGATCTGGAAGAAACAAAGAGTAAGTCGTGGTGTTCCTCATTTTGCAAAAATAGGGGGAAAAAATGGTCCTGTATTGATTTCGGTGGTACGCGGTTTCTATTTCTGTTAACTAGCAGAAATCAAGAAGTCTGTACTCATTAAATTTGTGAACTATGAAACATCAGTTTAACTTGGATAAATTTATCATCTTCTCACTCGTGAATCTGAATGGCTAATTTGTAAATTGTGGAACCAGTGTATCTTTCTTTTGTTGAGATCTTCTGCACATGCAATCTGTTGTAATAGCACAAATTTTAGAGTGGTTGGTGGCTTATCCTAATCCTTTTTTAAGAACTAAGGTGGCTTATTCTAATCTAGTTATAATTATTCTTCAAGTGTAGTGGTTCGCACTCTTACTGGACACAGATCCAATTGCACTGCTGTTGAATTCCATCCATTTGGTGAATTTTTTGCCTCTGGTGCAATGGATACTAATCTAAAGATCTGGGATATCAGAAAGAAAGGATGCATTCACACATACAAGGGTCATACTCAAGGAATTAGCGCAGTTAAATTCACTCCTGATGGTCGTTGGGTAGTTATCTGGGGACATGATAATGTTGTAAAGGTAATAGTGTAATCCTGGGCTTATTTTAGTTGGAAAATGGTGTAATACTGGACTTGTTGCTGGCAATTCTGCTTGAAATCAGCTTTGTTTTTTTATCATTTTGAATTTTGATAATTATGTCGTGTTTCGCGACAGGTATGGGACCTAACTGCTGGAAAGGTCTTGCATGATTTCAAGTTCCATGAAGGACGCATTCAATCCTTAGATTTCCATCCCCTTGAGTTCCTTTTGGCAACAGGTGTGTATAAGGCTCCAATACTGAGGGATTATCTGTTAAGCCTCCTTACTAATTTACCACGTAGAGATGTTCATCCGTTTTAGGACCAATGCACATTTTTCCCTCTTTGGCCTTTTGAATTCTTTCTTCTTTGGTTTCTTGGCCTGGTTTAAATGTTGAAATTAGAGGATCCCATGATATCTTTGTTCACGCTTTTGCCACTCATTGGCCATTGCATGTATATATCTGGTTCTATATGTTTTATGGGGGAAGATCATACCGACCTCTGAACTTGTGATGATTGCCAGATATTTGTGAAGCACATTGTGGAATATCTTGGATCCTTTAAATGGCAAACTATTTAATTGCATACCAGCTACATCTTTGGACCTCCTTCAATTTTCTTTTATCAAACTTATTTTGATGGCAACCCAACAAAATGACCCCTTTTTTTTCTCACCTAAATTCGACTATCTTAGTGTGTTGATTTTTAGAAAATCTTTGGATACGCTAGGTTTGCCGGATTTTCCATTTTGGAATGGAAGTGTACCATGTTTCCAAACAGTTGTGCCAAACCATAGGTCGCTAGAGTGGTAGCGTTTCTTGGTAACATAGGGTTATTCATAGAAACACACATCTGGGAACAAAATGACCATTTCTTTGATTTTTTGTTTTTCATTTTTTCTCACCTAAATTTGACTACCTTAGTGCGTTTTTTTTTTTTTTTTTAGAAAATCTTTGGATACGCTTGGGTTGCTGGATTTGCCATTTTGGAATGGAAGTGTACCATGTTTCCAAAAATTTGTACCAAAGCATAGTTCACTAGAGTAGTAGCGTTTCTTGGTAACATAGGGTTGAATCACTCTTTCTTTCTCTCAAGCATGTGCCAATGTGTTCTTTTGTATGTGTTTGCCTGCATTTGTTTTACGCTTTAGTGCAGTCCAATAAAAAATGCATGCTAGTAACTAATACACACATAAAACATTTGCACATGCATGTTAAGTGCTTGCAACTTAAGACGCAAGTTGAAATTCTTTATGTCAGTCACAACTTTAAATTAAACATTCTCACTGACATATTAGGTGTATGTATGTCCAGCCAGAGTAAATGGTTTTAATATTTAATTCACTTAATTTCTGAGTCCGCAAGAAAATTTTTCATTTTTGCGGCACTTCGATTCCATAGGCCTCTAGAAAACAGCTTCTACTATTCTCGCTGAAATTTCTCTTTTTCAGTTAGACCCAGAGTGCTAACTGCTCTGTTCTGACCTTTTTTGTTAAACAGTTTCAATTTCCATAGCATGAATTCTAGATAATTCAGCAAGAAATTAATAAAATTATGTGACATCCAGTATTAATTATTCCAGTGTTTCTTTTTGAATTTCATTTTCTTCATTTCCAAATTTAGCTTCGGGGTAAATCTTGGTGGAAGGCAAGTAGGAACAATGCTATGGGTACACCACTTGTGCACCCCAAATGCACACCACCCTGAGGAGAAACCCATTTTTTGGGTGAGCCCCACATTGGGCTTCTCCTCATTTGCCACATCGGGTGGTGTGTATTTAGGGTGCACAAATGGTGTACACATCAATTTCTGGCAAGTAGTGAGTCCTAAATCACAAGTGTTGCTTGCTTTATTTGTGATACAAATATATCTTTGGAAGCTGGCTAACTAAACTAAGGTCAGCAGATGAAATGCAAGATTTGTTGCTTCACTGGCCCTCTAATTGGCTTCTTGTTTTCGCTTCTTAGTTCTCTGTATGGTAAGTTGCAGTCATATGTGAGATGTTTTCCAGGTTCAGCTGACAGGACAATTAAATTTTGGGATTTGGAGACCTTTGAATTGATTGGATCTGTCAGACCCGAGGTAACTGGGCTTATGTAATTCTAACCTGAACTCTGGAAAGGCCCTTTTTCAGTAGCTAGTACAGGCTTTAAGATATCATGAACTTTTTTTTCTTTTTGCAACAAAGATGGAATATTTTCCATAAATTCTTTTCTTTGTTTTTCCAGGCTACAGGAGTAAGATCTATTACATTTCACCCAGATGGTAGAACTCTGTTTTGTGGATTGGATGATAGTTTAAAGGTTCTGATCTCTTCCCTTTTCAAAATTCTAGGATTTGGTTTTTGAATAATGAAATAGCTTTTTGTGTGTCCCTTACCCTGGTACTGCAGGTTTATTCATGGGAGCCTATAATATGTCATGATGCTTTAGATATGAGATGGTCAGCACTGGGTGACCTCTGTATCCAGGATGGTAAACTATTGGGGTGCTCATATTATCGGAACTCTGTTGCAGTTTGGGCAGCAGATATTTCGGTATTTACCTCGTGTGGTTATTTTTAGCTTCACTGTTATTTTTTTCCCACTTTACAAGCTTTTTCCACATTAGCTCTGGATCTTCAACTTCCCTTTTCCCTTAAGCCTTTCTTTCTTGTTTTAATCAGCTAGTTAGAGCTCTGCTGTGTTGGTATTCTGCTATTATACCACACAGTTCTTTTTATCTTCTCTGATAATCTCTTATCACTTTAAGACATAAAGGTTTTTTCCTCACTTTCTTCTGCATTTCAATTCCGTTTTTGTCAGCTTATCAAGCCCTATGGGGATGGTGTTATACCTGAGGAAGATAGCCAATCTGAGCAGAAACATGATCTCCAAGAAAGTCCTTTTGTGAAAGTAGGCAGTCATAGGAGGACTGCTTCAAGTTTGCAGTGCTCGTCCCCAGATTATGAGACTAAAGAAATTAAAACGATATATGTGGACAGTGAGTATTTATTGTCACAGTGAAGTGATTGGGCTTAGCCAAAAATCTCATATTTGGATGTCCGTTCAGATTTTGCCTATTTATATGTTGCCAATCTGATCTTGATTCAGAATTTGGGTAAATCATCTACTTGCCTATTTATGGGATGTCCGTAAATATGGGATGTCTATTTTGCCTATTTATGGGATGTCCGTTCAGATTTTGCCTATTTATGTGTTGCCTTCACCTTATAAATTAGGGTAAATCATCTACTTGCGCCTTAAACTATTTGAAAAATGTTTAATTCCCCCTTTAACTATCAATTGCATTTACTCGCCCCATTAACTATGTAAAAACTACTCAGTTCATCCATTTCATCAATTCCATCCATTTCAAAGTTACCAAAGAGGGTATTAAGGTCATTCACCTACTCTTATATCTATGTATATGTATAATACTTCTTCCAGTCTTCTCCTCTGTTCTTTCCCATTCTCGCTTTGCTTTCTCTCTCCCGTACCCCTCCCTCTCACTTCCCCATTCTCCTATTTGCAATACCACCGCACCTTATCGCTGTCTCTCTCTAGAAACAATTTACTCCCATAACAAATCCAACTGAACTCACTCCTTGTTTATTTTCAATTGGGATTCTAAAACATGACGGTTGATTTAAAAACTATTGAAAAGCCAATAAAAACGAGAAGTGAGGGCTAATCGTCTTCTTCAAGGTCGTTACCAGAATCCATTTTGTTGAACTCCGACACATCGGCGTTGAGGGAACAATCCAAGACTCCAAGACCCTTGAGCTAGCAAAGGATCATGTTCTTGATAAGCTCTTCGAGCATGGGTATTTAGATGCCGCTGTGTGGGGTAAAGGAAATCCAGTTGAGGAAATAATCCAGACGATGGACCACACATCAAGATCAATGTTGTAGTCCAAGACCAAGACTAGGCTTTTTAATTTTCTTGAAGTAGTTGTAACAATGTTGCGGTTTCGGAAAGCAAGAAGAAAAGCAAGTGTTAAAAATCAGGTTTATGAATATACTCCATTAACAATATACTCCTCTCTATCTCTCTCTCTGATCGAGTAGAGTGAAGTTAAGGTTTGCTGATTTCCACTAAACCAAGAGTTGAGTAGGGTTTCGGAGGAAATTTCTATTTTACCCTTCAGTTGGCTCACCTTTTTTGCTTTTCCGTCCAACTAACGTCAAAATTAGATGGAATGGACGAACTGAAGTAGTTTTACATAGTTAAAGGGGCAAGTAAATGCAATTGATAGTTGAAGGGGAAATTAAACATTTTTCGAATAATTTAAGGGGCAAGTAGATACTTTACCCTATAAATTACATATCTGCTTTATTTTCGGCTTATCCATTAGTACATGGTGTTTCCAAATCGCTACTATTAATGATGTATGTGAAGTTGTATTGATTTTCCTATTATTTCTGAAGATATATTAGTTTCTCATCACATGTCCATTGATAGCATCTCTAGGTCTGCAATGTTCAAGCGACATAAAACTCTTGTGGCCAATCATGGAGTCATTACAAAGGAAATCCAAAAATCAAGTTCACATTTTCCTATTCAGTTTCCATTTCACAGCCTCTGGCTTTCATTTCTTCTGCCTAAATCAATATTCCATTACCTGCATGTATCATATTTTTCTGCATCAGTCACTTCCTTGAGCTTTCAGAGACTCAATTAATATGTAGCATGTCAACTTCATCAAACTGGATTTGTTTTGACCAGTTAACTGACTGTTGACCTGGTCTAAACTTACAACTGTAACAACTCCCTTTCCACCCTGTTGTAAATTTTTAGGTGACCTAATCGTAGCTTAAACAGAAGGTGCAGTATGCTGGAATTCAGTTCCGGCCAAGACTATGTATGTTAGTTCATGCTGGGTATTTGAACAAGTAGGCTAGCCTCTACATATCTGATGTGCATGCCTAGGCCTAAACAAAGTTCAATACGTTTTCATTTTTTGTAGTTGCTGAAATTGGGTGTTTTCTTTTAAGTATGGAAGTGTATTAAAGAATTCCAAGGTGGGTGTCACCTTACATCAAAATGGCAAAAGAAAAAATCCAAAAGAGTCAAAACTAAAAGCCCTATCCAAAATGTCTTTCATATAAAATCTGCTCGAAGAATTCACTAAACGCCACTTCCCCAATATTGTTACGACTAAAGCACAGAAAGTAGGAGCTTTGAATGGGAGTTTGCTGTTTCCTGTCTATATTTTGCTTCAAGTTATTCTCCATTTCCTCTAACATGCTGTTCCACATAAAGCTGCAGGAGCAAATCCAGTTTCTTCAAAGAGAGCTGGGTCCTATACCTCTCCTAAGATTGTACCACCGTCTGATTCCAAGGAAATGAATGGCCTACCAAACCCGAAGCAGAGTCCTGCAGTTGGCGTGTATGTGAAAACAGTTGGGCAAACACATACTAAATCCTTCACAGTACCCAGTGTTGTACCTCGGGATTGTCCAGATGGAAAAGACTTGACCAATACCAGAAGAGAGTCAAATACCTCTACTAGGGCCAGCATTGGTATGCCAGTCAGGTCACCTTATGTACGGAGGCCTTCAGCAACCAAATTTGATGCGGAGAGGCTTTCAGTGCCTTCTGAATCTGAATCTTTTAAAAAAACAATTGGTGATACTGCTGTGGATCCAAGCTTCCATGACAGGCTTGTAGCAGATGACGATGCTAGGGAAACGTCTGCGGAAAAGCATTTGGATATCAAGAGTGTTGCACATATCAAGAGTGTTGCACAGCAGTTTGATAAAGTTTTATCACCAAAGACGTCCTGTAGTCAACAAAACTGTGAGTTCTTGTTTATCTACCTCAATGCGTATTCTTTTACATGTTCATTGTTTCCATTTGTTGTTTAATTACTTTATGCATGTAAATCTTTTTTTCCTTTCTTTTCTAATTACTCTTGTAGAAACTTCATAGAGAACTCAAAACAAATTTGCAATGAGTGGAGAGGTCCCTCATATTATTTAGTGATCTCTCATTCATTACACAAGCAATGTGGGATTATTCTCTAACACCTCCTGTCATGTGCACCGCATTTAGTTTGACACGTGTATCCACTCTTCTGGGTCTATCTTCTTGCAGCCTTTATTTAGGTATGTCATCGTGAAGAGTGGGCTTTTCTCAATTTCTATTTAGGATGGAATGGGCCTGACCTTGTACCATGTAGAAACTTTATATATAGCCCAAAAGCCTAAGCTATTAGATGGAGATAGGGCTGCAAATGAGCCGAGCCGCTTGCAAGCTGCTCATGGCTTGGCTCGATATGAGCTCGTTCGAACTCAGTTTGCTAAACAAACAACCAACCTCGAGCCATAATTTTCAGCTTGCTAAGTAAACGAGCTGAGCCTGAGCTGAAAGATGCTTCAGCTTGAATGGGCTCACGAGCTGGCCAATATATGCATACAAGACTTTTTATACTCATGCATAGGTATAGTTACGCTCATACATAGGTACATGAGCTATATGGCTCTAGGCGTGCTGTACACCTCAAGCATTGTCCTGTTAAATAAGGGTGGAATACTTAACTCTTGAACTTCATTTTCAATGTGGGACAACACTGAGAGCAGTGGAAGGGACAACACTGAGAGCAGTGGAATACGTGAAAGGGGTGAAGCGGTGAAGGTTTCTTGTGTTTGTTAGTTCCCCTTCGTCTACTAAGGGATCTCACAACAAATGGTTCTTATAAATTAAGAACCCAGCACCTACCTTTCATTCACTTTACAGAAACTCTTCAGCCATTGAGCCTCTCAAGCCGAGCTCGAGCTTTGACAAAGTTGTGTGAGCCGAGCTCGAGCCCAATTTTCTTAGCTCAATTCAGCTCGAGCCCATGAAATATAGCATGAGCCGAACCCGAGCAATACAGCTCGGTTCGACTCAACTCTTTTGCAGCCCTAGGTGGAGATCTCCAAACATTATATTAAGTTGATCACCCATTCCATTTCCAAAGCAATGTGGGAATGTACTCTGTAGCATCCCCATCACGTGCAGCCGCAGTTGATGACTGTCACGTATAGTCTCTTTTGGGGTCTACCACCGTGCAACCTCTTTGTTGGGACTGTCATTGTGGGGCATAGATTGTGAACATTTGAAAGTGTGTAGTGGAATGGAACATGGCTTTGATACCATGTAGAAACTTTATATCCAATCCAAAACAAGTTGGCAATGAATGGAGAGGTCCTCATGTTATTAAGTGATCTCCCTTTCCATACACAAGCAATGTGGGATTATTCACTTACAACTCTCATTATATCTCTCCTCTACACTTTATACAGTCTTGTACTTTACATTTGTATGATTCCATGTTCTTCATTCTGCTCTATGAATTTCCATAAGCATAGAGCCATAGACCAACATATCTGATAGGACCTGTGGCTCATTTCTAGGTAACTTTTGTGGTCTTCTATGCAGTTTGATTCATCCTTTGCACGATATTTCTTATAGCTTCAACTATAGGTGGGGATCGTATGTGGTTTTCGTTATACATGCCTATTGCCCAGAGATTGATTTGCTTTTCTGTTATTTCCAGGCAATGAGTCCCGGAATGGCACTGAAGGGACGAAACCAGTTAAATATGTGAATGGAGGTTCGCTATCAAGTGCTATTTAAACAGTTATGCAGATCACAGTGCATATAATTTGACTTTTTCATAATTTTCTTTTGCCAGTTGCAGTTGTACGAGGAAGAACACGCTCTTTGGTTGAGAGGTTTGAATTGAGAGAGAAATCTAGTACTGACGAATTTCAGGCGCCTGATGCAAGCCCTGATAGTATATCCGAGACGGCTCAAACATCTCCCACTGTGGTACGATCTCCCCAGCCCAAAAAATTGTGTTTATCTTCTTTGAGCTTTTCTTTATTTGGTGCAATCTCTGTGAGTTCTGACTATGCATGGGCGGAGATATGTGTTAAGTTTCTGATTTGGTCCGTGCGGACATATACTAACACAGCACATCCTGGATTAGTACACAAAATGGCAACAATGTGCACCGGGCATTTCCTCTTGTAGTTACCCTAGCTATTTGTGGTAGCTATTATGGGTTGTACCTTGACACTATGGCAAATGCTAGCCATCTCAGCTCTATGGCAGGTACCAGTAAAGGAGATCGACTTCTCTGCTAGAAAGTAAAATGACTATAAATAGTGTAAAGAGTGGTAAGCTGGAGCCTCGTGTACTGTGGGATATAGTTGTGAAAGCAAATTATTTCCTTGCCCCCTTTTGTTGCTAAAAATATTACGGTCTCCCTTGCTGTTCTCCAATCTGCAAAGCTAAATAGTATAAATCCAGCCCGCATAACCTCTATCATCTCTCAAACTCCACCAATTACCGCCGTATAGTATTCATCAATATATCTATAACCAGCGCAAAAAATCAACTTTTAATGGAAATTTTACACTACCTAACAAGAAAGTCTCTTTTGGGAAATTGAAATCACTTAAAGGAGATTGAACCAGTCAATTGTGACAAAAGTTTTTGTAAAATAAATGGTGAGGGTCCAACCATTTTTGTGATGGTGTCAAAATCCAACTTCCGTCTCCTTGGTAATACCCAGTGCTAGACAGAAAAAAACTGAAAATGTACTATTACTAGTAAGAAGCTTGTGGGGTTTGCAGGGACCAAAACCCAACCTAGCACCCCCCCAAGTCCGCCCGTGGTAGTATCGTAATAAGAGTGACCAGGAACTCTCTCTCTCCTACGCACCTTTTTGCTGGGGTTCAAACCTCCATCAGCCCTAAAAGCACCCACCACCACCACCTTTTTAACTCGTTATCCTGCATACACCATCTCACACCCAAGACAGAAAAACTTTCACCTCTCCCATTTATTAGGTCCAACTAGGTAACTTACAGGGCTTTATGTGAAATCAATCCTGTACTTGGCCAAATATGCGAAGATATAACAAACTTCTACTTCGCCAAATATGTGGAGATATACGATCTCATAAACTAGGCACAGTAAAACTAAAGATGCATGGAATAAACCTGTTACATGCGTATCATATACCTTAGGGAGAGAGTATCTGTTGAAACCTAAATACAGATGAAGATCTCTGTCAGAAGAAAATAAATGCAAATGAAGCACCTTGCGTGTTTTGTTGAATCGTGAAGCCTAATGTAAACCCAAAACCACATCCAAGGGAGGTTCTTCCACATGCAACCAATTACAAACAAATACTCCCTCCATCCCAATTTCTTGGCCCCTTTTGGGGAAATGGGTTTTTAAGGGGTGTGAAAACTTTGTATTAACTTTTTTATTTTGCCCTTAAATCCAGTCAATATTACTGTGCCCAAATTTGTGAAACTAATTTATTATATGAAAGTCAAAACATATTCAATATGGATCTTGTTTGATAGATATCAATTAGTTTTATTATACAAAATTTTGAAAATCATAAAAACCGTTATAAAATAAAAGATAATAGATTAGCTAATTAAGATGGGAAAAGTACTTTTTAAGAGTAAAATTGGAAAGTGACCCAATTTTGATGGATGTTTTTAGAAGTGGGACAAATATTTTGGGACATCCCAAAATGGAAAGAAGGACCAAGAAATTGGGACGGAGGGAGTAGCCCATGAATATCAAAACTAAAATCCCCCAATTATCAGCTCTTTATTCATGGTAGAGTCTGAATCCTTGAAGATGTCAGAGAATTAGCCAAATTCTGGTTCAACCATGCAGAGAAAGTTTTCTTGACTCTATATGCATCAATCATCAATTCATCATGTTATGCAAAGAGAAACTTATGTTATATGGATTTTTTTGTTTGTTTGTTTTTGTTTGGAGAGAGTTTAAGGTTGGTTGGTTGTAGAAATTTGTTACGGATATAGAGCAAGACTTGAAGTTTAATTTTTTCCCCTTACCTCTCTTATTCTTCAATTTAGGCAAATAGTCTTTAAAGTTCACCATTCTTCTTGGCAACTTGCAGACTAGGCATTGTCAGAAAACTGGACAGGATTTACCATCTTATAATGCCGGTAATCTCACTGATGATGATGTGAAGGGAATTGGGATTCGTTCTGGAGCTAATGTAAGACTTGATGCTTCAGTTCTTTTCCTCTTTCCATCAAATTCCAGGATTTTAGTGAATAGGATCTTTATATTCATTATTCTTGTTGGCAACTTGCAGAATAGTCATCCAAAAGCAACTGGACTGGAGTTTCCATCTGCTAATGATGATAATCATACTGAGGATCTTTTGCAGAATCATGATGTCTTGTTAAGCACCCTTCGGTCCCGCTTGACAAAATTACAGGTAAGTTAAGCAGCTTGAAGTTGACATGGATATAGTTATTACTGTTTTGGCATTGTTGCTGACTTGATAACATGGCATCATATATGAATTAAATTTCGTGTCATGGCAGTCTCCAATTTGACATGTAAAGGCGCATCTGAGCAGAAATAGACTGACCTCTGGAAGCCTCCTGTTGACTTTCTATAATGTCATTAATTTGAAATGCAAATCAGTTTTTATATGTAGAGCTGCCTGATGTTTGTATGATTGTCAAACTTGATTGCCTGTGATAATCCGTTTCTTCTTTGTGAACTGTTATTGCCTCTTTAGTGAATGGTGGAACCACCATCTTGTTTTATATAAGGTAGCACCTAATAAAATCTATGAATGCAGGTGGTGCGGCATTTTTGTGAACGGAATGATATTAAGGGTGCTGTTGATGCTGTGAAGAAGTTACCTGATCATTCTGTCAGTATTTATTGGAGGATTTCAAATGACGTTGCTGGTTTTATTTCTGAGTTCCTACTGGTAATCAATTTCTGGTTTGTTAAGTTTCTCAAGGATGTGGTGTAGGTACAAGCAGACTTGATCAGCATTCTCATGGAGAAAATGGAGATTCTCAGCTTAGATTTGTTCTCATACTTGCTCCCTGTGCTTTTGGGTTTGCTGGATAGCAAGATAGAAAGGTAAACTTTTAATAAGCAGCAAACATACATTGCCAGGGGTCGGAAATAGTATTGACATTGGATAATGTGCCATCTCTTCATATTAGTTGGTTATGGCCTATGACTTAATGGTGACAATGTTTGCTACTTCTTGAGTGAGAATCAACTAAGTTACCTACTAGTAGTAACAATATTTCAACTCTATATTATAGTTTTTACTAGGTAATACTTGGTTGTCAAACTAGTAGCCCTTTTTTTCTTCCTATAGTTCTTATGTCCCTTTCATTTTGGCATGGTGGGCAAAAGCACTCCACCTATTTAAAGTTCTGCTAAAGGTCAATATGTCAATAGAAATTTTCCCCTTTGGCAATTATATTTAGCGAAAGGCTAGATTGTATTTTAGGTCTTCCACTTCAAAATAAAGTTCTAATTCAAAAGGCTCTTGTTTTTTTGAAGAGAAAGGGCAATCCCAAGAAATGCCGCAGTGCCTACCCCAAGAAAATAAATAAGAAGGAATACCGAAGCGCATAAGGCGAGTATTAGTAAAGGATAGTTGGGCATTCTGTCTTAGGAGAAACTAAATAATAAGTTTGGAGCTTGCTTATTCCTGTCTTCATTAGCATGCTTTTGTGAGTTTCAAATGATTCCTAAAGAGAGAAACACTTTGAAGTCAAATTCTACTGTGAGCAAACATTCTCTTTTATTTCTTGGATCATTGACGATATCTGTGTGCTGTTGCAATTTTACAGGCATGCCAATATTTCCCTGGAGATGCTATTGAAGCTTGTAGCGGTCTTTGGGCCAGTAGTCCGTTCAACCATTTCAGCACCTCCAGCTGTTGGCATTGATCTTCATGCAGAACAAAGGTTCAACCTTTTCTCTGGTTCCTTCTAAATGTATGGTTGTCAATGGATGTTAATCGCTTGTGTAGCATACGAATTTCAATTAAAACTTTTATGCACAGACTCAAATGCTGCAATCAGTGCTCCATCCAGCTCCAAAAGATCCAGAATACTCTTCCTGCGCTTATAAGGTAAAAGACCTATTTTTTAGCACTTCAAGCAAATTTAAAAGACCTATTTGTTAGCACTTTAAGCAAATTTATTTACTCATTTGCTTCAAAAAGCCAAGGGGGAGTTTCCCCTATTGTCTAAATTTACTTAATATATTGAAGCCCATGTTTTCAAAAATTTCAAGGCAAGTCATTCTACTCCCATACATCCACTAAAATACCATTTAACGGAAACAACTTGTCTAGTATCATGAGTCTGAAGACAAAAAAATTAGCAGAAATTCACCCTAATTATGTTTTGTAGCAACTTTATATAGGGACTGGGGGGTGGTGATTCTAACTTGGTAGCCTGATCGGATTTCTTGTTTAGAATTATGGGCTAGCTTTGCTCCTTCACCTGACTTGCGCTAGGAACACCCACTGTATGCGCCTAACTGGTCGGAGTTGATCGGGAAGGCACTCCGATAGTTAAGTGACTTGAGGTGGAGGGGAAAGTACAGAGTGTTTTCTGTAGAAAGGAGTGGCGTACCTGTTAGGGTTTATTTATATAGAGCTCCAAGACTTGCCCTCCAAGTATTCACGTGCTCAGCACATGTGGTAACCACCTTGGCTGATGTCACTTGTGACGTATGGAGCGAGGCGGTTTTGTGCACGTGCATGAGAGGCCTTCCTAAGTTATAAGGATTGAACCAGTCGGATCCGGACCAGATAATAACCAAATGGGTTGGTTTGGATCCGGGACAGCCCAGATGGCAGTACCAGGTTGGTGATCAGAGGTAGGTGGATCCATACATAGGCAGTACCAATTTGGTGATTAGGGGTAGGTGGATCCGAACATAGAATTCCGTTCAGCCCAAGGGTTGAGCCTGGCATGGCTATTGAACCATTGGGCCCTTGTGGGTCACATTATTCGGCCTACTATGGGGACTTATGTGGCTTTGGGCTGATTCTGGGCTTGTCAATAAATTGCGAATTTGGGCAATTTTCAATTAAAAAGCTATTTGGGCCTCCGGGGCTTTGACCAGTCCAGTTGATCTACATCATTTGCTATCTCCCACTACAGATGAGAAACAAAAATATATGGCGACCGTTTCTTATGCAAGCCTGGTTGGAAGTCTAATATATGCTATGATCTGCACGAGGCTTGATCTGGCACACCGACAGTATGATTAGTCGTTATATGCACAATCCTGGTAAGGTGCATTGGCAAGCGGCTAAGTGGATTTTGTGGTATGGTCTGAGAACCATGTGTGACCTATGAGAGATTTTTTAAGTTCCATTTTGTAGTTTTTTTTTTTGCTTATCCGCATATGGACCGAATAGCGCTCAATTTACAGGAGTGTCCGTGTTGACAAAAAGCTATTCCCCTTACATTTTGCATTTCCGAAGTACCAAAAAAAAAAGAAGAAAAAGACCAAAAGCTATTCCCTCCTTCCCTTTTTAAATGTCCCCCATGAAAAGACGTGCAATTTGTAGATTAAAAAAATTAAGCACTTCTGTCATAATTTTTTTGATTTATTTGCATCTAATTAGAGATCTCAATGCCATCTTTAATTTGGTGCGAAGAAATTGAAAAAATTATGCGCTGATCTATGGAAATATTTTATTTTTTGATCCAAAGTAGACACGCCTTTCGTAGGGAACATTTTAAAAAGGGACGGAGGGAGGCCAGCTTATTTAACCAAACAATTTCATACTTTTTTTCACAGCTTATAGAAGGCTGCACCAAGCAGAGCAAGAACTTTTTGAAGCCTTTGAGGCCAATAATCTAGGGATGTTCAATCTAAAAAGTTAATTTATGTGTGATCCCAAATGGGCCCATAGAAGTGGCTTGACTTTTGGTTTGCCAACTTGGGTTATGAAGTTTAAGGTTGAGGTGTTGTCAACAATGCTCTTTTGCCAGTTAGCCTGCTACTAAGTCGTCAACTATGTTTTTGAAATTTAAGTACAGTTGCTTTGTCTCTTGAATCAATGACGCCACTGTTTCAAGGTGAAATTTTGCATTTTATTCTAATTTCTCTGGAGACAGGTTCTTATTTATGCAGTAAGGGCATGTGGCTTTGAGTTTATTTCCTTATGTTAACTTAGGTTTGGCATTTGAGCGGTGAAGAGGTTTTGAACTCTAAAATTCAATATGCCAGGCTGATGGATGATTTTATGGTGCGAGATGAACTGTTGACACAGGTGTTTTGAGTGATGCAAAGAAGGGTGTAGCCTGTGAAACCAAGCCAGACTTCGAGTTTGCTGGGTTTTCTGAAAATTTGTTATTTGAGAGCCTGGGCATCATCAGATTATTGGGTTTTGGTTTTTGGGCATCAGCTGTTCTATGGGTTTACAAGTCTCACTGTGGGAGTGTTCCAAGTCAATTAACGAGCTGTGAACTGTACCCCAAGAACTAAAACTAGGTTTTTGTTGGAGAGGAGAAAGGTAGAACGAGGAGAAGGTTATACTTTTTCAAGGGTTCAGCAAAACAAACTCACCACAACCACAGTTCCCCAAAACTCAAATCTAAGTTCCGTGGAAAGATTTGCATAGCTTTATGTAGGGTGTGTCTAACTGTACCTAACTACAACCAAAAGCCAACTCCTATTGCACAGAAATATAATGCAGTTTTGTATCAAAACGCAGTTTAGTGCAATTTTAGTAAATGCCATAAAGCCATATGAATCACTCTCACAATGAAGAACAAATGCATCCTATCACCATTACAAAGAAACTCTCAAAATGTTTGGAGAGACGGATACAAGGAGAACAATACCCACACGGAGGTGGGACTCGGTCGAATTCCAATTCCTGATCTTCTAGTGAGGTGCGGGGTTCTTGCCAACAAGCTAGCCACTTTGGTTCTTCTCTCCTAAGGGAGATATACTGATTGTCAAAAATTTCTTGCCTCCATTGACTGTTAGTAGTTTGTATTTTTTCAACTCAAAACTATCTAAGGTTTTGTCTTGTATTAATTTTATTTGCTGCAGGAGGGGAGGCTTACTGGCAAAATGTGCTCAAGAACTAAATCTCGTTTTGCAATCCTCATAATACACCTTGCCATCCACACCTATCACCATGGAAGGTTCAAATAGCAGCTGGGTGGTTACCTGACAACAGAATTCAGCTGATTTCTCTTTTAACAGAATTCATATAAGAGAACCATGTCCATATCCATATCGAGGCTCGTACAATTTTGTATTTCTCGTTTCTACTCTTTGCTGCCATCTTCACCTCGTGGGGATCTCTAAGCATTATAGCTTTGAGGGTTTTGAAAGGTGAAGCTTAAAGGAGACTTGAATTTTGCTGCTGGCAGTTGGTCGTCAATACCTAAATTTTGCTGCTTGTGCTATTCGTTGACAAAGCAACAGATCTCTCGGCACATGGGTTAGTTGGCGGTGCGTTTTATCTAATCGTGACTGATTGTGTCAACAGGGATACTGTTATCAGTCTTCGTGGTTCATTTTGTATCTAGTATGCGTCAATCGAATGTACATTGCACTTGTAAAAGTCAATGCAATTATGTGAATAAATGCGCTCCTTTAACTTAAATGAAAAAATAAAATAAAATAGAGTTTATCCCCTCTGTTTAAATGACTTCTCTTTGTGTGTGAGATTCCATAGATACTGACGTCCTTTTAGATGTTGCAAGTACTGTATATGGTTGCTCTACTGTTGAGTTGTTGGTGTATACAGGAAAGCATTTTCTATGGTTCATCAGGCTTTGACAACCTCTGGCCTGGCCATTAGTCAAGTGATGGTGAACCAGCCTATGGGCCATTCATCAGCTTTGTGACCGTTGAATTGACATGTGTCGAATAACGGTAGGTGCTTCTCGAATTTAAATTCTCCGTTTCGTAATTCAATTTTCAGGTGCAATCTCTTTATCGTATGCTGGTGCTCCTCTCTATTTTATATACTTGTCACAGTAAAAATAAAGAAGTCTTCACTCTATTTTACAATGGAATTATGAATGCTCAAGCATTGTGGACCATGACTCAACATGCTCTGCGCATTATACAAGACTCGCTTACAGCAGACTCTGGTGATGGACATTTTTTTTCTGCGGATTGAATCTTGTGAGGTGAATTCATGCCGCTGCAGTCAATCACAAGATTTTGAACTAGTGGTCCAGCTTTCATCGCAGCAAAAACGTTGAACAGGTGGGCTGGATATTGAAAATGGATATGGTGGTGAAGATGCAGCTTTCTTGACTGTTGTTCCGGCGCAGGGGTCAATAAGAGGTAGTAGGTGGGAAATTATTTCTCTCTCGATTGAGAGATTCATTTCATGCTGATTACCCTTGCCATTGTTTCTGGTTAGACATCTATAGACTTCAGGGGTGGAACAAGCCAGACTTTGAAGTTTTCAAACTCAGCTCGTTCAAAATTTGTTGAGCTTGAGTTTGCAGCCTATGTGTATCTGGGGTACTCGTAAGGACCCAAGTCACTACATCCCTGTAGTGGGCCATGACATAGTTGCACCCAATTTTTCACACATGCAATGGTTGTTACAGTGGAGCCATGTTTTTCACCCAAGAAGAATTCAGCATCTTTTCTTGACCCAAGTTTTTTTTCTTTTTCATTACGCTGCATGAGAATTTACGGGGATGTATTTTTGTTAAAATAAATACCAACTCTTTCTCGCAAGTTTTACCCAAAAAAAAAAAAACTCTCTCTCGCGAGTTGCTAGATATCATTACTCATATCAATGAATTCTTTTACTAATTCGCCGAAAAGTTTACTCTTTTCTTATTTTTATTTCTAAATGTACATTCTTTTTAAGTTCTTGTTTTTGCGTACCAAATTATAGATTTTTTTTTTTATCTGGAGGAAATACTAACAGTTATCTCTACTTGTTTTATTTAATTTCTCTTTATAATTTCGGAATCCGAGCCCATTGTTGTGTATGCTTAAAAAAAGTCACTGCTATCCTTCTCATATAGGTCCCGTTTGGGGTTCGAAAGAGTCATCCAAATAGTAAAAACAACACGAATTCGTCATATTGAATTCATGTCAAAATACCAAAAACTAGGAGATTTGAAGGTTCGGTGTTGTTTTATGAATCCCACAGGTATCTACAAATTTCTAACCATAATCTACAAATTTGTAGATTTTGTAGCAAACCTGCAAATCTTAACAATGCGTTTTATATGCATTTTTCATTACTTTTGTCCCTTTTTATTTTATATGTTAACATTATATAATATATGTTCTATATGTCGCAATATATATAATCTGGAATATAGATGATATAAAGGAATATATGTGTAATGTATATATTTCCATAATAATAATAATAATCATAATAATAATGCACGCGTATATTGTTATATAATATAGCATATAAATATATGTACTAGTATGTACTTCCTCCGTCCCATATTATTGGTCTTGTGGTGATCTTAATATAATTTTTAATTTGTTCATGTATTTCAATATTTAATGTATTTTATATACAATATGGATCTTATTTCATACTTCTTAGATCTTAATTAATTTTATTATACAAAGTTTTTAAAATATCTTAAAATATTATAGATAGAAAGACATCAACAATTTAAAAATTGTAGGAAATTAGGAGGGAGGGAATATATATTGACTTGGAACTTTTTTTAGTCTCAACAACTTCTATGAATGTTTCAGAAAATGATTTTAATATTTAAAAAATGAGTAAAAGACTAGAATTTGTAAATGCGCTGGAGGGCATACTTTTTAATTCATCTGTCAAATTATGTACTAGAAAAGTAGCAAATTACAATTTTTAAAATAAATTTTATGGGATGCACTTCGGAGAAAACAATACTCCCTCCGTTCCTAGACGATAGTCTACCACTTTTTTCGTGTGATTTTCAAACCAAAATACTACCTCCGTTTCTATTTGTTTGTCACAAACTCTCTCTTTCCTTTTTTTCAAATAAAAAAGTTAAGTGTTTTTGTGTATAATTTTTCAAATTTTTTCATACCGAATTAAAGTATACGATGAGTACTTTAATTTGGTGTAAAAAATTTAAAAAATGATACACAAAAACACTTTATTTTTATATTTGAAAAGTAACACGACTTTTCGTAGTGGACGAACAAATAGGAACGAAGGGAGTATTAGACAATTGCGTCCATAATAGTTTAAATTTCTTGACACTAAATTAAAGGTGTCATTGAAATCTTTGATTTGGTGTCAAGAAATTTTAAAAGTTATGCATAAAAGTATCTTACATTTTGGTTAAAAATTGCACGTAAAAAACATGGTAAACTATCGTTTAGGAAACACAAAATACAGGAGATAGCAATACGATAAAATAAAAACACATTGGATGGTATTCCAGGATTGCAGGGATAAGAAAAGAAAGGATTTGGGGGTTTTGAAGTGACCCAAGGCTTCAATCGTAGATTATTTATATTTTGTATTTAGGATTAGAACCGTTCAATTTATTATGAATATTGAGCACATTATAAGTACAAAAATTATAATTATTAGAGATTGATAGTCATATTATTGGATATTATTTATTCAACGAAACTGGATAAAGAATAAACAGTAAAACAAATTTGTCTCAATTATATATTTACTAATCTCTAATAATGGTAATTTTTTATACTCATAATGTGCTTAACATTTTTTAAAAAATTAACGCGGATCCCAAATGAAGCTTATAATAAGGTCACTACGGATCACTACGGATACCAAGTCCGAAAAGATTATTACTCCCTCCGTCCCAATTTTATGGTCCCTTTTGGGGATTCCAACTTAATAAGGGGACATAATCATTGCACTTTTGAAAACATGTTTTTTCTATTTTACCCTTCAATCATTACACTTTCTTACTTTTTTATTATTTTTAATTTCAAAATACAAGGGTATAAAAGGAAATTCCTTAACAATTACTCATTTAGTTTTGAAGTGGGATAATTTTTTTGAGACAATAAAAAATGTCAATTGGAACTATAAAATTAGGACGGAGGGATTATTATTTTTTTTAAAGAACAAAATTGTGGAGATTTTATAGGAAAAAGCAAACCTTTAATGTTTCTCTCTCCTCGTACCCATCACGACATTCTCTCTCCTTCCCTTCTCCTCCTCCTCCTCCTCCTTTTGCTACTACTATTTCTTGTTAGTTTCAGAATCCGTCAACCCCTTTTCGTACGCATTCTCATTTCCAGTCAATAAAAAACCAATCAAACCCACAAAACCCAACCTTTAATCCCTAAAACCACCATTTCAAACTCTTAATTTCTCCCTATTTTTCCTGTTTATTTTCGCATCAACCAAACAGGGTATTGTGATACATTTTCCCATTTTGCAAAAGAAGGGTGTCTGCAAACGTGAGCCGGGGGGCGAAGGTCTCGGATGTTACAAAGAGGCGTGGCCGTACGAGTGGAGGGCTGAGGTTTGAAGATGGTGGTGGTGGCGCGTGGGAGGGGGAGGTGGGGAACGTGGGAGGAACTGATCCTGGGCGGCGCTGTACTCCGCCACGGGACCCAGTCTTGGGGCGCCGTTGCTTCGGAGCTCCGTGCCCGTACTCTTTTTCCCTACAGCTTCACACCCGAGGTGATATTAATGTGAATTATTTATTTATTTTGTTCGTGATTTAAATATAGGCATGCTGATTTTCAATCCATTAAACTATGCATATATACACGCACAGAGAGACAAGAACATGTTGTGTTTTTTTTTGACATTTTTGAGGTCGTAGTATCTTACTTTATTCCCTTAATAATTTATTTGTTCATTGGTTTTGTAAAGGTGATTACAATTGACTGGGTTTGGAAGTAATCTCTTTAACCTCTTTCTCAAGTCTCGGATTTGTCCATCTAGTATTAATTGCGTCGATTGTAATGTTTGTTTTTTTAATAAATGGATGTCCGGCCCAGCTTGCATGCATCTCGACTTATTCCGGGCCTGGAGGGAATGACTCGGTATAACTGCTCCAAGAGTTTGCTGGCATGGGGAATCGAACCGGAGACCGTAGGTGGGAGCAAACCCCTAAGTCGCAGAAGACCACTTGTGTTGATTTTAATGTTAAGAGGGGCGAATTAGAGATTTGAATGAAACTAGAGGGTTGATTTTGTAATTTAATCTTTCATTAATCAATTTTTTGTTAACTTTCTGTAGTCATTTGATCTCTTCTTTTCTCTTTTATTCATGCCAATTTATTTTTACCATTTGCAATTGGTCCAGTGTCATTTTGGTCCCTAATGTACTTAACATTTGGCCCCCAAAGTTTGAAATTTGTGTCCCAACCCATGGGTCCCCAACCCAAACGGCGTTCGCTTTGTCCCTTATATGGAAGGGCATTTTAGGTATTTTCCAAGCTTATTTTCTATTTTGGTCCCCAATGTATTGGGCTAGTGCCATTTTGGTCCCTAAAGTATCAACTGTGACATTTTGGCCCTTGTGTTTTTAAGGTTGCAACTCTGACGCAATTGGCTTTGTTTGTCAAATGTGGAGGCAGGGAATGGAGTCCATTACAAATTGAAGCATCTAAATGCACAACTTTCTCTCAATGCAAACACCCTCCTAGTACACCCTCATACTAGGGTGGAGGGCGAATCCCCCACCCTCATATTATACGGTTTATACCCTCATACTTTTTCTCTCAATGCCAACATCATCATAGTACACCCTTCCAAAAAATTTAATAATTTAATTTTGTTTCTCATCTCATCCGCCATCACCCTTGTCTACCACGTTGTGTGCGTGTGTGGAGAGGGTGGGGGGCGGGGATTCACTGTCTTTGTCATCACCAAGTTAACAACATCTCATATTCATCCTCATTCCTCACCATCACGGCCTTTGATGGTAGATTTCTTTCTTCTCTACTTTTTCTGTCCCCCTAAAAATAACATCTACATATGCATATACACATAATACAAATATGGCAGTATGGGAGGGAGTTGTGGCTGTTAGGGAAGAGTGTAAATGGTGACAAGTTGGTAGGAGGCCATCATGACTCATGAGTATGGAAAGCCGTTTTGAAAGTAAAAGAAATTAATTAACCAATGGAAGCATAATTTTGCTTCCATTGCAGCCTTTTTTGATTTCTATGAATTGTTTGTAATGCAATTCTCAAAATCAATTGTAAAAATACTTGACGAAACCTTTCTGATTAATGATTTTCTAAACTAAGAGGCAATGTCTGAAGGTATTTTTTATATTGGTTTTGCGGTAAATCTGAGTACCTTAAGTTGTATCCTGACTTAGAATACAATCCAACTTATTTTTCAAAATTGATCTTGCCATAGATCTAAAGGTATCATGGTCTAAAGGTCTAAAGGTATCATGGCTTAACCCATGTATTTGGATCCCTCATTTACTCTCAATCGAAGTCAAGTCTTGCAAAATCTGTATGAAGTGTTGATGATATTTACCTTTCATATAACATGGACTATTGAGACAGGTATGGAGGTGTAGGTGAAAATGGGTGGTAGCAAGTGGCAACTTCCTACGCCAGAGTTTTTGGACTGCCATTGTCAATCAAGAAAAAAAATATCAGGAAGCAAAACCATCCCTTCCTAGAGCCTAATTGTTTTTGTCCCCTTTATTGTTGAGTTGCCTATGAAATCTTATTTTCTAGGATTATTCGTAGTGGCATGTTTTTCCTTCATTCAAGAAGAACACTATTGCATTGTTCAGTTTTACATTGACATATGCTTGGGCTCCTTACCGTGACCATCTAATGGAAATTTTTGACGGATAAGCTAGAAAAGTAGTATATGTTTGACTTAATGTTTATTTCGTTATTGGTAACAAAAACCTTATCCCTCTACTTCAGGTGTGCAAAGCCAAGTACGAGGACTTGAAACAACGATATTCTGGCTGCAAGTGAGTGATAACTTTTTGGTTGTAATTTAATTAATTTGGATGGATAACTTACTTATGAGGATTCGTATCGTTTTCCTGTCTTGTGGTTGGAACTGGAAACCTCACTGTGAAGGCTAAATGTCTTTGGCTAGATTTACATCTTCTTATTGGAGGGTTTCTTTTTTTAATTTTATGGTGCATGCCTATGAAATATGCATGATTGGAGGGATAAATAGAGTGCCCAGAAGTATATGAATCACTGCTGCAGCCTTACATGTACCAAGTAAGAGGTTATAATGTTTGGTGAATTGGTGAATGGCACAGATTCATTAAGGGAATGGTTAGTTTACTCCGACTGGGAGAAATCCGTTGGATTAAAAACTAAGTTTTCAATAAGGTATCAAGAATAGACTATAAGGTGCAACGTCGATGCTCTGGATGCTGAATGAAAGAAGCATGGTAATGTGCACGTAAATCAAAATGATTCTTGGGTCTGCCTTCTCTGATGCCTTTTGGCTTTGATTTGAGGGCATGATTCCGCAGCGAACTCGACGGTATAGGGAGACCACTGTTTCAGTGGTATTTTGTGAATAGCCACTTTGTGCATTTATTGCCAAAGGTTAGGTCTGTCTCAAATCCATCTGTTTCAGTGGGTATTCTGGGAGTAGCCACTTTGTGCAATTATTGCCAAAGGTTGGGTCTGTCTCAAATCTATCTGTTTCAGTAGTATTCTGGGAGCAGTCACTTTGTGCATCTATTGCCAAATGTTAGGTCTGTCTCAAATCCATCTGTTTCAGTGGGTATTCTAGGAGCAGTCACTTTGTGCCATTATTGCCAAAGGTTAGGTCTGTCTCAAATCTATCTATTTCAGTGGTATTCTGGGAGCAGCCATTTTGTGCATTTATTGCCAAAGGTTAGGTCTGTCTCAAATCCATCTATTTCAATGGGTATTCTGGGAGCAGCCACTTTGTACAATTATTGTCAAAGGTTAGGTCTGTCACAAATCCATCTATTTTAGTGGTATTCTGGGAGCAGCCACTTTGTGCATTTATTGCCAAAAGTTAGGTCTGTCTCAAATCCATCTGTTTCAGTAGTATTCTGGGAGCAGTCACTTTGTGCATTTATTGCCAAAGGTTAGGTCTGTCTGGTCTCAAATCTATCTATTTCAGTGGGTATTCTAGGAGCAGCCACTTTGTGCATTTATTGCCAAAGGTTAGGTCTGTCTCAAATCCATCTATTTTAGTGGGTATTCTGGGAGTAGCCACTTTGTGCAATTATTGCCAAAGGTTAGGTCTGTCTCAAATCTATCTGTTTCAGTGGTATTCTGGGAGCAGCCACTTTGTGCATTTATTGCCAAAGGTTAGGTCTGTCTCAAATCCATCTGTTTCAGTGGATATTCTGGGAGCAACCACTTTGTGCAATTATTGCCAAAGGTTAGGTCTATTTCCTATCCATCCGTTGCCCATACCCCAAATTATTGGGGACTAAATGGGTTCTGTTATTGTTGTTGTATCAAGAATAGACTATAGAAAGTAGTAATATATTCCCAGAGCTCTTTTATATATTCTATGCGAAAATCTTCTATTTTCATGAGATTGATGGGAGTTGTATTCAAAAGATCCTATGAGGTATATATATATATATAAAACTTCTAATCCGGACTTTTTATACAAAATTTTTTTTGACGATCCGATCTGTCCAATGTGTTCAGAAGGTGTTTTCAAGGGCCCTCGCGGAAAATCTTCAAAAAAAACACCGGGAAGGGAAGCTTGATCCAGCGGTTTTTAAAAAAATATATTAATACAATTTTTGCAAAAACTGCTTGGATCAAGCCCTTCCCAGTATTTTTTTTTGAAAATTTCTCGCGTGGACCCTAGAAAACACCTTCTGAACACATTGGACGGATCAAATTTTCCAAAAAAAAAAATTTGCAACACAAAAAAACCCTATTTTTTCTTTAAATCCGGGAGTGTGGACTAGAAAATCCACCTCTCTCTCTATATATATATATACAATGAGCTTCACCTCCAAACTCTCGGATTTTCTTAAGTTACGGACCTCATTGATCCCGATCGAATTTTGATGATCCGAACCACAGTTTTTGTGAAAATGGCTCGGATCAAAGCCCTTTCCGGTATTGTTTTTTTGATGATTTCTCGCGGGGACCCTAAAAAAACACCTTCTAAACACATTGGACGGTTCGGATCATTGAAATTCGATCGGGATCAATGAGGTCCGTAACTTAAGAAGTTAAGGGAGTTTGGAGGGGAAGCTCACTGTATGTGTGTGTGTGTGTGTGTGTGTGTGTGTGTGTGTGTGTGTGTGTGTGTGTATTGGATCTTTTGAGGGCAGTTATAGATTTTGGGAGGCAATCCTAATTCGTCAATCAAAAGATTTTCTGGGAGGGATTTGAACCTCATTTCTTTAGGAGATGGGATAAAAAGTAACAGGTTCAATGGATTTAAAAACTTTACCAATTGAATCTTGCACTGATAAAGTGATAATCGTCTCATTATGCATACCTTGATGCTTTATGCAGAGCTTGGTTTGAAGAGCTACGAAAGAAACGAGTAGAAGAATTGAGGCAGCAATTGGAGAAATCTGAAGACTCTATTGGGTTAGTAAATTAGTCAACTATGTTGATACATCATAAACGATAGTTGTTTAATTAGTATTCTATCTTCATGCTGCCTCCATCTCCATTCCTTGACACAATTATGTTAATTCTACCCATGTTCCTTTTTCTTTCTTTTTTTAATCAGCTACCCATTTCCCTTTTTGAGACTATTCAGGTTTATTAACCTTACAAGGTGACAAACACTTCAAAAGAAAATTACTATCAGAAAACAGGTTCTGCGGAACAGAAAATTGATGATTTCTAATTGAGACCTTACAGAAGATGCATGTTCGCAAGCTCCTTCAAAGACCATGTAGTAGTTCTTACCATAAGCTGATTTATCCCTTGGAGAATTCAATAATACAACTGAAGAGAAAAATAAATCCTTTGTCATGAAATGATACTCAAAGTAGCTTTGAATCATCCTGATTTTATGACAAAATCCTTATGAAAAGATCTTATTTGATTACTTTTCCAGTTTTCCGTAAGGCTGTCTTGGATCATGGATTTGCAGAGTGATTGATCAAGTACGAGGAAAATAAGAGGGAAACCCAATGAATTATTTAGCTTCCTCACTTCTATATTATCTATCTTATTTTCTCAATCTACCATTTCCTTATCCCAACAAATACTAGTATGCCAAATTGCCATGCAATTTGAGGAGCATTTTGGCATGCTTTTTTTTTTTTTTTGGGTCAATTGGATTGCACTGCTCATCACTTTTTGTGGTTTCAGGTCTCTTCAGTCTAAACTTGAAAATCTCAAGGCTGAGAAAGAAAACAGCTGCCATTTTGACTACGGCTCCAGTCGGACAGCGTCTCCTCTACCCATATTGAAATCAGAGGGAGTTGGATCTTCTGGTAAAGAAGCATCAAAGGACGAACTATCTGCTGGAAGTTTCTGCCAGATTCCAGAATCAGTTGCACAGATGAGTAGACATCCAGAAAATTCCGATTCTTCAGAGCAGGATAAAATTTCACCAATGAAGAAATCAGTTGATGAAATTTCCGAGTCTTCAGGGCAGGAGAAACTTCCGGGCAATAAGAGTTTGGCGGAGAGTAGCAATGAACTAGGAGTCATTCTTCTGCAGAAGAGGAGAGGGAAGAGAAAGAGGAAGGACTATTATAACAGGGAGCCCATAGAGTTGAGCGTCGGAGAAAGTGAGAATTTGGGTTCAACCAATGTTGTGGAAAATTCGACCAGTGAGTGTGGTCAGATGGTCAGATCATCTAGTATGAACGATTACGAGATAGGATTGTGTGGAGTTGGAAATGAGGATTTGAGGGATATTTTTAGCTCAGTTGCGGAGAGCAAGTATGCCTTGGTCTTTCGACGTCGGCTTGATAGTCAGGTAATTGGCTGTACTACATGCTGTCCAACTTTATCATCTCCACTTTGCGAGGAAACAAATAGTGTGATTCTATGTCGAAATCTGTATTTGCAAAAAATTTCCTTGTATAGCGCAGTAATAAGTTGCAAAATATGAGGTGATCTTACCAAAAAAAAAGGGATAGGAGCGATGTTTCATGGACTCTTCTAAACACGTCTATATGTGATTTCAAGTACCTTCTCAAAAATTATACACAAAATGTCATTCTGTTTACAACGCAAATAAGATGTTCCCAATACCCGTACCTTTTTGGACAATGCTCAATATCCTAATATTTGGGCTTAGGAACTTTATGCTCTCACACCCAATACTCCTAGCTGTGTCCATGTAAATACGGCAGAGAAATAGGTTAGGGTTCTTGTTTTTGTCTCTTCACCGCAACATGCATCTTTAGTGGTAGTGCCATAAGAGATCACAAGAGACTGTTTTTACAATGTATGATGGACATGCCATATATATGTGAATAACGGCCTCACAACTCGTACTGAATCTTCCATAACAGAAGAGAGCAAGATACAAGAAAACTGTCCGGTGGCACATGGATTTTGACACTATAAGAGCACGAATTTCCAGCTGCTCCATCACATCATTGAAGGAACTCTTCCGTGATCTGCTTTTGCTTGCCAACAATGCCCTTGTATTTTACTCCAAAAGAACGCGGGAATATAAGACTGCGCTTTTGCTCAGAGAAATTGTCACCAAAGCATATCAACGGTATTGCATGGAATCCAGCACCAGGTCTGCCTCTCCCATTTTCCCTCTCTCTCCAATGTGTAATCCTCCTGTTAAGCCTCGTAGCGTTCGCCTTTGTAATCGTAAATTGCCGGCTAAACTGCCTGATGCTGAAAATGTCATTGGTGGGATTTCTCAAGTATGGGCAAACCCAAAGAATCTTGGGAATTTTTCTGTTGGTACTCCAGAAGGTTTTGGAAATCAAAGTAATGCTGAAAATTCGGATGTGTGTGGAAAGCAAAGTAATTCTGAATCTGGACCTTCCACGGAATCGATGGTTGGAAAGAAAAGCTTTAGTCAGGCGAGAAAGGCGGGATGTGGAGCATCTAGAGGAAGACCTAAAGGTCCGATTGAAGGAATGAAAAGGGCTCGACGAAGATGAGAAATGTTGTTTATTTTGCTTTCAGATTTCTAGAGGATTTAGAATTAGGGTGTGCATATGTGAATTGTGTTTATTATGCTATAAGTTGTTAGTGTTAGAAGGTCTTGTAGTTAACTACGTTTAAGAAGAAATGAAGGTCTTGTTGTTAGTGCTATAAGCTTCCGTTGCACCAAAAAAAAAAAGGTCTTGTAGTTGACTTGGTACTATCTGTTGAAGCTAACTACGTTTAAGAAGAAATGAGGAAAAGAAACAGAGATGTGAGGATTTTTTTTTTTTTGGGAAATTTATCGAAATGGTCCCTCTAGTTTCACCCCGATCTCAATTTGGTCCATGTATTTTCAATTTCACTCAAACGAACCCTGTAGTTTTGATTTTGTACGATTTGAGTCCAATCGTACATGGACCAAATCGAGACAAGAGTGAAATTAGAGGGATTATTTCGATAAATATCCCCCTTCTTTTTTGAACTGCTAAAAAAGGTGGGAAGGGGGGAACAATTTAGCAACCCCTTGGCATGAACGTAAGGGTTCCTAGCCTGCTTTAGAATGTTTGATTTGAGCCATAGTTACTTCCCGGAAAGGCAAGTCTGTCACCACAGCACCACCTAAGATACTGTATGGACAAAGGGGCCCTCCACGCAAGTCCCACAGTTGGTAGGACTCAAACTTGGGCGAATCGTGTATGAGAGAAAAGAGCACTCAAGCCCACTCACCTTTGCCACCCTAAACTACTACTTTCGGTGGTAAGATGTGGAGATGGTGAATTATGAGGTGATCATCTATTGAAATGGAAGGAGATTTTTGATAGTCTCAAGAATTAAGTGTGAAATTGGTGTTCATGATTTCTTGCTGCAAGAACCAATGATTGTGGATGTTTACTCACATCTTAGGATTTACCAGTCCCAGATGCCAAACCAAGTCTAGAAAGAACCAAGAATTGCTGGGCTTCTTCATATCTGAATAAATAAAAATGGCCCAAACTTTTCAATAAAGATTAATTGGGCCATTTGATACAGTAAATTAATGTAGCCCATTAATTTCCCAAGCCAACTTAGCCCAGCTCGGCCAAAAATAAAATAATCCTTTTGCCATTCTTATGATTTTGTGCTAAATTTGGTACCGACAAAAATATAAACTTACTAACTTAGGGCAGTTTTTTTTTTTATTGTCTAACTTGGGTGCGGTTCCGCTAACACAACGACTAACACAACATTTGACACAACGATAATCGGAGCCCCATGCGAATGATCGGAACCGTTCAATTCGCTTAAAATATGTTTTTAAGGATTTCCGTAAAAATCAACTATTTTAGATATCAGTAAGGGCTTGATTGATTTATTCAGTTGATTCCAGTTAAGCCTTTACTGATATCCAAATGAGTTGATTTTTTAATCGTAACTCTTTCAAACATGTTCTAAACAAATTGAACGGTTCCCAATCTTTCGTGTGGGGCTCACAAAGAAAAAAATGTTGCGTCAAAATGTTGTGTTCGAGGAACCGCCTCCATCTAACTTTGTGGGTAGATAGTTGACAATATTAAGCTTGGTCCCACTTAAAATACCCTCTACATTTAACATTTTTCTCAAACAAGTGATAGCTGAGTTGCAACAATGAGATGGCATTTCTCTCCCACACGTTTTTTTTGACATATTCCTTTTTTTGGGTAAGATTTTGACATATTCCTTGTAAGACTAACATACATAACTTGGAAGAGGACATCCATATAGAAGTTTTATCGATGATTTTGACAGTTGCACGGGTGTCTTTAATATATCTCCTCCATCCTGCAAAGATGACTTGCCCTGCTTGTAATTTGGATAAAAAAAAATAAAGTACTCTGGTTCATATTTTTTTAAATTTCTTTCCTCTGAGAAATTTATAAAATTATGCATGGAAATAATGTAGTTATTGATCTGAAAACTAAAGTACTCCCTTTTATAGTAGGCTATCTATGCGGACAGAGGAATATTTCAGTTCGTGTAAACTAATGGTTGTTATTTCCCTAACCTAAATTTACCCAACTAAAGACACCCAATGATAAAAATGGAGAAATGATTTTCACAATTCCTTTTTATACTCATGCATTTTTTTCGTCAGTATTCACACCATTCACTTTTAATTTACATGGGAAGGGCAATTTGATGACTTCACACGACTACAGACAAAAAAAAGAAATACATGAAGATAAAAGGGGAGTCTGAAAATAAATTTTCTAAATGGATATCGAAACCTTAATGCTTGGTCCCCCAAAATAAAACCCTAATGCTTGTTTGACCTTTTTTTTTTTTTTTACCTTGTTCCTATTATTTTTCTTAGTAGTAACTTGTAAGCACTTAAATATCTTTTACGCTACACATAATTTTCATGAGACATATTTTCTACCTTCCACTGGTTAGATACGCCTCTCTCTCTCTCTCTCTCTCTCTCTCCACTGGTTAGATGCGCCTCTCTCTCTCTCTCTCTCTCTCTCTCTCTCTCTCTCATGGTCATTGTCTATAAGCTTATCATTCCAAACTTCAACTTCCATTGTAAGCTAGTAGTAGTTAAAGTGGTTGATCATCTGATTCAAAAGCAAAAATAAAAAGAAGTTTTGAAAGAACTTGACTAGGTGAAAGTGACGGAAAATCATTATTTCTCAATAGATTTGACGTACCGGTTTGATCGTGGGCTTTAATAATTTGATGAAAAGACGTATGATCAGCTAATTCGAAAAATACAGGAAGTATTTAGAATAATTTGATGAAAAGACATGATCCATTAATTCGAAAAACACAGCAAGTATCTAGAATAATACTACTAGCACAAGAAATTTCAGCCGACGATTTAAAAGCATCGTCACAAGCAAATGTTTTAAATTAATGTCATATGTTACAAGGATTTTTTAAGATTTGAATTTTTTTTAGGTGTTTCAATAGACTTTTTAATGATCAGGTCATCCGTCAACAAAAAAAAGAAGCAACAAATCGTGTTTCAATTATCGAGTGTGTTCTATTGTTCTAGTTCACATTTATGTCGGGCGCGAAATACAAATATAAAAGTAACATAGGAGCATTTTTAAGGGACGATTTGATATTGAGGGGTTTTTTTTGGGCCCTCCCAAAAAAAAAAAAATTTAATTCACACAATTGTATATTATAATGTGACAATCTTAAAATCAATAGAGCTTTACCAAGAGAAGCGGGGGTTCTGCTATCCCAATTGATTAGTAGCTTGCCAAAATCTAAATCTAGACTATTAATTTTCGAGATGGACAATCCGGATTGGAGTTGGGAGGCACTCCCGACCAGTGCAGAGCCCCTCGTCCTTCACCAAGACGGTGTTGCAAGTTTAATATTACCTAAAATACTTTCTGTTTTCATTTTGATGCTTACTTGGAGATGCTCTAATATTTCATGTTTCTCTACAAAATCACCCCAATTGGAGTAATAATGCTGGTGAAGCACCTTTAAATTTTTCCATGTACGAAAAATGCTTTAAGAAAATATTTAATGAGAGGGGACCCATTAATAAGGGCCATCATCGGGCCGGCCTAGTCTGCGAACTTTCAACCCATTAATATGGGCCATCGTCGGGCCGGCTTTTTCTTTTTAGTGGAGCGGGTGGGCCGGGTTATCTCTCAAAAGTTGAAGCCCAGGCCTACCCACGGGCTTATCCCTAGTCCGGCGGGCTAGGCGGAGCTATTTGGGCGGGCCAAATGCTTTTTTTAATAGTATTTATTTTTGTTACAGCTAAACCTTTTATAGTCATTTTTTTTAATTACAACTAAACCTTCTCTAGCCTACCATATTTGTAAACAATAATACACTATGAGCAACAAATGAATGGTCAATCAATGTATATGTTCAGACCTTCTCAAAATTTTAATGCATATGTTTAGTTTTTATTAGAACTTTACTGTGAGTTATATACACATAGTTACACACATATGTCCAACTGTTTATTTTTTTAATTTTATTTTGGTACATTTGTATTATATCTTTTTTTTGGTACATTATATATCATATGTTATGTACATTAACCGTGCAATAATGCATTACATTATCTACCGCCATGCTGAGGTGAAGATTCTACCAAGAGGGCCGCGCCATCGGCAAGGCGGGTTGTAAATAAAATTTTTAGACCCAATCTCGCCCACTGGAAAGTCGGAAGTCAGGGCTGTTTCACCCATTTGGTGGGGGTCGAGGCTGAAAAATATGGGCCTTCTTTGGGCTTTTGGTGGCCCCCAGGCCAATGGGCCAAATGATGAGGCTCACCCATTAAGACTCTACTCCTAGTACTTATTCAATGCCCTGGAGCAAGGTTGAGCACAAATCTAGACTACAAATGTATGGGATCTACATACTTAGGAGTGGATTTGATGGCAACTCCAGGAATTCGGGAGCATGGGTAATTATTCATAACCATCAAAACTTTTACCAATTATAAACCGTGAATGATATAATAATAATGGTAATTAAAAATCCAGTTCCAACGGAAGTCACATTTAAAACTCAATAAGTGTTTTAACTAGTACACAAAAGATATCAAGAGACATTGTAATGATCATTCTTTTCAGTTCTCGAATTCCATTCAATGCAGTCTCTATGTCGATAAGCGTCAAATACTTCATTTTCAATATATGCGACTAAGCTATAATAGTCAACTATTGGTCTCCCATTCGATAAGACAGACTGCTCTTCACATATTCCAAAGCCCGGAAAAGCTCTTTCTACATCAACAACAACAAGCCAAAACCTAGAATAATATTTGTAATTAAATGAGAGTTTTAATATAAAAAATTGAAAATGTAAACAAGATCGATCGAAACAAGAGAATTTTTACCAAGGCCGACTTGTTAGTGGTGACGCCAACAAGGATTGAATAGAAGTGAATAAAGGCCCGGAGCAGTGGAAGAGAGAACGGAGGCACGACTCACGACTCGAGTGGTCGATCCTTTCATTTTTTGTTTTTTTTCCTTTTTAATTGTGTATTCTTAGGCCTTAAGTTTTGGGACAGTGTGGTTGGTTTGTTACTCTTCCCTCGAAGGGATACGTCCGGAGTTTGAGTTCTCATGGAGGAGGTGCTCAACTATACTACTAACCCGTACCATCCTATCCCAGAGTCATGCTACAATGTGCACTTATTTAATATGAGATTTTGTGACTCAAAATATGAGATTTTGTGGCTGGAGATATGAAGTGCATATTGTATGCACACTCATATGAATAATCACAAAATCTCATATATTTCCAGAAAATCTCATATTTGGAGCCACACAATCTCATATTTGGAGCCATTCGGATTGCTACAGTAACTGCTACAGTGCCACAATCTCATATTTAGAGCCACAAAAATCTTATATATTTTCAGAAAATCTCATATTTGGTGCCACAAATATCATATTTGGTGCTACAAAATCTCATATTTTGAGTAAAAAAATCTCATATTTGGTGCCATAAAATCTCATATTTGGAATCACAAAATCTCATATAGTCAATGGTCAAAGGTGGCACAAAATCCCTGCATCGGCCATAATGCGGCATCTTAATCTCGGCCCATCCATCCGGTATGGGGTGCATACCATATCTTATATATCATATTTGAAGCCACAAATTCTCATATTTGATGCTGTGAAAAAATCTCATAATGAAACTTCGATTTAAAGCCTTGAAAATCTCATATATAGGGGGGTGTCATTTGTAGCAGATCCCTCCCTATCTTTTATCTGGTGTAGTGTCTCTATCAATTCAACTGGAGTTATTTATATGTTTTGGAAAAATTTAATATAAAAATTAAACAGTTTGTATATTAAAAATAATATTTTAATAGTTTTCATTTCAATACTACAAGGAGTAAATTTTTCTCTTTTTTTTTAATCTGCAATACCACAAGGTAGTTGGAACTTGGATTCGCATTTATTCTTTGAAAGTTTAATTACATGATTTTACACTCACCTTCCCCTCACCGACAACATATATAGACTCCCAATAAAAATTGCATTATTGCAGAAGCTAGCTGTGTCTCATATTCGCACACGGAACACCCAAAATTTCAAACTTAAAATAAAATAAGCAATGGCCGGCAAAATAAAAATAAATAAGGCATGGTGTAAAATAATCCATTTGCAGATTTTAAAGGGAAAATTAGTCATAAATGCACTTTATTTTGCCTTTTTAAAAAGGAATGACAAGATATTATTGCAATCAAACATAAAGACAATGTACTTTTGCAATCAAATATAAAGACATGATTTTTATTATTCATTTAACAAAAGGACTAAACACACACTCTCTCTTTATTTTTGACATAAACACCCTTTATGGATTCAAATACATCTAAAACTCTTCGTATCCGGTATCTCTTGAGGCTAACGATTATATGGGGCTGTAAAAGTCTTGTTTTCGTGTATTTCATTGTTGAAAAATTTAAAAGGTTTATTCGTTATTGTTACTTTTCCTAAAAAAAAAATGGCAACATTACTAATTTCTGTTGGCACGAATTTTGCTTTGTCATGCATGCTATCGAATCTGTATTGAAAAATGAGGTGAGTTAAACATGAATGATCATCATACCTTAAAAGCATGCCAAAATGACACCAAAATATACCAATACAATAATATTAGAGTTTTTTCTTAAGAAAAAAATATTGACGGCATAAAAAAAATATATAACTTGCTTAGATCTATGGGTGTCAGTGACCAATGAACGAAATTATTCAATAATATTACAGTTTTTAAAAGGAACGAAATCATGCTCTTGAAATGATTATTCCAACTTTTGGTTTGCAATAAATTTTTTTGAATAACGCGGGATAGCAGGGTCAATTTACGTACACTTCAACTAATCTTGTGAAGTCGGTTTTGATTACAAGTTCGATTTTGATTGCGTGCACCTCAACTTTTAGTTTGCAATAATTTTTATTATTATTTTATTTCGAGGTCTCAGAAGTTGAGTTTGATTACGAGTTTGATGCTTCTCACTTCTATAATTTCACTCGGCTTGAATCGTCTATCGAGGCTCAGGACGCCAAGCATTGGTTTGAATCAACCCCAAGTTATCTGCCTTCCCATAAGCATTCACAAATGCGTTTGTGCAATTGAGAAAGATTAATAGGAAATATGATAATTAGGTTAATCCGTTAATGATTAACCAAGAACTGTTATAACAAATGGAATTTATTTGACAAGTGAATGAGAAGTTAGCTGAAATATTTTATTGTGTTTTTTTGAATTTTTGGTACGAAGTTAGAATTTTTAAAAATTAGTGACACTTTACTAATTTTTTTGGTCTCCGGAAGTGTTAGGCCAGAGGTGGGGCATTGATTTTTTTGAATTTTATGTTCGAAATTTGAATTTTTAAAAATTAGTGACATTTCACTAATTTTTTTGGTCGCCGAAAGTGGTCGGCCAAAGGTGGGGTGGTGGTCGGCCAGAGGTGGGGTGTTGATTTTTTTTTTTAATTTTATGTTCAAAACTTGAATTTTTTAAAATTAGTGACGCTTCACTAATTTTTTACTCGCCAAAAGTGCTCGGTTAGAGGTGGAGTGGTAGTCGGCTTGAAGTGGAGTGGTGATTTTTTTTTAATTTTATGTTCGAAATTTGAATTTTTAAAAATTAGTGACACTTCACTAATTTTTTTGGTCGCTGGAAGTGCTCGGCCAACGGTGGGGTGGTGGTCGGCCGGAGGTGGTTTGGTGAATTTTTTGAATTTTATGTTCAAAATTTGAATTTTTAAAAATTAGTGACACGCTACTAATTTTTTTGGTTGAAAAGTGGGGTCGGCTAGAGGTGGGGGTGGTTATTTTTTTTAATTTTATGTTCAAAATTTAAAGGGCCTCTTGGCAAAAAATCCAAAACATTTGACATTTTTAAAGAGAACGACAAGAAACTCTTGCAATTGAACATAAAAACAAAAAATATTTGACATTTTTAAAAGAGAGGACAAGGAACTTTTGGAATTGAACATAAAGACAAAAAAAGATTAGTGAAATGTCACTAATTTTTAAAAGTTCTGATTTTGTATATTAAAATTCAAAAAATCACCATCCTATATCTTCAACCGACTACCACCCACATCTGGCCGACCACTTCCGGCGACCAAAAAATTTAGTGAAATGTCACTAATTTTTTAAAGTTCTAATTTTGTACATAAAGTTCAAAATAATCACCATCCTACCTCCCACCTCTTGGCCGACAACCAAAAAAATTAGTGAAATATTTCTAATTCTTAAAAATTTGAATTTTGTACATAAAATTCAAAAAAATCATCACCTCACCTCTGGTCAGCCACCACTCCACCTCTGGCCGACCACTTCCAGCAACCAAAAAAAATTAGTGAAATGTCAATAATTTTAAAAATTGAATTTCAAACATAAAATTCAAAAAAATCATCACCCCACCTCAAGCCCACCACTTCCGGCGACCAAAAAAATTAGTGAAATGTCACTAATTTTTAAAAACTCTAATTTCGTATAATTCAAAAAAATAAAAGTAAAAAACTCTTACCACTGGCTGACCACCACCACCCCTCCAAACCACCTTTGACAGACCACCTCCGGCGATCGAAAAAGTTAGCAACATTTCACTAATTTTTAAAATTTCTAGTTTTGTACAAAAACTTGAAAAAATCACTAACTAGTCAACTTTTGAAGCTAATAACAACTCACTAAACTTCATAAATCTAAAGAAATCAATGAACAAAGCTATTTTCGAATCTAGTTAAAAGTCACTAAACTTTATACCTTGTTTAAAACACCTAATTTTGTACATAAAATTTTTAAAAAAATAAAAATCAACACCACCTCTCATTTACCACTTACGGCGACCCAAAAATTTACACGTGTTTAGCCCGCTTATAAATAAGGAAGATACCCCTCTCCCTAACAGTTTAGGTTTCTAAATGAGTTGGTGGTTAATAATAATAATAATAATAATAATAATAAATCTTATTGTGCAAGAAACAAAACCGTTGATAGGCTGGCTACAATTGGGTTGCTGGCAAACGTAATGGTGTTTTTTGCCAATGGTGTACCACATGGAGGAGGCATCAGCTGCAAACCTCCTCAACATATGGCCCGGTGTGGGTAATTTTGCACCATTGGCTTATGTCGGGAGGTTCTGGACCATTGGCTTTTCCTCCTTTGCTTCTCTTCTAGTACACATTACTTTCTTTTCCTAATTATACGACGACCCAATCTTCTCCCTTTTTTTTTTCTTTCTGTAATTCCCTTGTTGTTTATTTTTTCTTAAATTGGTACTCATCTAGCTAGTTAGTTTCATTGGGAGAGTCGCTTTTAGAGAGTGAGGGTATTTGTGACCAAATAAAGAGAGAGTGGGTGAGTTTTATCCTTTTATCAAATCATAACTAAAAACAAAAATGTCTTTATGTTTAATTGCAAATGTTCCTTATCCTTCCCTTCAAAATAGGCAAAATATTGTATATTTATTAAAAAATAGTAACACTTCACTAATTTTTTTTTGTCTTTATGTTCGATTGCAAAAGTTTCTTGTCCTTCCTTTTAAAAATGGAAAATATTTTTTGTTTTTATGCTCGATTGCAAAAGTTTCTTGTTTTTCCTTTTAAAATTGCCAAATATTTTAGATTTTTGGCTAAGTAACCCGATTTTAAACGACATGATTACAATCTTTGAGTAACAAAAAAAAAGAAAAAAAGAACTAGACTATCCGTACCCATGGCTTTGTACCCGTAGGATACTGATGACTATTTTTTTTTTTGTCATACGATTTGCATCAGTGGGTATCAGTCGGGAAGTGACTTAAAGGGTTAAATAACCAAATGATTTGAGTTGTTCATTTAATTTAAAATAGTTTATCGAGTTTTTGTTAGCACAAATCAATCACCCACACAATAAAGAAATAAGAACAGTAAAGAAATCGATGGCAAGATTTGAGTGGTTCCCCAAAATTGAGTATCTCCATGGGCGCGGGAGTGAGTTTGTTATTTGACTAAAGTTGTCCAAGGTTTTACAATAGAGAGTATTTATAAGCCTACTCTATTTCAATTCTAATAATTCTGTACCGCATCGCGTGGACTTGGAGTTGTTGTTGTGTAGCCCCCTGCACAGCAGCATACTATGCACCTTGTGGCGCGGCCGTGCCGGAATTTTTTCGACGATCGGAGATGTTCATTGCATAGAGCTCGTCGAGTACTACAATTGAATCAAAAATCAACTCAGTCCGATATCTCTAAGTGTTTCATCGGAACACAAATACCTCGAAAAAAATGGAACACAAATGAACACAAACATTGGAACAAAACCGTTGAACCTATGTTTTTCAAGCTATTTGTGTTCCGATGAGACTTAACCATATCCGATCGAGTTGATTTTTATTAAACTTGTACTTCTCAACGAGCTCTACGCAGTGAACGTCTCCGATTGTCGAAAAAAATCCCGCACGACCGCACCACGGGATGCACAATACGTTGCTGTGCAAGGGGCCGCACAGCAGCAACCCCAAGTCCGTACCACGTAACTATGAAAGTTCCAAATAATTTATCCGAACCTAGTCATAGCTAGAACGGCACTTGGCGTAACGATGAAAGCCAACAAAATTAAAAATAAAATAAAGGGTAGCCATATAGTTTGACATTAATAGAGCAAGTTCATTAATTAGTTGGTGCCAAAATTATATTTTAGGGTGCTCTCTTATTGTTTAGATTTAGATTGCAATAATGGGGTCCTCAAACGGTTTTTCTTGACAGAAGCCAAAAAAATCAAAAGTCCATTCTAATGTCACAATCGAGAACTTAAATATGGACCGAATACTCTCACTAAACTTAGAAATTAAATGTCGTTACATAGTTGCAAACGCAAAAAATAGACTTAATCGGATATACGATTAGGTTATCGATGTTCTATCAATATATTTTTTTTTTGGCAAGAATTACTTTTTTTGTTGTGTACCATGAGCAGGCCAACAATAGCCTAAAATTGGATCAAGCTGGACAAGTGGGAACGGGACGTGAGCTTTGTTAATTTTGGAAGACTGAGTGATAGATTGATTGAAGAATTTTCAAACTAGAGATTAATAAAAATGATTTTACTAGAAGTAAATACTCGTTACTTTTTTTTTATTAGAAAGATAATTTTATTAATCGTTGAAAGAAATAATACAAAGATTGAAAGGAGTAACAAGGTTAACGAACATTGCAATGGTTAACACCTTCAAACTCGACAATCATATGCCACCCTGGCCCATACCCCAACCAGTGACAGATTCAAGAATTCGATATAGGTGGGGCACCGGCTCTTCAAATAATTAAATATAATTTTTCAAGCGTGATACTATAACACCACACTAATATTTGTCACAAAATACAAAAATTTTGCACCAATTACAACAAACCATTTTGATTATTTTCAATAAAATCCTATCTAGAAGGAGTATAGTTTATGGTGAATAAATTCAACTAAAAATTGATTTATTAAAAGCTTATTCTTTCATTTGTCGTCTAGAAATGAAACTAGTCTATTTGTATGAATAAATAAGTAAATCAGAAATCATTGCTTTCTTAGAAGCTTGGAGAAAGAGTTAGGAGAGTACCACCGCCACAAGAGGAAATTGAAATTTTGGGGTTGTTTGAATGATTCAGAATACTTGGTAGTCTTTAAGATTGAAACCTAGAAAATTGTTGTATAGGGGGTTAAATGAAAGAGACTTCCAACACGGGGTATAAGTGTAGGTAGACAAACAAACCCTCAAGTGTTTGGACTAGCTTACAAGTCCGTTACTAGGTACTATTTATTTTTATCAAGAACCTATTGCCAAGCCACTACTTCTTCTAAGGGTCGCCTAATTTTCAGGGAAAATTAGGCGAATTACTCGACCAAAACCACATTTATTTTGTTATCTAGAAAACATGCCTAAGTTGTCCGCACAAAGGCAAATTAATATTACTTCTTCCGTCCCCAATTGTCAGTCTTTTCTAAGAGCCGTGCCAATGTTGAAAATAAATAATTATGCACTTCGATCCGTAGATATTGAATTTCTTACCGCGTTTAAAAAAATCATCTGAACTTTTAAGTGGCGAAAAAAAAATCAAGAAACGTATTTACTTGCTAGAAACTCTTTTCATCCATAGAATAAAAAATAAAAATAAACAATTAAAAGTGGTTTTGACTCACGAGCTTCAATATGTAGGATGCACAAAATGGAAGTACGGACGCATGCTTGCTTGTGCTTTTTAACTTATCACAAGCTTCACGTAATATTACAGTTGTAGTGGTGTAGAATTCTGCCCTTCTCATCCACATATTATTAGGGAAGAATTTCCTATCTAGTTTGTTAGCTTATCCTCCGATATTTTGGTTTAGATTTTGGGCTTACTCAAGTCCGTTAATAGCGACCGGAACCGTTCATCTTGTTGGTTTTATAGAGAAGGTATTAATAGAATAAATTAACTTGATCGAATATCAAACAGATTGTCTTCTTGGTGAAAAACATTTACAGATGAATAAATATACGGCGAATTCAAGTCCAAGTTAATTCGTTGATTTTGTTTCTAAAAATGTGATTTGTTGATGTAGTTATTGACCGAGATGGATTTTGAATGGATAATCCGTTCTGCAACACATCTGAGATTAACTATTGTGATTTAGCAGGTGATGTGCAGAATTTAGGCCATCCGTCGCTTTTTGGATGGATGGCCGGATTTCAAACAAACTATTCGTGCGAATAGTTTGTTTTCAATCCGAACCATTGAAAACAATTGTGGATGGTTGTGATTCTGCACAATACCTGTTGTGCATAGGTTGCACAACAGCCTCCCCGCGTCCCACGATTTGATGTGGTGAAATGAAAAATAAACACAATTTGATTTGGGAAATGAAATATTTGTAATTCTCTCGCTATTTATTTATTTATTTATTTTGATCGGCGTAATTCTCTCACTATTAGTCCGTAATCAAACAAAACTTATAATTAAAAGTTGTTACTCCTTAGATTAAAATGGGCCCGACTACATGTCTAGAGCAAAGTGCACAAAAAACATACAAAGCATGCTCGGGAACCCACTTTTGGGTCCCACACGAGTGATCTGAATCGTTCATTGTTCTTAGAACATTGTTTCGAAAGGCTCCGCACAATTTCAACTCAATTGGACGGTTAGAAGTGCTTGAACCAAAGTCCCACCGTTTCAATCCAAAAAGATTTGATGGGTTTGGTGGAACTTTGGTTCAAACACTTCTAATTGTCTGATTGAGCTGAAATTTTGGAAAGGCCCCTTGAAAAAATGTTCTAAGAATAATGAACGGTTCAGATCACTCGTGTGAGACCCAAAATCCCAAAGCGTGCTATATACATTTTTTGGACATAGCCATCGGTACCGATAAGTTTTTCCGATTGAAATTTCATGTGAATCTCTTGGCCCATTAAAAATATTATTTCTCTTATAGTATTTCTTATTTTGTCACATTCAGTACAGTTTGCACAATTGCGTAGTGAATAGTGATGGTCCCTTAAATAACACTTCGTAAGACAAGAATGTAAATTATACGCAGATGTAGATGTTTAAACCAATTATATTCGACGTCGGGCACCACAAGACAAAATTCCACAAGCAGTCGATTTTTTATCCACAATAAATATTTAATTGAGGCAATTCTAATTGGCCGTTGACATTATCTACATTTCCTAGTCAAGAACAATTTGTTTTGTGCTCTCGCGAATTCTGTTTAGATTCATTTGTTAAGAGAGTGTAAAAATTTAGTTCAATCAGATATTCATAAATCCTTGCTTTAGCAATTCAATTCATTTGTTTTGTGCTCTCGTGGATCATTCACGCGGGACCACCGAGACCGGTCTGTACAAATAGCAGGGTTGTTAACTTCAGATGGTCCGCGTGGTTGTACGTTGATATTATGTAGTACATTTATTTGTCAATTCAAATCATTAAGCACTCGATTGTTTATCCTCAATAAAATATTAATTGAGGCAATTCTGAGTGGTTGTACCGTGATATCATATACATTTCTTTGTCAAGAAGAATTTATTGCGTGCTCTTGTGAATTCCGTTTAGATTCAATTGTGAACAGAGCGCAAAAATTCAATTCAATCAAATACCTGTAAATTCTTGCTTTATCAATTTAATTTTTGAATCCAGATTTTGAAGAGTGAATGAATTTCAAATCATGTATATCTAATTTAGCCGTGTTTTTTACATGGTCTCCTATCAAATGAATCTAGACAAAACAAACTATTCTAATTATTAAAATGACACCCAAAATGAGCAAGCCCTTCCCGAAGGCTGAACAACGGGAGGTGAATAAAATTGCTCTCGGTAAATATGCATAATTTCTTTCACCATTAAATGGGAGTATAGGCATCTCAGCAATTTATTTGAGGGTCCCCTTCTAACCCTCATCCTGGAACTTCGTGACTCTATGATCCGATCATTTTTTCGACGATCCGGTACGGTGCCCAAAAGGTGTTTTCGAGGGAATATAATATACGCTTTTTATAAAAACTGCTTTGGATCAAGCCCTTCCCCCGCATTTTTTTTTTGAAAATTTCGCCAGCATACCCTTTGAAAACACCTTCTAAAAACATTGGACGGCTCAGATTTTCCAAAAACAATTTGCAAAACAAAAAAAAAAACGTTTTTACTTATTTCCGGGAGTCCCAGATAAGAAAATTCTCGTTTATTTGAAACCAAAGGCAGTTTTGTCCTCCTTTTCAGAAATGGCTGGCTTTGATTTTTGAATTGTCTAATAATTAGGACGAGGTCCCTTCATATCTACAAGTTTTTGCAGGAAAATTACGAAAGATGTCAACCATGTCATTAAACTAATGTAGAATGATAGTTTATTTCGTAATTAAACTAAAACTAAATTACTAATCCTTACCCTTTTTACTACCCAAACTCTAAATTTGATTAGGGGTGTTCCGCTAATGGTGTTTTTTTTATAAAAAAATTGTTAGTGAAACACCCCCTAAGAAACACTAAAAACTTTTCTCCGGTATTGGTTACCTGCTACCCTTTTTGAGTTTTCTCATTTTTCTTACCCGAACGGGAGGAGACCCAAATCCAAACTTTTTATTTATCCACATATTGTGTCACTTTCTTATTATTTACAAATGTGTCATTTTGACTCAAATTATGAAGGAGAAATCTACAAACACAAGATTTGGATAAAAATAAGGACTTAGCTGGAGAATGCATACCTGAATAGACCTTTTGAAACAAAGTTTCACCTAAATTTGGAGAAACCTAAAAACACTAGATTTTGTTACAGAATAATTTGTGATGTTCACATTGGTGTATAATAGGCCGCAGATTAAATAATAGATCCATCTTTGCTCTTTTTAGGCAAGTATATATATTCTCATAGGCAATTCTAATTGCTTAATGAGAGTCACATATATCCATATCATGATAGATCATATTTGTATCCTTATTTTTCCATCTAGATTTTTTTTTTTACACGCGATGATGGTTTGATGACTACACTGTCATCAAGATCAAGATAAGGGGGTGTACCTTATCTAGAAAATCCTCAAAATCGCTATTTATATATATAATCAAACCAAATCCGATATTTTTCTTATTCTTTCAAAGAACTTGCACAATGCGGGGAGATGACATTCTCACTGCTTAGCCTCCATAATCATGTGATCAACATACGCCTCAACTTCTTTGTGCATCATGTCATGTAACAGTGTAGTTGCAGCCCTTTGATAAGTTGACCCTGCACTTTTCAATCCAAATGGCATGACTCGATAGCAAAACATACCCCATTTGGTGGTTTTAGTGGGTTTTCTCCCGATCCTCTGAGGCCATCAGGATTTGATTATACCTCGAAAAACCATCCATGAATGATAGAAGTGCATGCCCATAGTATTATCTTTCAGCACATCAATGTGAGGCAAAGGAAATTCGTCTCTTGGGTTGGCCTTGTTCAAATCCCTAAAATCAACATAGACCTTGATTTTTCCATCCTTTTTGGGGATAGACACGATGTTAGCAACCCACTGTGGGTACTCGTTTACCATTAAAAACCCAGCCTTGAATTGTTTGGTGACTTCTTTTTTAACTTTTTCAACCCAATCAAGCCTAATTTTCCTCAATTATTGTTTAACTGGTTTTGAATTGGGGTACAGGGGAATCTTGTGTTGCACAATTTTTGAATCGATTCCAGGCATATTTGCGTAGGGCCAAGCAAAAACATCTTCAAATTCTTTGAGCAAATCAACGAGTGTTTTTTGTTCCTCTGAAGATAGCCTGGAATTGATTTGAATCATGCGAGGGTTTTTCTCATCTCTCAAATTTATTGAAATAACTTCTTCTTTTTATTGGTTCAGCATGCCTTTCATTTTCCCTTTCAATTAGGGACCTAAGTTATTTGGGTATTTCTCCCTCAAACTCGGTCTCACCATCGTCTTAGAAGGAGTCCTATTCCTTTGGCAAAGGCCCTAACTACAGCTCTGAGTAACCCAAAAGACGTTTGCGAAACAATCTCTCTCTCTCTCCCCTCGGTAAAACGTGGTGCTTCAATGCTTTACATTTGTAAGTTCTTTCCTCTCCCCAGTTTCTCTCTCTAAAGGTAAGTGAAAACTATTAGGATTCATATTCTACATAAAAGTATTAGAAATTACAAGATGTGGTATTTTGAGAGAGGTCCAAATAATAAAATTTGGACAATGATTTTAAGAGAGAGGGGAAGTATATGAAAATATTGGAACTCCGTCCAAACAAAATAACCCAAGGGGCCGTAGTTTTCCAAAATTAATCATTTGAGTAAAATTGCTTTTTGGATTTTATTTTTATTTTTTTTTGGCATTTGTTAAGTTTAGATTAAATTTTTTGAATTATTAGATTTCAACAAAAGAATAAAAAATATGATTTGTACCCATGTTTTTAAGGAAATATCCAAATAAGCACAAATACTAAGTCCCTCTCCAAATAGAGTGGACACCAAAAGACGCATGCAAAACAATATTTCTCTCTGAAAAAACGTGGTGCTTCATCTCTTTATGTCCATCGGCCCTTTCCTCTCTCCTATATCTCTTTTTAAAACTAAGTGAAATCTATCATAATTCATATTTCACATAAAAATGGTAGGAGTAGAAATTACAAGATGTTGGTATTTTGTGAGAGGCCCAAATAATAAAATGAGGGAGTATATGAAAATATTGGAACACCACGGAGCGGGGCTCTGTAATGAGCCGAACTCACTACATGATGTTGTGAGCTCGGCTAGGCCATCCGAATGGTCCGAATAAATGAGGCTTATGTAATATGTAAAATGTTTATTTAAACTGTCGTCAATCCCTGATTGAACAGGAGAGAAACTCATCACTACAAGACCCCCCACTTCTAAAACACCAGCCAAATAGAATAACCCAAAGGGGTAGTTTCCCAAAATAAGTCAATTGACTAAATTTTTTTTTAAAATTTTGTTTTATTAAATTTGTTTCAAGTATGTTAATTTTCCATCAAATTTATTGAATAATTAGTTTATCTCAATAAAAGGAATCAAAAAATAAAAAAATTGTGACTTTTATCCAATTTTTTAAAAATATATCCAAACGTGCATAAGCAGAGTCCCTCCTAAATAGAGGTCACCATAAAGACCTGCGCAAAACAATCTCTGTCTCTCTCTGCGTAAAACGTGGCGTGGCGCTTTAGCTTCAACTTACGTCTGTCGACTCTTTCCTCTCCCTCTCCCTCTCCCTCTCCCTCTCCCCTGTTTCTCTCTCTAAATATACACTATATCTATATATCTACATGACACCAGCACATTGATTTGAAAATAAATATACTTCAACTGACTCAGTCCACCTCAACAGTCAATACATTATGCAACTTGTGCATTTACACATACAGACCATTGGCTCGCATACTTATCGCGAGCTTACGCACCGGACTGCGATTCCGATCACCGGAGCTCCCTTTCAGCTTCAATCACCTGCTATTTATTATTCGCTAAGGTTTCTCTCTCTGATTTGAATTCTCTGTTTTCGTTTCTAATTGCCGTGTCGGAATCGTGATCGCCGTGGCGATTTTCGGTGACGAATACGATTTTTTCTTAGTCCATATTTATGCGTTTCAGGCTTTCAGCTACAAGTGAAATAGTACTTGGGTATATTTCTCGTTGCTTTTTTGTTTCAAGTTGAGGACAAAAGTATGGTTTTTTTCTCCTCCTCTTGTGGCTTTTTGAGTTTTTGGTGAGGACAAACTTTTGGGATTTGGGACTTTTTTCAGAAAAAGTCAAAATTTTGAAAAATTCGATAAGAGGAACGGGGCCTGGTGTAATTTTTTGGGTTATACACCTTGTAGTTATTTGTACACTGCGGAAAACGAGTTTTTTCTATTGTTTGATCGGATAAAAATGCCAGAACAAAAATTTGTATTGTTTTTTCTGGTTATATAAACATACACAAAGATTGGGGCTGCTTTTTAACTGGATACGAGTATCAGATTGGACTATATATTTAAGGTGAACAAATTATATGGTATTTGGTCAAAATATTTACGACCCGGATTAAACATGTTATGCATGACGAGCATCGGATATGTGATCATACCAAGTGTGGGATGTGTGGTATGAATTACTATAAGCGTAGCGCTGTAATTCTTGTTGTTGGTTCTCTGTTGATTTGAGGATTGAGGAGAGAAGCTGCCTTCCTGATTTTCCTTGGCAATCAAATAATTGTACTTTGGAAAATATTTATGTGTTCAAATTTCGGATTTCAGATTGATATTGTGGTTGTGTAAGCAAGTTTAGTGTACAAGTCCTTGAAACCAATAAGGATTGTATTTGTTTGTCGTGTTTGATTCCTCATGGAGTGTTATTCTCATAGTAATATCTTCTTGAAACAAATGGTTGCAGTTTATTATGAGACTATACCAAAACTATTGCGGCGTATTTAAAGGCGCATACTTTTTTTCAACTTTGATTTATTTAGTTCTGGAAGCTAGGTGGATAGACACTATAAGTTATTTATTTCATTTTCTAGGGGCCATTGAAGGTGTAGAAGTATTCAAACGAATAATTATGGGAGTGCAGGGAACATGCGGAGTCAAAATGAAACAACTGCGGTTCATGGGAATTGTTTCTACAGTTATGTTGTTCATAATATACAGAACTACAAAATACCAATTTGTACAGACAGAGGTATGGTGCTATTATCTATACCCGGTAATTTGAATTCGTATATGTTTCTGGTAACCATATTTATATGTGGGACACTGGGATATAACCCATTCATTGATTTATGGGAGTTTCTCCATTAATCAATGAATGAGTTTTTTCGATAGTATAATCAACTGATCTTTGTTCTATGACCATGGAGTACTTATGAAGTTGGGTTCCCCCTTGAGTTTACTAATTTTTTGTTCTCCTTTTTCATCGTCAGATAGACGGAAAGTTGAACCCCTTCTACACAGCAGAGGTAGTTTATTTTTTCTATTCTTGAATGGCATAGTTTTGATCTCTCTCTCTCTCTCTCTCTCTCTCTCTCTCTCTCTCTCTCTCTCTCTCTCTCTCTTCTGCCTTAGACACACTTCGCAAGCACTGGTTCTCATTTAGTCTAATACTTGATCTGTAACTTTTTTTGGTGATTTGTTCAGATTTCGATTTTATGTTGATAGTCCATGTATTTACTGTTATTCTTAGCTGTTTCTGACTCTTTGATATAGGGTATTGATGCGTCTTCCAATAGTTTGGATAGTTTACCTCGGGGCATGATTCAATCTACATCAGATTTGGAGTTAAAACCGCTATGGTCAACAAGTAATTCAAGGTCAAAGGTTAGGTTCTGATCATAATACTCTTGCCAATATGCATAAATCTTCTGAAGCCATGCAGTTGTTTTAAAGTTTTACTTGCAATCGATTGGTTTTTTATTTATTTTTTGGCTACATGTTGCTTTTCTTCAAATTTCAGGTTAACCTTTCCATCTCTCACAACTTATTAGCAATTCCAGTTGGTATTAAGCAAAAGAGAAATGTTGATGCTATGGTTCAGAAGGTATATAGCCCTACTAATGTTTGGTATTCAAGAGCTATATTTGGTTGTTCACATTAGGCATGTGTGGACCTAGTTTTCTTATTTTCAGTGATTTCAGTTTGTGGCAGCGAAGTTTACAATTATGTTACTGCACTATGATGCCAATGTGGATGGATGGCTCGATCTTGCATGGAGTCAGAAGGCTATACATATAGTAGCGGCGAACCAAACAAAATGGTAAGGTTACAATTCCATCCTCGGTGTTCAGATGATCAATTTCTTAATAACCGGTGAGAGTTTAGACAAGTCATAGCTTACAATGAGCCTTGAAGTTTCAACTGGCTGCAGCATTCAGCGCTGGATCGGGATTGTAGGATGGCTCTAAATCCATCACAAGGGTTGTTTTATCCTCACTATAACATCTATCTGACAGACTGATCAATTGCACGCTTCCTACTCTTAATTGCACGAAGCGGGAGGGGATTCGGGGATGGAGCGGGTGCGGGGGAGCGGAGGCACCTAGAAGTTCCCAAGGTTGGGAGCGCTTAAGGATATTTAAATATTCATATAAAATATCTTTTAATATTTAATCATTGAAGGAAAAGTGATACTTATTGAGAATTTTTCCTATCTTAAAGGGTAAATTTTTTGGAAGTTAGATATTTTCAATTTGCAAAACTTCTTGACTCATATAATTTTCATATTCTTATTTCCACACCCTTAAAAGTATAAGAATAATTGGTTTAATGGCCCGATAAGCTCCCATCCTAGTTAGGAGTGAGCTCCCATCTCGAGGGTAGCAAGCTCTAGTCAAGCTCCGGTCAATTCGAGCTCCCGTCTTGGGAGCGCACCCATTTTAGAAGGATCCCGCAACTAAGTTCCTACTACTGCCTTTATAAGAGGGACTCTTTCTAATCCAACTTCATATATGGGAATTACTTTGATCCTTTTTTGGTGTGATATTATTTGTTGTTCCTTGTAGGTGGTTTGCAAAACGGTTTCTGCATCCAGCTGTTGTGTCTACTTATGACTATATATTTCTTTGGGACGAGGATTTGGGTTTGAAGAATTTTGACCCAGGAAGGTATGGTTAATGCAGTTGACACCTTTTCTTTGTCTTAGTTTGATGTTTCCTCCTTTAAAAATAAATCATCTGCGTAAGTCATTTTTCACAAAGGAGTGCAGATAGTTTCTTTGTAAATGAACCCCAACAAGCAAATTTGAAGTTCGCACGCTCTGTGGAAATTAGCTTATACAGTGCCCTATTTTATATTTTGGATCGGATCCTCTCCGGTCCAAGTTTTGGACTGGAAGAAAGGGTCTAAATCTATACCATACATTGGGATGATCAATGGTTCAGATTTGCTCAGTGCAGCTCTTACCGGGAAAAGTCTCGGAGAAAAATCCGAACCATTGATTGCTGCATTGGACTTTCCAGATTTGGACTATCTCCTCTAGTCCAAAACTTCAATTGGGTAGGATCCAATTCCTTTAATTATAAGTTTTACGTTTTCGGCATGTCAACAATGTAAGACTTTGGCACCTACCCAATTCTGGATGTACTCTTTGGAATTCTGCTGCTGATATTCACACTGCAATAGCATGCAATGGAAACATCCAGACTATGGCAATAAAACAGTTGATTGACATATGTATTCTAAGTCTCTATCTAGGTGTAGTTGTTGAGCCGATTTTGGCTCAGGGCGCTTGATCTTGTCTATGTAAGTGTTGATCACGTTATTGTTTACTTTCGGGGCCTGTTATCTGGAAATGGAACTCACTGATTGAAATATACATTGCAGATATTTGAAAATAGTGAAATCAGCGGGACTGGAGATATCCCAGCCTGCTTTAGACCCAAATTCGACCGGTATACATCACAGGTTTACAGTACGCAAAAAAGCAAATAAGTTTCACAAGTGAGTGGGAAGGCCTTGGCAATTTTGCTGATATACTCTTCTTTTTAATTCTCTAATTTAATTCTAGCATTTTATTACATTGTACAGAAGAATTCTGGATTCTAGAAGCAAGTGTTCAGAAGACAGGGAGGGGGCACCATGCACAGGGCAAGTTATCATACATCTATATCGTGGCCTTAATCATCATTTGTTCCTCAATTTTCTGTTAATGCACTGTCTTGGTTACCTAGTGTGCTAATTATGTTAGGGTGAGCAGAAATCAGAGAAACCTGCCCGATCCGGAGTGATCCGATGCGATACGGGTGGTTTCAAAACATATGGTCATCGGTTGCAGTTCTAGAAGAGCGGGAAAAAGAGAGTTTCGGGTGTTTTTGGGTCCAACATTTTTTTAGTCCGCCTAAACACATCTGACCAACGTACGTTACTAACTTCACATTACAGCCGTACACATGGCACTATATCGATACTCTGCTCATTCAAACCCTAGCGCCCCGAAAGTGTACAGAAGTGGCGCCCATCCTTATATTTTTCATCTTAAGGCTGCTCTCTCTTCTGTCTCTCATTACCTATTCAACCCCAGAATGAACCCTGTTACTCTATCTATCCTGTGAACCAAAACAAACCTAGCTCCTCGGTGCACGCCGAAGATGAGAGGTTTATTCCTAATGGTGGTGAAGGCATCTTCAACGTTTTGAAAACCAGACCAACCGGTTCAATCGGTTGGCCCGACCTATCTCAATTCCACTCCGGTCAGCCCCCAAAATATTTTGGTGCACAAAACCAGATTGAACCACGCCAAACCTGCAAAACCGCCTCATGACCAGCAAACCGCAAGAAACGTTTGTGGTTCAAAGAACCTGGTGTGTTGAGGAGACTGACAAAATCTTAGGACTTTACTTTGCTGACTGGCCACTGGCCAGTGGTCGGTAAACTTTCAATCAACCCGCTGGCTCTTGTCCCTTAATACGAGCTTAGACTTATTTCCTCCTCTCTTGATGTGGGACCAAAGTGTTTGGGTAGAACTTTTGAAAACACGCTGGGCTACTAGTTCTACCACAATCAACAGGCCGATTAGTTTGGTTTCTGCCCGTACATGGTTTGAAATTGTTTGGTCATTTACCCAGCCCGATGTGGTTGGTTTGGGTGACGGGTGGATTAGAAACCCAACCAGGACCAACCCGTGCTCACCCCCACAAGTACTGTTAAGTTACCAATAGTGCCAATGCTTAAACTGTTAGAAGATGTGCCAAACGTATCAAGCTGTTCTCCCTTGTATGCAACCCCAAAATGCAAAATCCGTTTATAGGGTGGACCAGAATCGAAAGGGAGAAGCAAAATGTAGACATGGACCAAGCGCTAATGGAGAGATTTGACCCAAGTCAAGACCTCCTGCAAATTCAGCTCTGATAACCATGTTAATGACTGTCCCAAAAATTTAACCTGTTAGGAAATAAGCCATGCAGCCTTGGCTCAATTTATCAAGAAGTTAGTAAGCTGTTTCATTAAAGCAAATCTTAATTTTTGTGTGGGGAATGGTTTAAGCATTTAATTAGCAATATGATATTTGAATAGGTTTCAGATAACCTTTTTTCTTTGGCTTGATAAAATTAGTAAAATTCCTATCTCATTTTTTTTTCTTCTGATAGATATGTGGAAGGAATGGCTCCAGTATTTTCAAGATCTGCCTGGCATTGTGTTTGGAATCTTATACAGGTGCAATTTTCTTCTTTTTTTCCCTCCCTTTCAGAGCTCCGGTAACCTCAAATAACATCTTTAAGATGTTACTGAAGCAATTATATATGCAATATGAAATTGACTTTCACTGTTTTGACTTAAATTTTTGTAGCAGTGGATTGCGAGCAAACTGGTTTTCAATCTCCATTTTATTGAAAAGCAGTGGGTATCACTAAGTATAACCAGTATTAGTGATTTGAAGAGATCTTTCTTGTTCTTCATCTTGACAAATTGATTTTTTTTTATAGACAGAATTTAGGAATGATCTTAAAGTAATAAGCAAAAGATTTTGTTATGATATTAAAGTAATCAGCGAAAGAATTCATTTGTCTAGTGATTCTATCCCTAAACCTCATGTTTGTGCTAATTTGCATAAGTTTTCAACATTTCAAAGTAGTTTATTGATGGTTACCTCATATGAATGTCTCCTTGTTAGTGACACTGTTGACATCAAAGGGCAATAGTCAAGCAATGGTCATGTCGTTGATGTCTCTGGTAGAAATGGCTTTATCTGATGGGAGATTAACAAATTTTTGAACTTTGGTGTATTGCATTTGATTTTGGACTTTCCCATGGGCCATGAGTATTGGCCTTGTTGTGGGGTGGGAATTGGAAATGAGTTATATGCATGGGTCAAATTTTGCCATTGAAAGTTCGATCCTCACCTTTTTTCAGCTGTAATCTTGGACTATTGACCGCTGTTTCCGCTTGGTTTAGGCTTTATAAAAATGTCTTGCCATCTCTAGTCAAATTGTTGAAATAAGAGGTTGTCGTCATGAAGTCTTGTAAAATTATTTCTTCTTCCTGGAGTACTTGAATATTTTGTAAACCTGCGTCAATGGTACATTGACAACTTAGCTTATAGGGCTGCTTCAATTTTTTGGCAGAATGATCTTGTTCATGGATGGGGATTGGATATGAAACTTGGGTACTGTGCACAGGTGAGTTTTTGCCAACGCCTTCCCATGTGTCAATTTCCAGGATGTCTCCATCTACTTTTCCTGCTAATGTTGCCTGGATAATCCATACTGAACCATATAATCATGCAGCATGAGCATATGTTATGTGTGCTCAATCATCTACCTTAGTTTGTACTGTCGCCTCTTATAAAACCATCAATCAAACGATGCCACCATGGTTTATGGTGTTTGCTTCTTTTCCCCTTGCAACACTGCACCAACATTAGCAACACACTTGAACAATGGGCTCCAATATTACCATCTTGCCGTCACCATTAGGTCCAGACTGAAGCTTTCCAGTAAAAATAAAATGTGATGCATTTAATTTGATGTAGTAACACTAAGTGGTTTATTCTGAAGGGGTGGAAAGATCCACATTAGGACATGCATGCATGCAAATGTCTCATGCACGAATGGATGAATCTGAGTAGCGATACGCAAAGCCATGTGTTTTTGATATTATTTCTGTTAAGTGTCATGGTTGTTCTGAATGATCTTCGTATTTCTACTCACAAACCTGCATCATCTATATGTTACCGATACATATGGTTCGCCCTCTAGATTTTTTGGCCGTTTCTCATTGTGTCATCATGTTTGGCTAATGCATTTAAGCAAATATATTGGTTTGTACTCCCTCCGTCCCAATTTAAATGCTCCCTACAGTTATGCGTGTTTTTTTAAAACTCTTATAGTTTTCATTCTATAATGTATTTTATATGCAATATGAATCTATTTGTACTATAATTTTTAATTTTTAACACGTGGCAATAATTTTGGCCAAAAAATATTTTTATTTTAATTGGGATTTAATTTAAGCCGAATTCCCTACAATTTAGGAGATAATGCATCTTTTTGAAAATGATAAGGTGGTTACCTAAATTGTAGGAAGCAAAGTTTATCTTATGATTTTTCAAGAGGCCAAAATTAATATGTGATAATTAGATAAAATCACAAATAGTTAATTTTGGCCATATGGGACATTTGTAAACACAATATCTCCTAGGAGATCCATCCAAAATGCTAGGAGATATTGTGGATATCTTCTGCCCAATCTGATAATATCTTCTGGAACGGACATCTTCTACCACGTCAGCACTATATCTTCTGGTATGAATATCTTCTGTCACGTGGCGAATTGTGAGTACATCAGACATTCTTTCAAATGCATGAAGCTTAAATCAAGGAAAGTGGGTAGTTATTGCCACGTGGGATAAAAGCCTCCAAGAAGTTAGTTACCACTTTTTGTGGAAAGTGGTCACTAAACTAATTCCTATTTCTAAGGAGATAATGGCTGTGGAAAGTGGTCCTATTCATTTGCACATGTGGTGGTAGTTATGGAAGTAGTAGGACACTTGGCGGCCTAAGATTTAATTTCAGGAGCTAATAAAAAGGGATGACTGAGTCAAAGGGACACTTGGAGGCTTTAGAGAAGATTTCTGAAGAAAGTGGGCAGAAGATGTGCTTAGTGGATCCGAATTCTTCTGAATCCCACATAGGCAAATGATGCCTATAAATACAAACCTTTGTGCAACATTGCGGAGGTCCACGCACCAACAACGCTCACAACAGCAAAGTAATTTAGCATTATCTCCTAACTCTCGCAGTTAGTCGATCGATCCCCTCTTCTTCTATCTCCTATCTATGTCTATCTTCTACCTCTCCCCAGTTCTTTCTTCTCTCTTCTCCCTCTCTTCTTCTTCAATGTAATTTTCTTCAATTGTGGAAGTCCTTGTTCAAGACCCACGAACCGTTGTAACTTTAGCTCGAGTTTCGCAATTGCTTGAAAGAAGTTAGTTAGTATTTTCAGGCGCTTTTTCTACATTTCTCTTGGAGATTCATGTCTCCCGGCACGTCCTCGCATCTTCTATACCACCAGGTGTTGACCATCCCTGTTTCTCCTGCCCCTGGAGGAATTGGTGGCAACAGAATCTTATTTGATAGATCTCAATTAGTTCTATTAGACAAAATTTTTAAAAACTTTGGAAACCTTACCAATAAAAAGATATAGACATTTGAAAATGGCACGAACATAGGTAGGGAGCATTTAAAATGGGACGGAGGGAGTATATTTTTGAAGTTTCACGTTCTTGGAATAGTTTGGGATTGAAAATTCAAATGCTTTTTTTAGCAGGATTCTTACAGTTTTTTTTTAATTTTTGCCTTTTCCAGGGAGACCGAAAAGAAAATATAGGAGTAGTTGATAGTGAATATATTCTTCATCAAGGAATAAAATCACTGGGTGGGCCATCTGCGGGAACGGTAAATTTCTTTCCAACTTGTCCTGTATATTTTATTTTCTCTGTCGTTATCTTTGTCCAGCCACTGAAAACTGCTTGATTTGTCTGGTGTTTCACCTATTTTAGAGGTAATATTTAAACATGGGCCCCAATACTGATTGTAAAGAGAATTCAGTCTTTGTTTCTTTCAAGTACCCAAAAGCCATAAAAGAAAATGTATTTCTTATTGATATGTCGTGAGTTTAGGAAAAGTCAGAAGTATTTTGTGGTTGCGTTTTTCTTTTCTACTCGTATTTTTAATTTTTTTTCTTCGTAATACTACTTTTATTAGGAGTCATATGCATTTTCCTTCATTAATATTTCTTTGTTTTGAAGGAACGTAGTTTCCAGAAATGTTCTCTGGGAAACAAAGTTTATCTAAGATTCTGAATTATACCTTACTCTTAGGGGGATTAAATCACGTCTGCAGTTGATTTCACCAGAATGTCTCTTTGTGCTAGAAAATTCCCTCAAACACAAATGCATGAATCAATAAATGACTGTCGAAACAGATGCCATCCAACAATCTGCTAAAAATCCTCCCTATATCTTGCCTATGTTGTTATGGGTAGGTAACCCGCTCTTCACTTTTCATTGTGAACTCAACTGCTTAAGAAGGTCTATCTCTTCACTTTTCTTTCCTTCGAACTTTCGTTCAAAATGTTTTTTGGGGTCACTGTTGCAGATACTAAATGTACATCAGGCCCTTGTAGTCTTATCTGCCAAAAAAAATTGCTATGATCAATGTCAGCTCGTGCAAAGTAGCTTGTGCCATGCATAGTCTATGAGCATGCCAACTCAGTTGCTCTTGTATTTGCTGCTTCAAACGGTTTTGCAGCTAAGTGGTAAAAAAATTGCTATGATCAATGTCAGCTAGCGCGAAGTAGCTTGTGCCATGCACAGTCTATGAGCATGCTGACTCAGTTGCTCTTGTATTTGCTGCTTAAAACGATTTGGTAGCTAAGTTGTCAACTTATATCGAAATTAGACTCCGTAGTTTGCATCTCTTTATGTATAGTCATCTGTACTGTTTGAGGAGACTTGGCTACGTAATCTTCATGTTAAGTTTTTTCTCATATACATCTCCGCTCTCTGCTGTTAATTCCTTTTCTATCCTTGTGCAGCCTTCAAATCCTGAAAAGTTGGTCAAGGTATAGTATTTCCCTTGTGTTTCTACAACTCCCATTTGTTTCTATCGCAGTTCTTATTAATTCTATTGTATTAGTTATAAATTGATCGATTAGGACAATGCGTGCCTTCATTTCCAACATTTCTACAGAGACATTTTTAATTTTCTAACTGAGTTTGTATCTTTACTTTCAGAAACCTGCTAGTGACGTGCGATCTCTGGTGAGAAAACCGCACCTGTAGTTTACTATGTCATTAGTGATCTCGATTTACTATCATCGAAAACACCTTGTTCTTCTGAATTTTCAGTATTTGCCCAATGTTTTTCGGAATTTTCAAAAAATGCTTTTCTTGTTTATTTTGCGTTTTTTGGACTTCAAATTAGTTATTGACATTTCAATCTATTTATCTAACCAGAATCTCAACCAACGTTTTAACCCTGGAATTTTAGAAATCGGCAAAACTTTTAAGTACAGAAATGTCATTATTAGAAGGGAGTACTGGGTTTAAATCCAGCCATTGCATATGTGAATATTTGCTTTAAGAACCCAACTTTATCCAAACTTATCAATTAAACTCCTCCGTTCTTGTATTGAAATGAATTCACCAGGTACGAAGGCAATGTACATTAGAGCTTAAGAAATTCAGAGAGCGATGGGGCCAAGCCGTGAAGGAGGACAAGAACTGGGTTGATCGATTTAGAAGAAAACGACGCAACCAAAGACTGCTCCTCTGAAGTTTTATTTCGGTATCGAAGCGGGCACTCTCTCATTGCCCGATCATTGTAATTTTCGTTTCTCTCGGCTCGTTGGTTCTCATGATTTATTACATACGCCGGAAAATGTCACAGAAATGTCGGAAGAAAGTGTAAATTCATTTCATTACAATTATAATTTTCCTTTTTCAACAGTGTTCATTATACAAACTCAGAAGTTCTACACACAATAAGATTCAGAATATATTGTGGAACCTTTGCATTCATTCTTGAATTAAGTGTTTACAGAAACCGGCTCGATTGTTTAAAATGGCCTCTACCATATCTGGTACTCCATTTTCCTGTAATTCTTTTGATCGGTTTTTGTTCATTTCCTAAGCGTGAGTTTCTCTGCTTTTTTCTCAAAGTGTTGAAAGCGTTAAAAGTGCTAAACACGAATTTCAAGACAAGTCCTCCTCATGACCTACATCAACTATTTTTAACGCTTTTGGCAAAAACGATAAACTGTCTCTTAATCTGTTCCAGTTCTGGATCACCTTGTAGAGGCATTTGCTAAAATGGCTACGCTAGCAAGAAACTTTACCAAGATTGCTACGCTAGCAAGGACAGGGTCGAACCGTGGACCAGCAACGAAGGAAGAGAGAAGGCGAAAGACACCGCGAGAGCAAGTCCAATGGTAAATGTCTAATGTAAAATGGTTATAGCCGTTGTCATAATTTGGCCCCAAAAGTATTGTTTTGTCAAATTCCAACATTGCCTTTTCAGTGGTTAGTTTTATACAATTTCAAAGTTATGTTGAATCACAACTCTTGATATGAAATAGCCGTTGAAATCACTCCATGAGAATTCACTCCTCTCCTCCTCATAATCATGGGAAATCAATAATATCTCTCTCTCTCTCTCTCTGGGGTCCCCCCTACTTTCTCTCTCGCTCGATCTCTCTTTCTCCCTTTATCACCACCAGAACAATCCCCTATGCATATTCCGGTAACAAGGATGAAGGCTAGTCCAACGTTTTCCAAAAAAATTAAGGGTGGTCCGGCGATTTTTTTTTTATTCCGGCCATTTTCCTATTTCTTTTTATTTCAAATGCGATTGGTTATGTGAGAGTATCTTGGTTCCATATTTGGAACCAATTTCGGCATTGTGCCATTTTACAAATCAAATATCAAATATGACTTCCGGTTGAAACTCCGAGTTCTATTCTATGGTTGCAAATTATGGGTACATTTCTAAAAATGACAATCAATTGGACTTGATCCAAATAAACGAACCAAAACTCAGCGCCTCTTCTTCTCGACAATCTTCGAATTATTGGTTTTCTCACATTTCAATAGAGGAAAATTCATGAACTTATATACAAGAAGAGGAGAGAGAGAGAGAGAGAGAGAGAGAGAGAGCAGGGACGGAGCCAGGATTTCATATCCGAGGGGGTCACAACATAAACAACAAAATTTTTGAAACACAATATCTAAGTGCTCTTAACAAATGTCTCGATAGTACCAAATGCAAAACACAATATTTAAGTGTTTTTGTTCAATCAACATGTGAAGATTGTTTTAATTTCAGTTCTGACTGGGGACCAATCAAAGTTTTACACTATAAAAAAAAAAAAAAAATTGCAGTGGCAATTTTGGATTGGGCAGGGGCCTTGGCCCCTAATAGCCAAAGGGTACCTCCGTCCCTGAGAGAGAGAGAGAGAGAGAGAGAGAGAGAGAGGCTGGGGAAGAAGATTCACCAATGTGTAATTGTTTTATGCGGTTAGAAAGCAAAAAAAAAAAAAAAGAGAGGCATTTCTGAGCGTAGACATAAGGCCGATCTATGCGAACACAACTTATGCATCATCAAAATAATCAAAGGAAAAATAATAATAATCAAAGGAAAAAAAGACATGTCCATCATCAAACATCTCCTGGGCAAGCACACGAAGGAAGATTGCCTGACCCAACTAGACTTGGAAACTTTTATTGTAATCAAATTAGATTTTATGACGAGACGTACAATCTAGACTTACAATAAAATTATGTTTGGGTTCCTTTTTTATTGTACGTTATAAACTTTCTTTCAAAAATGGAGGACAAAGCCATCTTTACTTTATTGTCTCAAGCATGTAAATTAAATAGACAATATTTATCAACCGGTGCATAATAAAAAAAATCACTCTTTTTAAACATGGATCAGCATTATTGGAAGTTAAGCGAAAAATCCCAAGATCGTTAAGGATTTTGAATAGGTGATTATATTAGCCCGATCTCAATGTAGTATCCATAATTCACTCTCATTTTATAGCTATGACTAGTTCTCTCTCCGTCCCAATAAGTTGGTTCATGATTATTTCTCTTTAGAATTTTCTAAAATTCTTGTCTATTTTGATTAGTCAATGAAAAAACTTGAACTATTTCCTTTTTTGTCCCCTTCATTCGCCCTATATTCAAATTCAAACACAAGAATGAAGGAAAAATGAATTGGAGTTTAAAAAATAATCATTGCACTTTTAAAAAGAGCCCAACTTTATGCGACAGAGGGAGTATATTATTTTCTTGCTATCAGATACTCCTTTGGTTGTTAATATCTTCAACTTTTTTTATTGCCACCATCACATTTAAATTTATTTAACCCAGACCATGGATGGGGCAGTTTCTTCTTATATGGTTAAGACTAACGAAAACAACAACTGTGACGTCTCTTATCAATTCTTCTACAATCTCACATATTCATGCAAACAATTTTACACACACACACACACTCACATTTGTGCTGGCACCCACACACCACAAATCCGCACTGGCATATTTGTATTTTTCTGCCAGCTTGATATTAGACTTGTTAATTTTCAGACTGTCCTTGTAATGCTCTTCAGATGTTTCCCTCAACTGATCACTATTCTCTACCTCATTTCCACTCTTATCATCATTGTCATTGGAAGACTCAACATCATCTTCCTCAGACTTGTTCGATCTAGTATCATCATCCCAGGTTATCTTAGCCTTGAAGTTTGTCTTCCTTTTGAGTTTGTTAATACATTCATGGGCCACATGTCCGTACCCATGGTATTCGTACCATTTTAGCCCCGAGGGTGGGCCTTTTATCCCCTTATTCTCCTTCCCATTTGATGATTCTTCTTTAACTTTGTAGTTACCTTTCTGATTTCTTTGGTCATTCTCAAAAGATTTCTTTATTTTTTTTTTAAATTGTTGAGTAAACAAAGTCATCGCTTCAAGGTCATAATCATCATCGTTGTTTGAATCTTTATTTTCCCTACGAGAACTAGAAAAAGAAATCAGTTTAACCAAAGGTTTTGTTTAGGATTTTTGAGATTTAGATTACAGCATGTTTGCCTCAAAGGTTTGGAGAACTTCAACAACCTCTTCGACATATTTGTCTTTGAGTTTTTGCTTACCTTGAAGTAGAGCAACTTTTGAGTTAAAACATTCAGGTAATGATGTCAAAATTTTTAATGACTCTAAAAGAAGGAATGGGCTCACCCAATGTTCCACAGTTGTTGACGATTGAGATTAGCTTAGAGTAGAACTGATTGAATGTCTCCTCCTCTCCCATTCAGATCATTTCAAACTCAGTTGTAAGCCTTTGCAGTTTCGATTGCTTAACCACGTAGGTTCCTTCGTGACATGTAACTAGGTTATCCCATGCTTCTTTCAAAATATCACAGTTTGCAATTTTTCGACACTCTACCACATCCATAGCACTTAAAAGTATATCTAGGGCTGATTATTTTCCAAGCTCAGCCTTGTTCTTAACCTTTGTCGGATATTTGTACCCTTTCACACATGAGTTCCAAATTTCCTCGTTTGCTTACCTCAATATGGCTTTGATTCACGACATTCAATAGTCAAAGTTCTCACTGTCCAAAATTAGTACGCGACTTGAAGGATGATTCATATTCAAATCGGTGTTCATCATGACGTAGGATCTGTTCAGGAAAGAAAATTTCCTATAGATTGCGAGGGACCCGCTTTGATACAAAATGAAATTCCAACTTTGCTAGTTACCCAATCAATAAGCAAGAAATAGGAATAAACTACCTTAATTCACGAGTGAGAATCCTCACAATTGACTAAAGACCAAATGCCGAATCCTTATTCACCACAACAAGTGTTTGGTTGCTGATGCCTCGAGCCCTACAGCTTTCCAAAAACTTCTTCCATAAATCCACTGAAAGAAATCAATGTTGATAGTTGAATTATGTTAAAACCTCTTGAAGCTTCGATTGAAAGATTAAATATCCATAAATCTTGGTTTGTGCTTCAAAATTAAAGCTTTTCTCTCCTAAAAAACACGTTATTCATTCTTTTCTCAAGGCTACAGCGAATAACCCATTCATCCTAGGATAAGGGGACAACACATTTTTATATTAGCTACAAATTCGATATATCATTTTTAAAACCGATCAATCGTTTTCAGTGTTGCCCAATTTAATATCGGGACCGATCGATTGATCCCCTTTGTGAATCCGATTGATCCCAATTGAAACCGATTGATCTACTAACTCTTAAATTACATGAAAATGACTTTTTCCACTCTGTTTTTATACAAACTCACTAGCTTAAAGATAATTAATAACAAAAAATTAAAACTCAATATAAATGGTATACAAATAAATATGTGTTTTGTCAACGAAATTGTCAATCAAAAGGGAACGTAGCTTTTTAGAGCTAAAAAAGCTAATAGTAGATGTAAAATGGCTAATCCTCCACCAATCATATATCTAAGAGCAAGTCCAATAGTAGATGTAAAATGGCTATAGTCATTGTCATAATTTGGTACTGAAAGTATCTTTCTGTCAAATTCCGACATTGCCTCTTCAGTGGATGGTAGAACAAAAAAATTTCATATTTAATAGCCATTGAATCACAACTCTTGATATGAAATAGCCATTGAATCACTCCTCTTCTTCTCACAATCATGAAGAATCATTAATCTCTCTAGTTAGAAAAATGATCATGCCAACGACGTTTTTTGATTCCTAATTTATTTTGTCATTTAAGGGTATCCAGTAACAAGGATGAAGGGTAGTCCAACATTTTCTAAGCCAAGGCAGTGATCTGAATATCAAATGAATGAATTAACAGATTAAAAAATTTGAATGAATGAAATAACAACTTTACTATAGTGGAGTGGATTGCAAGTAAATACTTTGAATAAAACACATTACTACACCCTTTTTACCAAATTTTGCACTTTATTTTGAATAAAGGAAGGAGAGAATTTTCTAAGCTGACCAGACAATTACGAAAGCTTTGGAGTTCTTTCTCTGTTTTTTTTTTTGAGGTTTTTTTTTTTATCCCTTAAATTATTCATATTTTTTCTATGCTGCCCCTAAACTAAAAAAATCACCTATTTCATCTCTAAACTATTTGATTACAACCCATTTAGTCCAAATCATTAACGGCTTCAAATTTTTTAGACGAAAAATAGTTTACACGCATAGATCTGTGCGCACAAATCGCCCCATGAAACCCACTTCAGGAGTTCACATGAACAATTTGAGACGTTCTTTATTCTAAAAATATGTTTTCAAGTGGCGACATGAAAGTTTAAGCATTTCAAAGTAGTGTATTGATGGTTGTACACCTCTCGTGCAAATGTCTCGTTATTAGTGACACTATATATTGACATCAAAGGGCAATAGCCAATAGCCAAGCGACGGTCATATCGTTAATCTCTCCGGTAGAAATGGCTTTATCTGATGGGAGATTACCAAAATTTTGAACTTTTGTGCATTGCATGTGATTTTGGACTTCCCCTACCTCAAGTTCTTTAATTCGAATTCAAAGGAGGTAAATTCAATGATATACCATCTAAGAGCAAGTCTAATAGTAGACGTAAAATGGCTATGGTCATTGTCATAATTTAGAATAAAAAAAAAATGAGGCCTCCTCTAGTAGACGGTGGGATTAGTGGAGGTGCGCGAAAACTGGCTTGGACTCCTAGTTTTCAAAAAAAATTATTTGACACCAAAAGTATCTTTTTGTCAAATTCCAATATTGCTCCTATTTTAGAACCAAATAATTTCAAATTTAATTACATTGAACCACAACTCTTGATGTGAAATAGCCGTTGGAATCACTCCATGATAAATCACTCCTCCTCTCCTTCTCACAATCCTTTGAAATCACTAATTTCTCTCTCTCTCTCTCTCTCTCTCTCTCTCTCTCTCTCACCACCAAAACACACGAACAATATCGTAATTGGAAAAATGGCGATGCCGATGATGTTTTTCGATTCCTAGTTTATTTTGTCGTTTAAGGGTAATCTGGTAACAAGGATGAAGGGTAGTCCAACGTTTTCCAAATAAATTACGGGTGGTCCAGTGATTTTTTTTTTATTCCGGCCATTTTCCGATTCCTTTTTATTTCAAATGTGATTGGTGATGTGGGAGGATCTTGGTTCCATATTTGCAGCCAATTTTGCCATTGCGTCAATTTACAATCAAATATGACTTTCGGTTGGAACTCCAAGTTTCTGTTCTATGGTTGCAAATTATTGATACATCTCTAAAAATGGTAACCATTGGACTTGTTGAGTTTTCCATATGATAAAATGATATAAAATTTAATTTTGATAAAATTTAGTTTTGCTTGACACAATTTGGTTATCTTCCCAAATGATAAAATCTAGTTTTGATAAACTCTTCGATTGGGTGTTTTCGAAATGATTTTATGAGAAACAATCTAGTTTTGATAAAATCGAATTTTTCTAAAATCATTTGAGGATCCTAGATTTTATCTCCTAAAATCAATTGGAAAACTCAACATAAATCAACATTAGCTAAAATCAAAGATTTTAGCAAATGATAGCAAATGACTTCCTCATTTGCTAAAATCAACTGTTGATTTTAACAAATGTTAATTTTAGCAGATTTTATCAAATGAGAAACTCACAACAACGCCTCTCCTTCTCGACACAATTTGGATTATTGGTTTTCTCACATTTCAATAGAGCAAAACTCACGAATTTACATACAAAAATAAAGAGAGAAACAGGGGAAGAAGATTCACCAATTTGTAATTTGTTTTATGTGGTTAGAAGGAAAGAAAAATGCATTTCCAAGCCTAGACAAAAGGCCGACCTATGCAAACACGCATCCATCAAAATAATCAAAGGAAAAAGAAAAAAAAAAAAGTGTGCATCATCAAACATCTCCTGGGCATGGATACGAAAGATTTCCTGACCAGCAACAAGACTTTGAAACTTTTATTATAATCAAATAAGATTTTATGATGAGACGTACAATCGAGACTTGTACAAAAAAAATTTGTTTTGATTCCTTCATGAGTACGTCATAAATTTTCCTTCAAGTGGATGACAAACCTATTTTACTTTATTGTCTCAAGCATGTAAATTAAATAGACAATATTTATAGAGTTATTTTCAACCAGTGCATAATAAAAAATCAATCTTTTTAACGTGGATCAACATTATTGGAAGGTAAGCAAAAAATCCCAAGCCCGTTAAGGATTTTCAATCTATATTACAACGGAGAGCGGTTTTTGTTCCAGTCGTAGTCTTTGTCCCAATAATCATTTTACATTTTATCATTTTTCTGACAATTCACTCCCTCTCTCTTTCTACCATTTTCCTCCATCGGCCCACCAAACTTAAAATTTCAAACCACGTTCATTCTCTCTCTCTCTCTCTCTCTCTCATTTTTGAAATTCAAACCACATTCTCTCTCACTATCTCCTCTTCTCCCCCCTAATTGAAATTTGAAAGCACCATAGAGAATGGCGCGGGCACGGGTATGAGCGCGTGTGTTGGTTGCTCAAACTGTGCCTTCAGGCACGGGCATGGACATACACTAGTCTAGTACATCGGTGACTATATTAGCCCCGTCTCTAGGAAGTATCCATAAGTCATATTCTTATTTTATAGCTATGACTAGTACTCCCACCGTCCCAAAGAGTTGGTCCATCATTCATTTTTAGAATGTTCTAAAATTCTAGTTCATTTTGATTAGTTAGTGAAAAAAACTTGAACTATTCCATTTTTGCCCTTCATTCCTATATATCCAAATTCAAACATAATAATGGAGGAAAAATGAATTGCAGTTTAAAAAGTAATAATTCCACTTTTAAAAAGAGACCAACTTTGCACGATCGATGGAGTAAATTCTTTTCTTGCTATCAAATACTCCTTCGGTTGTTAATATCTTCAACTTTTTTATTGCCGGCTCATCACATTAAAAATGCAATTTATTTAACCCAGATCATGGATGGGGCATTTCTTCTTATTATATGGTTAAGAGTAATGAAAACAACAACATTGACGTCTCATATCAATTCTTTTACAATTTCACATATTCACACATATAATTTCACACACACTCACATTTGTGTTGGGACCCACACTACAAATCTAGTGTATCTAGGACCCATACATATATGTGAGCGTGTGTGTAAAATGTTTATGTGTGGTTGTAGAATTATTCTTCATAATTATTGGGGATTGGAGTTTTTTTTTTTTTATACTTTTTAATGGTTAACGTCGAGGTTAGTGTTCTACTGTTAATTATTTATAATATTTGGAAAGATACAAAATTTTCTTATATTAATTATTCATCAATATACTTAATACCAAAATACTATACATTTTTATTGATTAATCACTCATCAACATTATTAATACCTAAAAATAATTTACGTGTTGTGGAGTTACACTATTTTTGCAATACAAAAATAATTTTTTTCCCCAACCTGGGTGGCATTTGTCACCTGCCTTCTTATTAGATCCATTTTTTACATTTTAATATTTTTTCGTCTGAGACAAATCTCTCTCTGTTTCCTCTCCATTTCTTTGGGTCAGCATTTCGATTTTTCTTCCTATCTTCATTCTATTTTATTTTATGTCATTTTTTTTTTGGTCAGTTTTATTTTATGTCATTTTACTCTTGGGCACCTGTCCTCTATAATCAAAACCCTGCTCCTCTGTGCCCAATCCTTTTTGAGCTGTTGTACTGTATTTTAAAATTTCAGTGTTTTCAAAAATTAACTTCTATTTAACGGTTAAAATTTACAGAAACAGAAGAACAGAGAGAACTAGAACAAAGGATTTGATTATTTACACTCGGAGCACAGTGTGACGTTGCTATAAAAGTAGCGAAGATTATCGGAAAATCCAGGGCTACCGACCCCCTTTGTATTGACCGCGCATAGACGGTGCCGGGAACTCTTGTGTGGGTCTCAAAAGGTCAACCCGAACCGTTGATTCATCTCAAAATCGAATTCCAAGTGGACCCATACAAAAATCGCTGCCATCAGACGTCCCTATGTGTTTGTGTATACACGGTTGGAAGATTATTTAGTGCCTATCACTCGGATGTGGTGTTTTTTTTTTTTTTGCCAATACACGTTGGAGGGGAAACCTATACGCTGTGTTTGGTTAAGAGTTTTGAGAAATATTTTTGAGATAGTGTTTGGTTGAGTTTTTGAAAAAAGTAATAATTAGATAGATGTGTAATAATTAGAGAGAGATAGAGAGATAAATGAGAATAATAATTGAATAGAAAGGTATGAGTAAAAAGAAAAATATAATTAATAATTAAAGGGATGAGAGATGAAAAATGAATCTTTTCCGAATTTTTTTTGAAAATGTGAACTTATACTTTTCCTTAAAACTAATCCGACACAAATTTATACGGTAAAATAGGGTTGGCGGCTTGGCGCAACGTGTGACAGTGACACGTGTTAATTTTTTCTTTACCAAAGCCGCGTGCCCCACTTTCTCTCTCCTCCGCTACTAGAAGACGAACTCCTCTCCACCTTTTCACCTTCAAGAGAGAGAAGAAAAAGGTAGAGGACGGTTCCCAATCTGTGTTTTGAATTTCCCCTTTCATCTCTCCCCCTCTCTCTCTCTCTAGAAGTGCTGTTGCAGCCGAGCTAATTCCCATGGCTGGCCGTTACGATCCCAACCCATTTGCCGAGGAAGAAGAAGTTAATCCCTTCGCTGTAAGCTCCACCTACCTACCTACTCTCTACTCTTTTTGAACTCTCTGCATACATTCACGCGCGCACGCAGATGTCTAAGCACATCATCATGTATCTATGATGTATATGTATATCTATGTGAGCCGAGGAATTTTGAAGTCTGGTGGTCCATGAGTTGTTCAATTTGAACTGAACTCTTCGTTACATGGAAGTTTAGAAGTTCTAGGGTTTCGTCTCTGGCCTTGTTCAGTTTTCTTGATTGTGTTGTAGGAGTAGATTTTCAAGTTAATTAGCTGCTTGTTTTTTTGTTGAGTTGGTGGGTTTTTCTCGCTTGCTCACGATTGGCGAGTTTTGGTGTCTATCTTTAGTGAATATATTTGTAAGAATGAATTTATTTGTTTTGTTCAATTTGCTATTGTGGTTATGCGTGCAGCCAGGGACGGATCCATGATTCCGACCTTGGGGCGATCCATTATTGTCTCACAGATATCTTAGTGTAGAGAATATGTTGTTTTGAAAACTTTTGCGCATTGAACGGTTAGTTGATATTTGCTAGTAAAATATGATGGTTTTGAAAAATTTGAAGGAAGTACACGATGATATTTGGGTACGTGTGTCATGTTTTAAATCATATGTGGATTTGATCGTCAAATGAATTAGGAACAGTTTTGTTTAGTTGATGATACAATGAAAAGCACTTTGAGATAATGCTTAATTTGTTTTCTATATTTGTCAATGATGCTACGAAGATCTATCTTCGAGCTAGCACTGGATGAAAATGATGATTCACTTGTTTGAAAAACATTCACATGCCAGTGATTTACATTTTAGAAAACACATTCCAAAATATGGTACACCTTTGTTACAATATATTAAATGATCCAATACAATATATTCAGTGATCCAATGGTCCTAGTCTCCTAGAAATTTGTTTTCCACACACTTTGACGGGGAAAAAATGCTTTGTTTTCTTGTATGTTTATTTCATCGGAGCATTTTAATTTTATAATCTACAAAAGCCTACAACCTATGGTGTCAAAGTTTAGAACCAAGCTGCAGATTACATAGTATGGCAGTATTTGCATCCTGCGTGGTGTATCTTTTGATGATTCTGTGATTGCCAGAGCTTTTTTTTTTTTTTTTTTTATTTAAATTTCTATTATTATTATTATTATTATTATTATTATTATTATTATTATTATTATTATTATTATTATTATTATTTTTTGCGCGGGTGTGGGGTTATGAGTACTCCCTTGTAAAAGCATTGATAATACAAAAATGATTGTGATGCAAACTTTGTGCCACAACCAACCACAACCTCACTCACATTGGGTGTGGGTCCCACATGGACCCCACGTGCGGGCCTCACATCTCATGTGAGTGGCGTTGTGGTTGATTGTGGCACAAAGTTTGTGTCACTATCATTATTCTTGATAATAATCAACTACCTCGTACCTATTCAATTTCTCTTGCGATTTCTTTTTCACTGCCAGAACCAAGCAGGCAGGGGAAAAGCATCGGGGCAGTCCAACTACGGTGGAGGCGCATTTTATACAACAGTAAGTTGCAATTTCAACTCGCCTTAATTTGTAGAATTGTTTTCATTTCATTTGTAGAATTGCTTTCATTTGTAGAATTGTTTTCATTTATGTGCGCATTTTATTACATGTACTTGACGTGGATGTTGGTTGTTCTTTGAAAACCTAAGTTTTGGCTTTGCTTCTCAGGTAGGTGTGTATATTTTGCTGACTTTATGTGCTTTTGTGATTTTTCTTCTTCGGATTAAGGCGAAGTTTATATTTTGAAGATAGAAGGATTGTTGTGCTTCTTTGAATCATACAACTGCGTGTGGGGCCTGTGGGCCATCCTGCCTCCATTCATCTGACGAAGACTGTAGCCTCTTTTTTGAATTTTTCCAACCTCTTCCGTTTGCTGATTTCTCGCAATTTCCCCTGAATAGTGTCATTAGTAAAGGTTGCTGTGATAGCAGCGAATAACCACACAGCTGCCACAAGCTTTTTGTTTAGAATCTTTTGGTGATGCCTGGGACGCTGTTGTGTGGCTGTGAACTACAGCTTTGTAGTACTGTGGCAAATGTCGTCTTCCCCTCTTTTGAAGCTGTCCATTTGTCCCCAAAACAATGTCTTTTTTACTACGAAAATTGGGAAATTTCATTGCCACTAATCCTAATCCAAGAGAGCCTGTGACCTATGTATATAATTGCACTCACTTGTAGGCAACAGGTCGATAAGTAGCCTTGATATAGCCAGGTCCAGTTTCTTTTCTTTGAGTTGTCCCATCTTCGATGTAGGTCCCTTGTCGCTAATTTATTATTAGATGTCTTGTTATTTCGTGCCTTTACAAATCCTATGTACTTCACTATGATTCTATGAAGCTATCCTTTTTCTAAATCTTGTTTACGCCCAGGGGTGCCCTTCCTTGGGTGTGAAGCCATAAACATAATGACTCCATATCTGTGGTGGGCTTCGGAAGGGACCAAAGTGCCATAGTAACTACCGCCCCACCAAGGGCTAGTAGAACACAGGTGGGCTTTGCAGGAGGACATCGTTTGCTTGTGTTGTGGGGGAGGAGGGGGAGTGTTGATAGCATGACTTGAACCTTGAGCCTGTTGACCACCCAAACCACTTGGGATTAAGCCACAAACCACTAGGCTACCATCCTTGGTGGTCACTAAGAAGCCATCTCTTGATCTTTGTTTTAGCCATAGGGCCTGTAGATGTTTGGAGAGAGGTTTTTGTGGAATTTCATTTTTTTGGGTATTCTGCTCCATCTTTCTCTACTACTTACTTGCTTGGGCTTGGTTTGGAGCTCATGGGACTCTGTTACTTGCTGGATCTTCGCAAATGAGCTTTAAAGTCCGATTCTTAGATACTATGGCTTCAGTTTGTTTGATCTTTCTTGCTTTGTTTGGCTTTAGTTTTGAGATAATTTTTGGAGATAATAGTTTCGTATAGGGTTGCGTAATCTTTCGTCTTTTGTCAATTTTTTTTTTAATATTAATTGACTCTTTTTTCCGAATAGATACACAATGGGTAAGTAAAATATAAATAAATCATTTGATAAAAAATCATTAAAGACGACGAAACTTGGATGACGAAACTATGCGAACTTTGGAAGATAAATTTTCAAAACTGGAAACCAAATGAAGCCAGTCTATAATTTCCTTCAACTATGCGTGGCCTAATCCAATGAGGTTAATTTTCTTGTTAGCATGCGTCTTTGATGTACCATATGCACTTGCATCTCTTTATATAGTCTGCAAAATAGCTGTGGTAACAATATGATTACATTTTTGTTCTTATGGCTTGCATATGTGTCCTTATCGGATACTTAAGATTTTTGTGCTCTTGTTGGATTTCCAGAATCCGACCGCCGGGCTTTCCTCTCTTCCCCCTGAATGGGCAGATTTCAACTATGACCGCAGTGCCCCAATTGATATTCCTCTTGATTCAGCTTCGGTAAGTACAAGTTTTCAAATGTGTTTCTTGGCATGCAGTCTTTCATTTTTTCTGATTGAAATCTGTTCCAAATTTAGGATTTGAAAAAGAAAGAGAGGGAGCTGCAAGCTAAGGAGGCCGAATTGAGAAAGAGGGAGCAGGTATTCCCTGGCGTAATATCAACTTGTCATATATGGTCACTATGTTAGATATGGCAACCTACCCTGCTGCATTTTTTGTCTGCTCTGATTGGCTTTCCACTTCCGTTTTTTCTATTTTTTGGGGGCTAGAATTTGCAATGCTAATTGTGATTGTTCAAATTGATGAGAGATCATTTTTTGTGTCGAGGTCGGCTTGCCGTACACGACTTGGGTGCTTTGATAAGAATGACCATTTTTGCGCATTGTCTATGAAGCATTTGTCTGAAAAGAGATTTTTTTAACTTCCATCATATGTCATATTATCTAATGGCTAATGTATTGTGAAAGTGCTTCAGAATATTCTCTTTCTTCTTCTTCTTCTTCTTCTTCTTCTCTCTCTCTCTCTCTCTTGTTTGCGCATAGTCTTTGAAGCATTTGTCTGAAAAGAGATTTTTTAACTTCCATCGTATGTCATATATTCTAATGGCTAATGTATTGCGAAAGTGCTTCTTCTTCTTCTTTTTCTCCTCCTCTCTCTCTTCTTTTGTTTCATTTTTCTCAGTAATTTTTAGCGAGCATTAGCTTGTATCATGTAATGTTTAAGTGAACAAGTAGCCCTTGACACATAATGCTCGGTGTGGTTTATTGGCTTGTATCATGTTGATATGCCCTCGTGTTATTTTTTCCTGTGATAGTATACTAAAGGACTCATATTCTCGTATATTTCCTTTTCAATGATAAAACGTTATATGATGTGGTTTATTGGCTTCTTCTTCTTCTTCTTCTTCCTTCTCTTTCTCTCTCTCTCTCTCTCTCTCTCTCTCTCTCTCTCTCTCTCTCTCTCTCTTCTTTTGTTTCATTTTTCTCAGTAATTTTTAGCGAGCATTAGCTTGTATCATGTAATGTTTAAGTGAACAAGTAGCCCTTGACACATAAATACATAATGCTCGGTGTGGTTTATTGGCTTGTATCATGTTGATATGCCCTTGTGTTATTTTTTCCTGTGATAGTATACTAAAGGACTCATATTCTCGTATATTTCCTTTTCAATGATAAAACGTTATATGATGTGACTAAGCAAAAACTGTATAAAATTTCAGCTGTGTCAGAAGATATCTGAGAACCTTTTCAGTAAAATGCCTTTGTTACATTAGTTGTTCTGTACGTCAGCATTTTTTGTTGCTTATTATCATTGTTTTGTTGAGTTTTGCAGGAAATAAAAAGGAGAGAAGAGGCAGCAGCAAGAGGTACGTTGAATCTCTCTGTCTCTGTGTGTGTGTGCGCGTGTGCATTTTTAGAGTTAAACAGGGATCCAATATTATGAACTGTGTTTGGCATAAAATGTTATGAGTCCATCGTTTTTCTCGTTGCGTTTTTATGCACTATGGGTATGCATTTCAGTTTAATGCGTGCACTAGTTTGGTATCTTGATATCTTTCTGATCAGGGCTATTATCCCTTCTTAGTTTTTTGTTCTTCCAGCAGTACTATGAATAACTTCAATTTCCATGGCATTTCCTATAGTTTTGCCTGTCATTTTGAAAGTTTGCTTCCTGATTTTGCTTTGCAGCTGGTATTGTTATTGAAGATAAAAATTGGCCACCGTTTTTCCCAATCATCCATCATGACATCACAAATGAGATACCAATTCATCTACAGAAACTGCAGTATGTAGCTTTTACCACATTTTTGGGTATGTGAACAGTCTCAACACTCAACCTTCGTTTTGTTATTTTATCCATCCCAAAATGATAGTTTGGTTCGCATAACAATAAGTTGAAAATAAATCATTTTTTGAAGAAAAAGTTCAAACTTTTTTCGTAAATTAAAAGAGCTCATTGATATATAGTAAATTGCTAGAAAAATGTTTGAATTTTCTAGGGGAAAATGCATTATTTTTAAGTTATCGTTCGCGAACTGGTTTATCATTTTGGGGCGGATGGAGTACTATGGAAGCTTTGATGTTCTCTCATTTACATTTATATATGCCGGACATTTTTTGTTTTGATGTTTTGTACTCAGAAACCTTGGATTTGCTGAGACGTGTTCTGATTTCTTGTTGTTCGGAAATTCTATGTTCGTTACATCTTTGCTAATTTGCTTTATAAAATAACAAAGCAGGAATATCCTATATAACTTTATATGGATCCGGGGGCTAGTTTTCAAACACGCAACAATCTAAAAGAATCTCGTAAGACTGGAAATGTTCATCGAGCAAAGATGCCTTGAGTTTTCTTCTTAGGTGGTGCATGAGTGACTTTTTTCCTAGTCAATTTCCCTAGATTGATTGTATCCAAATTCTTTTGTATACTCCCAACTCTCAATACCTTAGTCAATGTTCCTAGATTGATTGTATCCAAATCTTTTTCTGTACTCCCAATTCAACTGCTATAATACACAGCAATGTGTATAATCAGTCCTCCCACCTGCTCAGCCTCACTTGTTGGGAAAAAGCCTAAATATTCTCCTCCTTGTGCAAATAGAGAATGGTCTAAATATTGGTACCGCTATAACCAACAAGCAAATCTAGGAGCCTGAAAAATAAAGCAAGCAACAAGCAAACCAAGAGGCACTGATTTTTACGTGGTTATCCCTAATTAGGGGTACATCCATGTGACCGTAGTCTGATTTAGAGGTACATTCAATTCTTTCGCTAGGAATAATAATGGGGGTTACAAGAGTTCTTCTCTAGTACGCAACTAGAAGCATACAAGCATCACCCAAAGTTGGATTTCAACTAAAGCAACTAAGATACAAGTTTAGGTCTCACCAAAGTGGATTTTCCAAATCCTTGATCGGGAGAGAAACTTGGCAATCTGCTCCGATCAAAACGTTGAGCTTGCTGAGCTGAAGAACATACTGAGATTTCATACAAATCCGAGTGGTAACGGTGATCTGATCTTGGCTTGAACTTGGAGCAAAACCCTCCCCTTTTTCTTTGAACTTCGTCAAGCTCTCTGTATCCTCGTGCAACATAAAACGACTAAGACTAAAAATATCTCCTTAGTTCTTTTGTGATTCAAGGAAGAAATTACAAGATAATGTTTTGCCTGTTCAAGGATTGCAAGATAACCCCAAATGTATTTGGACCCATCAAATGAGTCCTTGTGGAACCCACCAATTAAGGATGGACCCTCAACCCCTCCCCTGCCATCTTTTCCCCCTAAAGGCTGTGACTTTTTTTTTTTTCGTATTTCTCACAGATCTACTTTAATTTTAGCATTGTTTTTCCTTAAATAAAGAAGTAATTATTCTGGAAGTGAAAAGTCATTTTCTTTTAACTTCTGACGATGAAGTTGCCAATATCATGATTTGGTGCTCCAGGTGACCAGGGATGGATCCACAAATCTAGCCTAGTGGGGGGCACCTTATTAATCATAATTGTGAATTTTTTTTCCCGTCAATTACCATTAAGATCATGCTAAAATTAAGGTATTCATTACTGACAATAAAATTTATAATTTATGCTTTTATAAGAAGATAAAAAAAAATAGCACACAATCGTAGACAACTTTTAGAGTATGTTTTACATTGACATTGAAAAGTCTTTAGAATGATCGAGATCGTTTTATCAATGGGTATCTTTTAGGATATTTCTCCGCAACGGTTAAAAAATGAAGAGAATCAAGAGATAAATCTCCAAATAGACAAAACAGTTTATAAACTAATAATTATAGAGGAACCATCTGAAATTTAGTAGGACACTTGCATAATTGTACTTTTTAATATTATCAATATATTTTTTTAGTTTTGAGTGCGGGCACATGACGTTTATGTCTGTCCCTGGCTTCAACCATTCCATCATTGTTGAGTTCGTATCATGAGTGGTCTTGGGAGGCAATTAATTGTCTGTCTTATAATAGTATCAGTAGCAAATTAAGACATCTGGTTGCTTATGTAGCCATGATGATTCTATCCCTCCCTGTATATCCAAAGCTTCTTTGTTGCTGAAGATGGACCACCTTCATTGTGTAAATGTTGATGGATGCAGGGTTGGTACTGTGTCTTCTCTGGAATATTATTGCTGTTACTGCAGCATGGATTAAATTGGGAGGTTAGTGCAGTACGGATTCTGATTACCTTTGTTATTGCCGTTATTTAACATCATTTCTGATGTCCTGAATGTGATTCTACTTGCCTTGTTGTAGATGTAAAAATCTGGTTTCTTGCTATCATATACTTCGTATCAGGGGTTCCACTGGCGTACTTATTGTGGTATCGTCCACTCTAATCGGCCTTTAGGTACTTACTTTATATTCTTCCTGTATCAATTAGTAGGTCCATTGTTGAGCTGAGTTACCATATCTGAATGTTTTTGATATTATGGGAGATATTCATGAAATTGCCAAGCTGCACATGGACTTGTGTGCTGGTGCAAGTCCAAGCGTTGGACCTTCCTTAAATCTTAAGATACCGGGATGTGTCTCCAGATTGGATATGGGTACAGGACACGTCTTGAACACTTGTTTGTAGTGTATATTGCATAATTTTTTAGATTAGGTATCGTAAATCATATTTAGAAATGTATTTAAACAAGAAGGGTTTAAGAAAAATGTGTTTTTGCTATTTCTTGTCCATTTGAGAGTAGAAATATCGCTTTTATAGCTAATTTGATCTTCTTTTTCTGTAAATATCATAGCAATTAGAGGATTTGAGTGTCAAAATGGATACGGGTGTCAGACACATCAACACACGTACTTCAGCCAAAATGAAGGATCCATGTATTCATGAATTTCTTTACAGTTTCAGACAGTATGAATAGATTATAGATTTGGAAAGATCTTATTACAATTTTATTATGTCGGAGCTTTTACATACCATGAAAGCCATGAGTCAGTTCGTGTACCTGACATAATGTACTTTTAGTTGATATCATGATGCTTGTTACAGGAATGAAAGTGCTATTAGGTTTGGGGGGTTCTTCCTTTTTTATTTGGTAAGTTTTCCTGGATTTCCTTTTGGATCAAATACGTCTTCTTTATCTTTTCATGGAAGGTGCCTCATATCTTTGGCACCGCTTGCAGGTTCACATTGGTTTCTGCATCCTCGCTGCGGTTGCTCCTCCAATAGTTTTCAAAGGGAAATCTCTAACGTAAGTTTTCTTAAACCCTGTACAGCTTTAGAGATTGTATTTTCTGTGTTCTGTTACAGGGTTTTGCATTCCCACTTTTGATCATCTGTGAGAGATCTAAAAGTCAGAATCAGTTAGAGTTATTGATCCAGTGGCTGAAACAGAACATAAGTTTGACATTTGTAGTATGCTGCATATACATCTACCGGCATGGGAGGCAAGTCAGGTAGCAGGTTGGCTTGGATTATTGATGGCTCTGTCTAGGTCCTGCATGAACTTGGGTTTGGGCCCACAATGCGGGAAACTTCCTACGACCGGAAAACATTAGGCGGAGCTTGGATTGCTCTGTTTCATCCTGCCTGGATGGCCTTAATGATGAACTAACTTCCGTAGTTTTTGACAATGGAAATCTGTAACTGCAAGTATGCGAAAGAGTGATAAGGATCACAGCTAATGCAATTGCTAGGTGGACGATAAGACCTCTTCTCATAAGAGACTGTACTATTAGCGAAGGATAAACAATCTTGTAAGATTAAAATGCTGTCAGACTACTAGAGATGGGATTAATAATTTCACCCCCCCATTGTATTTCATATCCAATGCTTTGTGAGAGTTCATATCAAATGGTTTTCTTTATCTTGACCGTGGAAATTCTAACCAAAGGCAGAATGTACGGTCTCCATGAATTTAGACCAACCTGATGCTTTAATCTAGGCAAACCAATGTGATGCTTTAATCTAGGCAAACCAACTTATTCAAATAGATTGAGAGTCTAGGCATATTTTTCTTTGGTTTTATTTAAAAGCTGTTTGCTCTTATTGGAAATTATACGCTGATGCACTGCTAATGATTTCACTGTTGTGGTCCTTTGGAGCAGTGGTATCCTGCCGGCCATAGATGTCATAAGTGGTCATGTTATAGTTGGGGTAAGTTTCATCCCTGTCAGAACAAACAATATAATTTGGTGTTTCTGTGCTTCTTATCCTTTCCCTTTAAGATAATTGTTTAAGTTGATCTTGCTTTGCTTAGGTACTCTACTTCATAGGATTTGGGTTGTTCTGCCTTGAAACGGTTCTCAGCATATGGGTTCTTCAGGTCTGATTCTTTAAAAGTGCTAATATCACTATCAAGGAACAAAATTTGTTTGGAACAGCAGAAGCTTATTTATTTCTTAGGAGACCGAAACGAAAAATTAGCAAAGTGCACACATTCCCAGGGTTTCCACTTTCCACTACTGCATACCCTAATGCACGGAAAAAATGTCAAAATTCTTTGAAAATTTCTGCATGCACCAGCAGCACCACGTATGTGTTTGGTTTTTGTTACTGTTTCTGATGGACTTCATCATGCAGCAAGTTTATATGTACTTCCGAGGGAGTGGGAAGGCTGCACAGATGAAACGTGAGGCTGCAAGAGGAGTAATGAGGGCAGGGGCAGGGCTATGATCTAGTGCACCAGACGTAGAGATCAACCTTGGAGTGGACAGAGAGAGTACGGGTACAACAGTGTTCCATTCGTTGTTCCATAGTTTGTTTGCGTGCTCTTATTTCTTGTTTCCGGTATTTATTTGGCGTTTTATTAGAAGAATTCTCAGAAACAGCAGCATTCCCTCTGTTGTAAAATTGAAACGACGGCTACCTCTTCATTGTGGTTCTTCAGTCTGCTGCTATGCCTGTATACGAGTTTGTTTCATAGATTGGAGGTAGTTCTCTCTCTACCCTCCACAGGGGCTTCAAACATACCAAGTTGTTTACCCACAACTTGAGCTAGGTTACCTTTGGCTTATTTGATTGTGTATAAGTTAGTTATTAAACCCCTCTGGGCGAAGATGTTTTCTGAGACGGCGTCTTCGGTTATGTGATATTGACGAGTTAATTTCTAGATTTTTTTATTTGGGATTTCGTTTAATAGAACAGACCGACAATTTGCCATGAGTTTAACCTCTTTTCGTTTTTGATTCGAGCAATGAGCCGTGAGGTGAAGTGGTAAACGCCCTTTTATTTTCGAGTTGATAAGCTCAATCTTGCTCTAGCTTATAATCTTTTGTCAAATGAACTATAAAAAGGGAGAACACCAATTGGGTTTTAGCTCTCCTCTAATTCTGAAATCATGTTAGTTACGGTTTTAACTGACAGTATTACTTCCCTTTAAATTGCATATGAGAAATAGAAGATTGTACTCCCTCCGTCCCTGTTTATTGTCGACTATTGCATTTTGTACCTTAATAAGTGTGTTTTGAAAGTTTAATAGGTAAAAGTTTGTAGCATTATTAATTTGCTCCTATGAAAAGTTGGTGGGTAAAAAGTAAAGGTAAAAGTAGATGATAGTTTTTGAAAGTGGAGATAAAAGTTGATCTGAAAGTGGTAACACAGAGGTAAAAGTTGATGAGAAAGATGTAATGATGTCTCTCTTTAATAAGTTGAGTTTTACAAAGCAAAATATTTAAAAAGGGACGGAGGGAGTAGTAAATAATGTTTTGAAGAGGTAAATATTGAAACCACATAAATTTGATGCCTGATAATGGTATTGATAAAATCTGAACTCCTCACAAACATCTATCTATACGTGTAGAAGAATCTAATTTAAGGTGGTGGGTAAATCGCCTTATTCGGTTGTTCCTACTTTTTCCTGTTTTGGGAAGTTGTTCTTTTTTCTTTTCTTTTTTTAACTAAAAAAATGGTGGGAGGAGACAACCAACGTGACAACCTCCTTAGGCATGACCATAGGGGCTCCCGATCGGTTGTAGAATGTTCGGTTCGAGCCATAGCTACTGTCTAGAAGGACAGACCGTCATTACAATACTACCTAGATACTAGATGGATAAAGGGTTCTTCACGTTAGTCCTCTATAGCAGGACTCGAACTCTGTCGAATCAAGGGAGGAGCATTTAACCCACTCACCCGTCATATGAGCTATCCACCTTATGCGGTGGAAGTTGATTATCTGACTTGAGGCACATGCAGTGATTATCATCATGTCTTGCTTTTAACCACCTACTCCTTATTTTTGCTTTTTCCTTCTTGAGTCAAAAGGGTAACCGACCCCAGAACCCAACAGCAAAAGCAAGCTCCCAAATTGGAAAGAAGTAAAATACTGAGATATGTTAGCAAAAGAAATGCGTTTTGTGTGACCAAAAGTTTCGGTTGAAGTTTTGAGATTGTGCCAACTTTCTGAACTTTCCCTATGGCAGGGTTCAATACTCTCCGTCTGAATTTGTTTGTCCCTCATTCTATTGTAACCAGATAAAAAATTAGTGATGTTTTGAAATTGGTAGATGTTTGATAAATTTCGATTAGTTCTCTGAGAATGTTTTTAAAATTACATAAAATATTATATATTACAAAATATAATCATTTGAAAAGTGTCACGAATTTCCAAAATGGACTAACAAATTCGGACAGAGGGAGTAGCATCATTTTTGTTTTTTTTTTTTTATGCATTTTATATTTTGCATTTTTGGCTTTTTAAATGATGATCTGAACGCAGTATGATTATGTTGAGTACTTGCGATATAAGCAGAAATAATTATCATGTTACCACTGGTTATTATGTGAATAACCATTTTAGACATTTCTTAGATATACATATCTAAAATATTATTATCCTTGCAAATCAAAAAACTTGTTATTGTTCCATATTTGAAATTCTCCTATATATATTTTTTTATCCTAAGTAAGAATTATCAAATAGTATTATTGTCTTAAGAAAATATTAATCCCTCCGTCCTTTTTTAAATGTGTAGCCTCATAATTTCAACTTATTTTCTCTCATATCAATTTTTACAAGGAACATTTACCATCAGGTCACCCTTGGATCCAATAATTACCATCAGGTCAAGCCCAACTCTGAAAAATTTCTATCAAGTCAAAGCAATACCATATGAAAGTGTCTAAATCACTAAAACTCTATAATAGGAAAGTGCACCCTAAACCTAAACTCCAGGGTACCCTATGATTAGGGTACCCTACGACTAAGGTACTCTATGAAAGTGCCTAAAATTCTAGGGTACTCTATGAAAGTGCCTAAACCGTTAAAACCCTATAATAAGAAAGTACACTATAAACCTAAACTCTACGGTACCCCTATGACTAGGGTACCCTATGAAAGTGCCTAAAATCTTAGGGTACTCTATGAAAGTGCCTAAACCATTCAAATCCTATAATAGGAAAGTTCACCATAAACCTAAGTTTAGGGTACCCTTATGACTAGGGTACTCTATGACTAGGATACCCTATGAAAGTGTCTAAAATCCTAAGGTACTCTATGAACGTGCTTAAACTAATAAAATTCTATAATAGGAAAGTGCACCATAAACCTAAACTCCAAAAAAGAGTGACTTACCTTAGTGGTAATTAAAAAAATTGACTTACGTTAGGGGTAATTAGACATATTTTTTTTAGACCTAGAGGTAGTAATATCTTTTTACAACTTTTACATCTACTTTCCACTACTTACCTTTATCAATATAATAATACCCATTAATCTTTCAAAAAGGAATATATTTTTAAGGGTGAAATAGAAAATATACTCGCTAACTTTTCAGAATACATTTATTATGAGACAACCCAAAACCGAAAGTTAAACACTATAAAAGAGAAGGAGTGAGTATCGTTATTTTCTAATATAAGTGAGGGTGAGAGAGGTAATTTCTAAAGAAGACCATTTTCGTCTTTTTCCTGCCAAAAAAGACGAATTGAGAATGAGAGAAGCTAAACTCTGCTTTTGTCTTTTGCTCTCTATCAAAAACAAAAAATGCAAACTCTTGAAATTCATTCTGCGAAACGGGCAAAATTTCCCCAATGGAAAATTAGAAAAACTAAAAAAATTCTCCCTAACTTCCTTCTCCTTCTCTCGTGTTGACCATTTCTTTGCTTGCAATTGACATCCGTGATATTTTTATATTCTACCACCTTTTCACCAAGATTTTCCAGTTATTCAAAAAATCGACCACACCATCCTATATTCAATGGTTGATACCCGAGCGCACATTACAGTTGTCCAATCAATAGTTCTATTTTTAAATAAACTCATCAAACGGAAGAATTTATTAAAAATCCAGAGCGTCTATTACATTATTGAACAGCCATATGCTTGAAAATTAATGAACTTATAGAAATGAACGATTTTGATCATTAAAATAATGAACCCGAAAAAAATGAACCCGAAAAAAGGCTCTCAAAACACTGAAACCAGCCCGTTTACCGAGAAGGATCTGAGCATCAATCTCCATACCAAACAAAAGTTACCTCAACTCCTTCTGTATATATATAAATAGATGGACACTGTTTGGATCAAAGAACTTATGGAGAACTTTACCCAAAGAAAACAAGGTAAACCATCACTCTAAAACACAACATAGAAACATATACTATAATTTATAACATATTCTATATATATATATATATATATATATATATATATATATATATATATATATATATATATATATATATTGGTAGAACTGGAAACGGTTTCCAGCTATTGGGGGGACCCACTTAACAGTAAGCAACACACTTCTGGCAGTCAATGGTGCAACCACCGCCTCCGCCGCCGGAGCCGTAGTTCTTCCCTGAGTGGCTGTAGGAAGTGAAGCACTTGGACGGGCATGTCAGCTTCTTCTTATAGCATGGACCCTTTTGTTTACATACCGTACTGGGCCTCACGACTCCACCCTTGGAGTACCCTCCATATGGGCCACCATACCCGACTCCGTACCCGCCGCCTACTCCGTTGCTCCACCCGCTTCCTAACCCGGGTATGTTGAACCCGCCTCCGGGGCCGAAGAACCCGCCTGCCCCGTTGTCATTCCCCCCGCCGCCGCTTCCCTGGTGGCTGTTTTTATTCTGGTTCTGGTTTTCACCCTCGTGTTTGGAGGGCTGGTGCTGGGCTAGGGATGACCCGGCAGGGTCGGATCGGGTGGCTAGGGAGAGGGAGGTTGTGGTGATGAAGAGGAGAAAGGCTATGAGGAAAGTGGTGGTGATTTTCATGACTTAGAGATCTCTTGTGTAAAGTGTGATGACGAAGTGAAGAGAGATGTGAGGGATATATGTATGATAGTGGAGGGTGAGAAAAGCATTTAAGAGAGAGAGTAGTGGAGGGTGGTCCGTAGAGCATTAGAGAGAGAGAGAGAGAGAGAGGTGGATGGGAATTAAGGGACACCTGTTATATGATAGGGTATAGAGTTGGTTGAGTGAAATTAATGGACATTCATGATGTAATAAATAGTCAAGACATTGCACACAGGGGAGTTAAAGATATGTACATAATTATATTACGTGATACTATTATATCCACGGAGAAATGATTTTTACACCCCCATTTACAATTTATACTCTCTTTCTTGTTTTTATCTTCATAAATTTACAATATTACCCTTGGATGTATGACAAAAGGTGTATTAAAAAAGGGCAATATTTTAAATTCATGTAAAATAAAGACAAAAATGGAGTGTTGACTGTAAAATAGGGGTGTGAAAATCATTTCCTCTTTGTTTTTCTTTATTTATTTTTAATTCTAGAAAAAAACCAGATTACAAAACAAAATATCCACCAAAAGTAAACATCTTGGAGACCACCGGTCATGATATCATCACGGCCATTGAAGCACTAGCGCTCCTTTTGTCCCACCGTAGTCGCTTCTGGCAGGTGCCACCACCTCTGTTGCTAGAGAACTCACGAATTTGTTGCCGAGGCTCATCAGGTTAGAGGGCCAAATAATCCAGATCTAAAAACTAGATCTAGGTCACCACATTCCAAAAATGATGGGGTGAGTCATGAATGGGAGAACTTCTCTCTTGAAGTCTTGAAGACAAGAGGCTCAGCCAGCACACAACCATGAAAGTAGTGGCGGCACAAGGAATTCTTGAAAGGGTGTTCATAAATTTCCACTAAATTTAGAAACCATAACAGTACATAAACATTTTTTTTTTAATATCAACAATGCCACCCATAAATAACAAAGTATGTAGGATATTACAATTGCTCTCAAGGAGTTTTCATATTTTGCAATCGTTGTGTATCAAATACATCTCACTCAATATAAGTAACCAATAAATCATTTATCCACTGATCTCCCATTCGATTATTTTTTGGGTTGGGCGTTCAAATATTTTGGGTTGAGTGTTAATATATTATTATTTTTAGTGCTAGAAATGGCAAAAATAAAAGAAAGTAAAAATTTTACATGTATTTCTTACAATTCATTTTCTTGGGGGGTGTTTGAGTACAACCCAAGGCTTTATACAGAGCTGACCCCTGCATGGGAGAGGGAGAGGAGTAGGAGAGGAGAAAAATGGAGGGAGAATAGAGGAAATAGCTACTTGAGTAGGGGAATTTGGGGACCCTATTGACTGTAAGGCTCGACAGGCCTTGTCAAGCAGATCATAACCATTCAAATGTGCTTTGGACCGTCCAGACCCAAGGGGTGTTGAAAGGTGTTTTGGATATTTTAACTCCCCTTCAGATTTGGGAAAGGGAAAGTAGAAGAGGGAGGGCGGCTGATCGCACTCTCTCAAGGATGAAAGCTAGGCTCTCAACTTCTCATTAAAAAAATATCTCATTCTTTTATGTTACTCTCTGACCCTTTTTAATACTCCCTCTGTCCTCAAATAAAATTAGAATATTTCATTTTAGATTGTACCTTAAGTTCATGCTTTAAGTAGAAAAGTTTGTAAAATTATTATTTTAGAGTTAATATGTAAAATTGGAGGATAATTTTGGAAATGAAGGTAAAAGTTGATGTGAGGTATAAAGTGAAGGTAAAAGCTGATGTGAAAGGTGTAATAATGAAGTTTTTTCAAAAAATTAGATTTACAAAGCAACACATTTAAAAAGGGATCGGGGGAGTAGTTGAGTATTCTATTTTGGGTTGTCTATTATGAATTTTTGTATTGAAAAGTTAATGAGTAAAAATTTATAAAATATTAAAAGTTAGCACGTAAATAGTTAATTAGTAAAAGCGAAGGATAATTTAGAAAAATAAAAGTAAAAATTAATATAAAAGTAGTAATAGTGACGTTTTTTAATGAATTGATTTACGAAACAACAAACATAAAAAAATGACAGATGGCGTATAATAACTGCAAACCCAGCCTTCTTTTCGGTGAATATTCAATTGAAAATATCCATCAAAATGTTCAATCGAAAATATGGAGAAAAACAAATCATTCAAGCGTTGAGTACTTCGTACGTATTTTTTTTTGTCATTCGTCATTCTGAATCTATTACATGGAAAAAAAAATTCGTGACTCAATCTCGAAATACAATATGAGACATTTAAAAACTCTAACACAATGTGAGACATTTAAAAACTCTACCGTCTGAGGGTTGGTTTGGGTGAATTGAAAAAATTAGTTTTTTAGTTTTGTCTTTATTCAATTTTTTTTTTGCATTTGTTGGTTTTTGGTCGATTTTTTGTGGTTTCTTGGCTTGTCTCGACGAGAAGAATCTAAAAAGTATAAAATTATTAGTCAAACTTAATGTTTAGTAAATAAAGACGAAAAATAATCGATTCCTCTCGTTTAGACAAGCCAAGAAATAAAAAAAAAATCGACCGAAAACTAACAATTGCAATTTTTTTTAAATAAAAACAAAATTAAAAAATCAATTTTTTCAATTCACCCAAACCATTCCCTAGTATTAAAAGAAGTTGACAATAGGTAGGCACTTGTCGTTTGGTGACAGCATTAAAAGGACCATGACTTTTTTCTGTCCCTGTATGGCACTAGCTGCTGCTAGTAGCCAGCTTGGTTGCCAAAGAAGTCAAAAACCATCGACAAGTGATCCACATGCATTAAAAAAGGAGAGTGGGCCCCCCACCATCGACTAGTGTGTGTACATACGGAGTATATTCTCATTCTATCTCCGTAGCAATGAGGAATGGATACATTTTAAATTTAAGGGTTTTTGTTTGAATTAATGTACGCACACTTCGACGAATATTGAGAGATTAATTCTACCGTTCATTAGTAGAAGCCCTAATTAAAGCAAAAAAATAAAAGCTCTATATTGGCGGGCTAAAAAAAAAGTGGATAGCATCTAAAAAGTTTCTAACCATAACCTGGCTATCCGGGTCAATTACACGCACCTCATCACTGGTTGGCGTACTACCCTAGTCCAACAAAAAATCCAGAATTTGTAGCGTACACACAGGCGTAGAGAAGATACCCGTGACGGTACAAAATTAAACGTATTTTGGATATAGTAATAATTTTGGTTAACAAAAAGACACGTAACCGATATGAAACTCCCGTAACAAAGGAAAAAAAAAAAAAAAACTGCTTAGCCAGCCAAAAATGCATATTGTTTCGAGGTTTTCGGTACATTGCAATTCGTAACTTCACAATAAAAAAGCGCGTTAACTAATGATACTATAAATAAACAAAATCATGCTTGTACGTAACCAAGCGATCAGTTTCTGACCAGATAGCTACCAGGTTTTGACCTTTGCTAAACACAACAAATCTTTTCATTCTTCTAAATTCCACACCAACGAAAACCCTAATGGAACCGGTGGGATGGGGACGGATGGAGTACAGATGGCAGGGGTTATGCACGGGTGATTCTAACTGTTCAAAAAATTTAATATTTTTTTTTTTTGGGGTCTCCGTAAAATAAAATTCTAAAATCGGATCACTAAACTAGTTGATGTGATGTACCAATTTTTGATTGCAGGTATCTATTTCAGTTGATTCGGCAACGCAACTCAAAAAAATATTTTAAACGGTTCAAATTATTTGTACGGAACCCCTAAAAGGTCTCCGCACGCCGTCTGTCCCCATGGTACCCAAGTAACCCAACCCATTGGATGATTCGGATTGCACACCAGGATAACAAACACCAATAGACAGAGTCCTCTTTAATAAGATCAACAATAGTTTCCATAATGTTAAGCAAAGAGAAGCAGAGCAGTCAAAATATAACAAGGAAACAGCCATCGATTCGGAGCCTCTCGTGTCAATGCCTCATAAGTCACACGTTTGTGTGGGTTCTACAACAAAATGGGCTTCCATTCAAACATTGGTGAAAAATAGCCCGGGAGCATCATGCGACGAAGAATTGAAGTGTTAGTTGTCCCATGGCTTTTACTAGTTTTTAGTTGAATTTTGGATATCCATATCCAGACACGTTTTCTTCTCCTGTTCTCCATCTTTAGAAATTGGGATTCCAGATCATTTCTTTCTAATCAACAGTGCCTTCATTCAATTGAAAACGCGTAGAGTGCAGAAAGGAGAACAGGCTGAGACTTTATTATTATATCTGACGAAGTTGTTCTTGATATTCTACTCCTCGATTTGGGGTTCCACAACTCTTCTACAACTCTAAACCATTCGCGCTAACACCATGCGTTCGTGTAGTTTCCCCGATTCTGGCTACTTTAGAATTCTTATTTGTGATCGAAACCGTTCATTTTGCCGAGAATGTTGTGTATGATCAGATACCATGATGGCCATTATGAATTATAGAATGAACTGTATCAAAAAAAAAAAGAGTCTCAATACAATCACGGGTTCATTAAAATGTCCAATCAATATGATTTTTTGCACACAGTATGCTCAACGTTTCAAAAACAAAAAAACAACAATTCAGATTTCAAATGGAGATTATAGAGCGCCCATAATTAATATTACAGGACCCGATTCACACAACACACAGAGTCACAATCCTTTGGAGCCCCACACACTCGAGGTGCAGTGTATATGGGTAATAACATAAATGTGAGTGTGCTTGCAAAAATATTTGTGCAAATATGTGTGATTATAAAATTTTTGTGGGGCCTTTTTGGGCATTTTTTTTATTCAATTCATCCGTTTTCCATGCAGTTCCTACTTCACTACGTTTCTTTTTGTAGCTCGTTGGATTGGATTTTGGAACCGAGGAGGTATTGCGCAAGCCCGTGCCTTGTTTCCTTGGAGTTTCAAGGGGCGAAATGTACTTTTCCTAATTCCTCGGTTTGCTGCCCAAAGTAATTGAAATTCTTGGACCGAAGGCAATTTGATCTGGTTTCGTAGGCCGGAGGTTTTTTTAAATCTAGATTAAGCTACATTATTTACAACCTCCCTTTTCCCTACCACATTTCACTATTACTCGTTCTAAATTAATTACCCTTTTGAATGATGAGAAATTACACACCAAAAAAATTCGATGACAAGACGTAGTGTTAGTTATTTTGGTTTGGCATTTTCTGGAGTTGTTCTAGGACGTTTTTAAGCTTCCACGTAATTTCACGTAGAACAAGGACAATTCTGTAATCGGACTGAAATAACATGATACGATGCCCACTCCATATCCATCGAATCTGAACGTATTTGACTAATGGAATTTTACAGATTATAGTCATAAAACCAATCAAGCTACTCAAACTTAACCATGACCAACACTAAGTCAAAGATTAACTCGCCGGCCCACAAGAAGTACCAATTGAGACGTCACCATAATCTTCAGAACTTCAAGAAAAGATGCACCGTGGGGTTGAGCAAGACCTTTTACACATTCGAACACATTAGACAATCGTTAGATAATCAAATGTATGAGAAACATATATACAAGGTTACCAAAAGTAAGATACAGAGAATGAATGGTGAATACAACCCATTATACTCTCGATGTGGGATGGAGGATCACATTAACGATGCTATCAGACATATGAGTGCAAATGATACGCAGGGTTAAAGTATGACTTAATATTATGATCATGGGATAAATTGCTTTACAAGAATAATTAAGAGACTGAATTCAACTTACGTTCATTTTTTTTTTTAAATATATATATATTTTTTATCTTCATGACATTTTAAGGAAATTAATATTTGCACTCCCAATTTTGATGCAAAGGCTCCAAACTACAGTATTTTCCCAAAATTACGAATCCAGGGGAAGCGTTGTACGGTAGGTGTTGTGCGGAAAAATTATGTCGTTTTACTCATTTTCTTAGTATATCTAAGGGCCCTGTTTGGAGAGTTAAGTGTGAGGTTTAATTTTGGAGTTCAATTTTTGGGGATTTAAGCTATTTGTGATAGGGTATAATGGATTTAGACACTTCAGGTTTAGGTACTTTGTAAAAGGTTTTTTCTTCCTCCAAACAAAGCCTTTGGAAGCTTTGGAAGTGTGCACAAAAATCAAGCAAAATGATATAGTTTTACCGCACAACACGGCGCAGAACACCTATCGCATAACACCCACCCGGATCCAAAATTACCCCTCTGCAAGTTCCATGATTTATTGCAGGCACTCCAAAAAATCTTTACTCTTCTCCTTTATTTCAAGCACTTCAAAAAAGCAAATAGTTTTTTTTTATTACAAAAAAGCAGATTGTTGCTCAACTCCTTTTATTGCATGTCAGTGAAACTTCCATATGTAATGTTTCATTGGTAGAGTCTTTATGTAATTGCCTGGACAAGTAATCTTCGGTCTCTGATTGTAAAACCATCCTTTTGTCCCTTGCGAAGTCTCTTGAGAGTTTTGTTACTTTTCTTCTCAAGAGTTCTATAACTTTTGTGATGTGCTTTGTTTGTCTCATTAGAGTTTTAAAATGTAGATTTGCGGCTGTTATGAACATTTTGAGGAAAAAATTGTAGATAACGAGTATGAAAATATAAAGATCTTGTGTTGTAGCCATTATGAAGATTTTGTAGCATCAAATTTTCAATTGTGTGATGTTTATTTTGGAGAATTCTAGCAATGTTTAGTTTTTTTTTTAAATAATCTAACATAGATGCATGTTTAATATTTGGAACGTAATGTTACTATTAATGTTTAGAACCTAATGTTTATGTTTGGTTTTGGTTCATTTTTCCGTTTGGAATGCCTTAGTAAATGAGGAGATAATTTGGGTCTGGAGTGCCTCCAGTAATTTTTATATATTAAAAAGGGTAGTTTTGTAACTTTGTTAAATATTGGAGTTCTTGCAAAAAAAAAAAAAAGAGCCCCAAAATCAGCACTCATTAATTTTTTCTTCGACGAAAATAATAATCAGTTCTACGTTCTTTACCTGTCGAGATTGAATTCTCAGGCATGAAGGAAAACAATAAATATCATAGGCAAGAGGAGTTCCAGCTAGCACCAATAGCCAGGCTCGACCCTAACATTTGGGTTGTCCAAGCCCGACTCCCGGCTCGGTTGCCCACTTACTATTAAGTGATACAAGATAAAAAGCTATCGTACAAGTAAAAAAGAAGAAGAAGTTATATTGTGCTTTTAGCTTGAACCATATCAAAATGTATCCCCGGTTATAGTACTTTATGATTAGCACGATCCCGTTCAAAGAATCCAACTTCTCCTTGTATTTTTTAAAGCAAATTCTTCAATTGAGTCATCGTTTTTTACATATCCAAGAACTTTCAGGGCCCATTCCACTAACTCTAATTTTCAGTTTTTTTTCCAGCTTTTTGGATTTTTCTAGTTGATATATGTGAGGAGAATGACCTATCCTGAACTGAATGAAAAGTCAAAAAAGATCCAAAGATCCTCTTGATGGAGCTGCACCTCATTTTCAATTGAGATCATGGGCAATCCACTTAATCTCTTTTGTGATATGGTGGTATGAATGTAAGTTTTTTTTTTTATCAACTTCCACTTAAATTATCGTTAAAATATATGATTGGATGAGTTTTTTAAAAAGAAAATACGAGATTTGCTTCATATTTTAACTATGATTAATTTCTGTGAAAAATATAATAAAGCAAGTTAGATCGCCTCGTTCCCCAAAAAAAAACCCAACACACAATTTTTCCAATTATTGGGATAATTTTTTAATCAAGTGTAAGAACATATTACTTATACATTGATGTTGCGTTTGTTAAATGCAAATTTCTGACAAAAGTAATTTAGTAATATGATTTTCGCAATATAATGGATCGGAAGGAAAACAAATAAAAAAGTTAAAGGAAGGAGCCAAAGTCAAAAAACGTAGGGAGTGCAGGGAGTCGAACTTTGCCCTCCACGATGGTAGAGAGTGGCAGTTGCCACTACACCAAGTGGCTGCTTCAGGTTATTTTGTGGAACGTTTTTAAATTTAGAAGTAGTTTCCGTAAATTTTTTTTTTGGTTGTCTTGGCCCGGGGTTGCCCAAGCTCGAGGGCTTGCGGGGCTTACCCCAGGGCCGGCTTTGTCAATAGCCCCAATGATCTTGTCATGTAGTTTAGCTCCGGCACAAGCAATTACACCGCGGTCGAGACCTTCCAAATATAAACCTTTAGAGAAGTCCAAGGGATGCCTTCCAATGTCAATTACTACTACATCACCGGCTTCTTGAATGACAACACCACCAGCTGCATGATCCCATATCTTTTCCTTGCAGCCTGCCCTAGCATATTTCATGAACATCTTGGCATGTCCGCAACCTATGGCTGCATATTTCACCATGCTATTTTCACATAGTAAGTGTTTGATTTTTTTAGTTTAAAAAAATGTATCCAGCCTTTTGCATATATTAATAGCCTTGTTGACCAAGTTTGTTCACCCTCGATTTGTTTGAAATTTTATCATCCTTTTGACGAGGAAGGTTATTAGTACAAATAAAATTTTATTTTAATACCAATAAAATCGAAAGTAAGGTCAAATTTATGGAAGAATAAAGAAGAACTAAAACACATCACTCACCTAAGCCCAACACTGTGAGCTGATCCTATTGTGAAGGAATGGCTTGAATTTTCCTCGTTAACTGGTTTGCAAAAGGTAGCGAATGTTGGATCATCGATGGACAAAACTTGTATTTGTCTTGCATTATTTGTCAACAAGAGCTTCTTCTCCCCACGAAGTAATGGCTGAACCCAAGCATTGCCGCTACCCCTCCTTGCATAAAACACACAACCTCTTTCCCAAGAGTCAGACGTTGGATAACTTGGCCATTCTTTCTTCATCGGGTAGTTGGGGCACCCAAGAACTCCAAGAACAACTTTTCCATCTTCTATCAGTACCAGGGAAAAGGCATATTGATCTGCACCTACAAAACCCAATGTTCCAAAGACAGGACTTAACACCCAAAATCTTCCAACAGGCCCACTAGTTGAGTTGCACCGACTAATAGCCTCCAGTACATCTGAAGTTCCAAGAGAAATTAGAGGAGTTTTAAATCCAAATCGTGGTGCCTCAGGTAGACTACAGTTATTGATTGTTTTCACCATAGCTTCTAGGAGGCCTGCTGCATTTGCTTTTGAGAGTGGTTCAGCTTGTTCTTCAGGAAGAATGGATGTATTATCACTCCCAAAAGACTCAGCTAGTGCCCAGCTCACAACTGCTTGGACACTCCAATTTGTTCAAACGTTGGGATCAAAAGGATTATCCAATGTAGTAGCAATGAAAGATTCAATGGTTAGGTTTACCTGTTATGCCCCGAGAGGACTGCATTTTGAATATACATGGATTCCAAAGGACCACATTTTGCTTACATGGATTCATAAAACAAACTTAACTTGGCTGATCAAACACACTAAACATTTGGAAAAGCCCCGGTAAAAATCAAATCAAACAATATTTCACTTAACAATCCAATCCCTTTTAAAACCAAACCCAAAAGTCTTATTTATTTATTTATTTTGAAATTTACAAGAAGGAATTGGAAATCAAAGTCAACCATCAAACAACAACACAATTCAACAAGTAGAAAACCCAGAAATAAAATTACCTGCAATTTTCACTAGGGAATCATCATCATTAGCGTGAACCTGTCCATTGGTTTTAGAAATCAAGTTTTATGGATCGATCCGACAGAGCAAACGAGCCATTTGCACAGCTCTAACAACCACTTCCAACTCCTTGGAGTACTTGTTCCTTTTTGAGGATGAACACACGAACTGGGTTTGGCCCTCCATCGGTGAACAAACACGGAGGTATCTAGGAAGGAGAAGAACGAATTTCACAAATAGGAATTATTAATTACTGTTGGAATTATCAATATGAATACAAGTACATTGTAGTTGGCCGTGTTAGTAGATGTATATTGCCAATGGAACTTTCATTGATAAAAGATATATTACATCTGAATGGATCACCTTCCCTACCAGGAGAAGAATGAACCCTTAAGGAGGCCTAAACAAAAATCAGTTGCAAGACCTCACGCAAAAAAAGAGCAACACACTGGCAACCCAGTGCCGTTCCATCAATAACCGCCACGACCACCGAAAACATCATCGAAGGAATAAGAAAAGGCTGTGGGGGGAGAAAAACCAACAAACAAACATAAACGATAACAAAAAATAAAAGCCAATAACTAGTTAATGACCCAAATAACAGATCCAGTCGTATGAGTTGCCAACACTGAGTCGCACCGAGTCTTACCCAGTCACCCCAAGTTGAAGAAGAGTTGCTCTAACACAATCCCATTTGTAGGCCAAAGCTCCATCTTTGGCAAGATCCCAACGCCTACACCGCAGAGCTCACCTCCGGCGACCACAAGTCTTGATGCACCTCTGACGACCTGTTAGGAAACTCGGCCAGCGCGAAAGAAAGCAAAGGAGGAAGGCTGCAAGAAACGGAGAATGGGGGAGCTGTGGCTAGAGGGGAGGAGAGTGATAGTTATTCGAAAACGGGAAAGAGAGCGAGAAAAGGAGAAGAAACTACTAGATCTAGGAAAGAAGAAGGGAAAACACCCATGAAGGTAGAGAGAGAGAGAGAGAGAGAGAGGAGATAATACGCAAAGTTTTCTCAATTTTTTTCGGTAAACAATGCCTTCTCAGTTCTCTTGAATACAAGTAATTGACCATGTTAGAAGAAGGTAATATATTTCCAATGGACTAGCTTGATTCACATTAGTAGCACATATTTTATTGTCAAAACCCCCAAATTAGGGGATGAACAAAAATAATCTCGCATATTGTAACCATGCATTAATGAGACACTAAAGATTTGGGGGTAGATAATGTTTAGTCCCACATTGGTTGTTTATATGAGTGATCTTAGGAATATCACAAACCATGTAGGAGACTACGAGTACCTTGGACTTAAGCATTTTGAGCCATGTGGATCAGATCAAGGTACGGGGCTAGTGGTCTACACAGGGTTTTACAAATGGTATCAGAGTCCCGCCCTGGTCCAAGTGGTGGGTAGGATGCGCTCTGCCACTACGGACAATAGGGGAGGTTGCTGGGACTATGCAACGAGGCCGTTGCATCCCTAAGGAAGAAAGATTGTAATACACCAGGTTTAGGGGTAGATGATATTTAGTCTCACATTGGTTGTTTACATGTGTGATCTTGGACATACAACAAACCATGTAAAAAACTATTAGTACCTTGGGCTTAAGTATTTTGGGCCATATAGCGTGGCCTGTGGATCAAATCAAGGTACTAGGCTAGTGGTCTATAGGGGCGTTACACGGTCCCTCAACCTTCCAATATATATGGGGGCTCTTGTTTTTCCCTTAGATTAATTCATTCCGAAAGACATAGGGGCTACTATTGTAAAGAGTGAGGAAAACAAGACTGCAACAAAAATTCTCAATAATATTTTGTTTGTCCTGAAGATCAATCTTTTCTTGATAGTTCCAGAAAAAATTATCTTTTCTACAATTTGAGTGTTGTAATTTGCTTCATTTTATCGCAAGGTGAACTATGTTTGTTGGTTCTAGTTGTGAATTGAACTCGGTCTGTTGGTTCTAGGTATTCCTGTTATACACACATTGTGAATTAGTCCTATATAGGACAAAAATAGGCACCCAAGGTTTGTTAGTGGTCAAAATTTTGAGATATGGAGATTGCAGGAGAAAAATATGAGTGGATATGACTAGATGGATATTATTTACACAATCAACGATGACGTAATTATAAATGATAGCCGATACAGAGGAGTGTTAATTTTGACAGGGAAGGGTACATTTTATCCAGCCGGAAGGGATTATTTTGTACTCCAAATTAGGGGTGAAAATCGGTCGGTTCGGTTCGGTTTTCGGGGTGTCCCGGACCGAACCGATCGGTTCAGGGTGGTTTGGCCCGGAACCGATCCCAACCGAAAAAAACAATAGACCAATCGGTTCGGGGTGGTTCGGTTTTTTTCGGTTTTTTTGGTCCGGCGTTAAAATTGAGATGGACGGCTAGGATTTGTTATTTTTTGGGGGTTAAGATCATTTTTTTTGGTTTTCGGTCCGAATAGGGGTGGTTTCGGGGTATTTCGGTCCAAATTGGCATGGTTTCGGTTTCGGTTCGGTTCGGTCCAATTTCTAGGAAACCGAGACCGAACCGATAATTTTTCGGTTTGGTTTCGGTTCGGTTCGGTTCGGTCCGGTCCAATTTCCAGGAAACCGAGACCAAACCGATCGGTCGGTTTTTTTTCGATTTTTCGGTTTTTCTTTCACCCCTACTCCAAATAATCATATTCGGGCATCAGATAATGCAACCAAGCCCTTGCTATAACTTGACCTGATTGCAATATATAGGGATAGGGCTGTATATCTAGATCCCTTTTATCTTAACAAACATGTCTCTCCCTTGTGTCGAGAGTGCAAGTAGATTAGTGCCAATCCATTGTATTGAAAGTGATAGTCGTTTATTTATTTTTGTTTGCAAGACACATATTGTTAGTGCAAGTCAGTTGTGGTAACCTTGAAAGTGTTCATAAGTTTAAGTATTTTTCTTGGTGCATGCTAATTTTAGGTTGCAAGCACTAGTTGTGTTCCTGGTGCAAGTAATTTTTTGATGGAGTGCAAGCCATATATGAGTGAAAAAATTGTGTTTTTACTAATTGTGGTCCCTACTTTTTGTCAAGTCCATCTCCCTCTATAATTTTTTATTTTTCTTAAATGATTGAATTTTTTTTATTGATTTCTAACCAGTCCGACTGCGTACATACACGCACGTACGTACGCGCACAAACACATCTAGACCGTTCGTTTCAGGAATCAACGGTCCGGATTTTAAAATCCGGACCGTCGAAAATACGCACGGATGGTCAAGATGCATTGTCCGTGCATTATTCGTACGCGAGGTGTGCGTACAAATGGTTTTTTTGATTTCAAACAATCTGAACGGGATTGGCTAACCAACCCGGCTACGCATACGTACACACAAACGTACATACGTGCACGAATACATCTGGACCGTCCATTTCAGGAATCGACGGTCCAAAGTTTAAATAAACTCTTCCATGTAAAAGTTAACTCTTACATGGGAGAGTTTTTTTTTTAAATCTAGATCGTCGAAAACATGCATAGACAGTCAAGATGCATTGTCCGTGCATATTGCGTACGCTTAGCGTGCGTACATATTGAATTTTTGTTGGCTAGCCAAGTGGGGGGAAAACCCTAACAAAAACAAACTCTCAACCCGCACTTCCAGAACAGCTACCAAGTGGTGTATATAGCTGTTTTTGGGAGACTGATTCATGATGCTACTATTGATCCTGCCCTTACAGATTCAAAGTTGTTTGGGTATCTAATTTTATATTGTTTCTGGATACTTGTTTTTGGTTGGCACCAATCTCTCACTACTTTCTTTTGTTAGCTTTTCCCAGGCCATCTCTCTGATTCCTTCTTATCATCTACTATGTAGTATTTACTGGGTGTGGTCCCTATTTTTTGTCAAGTCCATCTCTCTCTATAATTCTTTTTTGTTTTAAAAATGATTGAAATTCTTATTGATTTCAAACCGGTCTGACTATGACTATGCATACGTACACACACGTACATATGCGGACAAATACATCTGGATCGTCTGTTTTAGGAATCAACGGTTCAAATTTAAAAAAACTCTTTCATGTAAGAGTTAACTCTTTTAATTACCCAAAAACTCTTGCATGGAAGAGTTTTTTTTAACTCTTACATGGAAGTGTTTCTTTTAAAATTCGGACCGTCGAAAACATGTGTGGACAATCAAGATGCACCATTCGTGCATAATTGGTACGCGAGGTGTGCATACAAATAGTTTTTTTTTTTTTTTTTTGAATTCAAACAATCTGAACGGGATTGGCTAACCCCGGGGAAACCATACCAAAAACAGACTCCTCAACCCGCACTTTCAGATTCAAGTGGGGGGAAAACCGTACCATAAACAGCTACCAACAGCTACCAAGTAGTGTAGCTGTTTTTTGGAGATTGATTCATGAATCATGATGCTACTATTGATCCTGCGCTTCCAGAGTCAAAGTTGTTTGGGTATCTGATTTTGTATTGTTTCTGGATACCTGTAAGTTGGTTGGCACCATGCCAATCTCGCTACTTTTTTTTTTTTTTTTTTTAGCTTTTCCTTTTGGGTCCTAAGTGGCATATGATTGTCGGTTTGAGAGGGTGTCAATCTAGTTGGGATACTCGTCTTTCCGTTGTAATGCTGTTTTCTTAGGTTCCATTTAATCTTTGTAATTCATTTCCAACAACAACAACAATAGCATAACCCATTTAGTCCCCAATAATTGGGGGTATGGGCGGGGGATGGATAGGAGATAGACCTAACCTTTGGCAATAAATGCACAAAGTGGCTGCTCCCAGAATACCACTGAAACAGATGGATTGGAGACAGACCTAACCTTTGACAATAAATGCACAAAAGTATTTCTTTCGCATGAGAATACCATCAAAAAAATTGGTCCCCTAAAAACCGTCGCGTTTCTTCTGCGAATCACGCCTCAAATCAAAGCTGCTAAAAGGCGTGAGGAGAGAGCTGACCCATCTAATCATTTTGATTTATGTGCACATTCACTACCATGCTAACTTTCATTCAAGATTATCAGGAGGATTTGGCGTTAGACAAATGTAATTCATTTCCAAAAATTAATAAATTTCCTTTTACCGATCAAAAAAAATAAAATAAAAAATTCTCTCAACCCCCCAATTCTTGACATACGAAATAAGGTGCCACCCCATTCTCATTTAATAAAATAAAAAATCCTCTCAACCCCCCAATTCTTGACATACGAAATAAGGTGCCACCCCATTCTCATTTCTTCTAATAAATTAAACATGTGCACAACAAAATCTCTATGGTATATATAGCCAAATGTCTTGAATAATACTCCTTCCATCGTGAATTTCTTGTCTATTTACGGTATACGTGCAATTTTTCATAGTTTGAAATATAAAAAAGGTTAACCGAATATACAACCTACAAGGGGCATACCTTAGGTGAAAAAGAAAGAAAAAAGAAATAAATGAGAAAAATAAAACCAAAACGTAGGATAGGAGATATCCAACAAAACTCAAAGAACACTTCAAAGAAGTAACACAAGAAACACCGTTAACAAAAATTAAGAAGGTCATGCGAGCCTCAAGAACTAAAACTCTTGATCTGTAATTTTTTTACAATTTTGAAATCTATATTTAATAATAATCATCGAGAACAATCACACAAGATCCAGATTGAATATGTATAACAATATTCATCAAAAAATATAACAACTTTTTTTAGGCGTAGTGAATAATTAAAGTGGACAACAAATGTAGAATGGAGGGCGTAACCTCAATTTCCTTATGCACTGCTCCTCTCATAGATCGGTCTCTAGCCCATTGTTGCCCTCAAAATCAATGAGCCTTTTCTAACTCCAAAGGCATGAGGCTATGAGCTATTAATAAACTCAGGAAACTCGAATATCTCGCTGCCCGAACTCTTCTGCAAAAATCCCAAGCTACCATTATGCGTCAATCTCTCCATCAAAAAAAATCTTAACCAAGCCAGTCTTCGAAGGATACCATGTAAAAATCACCTCCTCTCATCTCTCTCTCAAATCCCAACCAAAACTCTTGTTTTCTAGACAAACCCGACACAAATGTTCAAGATCTACACACTAGGAACATTAATCTCACGTGGGTTTCGATTTTTTGTCATTCGAAGAGGTAAGAACTCTCGCCTTGGTCATTTCTCTCTCTCTCTCCTCACGTTTGTGTTGTGTTCTTGGTTAATCTACACTCTAGATCTCGTAGTGGAACTCAGAGGAAGGTTGCTTTCGGTTGTTGGAGGTTGGATCATCAAGTTAGGTTAGCGTTTTGACGAGGTAGGGATTTCTTTCTTTCTATACTTTCTATCGTGATTAGTGTAAAAATGGGTGTTTCGATCTTGTATGTGATTGTTGGAGCTTGAATGAGCATGGGAAAGAATTTTGGGGAACCTAGGTGGTATCGGTATCACATCTTCCATGGTACCGGTACTAGTCTGGTATTTTTGCATATTTTCGTACTTGATTGATGAGTTCATGATCCGGGTTATGTGTGTGGACAACTCTGTGCATTAGTGGGAAGAACATGAGATTGGTTACCAGAATAAATGTGACACTAGGTCCAACAATTGGTATAACGCTAGGAAGGGGTGACGAGGCCCAATAAATGCTTGGCAGGAGGTTATAAGGTCCCATGAACACTCGGCAGGGATGACGAGGCCCTTTAAATGCTCTGCAAGGGAAATGAGGTCACAAACGCTTAGAGTGAAATAACTCTTGACAAAATGAATTGGGACCGAGACTTGATGGAAGTGATTTGAAAATAGCTAAATGGACGCTTGCATTGAGAATTGTGTGCGTGTATGGGTTTCTCATATCAATTACTTAACTCGGTGATTTTGCTATACTTTGACAAAGTGTTATTATAAAGAAAGGGTTAGCGAAAATGCTGGATTGTTGTTGAATAGGCAAGGTTATAGTGTCATATACTTGTAAATCCGAGATTAAATCAATAGGTGCGGTGTTACGCTTTAATTATACAAAACGTAATTGATTTTAAATGTTTCTTTTCTCGTGCATATCATCTCATATGAAATAGATGTTAGACAAGATTTTCTTGCTCACCTCTTCCGTTTTTCAAGTACCAATCAGGATGCATGACTCAATCAGGGCTTCCACTAAATTACATGTGTTAATCCCTCCATCAAAATCAAGCTTGACCAAGCCTGTCTCCGAAGGATACCATTCAGACCTCTCATGAGCCGCACCTTTGAAAACTTGCCCCTTGTCAAGTCCAACTCCCTCTATAATTTTGTTTTCCACCCATAACGATAGGAATTTTACAAAACTAATTAGCCAAACATGAAGATTAATCTTGCAAGTGGTCTTTTGTTGTTTGCTCGAACATGAAGAAAAGACAATTACTCGAACTGGTATTGGGTTGATGAGAACTTGTTTGAAATCAACTACAGATGATAAACAAATTTAATTTATGAACATTTTTGACACCATAAATGAACTTCATTTATCAATAAAAGAAGTAATATTCAAAACCTAACATGACAACCAGTGGATAAATCAAAACGTGAGAACAAAAACGAAGAATTTAAAGAAAGATAAAGACTAAATATGACACAAGATATTGCACATTTTAATACCCATCACCAAATTGAACTTTCACAAATCATTACTGGAGCATGAACGACCCCTGAAACTTTCCCACAATCTCCCGAACTTCAAGATTAACTCGCCTACTCCCCTCTGAATAGCAAAGCCTGTTAAAAAGATAATTTGTAATCTTCGAATTAAAAATTAAAAAATGTAGAATGTCTAGAAGGTCTAGAACCTAAATAAAATAATGATCCAATGGAGATTTTTTTGTATTAGAAACATGTGCAACAATCAGGAGATTTCTAGAGATGTAAGTCGGTGGTAGAGCCGACACAATTAAGTCGGTTTGTGGCTCTATAAATAGAGCTAGTGTACCCCATCAGAACTTGTAGAAAAAGCTACCAAACAAGTCTTGTACTTCCTCCATACAATTTGAAAAGTAATCATTTAAAAGCCTTCCATTTTTGTTCTTCTTTCGTGTAATACCAAGACAACTTTTCAAAAGTCTAAACTACCACCATTTTATCACATCACACATCCCTCCTCTCTTACCAATTCACACTCCACGTGTTCAATTTCTCCCAAATATAATCTAGCACCCCAACAAAGAATGAGCAGGTTCACAAAGCAAAATCTACTTTGGAGGAAAGAATCAAGCAAATCAAGAGAATGGCTCAACTTGAGGAGGAGGCATGAAAAGATGTGGATGCCAAAATGCCCAGAATAAAGGAAAAGGATACGACAATCAAAGGAATCCCAATGACGGTAACTCTAACTCTTCTTGCATTATTTGCAAAAAAACAAATCATGCATCCAAAGATTGCAGATTTAAATGCAAGAGATGCAAAGTTCTCAATCATTCTGATTGTGATTGTTGGTTCAATCACGAAAAAAACAAAGCTAATTTTTTAGAAGAAAATGAAGCAGAACAATTATTCTCTTGCATGAATGCTCAAGAAGAATCAGATAACATCTTGTACTTGGATAGTGGATGCAATAATCATATGACAGGGGATGGGAAAAGTTTGTGCAGCTTGACGATAAAGTCTCGTCTCAAGTAAAGCTGGGAGATGGGAAGCCGCAAAATGTTGAAGGAAAGAGAGTTATCGCTGCCTACACAAAGGGAGGTAACAAAAGATTAATTTCTGATGTCCTTTATGTTCCCGAGCTTACTCAAAATTTACTTAGTGTGGGGCAATTACTGCAAAAGGATTATGCACTTAAATTTGATAATGATGAGTGCATAATTATTGACAAAAAGAAAAATTTTACAGTGGCCAAAGTCAAAATGACTGCAAATAAAATTTTCCCATTAATGATGCCACTTAATAAAAATTTTGCCCTTAAAGGAGAAAAAGTTGAAGACTCCTATTTGTGGCATCTAAGATATGGCTACTTAAATTACAAGGCCATGAAGTAGCTAAAGAAGAAAAATATGGTTAAAGGGCTACCAAATATTGAGAAAATTGATAAAGTTTGTGAAGGGTGCGTATATGGAAAAATGCATAGACTCTCATTTCCAAAGTTCGCTTGGAGAGCAAAAGCGCCTTTGGAATTGATGCATTCTGATATTTTTGGCCCTACCAGAACACCATCTCTTGGAGGAAAAATATATTTTCTCCTTTTCGTTGATGATTATATAAGGATGATATGACTTTACATCCTTGAAAAGAAATCAGAAGTCTTTCCTATATTTCTCAAGTTTCAAGCCTTGGTGGAGAGACAAAGTGGAAGACTAATAAAGACACATCAGACGGATCGTGGTGGTGAATACATCTACATTCCGTTCTTGGAGTATTGAAAGGAAAAAGGAATCAAGAGGCAGTTTACAGTCTGGAAAACACCTCAGAAAAATGGAGTAGTAGAGCGGAATAACCGCACCATTGCAGAGATGGCACGAAGCATGCTCAAATGCAAATGCTTACCAAACACATTCTAGGCTGAAGCGGTTAACACTGCTGTGTTCATCCTCACCCGGTCTCCCACAAAGGCAGTTCAAAACAAAACACCATATGTGACATGGTATAAAGAGAAGCCACAAGTACATTTTCTCAAGATTTTCGAATGCATTGCATATGCGTTAGTTCCCTCAGCACAATGGAAAAAATTTGATGAAAAATGAGAGAAATATATTTTCATCGGATATAGTGACGAGTCCAAGGGATATCATCTCTATAATTCAAGCACAAATAAATTTGTGATTTCTCGAGATGTGATATTTGATGAAGCTACTGCATGGAAATGGGAGCACAATTTCTTCCAACAACAAAAGTTTTTTGAGCCTTTTGATGCAGGAGATGGACAAGAAACTTTGACTTCAGACCCAAGTCCAAGCCAAAGTCCGCAAACTGGTCTAGAGAGCTCATCAGAGGATCTCAATCCAACGAGAAAGGTACGCTCCTTATGAGGCATATATGACTTATGTGATTTTGCCTTCTTCACTTGTGAACCACAGAACTTTGAAGAAGCTGCAAGTGAAGAAATATGGAAAAAAGCAATGGACAAGTAAATAGCAACTATCGAGAAAAATCACACATGGGATCCTTCGGAGCTAGACGTAATCATACTCAAATGGGTCTATAAGACAAAATACAAAGAAGATGGATCAATTCAGAAGCACAAAGCACGATTAGTGGCAAAAGGCTACTCGCAACAGCCTGGAGTAGATTTCAATGAAACATTTGCTCATGTCGCTCGCATGGAGACGATTAGAACAGTTCTTTCCTTGGCGGCACAGTACGAGCTTTTTGTATACCAGCTCGATATGAAATAAGCTTTTCTTAATGGAGAGCTTGAAGAAGAAGTCTACGTGGAACAACCGCAAGGCTACACTGTCAAAGGAAAAGAAGATAAGGTGTACCGGCTATGGAAGGCACTTTATGGCTTGAAGCAAGCACCTCGGGCGTGGAACAACAACATTGACAAGTACTTCTATCAAAATGGTTTTGAAAGAAGCCGAAGTAAAACATCACTCTATGTCAAAAAAGGAGGTACACAAGACTTCCTCATTGTCTGCATATATGTTGATGACTTAATTTACACATGAACCAATTCAACGATGCTCGAAGAATTTAAAAAGGCTATGATGAAGGAGTATGAGATGACCGATCTTGGACTTATGAGATATTTTCTCGGCATTCAAGTGAGGCAATCCAAAGATGAGATTTTTATCTCACAAGAAAAATATCTTGAAGATTTATTAAAGAAATTTTGGATGAGTAACTGCAAGCCAGTTTCTACTCCACTTTCTCTAAATGACAAGATGCAGTTGAATGATGGAGCAGAGAAGATCGATGCTACTGCCTACCGAAAATTGGTTGGCTCGCTTAATTATCTCACTCATACAAGACCCGACATTGTATATTCTGTGAATCTTATTTCCAGATTTATGCACGAGCCGAGCAAGCTACACTATACCGCAGCAAAACGGATTCTTCGTTATCTACAAGGGATGAAGAAACTCAGCATCAGGTACACAAAAGAAATTGATAGCAAGCTTATTGGCTACATTGATAGCAATTGGGCTGGATCAATCGATGATCAAAAGAGCACATCTGGCTATGTTTTTTGCTTGGGATCTAACATTTTTGCTTGGAGTTCTAAAAAGAAAAGGAGAATTGCTCTCTTATCAGTAGAAGCAGAATATATAGTAGCTACAGATGCAACATGTGAAGTTGTGTGGCTTAGAAGAATTCTTTCTGACATGGAGCATAAAGAGGAAGGCCCTAGAATCATCTACTGCGATAATATGTTAGCCATAACAATGAGCAAAAATCCAGTTTTCCACGGCAGGACAAAGCACATTGAGCTCCGACATCACTTTATTAGAGACTTGGTGCAAAATGGAGAAATTCAGCTCAACTTTGTCAATACCAAGGAGCAGCTTGCTGACATTATGACCAAAGCAGTAGCAGCAGAAAAATTCTCTCAATTCCATGAAGTGATGAAGACTATAAATTAAGCGAGTGTCAAAAAGATAATTTGTAATCTTTGAATTAAAAATTAAAAAATCTAGAATGTCTAGAAAGTCTAGAACCTAAATAAAATAATGATCCAATGGAGTTTTTTTGTACTCCCTCCGTCCGGATTTGTTAGTCCACAAACATACTTTTTCAAGTCCTAAAATGTTTGTCCACTTTCAAAAGTCAAACCATAAAGTATGAAAAATTTATTTTTTCGCCCCTTTTCTAAAACTTAAAATAACAACACAAAAACTAATTTTTTAAAATAATGTGTTTACTTTTTTTTTTTTTTGCACCGTATTAAAGTTCTCAATGAGATCTATCAAACAAGATCCATATTGATAAAAAAAAAAAATTTGCAACTACATTATTTTTTAGTTCAAAAATTGCCATAGTGAACTATCAAATTGGAATGGAGGAAGTATTAAATGGAGGGATTGAAGATAAAATAGAAAATTAACGAACTCAAAATGTAATGGAAAAAAAGTTGGAATCCCCAAAATGGACCAACAAGTCCGGACAAAGGGAGTATTAGAAACATGTGCAACAATTGGGAGATTTCTAGAGGTGTAAGTCAGTGGTAGAGCCGACACAATTAAGTGGGTTTGTGGCTCTATAAATAGAGCTAGTTTACCCCATCAGAACTTGTAGAAAAAGCTACCAGACAAGTCTTGTACTTCTTCCATACAATTTGAAAAGTAATCATTTTAAAGCCTCCCATTTTTGTTCTTCTTTCGTGTAATACCCAGACAACTTTTCAAAAGTCTAAACTACCACCATTTTATCACATCACACATCCCTCCTTTCTTACCAATTCACACTCCACATGTTCAATTTCTCCCAAATATAATCTAGCACCCCAACAAAGCCCACAAGAAGTACCAATTGAGAAGTCATCACAATCTTCCAAACTTCAAGAAACCATACATAAGAAACATATATAAAGGTTACCAGAAATAGGATATAGAGAATGAATGGTGAATACAACCTGTTATACTCTTGATGTGGGATAGAGTATCACTAACGATGCTATCCAACAAAAGAGTGCAAATGATACGCAAGGTTAAAGTATGACTAACATTATGATCGTGGGCTAAATTGCTTTAGAAGAATAATCAAGAGACAGAATTCAGCTTACGTTCATTTTTTTTTTTGTCTTCATGATGAATTAAATTTTTTTCGGCAAAAATAATAGTAATCAGTTCAAAGTTCAAGTTCTTTACTTGTCGGGATTGAATTCTCAGGCATGGAGGAAAACAATAAATGTCATGGCCAAAAGGAGCTCCAGCTAGCATCAATGGCCCCAATGATCTTTTCATGTAGTTTAGCTCCAGCACAAGCAATTACACCGCGGTCGAGACCTTCCAAATATAGACTTTCTATCAATGGCCCCAATATCAGTTACTACATCACCGACTTCTTGAATAATAACACCACCAGCTGAATGATCCCATATCTTCTCCTTGCACCCTGCCCTAGCATATTTCATGAATATCTCGGCTTGTCCGCAACCAATGGCTACATATTTCACCATGCTATTCTGCACATAGGGGTTGATTTCTGCAGTTGAAACAAATCTATTAACCTTCTGCATATATTATCAGCCTTGTAGACCAAGTTTGTTCACCCTCGATTTGTTTGCTATTTTATTAGCCTTCTGAGAAGCTAGGTTATCAGTACAAATAAAACTTTATTTTGATACTAATAAAGTAGAAAGTAAAGGTCAAATTTATGGAAGAATAAACAAGAACTAAAGCACATCACTCACCTAAGCCCAACACTATGACCCGATTCTACTATTAAGGAATGACTTGAATTTTCCTTCTTCCTAAGCCCAACACTATGAGTTGATCCTGCTGTTAAGGAATGGCTTGAATTTTCCTTCTTAACTGGTTCGCTAAAGGTAGCGAATGCTGGATCATCGATAGATGAAACTTGTATTTGTCTTGCATTATTTGGCCACATGAGCTTTTTCTCCCCACGGAGTAATGGCTGAACCCAAGCTTTGCTGCTACCCCTCCATGCATAAAACACACAACCTCTTTCCCAAGATTCAGACGTTGGATAACTTGGCCATTCTTTCTTCATCGGGTAGTTGGGGCACCCGAGAACTCCAAGAACAACTTTTCCATCTTCTATCAGTGCCAGGGAAATGGAACCTGATGTTCCATGAACATGACTCACCACCCAAAATCTTCCAATTGGGCCCCCGGTTGAGTTGCACTGACTAATAGACTCTAGAACATCTGAAATTCCAAGAAAATTTTTAGGTGTTTTAAATCCAAATTGCGGTGCCTCAGCTAGACTACAGTTATTGACTATCTTCACCACAGCTTCTAGGAGGCCTGCTGCATTTGCTTTGGAGAGTGGTTCAGCATGTTCTTCAGCAAGAATGGATGTATTATGATTCCCAAAAGACTCAGCCAATGCCCAACTCACAACTGCTTAGACACTCCAATCTGTTCACATGTTGGGATCAAAAGGATTATCCAATATAGCAGGCAACGAAAGATTCAATGGTTAGGTTGAACTGTTATGCCCCGAGAGGATTGCATTTCGAATAGACATGGATTCCTAAGGACCACATTTCGCTTACATGGATTCCTAAAACAAACTCAACTTAGCTGATCAAACACAGTAAACAGTTTGAAAAGCCCCAGTAAAAATAAAATCAAACAATATTTCACATAACAATCCAATCCCTTTTAAAACCAAACCCAAAAGTCTTTTTTTTTTTTTTTTGAAATTTACAGCAAGGAATTGGAAATCAAAGTCAACCATCAAATAACAACACAATTCAACAAGTAAAAAATCTAGAAATAAAATTACCTGCAATTTTCACTGGGGAATCATCATCATTAGGGTGAACCTGTCCATTGGTTTCAGAAATCAAGCTTTCTGGATCGATCTGACAGAGCAATGAATTTGCCTTCTTTTCCTAGTATCTTGGAAGGAGAAGAACGAATTTCCCAAATAGGAATTATTTGTTACTTCTACTCTCAACCCAGTTTGCATGTGGGAGTCTTGTAGTAAAATTTGCAGTAAAAGATATCACTATATATACATAAGAGAACCAGAGCTTTTGACAACTGGCAACATTAAGAAATGCGGAAAATGATTGGGTGTAAGATGACATCTCTCAATGATGTCACTTGGATGAGGTATTGGTAGGCCTCACCCTTCAGCCTCACCCAAGAGGTGAGGCGGCAAGTCTGGGGTGGTGGCAACATGAAGGTCCTCGTTAATCACTATTATATTACAGATTCATGAACTTGACCAGATTGCAATATGAAGGGCTATGCATGTTTAAATCCCTTTGATCCTGACAAACAAACTGCTATACTGTCACGAGTTACTTGGATCTTCTCATGTTACTCCCTTGATGTTTCTATGGATCCAACATCTCAATGTTTGGCACATTAACCACTATTGGGATGGGATAAAATGGGTTAAAATGTTACGTACTAAATATTATGGGGAGGGAAAGCAGTGATATTTCAAAAAACACGAGCAGTTAGTGTGATATTTCATAAGTTATCACTAGGTTGTAATATAAAGTATATGTTTGTTTTTTGTTTTTTTTTCTCTAAAAGGCTGGGGAGGTGTCTAAGTCACACTTGCTTTTTTTCAAAAGACTGGGAGCTGTTTGAAGTTGTACTTCATACATTTGCTTTGAGTTTTGACTTTTGAGGTAGCATGTGGGTTCTTTGTTCAAAGATAAAAAAAAAAAGGGAAAAGAAAGTTTCCTAATTATATTGTGGGAATGTGGAATTGGTGCATTAAACTACATGTCTTATATGGGTTATTCCAAAGAGCACTAATCAATATGAATACATGTACATTGTTGTTGGCCATGTTAGTAGAAGTATATTGCCAATGGAACTTTCATTGATAAAAGAGAGAATGAAAGGCCTAAACAAAAATCAGATTCAAGACCTCACACAAAAAAAGATCAACACGCCGGCAACCCATTGCCGTTCCAACAATAACCACCACGACCATCGAAAACATTCTTGAAGGGATGAGAAAAGCTTGCATGGGGAGAAAAACCAACAAACAAACATAAAAGATAACAAAAAACTACAAGCCAACAACTAGTCAATGACCCAAAGAACAGATCCAGTTGTATGAGTTGCCGACACTGAGTCGCACAAAGTCTAACCTAGTCACTCCAAGTCGAAGACGAGTTGCTCTAACACAATCCCATTAGTAAGCCAAAGCGCCATCTTCGGCAAGATCCGAACCCCTACATTGCAAAGCTCACCTCCGGTGACCACTAGTTTTGATGCACTTCCGATGACCTGTTAGGAAACTCGGTTAGCGGGGAAGAAAGAAAAGGAGGTAGGTTGCAAGAAATGGAGAATGGTGGAGCGGTGGCCAGAGCAGAGGAGAGTGACAATTATTTTAAAACGAGAAAGAAATCAAGAAAAGGAGCAGAAACTACTAGATCTAGGAAAGAAGAAGGGAAAATACCCATGAAGGTAGAGATCCTCTCCCCCCCGCCACCGTAATAGTGTAGAAAACCCCAGGGAGGGGGAGGGAGTGGAGGTTGGTAGGAGGCGAGGGTTTCGAGAGAGAGGAGGTAATACGCAATGTCTTCTAAGTTCTCAACATTGAATACAAGTAATTGACCATGTTAGAAGAAGGTAATATATTTCCAATGGACTAGCTTGATTCACATTAGTAGCACATATTTTATTGATAAAATTATCGGGTAGTGACATTTACTCAAAACAATCCTCACTATGATGGTCCATAGTTTCAAAACCCTTAAATTAGGGGATGAATAGAAATAATCTCGCATATTGTAACCATGCGTTAATGAGACACTACAAGTTTGGGGTTAGATGGTGTTTAGTACCACATTAATTGTTTAAATGAGTGATCTTGGGCATATGACAAACCATATAGGAGACTACTAGTACTTTGAGCTTAAGTATTTTGGGTCATGTGGTGTGGTTAGTGGATCAAATCAAGGTATTGGGCTAGTGGTCTACATAAGATGTTACAAATGATATCAGAGCCCTATCCTGGTCCAAGTGGTGGGTAGGATGTGCTCTGCCACTATGGACACCAAGGGAGGTTGCTGGGAATATGCAACGAGGACGTTGCATCCCTAAGGGGGAAAATTGTAATATCGTAGGTTTGGGGGTATATGGCATTTAGTCCCACATTGGTTATTTACATGAGTGATTTTGGACATATAATAAACCATGAAAGAGACTACTAGTACATTGGGCTTAAGCATTTTGGGCCATATGATGTGGCCTGTGGATCGAATCAAAATACTGGGCTAGTGGTCTATATGGGGCATTAAACGGTCCCTCATCCTTCCAATATAAATGGGGGCTCTTATTTTTCCCTTAGATTAAATTCATTCAGAAAGAGATAGGGGCTACTATTGTAAAGAGTGAGGAAAACAAAACTGCAACAAAAATTCTCAATAATATTTTGTTCGTCCTGAATATCAATCTTTTCTTGATGTAGTTCCAGAAAAAATTATCTTTTCTACAATTTGAGTGTTGTAATTGCTTCACTTTGTCGCAAGGTGAACTCTGGCTCTTGATTCGAGTCGTTCCTGTTATACACACTTTATGAATTACCCCCATAGAGGACAAAAATAGGCACCCAACGTTTGTTAGTGGTCAAAATTTTGAGATATGAAGAGATTGCAGGAGAAAATTATATGAGTGGATATGACTAGATGGATATTATTTACACAATCAACGATGATGTAATTATAAATGAAAGTCGATGTGGAGGAGTGTTAATTTTGATAGGGAAGGGTACATTTTATCCAGTTGAAAGGGATTATTTTGTACTCCAAATAATCATATTCGGGCATCAGAATGCAACCAAGCCCTTGGTATAACTTGACCTAATTGCAATATATAGGGCTATGTATGTCTAGAGCCCTTTTATCTTAACAAACATGTCACTCCCTTGTGTGGAGAGTGCAAGTAGATTAGTGCCAATCCATTATATTGAAAGTGATAGTCGTTTATTTTTTTTTTTTGGTTGCAAGACACATATTGTTGGTGCAAGTCAGTTGTGGTAACCTTGAAAGTGTTCATAAGTCAAGTATTTTTCTTGGTGCATGTTAATATTAGGTTGCAAGCACTAGTTGTGTTCCTGGTGCAAGTCATTTTTTGATGAGAGTGCAAGCCAAATATGAGTGAAAAAAATGTGTTTTTATCAACATCATAATACATGCATGTCACGTATAGGTTAGTCAATTATTTTAAAAATGCTTGTTATAGTGTTAGTCAATTATATAAAAATGGTAGTCATTTATAAATAATGCTTCATGAGTACTCTACCAAGTGCGCTTTGGTGAAATAGAAAACAAAACCGTTCACAACAGACTTGCGCTCTTAACATAAGTAGCTTATACCAAAGAAAATATTTTGCTATAGCACTTATGATTGGCTGAGAAAAAAAAACAATTGTTTCATATCATTGTGAAAATCCATTCCAACCCCTAGCTATGTCAATAAAGAATGACTTGTTTCAATTTTCATTACATATATGATTCCTTCTTATCATGTATTTATTAAGTGTGGTTCCTACTTTTTGTTAAGTCTAGCTCTCTCTATAATTCTTTTTTGTTTTAAAAATGATTGAAATTTTTATTGATTACAAACCAACCCGACTATGCAAACGTACATACGTGCGTGTATGTATGTGCACGAACACATCTAGACCGTCCGTTTCAGGAATTAACGCTCTGGATTTTAAAAAAACTCTCTAGATTTAAAAAAAACTCTTACATGGAAGGGTTTTTTTAAAATCCGGACCGTCGAAAACACACACAAATGGTCAAGATGCACTGTCTGTGCATTATTCGTACGCGAGGCGTGCGTTCAAATAGTTTTTTTCATTTCAAACAATCGGAACGGGATTGGCTAACCAAGTGGAGGGAAAGCCCTACCAAAAACAGCTACCAAGTGGTGTAGCTGTTTTTTGGAGACTGATTCATGATGCTACTATTGATCATGCACTTTCAGATTCAAAGTTGTTTGGGTATCTGATTTTGTATTGTTTTTGGATACTTGTAATTTGGTTGGCCCTTTGCCAATCTCGCTATTTTCTTTTGTTAGCTTTTTTTCTTTTGGGCCCTAAGTTGCATATGATTGTCGGTTTGAGAGGGTGCCAACCTAGTTAGGATACTCGTCTTTCTGTTGTGATGCCATTTTCTTAGATTCCTTTTAATTTTTGTAATTCGTTTCCAGAGACTAATAAATTTCCTTTTGCCGATCAAAAAAAAAAAAGAAAAAGACTCCCCAATATTTCTCGACATACGAAATAACGTGCCACCCCTTTCTCAGTTCTTCTAATAAAATTAAACACGCGCACAAGAAAATCTCTATGGTACAACCAAATGTCTTGAATAATACTCATTCCATCCTGAATTTCTTCTCTATTAACGGTATATGTGTCATTTTTCAATTGTTTATATCTTTCAATCTATAATGGTTTTTTTTTTTTTTTTGGGGAACTTAGCTTGAAATATAAAATAGGTTAACTGGATATACAGCCTACAAAGGGCATAGCCCAGGAGGAAAAAAAGAAAAAAGAAAGAAATGAGAAAAATAAATCCTAAACGCAATATATGGGATATCTAGCAAAACTCAAAGAACAATTCGGGGTGGTTTGGGTAAATTGAAAAAACTAGGTTTTTGATTTTTTTGGTTTTGTCCTTATTCAAAACTTTTTGCATTTGTTGGTTTTTGGTCGATTTTTTGTGGTTTCTTGGCTTGTCTCGATGAGAGGAATCTAAAAAGTATAAAATTATTAGCCTCCATGAAAATTTTGTGAATAAAGACGAAAAATAATCCAAAAAACCGGATTATTTTTGGATTATTTTTCGTCTTTATTCGTAAAACTTTAAGTTTGGCTAATAATTTTATACTTTTTAATTTTTTGAATTATTTTTCGTCTTTATTCACAAAACTTTAAGTTTGGCTAATAATTTTATACTTTTTAGATTTCTCTCGTCGAGACAAACCAAGAAACCACAAAAAATCGACCGAAAACCAACAAATGCAAAAAAAAATTTGAATAAGGACAAAACCAAAAAACTAGTTTTTTCAATTCACCCAAACCAACTCAAAGAAGTAACACAAGAAACACCATTAACAAAAGAAGGTCATACTAGCCTCAAGAACTAAAACTATTGATCTATAATTTTTTTACAATTTTGAAACATATGTTTAATAATACTCATCGAGAACAATCAAACAAGATCCAGATTGAATATGTATAACATTATACATCAGAAAATATAACTAGTTGTTTTAGGCATAGTGAATAATTAAAGTGAACAAGAAATATGGAATGGAGGGAGTAACCTCAATTACCTTAGGGCCTGATTGGCTGCAGCATTAGAGGGGGTATTAAGTTATACCCCCTCCCCTTATCCCGGTCCCACCGATTAATCCTTGGTTTGGGAAAAAAAATGGAACTCGGATTAAGTAATACCTCCACCCTTTTAATACCCCTCTATACCCTTTCACCCTCACTAATTAATAATACCCCTCCCCCTATTACTAATTTATACCCCCTGTGAAATTACCCCCGTACCCTCCCTTATACCCCTCCCCTTACCCCCAGTTTGTTCACTGCTGCAATAACAAAAACCGAATTGCATTTTAATGCTTTACGAACTCTTGCGATTTCCTTCGGATCAAAAAATGAAGTACTTTTGTGCATAATTTTTAAAATTTGTTTGCACCAAATTAAACTACTAATTGAGATCTTTAATCTGATACAAAAAAATTTGAAAATTTTTATACTTTAGAATTTGACATTGTTGGCTTGCCTTGCAATATCCTTCGGATAAAAAAAAAACTATTTTCAAATTAATTCTTTTTACCTTTTTTTGCACCAAATTAAACTACTAATTGAGATCTTTAATTTGATACAAAAAAGTTTGAAAATTTTTATACTTTAGAATTTGATATTGTTGGCTTGCTTTGCAATATCCTTTGGATAAAAAAATAAAGTATTTTCACATTAATTTTTTTCACCAAATTAAACTAAAAATTGAGATCTTTAATTTGATACAAAAATAATAAAGAATTTGACATTGTTGGCTTGTTGGGGAATACCATAAAAATTACTAATTAGTTCATTATTAAAAACATACAATTAGAAAGCAAAAAAAAGCAAAAAATTAAACTTTGAAATATTATTAAAATGAATAATAAAAAATAATAACTAAATATTTTAATTTTAGATATAACTAATAAAAGGAATTATTTATTGAAAAGCATAATTAATTTAATTAGTATTGTTTTTATGTATTTATTTTATCATAAAATCTAATATATAAGGGCAAATAAGTCATTTACCAAGTTTTTACATCATCCACCCAACTTTATGTCTCTTTATCACAAATTCATCCAAACCACATACTATTTAATCCTCCCTTCCTAAATGTCATATCACTGTGGGTCCACTCTTACTAAATAAAACCCCTTACGGCCCGATTGGATGAGGGATTATTTTTAGGGGGATAAGTTTTGGAGGGGGGATAAGATAAGTAGGGGTATTATTTTTGGAGGGTTGGCCCACATTGATGTGATGTTTATGAAGGGGGATAAAAATGTAGATCGTTTGGATGATGGATTAAACAGGGGATAACTTTTAGCTTGGTTTGGATGACTTAAAAATAAGAGGGGGTGGATGGTGGAAAACGCAGTCAAATGACTGTTTTGCCCTTGTGGTGTCCCAAACTTGATTATGCATTAAATTAATTTATAATTGAAAAACTTAATTTATTTAATTAATTTTACAAAAATTGAAGCTATATTAATTTATTTCATTGAAAATTTAATTTTTTGTAATAATTTTGTTTCAAAAAAAAAATTCAATTGTGTTTTTCTTTAAAAATTTTAAACTTGTTGGCCTATCTATTGTGCATTATACTTATATAATTGCAAAACCTAATCTATTTAATTGATTTTGGACAATTTGAAGCTAGTTTAATATTTGCAAAACCTAACCCGTAATTTGGAATAGTTTAATATTTGCTTTTTTAATTGTGTTTCTTTAGTAACAGAAAATGGAGTAAAGAAGCTAAACATTTGTCATTAAAAAAAAGCTAAACACTTCGATATTACTCATTCTTTATGTAGGGAATTGAGTATCCACTGACAAAACCCCACCGACAAAACTCATGGGTTTCTCCCTTTAGCTCACAACCCATCTCCATCTCCCAGCCTCCTCATTCCACCGACAAAATTTCATATTTGCCGAAATCTCTCTCTGTGATACCAAAATCACATAGATCTGGAGGAGAGAGAGGTGAGGAAAAATCATCTCACCACCATGGACTGCAACGACGAAGCTTCAGCACAGAGAGGAAGAGATGAGTACTCTGTTAAAAATAATGAAAGGAAGAGACAATTTTTAACAACCCCACGCCATCTCACCACAATGGATTGCAAAGAAAAAGCTTCGGCACAGATGATCAACGGCGAGCAACTTGAAGTGAAGGCCCATGGAGGAAAGGTCGTTGGGCAAGGGCTACGGTATGGAGGGTGGGGGTTAGGGGAGGGGGATAAGGAGGGGTGAAATGGACAAAAACCATCCCCTCTACACCCGGATAACTTTTGGGCAGGGTGAGGGGAGCCCAAAAGTTATCAAGGAGAAGCATCTCACTGGGGATTAGCCTAGAGGGGGTGAACACTTATCAGGGAAGGAGATGGTTGTTGCCAAACTGGGGATATGGGTGGGGCCCTCATGTTAAGAGGGGGTGAAAAATTATATGGGGGAGATATCCCCCATCCAAACATGGCCTTATTATCTTATGCCCCTTACTATTTAATCTCACCAGAACGTATCCCGCATCCAATCGGGGCCTTATGCACTTGCTCCTCCTCTCGTAGATCGGTCTCTAGCCCATTATTGCCCCTTAAAATCAATGAGCCTTTTTTTTTTTAACTCCAAAGTCATAAGCTATTAATAAACTCAGGAAACTCGAATACCTTGTTGTCCGAACTCTTCTGCAAAAATCCCATGCTACCATTATGCGTCAATCCCTCCATCAAAATCAATCTTAACCAAGCCGGCCTTCGAAGGATACCATTCAGACCTCCCATGAGCTGCACCTCCGAAAACTTGCCCTTTGTCCATATTGTCATGTCACAAATCTAACGAATTTAGATACTGTGACCGGCCAGTGATCTCGTCTCACCCAAGGCCTCTATCGACTTTTCTCCTTTTAAATTTTATTAATTGACAGAAACAACCTAACATTATGGAAGTCATATATATATTTTTTATAATCAGAACTTTAGCCCATATTTTACATGCGCAACCCACTAGAGTTATTTATTCATTATGTAGGTTCCATGTTATTTTCCTTTATTTATTTTACATTATTAGTCCAATTCTTTTGTATAACTATATATTCGATGGATAAATAGTGCGAGTGTATAACAATTAACATGTATGGTGTAAGTGGCCTATGCACAAGAGGTTTGCTCCCTCCAATTAAATGTCTATTCAAAACCTCCTAGGTGCTATCAATTCACCTATAGATTTATATATTATGGCGTCGGTCCCTTAACCTTCCAATGTAAACCGGGGATCTTATTTTTCCCTTAGATTAATTCATTCAGAAAGAGATAGGGGCTACTATTGAAAAGAGTGAGGAAAACAAGACTGTAACAAAAATTCTCAATAATATTTTGTTGGTCCTGAAGATCAACCTTTTCTTGATAGTTCCAGAAGAAACTATATGTTTTCTACAATTTGAGTATTGTAATTGCTCATTTTATGACAGGGTGAACTCTGTCTGTTGGTTCTAGTTATTCCTGTTATACACACAATGTGAATTACGCCTATATAGGACAAAAATAGGCACTCAACGTTTGTTAGTGGTCAAAATTTTGAGATACGCGGAGATTGCAGGAGAAAAATATATGAGTGCATATGACTGGATGGATATTATTTACACAATCAACAATGACGTAGTGATAAATGAAAGCCGATATGGAGGAGTGTTAATTTTGACAGGGAAAGGTACACTTTATCCAGCTGAAAGGGATTATTTTGTACTCCTAATAATCATATTCGGGCATCAGAATGCAACCAAGCCCTTGGTATAACTTGACCTGATTGCAATATATCTAGAACCCTTTTATCCTAACAAACATGTCACTCCCCTGTGTCGAGAGTGCAAGTAGATTATTGCCAATCCGTTATATAGGTTATATTGAAAGTGATAGTCGTTTATTTTTTTATTTTTTGTGGCAAGACACATATTATTAGTGCATGCAAGGCGCACGGTAACCTTGAAATTGTTCATAAGTTTAAGTATTTTTCTTGGTGCAAGTTAATTTTTGGTTGCAAGCACTAGTTGTGTTCCTGGTGCAAGTCATTTTTTGATGAGAGTGCAAGCCAGATATGAGTGAAAAAAATGTGTTTTTATCAACATCATAATACATGCATGTCACGTTTAGGTTAAGAGTATTAGAAAATTATTTTTAAAATGCTAGTTATAGTGTTAGTCAATTATAATAAAAATGCTAGTCATTTATAAATAATGCTTCATGAGTACTCTACCACGTGCACTTTGGTGAAATAGAAAACAAAACCGTCCACAACAGACTTGCAATCTTAACATATATAAATAGCTTGTACTAAAAAAATTACTCCCTCCGTCCCATAAAGTTGTATCACTACGAAACTACATACAATTTTCAAGCTAAAAAATAACATGCTTACATTTCCTTTCCTTTTTATTTATTTTACAACAGAAATATACTTATTTGCTGGTATCTTGACCTGTTCTTCTATCCCTGATTACCTGGAAAGGCAAGTAAGTACAAAAACATAAGCCACTACTTGTGTGAGTTTATGAATTATCAAAGTTATATGACCTACCATGGAATTTTAAAGAACTTTTTGTCAACACGTCATAATTCACATCATCAGTATTCATAGCTTTAGCTATAACCAGAATTTATAACGAACATGCCATAAACATATATGATATACCATCCGACGATTTCCGCCAGCTATGAGGGAGTGACCCCCAAATAACATCTTGAATTGATCAATTCAATTGGACACCTGGCTGTGCCCCTTTCCATTCCACCCTTATAACACCGTTCCCACTGGTATCTTTAACGTCCCTCAGATTCAGGGACATCGTCCGGATGTATCGTTAATACTATTTTCATATGCTGCAAAATATCATAATTCCATGGTATATTTGCTACAAAAGAATTTCGTATGTTAAAATAAACATTTTAATAAGCTGAAAACATAATTTTTTAAGAAAAACTCATGTAACAGAGATAAATCATAACTCACCTCCTTGAGTCCGAGACCTACTGTAAACTTAATTGAGACGCACTGGGTCCTAGAATGAGACATTAAAAATTAGAACTACTAAAATTTGTGGATGAATCATTGATCCCCAATAGTTAAAATCACTAATCTCTCTTCTTCTTTTTTTCCCCTTCCAAGCTCGTGTTCGTAATTCATTATGTAGGATTAATTCCAATATTTTGTTCTATCCTAGTCCTTTTCCATTATAGAAGCAATTCTTCCTAGGATTCCTATTACTGAAATCAACAAAAAATAAAACTAATATATCATGGGGCCATCTTATGTCTTTAGGGGAAAAAAAATCAAGTAAATGTAAGTGCTAGTGTGTGCATGTGTCCACGGCAATGGAGTATAGAAGTTACCTAGTTTTTCTTTCTTCTTCCTTCGTCCTTCCTTGTTCCCTCCTTTTCTGTTTCTCTTCTTTTTTTATTTTATTTTACTTCATTTTCTCCTGTTTTTGGGGGTGGTGTGTGTGTGTGCCGTGTGTGTGTGTTTTGCATGGGAAGGGAGCCCTATTTATACTATGAATATGGAGTACCTAGAACCATCTCCCATTAATTCCATAATCCCAAAATATCTCTTATAATATGATAAAAATCCAATGAAAATCCAAGTACATCTAATCTCATTCATTGCACCCATTAGTTTAGTGCCACATCACATGGTTTCCGGAAACCCCTTACTTGGACCCCAAGCACTCAATAAAAAGGTACCACCTCGCTTAGTTTTCGGAAGATCTTTACTTGAGCTCCAATTCTAGCTGCCTCGCGGCAACTTATGTTGCATTCTCGTGTCCGGACGATGTTAGTGGGGTTGAAATAACGTTCTAAAATGTAAAATATATATATATATATATATATATATATATATATATATATATATATATATATATATATATATATATATATATATACTATTTTATTTTTTATAGGCTTTAAGTTACACTAAAATACATTTTCTAATCATCAGAGTCAGTGGGCTATCAGAAGTTAATTTCATTTTATGATTCTTTCCTCCGTTTGATTTATTAAAAATCGGGGTGTTACACTTATAGTACTAGATGAGCTCTACGCGGTGGATGTCTCCAATCGTCGGAATGGTATCGGGGCGGCCTCGAAAAACCCGCACACCGCGCTGCGCAGCACCCTGTTTCCGTTTTTTGGAGGCTGGTTCATGATGCTACTATTGATCCTGCACTTCCAGATTCAAAGTTGTTTGGGTATCTGATTTTGTATTGTTTTTGGATACTTGTAATTTGGTTGGCACCTTGCCAATGTCGCTATTTTTTTTTGTTTGCTTTTCCTAAGTGGCATATGATTATCGGTTTGAGAGGTTGTCAACCTAGTTGGGATGCTTGTCTTTCTATTGTGATGTCGTTTTCTTAGGTTCCCTTGAATTTTTGTAATTTGTTTCCAAAGATTAATAAATTTCCTTTTGCCGATCAAAAAAAGAAAAAGAAAAAGACTCTCTGATATCTCTCGACATACGAAATAACGTGCCACCTAAGGGTCATCATCAGGCTGGCCCAACCCATGAACTTTCAACCCAAGCCTGCCCGTGGGCAGGGTTTCGCAAGCTTTTATTTTTTAGCGTCGCTGCGGGCTCTCTCTCAAAAAGATGAAATAGGCAGAAACCCACAGACTTATCCTAGTCAATGCGTCCGAGCTAGTCTTTGAAATCTTTCGAAACCAAGCTCTACTCTAAAAAAAGGATTAAAAAAACCAATACGGGAATTAAAGTTAAATCATTCTACTTTTGATACCAACCTCGGCAGTGCCAAGACGCATGCACGGTATGGATGAACTAATGAATGGTAGCTAGCAACCCAAGGAAAATTAAAACTAGAAAGATGCTCTAGGTCCAACAATAAAATAAATAAATCTAATCTTGTTTTTATAAAAGCTGGAAAGATCACAAAGTGTCAAAGTCCATCTAGTACATAAATATATTCCTATCTACTAAATGAAAAAAAAAAAAAAAAAAAAAAAATCTCCCATGTGCATTCGCATTCAATCATGAAAGCCAATTAATTTTTACTTCTGGAAAAAATTATTTTTAAAATGCTAGTTATAGTGTTAGTTAATTATTATAAAAATGCTAGCCATTTATAAATAATGCTTCATGAGTACTCTACCACGTGCACTTTGGTGAAATAGAAAACAAAACCGTCCACAACAGACTTGCAATCTTAACAAATATAAATAGCTTGTACTAAAAAAAATATTTTGCTAGCCCTTATGTTTGGCTGAGAAAAAAACAATTGTTTCATATTGTTGTGAAAATGCATTCCAACCCCTAGCTATGTCAATAAAGAATGACTTGTTTCAATTTTCATTACATATGCATGATTCCTTCTTATCATGTCTTTATTAAGTGTGGTCCCTACTTTTTGTTAAGTCCAGCTCTCTCTACATTTCTTTTTTGTTTTAAAAATGATTGAAATTATCATCGATTTCAAACTAGTCCGACTGTGCGTACTTGCGTGCGTGTACGTACGCGCACGAACAAATCTAGACATTCCGTTTTAGGAATCAACGGTTCGGATTTTAAAAAACTTTTACATGGCATGTAAGAGTTAACTCTTCCATGCCATGCAAGAGTTTTTTTTAAATCAAGATTGTCAAAAACACTCGCGAACGGTCAAGATGCATCGTCTATGCATTATTCGTATGCGAGACATGCGTACAAATAATTTTTTTTAATTTTTTGATTTCGAACTATCTGAACGGGATTGGCTAACCAAGTTTTGGTTGGGGGGGGGTACCAAAAATAGCCACCAAGTGGTGTAGCTGTTTTTTGGAACCGGGAAGGTGTTGCGCAGCGTACTTTGTAGTCTATTTTGGCACCGTTCCGGCACTGTTTCAACGATCGGAGACGTCCACCGTGTAGAGCTCGTCGAGTACTACAAATGTACCAAAAATCAAGTCGATCGGATATTGTTAAGTGTCTCATCAGAACACAAATAAGTTGAAAATTTTTGGAACACAAGTAAGTTGATTTTTTTTTTTTTTCTCTCCATCAACGGAAAATTTTCTCTCTCCTAACACCGTTGCCGCTGCAACCCGCAAGTCACGCCTATACAAAGCCGTCATCGACCCTAACATCTTCATCCCTAACCTTCAATTCCATCTCCAGCTCCCACTGATACAAGCAACCTGGGATACCAAAGTTCCTGCTGCCAAAAGGATTTGCACGTGAGTTCAATTTTTCCCATCCTCCATCTTTCACTAAATGCATGAATCAATCACTCCAATTCTTGTTTTCAAATGAGATTGTCTATGTGCACCAATTATTTGATAGAATAACTGGCTTACCAATTTTTGGTTGGAATTACCATATGCATGACCTCGTAGCCTTAGTTAATCGTCTTTAAGTTTTTCAATTGTCAATTTGACACATAAAAGGTAGAACAATGGTGCAATCTACAACAACAATAACATAACCCATTTGGTCCCCAATAATTGAGGGTATGGACGGGGATGGATAGGAGACAGACTTCTTTTTTGGCAATAAATACACAAAGTGACTGCTCTCAGAATACCACTGAAACAGATGGATTGGAGATAGACCTAACCTTTGGTAATAAATGCACAAAGTGGTTGCTCACAGAATACCACTGAAACAGTGGTCCCCCTATACCGTCGCGTTTGTTGCAGAATCATGCCCTCAAATCAAAGCCAAAAGGCATCAGAAAGAGTAGACCCAAGAATCATTTTAATTTATGAGCACATTACCATGCTTCTTTCATTCAGCATCTAGAGCATTGGCTTTACACAAAACAATGATGCAATCTACTCTTGACATAATTATATCCCAGTGGTGAGCGCTAAATTTTCTTTTTAGCCCAACTACACTGATTTCTAAAACAACTATGTGATGATGGCAATGGGACGCATTACCCTCAAATTGCGCTTGTTTAATTTGTTGTTCCTTTACGGCAATCCAAAAACCAAACAAAAAATTTCTCAACCACGGTTAAATTCCTAGAGTCCTCTAAGCCTCTTTGCTTAAGCAATAGGCACAACTTCAAAAACACATGCCTATTTACCCTCAAATTGTCATGACAATGTTTGTCACTACCATTTACTAATTTATTGAGGCTCATAATTTGTTGTTGGTATATATTAGGTTGTTCAATAAGAGGAGTATTCCGCTCCCTTCGTCGAACCATTTCATCAGTCAAGTCCTTAATTAACAAGTATAGTTGAAAAACAGTATTGACAACTCTCATGAAACATATCACAGCTAACATTGCGTCACGGTTTGCCTTCTTTCTTCGTTCTCGTTTGGTTAACCTAGCCATCTGTGTGTAAATAAAACTTTGTCATTAGAAAAACTTGTTCGTATAACCACATAATGTTTCAATCAATAGACCAAACCAAATCAACAACTCAGAAGACTCAGATTTTCGCATTATCAGGCAACATAAAATAAAGGAAAAGATATATATAACCATATTGAGCTTAGATTGCGACAATACCATAATACACATAAAATAAGGGAAAGGATATATATAACCATATTGAGCTTAGATTGCGACAATACCATAATACACTACCCAAAAATTAGGGCTCAGAGAAGGGTGGATCTGAGAAAATATGGACAACACACAATCTGACACATTAGGGCAGTCTGTAATGGAATTTCCAACATTGGGCTAAATAAAATCACCCACAAATCAATTCAATCCCAGAAATCCACGACAAACACGCCATTTTCGATATGGACAACACACAATCTGACACATTAGGGCAATCTGTAATGGAATCTCCAACATTGGGTTAAATGAAATCACTCACAAATCAATTCAATCCTAGAAATTCACGACAAATCGATTGAAGCCCACAAATAGGGCAACATTCAGAACAGTCAACTGGAAAACAATATAAAATACCTTAAGACAAACCCAGAAATGAAGATATTAGGCAGAAATCATAAAATACGATGGTATTAGGGCAAAAATGTTCTCAAATCAAACCCAGATATCAAGTTATTCGCACAAATAGTGACTGGAATACCAGAAATCACTGCAAATGATGCTATTAGGGCAAAAAAATGGTCGAATAAAACTCAGATCTGAAGTTACTAGGGAAAAAATTTGCTTGAATCAAACCCAAAAACTGCATGAATAACCCACAAAAACCATGTCAACCATATTTACCTATAAAAAGCTCGAAATCGAAGTCCACAAAGATAAAAAAATGGAGTCACCACGAAGGAACTAGCATCGCCTCTCTTTTCTCCTCTCTTCGAAACCCTATCCACAATGATAACGATATACACAGAAGAAGAGAGAGGGTGGATTTGGAGGGTATTTTGGTGCAAAAACCCCCTGGATTAGCTAACGACAAGGGTGAATCCATCGTTAGCAAATCCACCCGCAGTGGATTCCATCTCCAAACAAGTAATCAACTCCGGGAGGAAGAAAACGAAGCCAAAGACCGGAGACGGCGTGGGACCAGGAGAAGGAAGAGGGTCGCTTGGTATATCAGCCCTCTAATCCTCTAGCCAAACACGTCGTAAATGCCTGGGCTATTAATAAACTCAGGAAACCCGAATACCTCGCTGCCCGAACTCTACTGCAAAAATCCCAAGCTACCATTTCCAGGCCTTCCACTTTATTTCAGACCTCCCATGAGCTGCACCTCTGAAAACTTGCCTTGTATCCATATCATCTTCCTCCTGGTTTTTTAAAAACTGAGTAGTTTCTCCACCCATTTTATTAACCCACTCAGACCCAAAAATAAAAAATATTAAAAAATACACATAATCCAAGAAGCTAGACCTTCAAAATCTCATGTAGGGTTTAGCTTTGCCTCTTATCTGATTGTGTGCTCTGTTGCTCTTCATTCAGTTCTCTTTTCCATCATCACTTGTGAATCATCTTCCTCATATATTTGATTGGTCCACACTCAGATTTGACTAGGGAATGCTTTTGAGAGCCTGGGTAGGGTTTTGAGCGATAGGCTCGGGTTTTTGAGAACGTTTTCGGTTTGGTTTTGAATTCAAAGAGCATTGTTCCTAGGCATGTTTTGATTTGTTTCATCATTAGAGAGCCTACTTGCCACTGCTTAAGGATATCAAAAGGTCTAAATTGGGGTGTCTATAATTGTTTTATTATCAACATCATAATACATGTGACTAAGGTTAAGAGTGTTAGTCAATTATTTTTAAAATGCTGGTTATGTGTAATTAATGCTTGATGAGTACTCTACCACGTGTCCTTTTGAGAAATAGAAAACAAAATCATCAAATACTTAACATAAATGACTTGTACTAAAAAAATAATTTGCTAGCACTTATAATGGCTGAGATTTTTTATTTTTTATTTTTTCATATTATCACGAAAATCCGTTCCAATGGCTATGTCAATAAAAAATGACTTGCTTCAATTTTCAATTATAAATTATATATCCATGATTCCTTCTTGTCATGTATTTACTATGTGTGGTCTCTACTTTTTGTTAAGTCCAGCTCCCTCTATAATTTATTTTTTTAAAAACGATAGTACTTTTATTGATTGCAACCAATATGAGGTAACAGTTCGACTAAAAGAGACCGCAGTTGTAGAGATCCGCATATTTAAATCCCGTTTTGTTGTGTGATTAACAAGAACAAATCTTTATTTGGAGTTTAAATTACTTTTTCATGGATGTGTATGTACGGGCGTATGTGTATGTAGAGAAAATCTTGTGTGCAAATAGGGTAAAATACACGTGATACCCTTGCACAGCATTTGAGCCGTCCAGAAATGTAACGGACGGCTCGGATTGAAACCCATTTTTCTTTATCTTTTTGTTTTTTTTAAAATCCGTCCAACACTTTCAATCCGAGCCGTCCGTTGCATTTTTGGACGGCTCGAATGCTATGCAAAGATACCACGTGGTACCCCATTTGCACCCAAAATTTTCTCGTGTATCCTTGTGTACTAGGGGTTCAATGGATGGTTAGGATATGTGTATTGATGTGGTGATGTGATTTGGAATTGTTAAAAATGCGTTAGAAGTGGTCGGGGTCAAATTGGTGGAGATACGTTGAAATTTTTCTCTCCATAACCAAAAAAAAAAAAAGAATTCAGTTTTACCTGTCAAGAACGAATGCTCTGATACGATGGAAAACAATGAAGTACTATCATAGGCTAGAGGCCTAACACCGCTGCCGCTGCAACCCGCAAGTCACGCCTATACAAAGCCGTCATCGACCCTAACATCTTCATCCCTAACCTTCAATTCCATCTCCAGCTCCCACTGATACAAGCAACCTGGGATACCAAAGTTCCTGCTGCCAAAAGGATTTGCACGTGAGTTCAATTTTTCCCATCCTCCATCTTTCACTAATTGCATGAATCAATCACTCCAATTCTTGTTTTCAAATGAGATTGGCTATGCGCACCAATTATTTGATAGAATAATTGGCTTACCAATTTTTGGGTGGAATTACCCATATGCATGACCTCGTAGCCTTAGTTAATCGTCTTTAAGTTGTTCAATTGTCAATTTGATACATACAAGGTAGAACAATGGTGCAATCTACAACAACAATAACATAACCTATTTGGTTCCCAATTATTGGGGGTATGGGGGATGGATGGGAGACAGACCTAACTTTTAGTAATAAATGCACAAAGTGGCTGCTCCCAAAATACCACTGAAACAGATGGATTGGAGATAGACCTAACCTTTGGCAATAAATGCATAAAGTGGTTGTTCACAGAATACTACTAAAACAGTGGTCTCCTATACATTTGCTTTTGCTGCAGAATCATGCCCTCAAATCAAAACCAAAAGGCATCAGAGAGGGTAAACCCAAAAATCATTTTGATTTATGTGCATATTACCATTCTTCTTTCATTCAGCATCCAGAGCATTGGCGTTGCATAGAACAATGGTGCAATCTACTCTTGACATAATTATATCCCAGTGGTGAGCGCTAAATTTTCTTTTTAGCCCAACTACACTGATTTCTAAAACAGCTATGTGATGATGGCAATAGGACTCGTTACCCTCAAATTGCGCTTGTTTAATTTGTTGTTCCTTTACGGCAATCCAAAAACCAAACACAAAATTTTCTCTAATCAGACAGAGACTCGTTTTCACTTGTATATTACACACAAACAAAGTTTGAGTTCAAGGTTTTTCAACAAAAAGCTTGAGATCAAGGCTTTCATATCCTAGATTAGCACTTCCAGTGTAGTATTTGTCATCAAGGTTTATATACATATCATATTCGGTAGCTAATGTATATAGACAACTTGTATTTCTTTGCGTTCTCTTCTGAGAGTGATATGGTTCTACTCCTTGAAGATTTAACTTTAATGAGGAAGTGTGTGGTTTGGGGTTGATCCGGCTGTTAATGGATGGCCCTATTAGACATTGAGTACTGGAGTAATTTAATTGGTCGCCGCAAATTTTTAACGTCAGTTTTTTATATTTATTTATTGATCTTGGAAACTTTTATGTGTTGAATATTACAACATCTTGTTAATTGTAAATGTGTCTTTAATTGTAAATGTGTCTAATATTGCACCATCAAATCTGGATTGCCTCGTTCAGATTTGAAATTCTTTTCACTTATACAATTTGACCTAGCAACAACAAAGAATGTCCTAAACTAGTACCTGGAGTTGAAATTTCTTTAATATAGTAAGTTGCGTAATGAACCCTCAGTTCAAACATTCAAATTCATGGCTTCAATAGACAGTTTTATTTTAATACTTGGTAAAGGAATTCCGCAATATGGAGTGTTTTCATTCTGGTCAATAAAATCTAATGTAAAGATCAAAGTTATGGAAGAACAAAAAAAGAACTAACAGACATTGCTCACCTAAGCCCAACACTGTGATCAGCCGATCCTGCTGTGAAGGAATGGCTTGAATTTTCCATCTCAACTGGTTCACAAAAGGTAGCGAATTCTGGATCAACATGGGTGAAACTTGTATTTGCCTTGCATTATTTGGCCACCAAATAATGGAGTAGTGGCTGAATCCAAGCCTTGCCGCTACCACTACTGGCATAAAACACAACCTGTTTCCCAAGATTCAGACTTTGGAGAACTCAACTTAGAGGCTAGAGCGGGTAGTTGGGGCACCCAAGAACAACTTCACCGTCTTCCATTAGTGCCAGGGCAACCACATATTGATCCCCGTCTACAAAACCCAATGTTCCATCAAAAGAACCCAACAGTTCAAAAAACTCAAAAGGACCGAACTCCCAAAATCTTCCAACAGGCCCGCCGGTTGAGTTGCACCGACTCTCCTGTACATCTGAAGTTTCAAGAGACATTCGTAGGGATTTAAATTCCAATTGTGGTGCCTCAGTAAGAAAGTTACTCATTGGATACTTGTTGATTCATATCTGATACTTACTAAATGTTTTGCCAAATTATCAATTAATGTTCTTTAACTTGAACAAATATATTGTGCAACGCCAATGCTCTGGATGCTAAATGAAAGAAACAAGGTAATGTGCACATAAATCAAAATTCAAGTAATAAGTCACGGTGTTAAGCCCAAAATGGGTATGCAGACTCTTCAAAGCTGCAATTGTAACCCAATTAATTAAAAGTCATTTTTTGAAGTTTCCACCAACTGGAAAATCAAAGTCAACCATATAGTGACCAAATTCAACAATAAATAATAATAATAATAATAATAATAATAATAATAATAATAATAATAATAATAATACAGAAATAGCAAGTAGATTACCTGCAATTGTCACAGGGGAATCTTCATTATTAGAGTGAGCCTCCCATTGGTTTTACAAAAAACTTTCCTGAACTCTCTGAGTGAGAGCAAACAAAATCATTTGCACAGCTCTAACAGCCACTTCCAGGCTGTTGGATGCGATTTGATATGTAGGAGGAAAAGGGGACCCAAAAAAATTTCCAAGTCCCCGATCCTTCCTCTTTCACTTCTTCCGTTGAGTCTTATTTCGATTTGGGTTATACGTAAAAGTACATTTATTCACGTTTATGAGTGTATGTGTGAGTGGCAATGAATATGGAGGCAGATCTTGCCTTAGGGAGTCCTAATATGTTAGTTTATGGCTTCTCTAATACGAGGTTATTTCTTGAATTGTGGTTCATAGAGCTTGATTTAGTTATTGCAACTATGAAGGTATTTCATGTACTATGGCGTTGTTGATATACAAAAATGTATACCTTCAGCGTCAAAGCTTTTTCAACGGATGAAATTCCAAGGCGAAAGGATATTTGCGAGAGAAAATTTCCTGTCGCCAAAGAGTATTATTTTAGGGGAGTCGATGCAAATGAATAATTTTTGTATCCCGTAGGAAGGTACAAGCATTGGTGCTAAAGGCACACACTTTATAATGCATAATGCTGGTGCTTTTAGTTTAAATCGGCCTGCATCTAAACCTCTTCTCCCAAATTATTCCAGTCGGTTTCCCTTCCACAGTTTTGCCCTATTGTGCAGCAGTTGCAGTTCTGCATCTGCTTTTAGTTTTAATTGATCTGTTTTTTTTTTTTAGAAAAAAAAAAGTTATGTGAACACATACTTAGAACGTAATATGTTACTTTTTTTTTTTTGTTTTGACAAAAATGTTATGATAGCTGAAATGGAGAAAAATGGAAATAGAGAGAGTGGAACATGATTTGGCTTTAACCGAATGCCAAGACGAGGTTAAAGCATCAGGGGATTAGTTAGTGCAAGAAGAGGTGAAGTTAGTGGAGCTTCAAACTTGTTTAGCTATGGTAAATGAAACGAGGAGTGCAGCTGAAGTGGAATTCGAGACTGCAAATGCAAAGAGAGAATTGGCAGAGTTATACAGTTATTCACGATCGAGGGAGAGATCAAAACTTTGCTTTCAAAAGCTCGTTGTTTGGAGGAAGGGGTCAGAATACCGAAGGTTTGGTCGGAGGAAGCTGTGGCCTAGTGTCGGAATCTAAAGGATTTTGAGAATGAAGTGCCAAGTTGACATCGGGAATGCTGCAATATTGAATGGAGATTGTAAATTAAACCAGGTAAGCTTTTTAGTTGTTTCTTTTTTCCTGTAAATATGATCCTCTCAATGCAACAATTAAAAGAAAAAGAACAGATAATGAGTAGATAACAAATCAATACACAAGTCTTACCAATCTTTCATTTAGATTCATAACATTACCTTGATTCACAACTATTGGGGTTACAAAAAACAAGGATGTCACCCAGAAAGAACTACAATTAGAGGTGTCAAACGTGATTGTCGTGCCGTGCCGTGCCGTGCCACTCAACTTACGTGCCTACCGTGATTCGTGCCGTGCCGTGCCCGTTTACTTTATCTTGTCATGGCGTGCCATGACATGCCGTGCTTGTGTCGTGCCGTTTTAAGACGTGACGTGCCGTTCCGTGCCCGATTTAATTACTCATGTCGTGCCGTGCCGTGTCATTGACTAAGTCATGTTGTGTCGTGCCGTGCTTTTTTATTGTCGTGTTGTATCGTAGCGTGCCTTTTTAATGGTGTCGTGTCGTGCTATGTTATTTTGAATCGTGTCGTGCCGTGCTGACCCGTTTACTTTGGTGTCGTGATTTTTGAATCGTGCCGTTCCGTGCTTTTAAAATCATATCGTGCCAATGTCCCATCAATTTTCAACTACATAATTGAAAAAAATTACAATTTAGTAAGTTACATAATTAAAAAAAATTGAAAGCTATTAACCATTTAAGTTATTTAACCTATTATAACTTACAAATTACATAAAAAAATTGAAAGTTATTAACCTATTAATTCATACAAGAATTCCAGAAATGTACACAAAATTGAAAGCTATTAACCTGTTAATACATACAAGAATTCCATAAATGTACACAACCATGGAATGTCTCCTTCCATTGGAGACAAAATAACTTAAAAGAACAGACAATTATAAGAAACATCCAAGGAATGCCTCCTTCTATTGGAGACAAAATAGAGCAAAAAATAATAAGAAAATCCAATGAATGCCTCCTTCCATTGGAGACAAGATAACACAATAACAATATAAAGTTCTTGGTCATCTAATACCCCTGTTCTTCAATTTGTATCATTGTCTCAAGAAGGCTTGAGTTAAAACCACCTGCATGTGACGAAATAAGAGAATATAAACTTGAATCAGACTCAACAAACATCATTGCCCATATAAATGAAATTCAAGTGCACCAAGTGCAGCAACAGGTGCAACAAACAAGTGCAACATGCAAGTGCAACCGGTGCAACAAACAAGTGCTGCAAACATGTGCAACAGGTGCAACAAACAAGTGCAACAACAAGTATAACAAACAGACTCTACCGAACAACTAATAGGAACAACAAACAAGTGCAGCAAATGCAGCATCAAGTGCAGCAAACAGGTGCAACAAATGCAGCATCAGGTGTAACAACCAAGTGCAGCAAATGCAGCATCAGGTGCAACAAACAAGTGCAGCACACAAGTGAAGCAAACAAGTGAAGGAAACAAGTGTAGCCAACAAGTGCAGCAACAAGTGAATCAACATCAATCCACCACCACAACACCACGTCCACAACGATTGACCACCGGTCCACCACCACCAACATAACCACACAAGTCAATCCAATCCAACACAAGTCAATCTTTTTTTTGACTTTGAAATGGGCTCAACAATCATCATTGTCCCAAATCAGTAACTATAATACACAAATGCAGAGCTCAACAATCATCATTGCCCAAATCCAATCACTATACAAGAATTCCATAAATGTACACAAAATTGAAAGCTATTAACCTATTAATACATACAAGAATTCCATAAATGTACATAACCATGGAATGTCTCCTTCCATTGGAGACAAGATAACTTTAAAAAGCAGACAATTATAAAAACATCCAAGGAATGCCTCCTTCCATTGGAGACAAGATAACACAATAACAATATGAAGCTCTTGGTCACCTAAAACCCCCGTTGTTCAATTTGTATCTTTGCCTCAAGAAGGCTTGAGTTGAAACCACCTACATGTAACGAAATGAGGGAATACAAACTTGAATCGGGCATAACAAGCATCATTGCCCATATAAATGAAATTCAAGTGCACCAAGTGCAGCAATAGGTGCAGCAAACAAGTGCAGCAATGGCAGCAAGCAAACAAGTGCAGCAAGTGGTGCAAAACACAAGTAAAGCAAACAAGTGCAGCCAATAGGTGCAACAACAAATGAATCAACATCGATCCACTACCACAACACCACGTCCACCACGATCGACCACCAGTCCACCACAACACCACCAACAACACAACTACACAAGTCAATCCAATCCAACACAAGTCAATCTTTTTTTGACTTTGAAATGGGCTTAACAATCATCATTGCCCCAAATCAGAAATCAGTAACTATAATACGCAAATTTAGGGCTCAACAATCATCATTGCCCAAATTCAATCACTATAACACAAATTTAGGGCTCAACAATCATCATTGCCCAAATCCAATCACTATAACACATAAATTCAGGACTCAACAATTATCATTGCACAAATTTAATCACTATAGTCTATAACACATAAATTCAGGGCTCAACAATCATCATTGCCCAAATCCAATCACAATAATTCAAGGCTCAACAATCATCATTGCTCACATTTGACTCAACAATCATCATTGACCAAATTCAGAATTCATAAACTGAAAAGGATGCAACATTATGTTGCCATTTAAGATCATCATAAGTTACAAATCACAATTCATGTGTTATTTAAGTTTGAACATGGAGATAAGGGGTTGTGTCTGTGGCTTATTTATTTCAGACTAAAAGGACACACACACACACCCACCACACTGCCACACACACACACACACATAATTGAAGTGGGGGCGAACATCATGTTGCCACAAGTTGCCAAACCCACACACAGTTGACAGTTACACAACTGAAGTGGGGGCAACATCATGTTGCCATAAGTTGCCAAACCCACACACAGTCACACAATTAAAGTGGGGGCAACATCATGTTGTCATAGTTTGCCAAACCCACACTGAGTCACACATTGTTTGTTGCACTTGTTGCTTCACACACACACACACACACACACACACACGTCATAACTGAAGTGGGGGCAACATCATGTTGCCATAAGTTGCTAACCCGCTTCAGTCCACTACTGAAATGAATAAGCCACAGACACAAGCCCCACATAATAATGAATATTAGGCTAATCACTATCTATATTAGAGTCTGCATAATAACCTCTAAATTCTTCTTTAGTTGAGCCTTTTTCAATTCCAAGGCGTGCATCCTCCCAATCTTTCAAGCACATGAGACAATCCAAAATGTCCGAAGCTAATCTGCTCCTCTTCTCATCCAACACTCTTTTACCTGCACTAAAAGCAGATTCGAAGGCCACTGAAGACACATGAGCTGTTAGTAGATCATGTGCCATGATTGAAAGAATGGGATAAGTTGTTTGATGAGATTTCCACCATACTAAGATATCAAAATTAATTATGTCATTTGCGCTAACAGATTCTAGGTCCAAATATTTAAGAAGTTCAGTGCGTGAAGTGACAAAGCTACTTCCTAATCCTAAACTTGAACTGAGTAAAAAGCAAGATGCATCATTACTTCTAGAATAAGTCAAACAAGAAGAAGTACATGTAGCAATTGCACCAAACTTAGCTTCATATCTACTATACAATGCATTAAGTAAATGAGTCATAACGTTAGAAGAAGGTAAAGTATTTATCCCTAAATTGGTATCAATCTCTCTTAAAAGCAAAGAAACACCAGCTACTTTAATCCTAAGGTCCATTACTGCAGCTAACAGAAATAATGATAGCATGTCCTCATAATATTTTCTCAATTTTACTTCCATATCTATACAAGCATTCACAAAATTTGGTTGTGCTCTATGATTGTGCAAATTTAGACTAATATTGTAAAGATGATTAAGCACAATAGAAGATGTAGGATAACGAACACCCTTCCAAGCTAAGGTAGCAACATAAAACACTTTCAAAAATTTCATGAACTCAAAAGCAATATTCCAATCAATTGGGTTAAAAGAGCACCACGATACCTTTGGTTAACAAAAGCAAATATTGTATCACTATATTTTCTACAAGACTTTAACATAAGATAGGTCGAATTCCAATGAGTAGGCATATCAGAATTCATTTGTTTGGACTTCAAATTATAACATGTAGCACACAATTTATCAAATTATTGTTGCCTAGATGAGGAAGTACCAAAAAAAAGAATAACAGCTCGAATTTCTTAAATATGCAATGCTATGTGTTTCAAACCATCTTGCATAACTAAGTTAATGACATGGCACACACATCGAACATGCAAAAGTCACCAAAATATGCAAGACTCAAATTTCTTCTAAACAATGGCAATGCAGCAGTATTAGCAGAGACATTGTCTAAAGTAAGGCTAAAAACTTTATCAACAACTTTATAATCCTTAAAAACAGTCATAACACTTTCAAAAATCTAATCAACATCATGAGGAAACTCCACTAAAAGAAAAGCAATAATTTTTTTTTGCAAAGACTATGTAGAGTCTATATAATGAGCAGTCACACACATATAACCACGATTATTTATACTAAACCACATATCAAAAGTAAAAAGATTGCACCAATTCCAACAAGTTCAGAAATCAAATATTTTCTAACTTCAAAATACGCTTTCTTCGTATCACTACGGGTTGTATTTCGAGAAACTTTAGAAAATGGAGGATAAAAGCAAGTTTTAATAAATTTTTCAAATCTAATATCATCACCAAACGTAAATGGTTGTTCTACTGATGCTACGTAACGTGACATCTCTCATTTTTTTCTTTCGTATAAACAAAATTTTGCATACTATTGTTAGATTCACCACTCAAATGCACAATTTTTTCAGGATGTTTAGCATACATGTGCCTACCATGCTGTCCTACACCATTTAAACTTTTGCATACATATACTACACCACAATAATTGCATATTGCCTTAGGCCCTAAATCAATATTATTTTCATCTTTGTAGTTTTTATTTATAGAGAAATGTTGCCATACCCAAGATGTGCGTTTCCTTTTTGAACCACTAACTGCTGAATTTTTAGGAGTCAAACCTGCAGTCGGAATAGAACCCGAAGGTCCTCTTCCAGTGGAGGCAGCTTCACTAACAGACTCCAAATCATGTCCCTGTGTTGCAACATGAATAGGGACATGGTTCCCACCATGTTCATCATCAAAAAACTCAGAGTGGGGGTTAGGATCCCCCACTCCAAAATCAAAATTACTCGCATCCATCTACTGATCTACGGAAATCCAAACACAAATCAAATCAAATCAGTGCTAGAACAAATCAACAAACCTAACACACACACACACACACAAAGTCTTAGTGTCTTACCCTTTGGTTGACCACCACAGTGGTGAAGACTCAGAGTCTTACACTGTTACACACACGCACAAACCCTAGCCACAAACAGTGGTGGAATGGTGGTGTGGTAGTGGATGGTGGTCGATCGGTGGTGGACTGGTGTTGTGGTGTGGTGGTGGATGGTGGTCGATCGGTGGTGGACTGGTGGTGTGGTGCTGGATGGTTGTCGATCGGTGGTGGACTGGTGGTGTGGTGGTGGATGGTGGTCGATTGGTGGTGTACTGATGGATGGTGGTGGATGAGAGAGAGAGAGAGATAGAGAGAGAGACCATTCGAGAATGTGGAGAGAGAGAGAGAGAGAGAGAGAGAGAGAGAGAGATTAGGGTTACTGGCTGCAGTAATTTATAATAGGGTATTTATACCCCTAAAATCTAGGGCTACGGGGTAATAGATTAGAGCACAGAAAAATGATACTTTGGGTCCCACTTTTTTATCTCGCGTGAATAATCCAAACCGTTAAATAATTTTAAAATAACGTTTCATACACCCTTGCAAAAAATAAAACAATTGGATATGCGTAACTGGTACATCCAAAACTGCAAATTTTTAAATCAATTGATGTGCATAGCTTGGATCAACGAGTTGCGCATATCCAATCGACCTGGTTTTTTGCAAAGCCATACAAAACATTATATTGAAATTATTTAACGGTTTGGATTAGTCATGTGGGACCAAAAAATGGGACCCAAAAGCCATTTTTTTTTGTAATAAACGGTAAAGATCGTCGTAATTGTGTTCCGATGAAGGACCTTTCAAAATCCAATAGACGCAAAAATTGGCGAGAGTCATTAAAACATCAAGAGAAACGAAGTGAACGGTGTTGATCGTCATAGTTGTCTTGCGATTGTGTGGCTACCGTACATTATACTGTAACATATTAACTTAGTTCATATACGAGCAAGTTTGATGTATAGAATTAAAAGGTAGGTGCACACCCGTTTTCCCGAATGTTTGATCTAAACCGTTATAATTTAATATCTTATCGATTTTATCATTCTCGCCCAAAATCGATGATCATCGATATATCGGCAACCACACGATCATAACACATTTAGTGCATTTTGTGGCATTTTAGTACCATAACACACCACTTTAACGCCACCTAGTCAATTTTTCCAAAATCAGAACCATTAGGTGTGTTTAGAATGTGTTTTTAAGGTCCTATGCAAGGATTTGGAAAAAAAAACTAGCCAGAAGGGCTTGATCGGACAAGGTTTTCATAAAGTAGTTTTACGAAAACCTTCTCCGATCAAGCCCTTCGGAGCACTATTTTTTGCCAAATGTTTACGTAGTATATTAAAAACACGTTTTAAACACATCTAATGGTTCCGATCGTCGAAATTTGGTCCAAAAAGTGGAGGTCTATTATTGTGAGTCTTTTATAATTTAATAAAATAATTTAATTCCTATAATTTGAAATTCTATTATTTTATTTATAAAAACAATCTGTAACTTTTTTGTCTAACTATCTCTCTCTCACTCACTCTATCTCTCTAAAAAAAAAATTTATTTTTTTATTTTTTTGTTCATGAGTCATGACTCATGATTTACTTAAACAAACATAGATTATTTATTTATTTTTTAAAATTTTCAAAAAAACAAATTAATATTTTCTTTTTTTGGAAAATCTTTATTAGATAAACTCATAAAAGACAATCTCGCAATGTATATGAGTATAAATGTATAATAATATAATATTAGTATATGTGAATATGTAATATTTGGGAACGTGCGTTGTGCGGTATAAATATAATGCCGATGCCGGATTGCCCGTAAACATTTATTTTTTCATGTTTGAATTTTGATTTAAAATTTATTAGTGATGTAAAATGTTTTACAAACTTATTTATTTTTTGTTGTCCAGACTCTCTCTCTCTCTCTCTCTCTCTCTCTAAAAATAAAATAATATAAAATGTAAAATTGTAACTTATTTTTCCTCTTTATTTTATTTTTGTTGCTTAATTTTTTTGTTCATGTCTTGACTTCAATTTTTATAAAACTTGATCTAAATATATAATTCACTAAAATAAAAAATAATAATTCTTCCTTTTTTTGGATTATCAAAAAATACATACGATGATAGAAATAAAGTATTAACTTTTTTTTTTTTTGCCTCTTGCCGTGGTTGCAACGTGCCCATGCCGTGCCGTGTCGTGACAATTTCCCTGCTCGTGCCCGTGCCGTGCCGTGCCAATTTTTGTGCTCGTGCCCAGGCTAGTGCCTGTGCCCGTGCCGTGCTGTGCTAGAATAAGTCCGTGCCATGCCATGTCTCGTACCCCGTTGACTTTGTTCCGTGCCCGTGTTGTGCCCGTAGAAGCCTGTGACGTGTCGTGCCATGTGCCGCCTCATACCATGTCGTGCCCGCTTAAATCTGTGCCTGTGTCGTGCCACGTGCCAACATATACCGTGTCGTTCCATTCTGTCCCAAGTTTTTACCGTGCCGTGCCGCTATTGAACGTGTCGTGCTCGTGCTCGTGCCGACCCAGCCCGTTTGACACCTCTAACTACAATGGGGCTAGATACTATGTGGTTATCTTGATCGATCCACTTGAGATAACCATAATTTATGTTTGGTGCATCCTTCTTAATCTACACGTTCACAACAAAACTTTGCTTCTGATATTTGTTTTTGAATATGAGAGTGTTGGGCTCTACCTTGATAGTCATTCCATTAGGGCCAACTAAAACTGCTAGATAAATGACTTCGTTGTAGCCGACATTCGTCACAACCCTGTTGAAGTTCTTCTCTGTCACAGAGCAAGCTCCGTTAGGAAATATGGGATAAAAGAAGGATAATTAAGGTCAATAGGGTTTTACTACAACTCCACTTACTTCTTTTGAGGACAGAGCTCATTTGCTTCTTATTGTAGCCAAGGCCGCACAAAAATTCGATATCATCTTGGATACCCAAGTCGTATATCAAGCCAGGGTCCATGGCTTTGTTGGGATAGATATGGCCTGCCCCGAAATCAAGTGGTATGGCCAGGAGTCCAGTCTCTTGGTCTTTTAAGGTTGTGCCGATATTGTCAACTATTTCTGCACTGGTCAAAATCGCTGATCTTATGGTTGCAGGACTCCAATCTTGGTGAATGGCCTTTAGTAATGCTGCAACTGCAACATGGAGTGTTGCCATTGACATTCCAGAGTCGAGAGCATAATCTGTGGCCAACTCATAAATGCTTGTATCCAAGGAAACCTTATGGGGTGGAACTGCTACCAGAAAATCCATGCCAGGGGCAAGTATGTTTGGTTTCATAATGCTTGGGTTTTTTGGGTCAGGCCATTTTGAAGAAAAAACCGCCACTTGAGGTGCTGGTTTTGTGCCCAAAGCTGTTATCGCATAAGATTACCTTTCCAGCAACCTCTTCTGCATCCAAAGCTGAGCATGTTGCTTCGCTTAGATTACCACCCCCATAATATAAAGGTGTGTCAGTAAGATAAACACTTTCTAGGAAGTAGGATGTTCCTTCCACGGTTAACGAATTTTCTAGGCGCAGTGTTGCTACCAAACTTCGGTCAGCAGTGCCAGCACCTATCATTGTGATCCAAGGTGCTCCATTGTAGATCGTATTTTGATATTTATCATTTCCAACATCACAAATGACAACAACCCCTTTCTCTATTGTTGAAAGTGGTGAGATAGATATGGTGTCCTCAAAATACAGTGTTTGTGGAGAGTCTAAAGACAAAGACATGATGTCCACACCATCAGCAATTGCTTGGTCCATTTCAGCCAGCAAGTCACTATTTGCAATTTCATATGAAGCTATGTCAGTTTTTCATGTGAGCATGTCATTCATGGCTTCAGCATCAGGATCACACCCTCCCAACTATCTAAAGTCGAGAACAACTCAGCTCACCTTGAATACAGCAGAAGTCCTTTGCTTCACAACCCACTCCACTAAATTCCATGGCCTAAAACATAAAAATAGGATATGGCCTGCTTCTTCTTTTGTTAAGACATAATCATTGGAATAATAGATTCGGGTATTTGGCCAGAGAGCAAAAGTTTTCAGGACAAAGGGAATCTATTATTCCGATGATTACGTCTTTGCCAAAAGAAGAAGCAAGCCATAACCCACTTTTGTGTTTTAGGCCAAGGAATTCGGTGGAGTGGGTTGTGAAGAGCTTGCCAAAGGACTCGTTGCAAGGTGAGCTGGTGCTTCTCGACTTCAGCTAGTTGAAAGGGTGTGAGCCTGGTGCTGAAGCCATGAATGACATGCTCGTAGGAAAACAAACATAGCTTCATATGAAATTGCAAATAGCAGCTTGTTGGCTGGAATGGACCAAGCAATTGCCGATGGTGTGGACATCATGTCTTTGTCTTTAGGCTCTCCATAAACACCTTATTTTGAGGACACCATATCTATCGCATCACCTTCGGCAATAGAGAAAGGGGTTGTCATCTATGTTGTTGGAAATGATAAATATCAAAATATGATACACAATGAAGCACCTTGGATCACAACGGTGGGTCCTGGCACTGTTGACTGAAGTTTGGTAGCAACATTGTGCCTAGGAAATGGGCTAACCATGGAAGGAACATCCTACTTCCCAGAAAATATTTATCTTATTGTCACACCTTTATATTATGGGGGTCGTAATCTAAGCAAAGCAACACGCTCTGCTTTGGATGAAGAAGAGGTTGCTGGAAAGGTAGTCCTGTGTGATAACAACATTTCATAGTTGGACGAAATTTATAGAGCCGGGCCAGCCGGCAGACTTGTGGGAGTCTTCTTGGTAGACAAGCTAGAAGGATAGCAATTGATCTTCATGGAAGGAGGACAATGATGTTAGTGTAGATCTGTGCCATGACTCATCGGGTGAGAATGTTTCTGGTTTCTGTGAATGGTCCATGTGGATGATGTATATCTTGTATTCTTCAGATTCTGAACGCTCCATGTGTATGTCTTGTATTCTTCAGATTCTGTGAATAAAAGTGGCCATTGAAAGTATTGGGGGTTCTGTGAAGCCATGGAAAGTTAGAAAATTTATGACATTGGTTCATGGAGATGAGTCCCTGTTTTTATATCGATGTTTGTGATGTAATGGTAAGCGTGGAAAAAATTTACCCAAAAAAAGTGAGCATGAAATACTCCATAAAAGCACGGTTAACCTGAATTTGTTGCTTTGGTGGGGTAAGACTTGGTAATATTTAGGGATTATTTACTTTTTTTAGGCCTCAAGTTTGAAGTTTTTAAGTGCTTCGATTCTTGTGGGATCATTCCATTGAGGTTTTTTAATTGACCCAGAGTAGTACTTCCAAGTTCCAAAAATTTATATAAGATGCACATAAACAAGTATGGAAAGTAGGATGTAAGCGGTCCAGTTCGGCCTTTTCTTTTCTCTTTTTTGGTGCAAAAAATATACCGAATTCCAATTGAATTGTTTTTTTGATTTCTGGGTACTGAAACCGACTGATACTACGAATAAACCGAACCGAAACGCGTTGTATTTATGTGGTTTGGTATGGTGCGGTTTATAGGTTTGGACTTTACCTAATTGGTCCAATTTCTCATAACACGTGAATGGTAGTTAATTTAAGTGAAATCCGATAACACTCAAGTAAAGTAATATTAGATTGAAACTCTACTATTCAGCAATTATACGGCAAACAAAACCATTATCTTTTTTTATTTTAGTGATTTTTTTTTTATCTACATATTGGAATTTAGTGATATTGTTGTTGATAGAGTGTTGGTCTTGATGACATCTTCCAATATACATTTAAGTCCAAAGTAATACCAACACAAACATCAGGTTCGAATTGTCAGCAAATTATTGGGGCTATTGGGAGCTATACCCGGCCATTACCTCTAGGGCTCAAGAATTAGTCGAGGAACGCACAAGCTAGCCCAGACATCCTATTAAAAAAAAATACTAACACAAACATCATCTCTACATTACCATGGGCCACTCAATGTGACACATTGGCCTTTGGGTAATATTATTAGAAAGTTTCTGCAGAGTGTGTTAAGTGCCATCAAACCTTTTACATTAACGGTTGTAACTTTTTCCTCGCGACGGGGAGAAAAGACAAAAGCCTCCCTCTAGCAATTTGTTGTAAATGGTTGAAGCCGAAATGATTGTACAAGAAGCATTTTTGTTGTTATCTTAACTTGAAGCTTCTGTTCCTTTTCGTCTTGAAAGGAAAAGAAAAAAAAAAAATTAGCCTTCCACCTACCTACCTATATGTTTTTATGCTGGAACGTAATTCTGTGAACTTTTTCTTTTCCTGATGTCCTGTTGAGTATATCTATGGATCACACGGTTTTCACAATGTATCAAGTGAAGAAAGAGTAGAAGTTACATCATTTGTTGAGGTCAAACCCCAATCCCTCAATGAAGTGCGACCCAAATCGAATCAGTCTTCACAAGCCCAAAATGAACAAATCGGATTTCGTAAGTTTTCTCCAGTACTGCAAAATTGTGCAATTTAGTTTATTACTCGTTACCTTCTTTAGTTCCTTTGTGCAGGGTAGGACGCATTATTTGGTTTTTCTAAATTTGGTTAACCAGTTGTTTGCACATTCACTTGGGGTAGGTACCTAGCTGAATTATATTTGGGTAAGTTCTGGCCTTATTAACTGTAGTTATTTTGCGTGAAGCCCAAATAATTATGCTAAAACATTCTTTCCTATTCATATCACCATAATTAAAAAGGGATACGGGCACTCTAAAGTGCATCTTTTGCATCTAGAGGAAATTTTTGTGAAGGCACGTTTAGAATTTAGAATTTTGGCAATGTGTTAGGTGCTGAAATAATGGACCCTTCGTTGAAAAATGGAAGTGCTTCATATATCAAATAGAATCTTAGATTAGGATCATTGGGTATTCTCCCTAATAGCTTGCCCTAATATCGACTCAAGTTCATTAAATCGACGTTGTCAAATCACAAAACGAATTGAGAATCAGATTGATCTTTTTTCGAATCGTGAATCGTTAAGATTCGGTCTGAGTTTAAAAAAATATTTTAAAAAAGTGTCTATGCACTTGCATAATGAAGATACATTGTAAAATCGGCAAATTTAAGCTTAAATCAGTATTGCGGGGGAGGTGGGACATGTGTAAGAGTCACGCGAGTGAACTCGTGTCACCTGAGTTGTGTGCTATAATGTGCCTGGGAGGTGGGACCATATGTCACCTCTGCGAAGCCCACCAAATTTGTTTGGGCTCGTTCATCAACTAAATGAACTGTATGATACCCTGATATTGGAAGTTTTGGTGGTGAAATTCATATGTATAACTCTGATACAGAGACGAAGGCATTTGATGTCTCGGTCCTTGAAAAGTAGATGTATGAACAGGGAATCCAGAAAAGTTACCATGAAAATTCATCCAAGGAGAATTCTGAGAATAAGTCTGAGAAGCATCTCCCCTCCATTGTGAGCCCGAACAATCGACATTTGAGTTGATGTACATGTGTTCTAGACAAAGCATTGTGTCTATTTGACAGAGAATCCCAAACTTCTCCTAGCAGATATGGCAATGATGATTCAGAAAGAGAGCCAGTCAGACAAGATGACAACTGTGTATCCATCAGTTTCCACGAAGAAGGAGAGAGAGAGAGAGAGAGAGAGAGAGAGAGAGAGAGAGAGAGAGAGAGAGAGAGAGGATTTCTACCTTGAATTTTTGGCGTGAAAGTGCTGATCTGGGAGGATAGACCGTAAAAAGCGAGCGGGGTCGACTCGCTACGAGTAGAGAGCGGAAATCAGGGAAGGTAGAATGGCGAGGGTAGCAGAGAGGCTGTTGGAACAAATAATCGTGCTCTTTGCTAGGTATAATAGCCAAGAGAGGCTATGTAGAGAGTTCCTTGGAGATGCTTATGTGCCTCGTGTAAATGTATAATGTGAATAATGTATCTGAAAAATAAAATAGTAAATGATTCACTGGAGAATCGGAAAATAGCTTTAGAGGAGTTTCAAAAGAGATTTAAGATAGTTATATTTTCTCATACTCCTGACTCAATTGTTTCTTCAAAACAATAGATTTTTTTAAAAGAATTTCAAATTTAAAAAATCCAAATTGACATTATTTATCCGATTCTTTTCTATAACCATATATTTGATGAATAAATAGAGCGAGCGTTAATAACAAATATTCTGCAAGTGATCTATGTACAAGAGATTTGCTCCCTCCAAATGTCTCATATTCAAAACCTCTTAGGTGCTATAAACTTCTTTGAGACGAGTTCATACGGCAATTTGCTATGGCTTTAAATGAGACACCCCACTAGTGGATGGTGAGATTGGTTCTCCATAATTAATTAAGTTACATACAAACTGGGCCGAACGCCAGGTCATAAAAGAAGGAAAATTCCATGAGAGAGGGAGTGTGGGGTAAAACTACAAGGTACACGTTCTATGTACAAGGTGCAAGTTTTTGGGGATAACAGTGCAACTGCAACTGTGCTAGTGAGAGAGAGAGAGAGAGAATTCATCCTTATAGCACGGAAAGAGAGCCAAATGATGTTGACGAAGTGGAAAGTAAAAAATTGGAATGAGTGACGATTTTTATTACTTTTTTTTGTTTTATTCACATGAAATTATCTTTTTGCACTTTCACTCCTTCACTTTTTCACATATCAAAGGGTAATGTAGTAAATTCACATCATTAAAAACAGGAGGAGGAGCGTGGAGGATAAAAAGAGGAGTGCAAAAATTAATTTCCTAAATCTTGTCCCTTTCAATGTTTTGAGATTCGCCTTTCAGTTTCAAGAACGGGCTAACAGTTTACCCAAGTGCAATAACTTCATCTCACACCACAAGAACAAGTTTCCAGTAGTGCATCACTCTCTAATGTAATGGATTGGACCTAATGGTCATTCTTTAGAACGGAATTTAAACAAATCATTAATTGTTTAACTTTCTATATTTGTCGTCATCATTCCGAGAACGAAGCCGAATACTAATGAATCTTTAAAAGCTCAACGGTTCAAATTGTATCGCAACAAATTCGGATTCACTTTCGATTTTCTATTTGCCCATTTACAGAATGCGCAGATTTTATATATATGAACGGAAGGTTCCATTGTTACAATAGCAAATCACGGTGTGTGAGAGTCATAAACCTCTCCAGCTAGGAATGCTGATGAGTAAGGAAGAATTGAAGAGACCAGGTACCTTGTTAAAAGGTGAACCCAACTCTTTAGCAGTATAGTCAATTCTGTATGCTCTTACATGTGCTTACAAAAAAACACGATCCCATCACCATCTTCAAAATAGTAAGGCCTTTTAATCTGACCTGCCGCTGAGCACAATGAACTGCAAATTCTACCGGTGACTTCACCCTGGAATTCATCATAAGATTTCCAATGAAAATGGATAGTAGGGAACAGAATATCAAATCAACATTCAGTTATGGGAAAATCTGAAGTTCTCAATTTCATAACAAATTACTTAATGGGGCGACTCAACTATTGAACTGCATGGTTCCCCACTAGGCATGTGGATGCATGTGAATACTGATGTCCCTCTTTGTACTGTTTAGCATTTACACAAGGCCATGCCTCAGAAAAACCGCAAAATAGGAAGGGAAATTTTATAGAACCTGTAAGGCCAGCGAAACTACCCGACACATGATGTTGGGCAACTAAGAGACAATACATGTTAATAAGTTGAGCATAAATAATACTCCGTATGAGGATGTTAAAGTCGATGCATAAAAAGACTAGGAGAGCAATAGAAATGAAAACTTACTGAATTGGCAGGGTGATGTCATTTAAAGAATATGAACGTACCAAATTTAACCAAACATTTAGCTTTTGACAAAAGAGGATGGAAAAAAAGAATCTATGTATCCCACCCCAATTGAATGGGAACTTAATTTGGTTTCGTCTGGTTGAGAGTTCACTTTATGGCCATGCTTCACAACAGTGGATAGCTACTTTCTAAGCATGATGATCATGGGATTCCTTAAGAAGCATAAATTAAGAGACAGAATTCAGTTTTATGTTCTTTACCTGTCAAGATTGAATGCCCGGGTATGACGGAAAGCAATACATATCATAGGCTAGAGGAGCTCCAACTAGCATCAACAGCCCCAATGATCTTCTCATGTAGTTTGGCTCCCGCACAAGCAATTACACCACGGTCAAGACCTTCTAAATATAAACCTTTAGAGAAGTCTAAGGGATGTCCTCCAGCATCAGTTACTACACCACCAGCCTCTTGTATGATAACAACACCAGCTGCATGATCCCATATCTTCTCTTTGTAGCCTGCCCTAGCAAATTTCATGAACACCTCGGCATGCCCACGGGCTATGGCTGCGTATTTCACCATACTATATACACGTAATGGTTGGTTTCTGCAGTTGAAACAAATGTATCAGCTTCTGCACAACTGAATAACGCTATGAATGTTCATCTCCTTTCTCCTCAGATGAATGTATGTTTACTTAGATCACCGCCCCGTAGTAACAATAAAGAATGTGCTATACTATTACCAGGAGTAGAAAGCTTAAATATGTGCTAAACTATTGCCAAGAGTAGAAAGCTTTAAGTGTAAGTTGCATGAAATTGGATAAATGAACCATCAATTCAGACACTTAAAGTTGTAGCTTCAAAATAAACACTATAATCTGACTAGAAATTGAATGCTTTCGGTCACTTGGTCAAAGAATTTCACAAGGTGGAGCCTTTTGTGCTTCTCATTAACACCAAACCTAAAGATCAAAGTTATGGAAGAACAAAGCAAAACTAAAGAGATCTCTCACCTAAGCCCGACACTGTGAGCCAATCCTTCTGTGAAGGAATGGCTTGAATTTGCCTTCTCAACTGGTTCGCAAAAGGTAGCGAATGCTGGGTCATCAATGGACGAAACTTGTATTTGTCTTGCATTATTTGGCCACAAAAGCTTCTCCTCTCCATGGAGTAATGGCTGCATCCAAGCATTGCCACTACCTCTCCTCGCATAAAATACACAACCTCTTTCCCAAGATTCAGATGTTGGAGTACTCAACTTATATATAATTCTATGGTAGCGGTTATGATAACTTAGCCATTCTTTCTTCATTGGGTAGTTTGGGCACCCAAGAACTCCAAGAACAACTTCTCCGTCTTCTATTAGTGCCAGGGCAACAGCGTATTGATCCCCACGTACAAAACCCAATGTTCCATCTATAGGATCCAACACCCAAAATCTTCCAACAGGCCCACCAGTTGAGTTGCACCCACTAATGGCCTCAAGTACATCTAAAGTTCCAAGAGACACCAGTGGGGTTTTAAATCCATATCGTGGTGCCTCAACTAGACAGTTATTGACTGTGTGCACCACAGCTTCTAGTATGCCTGCTGCATTTGCTTTGGAGAGTGCTTCAACATCTTCTTCGGCGACAATGGATATATTTTCACTCCCAAAAGACTCAGTCAGTACCCAGCTGACAGTCGCTTGGACACTCCAATCTGTTAACATAGCATGATCAAGACTCGAGGATTAGTGAATACAGCAGGCAATAAAATATTCAACGGTATTCAATAGAACTAAATCCAACTGGTATAAATATTGTGGTTGTGACCTATGTTACGCGGATCCTCCATTTTTGCTGAAGTACCCGTGTCCCGTGTCCGACACGCGCATCCATTTTGGACACTCGGATCCTCTAATTGTATGATATTTATAGAAAAAGAAAACCAAATTAGCTGGAAAAACGATATTTCTAGACTTTCACATGGACATGAAATAGAGAAAACATATTTTTCTTAACTCTTCTTGTTTAAATACATTAATAAGTATAATTTTCGATATATAACCTGCTCTATTCATGCAATATATACTACAAATAGGTGTTCAGGACGTGTCCCCATACCCGTACCCCATTGTGGGACACATATCCCAGTATCCTAAGATTTAAGTCTAGGAAGGTCCGACGCTTGGACATGCACCCGCACCCGATACTCGTACCCGAGTCCATGTAACATAGGTTGTGACATGAGAACACCACATTCCCAATACATAGATTCCTAAACCATCACATTAGGTATAGCGAATAAAGAATGAGAAAATATTACCTTGTTGAATTCCAAAGTTGACTCGAAGAACAACTTAACTGTCCAATCAAAGCCTTTATGTTCTTATGTCTATTTAGACATGATCAGATCCTTATTTTGCAAGTAAATCCTTCATAATAATTTTTTTTAAGGAAAAAATTAATCTGCATCAAGTAGGCTTATATTCAATAAGTAATTGTTTTTTAGCCAGACACTTAAGTAGGAATCAAGGATAGTAATTAGCAGAGCAGAAGACTAGATGGTAACATTCTGGTTTCAAGCTGAGCCACTGAAAGCTACTATGAAGCACTTGTACTTCTATATAAGAGAGTTGTATCCTTAATTGATAAAGATACTTCTTAGATACTTGTCGATTCAGATCTGATACTTATTAAACTGTAACACCAAGGTTCAAAAATAAGTTTATTTAGCTTGAAGAAGTATCCTCTATTTTCTGGATACTGTATGTCACACGGTGTCCGAATAATCATGAAATCAAAATTGCGGCATCTCTTCCATAAAATTACATATCTTTAGAAAGAACAAAGAAACAATTTCTCCTATACTTTTTAAAGAAGAAGAAAGAGAAGGAAAAAGTCAAACACAACAAAGCATTTTAAAGATGCTGAGAAAGTGGGCAGCATTAGGTAATAGGACCAAGGAAGAAGAAAAAGGTGTGCATTTAGAAATCAAAAAGGATGCAAATTAGCAATCGAACTTTCAAACATGAGAGGTGGTAACAAGACCATTTCAACCACCAAAAAAAAAAAGGTCAATCTTTTGCGGAGGATGTCAAAACCTTTGCATTGATGATTTTCCATGCAAACTTCATTGTGTGTGTTTCAGTAGTCTTGTTCTTATTCCTCCATTTTGTTTCCTTTTTGTTCCTTTATTTGTTCCAGGCTTCCAGCACTATGGAAGATGGGATTTTCGATTGCAGGATAGGTAACTCACCAAAACTATACTCTTGTGACATGCAGCATAAAGAAACATAGTGTCTACTTGCCTATAGCAAAATCTTTTAGGATTCAAAAATTTGCGCAACATAATCCGCTAAAAAGTGTATAATTCGTTTCAAATAATTAGTGAGACTTTCGCATGCTCAACGAGGATCGTATATTTTATTGATGAAGAATATTTCTGTCTTAAATGTTTGGAAGCTCAAGGACTTGGTCGCCAACTAAGCACTTTTAAATCCTGAAAAAATGCAGCCTACCCCTTGATGGGTTGCTTCACTCACAAAGAAAGAAGTGCAACAAATTGAATGAGAACTACGTGCCAATTTTCCTCCTCAACCACTAACAAAGTTTCAAAATTTCACCCGATTCTCCCTTATATTTCAAATGCTGAAACTAGTTCCATCTATGAGATAACTTGGTTCTAGCATATATCAAGATGGGAAGGTCCCAAGCTCAAATTCTACCTCATCTCGGGAGTATATGATTCGTTATGCATTGGCCAATTAACCAAAGCAAGATGTGGGGGAGAGCTTTGGAATGTGTTGTCACATTCCACTTTCACAACCTAACCTTGAAAGTAATCAGTGTATTAACGTTATACACCTTCTTGCCTGATTTGCCATTTCTATCATAGACAATCTAAAAGATTTTGAATTATCTTTACAAGTTGCAGTTCTTAACCTACCATCTGAAATGGGTTCTGAATGAAAACCCGAATGCTCTAGTATCGCTCTATTTGTGTCCTTTAAGTGAGTTAAGCTCTAAGGCCTTAACTTGTTTCATGCCACAAAATGACATAATGACATCTCCAGTTCTTTCTTGTAAAATTTTGTAGATTCCTAGCCACCACTGAATCTTCCTAACTTCGCTCCATTCTCTAATAAACTAACCAAAACCTATGATTCAACGATAAAACAAACTCAGCTCAGCTCAACAAACCCTTTCTCCAGTTATCTGTCGTTCTATACATGGATCCATTTCCTCCAACATGGTCCAACATCAAAATATGTTTATTTTTTAAATTAAGTACAATATAGTAAATTCTTCTTTGCACTTTCTATTTCATAATTGAAATTCAACCTTATCACTCCAAAATCACTACTCAAATCAATCTAAGTCTCACTCGCACTCTCTCTTTCATAATTAAAACTTTTAACATTATCACACCAGCGTAACTCCTCAATTTAATTATTTGGTTGCTTTTCAGCTTAACTTACGGTGATTATTGCACGTTTCTCAGAATTGAAAGACAAAAAAAAAAAACAACAATCATTCATCTTAAAATCCCATCCCATTTGACCCCAAACCCACATGAATGGACGGACTCTACAAAGCTGCAATTGTACTCTAATTGAAGTCATTTTTCAAAGTCAACCAACAAACAGTAACCCAATTCAAGAAAGGAAAAACCCAGAAAATAGCAAGTAAATTACCTGCAATTGTAACAGGTGAATTATCATCCTTGGAGTGAACCTGTCCTGGCTGTCCATTGGTTTTAGAAATCAAACTTTCCTGAACTCTCTCACAAAGCAAACAAGCCATTTGCACAGCTCCAACAGCCACTTCCAATTCTTTGGAATACTTATCCGTCTCTGAGGATGAAAACACCAACTGGGTCTGGCCCTCCATTGTTGAACAAACACGGGTTCGATTACACTTGGATACTGAAGAAACAATAATGGGTTTTGTTAAACCTAGACTCCTTTTGCCATCTACGAAGAAGAAGAAGAATGAATTTCCCACATGCTTGGGTGTGAAATTGTTCCTCCTACTCTGAACCCAGAAGGCATGTGGGACTCTTGTGGCAAAATTTGCACGAAACGAGGGCATTATAAATACCCTCGACCCCTCTCTTTCTCGTTTCTGTCGGTCAACCACAGTAGAAAATTCTCTCCTAAAACAGAGGTCTTGATTTGGCTTTTGAATTCTTTGATAGGATTTTGGGCTGAGATGAGAATGACATGAGAAACGGAGAGAAGATGACCATTGAAAACATTTATGATGGGGAAAATGATTGTGTGAACTCCGTCTCTCGGTTCCAGTTATTGCTTTTATACATGGATTACCACCCTTTTTTTCAAAAGATTTTAAGACTTATGTACTAAAATTATGATATTTTAAATTAAAAAATAAATTTGTTCCATGTATCATTTTTTTTTTCCACCAAATTAAAGTACACGAGGAGTACTTAAATTTTGTGCGAAAAAAATCGAAAAACGATACACAAAACCACTTCAATTTTTAATCTGAAATATTATGATTTTAGCACGTAGGTTCTAAAATATTTTTAAAAACTAGGCCAAAACGTACGAGAAGGACACGGATCCCCTACTTACATTTAATTATTACTCATTCACTATTTACATTTTTCTTCGGTCATTACTTTTATGTTCAATCAATAAAAAGAGATTTTCTCCATTTAACCAACATTTCCAAGAGTTGGAATTAATCTTTTTTCACCCATCACTTTGATTTATGTAAGTTATTAGGTCATAGGTGCGATGTTCTTATATTTTCTACTATTAAAACACAGATTAAAAAATAGGCAAACATCAAAACAAATAAAGCCTTAAGTCTCAATCAAGAGAAGTTTGCTATTGCCAAAATTTGTGAAAGCAAATGAAATATTATACTATGTTTTATTCATTAACACCTACCTTGTGTAGAGTTTGGTATTTATATTAAGAATATAAGTTTTACAATACCTTTTTCAAGCTGGAATTCTATTAGGTGTCATTATTCTTGTTTTTTTATTTTTCGGTAAATAAGGCTTTATTCATACGAAATTTGGTTTAGAAAACTTCTGGAGATTCACTTGAGGAAAGAAAGAACTATTTAGATAATCAATTAAACCAAAAAAAAAAAGAGTCAATGCCAGTTTTCCCTCTATTTTTTCCCTTAATTAGTTGATGTCCTATTTGGTATAAAGAAAGAAGTGTTCACACTTCATAGTGTGTTTTCCCATAAATGCCCTTGCACATTTGGAAAAAACAAACACACAGTTGGCTACATGACTCAAACGGAAAACATCAAAAGTCAGATAAAGGCAAAACGGCAACCTAAAAAACACGGTGAAATTACTAAATTAACCTCCTCACTAGTCACTGTCCCTCCACAGCACACCACCCAATATTCATAGGAGGAGCATTTTCATCCAAAATGGTCACAAAAAAAAAAGTGGCCACCAATTTGGAGGGAGTTATTTTGATTTGGGCAGGGAGGGTACATTTAATACTATTGGGGGGAATGAGAATGCAATTACCAAGTTCTGGATATAAGTTGACCGAATCGCAAAATTTGATTCCTAACAAAAAAAAAATCACTACAGTTAGGAATTTAAAAAAGTATCACATGGATCCGTATTGGATAATCTGGACTATTCACTTTGCATGTATAGATGTGTATATGTTGCATTCAATTACCATAACGATGAGAAAAATTGAGAGAGAGAGAGAGAGAGAGATTTCTCTTGTGACTCATAATGAATCTTTCTTAAAGGAAGAAAGGAAGAGTGATGGAGTGATGGACTGCTATGGCGCATTTAGAAATAGGAAGATTTAAACAGATGGTGAATTCTTGCCCAGTTCAATGAAATCAAATTTGGCCCGCTTCCATGATTTCATCAATATTGAATCTTAATATCAGAATAGCATATACGGTCACGATTCAATTCAAGTGTGCTAGCTAATGGCAAAGGCTATCGGTTAATCTTCTTTCAAGATAGGTTTGCCAGACTCATTGATCCTCCTCCTAGCTATGGAAAATACTAAATAAAAACTTGTATTGCTTGAACAAGGCATGTTGCAAGCGCGTAGGTGAGTGATAAGCGTAGGACATGTGCTTGAGGGGCAACAATAATAATGCAAGTTCTAGCTGTCGTCGCTAGACTGAGATCTGCTGGACATGGATGTTGACTGCCTTGTATCAAGTGTAGAAAAGAGGCAGGTAGCTAGGCTTAGTAAGAGTCAACCATACAATGTAAGGCTCATTCGTGCCATGTCCACTATTATCATATATAATTCAAGGCTTGGACATTAAGACAAGTTTTGTTGAATCATTTTTGTCTAAAAAGTAAAAACGAATAGTCAGAACTAAAATTAACCTTCAAAACTGTCACATTTTTTGGTAAGACAAGTTTTAGTTATTTGGACAATTATCCATATATGATTATTATCGTAATCGTTTAATGCATGCAAATCTACAAATTAAGAATTTTTTAATGAACTGTTCAAATGATCAGAATAAGACCTTGCCAAGCCTTATTTTCTCATGATAGGATCACGTTAGAAAACCAAATGACATGATCCTATTCCTAACTAGCTCGCATAGTCAGGTGGTATATGACCATTGGTAAAGAAGATAAAACCATATTGTCAATTTTGTGTTGTAGAATTAATTGATATCTTTTAAACAAGATTATAATGATTTTCTCTCAATTTATAATGATTTCATAATTTCATGAATTTTGTAATATAGAATTAATTAAAATCTATCAAACAATATTCACATTACATATTTTTGTAGATTCATGTTAAAAGATATAAGCAATAAAAAAAATGGCACGAATTTCAAAACTAAACCAACAAATGCGGCGGAGGGAGCATTAAATTTGTTCAGAGCTTGCTTTCATCAACGATACGGCAGCATCCGACCCTTAAATTTTATTTAATATAGGAGGCCTCAAAAATTTTTATTGTCTTATATAATGCCTATACATAGACTTGGTCGAAAATATAAAATAAAACTTGGGGCCCAAACCCATTTTAAATGGGTAAATTGTTTCCAAGTCCGTAGATTCCTTATACAATATTGCTGTTGATTGTACAAGTTAATTTATTAAGTTAATCAAATCTTATTGTGATCAACCATATCGCTAAAAGCATTTAATGAACGGCTATTTATCCAATAAAAATAATATGGTGGATTAAATATTTGTGTTGCCAACAAACAACAATGTTTAAGTAGTATTTTCAAGCAATAGAATGATTTATCAAGTTTTTTCTACTTACAATTGTTTATATTTGGAAAAAAAAAAATTTTGCTTTATTTTTTGTGACATTTTGAAGATCTATATTTTTAGTTTCAATATTAAGCAGTCCAAATCACCCTTCAAATTTTTTCAGTTAATGTTTAATTAGTTCTTTTTTAGGTACATTACATTCCAAAATTTTGCTGAGGTTTTTTTTTTTTTTTTCAGACGTAGTTTCAAAATTTTTGCGGAGGTATTTTGAGGTATTTTTGTTCATTATTCATTTTGTCTCTTTTTGTGTCTATTGTCTATATATTTCACTTTGAATAATAAAAAAATATGCAATATAGATCTTATTTGATATATTTTAATTTATTCTATAATGCAATGTTCTCAAAATCATAAATAACATTGATTGAAATATATAGGCTATGAAAATAAAAGAGACAGAAGGAATAATAGACAAGCACCGGAACGGAGGGAGTATCTATTGATAATGATACCAATGCATACTGTCAGATCAAAAGTGATAGGTGTACAACAATAGTCTCCAGCATAGTTCCAACACACTCACACAAGGTCGGCCATGTGGGTAGGTTGGGTAGGCCCGGGTCTGGGGCCCACCAAAAATAGCCCAATTTTAGGGCCTCAATTAGGTATATATGTTCATAATAAGTAATAAATATATAATGTTGCACTATAAAAAAATAGAGAAGCATTTGGCATAGTGAAAAGGTTTGTGTGTTTTCTAGTAAATGCTAGGGTTCAATTCCCATAGACTCTTCTTTTCCTTTTCTATCTTTTCTTACCATAGTCAGTTTATACTTTATCTTCCTTTTTTTCCCCTTTCCACTACATCCTTATCATTTGTTGACTTTGTTAAAAAAAAAATTGCCGGTGTAGTAATTAGAGAAATAAATAAATAAAACACTTGATTTGCATTCATAAAATGTTCGCATTGCCCATTTCAATTGATTTTCTAATTCTTGCAATAAGAATAGACAATTATGACCGAAAACTATTTTTTATTAATATGAAGACATGAATTACAAAAAAGACAAAATATTGGTTCTTTAATTTTTTTTCTTCTAAAAAAACATAGAGCACCGGTTTACATTATCATCTAGGGCTACGAAAATCTTAGGGCCGGGCCTACACTCACATCGTGTGTTGAGCTAACACACACTTGAGAGTTGAGAGTGTGTTGGAGTTATGTTGGAGATTATTGTTGTACGATTATTATTTTTGCTGTTAAAGGAAAATGGTAGCACTATCGGTACATCAACCTCGGTTTGTCTAGCATCAGGATGACGTTTGTCCGGCATCGCTTGCCTAAAATCACTGTTTTGTCCCTTCAACATACGCAGATGCTGGTTATTTATCTGATCCACACAAAGCTCGATCACAAACAGGATATGTGTTCACTTGTGGTGGCACTGCTATTCATGGCGTTCTGTGAAGCAAACGTTGACCGCCACTTCTTCTAATCATTCTGAAATTATTGTGATTCATGAAACAAGCCGTGAATGTGTTTGGTTGAGATCTATGATACAACACATTCGGAAAAAGTGTAGATTATCTTCAATTAAAGATAACCAGACCATATTATATGAAGACAATACAGCATGTATCACACAGATTAAAGCTAGTTATATCAAAGGAGATAGAACTAAGCATATTTCACCAAAATTCTTCTACACCCATGGCCTCCAGAAAAGTGGTGATATTGATATTCAGTAGATACGTTATAGCGACAATCTAGCGGATTTATTCTCCAAGGCATTACCAACCGCAATATTCAAGAAGCTAGTTAACGGTATTAGGATGTGCCGACTCAAAGACATATCATACAAAGTTGACGGGGAGTAATTAATGCTAAAAGATAAACGATTGTATTCTTTTTCCTTTGTATAAGGTTTTGTCCTACAAGGTTTTCCTTAGCAAGGTTTTAATGAGGCAATCTATAGACAGTTTTTTCATTGTGTACTCTTTTTTCTTCACCTAAGGTATTTCCCATTGGGTTTTTCCTTGGTAAGGCTTTAACGAGGCATATTTTTTAGTTTTTGGTCATACAAGAGGGAGTGCTGTAAATAATGTCAGAGAATGGATGACCATCCCTTGAATTGTGTGGTAGACTTTAATGTTAGATGTACTAGTGGTAGCCTTTTGGCTATATAATGATGCCGTCCAAAGAGATGTTATACGCAGACAAGCAAAGAGAAAAAGAAAAGGCAGAGAGCAAAACACCACTCGAATAATATTTGAGTGGTCCAGAGGACTAATTTTTCTACATATTTGTGTCCAGCATTTTTGTTTATTTTCAGCTCTTATTATCTGCTTGGTTTCATAACAAGGGGCCGGGCTTGCACTCACGTCATGTGTTGAGCTAACACACACTTGAGAGTTGAAAGTGTGATGGAGTTATGTTAGAGATTATTGTTGTACGATTATTATTTTTGTTGTTAAAGGAAAATGGTAGCACTATTGGTACAGCAACCTTGGTTTGTCTAGCACCAGGATGACGTTTGTCCGGCATCGCTTGCCTAAAATCATTGTTTTGTCCCTTCAACATATCCAATAAAATTGAAAGAGAGAAAATTATTTATGGATGTGGCACCACTTGCTTTTGTGGGCTCTACCAAGTATATATTGTAATAATCTGAACTGTTCATCTTGTAGGTCTTGTAAAATAATATATCCACGCAAAAATTTAGCTTGATCAGACATCGATAGGTGTGTCAAAAGTTGAATTTTGATTTCAAAAATGGACTGTCTGGATTCACCATTCATTCTATGAACCAGAATTTAACTTTTGACATACATATCGATATCCAATCAAGCTAATTTTTTGCTTAAGACATTATTTTGCGTGTTCTAGAAGATAAACAGTTTAAATTATTCCAATGATTTCATGGTGTGATCCATGATAAATGGCGAGTTTATCTCTAATTTAAATGATACAGAGAATATTAGCACTGCTCTTGTGCAAGAATGACAGGCACAAATCACTCTGTTGATTTGAATGGCCCTATGCAAATCCATCCCCCAATTGGTCACATTGATTTCGTGTACCAGATCATGATATGAATGGGGGCCAATACGAATTTATCTTTGACGAAACAAACTCTAATTCTCTAATAACTATTGTACCTTTTGTTTCTTTCCGAAGTTAACATCAAGTTTAGATCCAATCAATTAAGGCTTGGTTTTTCATTTGCTAAAATGGATATTTTTTAAAATTAAATGGGTGATTTTAGCAAATGAAGTGGGGAGGTGACTTTATCTCTACTGAATCTGGACATATATATGTCCAGCAAATGAAGTGGGGAGGTGATTTTATCTCCAATGAATTTGGACATATATGTCCAGATTCATTGGATATAAAATCACCGACTTTATTTTAACAAATGTCCACCCACTTGATTTTACCAAAAATGTCCATTTTAACAAATGAAAAACCAAGCCTAAAGGAGGCCACTCTCATTCCTTAAATAGATTAGATGTTTTTTATAACAGTCATTTCATATCACAACCGGCCCTAAGGCAAAGATTTCATCACAATAAACAGGAATGAACCAAAACTGCCAAAACCAAAGACACAAGCAACTGCAAAGAGCACACAGGCTCATAGGCCCTAAGAAATGTACTGCAAAAGCAGACCTACACTAGGTGCAGGCGTAGAGTCTATCCTCGATTCAGTAGAAAAGGATCCCAAAAAAGGAATACCTAGCTCAAACCATACACAAACACACTGAAGAAATAAAAAACAACCACCCACCAACAAGAGCAATACAATCCCACAAAGGGATAAGATCCCACACAGGGGCAAAACGAAACAAAAACAGCTAATTAACAAAGAAAAAAGCAAAAAACCCCGGGGTAAGAGATGTCGTCGGAAAACCGCTGCCGCACCGGATCTAGAGACTTATTCACCGGAGGAGCAGAATAGGCTGAAATGGAGGTGGGGGGAGAGGATCTGCAAGGGGAAGGGAGGGGGGTGAAGGCAGGTGAGGCGATGGCCTCACCCCCTCCTAAGCATAACCCTAGAAGAAGAGAAAGTAGAGAGAAAGCAGAGGATATTTCTAGCGAGAGAGTGGAACTATGTGAGTCACATTCTCCTGTGGGATAGCAATGTTGTACTCCTACTAATGGTTGTGTTCCACTAAAGTGTTTTTAAAATAAATTGACTTTTCATGATTTTTTTTTTATGTGATATATTGTGCGAGAATGACATATTTTAATTTTTGTAAAAAGCTAGTTTTTTGTTAGTTAAACGCCCCCTAAAGCAAATAACAATCCAATACAATGCGGGTACCGATCTGTACAGACTGCATACAAATAATCGTGTGGGGCCATTTCAAGGTCTCACATAAATAATGTGAAACATTAATAAATTTTGAATAGCCTTGTGAAGAATTAGTTCAATCAGATAATTGTAAGTGCTCAACCGTATCTTTTAATTTTTCATTCAAAATTTAGGTTTTTGAATTGCGAATGAAAAATTAGAGGACTAGATTAAATTCTTACAGCTATTCAATTATGCTATTTTTTACAATTGAGTTTGAAAATTATTTAAAATAGATGAAAGGCTGGATCATTTATGGGGAACCCTAGGATGAGCTCCACACAATCATCTGTACACTATCTGTACAGGTTTTGGCGATACCCATAATCGGTCTCAATAACAGTTGCCAAAACCTAACACAAGTTTGTTTCACTAACTTTAGCCTTTTGGGTTGATGTATGTGAAGAGGATGACCTATCTCATAATGTGTAAAAGCTCAAAAAGCCGAAAGCCCCCCGGAGTCTTTCAAATATCTTTTAGGGATTGGACTGTTTTGTTTGTTCTTTTGTCAATTTTCGAGCTCATTTTTACAATTAAAACTATTCACTTTTTAAACTCGTCGAAGACCAATCATGTTCATCAAATACTGACGTGTATGGAACATGATTTTCTATCGACGAGCTGAAAAACTAAACAATTCAGATAATAAAAAGGGAAACACACAAGCTTGGAAGTGTCAGTGGCATAGGATTACTTCCCCACTTGGCTAAGTATTTTCTTTTTTGAACATCCACTTGGGTAAGTTGGCCCGAATTTTTTCCTGCTTTGATTGCAAGCAGCTGACGAAGCATTAGATGCCGCAAGTGCTGCGACAACTACATTACTACGGTATTAATGCACTTCTTGTGATAATGCCAAAACTATTTTGAGAAAATAGAGTAACTTTATTACCATAAGCCAAGCGAGGTATGCACGTTTTGTTATGGAACAGTTACAGATACCGGACCGCAAATATGGCCCTACTCACTTCATTTCGCTTTTTATTTTTCAAAGCTCAGGCTATCCGGTTGGAGATCAATCACATCGTTCACTAGCAGCTATCCTAATAAAAGTTGGAGCGGAGCTCGTATAAACTTGTCACATACAAAAAAATTTGTAGCATGTTAGAAGATTTGAACCTGAAACCTAAGAGGTAGCTAGCAAACCCAATTAATGGAATTGCATCACATCCTTGTTATGATGCATAGTTGTACTAGTGCCATTGATAATGCTAATGTTGCATATAAATCGACGAGTACCTGTCAATTTTTTTTTTTTTTTTTGAAAAGAAAAACTCTTCATTAAAATTACTCCAAGTCTTTACAAAGAACAACTTCGAAACCGGGTGGAATACAACCCGTATTAAGCAAAAGGGAACTATCAAGACATTTAGAAGCTAACCAACATGTGGCTTTGTTTTTCTCTCTACAACACCAAACAAAAGACCAGTTGCTAGAAGCTGCCCAAAACTTGATGTCTTCTACCAGAGCTCGAATCTCCCAAGGACCTGTAGAATTTACCGATTGAAGGCAAGTGATGAGTTCCAAGTATTCAGATTCAAACACTACTTCTAGGAACTTCATCTGACTTGCGACATCGCAAGCAATTCGGAACGCCCAAGCCTCAGTGAGAATAGTAGATGAAGCAACAATTTTTCCACAAAGCCAAACCAGAGCGGATCCACTACGGTCTCTAGCAATCATGCCAAAGGCAGCCGAGCTGCGAGAGGATTTAAATGCTCCAACACACCTACCTTGTCAAAGCATAGGGAACTATTCTTATCCAAGTTTAAATGAATAGGATGCAAAGTTCTTTTCTCACATACTTGGAAGCAAACCCTTGCACCTTATTGACCCCAAAAAAATAGAAAAAGAATCCTCATGATGAAGAGCTTTTGTCATCACTACATCATCTTTTATAGTATGCAAATATTCTCTTAGGGGCCATTGGATGGAGGATTAATTTCAAGGGTATAAGTTATAGAGGGACAACATAAGAGGGGGTATTATTTCTAGAGGGTTGACCCACATTAATGGGAAATTGATGGAGGGAGGATAAAAAAATAGATTATTTGGATGCAGGGGAGATAAAAATATAACTTGGTTTGGATGTTTAATAAAACTGGGGGATATGAGCAGGTGAATGATATTCTGGGGGGTAAAGGGGTTAACGAGGGGTAAAATTGTCAAAAAACCACTCTACAACTGGACTACTTTGGGGAAGGCCAAGGGGTGCTTAAAAGTTATCCCCCTTAAGCTCTCACATATGAATAACTTTAGAGGGGTGAAATCTTATCACCTTGTTTTTCGTTTGTTTTGCCAAACCATGAATATAAAGGTGAGGCCAAAAAGGAAGTGAAATGTTGTCCCCCTTCCATATCCCCCATCCAATTAGGGCCTTGGAGTTATTTTTCTTGGCTACACCACGTCCAACATCGAACCATGTAAGCTACTAATAGTCTACTTAGTTATTGAGGTTTACGTATTTTGATCCGTCAATTATGTGTTTGTTTGGCTCGTTGCATTTGTTGCTTGAGCCAAAATTCACCTGATCATACATAAATAGTGATATTGTGTGTTTTTTTTGTCTTGAATTCATCGTAACCGTCAAAATGTTTTAACACAAATTTATTTCGTTCAGGTCGCGTGTTCTCAATGTCCGATTAGTGTGATCTTTTCCATGTTAAAAAAAATTGACGAACCGATCAAACAAAATAAATGTACCAAATTACATTTTGAGCTTCAAATGGCCCCCAGTCTAGCCCCCATAGATTAAACATTCCAACCAATTAACGTTTGGGATTGAGTACTGTAGTGGCTGAGGTCTAGAGAGGCCGTAAGGATCAACAGAGGCTCGGTAAACCCGATCCCTTTTGATTACGAACGGTATTGAACCGCTTGGTGATGGAGGCCCTCGGATGGGTTGAGCCTGAGTTCCACGCCGGATGTTGCTCCGACGGGTGTCTATTTGGTCGAAGGACCTTATCGCTAAGGGACTATGACCGCACTGGTACATCAACCAGGTCTGCGAGTAACCAGCTAGTCTTGAGCCGTCCGCTGAGAGAAAAGGGGGCCTGGCGCCAGCATCGATCCAAGAGCCAAGGTCTAGGAGTGCTGGCCAAGGAGTGAGATTTTGCTGAGGACCTTTAGAGCCATCCTGGCAAAGGATGAATGGTGATTTGACGGGCGGTAGATGAGATTGAAACAATGTCGGGTGGCGTCAAGACGTTGCGCTCAAGGCGCTTGGCAGATCACGTGATGGACCGAAAGGTATGCAAGAGTTATTGAGTGTGCAGAGTAGGATGACGTCAGCCAAAGCAGTGAAGTAATCATGACAAGCCCATGTGCTAAGTCAGGATGGGACGGCACGTGGGAAAGAGGGATAGCGTAGAGGAAAAGCTTCCCTTCTCCCATAAAAAGGAAGTTCCCCCACTTGGTAAAGGGGACTCTAGCTTTCCCCCCTGAAAGGATTGATTTTTCTTACTTTTTCGTCCATATTATTACACCGGTGACTTACTAGACCGTCGGAGTGCCTTCCCGGACCACCACCATCCAGGCGAGGCGTTAACATGGGCGTTACTTGTGCAGGTCCCTCTCCCAAGTTGACCTCCCCTGCTTCTAGCTGTCTCTACCCCAACCATCATCCATGCTTGTCCGTGCCACCGGGTTCAAAGAGGTAAGCCGAAGAAGTGAGCCTCACAAGTACAAAATGTTTTTATTAATTTAGTCTTTTGAATGACATGATCAGAAAAGTTGAGCTAAATTAAAAGAGTACAGTGAGCCCCAAGCAGCGTTGGTCCCGATGTTTTAGTTGTTCAAGCCCGATCTAAGATTGTTAAAGTATATTAGTAAGTCATAAAAAATAAAAGTAAGTTTAAGTTTAAAAAAATCAAGGATACATTCATTTTGTACTTTTTGCTTTAATTACATAAAAAAAAAAAAAATCAAAATCACAATATGTAATCCCGGTTATTGTGAATTATGATTTGCACAATCCAATTTAAGGAATTTAACTTGTGCTTCAATTTTTTGAAAAAAATTCTTCTTGGTTTTTAATACATCGTAGAAGGGTAAGCTTTCCTTTCTTTTGATAATTGGTTCTTACCAAGAGAAGCCGGTGCCTGCCATGGTGCACCTGTTGCACCACTCGGTGTAGCTCACTCAAAACAGCACCATTTTGGGTGTCGGGCAAGTAATTCTCCAAATGCCGTCTTATGGGGCCCAATTTCAGGTCTCATCCAAACGATCCGAACCGTTAAATAATTTTTCACTAATTCTTCAATTGATCTTGGAGAAAAGCATGCCCATTAGATATTTTTACGTAATTGATCTAATTCGTTCAATTTTTATTCACAATTTAGGACCATTAAGTCAAAATAAATCTTCAAGAAAAGTCATACTAGAATTGTGCGTTTGGTAACACATTGATCTGAACCATAGGTGTTGTAAGACTTGTTGAAAAGAGCTATTAGGTAGGTTGAGCTTATAGTGATTGTCGACTTTATTTCTAGTTTGATAGTATAATTCATACTTGTATTCCTCCTACCGTTTGACAAAAAAAAAAAGTTTCTCAAATATAAACTTTCAAATATTGCAGTATTTCACATGTTTAAATTTCTTGTCCCACTACCATAAAGCTGATATGTGAACTTGACATTACCTTTCGTTCAAATCCCGAACTTCCTATTGAAAAGGCAGTGGAGATCAGCCACAAAATTCAGACATTTGAAAGGGACAGTATGCAATATCCACTTCTGAATTTTCTTTGGAATGGAGAATTTGCTAGAACATCCATTTTGGACTTTGTGGATGTTGAAACTTGTGGCTCATATGGAGAGGTATCGAAAAGTTCTAATGAAGGTCAGATGTCGAGCAAACGAAGCAGAGCGAAGTGACCGAGCGGAGCTCGGCATCTAGCCCATCTCAAATTCAACTGTTGTAGTTGGGCCACAAGGTCGAATCCACAGTTCGGTACGGAATAATTATGGTTAGAATTGAGTATGGCTTATAAATACTCTCTATTGTAAAAACCGTGGCAGACTTTTATCATAATAACAAACTCGCTCGCTCCCGTGAAAGTACCCGATTTTGGGGAACCATGTAAATCTTGCTGTCGATTTCTTTGTTGTTCTTATTTCTTGATTGTGTGTGTGATTGATTTTCGCTAACAGTGGGTGAATAATTCGTGGGTAAATCACTTGGGCAGTAAAGTCCTTCCTCAAAATATTCATGCCGTTTGGTTTGTTTGTACAGAAAATGATTTCTAAGACAATTTTAAGTGCCAAAATATACAAATTTAAGCTCTCCAACTGGCATTTGTCGTGTCACTTTAATTTCTGCGATATACTAATTCTCCAAGATTGTATTTTTTCCGAAATAAACCTGTTCCTGTCGCTGGAAGTATGATTTTGACTAGTATCCTTAGAATTCTAAAAGAGTCACCGAAATGATTCAAATGAAGTTCTGTTGAGCTAAATGCCCGAGAAAAAATAACCTAAGGATTCTAATCATTTGCGCGCTCAGGTTGCAACTTAAGTGAGCTCCGGGCGCAATCCACCATAGGAAAGTAAACTAAGGGGTGGTTTGGGTAAATTGAAAAAACTAGTTTTTTTGATTTTTTTAGTTGTCCTTATTCAAATTTTTTTTGTATTTGTTGGTTTTCGGTCAATTGTTTTTGGATTATTTTTCGTCTTTATTCACAAAACTTTAAGTTTGGCTAATAATTTTATAATTTTTAGATTTCTCTAGTCGAAACAAACTAAGAAACCACAAAAAATCTTCCGAAAACCAACAAATGCAAAAAAAAAAAATTTGAATAAGGACAAAACCAAAAAACTAGTTTTTTGAATTCACCCAAACCAACCCTAATGCCCCGTTTGGATGCCGGAGATGATTTGGGTGGATTTGTAATGAGGGTTGATTTGAAGGTGGATTTGTAATGAGGGTGGATTTGGTAATGAGGGTGGCCCCACCTCATTAAGAAGGTGAATTTGTTAGTGAGGTATTTGGATAGTATTTTGAGAATGTGGATTTGATAGGATAAGAGAGCAAAGGACCTATTTGCCCCCAATTTTTTATTTTAATAAACTAAATAGATTAATTTCGTTATTATAACAAAATAAATAATAATTACATAATAATTACAAAAAATACACATTAAATTTAGGCTTTATTTGGCTATATTACAAGTTTAAAAATTTAGAAAATTTATGAAACACAATTTAGGCTTTATTTTTCCACTGATCATTTAAAAAGAAAATATATTAAATATATGTGAGTTTTTTTTTTTGGAAGCAAGAGAGCCGTTGATATGCCATTGGTAACAAGGATTGTGTGTGACATTGATACACATGATAATTAACCCTTTTCATTTCTCATCTTCACATTGATACACACACACAATCCCACGCAGATCCAAAAAAACCAATCTTCTTCTCATCTTCTTTACCCATTTTTCTACCAACACACCCACCCACCGACATAATTTTTTATTTCCCAGCCATCCACTTTTTTTCTTATTTTATTTTTTAATTTCCCAACCATCCACTTCATCTTCTTCTTCATCCTTCACTGCACAATACACCCACCACCGACTGACCCTTATCCGAGATCGACGACCCCATCCAGATCCACCACCAACAACGGAAAACCCACCGCCGGCAACCACCACAACCCAGATCCAACTCAAAATTTTCGACCTCTGGTTCATCTCCTCCAACCTCTGGTTCGTCTCTCTCTCTCTCTCTCTCTCTCTCTCTCTCCAGTAGAAAAGGAGGTGGATTTGGAGGGGTAAAATAGTCCCAAAATAACCGGATTTGCCAACGATAGGGGTAAGGCCAGCGTTGGCAAATCCACCTGCGGGTGGATTACAACTCCGGTTGTGTGGGACCGGAGCCCAAATCCGGCCTCTCATTTTGCATTCCAAACACCGGATTTGTGTAGGGTCAGGAGTACAAATCCGGGCACTTGCAAATCCAGGCGCCATCTCGGGTATCCAAACACGCCGTAAGTTCCTCTGATCAAGTTTGTATATATCTTATTTCATTACGAATCCACTGTTTTCATGCTCACTTCATTTGAGAAGAACGTATAATATTCACAAGTCAACTAGTACACTATCAAACCTAGAAATGAAAGTGAAATTTTTTAGAGATATGGATAAAGACTCCCTAATTCTCTATTAATTAAGTCCTTGAAATGGACTTGACGGAACTTGAAGGGCTCGTGGAGTGAACCACGGATCTAATTTTATTAGTTCAATTCATAGAGCACTAGAGGTAAATAGTCCAAGAAAAAAAAAAATTCATGTTGATCAACTAATGGTGATGGTATCATGACGTCAAATTTTTGTATGCAAAGTGGACCCTTTTTCTTTTCTTTTTCTAAGAAAATGTGATTAAAATGAGATAGATATGTTGTCAAAAACTGATTTATTGCAAAAATGATTTATACAATAAGGTTAGCAAAATGGACGGCTAAATCCTCGAATTAGAATTAGTAATGGGCTCTACAGATCCCTCAATTTTTTTCGAGTCTATTTAAAGGACTTAAAGACGAGCAAAGTCAATATATAAAAAAGAATTTATCAAATGTATACAATAGATAACTGTTTTCGTTGGCCAGTTAAGTAACTTATGTTGTTGCTACTATATCTTCCTTGGAATCGCTGAAAACCCGGTTAAGTATCATGGCTAATCGGATACCACCCTGAGCTATCCGTTTCATGACAATAGGTAGCCTAGAATTGAAGTAGTCACCTGCAAATTATAAAAAAAAAAAAACACAATTATTGTCAATCATCCACAATGTGTGGAAAGAAAATACTTCTGGCACAAGATTCAAATACAAATATATCTCTAGTCGTTAGATGTGTATAGGTCTCATGTGCATCGTGTGAAACCCACGTGCATCCAATGATTCGGGACACATCAATGTTTGAATATGTACTCTTGGCATTGGTTTTTGTGGCATGGACATAAATAACTCCTTTTGATGTATGGAATTTGGAAAAATGGAACAACCAAAAAGTCTACATAGTTAAACTGCAATAGAGTGTGCAAGTAACATTACCATCTAGAGTGTCACCAGACTCAACACCTTTGTAACCCCAATTGCAAGCTATGTTTATACTCTCCACTGCCCACCTGTACATGACAAATTTAAAGTATTGTTATTAGTACAAACACAGGTCACAAAATCAATCACAGAAAGTGCATGGATGGACATAATTTCTCAAGGTCGGTCTTACTAATTCATCCGGGAAAATCTTGTCCATTCATTCACTTTCTATAACCGTTCTCTAGTCAGTTTATGTGCTTGAAAAGTTTTCAAGGAAAAGAAAGAGAGAGTTGGTGGAAAGAGAAAGCTCACTTGTTGATACAGGCAAAGATATCACTACAGTCCTTCCACGATACAACGTCTTCCCGCCAGAGTCCCTGTTATAAGTGAGAATTAAGGTAATAAAATGACTAATTTGAATTGAATGAAGTAAATTTTTAAGTCTTTGACTTTAACTAGAATTTTTACGAGTACTTTACTACTTTTTGAGCAACAAACAAAAGCCCATATTTTGATTTAAAAGGCAGTAGAAGCAATTCCCAAATGCTAATAAATTGCTGCCTATGAAAACAAATTAAAAGTCCAATGTTGAAGCAAAGAGGTTAAATTTTTGTCAGACTTACATCAGTGAAGTTGCCCTTTATGTGTTGTTCAAGGAGGTCCATGTCCTTGCCGTAATAGTCTTTGGCAGCCGTAAGAACCATCTCCCTGTCCCAAACCTACATGTTTACAGGCAATTAAAATGAAAATCTTTGGGAAAATAATTTTCTGCATTGACACGTATTTCGAGAAATTCAAGCTGTATGTATACATTGAAGGAAAAAACAAAGCATTTCCTTCGTCTGATTTTGTTTGTCTATTTTTAACTTTCCAATGTCCCCAAATGATTTGTTCATTTTGAAAGGTTCAAGAAGAAAGTCCTACAAAAAAATATCCTTTTACCTTTGTCTCTTTAGAGTAAGTGAGAAGTGTATTTGAATTGAAGGCTATTTCAGAAAGTTCATGTTCTTAAATTTCATACCGTTATGAACAGGACCAGGCATCTCCTTAATAGATCAGGAGTTAAAATATCCCCAGTTGCATGTGGGAGTTATTTCTTTTGTATTTGTTAGAATTATTCCTTCTCTTGATGGGCTATTAGTTGGGTTGGACTTATAGTGATTGTGGACTTGTTTCCAGTTTGATGTAATAATGACACTTGTATTCTCTTACTGCTTGTAAACAAAAACAAACAAATAATCTACAATTCTCTCATCTTCTCAAAAAAAAAAAAAAAAAAACTACAGTTCTCTTTACACCCCTCTTTTTCCTCAATATCCAAACCAAAAAAAATAACTTACCATTTTATCCCATATTTTCTGAGTACCCACACCCTATTTTCTGAGTATTTACATCATGTCAAAAAAATTCTTCATTGAACCCCAAACTACCCTAGCTTTTCTCAATAAAGGAAGATATCCTTCATTTTGGAGGTAGCAAAGAGATCAAACTTTTTGGAAGTTATCCCCCTCCCTAGGAAACCTCCCGCATCAATGAAGAAAAGAGGGGTATTTAGTAGTTACCTTATAACTTTATTATTTATATCTTCAATATGTAATAAAAGAAAAGAAAGAACACGTAATAAAAGAAAAGGAAGAAAAACATCAAAAGGTTCCGTATCTGATTACTCACATGATGCAAATTAGATTTATGTGTAAACCAGCGCAATTCTATGTTGTTTCCTCCTTTATCACTCGTGAATCCGACGTGCATTGGCTGAAACAATAACAAGATTTGTTCATTAATTCTTCATAATACAGAGAAATCACAAATGCAGAAAAAAAATAAGGGACATCAAAAACTCGCAGCCTCATATATACCTGATGAATATCACCCATGAAGTGTGACAAGAATAACAAGGCCTCGGTCATATTATCTGTGCCCAAATAAAAAATAAAAAATTAACTATGCGCGGAAAAAAAAATATCGAAAGGAACTACTGTTTGAAATTTAAGTGAAGTTAATCTACTTCTTACGTCGACGATCAGAAGTTCCCTCTTTGTAATGTGAAAGTTGAGTGGTAAAATTTTGGATGGCACCAACAACACACATGTCCTTAATTCCATGAGGATCATGGCAATCCCCTAATAATTAAAAGATAATAATAATAATTTCTTAATGCATCGTTAGAGACGAAAAAATTTCAGGAAAAAAAATTCAAACATTAGAATTGATGATAACTAGCTTACTTTGGTACTGAAAGTTACAAGCTTTATCAGGAGTGTCAATGAAATGGAGTGAGGTTGTCCACTGGTACTTGTACCAGTGTCGAATTTGGTCTGGCCAAACACAGAGAGCTGATAATTCACCATTGACATACTCGGGCAACAACATCCGAACAGCGTGTGCTGCATCTGGTTCAAGAAGATCCTATGTATTTACAGTTTCACAGTCTAAATTAGTTCATACTTGCACGATGAGATATTATCGACATTTCTCTACAAAACAAACATACAAGCAACAGATTATGTTTTTGGGTTATGTTGGTTGTGGGTATATCATGAGAATCACCTACCCAAAGAAAGACGAGGAAACTTTCCGAAGTACCCAAAAAAAAGAAGAATGACAAGGCCACCCAATTTGAGTTTGGAATGTTAGAGGTTACTATGAGAATTCTAAGGGTAACAGAAGGGCGAGGAACAGAAAAAATGTACCGACCAAATGGGTCTCATACAAACGATTCGAGTCATTCATTCATCTTAGAATGAATTTCTGGGGGCTGCTAGAACTCAGTTCAATCGGATGTGTATAAGTGTTTGATTCAAAATCCCCCCCGGGTTTCATCAAATGGGGGATTTTGGGTCAAGCACTTAGGCACGTCCGAATGAGCTGATTTCTCAGCGACGCCCCTCGGAAAATTATTCTAGATGAATGAACAACTCGGATCGTTTGTATGGAACCCACAAGTGGGCCCCTAAGCCGGTCGGTATATTTTCTGTTCCCCGCGTTCTTTACGGTGGCAGCGTCCGTGCTTTGGGTTCCAGTGATGAATCATGTTCTTTCTTCTATTGATGATTATAGATCAAGAAAGTTATTAACTTGGGCGGAAATCTGAATACTTATATTCTCTACGAACAAAATTCTCTCAACAGGCATATTGCATCTCTAGAGTATAGAATGAGACTATACCTGTGCGATTTGGCAAGTCATAACATGACCCTCTTTGCTCCAAGCCTGAACCCCAGTTTCTAAAATGACCATAAAACCCAGGAAATAAACAAAATACAGCATAAACATTCCCCACATTCTTCTGTGTATATCCATCTCTCTCAAATGGCTTTTTTTCTTCACTTGTGTCTATATTACTCTAACATGAAGTACAAATGCAAATGCAATGACAAGCCACAATGGGCTTCATCTATAAATAACAGCAATAAAGAATTTACATTGAGTGAAAGCATAGAATTCTCCCTAAATGTTGCTTGCAAACAAAAGCAAAAGACCGGCACACTCCAGAATTACAGTGGAAATTAAAGAAATAAAGTTGAGTCATGCAGGTGGCAATGATGTACATTGCTTGGCTTTCATAAAAAGATGACTTTGTAGGGAATCAACTAGGGATTGAGGTGGTTGAGAGATGGGAAACTTCTAAATATGTAGTATGATGCAGAACAACACTACTATAGGTACCGACGGGTTGGGCACCGAGACCAGGTATCGACAGGTACACGAGGTTCAGTCCGGCCTCCACATGGATGATCCAAGCCATTCAAGTAATTTTAAAAAAAAATGAGTGGGCCCGTAAAAATGGAAGATTAGATCGAGCATCTATATATATTAGATTGAGCTAATTTTTCACCAGACTACTTGGTTTTTTTTTTTTTAAAGTTATTGAACAGCTCGAATCATCCGTGTAGGGTCCAGAATGGGCCCCGCGTGCCCATTGGTCCCTTTAGCTTTTTTGTGCAGAATGGTCCCAATTGATGTGATATAACCAAACTTTCATTCTCTCTCTGTCATCCCTTTATCTTCATTCTATGTGATAGTGAATCGCTTCATGCATGCATATGTTTCATTCTTGAAAACTAACCCAGAAAGTACCCAGAATTCAAAAATACTACGTGTAAAGAAAACTAACCAGAGAGTACTCATAATTCAAAAATGAGTGGCTCAGATTGTCATGTGCATCAGTGCATGTAGGCTGTAGCACTCCTGAACAGTAAATGACCAATGCTAAGATACAGAACTAATACAAGCAATGGAGTTCTTGAAATTCTAACACGTGGGTCAGTGACGACATGTTGTGTTTAATATAAGTTGCAAATTTGGCAGGTATTTCCATTAATGTGGAATTAAATCAATAGTGGACTTTATCTCACCAATCATTTGCATAGAACCCCAAGGGTAGCCTACTGGTCAAGGCTTGAAACTTAGGAGTCGAGTTTGCTCCCTTTTAAGTTTTAGGTTCGAAATTTTATAGGTGATGTCCACTCCTTCGGAGCTAATCCGTATAGAGTTTTGCTCTGTCTTTAAATGGTACATCCATTAGTGGACGGTGGGATTAGTTTTCCAAAATTAGTCAAGGTGAGCAAAACCATATCTTTTAACTTTGGGGTTTTAATCTTTTTTAGGTTGTCTACAAGTTTAAATTCAAAAACAATATCCCAAGTTGTTTTAGGTTCCTGCTTTGAAACCATATCTTCGTTTAAGGTTTCAAGTTCTATTTTCCTTGTCAGCAAATTCTTGGAGCCAACAGGTTATGCCCGTTTGATGTTGTTGCTTTATCTTGTACCTAGTTTATATAAGAAGTTTGTAAGTAGTCAGATTGGGATTGAGGAAAAAATCCCACGATGAATAGCATGGTTCTCCTCCTCTATCAACTAATTCATTAATTAATCAATCAATCAATACCCTATAGAAAATACCTTGTAGAAATGTATGTCCCTACAATATCTTCCAAACCCTAATTCCTAAATTCTTAGAATTTGAATTTTTTTGTTCAAAAAATAAAAACATGTGTCCTAACTTAACAACACATATTTTTAACAATTATGCAATGCCAATGCTCTGGATGCTGAATGAAAGAAGCATGGTAATGTGCACATAAATCAAAATGATTCTTGGGTCTGCCCTCTCTGATGCCTTTTGCCTTTGATTTGAGGGCATGATTCTTCAGCAAACGCGGCGGTATAGGGGGACCACTGTTTCAGTGGTATTCTATGAGCAGCCACTTTGTGCATTCATTGCCAAAGGTTAGGTCTGTCTCCAATCCATCTGTTTCAGTGGTATTCTGGAAGCAGCCACTTTGTGCATTTTTTGCCAAAGGTTAGGTCTGTCTCCTATCCATCCCCCGCTCATACCCCCAATTATTGGGGACTTAATGGGTTTTGTTATTGTTGTTATTGTTTGTCCTAACTTAACAACCTAGTCCCCATTTCTTAATTTCCAGTTATTTTATGAAAAAAAAAAAACACCATGGAACCACCCAATTTTCTTTGATTTTCCCATGTCCCCACTTTCTCACGTTACCACCAAATACCAATCCGCATACACTTGTAATCAGCCCCCTTTCTTCTCTGTTTTTTATCAGCCCCCTTTCTTCTTTGTTTTTATCACTTTATTTTCCGCGCCATTGCCGATCAAAAAAATTGAGAGGAAATTTGGCTCTGTTTGTTTCAAGAATTTGTTCATAGACTTTTCAGTATCGATTATAACTCCGTTTGTCACAAGAATTTGTTCGAGGATTTCTAAATACCAAGTTCGTCTCTGTTTGTCACGGGAATCCGTTCGCAAACTGCATATAACCTGCTTAAAGGTGATTTCTAACCCCAAACTACCAACCCTTTTTCTCTCTTTGGCTAATTTTAATTATTTGTATTTATCTCTATATTCTTTGCAGATTTGATTAGAATAAAGTGTTTGCAGTCGAAAGTATATCCCAAGTTGACACTGATGCCGTGGTGGTGGTGATTTGTCCAAGCTGGTGGGATTCTAATCCGTATAGAAGAACTAGCGTTGTGCTCATTCGATGCACAAGAACAATAAAAAAACTTCAATGCAAACTTCATATGAGATAGATATTTTGTCTAATTAAGCTAATTTATTGTAAAAATGATCTATACATCAAGGTTAGCAAAATGGACGGTCTAAATCTTCGAATTACAACTGGTAATGGGCTCTACAAGTCCCTCAATTATTTTCGAGTCTATTTCAAGGACTTGAGATGAGCGAAGTGCATACATAAAAAGAATTTATCAAATGTCGTCGAGAGATACTGTTTGCGTTGGCCAGTTAGGTAACTTATGTTGCTGATGGATCTTCTCCTGAATCGCCGAAAACCTAGTTAAGTATCACGGCTAATCGGACTCCACCCTGAGCTATCCGTTTCATGACAAAAGGTAGCCTTGAATTGAAGTAATCATCTGCAAATCATAAAAACATACATTTTTTGTCAATCATCCACCATTTGTGGATGAACATAAATATTTCTCTAGTCGTTGGATGTGCATAGCCTCATGTGCGTTGTGTGAGCCCCGCGTGCATCAAATGGTTTGGGACATATCAATGTCTGAATGTGTCCTTAGCATTGGTGTTTGTGGCATGGACATATGTAACTCCTTTTGAAGTATGGTAGTAATTTGGAAAAATGGAACAACCAAAAAGTAAGGAATTAATTTTCATTGAAACTGCTGTATTAAACTGGACTAGAGTTAGCCCTGATACGAAAAAAAAAAACGGCAGCCGACGGTACGAAAAAAAAAAAAGGGCAGCCAACAGCACATTGCACCAAGTGGATCTCAACCGTCTGCTGCCATTTCATGTGTTTTTTTTTTCTGTTCCAAACGAGTATCACCAGCCTCAACACCTTTGTAACCCCATCTGCAAGCTTTGTTTACACTCTCCACTGCCTACCTGTATATAAAAAATTCAAAGTATTTTATTGAGTACAAACATCACTCACAGAAAGCCCATGAATGTACATAATTTCATAAAATCAGTCCCACTGATACATCCGAGAAAATCTTGTCCATTTATTCACTTTCTGTAACCGTTCTCCAGTCAGTTTGCGTCTGAAAAGTTTTCAAGGGAAAGAAAGATAGCTGGGAAAAAGAAAGCTCACTTGTTGATACATGCAAGGAGATCACTGCAGTCCTTCCACAATCCAACGTCTTCCCGCCAAAGTCCCTGTTTTTAGTGAGAATTGAGGTAATAAATTAATTTGAATTAGATGAAGTAAACTTTTAAGTCTTCGACTTTAACTAGCATTTTTATAAGTACTTTACTGCTTTTTTAGCAACAACAAAAACCCACTTTTGGTTTAAAAAGCAGTAAAAGCAATTCACAAATGCTAATAAATTGCTGCCTACGAAAACAAAGTCCAATATGAAGTGAAACAAATTTAGCCAGACTTACATCAGTCAAGTTCCCCTGTATCTCTTGCTCAAGGAGGTCCATCTCCTTGCCATAATAGTCTTTAGCAGCCGTAAGAATTATCTCTCTGTCCCAAACCTATATGTGACAGGGTATTAAGATTAGGAAGAGGATTTTCTATTTGCTACTAGGAACTGAAACTCTACATATTTAAGAAAAAACAAAGTATTTCCTTCGTCTTGTTTCTCTACTTTTTAACTTTTCATAGTCCCCAAATTATTTGTTCCTTTTGAAAAGCTCAAGATAAAGTCCTATAAAAATACCCTTTTACCTTTCTCTCTCAATTGAAAGTGAGAAGTGTAATTTCAATTGAAGGGCATTTATGAAGGTTTATGTTTTAAAGAACCAACCAATCCGCCTCCATCTACTGCTTCCTTCCCTCCCTTTTGTGGATTTATAACTACCGATTTCATCTATGCTTCCTCCGGTTTGAGCTAAGAATCTCATGCTCACAAAAAATAAAAAAATACCTCAGTATCTCTACTACCATCTCTTCAATTGGCTCTATGTCCAACTTAGTTGTTGGTCTGCTTCTGCAGTATGTGTCATTGAGCCTACTAGTGCATGTGCTCGTATCTAGATTTTGGTAGTTTTGGTTCATTCGTGTATCTTGTCACGAAATCATTATAATTACTTCAGGCTTTGAAATGAAATTGCCTCTTATTCAAAAAAAAAAAATGAAGTTCTCTTTAAACCTCCTATTTTTCCTCAATACCCACACCAAACAAAATGACTTTCCAATTTATTCCTAATTTTTAAAAGTGCACACATCCGCTTCAACCAGCCCCCAAAACCAAAAACTGCCGCCCCTTACTCTTCCTTCATCCACATCTCTCTCGTCTCTTGACGTGAGACGTTTTCTTGTGGTGGTGGTGGTGGTAGAGTGGGGGATAAGAGGAGTGGGATTGAAAAAATAATAATTTGGCTATCAAGTCCGAACCATTTGAATTTGTTCAGCACTCAACATCTGAACAATCTGAAAATGCTAGAAACTAAACAAATCTAACAATCTGAAGATGTTTGGAGCTATATGATTGAACGGGATGGTGAAGAATATGGTGAACAAACCCGAGTTTTGATCTCTCCGGCATTTGCCGCCTCCGAAATGAACTACAATTTCATTTATTGAGAAAAGCCATGGTAGCTTGGTATCTATGAGGAATTTTTTTGATACGATGTGTATAAGGAGAAAAGAAAACACTGCAAATATGATGTTTTAGTAATTATGTTCCTTTAACAAGTAAAAATTTTCAAATTGTACAAATAAATTGGAATGATGTGAGTACTCCAGTAACAAAAGAAAAGAAAGAAAAACATCAAAAGGGACCTTGTCTTATTACTCACATGGTGCAAATTAGATTTATGTGTAAACCAGCGCAATTCTATGTTGTTTCCACCTCTATCACTCATAAATCGGCAATGCATGGGCTGAAACAATAGCAAGAGTTGTTAATTGATTCTTCACATATACATAGTAAACACAAATACAAAAGAAAAGGGATATTAAAAACTTGCAGCCATGCACGTATATACCTGATGGATATCACCCATGAAGTGTGACAAGAATAACAAGGCCTCGGTCATATTATCTGCACCAAAGGGGAAAAAAATGCTATTCACTGGAAAAATATGGAAAAGAACTCCTGCATGAAATTTAAGTAAACTTAATCTACTTCTTACGCCGACAATCAGAAGTTCCCTTTTTGTAATGTGAAAGTTGAGTGGTGAAATTTTGGATGGCACCCATAACACACATGTCCTCAACTCCAAGAGGATCATGGCAATCCCCTATAATTAACCAATAATCATTTCATGATAAATCGTTAGATACGAAAACTTCAGGAAAAAATTTGAAACATAAGCATTGATGATAACTAGCTTACTTTTGTACTGAAAGTTACAAACTCCATCACGAGTGTCAATGAAATGAAGGGAGCTCGTCCAATGGTACTTGTACCAGTGTTGAATTTGGTCAGGCCAACACAGAGAGCCGATAAATTTCCATCAACATAGTCGGGCAACAACATCTGAACTGCATTTGCTGCATTTGGTCCAAGAAGATCCTATGCATTTGCAGTTTCACAATCTGAATTAGTTCATACTTGTACTTCAGGCTTCAGCTATTATCGATACTTCTCTTAAGACACACATAAGCAAAAGAATATGAATATGCTTTGATGTTGTGTTGGTTTTATTGGTATATCATGATTCTGGAATTATTTACCCAAGGAAGTAAAGGCTACCCAGTTTGTGGTTGGAATGTTTCAGGTCTAATTTGTGTTCCAATCACGAATCATGTACTCAAAAGCTTATAGAGTTTGTGGTTAACCAGTAGAATTGGAGAAGTGTATCATATTGATGATTACAGGTTGCAAATAATTTTGTTATCATATTGATGATTTCAGATCAAGAATGTGAATAACTTGGACAGAAACCTGAATATACTTATAATAGTCCACAAACAAAATTCTTCAAAGGCTTTGCATCTCTAAAGAACAGAAGAAAATTATACCTGTGCAATTTCGCAAGTCATAACATGACCCTCTTTTCTCCAAGCCTGAACCCCAGTTTCTAAAACACCATAAAACCAAGCAAGAAAACAAAGTGCATCATAGAAGTTCTGCACACACTTCTGTGTACGTCCATCTCTCTCAAATGGCCTTTTCTCTCGACTCATGTGTATATTAATCGAACATGAACTACAAATGCAAATGCAATGACTAACCATAAAGGGCTTCATATATAAATAACAGCAATAAAATATTTCCATTGACCGAAAGCATAAAACTCTCCTCATAGTTGCTTGTAAACAGAAGCAAGATGGGCATATTCCAGAATTACATACGGATGCCGGTTAAGGCAGAAATTAAAGAAACAAATTTGAGTCATGCAGCTGGAAGTACATTGGTTGGCTTTCTTAAAAAGATGACTTTCTTGGGAATCAAGTAGTTAGGTAGGAAGATGAGAGATTTTGACTTGTGGTAAATTCCAAATATGTAGCATGTTGCATAGTGGTCCCCAGTTGATGTGATATAACCAAACTTTCATTGTCCATGACGCAGAATTTCGTCATATATCGGTATGTTTCATTTGTTGTGAAATCAACGGCTGTGATGTAAAGATATGGTTGAGGGTCGCAGCCAAGCGGACCCCACCTTGAGCTAGCCTCTTCTCCACAACAGGCAGCCGAGAGAGGAAGTAATCATCTGCATCATAACAGCAAATGGACAAAGTTAAGATACAGAACTAAACAATAGGTCAGTGACAGCATGATGTGTAACACAGTTGCAGATTCGGAGGCACTTACATTAATGTGGAATTACATGAATAGCTGACCTGAACTGGCCGTGTGCAGGAGAGATAAAAGTACGCTATTTAGGAGATGATAATGATCATCGCAAGTGCAATTCGCCAATAATTGTATAGGTGTCATCTCTTGCATGTTAACATGTGACAGAACAATGATGATGAAAAGATAGTAATTGATTTTTGGGGTTAATATAATCATTCTCAACTATGTAGCGATGCCCCCATGCATCGAAGCAGGAAAGGTGGAAATTCTTAATTCTCAAATTCTCCATAGTTCTTGAACAATACCCTCTTTACAACTCATTAATTGTGAGAATAAGCTCAGAGAAAAGGAGGTTCCCGGGGAAAAATCCATGGCTCTGTAAATTTCAATTGCTACATGTGAACATAGCCGATCTTCAGTATTCCAGATATCAGACTTTCAGATAAGGTTTCAAATCTAACATCAAACATAATGTGCTAGTGGCTGAGACCTTGATAAATCTAATGGGAAAATATATTAAGAGACCGAATTTTTGTTTGAATGGAAAGGACAACATAGAGAGTCAATTATGTACCTTCTAGAGTGCTTCCTGGTGTGGCATTTCTGTAAGCAAACTTGCAGGCCAAATTAATGCTTTCGGATGCATATCTGCAAATAAAAATTCATTTAGGTCATAGAACCTAGACCTAAAGTACCTGAACTTAATTTCTTTGAAGTTTTAAAGATGACTACTCTCAAGGGGGATAAAGAAAATTTGCTCCAAATATCAGCCAATAGCTCAAGAGCAGGGTGTACTTACACATCTGGACATACCGTCTGACTCTCCCATGGTAAGATGTCATCAGACCAACCATCCTGTTACACCCACAAACACACGGAGAGGAAGATATTGAATGGTAAATAAAACTCCTTGAGGCAGACTCATGCCCGAAAACACAACAAAAGACTTCATAACAGAACTCAAATCAGCAGTCAAAAGATGATTGCCAGTTCAAGAATTAGACTTTTATTATATTGAGAAAGGGGGGAAAAAAAGGCAAAAGAATCTAGTGAATACGGGATGTATTAGGATATTATATCCTATGGCTGATCTACCGATGGTTGAGTGGGGGTAGCTGCCCCCGCAAGCTTTTTGAAAATAACACTTTTACCCCTAAATTTTAACAATTGCAATATCTTGATCCTCAATAATTGCAATTACCAAGCATGCTCCCTCCAAAGTTACTTTGTAGTATCTAGCATTTTTACAAATTTCAAGAAAGTAATTTTTAACTTAATAACAGAGAATTTTATCACACAAAATGCACTTTTATTTTGAAAAGGCCCAAAAATTATTTCATTGTCGAAAGGTAAATTTCATCTATGAGTACTTTTTTTTTTTTGAAAGGTAATTTTCCTCTATGAGTACAATGAACAATAGAAAACGAATTTGAAGGGATGATAGGTTGGGAGTGGTAGCAGAGATCTTTAGAGAAAATTGAATTTCCCGGCATAGTATGACAGGGTATTTGCTCATTTCTTGACTTTTCTTTTTCTTCTTTTGGGTGAGAGTATAATGCCCAATTTTCGCTTCATCTTTTATGCAGTTTATAGGTATTGAGGTCATGCCTGTGAATATGGAATATCGAGGCTTTGACCTTTTCAGTCCTTTCCACTGTTTTTTGATAATTTTCGCAAAAAAGGACAGAAGAAGAACAAGCAAAGGAAGAAAGTGATGAACAAAAATTACAAGTATTAATAAAGGAAGTTGTTTTGGATAAAAGCAGCTTTTTAGATTACTTTGAAAAAATAGTAGTCCATTTAAGTCAAGTGAAGTTCACTATTGTGTTGTAAAAAAAAAAAATGAAAAATGCCAAATGTTTGGACTCCGAGGTAGTGCTTCAGCTCTCCCATACCAAATTCTTGTACCGACTCTTTGTACGATCAATATAATTCTGCATGTGTCCACAACTTAATTTTCTGTTAATCCCAATGATTAATGCCTCAAGAACCAACCATTAATGCCTCCAGACTCTGTTAAATGACTTAATCACAACTCAGCACTGTTCCTTTCTCGATGCAAACTCTGGGGTACCCAATACTATTACCTCTGATATAGAGAGAGAACTTCACAATTTTGGGAGGGAAAACCAGGGCGAATATTCATCACACACTCACCATATACCCGACAGTAAACACAAAACAGCTCACAATCAAAACACTCATGGAAATTTTTGAATTGAGGCAAGGGAACCAGTTGCACTTGACAGTGCGCTTGATGTGTTTAATAGAAGTCTTCTAAGACTATTCTGCTTCAGAGAATCATTGTATACTTCATTCTATAATGCAGCAAACTATTTTTCACGGTGCTGGGTTGAAAGGGGATATAAACTTTTGGGGTACCAACAAATGCTCTTTCATGTTACAGCACAATTCTGGGTACTGTTAATTACAAAGCATTCTATTGATGGGGTTTTCATATTACTAGATTACTAATTCAACGTTCTTCGGTTATCAAAGAAGACTACATGACAGCAGTTGGAAGAATCTCTTCAAACCCCTGATTTTCTCCAGCTATATTGGAGTGAGACTAGTGTACAACCAAGAGTTCAGGTAGGAGACGGAAACAGCTTCCTGAATTACTAGGTTTAATCTTATTTCAATTAAGAGAATGTCAAGTCATTTATTGCTGGGGTTGATGGTAGTTAAGTACGGACCTGTGCCAGATTTCTATTGTTGGTATAGTAAACCCCTAGGCACCCCATTTGTCATGAAATGAGGCCAGTGTTCTAAAAGTCGGGACTAGTCGGCAACTAAGTCGAGGTCGGGGGCTCTCCAAGTCTACTAGGGCCTAGTCAATTGATTTAGTTGCTGGCCGACTTAGTCGGGCTCAAGTCGGCGACTGATTGGACAAATCATCTAATCGAAAAAGTCGCGAATCAAAAAAAATCGGACAAGTCAGCAACTAATCGGAAAAATAGGGGTAAAAAAACAGAATTTGCTAAAAATTTTGGGCTGCAGTGTAATTGTTTTGAATGTTTTTAACTTTTTATCCTAAATCCCCAAATTGTTCTCTCACCTCTTCAAACCGATTGCTGCTTTTGCTGTCTGCTGGAGAACACCGACAGTCAAATTAGTTAGCTCTCTCTCTTCTCTTCTTCTCCTCTTCTTCTCAAGTACATGATTATTTTCACTGTACAGTTGTGCGTGTATGTACACTGTACTCTCTCTCTCTCTCTCTCTCTCTCTCTCTCTCTCTCTCTCTCTCTCTCTCTCTCTCTCTCTCTCTCTCTCTCTCCGCATTTATCACACAGTCACACTACACTAGAAACTGTGGAGGATGTATCTGTTTAATACCTTTTTTGAGATTTTCAGTCAAACTCAAAACAGTGGATGATGTACAGTACATTAAAAAACAGTTTTAATAATTTAATTGTCTCTTTATCTATCATAATGAGAGCTAAGGTTTGTGGTTTCCACGTATAGAGTGTAGAATATACTAAAAAACTGTTTCCATGTCCTGTAGATTGTAGAATAAATCAATAAATTAACACACTGTATATTGTTGTTGTGGTTTGCCACTAAGGATTAATTATTCTTGTTGTGATTTTAGTTGCCACTATGTTTTTATTTGATTATTTGTTACTTATGTTATTCTACTTACTCAAAACTTATGAAGGGTGAAGGAGAATATATATTTTTAAAATAAAATAAAAATCTAGCCAACTAGTCCCCTAGTCGCTAGTCGGCAGCCATCCGACCTAGGAGCGACTAGCGACTTTTAGAACACTGAGTGAGGCTACATACATACATGCCCTCGTGTGGAAATTGCACATTGGCAATCGTACTAGTATATTGACAATCATTTACAATGTAAGAACAGCCTACCGTGATGTTCCTTTGAATAGCTTGTATCATCATTGAAAGATCTGAATCATAAAACATCTTCACAGCAGACTCAATTATCATATTATCCCATACCTGGAAATGCAAAAACAATTTGAAACTATTAAAAAAAAAAATATCACCTCAGTCCACCTTTCCCCATCAATTTTCCTAGATAAGGACAAATAAGGAGCATATTGAATATTGATGAGTTTGATTGGGACAAAGGCCTAAACAGCATGGCGTTCCAAAACATATAGCTTCCGAAGAGAAGAAAAAAATGAAACGTCAATAAAAACACCTAAATATAATGAATAAGAAAAAAGGGAAAAACTTCAAGGGCAAAGAATTAATAGTTAATAAATACCTACATGGTGCAAATTGGTCTTCCTCCGATACCAACGGACTGTGATAGTGTTCCCACCTTCATCTCCGGTGAAACCAACATGAAGAGGCTGTCATCATAGATCAAGAAAGCGAAGAGAGTAAATCTGAATATCTCTTGTTCAATTTTTCCAAAGTAGCCTTTTGGAATAAGTTTAGAACATTTGGAATTAGGCCAAAAAAAAAACTACTTTTATGTGTAGACGGGAAAAAGAATCAGTAGCTTCAGCCATAAACGAAACAAAGGTTATCATTCAGACATCGATGGGTTTATACATAATAGTTTACTGCACAATGTTCTGCACTATGACCCTGAAACATATGGTCATACCCCTATTTCATATTTTGACATGGTTAATAAGCTTCCATAGCATTACGTATAATGTTGGAAGAGCCTAAGATGCAGAAAACTAAAAATGCTTTGAATGATAAAATGAAATTTCTCAAATAAACAGGTGATAGGACTTCATTTGGGTGTTCCACTAACTTGTTTTTTGGTTTTTTAGGCTTTTAGTTGTAGTTTAAATCTACAACTTGTTCCACTAAGGTGTTTTTTGGTTTTTTAGTTGTAGTTTATTGTAAAGGGTAGTTGGTTTTTTGGGGAAGTTTTTTGTTAGTGGAATAGAGAAGTTTTTGAGTTAAAACAAAACTAATTTTTGGGGGGAGTTTTTTGTTAGTGGAATAGAATAGTTTTTGAGTTAAAACAAATCTAGTTTTTTGTTAGTGGAACATGGCCTAACACAAACTAACAAAAGTCAGTCAGTGATCAATGGGGAAGAAAACCCCACAAGTAGTACTTATCGAATGTGGTCTGATCCTCAAAATCATGATGATTATTGATTACAAGATCAGAAAGAAAGATAAGTAGATTAAAGTCCATTTATTTATTTTCCACAGATTGAACCTCGAAGTAGAAGGGAGAGCACACCTGATGGATATCCCCAATGAAATGGGATAAGAACATAAGCGCCTCTGTCAAGTTGTCTGTCAAAGAGAGAGAAATGAGCATCCAACTTTAGCTATGACGAAAACCTAGTAAAACAGCCAGCTTACATTTACTTGCCGCATTCGAGTCATTATAAGCTGACATAAGTTGCATAGTGTAGTTGTAAATTGCTCCCGTGACACACATATTGGTATGTCCAGCTGAGTCATGGCAATCCCCTATAAGAAGGTGAAGGAAATAAGTCATTCTTTAGCGAAAAGTTTAACAAACAGATCACATACAGAAACCCATATTATGACAATATGTTCCCCAAACATTATGTTATATGCACACAAAAGGGGGTTCAGGTGCAGGTATGTGTCCAAGTGTTTGATCCATCTAGTTTTCTTTTCAAGAATAGGTAACATGGCAAGCTGTTCATTTTTCATAAAATAAATCCCTTATTGTTTTAGGATAAATGGTGTTTACTTGTTACCTAAGGGTATTTCATGCATAATATAGGAGTTCTACATATACTTCTGGGTAAATTATGGTTATGAATATTCTTGGTATATGAATGCCCAAGTAAACAGTAGACACAGACATATACTTATCCCTGAATATTGAACAACCGGGAGCAAGTTGCCAATGATACCTAGTGCACGAGTATCTAGTGTCCAGTGGCAGATACAATCTATAGTCAGAACTCAGAAGAGCCCATGTAAGATATCCCAAAAGCATAGTTGTCAAATCGCGAATCAAATCGAGAATCGGAATGACCCTTTTTCGAATCGTGAATCAAATTGAATCGTGAATCATAATGATTCGGTCTAAGCTTCAAAAAATACTTGAAAAATGTGTCTATGCACTTGTATAATAAAGATACATTGTAAAATTGACAAATTTAAGCTTAAATCAGTATTTAAGTTTTTTCCTAACATAAACTGATGATTACAGGGTCTAATAGGAAAGAGTAGATATTTGTACATGAAACTAAATACTATAATAAAATGGATATATGCATATAGATATAAATATTCATTATAAAAATGAAAGCTTAGCCTTACAACAAATAACAATAGAAGTGTATAGTCTAATAGGTACAAAACTAGTTTATATGGCAAAATTAAGGTAAAACCGCTAAAGTGATTTCACATTAGTTGAATGCAATAATTGGGGGGAACCTTGATTTGCTTATAGATCTGTATCGTTTTTAGATGAATCGTGAATTGAACCGTGAATCGTATGATTCACTACCAATTCAAGATAAACCTTGATTCACCAATAGATTTGTATTGTTTTTACTTGAATCGTGAATCGTGTGATTCTGACAACTATGCCCAAAAGTATGCAACTCCTCATATGTGATGAAGGGGGCAATAAATGCAGGAAACTAAGTGATAAGCTGAACTTACGGCTGTAGTTATAGTTACACCTGTAATCAGGGGTGTCAACATAGTGTAAAGGTCCACTCCAGTGATAGTGGAACCGAATCTCATCAGCCCAGGAGCAAACAGAAGCAAGATCACCTTCAGCGGAATCAGGAAGCAATTCTTTCACTGCAACTGAAGCATCTTCGGAAAGATATACCTAAAATGCCCAACAAATGTGAAGCCTTAGAGAAACTGTGAATGAGCTTGCTATTATCCATCTCTTGATGGTTGAATAAAGCATACATGGAACCCCAATGAGCATACGCCCCATTATATTCTACTTAAATGGACTTTGAACAACCAATGGATTTGGGTGGTTCACAGAGAAATTGCAGTGCAAAGTAATTAAGAAATACAAAAAATCACGATTACTTAAAGTAATGAGTAATTGCTGATTATAACCCCACAACACAAGCAAGCGTGTCTTGAAAACCAAAAACCTATGAATGACAACATTCACTCATCCAGTTTCCCAAATTGTTTATGCTCCTGCCGAGTCCGGCGACCAAGTACATGGAAATGATTGATTCAAAAGAAACTCTCGTCATGCAAGTATTACAGTCTTACAGATCTGAGATTACGTCTGAACTCCAGTGTCTCTCTCTCTTTTTTAAGTTTAGTCCTACTTCGAAGTTTTGAAATTAAGCATGACATTAAAAGCCCCTTCCAGCAGGGACAGAGCCAGGATTTCGACTCGGAGGTGGCACTCAAAATCAATATTTTCCCTCTCTCCGTCTAACAAAGATAGTCTATTATCAAATGATGTGCAATTTTTGGATAAAAATTTTCATTAGTTCTTTAATTTTGTATCAATAAATTTAAGAAATTATGGTCGAAAGTGATTCATCTTTTTTCTGAAAAATCAGAGGTTTTTTAGTAGTTTCTTTACGGCAAGGGGGAGTAATTAGTATAAAAAGTACAAATGTTCCTTAAATATTTCTAGTATCCTAAGGGATATGCATTTTCACATTTTAATCACCTATCAACATCCCTAATACCCAAAAATTTCAATATAATACCAAAAAATACACACTTTTTAAATAATACCACTGTTCTTGCAATACAAAAGTACTAGTTTTTTTTTTAAACCTAGAGGTGGCACGTGCCACCTCCCCCCACTCTTACCCTCCGCCCCTTGCCTTCCAGTGGGTAAGAACTAAGATGTTTTATGTGAGTAGATAAGAGGACAACTCAATTCTATTCCAATCCTCAGTCATCCATAAAATGCATCCATTATATGGATCTTATTGATCGTCTACATAGCTTATGGTATGGATTGCAAGAAGTCCACAAAACTATTGACCAAACAAATTATAATTATAGTTTCTAAAAGACAAGTTTTGGTATTTCTTCAACATAGGACAAGGGATGTCACAAGGTCAAGGGAAGGCCATGTTTTATTGACCAAATTAATCACTAGGAGATACATAATTCCATAAGCTAAGTAATCGTACTGGATTGTTGGGAGGGGTCCGTGGGGATTACAAATACCACAATGTTGTACACCCAATCTTTTGTAACATTACTTGCCTAAGTGATACATAATCCCGTCAAAGAAATTTCCATTCAAATGCCAGAACCGTATTCCATGAAATTTGAAATCCAATTCGAATGTTCCACAGCCCACGTCTAAATATAGGCAATCAAATATGCAAAAAGAGTTCTATCTGAAATTACGCAAATAGTATTACTAGTGTGAACCACTGGGGGTTTGGTAGAGTGGGTATAAGACAGCAACCAAAGGGCTTACCCTCAGGAGGTCGAATCTCACTAACGCCAAAAATTTCAAACCTTGGAGCCACTAGATATTTGCCCGGTCCTTAACTAGAGGGCAGAACAACCGGTTATGAAAAATCCAAAATTCTAGCGCGATTTATCTTAAGCTAAATAAAGTAAAATTTCCCTAGTTTGATTTTTATTTTTATTTTTATTTTTTCAGTTAAAAATTCCAAGTGTGATTATTGGTAAGAGCTAACAAACCAAACAAAAAACCACACAAATTTGGCAACAATCTTGAAAATTTACCTGGGCAATCTTGCATATAGTATAGTGTCCATCCTTTCCCCAACCCAGAATTCCAGGAATCAACTGCAGAACAAGAATCGCCTTCCCAATCAACAAGAGCTCGTACTCACCCATACCTCTGCTACTTGCCGAAAAAAAAAAAGAGTAAATGAAGTATTACATTCAATTGCGTGTAGAAATGCATGTATAGTACTATTATATATGTAGATTGACTTGGCGTGAAAATTGGAGATACCTGCAATTGGAGATTCAGCAGAATTTCTTCATGATCGGGTGGAGTGGTGAAGCAAGAAAAATACCCTGTAGGGACACTCTCTGTAGTACGACTATTTTGGTTGTACGCAAATGCCGATGGTACAGTTGGTAGTTTTACACTTCCTCCTGTGGGGTGCTCGCGGTAATTTCAAATGTTAACAGCAAGCGATACGACGTCGGACAATGATTAAAAGAGCCCAACAAATGCGTTGGCAAAAAAGTGCTGGACTAATTTTTTTGATTTTTTCGTTGTCTTTATTCAAAAAAAATTAATTTGTTACTATTGCGTCAAGTTTTCATAGTTTATAGATTCTTTTCGATGAGATAAATTCAAAAAGTATAAAATTATAGTTGAAACTATTATCTTTTTTAAAATAAATCAAAATAAATCAGTTTATTGGTTTATTTTTGAATTTATTAAAAAAATAGTTTGGACCATAATTTTATAATTTTTTTATTCATTTTATCGAGACGAATCTATAAACCATGAAAACTTGACACAAAACTAACAAATGCAAAGAAATTTTTTTGAATAAAAACAAAATGAAAAAACCAAAAAACCTTTTTTTTTCCTTTTTTGCCAAATCATGAGTTTGTACCACTCATTTAAGGAGCTAAGCTCGCTGAGGCAACCTTTTGGAGTAACCCTTACCATGGGAAAGTAGTCTGTCATCATAGCCCCACCAAAATGCAAACTAGACAGGTGATACCTAACACACTGCACGCAAGCAAGATTTGAACTCACGACCTTTTGCCTGAGGGGAGTTTCACCACACACCACTTGCCATCCTGGCAACCACCTTCAGTTGTATATAGTGAAATGTACTACGTCATCATCTTGTGTGGGACCAATTCAATTGTTAAAAACATTCTTGTTATGGGTCTCGTAAAAAATAATCTCATTCGAGTATAGGTAGTGGCTTGATTAATTCATTCAATTTGTGTGTTTAATTCTGAGATGTCTATTAATGTGACTCTTATTTATATCTGAACGATCTCAATTTTTACAAGAACTTTTACCTGTTCTAAATAAGTTAAATGGCTCCGCTTATTTGTGTGGGACCCATTTAGAGTTTCACACAAGTTGTGTACATTGAGCGTAGACTAAACGGTGTACCCATATTTCTTTTGGTGATTACACAGATGAAGCAATGGTCTAGGTTTTCGCTAACTGGTGTTTTTTAACTTTGGTTAATTTTGTGGCGAAAGGTTAGATCTAAATGTTAATCACGAAAAGTTTTGGATGCCAAAAAAGTAAGAGTTCATCAAAAACTAAAAAATTCTAAAATTTTTAGAATTTTCAGTTATTTTCCAACATTACAATACATCATTATTGAACTCAGATGCCAAATGTCATGTCGTAGCATGAAAAGTTTGGGTTGGAGCACTTTTGGTGCATAATAGTAGATGATTCATTTTCTAATTGACGCATAATATAACCCAAAAGATACTGCAGAACAAATTTCTAATACTAGTTTATGGCCAGATAAATTAGAAGTGATATACAAATACTCTTTTCTGCACTCGTTAATGGTTTCAATATGATAACCATTACAACATATATCCATAAAACTTTGCAGATTTCTTATGGATCTTGCAGAATACAAAGCATTGTCAATATTTAAATTTGTTTCATTCGCTACGACAATGTTTGTTCTTCCAGAGCCTTCAACTAGGTCTGTAGAACCGGATATTGTATTGACATAAGCTTTTATTTTTGTCAAATATTTGAAATATATGTTATCCTGAAGAATAGTATGTGTTGTACCACTGTCTACCAGACAAATATCTTCACTAGTTATCTTTGTATTGATAATGTCTCATTAGCATCCATGCTCCTATATGAAAAATATAAATTTAAAGATTTCATAAATAAATGACTGAAACACATCCTAAAATTTTATTTCAAAAGCAAATACAATATGACATATTTCTTACAACATGATTAAAAGATAAATAAGTCATCAGACTATTATTTCTTACAACTTGATTAAAAAGATAAATAATTCTTTAGACTATGATTTCACATATAAGCATAAAGAAATTTATCTAATCCAATTGCATGGACCAATCGGGATAGTCATCTCCATTGTCATGCCATTTTTTGTTCCACTAAGTCCAGCAAAGAACTCATACATATGAAAGATAAAAAGGCAAAAGGTTCAAAAGAGTTAGGTTGATTATAATTAACTTGATCAGTGAAGTTGGTTTCAACTTCTTTCTCTTTTCTCTTGATGGATGTCTGGTAAAAATCAATCAAATATTTTGACATATGATTACATAACCAATGACCTTTCATACCACATCTGTAACAAGAATCTTCAACATTCTTGAAAGTTTAGTCTGCAAATCCTTTTCCTTGAGACACATCTGACCTATCCCACTTATTCTACTTCCGAGGAAATTGTGTTTTCTTGCTGGGTTTTTGGATATGTCCCCGAAAGACTTCGTAGTTAAGACTATCACGCCCACACCCACGTCCTTGACTGTGAAAAGAGACTCTTTTTACTTTTGGAAATGGCATAGAGCCATTTGGGCAAGGCTTATGATTCCTCATTAACAACTCATTATTTTGTTTAGCTATAAGTAAACATGATATCAAATTTGAGTATTTCTCATAGCCCTTCTCTCTATATTGCTACAACAGAATCCTATTGTTGGCGTGAAAAGTGGAATATGTATTTTCCAGCATATCTTTTCAGTAATTTTATCTCCACATAGTTTCAAAAGTGAAACTATTCTGAACATGGTAGAATTATACTTGCTAACAGATTTATAGTCTTGCAACCTCAAGTGCAACATATAATCACAAGCTCGGGGTAGTATAACCGCCTTTTGGTGCCCATATCTTTCCTTTAGGTTATTCCATAAAACTAGCGGGTCTTTGACAATAAGATACTCAAACTTCAAGGCCTCGTGGAGGTGACGGCGGATGAAGATCGTGGCCTTTTGCGCGATTCTTCAGGGATGCATCATTACAATTTGTAATTGTTTTTCCGATTTCCATGGCATCAAGATGGATCTCTATGTCAAGGATCCATGACAAATAATTTCTTCCCAAAATATCAAGTGCAGCAAATTTCAATTTTGTATAGTTCGTCATTATCTATAAAACAAGAGATTCAAATTTAGATAAACATTTAATAAGAGACTGTTAGATTAAATAAACTTGGTTAATGTTATGCAATATTAGGTCTCACGGAACACTATGTAATAATTACAAATATGTGGAGCGAATTATGTATGCTCCAAAGTTTAAGACAAAATTGTAGAACTACAAAGTTAATAAAATTCAAATTGTGCAGATACGTGAGATTGTACTCTCTGATAGCCATTGTGCATAGTAAATAAAAATATGATACATATATGATGTGAGTGTGAGAAGGGAACCAAAATTGCTATTTATCATAGTGGACTTTTCTATTGCATGCTCTATATTAACTATTCCATGCTCTTAATTAATAACAAGCAGTAAAAACAAAAAAAATACACTCATAGGCTAAGATTGAAACCAGAGAGTGAATATGTCAAACTATATATATATATAGATTGCATCTCTATTATCTTGTGTTGGGAGTGAAGATTAACCAAGCGGTAGCGCTACCAAGGAAATGGGGTAGCGCTACCCATAGCCTAATTTTAGCCCGGAATGTTTTAGGAGCCTTCTGAGCTTTTCCTCAGAAGCTACCTGACCTTTAAAATTGTCTTTTTTAGGGTTTCGCCCACCAGATGTGATATAGGTTTTTGGATCACTTTTTCAGAGCGTGAAAAAGAGAGAGAGGCGAGAGAAAACCAATCTCAGAGAGATTGTGAGAAGACTTGTACTCTTTGATTCGATTTCATAGTGGACTGGTGTGGCTCCCGTGGTTTTTCCTCACGTTGAGGTTTTCCACGTATATCTTGTGTCTTGCTTTCTTTCCAGTTTTTATTACGCACTTGTTTGCTTGCTTTTTTCTGTGATTCATTGTTCCCAAGATCCGTAAGGGCGTTTGTGTTGTAGGATTGAACAGGTGTTCGTCGTTAATCCTTAACAACTGGTATCAGAGCCGCGGTTGCGGTAGTTTTTGTTCGACAGGTTAGGGTTTAATCTTGTTCGGGCAGGCTAGGGTTTCAGTGGGAGCTATGGGTTCTGAAGAAGGCAAACAGAGGGATCGATAAGTTTGATGGGTCGACTTGGCGTCTTTGAAAACGCGGATAGAAGACTATCTCAGATCAAAAGGATCTTTACCGCCGTTGTTGGGTAAAGAAAAGGGGAAGAAGACTGGAGAGTGCAACGAGGATTGGGACGTTCTGGATAGGAAGGCGTTAGGGGTTATTCGCCTGTCCCTTTCAAAGTCAGTCACCCACAACATTTTGAAAGAGAAAACGACGGAGGAGCTTATGGAAGCTTTGAAGAAGATGTACGAGCAACCGTCTGCCGCGAATAAGGTACATCTTATGAAAAAACTGTTCAACTTGTCTATGGCTGAAGGGGTTTCCTTTATGTCACATCTCGAAATTCAATATGATAGTTGATCAACTTACGCCAATCGATATCAAGTTTGAGGATGAGGTTCAAGCCTTACTAATTGGCCTTACTTGCCGAGAGTCGGCAGGCAATAATCGCTTACGCAACCGCATCCGGCAGGGAAAGAAAAGTCAAACCGAGCGAGGTTGTCGGTTTGATTTTGACCGAGGAAGTCGGAAGGGGTTCGATCGATAGTTCGGGTAGTTCGTGTTCAGCTTTCTAAGTGTTGAAGCGTAGGGGCGTGGCCGGGCCGGGAGTGGTCGAATCGCAGCGCGAACAGTCAAGTCCAAGGGTAAGCGGAAATAAGGCCAAATCTCGTGTTCGCCTATTAAAGGTGAATGTTGGAATTGTGGTCGATAGGCCATATGTCAACAACTTGCAAAAGCTTACCGAAGAAGAATAATAGTGGGCAAGAGGCTCATGTTGTGCACGATGCACTTATTCTTGCCATGAATGACGGGCCGCGAATCATGGATGATTGATTCGGTGCCTCATTCCACGCCAGCAAGCTAGCGGGGAAGGTTACCGCGAGAACTATGTAGCGGGGGACTTTGGGAAAGTGTACTTGGGGGCGATGAGCCTTGCGGTATAGTGGGAAAAAGGGGATGTTGATTGCTACGCGAGGGTACGCGGATGGTGTCCGAAAGATGTCGCACGCGTTAAATTTGAAGAGGAATCTTGTTTGGTTGGACAGACTTGCGGCGGCGAGTTATACTTCTACATTCACCGGGGGACACGTGGAAAGTCTCCAACCGCGGTACCATGGTGGCGGCAAAAGGCAAGAAAGTTGGTACACTTTACTTGACTTCACATGGTAGCGATACACTTGCGGTTGTAGGCGCACAAGGAGAGTTCAAATCAGGGCACTATAGACCGGGACATATGAGTGAGAAGGGGATGAAGGTTATGCGAAATGAATGGGAAGCTACCGGTTTAGAGTCGGTGGATATTGACATGTGAAGATTGCATCTTGGGAAACGCGAAGCGGGTTAGCTTTCGGGAAAAGCGGGGGCCTCCCCTGGCTCTCGAAGTTGAAGCTTGTCCATACATGTGTGGGGTCCAAATACGATGTAATGTCTTCTCTTGGCGGTTCTTACTACTATGTTACCTTTGTCGACGATCACTTTCGAGGAAGGTATGGGTATACTTCATGAAGCACAAGTCGAGGTTTTGAAGTCTTCAAGAAGTGGAAGGCCATGGTTGAGAATGAAACAGTTTGAGGGTGAAAAAGGTTGAGGTCCGATACTTGGCGGAGAGTATGAATTGGGGAGTTCAAGAGAGCTGGCTTCTATTCGGGATTCGTTTAGAGGACACCTCCGTGTACTCCGCAGCATAATGGCATTGCGAGAGGATGAATAGGACTTTGATTTGGCGTGCTAGGAGCATGCGGATACCGGAGGTTGCCTAAGATGTTTTGGGCGGTCAAAGGAAACCTGGCCGGCATATTTGATCAATCTTGGGCCATCAGTTCCGTTGAATTTTGGCATACCAGAGGAGGTTTGGAGTGGTAAAGAGGTAAATCTCTCACACTTACATGTTTTTGGTTGTGTTTCCTATGTGCATATTAGCGACAAGGGACAAAGGGGATAAACTTGATGCTAAGTCACGTAAGTGCACCTTTATTGGACCTGCGAGATGAGTTTGGTTATCGTTTTTGGGATGACAAGAACCGTAAGGTAATCAGAAGCAGAGACGTTGTGTTTGATGAAAAGGTGATGTACAAAGATAGGGACAGCAAACAGAGTAGTGGGAGTACCACTTCGGATGAAGATACATCCGAGTACTTTGGGTTGGAGGATCTTCCAGATGACAGTGGGGTTGAACAGAGGTCTGGTCAGGCAGAGGAGAGAGCTTTAGATGAGACAGTTTGTTTTGAGAGGGGCAGCGGTTTGGATGAGGTAGCTTCGAGAGACAGGGGACTAGTTCGAGAGGTTAGAGTGTTGAGGAGGTCAACCAGAGTCGCAGTTTCGAATCCAAATACATTTCTTCGCTTGATTACTTGCTTTTGACGGACAGTGGAGAACCAGAGTGCTATGATGAGGCTATGCAGGTTTCCGAGTCAGCCAAGTGGAAGACTGCGATGCAGGAAGAGATGGATTCTCTTCATTCCAACGAAACTTGGCAATTAGCTCAGCTTCCAGCAGGAAAGAAAGCCTTGCAGAACAAATGGGTTTTCCGACTTAAGCAGGAGAGTGATGGCAAGAAAAGGTACAAGGCAAGATTGGTTGTTAAAGGCTTCCAACAGAAGGAGGGAATCGATTATACAGAGATATTTTCGCCGGTTGTGAAGATGGCCACTATCCGAGTGGTGTTGAGTTTGGTTGCTGCTGAAAATCTCTACCTTGAGCAGTTAGATGTTAAAACTGCTTTTCTTCACGGAGACTTGGATGAAGAAATCTACATGAAGCAGCCTGTTGGCTTCATTGTGAAAGACAAGGAAGAGATGGTGTGCAGGCTCAAGAAGAGTCTGTATGGTTTGAAACAGGGCTCCCGCATTTAAAGGGTACGTAAAGTTTGATGGTTTCATGCAGCGCAGTGGCTACACAAGGTGCAATGGGGATCACTGTTGTTACTTCAAGAGGTTTGAGTCTAGCTACATCATTTTGTTGCTCTACGTAGATGACATGCTTGTAGCAGGTTCCTGTGTTAGGGAGATCAACAGGTTGAAGCAAATGATTGGCAAATGAGTTTGCTATGAAAGATCTCGGCGCAAATAGCGAGATACTTGGGATGAGGATCGCCAGAGATATGGCTCGGGGGACCTTGCGGGTTGAGTCAGCCGAAAGTATATTGAACGCGGTTCTCGAGAGGTTCAATATGCGTAGAGTGCTAAGGCGAGCTTGGCACACCCTTGGGGAAGTCATTTCAAAACTTTCTCAAGGGCAATCACCCAAGACAGTCACTTGGATAGAGTATATGGCCAAGGTTCCGTATACCCTACTACGGGTAGCCCTCGATGTATGCGATGGTGAACACGAGACCGGACATTGCCCATGCAAAGGGGAGTTGTGGAGCGAGGTTTGCTAGCAATCCAGGGAAACAGCATTGGGAAGCAGTAAAGTGGATCATGCGATATTTGAGAGGTACCACTGATTTGCCACTTTGTTTTGGGAAAGGGAAATTGATGATCTGAGGATATGTGGATCACGATTTTTGCGGTGTCGATACGCTGTGCGGCACCACCGGGTTACATCTATACTATGGGTTCAACAAATGTGAGCCGGGTTTCACGCCTGCAGAAATTAGTGACACTATCCACGGCCAAGTCGAAAGTATGTGGCCGCGGATCGAGGCCGCAAAGGAGATGATTTGGTTGAAGGGCTTCTTGGAGGAGTTGGGTTTGAAGCAAGAGAACTGCGTTCTTTTCAAGGATGTGCCGTGAGTGCTATACACCTTGCCAAGAATCCAAGTGTTCCATGCCGGGACGAAGCACATTGATTTGAGGTACCATTTCATTCGTTAAACTTTTGGAGGATGGGGATTTGTTGCTAGAGAAGATTTTGGGGATCAAATCCGCAGATATGTTGACCAAGTCCGTTATTCTTGTTGAACCGGGTTGTGTTCAACTTGATTTGGCCTTCACGCTTGAAGAGTTGATGGGCCGAGTCACACCAAGAGGGGTCGATGACTACGCCCACGGGTTGATTGAGATCGTTTGGGTTTTGCGGTTGGTTATTTGCGGATGCTCCAGGTTATCTTCAAGTGGGAGATTGTTGGGAGTGAAGATTAACCAAAGCGGTAAGCGCTTACCAAGGAAATGGGGTAGCGCTACCCATAGCCTAATTTTCGTCCCAGAATGTTTAGGAGCTTCAATGAGCTTTTTCTCAGAAGCTACTACCGGACCTTAAAATTGTCTTTTTTAGGGTTTTGACCGATTTGTATGTGATATAGGTTTTGGATCACTTTTTCGGGAGGCGTGAAAAAGAGAGAGAGGCGAGAAAAAACCAATCTCGGAGAGATTGTGAGAAGACTTTATACTCTTTGATTGATTTCATAGTGGGTGACCTGTGTGGCTCCCGTGGTTTTTCCTCACGTTGAGGTTTTCCACGTATATCTTGTGTCTTGCTTTCTTTCCAGTTTTTATTACGCACTTGTTTGCTTGCTTTTTTCTGTGATTCATTGTTCCCAAGATCCGTAAGGGCGTTTGTGTTGTAGGATTGAACAGGTGTTCGTCGTTAATCCTTAACATCTTGTATATATATATATATTATATTATATATATATATAGATTGCATCTCTATTATCTTGTGTGTGTATATATATATATATATAGATTGCATCTCTGTTATCTTGTGTATATATATGTATATATATATAGATTGTATATATATACAAGATGACAGACTACTTTCCCATGGTAGAGATGACAAGATGACAGACTACAAGATAATATATATATATATATAGATTGTATCTCTATTATCTTGTATTCTCTCTCTTTCTGATCCTATCATTTATATGCATGTTGTTTCAGTGGGAGCGAGAGACAGTATAAAACTGTCAAATATAAATACATAAATATGTTATCATATGTGCAACCATTTGGGTTAGCTAAGTGACGAAATTTGTTATTTTCCTTAAGGAGGTTACAATTTTAAGGCGGCGTAGTGGATTCAATATTTTAAACCTCGCCCACTCTATTGTTAAAAATACTTTAGGTTTTTGTCTCTTTTTCTTATCTTTTTTTCAATATATGGGAACTGTTGGGTAAAATTCTTCTAGTATTTTTCCCATTTTTTTAAAGAGTATAATACTTCAAGATTCATCATTGATTAGTACTTCAGGTACTTTTCTTTTATTTTTATAATTAGTAACCCATACATATTAGTATTTAGAATAAAAAGATACAGAGCAGTGCGTATAAAATCAACAATTTGTATAAATGGAGTATAAGTCATTACCTCTCAATTGGCTAGGGTTTCGTGTTGATAACGTGTTATAAAACTAAATAACGAGAGTTGAAACGTAAATGGGATGTTGAACACGAAATATATAGAAAGAGTCTTCTGGACTACACGAATTCTCTTTCTCCCTTTCTTTCTCTTTTGATTTTCACTTATCTTTTTCATTCCGAATGCATACAGTTATATAGGGAAATGAGGGAAATGGTCATCAATGGAAGTGACCCCATAACATTAAAATTGTTTCCCAACTATCACCTATACTGCTATTTACTATGTGATCAATCCACTAATCATTCATAACTTTCTTATTATTATTATTATTATTATTATTATTATTATTATTATTATTATTATTATTATATCTAGGAGCCCCCCGTTATTTTTTTTAAAAAAAACTACTGGCTTATATAGAGAAGCATATATATCCATTCTTTTTGTCTTATTTTTTTAGTCTTTTGTTCGTCTGAATTTTTATTAATTTCGGGATATATTTTTGAACTAATCATCTGTCTCGATGCAAAGAGTCTAGAAGTGAAAAAATTACAACCAAAAGCAAAAAAAAAGTTCACTAAATACGAAAAAATCAAAACTACTGTCTTTTTGTCTAACATGTCGTCTTATATGAACTTTTTTCAACTTCGGTCCATATTTTTATATTTTGTAATTCCTCTCGTCGATACAAATGATCTCAAGAATTGCGGTGAAAAGCTAAACAAAAATTTACAAAAAGAGAAAAAGGTCATTTAGAAATATATAGTAATACTAAATGAATGTTACAACACGATGAAAAAGGTCATTTAGTGGTTTGCTCTCACTTAAAGTCTCATTCGAATCCACTTGCCAGAAATTCTTAGGGCCACTGAGAGTCATACTCAGTCAATCGTTACCTCCAAAGTCTAGGAATTAGTCGAAGTACTCATAAATTGACTCAGATATCCAAATATATAAAAAAAAAAATTGATGAAAAACAAATGAGTGAACCAGATTCATTGTGGGCGTGGTTACAATACGTCATACTTGAATTTGAAGCCGCATTGATTTTTTCATAGCATATATTTTCCTCATTTCTATACATCTATCTTTTCACACATCTCAAGGAAAAGATATTACCGAGAAACACTTTGTTCACTTCACATTTCTAAAAATATTTTCAAAAAGATTCTTTCCCATCTTTCATCTTTTTTAATCATTAATTATATTTCTCTCTCCACTCATACCTTTTTATCCAATCATGATTCTCATTTCTCTCTCTCTCTCTCTCTTTCTCCAATTATTACACCTCTCTTTAATTATTACTTTTTCCAAAAATTCATCCAAACACTATCTCAAAATATTCTTCTCTAAACTCTCAACCAAACACAGCGATAACATCAAGCTTCGAGAAAAGGTAGGGAACAGGAAAAACAGTCTCAGAAAACAGACAGGAAAAGCAGCTATCAGCTGTGATTCACCCGTGTATTTCCCGAAGATCATTTTAACAAGCAGAAAACCTATGGGTACTGACCCATAGGTACTTAAAATGCACAAAGCATGTTCAGAGATCCACTTTTGGGTCTCACACGAGTGATTCGAACAGTTCATTATTCTTAGAACATTTTTTGAGGAGCCCGACAAAAATTTAGCTCAATCAGATGGTTAAAAAGCGTTGAACCAAAGTCCCACCGTTTCAATAAAAAGATGTTTGATTGAAACGGGAAGACTTTTGGTTCAACCACTTTTAACCGTCCGATCGAGCTAAATTTTTGTGGAGTCCCTTGGAGAAATGTTTTAAAAATAATGAATGATTTGAAGCACTTGTGTGAGACCCAAAAGTGGGTTTCCGAGCATACTCTGTGCGGTTTCTGTGCAAATGGATTTGTACATGTAGCAAAATCCTTTTAACAAGTTCACACTTACAAACTTTGGATTTTCATGGAGGAAAAATCTAAAATCAACCCAATGGGTTGATTATAAGGCCTAAAAAGCGTACGCGAATATGTGAAAAGTGTATAGAAATGTATAAAAGTGTATGAGAAATTAAAAAAAGTACGTTGAAGTATTTTATTTTATTTTTTGTTGTCTAATTGTCAGCCTAGTGGATTGATAATAGAAAAACCCGAAGCTATTTAACAGATGAGATTCGTCCGGTACAATATTCAACCAGCTGTGTACCGGACAAATCTCATCCGTTAAATGACTTTTTATGTTCATTTTCATGTTTTGTTTTCATGTATCAAACTCTTTCTCGTTCCTTGTTAACCATCGACAAATACAGTAATTTGGGTATGGAAATATAATAAATAGTTGAGATACAAGGATCATTTCCTGCATACTATGCCGCTGCCACCACCAATGCCACTGGTGCAATTAGGGACGGTAATGATGTCCACCCCACCCATACCGCCCCTAACGAAAAGGATATTTTTTCCAATTTTTTGAGTAATAGGTAGGGTTAGGGGGAGAAAAATGAAAACCCGACCAGATTAGGGTAGGTTAGGTGTAGTAATACCCACCTGATATAATTGTATATGTATAAAATGATATTTTAACCCTTATATTTTCATTTAATATCGAAAGTACCACAGTATATATGAAGAAAATCTTTCGTTTTATATTAAGAGAAACTTCGGATTATATTTTTTCTATTTTTTATTTTATTTTGTTGGCAATAGCTTGTGATGGTTGGAGTAGGTATGTGCTTGTGAATGATGGTTGCCCATGATCAAATATGTAAGACAATTGATAGAGAAAACCAAAAAAGTGGGGTGGACGGGTAGGATAAGGTAGGGTAAACCTGATCCCCTGACAAGGTAGGGTATGGGGCTAGATTTCCATTACCCAGACCCAGTCGGGGTAGGGGTGAGGCAGAGAAAGTTTGCCACATTTAGAGTGGGAGCAGGGGTAGAACAAAACCCGCTCATACCCGCTCCATTGCCATCCCTAGGTGCAATCCAGAGTGGCATATTCCATTCCAATTGACCTCTCTCCATCCACATCCACAATTTTTTCCTCATTGGAAAAACACACAAAACCTACGATCCGCAAAGAGGTCCAAACTAGTCGTGTATTGTTTTTTCTTCGCTCACTGGGACCACACTAGCAAAAATCTCCACAACTTTAGGCAAAAGTCTAGAGGTACAAACGAGTTGAGCCAAGCGAAGCTTTATAGTGTTCAAGCTCAGCTCGTTAATTTAACGAGCTGAAAAATTGAGCTCGATCTTGGCTCGGTCATAAACGAGCCAAGCCAAGTTAATTTACTCAACGAATCTCCTTAAACGAGCTGAGTCTATGCAATCGAGCTGAGCCGAGCTTTAGCAAGCTCGTTAACTAAACGAGCCTGAAAATCAAGCTTGAGCTCGGCTTGTTTACTTATCAAACCAAGCTGAGCATTGTCTTTCCTTAATGAGCCGAGTCATAAGCTACTCGCGAGCTGCTAGGTTTGTTTGCAGCCCTAGGCACAACCACACTAACATTTTTTTTGCTTGAAGTCCTTTCGAGTTCAAAGAGTATGGACCTTCTGGTAATTTTAGAGTCTCCCTAGTCCCTAATGTAACAAAATTGCAAGTGATGAATCTCATTGTCCCATTTTTGTACATTTTTGGCTTCAAGGGAGAAATTGTGGGGTCCAAACGTGAGGCCTAGAGGCGAAATGCTCGTTCCTCTTGCCATGAAAGTAGAAAACGACACCGTCTCTACACTTCATGATTATATATGATCAAAGAAGTGGAAAATTAACAAACCTATTTGAGATTTGTAGTGTTTGGCCAAGTAAGGTTTTTGACATCATGCTTTGTTTTTGTTTTTTTGGGGTCATGCGATATATATCAGAAATGCAATATGCAAGGAAAGAGATTTGCAGGGAATCACACAGGGAAAGTCCTATGGGGCTCAGTATGGATCTTGAAGAACTAATCCGAGCCGCTCACAAATTTTTGAAACACATTTCAAGTGGGCTCCTAAAAACCAGCTCAATTCGATATGTTTAGATGCTCAATCCAAACTTTTCTTTTTTTCTTTTTTTATCCGAGCCATTCAAAAATGAAAATTTGGATTAAGCATCTACACACATTGGATGGAGCTGGTTTCTCGCAAGCCCACTCAAAATGTGTTTTTAAAATTTTTGAGCGGCTCAAATCAACTGTTTGCGATCCATACTGGGCCCCGTAGGACTTTCCTTACATGATTCCTTGCAAATCTTCCTTGTTCATATCATTTTTTGATATGTATTAGCGAGGGTTTGCGGGGAAGTTAGTTGGTGGTTAATCAACCAAAGGGGGTTTGATGTCTCTCCATAGACTCAAACCCTAAACCTCCCTCTGGACAGGCAATGGTACAACCAGATGGGTTATAAGCCACATTTCAAATCATGCATTGGTTTATGGAGTTGAAAGACCAAACTATATTAAGAGAGGACTTATTTTGCACTTTTTTTTTCTTCTTTTTTGAATCCATGGTTTAATTATTAAGAGAAGACTTATTTTGCAATTCTTTTTATATTTATTTTTTGAAGCCCTCCATGGTTTAATTGGTGTATAGCTAATTTTTAACAAATTATGCGAGCAGAAGTAGAGAAAATATTTAGGTGCACTAAAGTATTGAAAACAAGTATTCCCCCCAGATGCATTGTCTAGCTTGCCAAATGCCAAATGCCAAAAAAAAGTTCTTTAAAAACGTAGCATAAATCAGACATTATTTTTGGCAAGAAAAAGTAATAATTTTCCTAATGAAATAAGGGCACCGTATATTTTAGTGTACGATGCACCTTTTTTTTTAAAAAAAAAATAGATTGTTACGTCATTTTTTAATTGACACATAATCAATTGTCAAAAGGTTAGCAATGAATAATTTTTGTCCAAGCAGGCTGAGTTTCCCCAAATTTTGGTCAATGTATATTACTCTATTTGAATTTTTGTTAAATTCGCAACAATGTTATACTCAAAAAAATTAAAAACAGGTATCTCTAGGCTCAGTTTGGGGAACCATTTTGGATTTCATTGCCATTATCTGTTTGGTCCCTTCTTTTTCTAGGTTCTTATGACCAAGTTTTTATAGATGAATTATTTCTGTTGACAAATAAAAGTTAGAAGGCACTATAAATTTACCGGACATTTTTGTTAATTCTGTGATTTTTTAATTGACACATAATCAAAGAAGATGTAAAACAAAATATCGAAAGCAATGATTTAATATATTCCATCTCATATAATGTTGCGGGTATAGTTATGGGACTTGCTCCATCAATATCGATCCTAATTATTTATTTAGTAGATTCTGATGGGTAATTATCCATATAAATAATTCAACTTAATGAAACAAATATTTTCGTTCATTCTTGAATGACACTTATAGAATCCGTATATATTGGAAAAAGATTGGCAATGAATATTTTTTTCTCCAAGTAGGACGAGTTTCGCCAAAATTTTGGTCATTGTATATTATTCTATTTGAATTTTTGTTAAATTCGCTTCAAAGTTTTCAGATTACCCCAATTTGTCTTGACGAACTGAATTTAAAAACTATAAAAAGAATTGGCTAAAAGTTGGAAAAGATTTACTCAAAAGACAAAAAAAATTAAAACAGGTGTCTCGAGGCTGAGTTTGGGGACACATTTTGGATGTCATTGTCATCATCTGTTTGGTCCCTTTTTTCTAAGTTTTTGTGACAATTTTTATTTATTTTTTAGATGAATGACTACTATTGACAAATAAAAGATATAAGAGCATCGTCATCAGGGTCAATAAAAATTGGACCAAATTTAACCTCAAAAATACCTTTTATAAATTAACAAGTCACTTTTTAAAAAACTCACAAAATCAGTTTCTCTATTCAAGAAGTCAGGAGAGAGAATTGTTTTAACCTGTGAATAGTGTCTCAAAGGATTTATCGAGTTACTGTAGCAAAGTTATAACTTTTGCAAATTTACAAAAAATTTGTTGAGTCTAATTTTGGAGGGTTTTTTCCCCTTTCACTCAACAATTTAGCCATCAAGGGGATTTGTCTCCCGTGATGAGATGCTCTAAGGTAGTATAAATTTATAGGTCATTTTTGTTAGAAAAAAATCAATAATATCAATACTTAGCCCCCTTGGCCCTTATTTTTTCGCACTTTTTTGACCTAGTATTTTTTTCTTTTAATTTCTGTTAGATTTGGTTAATTTTTAGAATTAAGCTTTTAATTGCCTCGACTAGAGAATTTGGAAGAAGATAAAATTAAAGACTAAAATATTGACGAAAACATTCACTAAAACAAAAAGTTTGCTAACGATGAAAAAAAAAATCTTTTTGTCTTTGACATAGAATGAAATTTTAAAATTTGCAAGAACTAGCTAAAATCCCAAAATATTTGATATTTTTAAAGAGAATGACGAATAACTATTGCAATCGAACACATCACACAAAAAATATTTGACATTTTTAAAGAAAAGGACGAGTAATTTTGCAATCGAATACATAGATAAAAAAATAAGTGAAATGCCACTAATTTTCAAAAAAATTAATTTTGTACAAAAAATTTCAAAAAAATCAACTTCAACCTCCGGCCGATTACTTCCGGCGATCCGAAATGTATTTATGGCTAATTTTTTTAATCTATTGCTGGTCGATTAAAAATTGGAAGAACTACAATACGACGGGAGAGTGACACTGCCACAGTCGTGTTGAGTTCACCAACCTCCATCCAGACTCCAGTCCTGATAACCCGATTACTCCATTTTCCTCTTTCCGACCACCGTCAATCACCGCAAATGAAGGCCGTGGTGATAACCACTCCCGGCGGCCCCGAAGTCCTTCAATTACAAGAAGTCGAAGACCCAGAATACGGAGACGACGACGTTCTGATTAGAGTCGCAGCCACCGCACTCAACAGGGCCGACACTATCCAGCGCAAAGGCTCGTACCCCCCGCCTAAGGGCGCGAGTCCATTTCTGGGTCTGGAATGTTCTGGAACCATCGAGGCCGTTGGGAGGAACGTCTCCCGGTGGAAAATCGGTGACCAGGTCTGTGAATCAACTCTTATTTTGATGTGGGTTTTCCACCTTCTTATACTTGGGATTGGATTTGATACATTCTTTCATGCCGAGTGCCGATAAACGAACCGAACAGTTAGATTGTTCAACTTTGTTTTGAAAACTTAACGAGTTCAAGCTTGGTTTGTTAATGAGATGAACCTATCTCAAAAGAGCTTTAATCCAGCCAATTGTTGGAGCTTGGTTCGAAGGCTTAAGGAGCTTGAAGAAATGATGTTCGAACTTGGTTTGTTATTTTATTAAACTGATCTCAAACAAGATTTTAAGGAGCAAACATGAGCCCAAAATCGAGCGCTTTGCTTTGTTTATCAGCCCTATTTATGCTGTGTGTTTGGTAGTTTGAGATAAATAAGAGAAATGGAAAAGGAAATTGGGGTTTTGAATCGAAGAATTAGTGGTAGTGAGGAAAGTGGGATTTTATTAGTGATTGGTTTTGTTGCTATTTTTTTGGCTGCTTAGAAAAGATATGGAAAAGAGAAGAATATATGACATGTTGAATTGGCCTTTCTTGTTAGCAGTATTCTGATGTTTCAAATATTAGCACCTTGCATTAGGAATAGCGTGGTGTCTGACACGCATACCAAGTGGTTTTTTCAATGAAGAAGTGCTTAAAGTGTCTTGCTCAAGTCTTGGGCTCAAGTCTCCAGATCCTCTCAATGAGGCAAAATTTACTCTTTCATGCCCTTAGCATGACATGTTGAATTTTACCTTTCTTTTTAGCATTATTCTGATATTTCAAATATTTGCACCTTGCATTATGAATAGCATGGCGTCTAACACGCACACCAAGTGGTTTTTTCAATGAAGAAGTACTTGAAGTTTCTTGCTCAATTCATGAGTTCAAGTCTCCAGATCCTCTCAGTGAGGCTAAGTGTACTCTTTCATGCCCGTAGCATGCAGTGGAACATCAACTCTGACTCAAATGTAGGTGCGATGGGATCCCATGCAGATGCCTATATGGTGCTGAGGGCCATACATTTTCTCGGATATATGGAGAAACTTATCTGCAAATCCAGTTATGTTTAAAAAATAAAAATAAAAACAGTCTAACAAGATCAATGAGCGAAGCAGCTGCCTTGGGTGGGATGCTGCAGTTGTAATTGCAATGGATGAAGATATGATGCTTCACTTTAGTACCAAATAAGAACCTGTACATGAGCGTGCGGTATTCTCTTCTGTACCAAATACAGTATCCCTTCCAGTGCTGAATTACTTTATGAATTTCAGGGTCATTTCTTTGAAACTCGGAAGAGCTTTAATATGGTTCACTTACTGGAAGAAACTGATTAACTTTTCTTCATTATTTTGTAGTGTTGGAATTATTGCACATATTGCACGCTTAATGTGCATATCTAATTCCTTTTATCTTTGCTGCTTTTCTCCTCTTTTTGGTGGTGGTTTGGGTGGTTGAAAGGGTTGCTCTATTGTTTGGCGTTGAACGAGAGTTTTATCATGTCTTATCAAAGTTATTAAAAAAATATTGTGTATGACTGAAATCTAGGGGGAAATGATTTTGGTTCGTCGCAGCTTCTAACTAACCCAATAAGTGTCTATTAATTTCCAAATAATTCACCATTTTTGCTGAGCTTGAGTTGAAGCAATTGAACAGTTAATGTACACAATGAAACATCTGTATCTAAGTATCTTCCTTTGCATTATATGAGTAAACTTGGAAATAGTGTTTTGCATCTCATTTTGTGCTTTGTGATGGAAGAAAAGTTCATAAGTTTTCTTGGTAATGAGGAGAGTGGTTTCACAGGTATGCGCTCTTCTTAGTGGAGGAGGGTATGCTGAGAAGGTGGCTGTACCAGCTGGACAAGTTCTTCCTGTTCCAGCTGGTGTTTCTCTAAAAGATGCTGCCAGTTTCCCTGAAGTTGCGTGTACTGTTTGGTCAACCGTTTTTATGATGAGTAAGCTATCTGGTGGAGAAACATTCCTGGTAATTTATCGTCCTTTTCTGTTTTTTTTTGGGCAGCACAATTTTTCTCCACTTTGCTTTCTGCCATAGAAAACACTGAATAAAGTCATGCAATTCTACCATACTTGAGTTGATTGATGCTGAGGAACACACTGTGGATATGTATGGTCCAATATTATGGTATATGCAAGGTCTGCTAAAAAAATTTGATTTCTTATCAGACATGTAACAATATTCGATTAAGATTAGAATTGCTTAATTTTGTTGTGGAGTTTGCAAAATGAAAGTCTTACACTCCTACTCAGTTTTTCTGGTTTTCATGTTTTGAGCCTTTTAGAGTTGGAATTATGCACCTTTGATTTTACGTAGGCACTACGAAAACAGTGAAACCATAAGTAGATTATTGACATTGTTTGAATGTGGTATGTTGGTCTGAAAAAATAATTCAGTTTAATTGTGGTTCTCTTCTGTGTTTACATATGCTTTATGCTTAATTCATTGCGATCTTGTCAATCTTTATGCTGAAATCTAACTTGGAGCGGTTGACAAAGATACTCATGAACTATGACAGATACAAGGGGGTTCTAGTGGAATTGGTACATTTGCAATCCAAATAGCGAAATACGTAGGAGCCAAAGTGTTTGTCACAGCAGGTTTAGTATGCACATTTTTATCCCATAATACATATGAAGCTGAGCATTATTGGAGGTTCCAGTAATCTTAGACAATGTTATTTCATCAGGAAGCGAGGAAAAATTAGCTGCTTGCAAGGATCTTGGAGCTGATGTTTGCATCAACTACAAGACTGCAGATTTTGTTGCACGTGTGAAGGAAGAAACGCAAGGGAAAGGTATATTCTTTCTAGAATCATAACTTCAACCTAATATTTTGATTTTACAATGGGGAATATTTTAGTATAAAGTTAGTGTCTAATTTCTTTTTAGGTTCCAAAGGAGCATGATTGTTACCCATTGTAACAATGATTTCTGACTAAAAAGAAATCATATATATTAAACACATGTCTCCTCGTATTTAACTTTTTCTTAGGACTAGAAAGTTTAATATTGACTTACTAGAATTCAAAGAAATTGAGTCTTTCGGATGATGGTTAATATTCTCCCCAAAAATCAAGGATTGACACGATGTGGATCACCAACATTCTACCAACTTAAATAAATAAGAGGACATAATACTCTAGCAATTTGCAGATTGGAACCCACTTTCCGTTCCAGTTTACTTTTGTATTCCAAAGGGTTACCTAATTATGTCCTCTTATTTATTTACTCCTTCTTTAGGACTAGAAAGTTTAATATCAACTTACTAGAATTCAAAGAAATTGAATCTATTGGGTGATGGTTAAGAAAAAAAAATATTCATAGCACTCCTAAAAATGTTTTTTTAATGGAGATTTTCAAAATAGACGATGTTCCCTTTAGAAAAAAATTGGTGCTGTAGTCTTAAAAGGCCTACCCCTATAGTACCACGATTCAGGGGTTTGAGTGTACCGCAACCCCGTTGTCGATCCTTGTAGACTTGTACCACATTCCAGGTGACCTAGATTAGACATCACCCTTTTCGCATCCTTTAATGTGGTTAAAATATCCGAACTTTAATTTTTGGCTAGTTTGGAAAACTTAATCTTAAAATGTCTGACATCAGGTGTTGATGTTATACTGGATAACGTTGGAGGACCCTACTTTCAACAAAACATTGACAGCCTAAATTTTGATGGGAGGCTTTTTATTATCGGCTTTATGGGCGGAACTGTAGCAGAAGTGAATCTTCAAGGTTTGCTTGCAAGACGCCTCACAGTGCAAGGTATATATTGTAGCCGTTGTCTATATTTTTTTTACTACAAATTTCTTTTATAGGAACACTTCATTTTGCTAGATAGTTTTTATATTGGCATTTTGGTATAGAAAATAATCATTTCCTACCAAAAAGAAAAACTAAAAAAGGTGAATAAATTCCATTTGATTGAAGATCTCGAGTGGATGGTCCCATCTAGTCCAACCACCAGGTTATGGCATGAGGGAACTCCTTTTTTAACTATGGTTGGACAGTTTATTTGACTAATCCATGCAATGATGTTGAATTATTGCCTTAATTGAAAATGGAATTTTAGCCCCTTTATGGTTTACCTATATGCAGATTACCTTCCTCTCATTTAGAAATCAGCACATAAACCCTTGTGATTTATAGACTAAGAGTGCACCTGATTCCGTGCGTGAGCATGGACTTTTGCCTGTAGTGAATGCTTTGTTTCATATGGTAACCTACTAGTTTTACAAAGATTGCAATTCCATACTATGCAGCGTCTGGGTTGCGCTACAGGAGTACAGAAAACAAAGCTTTGATCGTGAGCGAAGTGGAGAAGAACGTTTGGCCGGCAATAGTGTCAGGGAAAGTGAAACCAGTGGTGTACAAGTATCTTCCATTGTCTGAAGCAGCAGAAGCTCACCGGATTATTGAGACCAGCAAGCATATTGGGAAAATACTCCTCGTGGCGTGATATTCTGTATGATCTCTTGCAGCAACTGATTGAATAAAGTGATTCTGTGATTTCTCAGGAGCATATGCTGTGATAAGACAGATTGTGTTAGTTGCTTGAAAGGACATTCTTGTGTTATGTTGATCTCCCTTTGCAATATTGTACTTGTGAACTAAAGGCACGTCACTCTCCTTTTTCTTCGAAATGAGAGTATATCAATGTTCTATCCATCGTTGATGAACGAATACTCATGGCAAATGAACAGTGCTTTTCGTGAGACACTCAAGGCTCTGCTGTTTATATGAACTCGGCTCAGTGTGTTAGTAAATGAGTCGAGTTCAATCATGGGTTTTAAACTTGTTGAGTAAACAAGCCGAGCTAGAGGCTATCTCCTTTGGTAAACAAACTAAACTCAAACACCTTAGTAGTAAACCAGTCCAGCTCGATTTTTTGGGCTTAACTTAACTTGAGTTGGAGCGAAGCTTGAGCTGTACTAGTTCAAACCTCGGCTCGTTTTGCAGACCTCTAATTTTATGAACAAAGCACGCATCTTGCGATGTTGTACTCAGTTCAAAACGTTCATGCAGCTTTGGGCACAATTTCCTTTTGCTTTTTAAATGGAATCTGATTAGTATCTCTTGTATGGTCTACCTTAATCCGTTTTTCATGTTTATGCTAGAAATTACGCGTTGCAGGGCATAAAAATGCAACAGGAGAGAAACTTCTTCACAGAGGGTGCAAACAGTGAATCAGACCCGTTCATTTTGAAATTTAACAAAATGAAGAGCAGTTTTTACGGTGGAAATGTTTGTTTTAACTTCTACAAATGTCGAGTTTCACCTGTTTGCTAAATTATACGACTTTGGTGCGATTATAGTCCGAGACCATCATTTGAATCTATTATTTTCTTGTAATCCAACAGTTCTAGTAATCAGAACAAACAATACTCTTCACTCTTCAGGCAAAAATAAATAAATAAATTCAGAACAAAGAACGGTCAATAATGAGACATTCCGAGCAGATCAATGAAATGGGTTCTTGCCATATTTGAGAGATTCAACGGCTTCCCACTGATCTTTTACTCTGCCCTTTATATCACTGAAAACTAGAGAAAACAGAGAAAAAAAAAATCAAGAAAGAAAATCTCTGACATGAGATCTTCAATGAGAATCACTGAATCCAAAACGGGTTCTTTACTTGCAATAAAAGCCATTCATTTGATGCACAAAACGCAGAAGATAATAGACAAATCAATTCAAATCGCACATTGACAGAAGAAGCTATACATCCCTGTAAGTGAACTCCAAAATGGAATCAATTGTAAGTACGAACCAGAAACTTTTGAGCTTCTGGCTAGCCAATTTGATTCAGTTGTACCACAATCTACAAGTTTATAGAAGCATCTCAGTAAATGGCTCAAATCCACCAATCTCAATTTCCATGCATCCTAGCATCAAACCCTTGAGAGGAAATTTGTGTACTGCAAAGGGCTTGAATTGCTAAGCTTTTCAACTCTCCAGGACACGGGTCCCCCAGCTGAGATGTCGAGACAGGAATCGAACATCCTTGTTTCCCAATGCATGCCTGCAGTTCAAACCACACTTGTTAGTATAAATACTTTGCTAAGAAAGAGTGATGGAAAAGAATTGAGGTAACCAGCAGAAAAGGACACCAAGCATCAGCTCAGCTTAACCCACAAAACCATTTTTCAAAGAAAGAAATAAGTGCAGCACGTAGAAGGCTAAGTGTTTATATGAGTCCGTGGGAGCAGCAGACAAGTGATTGGATATATAAAAAAGGACACAATGACACATGTATTTATGGAACTGGTTCCATACAAATCTGAGGATCATTTGTAATCTTTGCAAAGGAATGACGACATGGCATGTTGACGCACAAAATGTCATTCATACTGGGTTCTATTTGAAGTTTCTGCTTTCTGATTTGATATTCCGAGAAAAGCATAAAAAGGGGGTGTGGTGAATCGTTTCTGAAAACTGCTTTCAGGAAAACCACAAAGCTCTCATCATTGACTATTAGAGCCAACCATGGGCATGCAGATTTGTGTACTTTATGGTCAAAAGCATTGCTTAATTTATGTGCCCCCATAAAGATTGTCATTTGTTAACGAGTTCCATACAAACATTTCTTAAAGTGTTCAAATTTTAGAAGCAGGATCCTACTATGGGCACCTTGCTCCTTCCTCCCGGTCCCATCGACACAGAATGTCACTCCCATTTGGGAAGGATCCCAAGTAACAAAAGGAGGACTATCAAGCAAGAGAAAATCCAAGATTATATAAACAAATTTACTACAGTCTCGTAAGTGACAATAATATTGGTTGATATTTTACAAAGAAAACAATATGCAACTTAGAGCTTGAGTCATATTCTAAGATATAAAGTACAACTAAGCAAAATAACTACATGTAAATTATAATTACTTCAACATACAAAAGTATTAAAACGCTCTCATAGGCGCTCCTAATTCCAGGCTCTTCTATATGCCCTCGCACCTCCGCACCTATTAATTTGACCCTAGACAATTACCCTCTTTATATCTCCATGACAAGTAAACGCTGGGCCTCAGCTCCAACCAGCATATTTCACATTAGGTTAAGAAAAAGAGCCCTGATTGAGCAAGTTGGTATTAGACCAAAGATGAAGGGAGATTTTTTTACCTGCTGAACAATCGATAATGCATTGGAATGACAATTTCCGGGCCTGAACTCACCACAATGTCCCATAGGAGTTCCAAAGCTAGCAAATCTAATTTAAGTAATTTCCCATCCTTTTTCACGAGGCGGTCCGAACTTCCGGAGTTAAGTGATTTAAATTCGACATTGGTTTCCAAGAATGCGCTGCGGAGGATCCACCTCGACACATATGCACAAATCTCTTGCCCGCCTCGTGTGGTGAGAGAGATTTTTGAAGAGTCACCTCCAAGTTCTTCATGTAGAACCAAGTATGTTCTCACCGGATGTACCCAAATGCGTGGGATATGATACACGGACATGATTTACATCCTCGTACATGACAAGTTGCACTAGAAAATGCTCCACGCTTTACGTTCAATGATAAGATGCTTTTTATTTACTTCGTGGTACGAAGTGGGCAGATGTTGAAACAAACAAGGTGAAAACATGATGCACGCGTTGTGTATCTATGTTTCCTCTTATTTATGCATGGTGTCGAAACGTCTCACCCTAAGATAGATTAACAACAAAGTAAATATAGTTGAAAAAATAATTATGACACATGCGGAATACAAAATCTATTGTATATATAAGAAAAGAAATTTTGAAGATACGAAATTTCATGTCTTTAATGGAAATTTGCAGCATACGCTTCACAAAAATGAATATTTTCCCTTCCAAATTTGCAAAAAATATAACAGAAACCAGAATGATGAAACCTATAATTGAGACAATCTAAAATTCTCTTCTTGTGTGTGCATTGTTACAACGAGATAATTCGTTTATAAAACCAAAAACCAAACATCATGGACGAAGGGAATAACCTAGAGAATCCAGCAAAGGGGAAATAGGCAGAACACGGACTCAACAACAGCCAAACAGACTAAAACCTCACCCAAGGAATGAATGTGTACACATTTGTTCCCTCAAACAGCTCAAATTCCAAAATAGGATGTAAATAACCTGAACAAATATACAAAATTTGGGAGCAAAGCTTATTTCCACTTACAATATTTGAGCAGGTTGACCACAGTACTTCAAATGTAGTAATCATTTTGTGCTAGCTTATTGCAAATATAATCCTAAACAATGTCAGGAATCTAAAAGACAAAATTATTACCCGTAGATCAATCATCATACTCAACATATCCAGTGTGTTGCTTCCATAATTAAGAGTGATTTTCTCACTGAACACAAAGCTTGCATCATCATGATTACCACAACTAAATCCTACAAGAATTACAAAACAGAATGAGTCAATCAATGGATGCCTGCACAAGTATGTAAGGCAAGGGAGACATTTAGGATCCAGGACAAATGGGCATCATGATGTCTTTAGTTTCAGGATCATTGCAAAGATATTACAGAAGGGCACATTTTGGATTCTATAACTCATATCTCTGTCACTTTGAGCATCTTTTTTTCCTCTCAGTTGTGAATAATCTCTTACTTTCTTCTGGTTTCTCTTATAAGCAACCCCTAGCTTTTTTTATCAGCTAGACGAAACTAAAGCTTGTTGTGGTACGAATCCATAATCAACCTTTTGTGCAAGTTGAATACAGAAGTTTGTTTTCTACGGACTCATTGCAAGCATTAAGTACGAGTATGACAAATAAAGAAAGAAGAAACTAAAGCAGTTTAGATTTTCTACAAATTATGGCAAACCAACACTCTCATAATTCCATGCCTCTGAAGCAAGTTATGCAAATGTAAAGTCAGCTACAAGATTAGTTAATGTGGGGCCAATGTGAGTGTGACAATTGCACTTGGGGGTTCATTTATAACACAATAGAAACACTAGGGGTGTAGGTGTAATTAGTTGGGAAGTATATATGTTTTATATGGCTAATTTTTTTTTTTTGTAAAATATACACCTCTCTTCCTCCCAAAAATCAGCCCTCGCCCTTTCTCTTCCCTCCTCCATTTTCTTGCTAAAACCCACCAACATACACCTCTTCTTCAAACGTCTTTCAAGATCCATGCATAAAATCACCTCCATTGCGCGTATTGGAGCTTGAACCGTGTTTGTTTTGCCTCAAGAAGCTTGGTTTCGGTTTTAGCTCGTTTTTGGAAGCTAGGGTTTAGGATTTTGTGGGTTTCAAGCTCCAATCTTGAGGTAGGAGAACAAATTCTACTCCCTTTAGTTGTATCTATGTGATATGTTGTATATATCTTGCCCTTGTCCATTAAATTGCTCAAAAACCATGATTTCTCTCCTAAGTGGGTTTTGTTCCATTGATTTTGTGATCCATGATTGGGATTGTTGTTGATGCAATTGTTGGTTGTTTTACCCTCCCTTGATGTCGATTAGTTGTTTGGCATTTCCAATTTTTGGCTTAAAACATCATATATGCACTTGGGTTGAAGTTTTATGCTTTGGGAAAAATTTCCAGAAAATCTGGGTTTCCCCAACCTGTCATACAAAAACTTCCAACCGGTTGGGCGCTTTTGAAATTTTCTTTAAAATTTGTCTCTACCCAACCAGTTGGGCTTTTCTAAAAAAAATTGTTCGTCTCTGTCTTGGCCCAACTAGTTGGGCATAAACCTCCGACTGGTTGGAAAATGCTAAAATGTTGTGTTTTATTCTCCTTTCCTTCCATGATCAATGGACGTCTTGTTCTTCCCTTCGATACTTCTTTTCATCATTCGTGTAGTCATGCGAGGTTGTGGGTGAGACTCGTGGAGGGGGTTAACGAATTTAAATAGGGACTCTTAGTTGTTTATACGTGTGAAATGAACATGGACTTGGCGTGTGATACTAGGGTCACTAATCGACATATGTTATCAGAAGTATAAATTAAAGGACTCTGAAGAGGACAATAAAATTTACTATTAAATGAGTTGTGATAAATTAAAGGAAATAGACCAGAATTTGATAAGTGAACGAATATGGGTACTTGCGAGATACGTGAGGGAAACTTGTTGAGTACACACGAGACACGAGAGTGTTTGTAGGATCCGATAAGGCACTTGCTAAATAGTTAGTTGACACGTGGGTACTTATGGAATACGGGGACACGCTAGTTGTATGTTGTGTGACACGTGAGAAGTAATTGACCATCGGGATGGTGTCAAGTATATCAAGTATACAAACACACGCACACATACATAAATGAGATGTGATAGGTTGATTATTGATGTGCAGAATGGGCACGTGGGTAAACCGTTGACGTGGTGTGCTATTGTGGTACTTATGTGAACTTGTAGTATGCCTTGGTACGTATGGGACACGTTGAGACGTATGTGAGTATTAGTGAGACTCGTTGGTGCTTGTGGAATATGTTGATAAGTGTGTAGGCAAGGCGGGGTACGTGGACTCGTGAAAATATTTATATTAGCTTATGATGAGTGAGTATATATATGTATATGTAAGTACATGTGAAATGTTTGGGGACGCGATGAATGGTTTGTTATAACTAGTAGTTGTATGTAAGGTTTGTTGTGTGGCTAGAAGGATATCCATTGGTTAATTATTTGAAATTTGGATTGTGGAAGTGTCCTCGGGTGATATGAGAAGTACTTTTACTTCAAATGGTAAGTGCAGAAACCTACTTGTAAATGTTGGTTTGCTTTATTCTCTTATTCGATACATGTTATTTATGCATATATATTTTTTTGTTAGAGTCTGAAACCCAAAGGGGACACCTACTGGGCGAAGTTAATGGTCAACCTTTTATTGTTTCAGGTTTCGCTGGAAGTGCAAGATGGAGTGCATGGTGTGCATGGCATCGTCAAATCATGGCACGAAGGATCATTTGAAACATTCCAGCCCTTTTTCTTTGTAAAAGAATGTCATCTTTAATGTACAATCCGATGGGGCATTGGGTGCTGAGATTAAGGTTATTACTAAAATGTAAGGAAATGTTGTAAGGTGATTTTGCATTACTTTATAAGTTCTTTTATTAGAAATTTCTTAAGAAAATGTTCATTTATTCATGTTAAAAATCGAGGGCGTGACTGATGTTGTTATAGCTAATTACTCTTTCTAATATAATGCTGATAAGGAGTTTTAATAGTGGGCTAGTGGCTCCCACCTACGACCTATCCTTTAGGCTTGTATTCCCAACATACATTATTGTCCTTATGACTTATATCCTTGGAGAAGGAGAAGTCAGTAGCAGAACAACGTGAAGAATAAAAACAAGTTCCAGATCCAACGGGAGACTTCCCTGAAGAAGAAGTCGAAGGGCTGCCGGAATGTGCCAAAAGGCTCAGAAAACTCACTTCTAGCTTTGATATTCTCCTTCTCTGTGTTTTTCTTGCATTTTCTTTTATTTTTTGGCTGACCAATATCCATGGCTGGTACTCACCGAAAAGGCCAGAATTCGCCGAAACGCTCCTGTACGGTCGAAACCTGTTGGAATGTTAGGAAAATATTTGGTGGACTATAGATCTGAAAATGTCCGGCCGATTTGAGGTGATGTTGACATGGATGGAGTTCACAAGGATGTGGGGGAGCCGATCGGCGGCGTCACTAAGGATCTAGGCGGGGTCAGAGGCTTCGATTTGGAGAAAGGCGGCGCGCGGTGGTGTTGATTTGTGAGGCAACGACAGAGAGAGAGAAGGGGGTCGCCAAAGATGGAGGAAACTAGGAGTGTGTCGTGAAAAAAGAAGGGAGGGGTATTCTTGTATTTGGTACGTGTGAGTGGACTAGATGTGTTAGGAAAATATTAGGTGGACTAGAAGTGTTAGGAAATAGTATAGTGGACCCTATAGCAACTCTCTCTATAAATTTAGAGGTCATTTTTGTTTAGAAAAAATCAATAATATCAATACTTAGCCCCCTTTGCCCTTATTTTTTTCGCACTTTTTTGACCTAGTATTTTTTTTCTTTTAATTTCTGTTAGATTTGGTTAATTTTTAGAATTAAGCTTTTAATTGCCTTGACCAGAGAATTTGGAAGAAGATAAAATTAAAGACTAAAACATTGACAAAAACGTTCACTAAAACAAAAAGTTTGCTGACGATGGAAAAAAAAAATCTTTTTCACTGTGTTTGGTTGAGAATTTTGAGAAATATTTTTGAGATAGTATTTGGATGAATTTTTGGAAAAAATAATAATTAAAGAGAGGTGTAATAATTGGAGAGAGATAAAAAAAGAAGTGAAAATAATGATTGAAAATAGGGGTATGAGTGGAGTGAGAAATGTGATTAATGATTGGAGAGATGAGAAATAGGAAAAAATCTTTTTGAAATTTTTTTGAGAAATGTGAAGTGAACAAAGTGTTTGTCTCTGACATAGAATGAAATTTTAAAATTTGGAAGAACTAGCCAAAGATCGGAAATATTTGACATTTTTTAAGATAATGACGAATAACTATTGCAATCGAATACAAACACAAAAAACATGACATTTTTTTTTAAAAAAGGACAAGTAATTTTGCAATCGATTGTAAAAACAAAAAAAAAAAGTAAAATACCACTAATTTTAAAAAATTCTAAGTTTGTACAAAAAATTTCAAAACAATCAACTTCAACCTCGAGCCGACAACTGCCGGCGACCCGAAATGTATTTATGGCTATTTTTTTAAATCTATTACTGGTCAATTAAAAATTGGAAGAACTACGATACGACGGACGGGAGGGTGGGAGAGTGACACTGCCCCAGTCGTGTAACTCGTGTTGAGTTCTCCAACCTCCCTCCAGGCTCCAGTCCTGATTACCTCGCCTGATTTCTCCATTTTCCTTTTTCCGACCACCGTCAATCACCGCAAATGAAGGCCGTGGTGATAACCACCCCCGAAGTCCTTCAATTACAAGAGGTCGAAGACCCAGAATACGGAGACGACGACGTTCTGATTAGAGTCGCAGCCACCGCACTCAACGGGGCCGACACTAGCCAGCGCAAAGGCTCGTACCCCCCGCCTAAGGGCGCGAGTCCATTGCTGGGTGTAGAATGTTCTGGAACCATCGAGGCCGTTGGGAGGAACGTCTCCCGGTGGAAAATCGGTGACCAGGTCTGTGAATCAACTCTTATTTTGATTTGGGTTTTCTACCTTCTTATACTTGGGATTGGATTTGATACGTTCTTTCATGCCGAGGGCCGATAAACGAACTGTAGTGGCCGGATTTGCAAGGGTCAGCAGAGGTCCTCCCTACAGCCACCGGTAGCCTAAAGGGGTCACTGTCTCATAACCAGCAGAACCGAATGCAGTTTGATCCACCTCGATGGTGCCGAGCGGATGGCACCCTCGGCGGGGAGCACGTGCAAGCGGTTCGAGACGAATATAGATTTGAACGATCTTTGCCGAGTGAGAAGTGCCCAGGGAGTGGTGTTCCCCGCTTGGCTCTCGGAATACCCTCGGGACCTCCGCCGATCGGCGTGCCGAGCGTCCTGGGGCTAGGCCACCCGTGTGCCGAGTCGGTCAACTGCGGATACGTGGGGGCTCGGAGTCCACTTGGTTCGTGGGAAGCGTACCAGGCACGCACGTCCCCCAATGGAGCATTAAATGCGGCAGTCACCTACTCTGTCACCGCCGCCTGCAGCAGGACGTGGGTGATGGGGAATGTCTCGAAGGTGATTGGACTACTCGAGCCCACGTGCCATGACGTCATCCCAGTCATGGCGTCTGTGGCATGGACAGAGGTCACCTCACCTGTCAATCCGAGCGCGAATGACAGGCGCGTGGGACGCACGCTCTCTCTGCCTATAAATACCCACTCACAACTACCACTAAATTGATGATCATCTCTCTCCTCTTTTACTACCCTCATAACTTCACTTCTTTCTCTAGATTTCTAGCACATTTCCTCCCTCCGGTGACTGACTTTATCATCGGAGTGCCTTCTCGGACCACCACCGTCCAGGCTAGGCACTAACGAGGTTACCTACTTGTGCAGGTCCCCCTCTCCGGTGGATAGCAAGAAGCCCAGGCGTGCATCATACTTTCTACCGTAGCCCATCCAACTCCCAGAAGGTTCAGAGAGTTCACTCCGGCAGAGACACCCCCACACGAACCGAACAGTTAGATTGTTCAAGTTTGGTTTGAAAACTTAACGAGTTCAAGCTTGGTTTGTTAATGAGATGAACCTATCTCAAAAGAGCTTTAATCCAGCCAATTGTTCGAGCTTGATTCGAAGGCTTAAGGAGCTTGAAGAAATGATGTTTGAACTTGGTTTGTTATTTTATTAAACTGATCTCAAACAAGATTTTAAGGAGCAAACATGAGCCCAAAATTGAGCGCTTTGCTTTGTTTATCAGCCCTATTTATGCTGTGTGTTTGGTAGTTTGAGATAAATAAGAGAAATGGAAAAGGAAATTGGGGTTTTGAATTGAAGAATTAGTGGTAGTGAGGAAAGTGGGATTTTATTTGTGATTGGTTTTTGTTGCTATTTTTTGGCTGCTTAGAAAAGATATGGAAAAGAGAAGAATATATGTTGAATTGGCCTTTCTTGTTAGCAGTATTCTGATGTTTCAAATATTAGCACCTTGCATTAGGAATAGCGTGGTGTCTGACACGCATACCAAGTGGTTTTTTCAATGAAGAAGTGCTTAAAGTGTCTTGCTCAAGTCTTGGGTTCAAGCCTCCAGATCCTCTCAATGAGGCAAAATTTACTCTTTCATGCCCTTAGCATGACATGTTGAATTTTACCTTTCTTTTTAGCATTATTCTGATATTTCAAATATTTGCACCTTGCATTATGAATAGCATGGCGTCTAACACGCACACAAAGTGGTTTTTTCAATGAAGAAGTACTTGAAGTTTCTTGCTCAATTCATGAGTTCAAGTCTCCAGATCCTCTCAGTGAGGCTAAGTGTACTCTTTCATGCCCGTAGCATGCAGTGGAACATCAACTCTGACTCAAATGTAGGTGCGATGGGATCCCATGCAGATGCCTATATGGTGCTGAGGGCTATACATTTTCTCGGATATATGGAGAAACTTATCTGCATATCCAGTTATGTTTAAAAAATAAAAATAAAAACAGTCTAACAAGATCAATGAGCGAAGCAGCTGCCTTGGGTGGGATGCTGCAGTTGTAATTGCAATGGATAAAGATATGATGCTTCACTTTAGTACCAAATAAGAACCTGTACATGAGCGTGCGGTATTCTCTTCTGTACCAAATACAGTATCCCTTCCAGTGCTGAATTACTTTATGAATTTCAGGGTCATTTCTTTGAAACTCGGTAGAGCTTTAATATGGTTCACTTACTGGAAGAAACTGATTAACTTTTCTTCATTATTTTATAGTGTTGGAATTATTGCACATATTGTACGCTTAATGTGCATATCTAATTCCTTTTATCTTTGCTGCTTTTCTCCTCTTTTTGGTGGTGGTTTGGGTGGTTGAAAGGGTTGCTCTATTGTTTGGCGTCGAACGAGAGTTTTATCGGCTGTGTTCGGTTGAGTAGTTTTGTTTTGTTTTGTTTTGTTTTGATGTTGTAAGCAGGTGTAATAAGTGGAAAGAGATAGAGAGAAAAAGTGAAAAAAGTGATGATGTAATCAAAACTGAAATAGTGGCAAACTGGGGGAAAACCCCCAAATGAACAGGGCCATCATGTCTTATCAAAGTTATTAAAAAAATATTGTGTATGACTGAAATCTAGGGGGAAATGATTTTGATTCGTCGCAGCTTCTAACTAACCCAATAAGTGTCTATTAACTTCCAAATAATTCACCATTTTTGCTGAGCAGTTGAAGCAATTGAACAGTTAATGTACACAATGAAACATCTGTATCTAAGTATCTTCCTTTGCATTATATGAGTAAACTTGGAAATAGTGTTTTGCATCTCATTTTGTGCTTTGTGATGGAAGAAAAGTTCATATGTTTTCTTGGTAATGAGGAGAGTGGTTTCACAGGTATGCGCTCTTCTTAGTGGAGGAGGGTATGCTGAGAAGGTGGCTGTACCAGCTGGACAAGTTCTTCCTGTTCCAGCTGGTGTTTCTCTAAAAGATGCTGCCAGTTTCCCTGAAGTTGCGTGTACTGTTTGGTCAACCGTTTTTATGATGAGTAAGCTATCTGGTGGAGAAACATTCCTGGTAATTTATCGTCCTTTTCTGTTTTTTTTTGGGCAGCACAATTTTTCTCTACTTTGCTTTCTGCCATAGAAAACACTGAATAAAGTCATGCAATTCTACCATACTTGAGTTGATTGATGCTGAGGAACACACTGTGGATATGTATGGTCCAATATTATGGTATATGCAAGGTCTGCTAAAAAAATTTGATTTCTTATCACACATGTAACAATATTCGATTAAGATTAGAATTGCTTAATTTTGTTGTGGAGTTTGCAAAATGAAAGTCTTGCACTCTTACTCAGTTTTTCTGGTTTTCATGTTTTGAGCCTTTTAGAGTTGGAGTTATGCACCTTTGATTTTACGTAGGCACTACGAAAATAGTGAAACCATAAGTAGATTATTGACATTGTTTGAATGTGGTATGTTGGTCTGAAAAAATAATTCAGTTTAATTGTGGTTCTCTTCTGTGTTTACATATGCTTTATGCTTAATTCATTACGATCTTGTCAATCTTTATGCTGAAATCTAACTTGGAGCGGTTGACAAAGATACTCATGAACTATGACAGATACAAGGGGGTTCTAGTGGAATTGGTACATTTGCAATCCAAATAGCGAAATACGTAGGAGCCAAAGTGTTTGTCACAGCAGGTTTAGTATGCACATTTTTATCCCATAATACATATGAAGCTGAGCATTATTGGAGGTTCCAGTAATCTTAGACAATGTTATTTCATCAGGAAGCGAGGAAAAATTAGCTGCTTGCAAGGATCTTGGAGCTGATGTTTGCATCAACTACAAGACTGAAGATTTTGTTGCACGTGTGAAGGAAGAAACGCAAGGGAAAGGTATATTCTTTCTAGAATCATAACTTCAACCTAATATTTTGATTTTACAATGGGGAACATTTTAGTGTAAAGTTAGTGTCTAATTTCTTTTTAGGTTCCAAAAAGAGCATGATTGTTACCCATTGTAACAATGATTTCTAACTAAAAAGAAATCATATGTATTAAACACATGTCTCCTCGTATTTAACTTTTTCTTAGGACTCGAAAGTTTAATATCGACCTACTAGAATTCAAAGAAATTGAATCTTTCGGATGATGGTTAATATTCTCCCCAAAAATCAAGGATTGACACGATGTGGATCACCAACATTCTACCAACTTAAATAAATAAGAGGACATAATACTCTAGCAATTTGCAGATTGGAACCCACTTTCCGTTCCAGTTTACTTTTGTATTCCAAAGGGTTACCTAATTATGTCCTCTTATTTATTTACTCCTTCTTTAGGACTAGAAAGTTTAATATCAACTTACTAGAATTCAAAGAAATTGAATCTATTGGGTGATGGTTAAGAAAAAAATATTCATAGCACTCCTAAAAATGTTTTTTAAATGGAGATTTTCAAAATAGACAATGTTCCCTTCAGAAAAAAATTGGTGCTGTAGTCTTAAAAGGCCTACCCCTATAGTACCACGATTCAGGGGTTTGAGTGTACCGCAACCCCGTTGTCGATCCTTGTAGACTTGTACCACATTCCAGGTGACCTAGATTAGACATCACCCTTTTCGCATCCTTTAATGTGGTTAAAATATCCGAACTTTAATTTTTGGCTAGTTTGGAAAACTTAATCTTAAAATGTCTGACATCAGGTGTTGATGTTATACTGGATAACGTTGGAGGACCCTACTTTCAACGAAACATTGACAGCCTAAATTTTGATGGGAGGCTTTTTATTATCGGCTTTATGGGCGGAACTGTAGCAGAAGTGAATCTTCAAGGTTTGCTTGCAAGACGCCTCACAGTGCAAGGTATATATTGTAGCCGTTGTCTATATTTTTTTTACTACAAATTTCTTTTATAGGAACACTTCATTTTGCTAGATAGTTTTTATATTGGCATTTTGGTATAGAAAATAACCATGTCCTGCCAAAAAAAAAAAAAAACTAAAAAAGGGGAATAAATTCCATTTGATTGAAGATCTCAAGTGGATGGTCCCATCTAGTCCAACCACCGGGTTATGGCACGAGGGAACTCCTTTTTTTAACTATGGTTGGACAGTTTATTTGACTAATCCATGCAATGATGTTGAATTATTGCCTTAATTGAAAATGGAATTTTAGCCCCTTTATGGTTTACCTATATGCAGATTACCTTCCTCTCATTTAGAAATCAGCACATAAACCCTTGTGATTTATAGACTAAGAGTGCACCTGATTCCGTGCGTGAGCATGGACTTTTGCCTGTAGTGAATGCTTTGTTTCATATGGTAACCTACTAGTTTTACAAAGATTGCAATTCCATACTATGCAGCGTCTGGGTTGCGCTACAGGAGTACAGAAAACAAAGCTTTGATCGTGAGCGAAGTGGAGAAGAACGTTTGGCCAGCAATAGTGGCAGGGAAAGTGAAACCAGTGGTGTACAAGTATCTTCCATTGTCTGAAGCAGCAGAAGCTCACCGGATTATTGAGACCAGCAAGCATATTGGGAAAATACTCCTCGTGGCGTGATATTCTGTATGATCTCTTGCAGCAACTGATTGAATAAAGTGATTCTGTGATTTCTCAGGAGCATATGCTGTGATAAGACAGATTGTGTTAGTTGCTTGAAAGGACATTCTTGTGTTATGTTGATCTCCCTTTGCAATATTATACTTGTGAACTAAAGGCACGTCACTCTCCTTTTTCTTCGAAATGAGAGTATATCAATGTTCTATCCATCGTTGATGAACGAATACTCATGGCAAATGAACAGTGCTTGTTTTGAGACACTCAAGGCTCTGCTGTTTATATGAACTCGGCTCAGTGTGTTAGTAAATGAGTCGAGTTCAATCATGGGTTTTAAACTTGTTGAGTAAACAAGCTGAGCTCAAACACCTTAGTAGTAAACCAGTCCAGCTCGATTATTTGGGCTTGACTTGAGTTGGAGCAAAGCTTGAGCTGTACTAGTTCAAACCTCGCTCGGTTTTGCAGACTTCTAATTTTATGAACGGAGCACGCATCTTGCCATGTTGTACTCAGTTCAAAACGTTAATGCAGCTAGCATTTCCCGGTTCTTGAAAGCTACCTTAACGAGGTTTTGATACCTTGTACAATATTGTGTATCATTACTCAAGCGATTACATATCATACAATGCAGTTGGTTCTTTTGTTTGAATCGCCCCATATAAAGAGTGTGCTTTCTCTATGTTTTGAATGTCTTTTTATTGCTGATCTTCATATGCAATGTTTGTACTCGACAATAAAACGCATTCTGATTAGCATCTCTTGTATGGTTTACCTTAATCTGTTTTTCATGTTTATGCTAGAAATTACGAGTTGCAGGGCATAAAAATGCAACAGGAGAGAAACTTCTTCACAGAGGGTGCAAACAGTGAATCAGACCTGTTCATTTTGAAATTTAACAAAATGAAGAGCAGTTTTAACGGTGGAAATGTTTGTTTGAACTTCTACAAGTGTCGAGTTTCACCTGTTTGCTAAATCATACGACTTTGGTGCGATTATAGTCTGAGACCATCATTTGAATCTATTATTTTCTTGTAATCCAACAGTTCGAGTAATCAGAACAAACAATACTCTTCAGGCAAAAATAAATAAATAAATTCAAAACAAAGAACGGTCAATGTTGAGACATTCCAGAGGGGATCAATGAAATGGGTTCTTGCCATATTTGAGAGATTCAACGGCTTCCCACTGATCTTTTACTCTGCCCTTTATATCACTGAAAACTAGAGAAAACAGAGAGAAAAAAAAACAACAAAATCAAGAAAGAACATCTCTGACATGAGATCTTCAATGAGAATCACTGAATCCAAAACGGGTTCTTTACTTGCAATAAAAGCCATTCATTTGATGCACAAAACGCAGAAGATAATAGACAAATCAATTCAAATCGCACATTGACAGAAGAAGCTATACATCACTGTAAGTGAACTTCAAAATGGAATCAATTGTAAGTACGAACCAGAAACTTTTGAGCTTCTGGCTAGCCAATTTGATTCAGTTGTACCACAATCTACAAGTTTATAGAAGCATCTCAGTAAATGGCTCGAATCCACCAATCTCAATTTTCATGCATCCTAGCTTCAAACCCTTGAGAGGAAATTTGTGTACTGCAAAGGGCTTGAATTGCTAAGCTTTTCAACTCTCCAGGACACGGGTCCCCCAGCTGAGATGTCGAGACAGGAATCGAACATCCTTGTTTCCCAATGCATGCCTGCAGTTCAAACCACACTTGTTAGTATAAATACTTTGCTAAGAAATAGTGATGGAAAAGAATTGAGGTAACTAGCAGAAAAGGACACCAAGCATCAGCTCAGCTTAACCCACAAAACCGTTTTTCAAAGAAAGAAATAAGTGCAGCACGTAGAAGGCTAAGTGTTTATATGAGTCCGTGGGAGCAGCAGACAAGTGATTGGATATATAAAAAAGGACACAATGACACATGTATTTATGGAACTGGTTCCATACAAATGCAGGGATCATTTGTAATGCTGCAAAGGAATGACGACATGGCATGTTGACGCACAAAATGTCATTCATACTGGGTTCTATTTGAAGTTTCTGCTTTCTGATTTGATATTCCGAGAAAAGCATAAAAAGGGGGTGTGGTGAATCGTTTCTGAAAACTGCTTTCAGGAAAACCACAAAGCTCTCATCATTGACTATTAGAGCCAACCATGGGCATGCAGATTTGTGTACTTTATGGTCAAGAGCATTGCTTAATTTATGTGCCCCCAAAAGATTGTCATTTGTTAACGAGTTCCATACAAACATTTCTTGAAGTGTTCAAATTTTAGAAGCAGGATCCTACTATGGGCACCTTGCTCCTTCCTCCCGGTCCCATCGACACAGAATGTCACTCCCATTTGGGAAGGATCCCAAGTAACAAAAGGACTATCAAGCAAGAGAAAATCCAAGATTATATAAACAAATTTACTACAGTCTCGTAAGTGACCATAATATTGGTTGATATTTTACAAAGAAAACAATATGCAACTTAGAGCTTGAGTCATATTCTAAGATATAAAGTACAACTAAGCAAAATAACTACATGTAAATTATAATTACTTCAACATACAAAAGTATTAAAACGCTCTCATAGGCGCTCCTAATTCCAGGCTCTTCTATATGCCCTCGCACCTCCGCACCTATTAATTTGACCCTAGACAATTACCCTCTTTATATCTCCATGACAAGTAAACGCTGAGCCTCAGCTCCAACCAGCATATTTCACATTAGGTTAAGAAAAAGAGCCCTGATTGAGCAAGCTGGTATTAGACCAAAGATGAAGGGAGATTTTTTTACCTGCTGAACAATTGATAATGCATTGGAATGACAATTTCCGGGCCTGAACTCACCACAATGTCCCATAGGAGTTCCAAAGCTAGCAAAACGAATTGAAGTAATTTCCCATCCTTTTTCACAGGCAAGTCGAACTTCTGGAGTTCGTGATTTGAATTCTGACATTGGTTTCCAAGAATCTGCTGGCGGAGGATCAACCTCTGACACATAAGCACAAATCTCTTGCCTGGCTCGTGTGGAGAGAGAGATTTTTGAAGGGTCACCTCCAAGTTCTTCATGTAGAACCAGTATGTTCTCACCTGGATGTACCCAAATGCGTGGGATATGATACCTGGACATGATTTACATCCTCGTACATGACAAGTTGCACTAGAAAATGCTCCACAGTTTACGTTCAATGATAAGATGCTTTTTATTTACTTCGTGTACTAGAAGTGGCAGATGTTGGAAACAAACAAGGTGAAAACATGATGCACGTTGTGTATCTATGTTTCCTCTTATTTATGCATGGTGTCAGGAAACGTCTCACCCTAAGATAGATTAACAACAGTAAATATAGTTGAAAAAATAATTATGACCTGTCTGGAATACAAAATCTATTGTATATATAAGAAAAGAAATTTTGAAGATACGAAATTTCATGTCTTTAATGGAAATTTGCAGCATACGCTTCACAAAAATGAATATTTTCCCTTCCAAATTTGCAAAAAATATAACAGAAACCAGAATAATGAAGCCTATAATTGAGACAATCTAAAATTCTCTTTTTGTGTGTGCATTGTTACAACGAGATAATTCGTTTATAAAACCAAAAACCAAACATCATGGACGAAGGGAATAACCTAGAGAATCCAGCAAAGGGGAAATAGGCAGAACACGGACTCAACAACAGCCAAACAGACTAAAACCTCACCCAAGGAATGAATGTGTACACATTTGTTCCCTCAAACAGCTCAAATTCCAAAATAGGATGTAAATAACCTGAACAAATATACAAAATTTGGGAGCAAAGCTTATTTCCACTTACAATATTTGAGCAGGTTTACCACAGTACTTCAGACATTTAGAAGCATTATAGGATCCCCTGTAGTCACACTTCTCAGAGCAACCAGTTGATGGTGAAAGATAAGCGGGCCAATATCGTCCAATACTCTGCCCATTGACCCATGCTTGACCCTTTCCCATGCTAGAAAGATTCACTGCCAAAGGACCCTTCCCTTCAGGGACAAGGAATGTGGCCTAAAAGTAAGAGATAGAACACCAAACTGAGCACTTTAAGAGGCTGAGGCAACTACATAATTATTTTTATTTTTTCATCTTTCTTCAATTGTTACCATTTTTCCTTTTGGATAGTCAACTGGTATTATTGATCAAGTACGATTTAATCAGAATGTGAAACAAATGAAGTTGGAGAATCCAGATTAACATAGCTTTGTCAAGGTTTGACCATGTCACCGTGACATATTTGTTACCATAAAGAGTTGCAGTTTGAGTAAGTACTAATTTATGGCCCTGGTTGTCTGAATGCAACTAATGGTGAAGGCATATATATTCCATAGGATGGCTAAACCTATTCAATACCAGGTCTTCCAAGATAATGAATATCCCATGTTTTGTCACCAAAAGAGATATGTTGTCTCATGTCTGATGCACATACCTTGTACCATATCAAACTTTGATTAATTGGAATGGCACTCCCCTGAGTCCATAGCGAACTATTTGCAAGACTTACATGATCAAGTTCAAGGTATTCTCCTTCAAGTCCCACCTAAAAAGAAGTGAAAAGGTCACCAAGCACAAAATATGTCATGTTAAAATAATGAAAATAATCAAAAAAGAGATCTTCCCGCAGGGAGTACAATACAACAGACAATTTACGGTCAAGGCAAGAAGAACCCCATGAACTTTCTCATAACAAGGCAGGAGGAACATCATCTATCCTGCTACCCTTTTTCTCTCTTTTTTCCTTTCTAATCTATCCCACCGCCCCCTTTTTTTTCCACTTTTTTTTTTTTTTTTTTTTTTTGGAGTTAGGCCCCACCTGGTAGGTACTTTTTGGTTTTTCCTACCCAATATTTACAAATTTAATTGACAGAATGCAGGCTTAGTAAGTCACTATCCTACCCAATATATTGCTGAACCTTCTGCCAAAGCTTAAAAGATCATGTCCCTACCCATTCACTTAGCTAAAATTTTGCGATCAAAGACATGGTTGGCCGTCCATTTTACACAATGACTACTTGTTGTTTCTTTAATGTTCAAAATTCTAGTACCTGTTCACACTACCAAATTGTTTTAGTTAAATTTAATTCACAAATTCTGGCTGTACTCTCAACCCTCAACCACTGCACGAGCATGCTTCAACTTTTTTCTAGATCAATTGCTGCCAGTTTATCACATATTTTAAGATTAAAGACTGCACAATTATAATAACGAATGATTCATGCCATGAAACCTCAACAAAAACTAGTTTATCATCACATAGTAAATCCTATAATCTTTTCCTGAAGACAAATCAAGGAGAAAGTGCAAACAAGTTAAGTTTGAATTAGTTCCAAGTTCAAAAAGTAATTTCTGGAAAGAAAAATGGTAATCAAGTAAGGCTTGGTTTTCCAAAAACTAAAATGAAAATTTACTAAAATCAAGTGGTTGATTTTAGCAAATGAAGTGGGGAGGAGATTTTAGCTCCAATGAATCTGGAAGTATATATGTCCAGATTCATTGGAGCTAAAATCTTCTCCCCACTTCATTTGCTAAAATCAACCATTTGATTTTAGCAAATTTCCATTTTAGTTTTTGGAAAACCAAGCCTAAGCATGCTAAGTGAAATAATATTACACGATCTTTTTATAGGTCCAGCATTTACAGTTAACTGAGAATCTGCTGTATAAAGTTGACAATGTATCTGACTGCAATTTTAGAAGGTATACTTATAGGATAAACCTGATAAGTCCATTCCATAGAAGAAAGGTTCTCCTTGGCATTCTTCATATCAGTAAGAATGACGGAATGAATTCCTGCTCCTTCTATATCGAACCATGGCCCATAGTTCTGGCTTAGCACAATACAATAATACAAATTTAGCAACATAAGACAGTGGAAAACCTTGATAGAAATCTATGGACACTTCTGCTATGTTTGAGTTTTAACAGTTTAACACGCAGAGCATCAGAGAACAGAAATCTTCCTTGGCAAGAAATTTTCTCAGAAGTAGCAATAACACTACACAGCATCCCAAATTTCCCAATCGGGCGTACAATGAGACGGGAGTAACTAAGAGGCAGACTTCAAATGTAGTAATCATTTTGTGCCAGCTTATTGCAAATATAATCCTAAACAATGTCAGGAATCTAAAAGACAAAATTATTACCTGTAGACCAATCATCATACTCAACATATCCAGTGTGTTGCTTCCATAATTAAGAGTGATTTTCTCACTGAACACAAAGCTTGCATCATCATGATTACCACAACTAAATCCTACAAGAATTACAAAACAGAATGAGTCAATCAATGGATGCCTACACAAGTATTTAAGGCAAGGGAGACATTTAGGATCCAGGACAAATGGGCATCATGATGTCTTTAGTTTCAGGATCATTGCAAAGATATTACAAAAGGACACATTTTGGATTCTATAACTCATCTCTCTGTCACTTTGAGCATCTGTTTTTCCTCTCAGTTGTGAATAATCTCTTACTTTCTTCTGGTTTCTCTTATAAGCAACCCCTAGCTTTTTTTATCAGCTAGACGAAACTGAAGCTTGTTGTGGTACGAATCCATAATCAACCTTCTGTGCAAGTTGAATACAGAAGTTTGTTTTCTACGGACTCATTGCAAGCATTAAGTATGAGTATGACAAATAAAGAAAGAAGAAACTAAAGCAGTTCAGATTTTCTGCAAATTATGGCAAACCAACACTCTCATAATTCCATGCCTCTGAAGCAAGTTATGCAAATGTAAACTCAGCTACAAGATCAAGTCCAGAAACTAGAACCTATTCACATTACATCTTTGTGTAAAACAAAAGACCTCATAACAAAAAACGAACTTAACTTCCAAATAAATTATTAAGAGCAAAGTCCTGGCCATTGCAGGGGAAAAATTCAAAGAAAGCTAAACAATTTGTCTTTGCATCAGGTAAAGTTACCACCTACTAGTCTTTTGTTGACAAAAACTAGAGCTGCATGTCCCAAACTTTCAACAAGCAAAAGAGCTTCTTTTTGCCGACCTTCCGTATTGTTTTCATTCACTTTTATACTGTCAATACGTACAAATATCACCAGTTAAAAATGTCTATAGAAAGTACACTTCCAAGCTTCAAGTAACTCATAAAGCAAAAAATGCCCAAAGTATCAAATACATCAGAAAGCACTTCCAAGCATCAAGTAATTCACAAAGCAAAAATGCCAAATATCAAATACATCAGCTTACCTTATAAAGGGAGAAGTGAGTTAAAGCATATATATTCTTTTAGCACAACATGTAAAATAAGGTACAGTATGGAAAATAGTTTCCACAAAGAGACTACATGTCAACAGAAGCTAAGGAAAGTGTCTGCTCTATCTAGCTTCTTGCCACCAAAAAAAAATGTCACCAAAAAAAAAACATTTTTTTTTCTTTTTAAAACAAAAGCATAGTCAAATCTATTTCACGTGAGACATACTTATATCTGTGTGCTGTATTGGGCACACGAAACTACACGCCAAAAGAAAAATAAACTAAGCTAGCCGCATAACCCTGGAATACAATAGAAGATTCTGAAAAGCCAGATTACTACATGATCGTATTTGAACACTTTATCAACTGTAAATTGGAGGGAGGGCAGTGGCCTGATTTCTTTGATTGACAATGTTAAGTTACCAATTGTCACAAAAGCTTAAGCTGTGAGGAAATGGGCCTGACAAGGTATATCAAGCTACCTAACACCCTGCCTCACCTCTGCAAACAGGCCCAACAAGGTATGCAATTGAGATATAATCAGTCATACGTATTGCGAAACAATGAGAAGGGAAGAAGCATAATGCAAACGGGAGCAAATGCAAACACAGACACTTGATCCAAGACCTTTGACCACTTCTGCTCTGATAAGTTATCAATTGTGTTGTTAGGAAATGAGCATGACAATGTGTATCAAGCTATTTAACAAACACACCACTATGACTTTCTGCGAAAGTACTCTCAACTAATAAGAATTCAGCGAATTATCAGATGAGTTACCTGGTTGTGTACCAAAGAAAATCACTAGTATCTTTTGTTGTATTTATCTGCTCCAGTAACTTTGACGAGGTAAACGCATTGTTACCCCAGACACCCACTTTTTCTTTATACCAACTCCATCTTGTCATTGAAAGTTCACTAACACTTTCAAAAGAAAGTGTGGCATCTTCAAGATTTCTTTGTGCAATAACCTGATTCATTATCACGGAAAAAGGGAAAGCAAGATTAGAGCCTAGCAACTTATCGCTAGAGGCACATATGCCTACAACATGCTATTGTAGCATCGTCCTGAAGAGATACAATTAAGAAAAACCAGAAAAGAACTAATTGATATAGATGATATTAAGCCCATCATCGAAAAGAGCATATGAGATGTGGTTGACATACTCATCCAGGTTAAAGAGCGCATATCAATTATAATGCTATGTTCAATGGAAATTTTTTTTTTTTTTTTGGGTAATCAGGTTCAATGGAAATTTGTGATTATTAAATCAATAAATCTTAGTGCTCAAATAATGTCTTAACACCAAAAAATATAAATGTAAGAAAGACCATCGGGTCAAATAGTCGATAGTCACCCCAACCTTTGAGTTCCCATAAACGTGACTTTTGGAGATTAGGTTCAGTTTTTTCAATTCAAATTGCAAGTTACTTTAACTTGATTTTAAGAATGGATAATCTAGAACAGATTCGATTAATGGCTGATACTGATAGCACATATAACATGTCCTCTCTGGCGTAGACACATGACAACTCAGATAATCATAACTGAATAAATATAATAAAAGTCAGAATATGCTTTCTTTGGTGACAACCACCTTAACCACATAACTTTACGAACCCCAACAACCCGGGCACTAGCCCAGAAGGAAAAATAGGCCATCGTGCTTGTTTCTAATTTATGCTGTCACGCATCCATCTATGGCCAAGTCCATGTAAAGATCTAAGCCCTTGTTTACAAATAATGCCAACTTGTTCGCGTTAATTTATTATAGGCGAACGAGGTGAAACCTTCAAACCCACAAATAAGTCAGAAATATATGTATGCGACCAGTGACTCCTCCATATGTGATGCAAATTTTACTCTTTAGTTACATATGGAAATGCTGTAAAGACAACACTGACAATGGTAAAGACTAAGAGAATATTAACTAGGATCAATTTTTGTTGCAACTGTTAGATAGCTTGATATACATTGTTGGGCCCATTTCCTAAAACCTTAAGCTTTTGGGAGAGTTGGTAACTTGACATGGTATCAGAGCTCTGGTTGCAAGAGGTCTTGGGTTCAAGTCTCTCTGTTGGCATTTGTCTCCCATTTGTATTTTGTTTCTCCCCTTCGTATTCTTCTCTCTCTCTCTCTCTCTGAAAATTTGCATCTCCACGTTCAAGACGGGGTTGCACATGAGAGAGGTGTTAGATAGCTTGATATACATTGTTAGGCCCATTTCCTAACAGTTTAAGCCTTTAGGAGGGTTGGTAACTTAACATCAACAACAACCAGAAGTGGCATCCGATCTACATGGACACTTTGAACCCCGATTTCCACATCATATAGTACTCTCACTCTCTCTGAAAATTTGCATCTCCATGTTTAAGACAGGGGTTGCACATGAGAGAGTTGTTAGATAGCTTAATATACATTGTTAGGCCCCATTTCCTAACAGTTTTAGCTTTTATGAGGGTTGGTAACTTAACATCAACGACGTCCAAAAGTGGCATCCGATCTACATGGACGCTTTGAACCCCGATTTCCACATCATATAGTAATCCGTTTAGTTAAAGGTGAAAAACAACAAAATATTATAACAAGACTTTGTGCTCTAGCATTCGTAGTAAAATCATTCAATTTGAATAGAACGACCGAACAAAGTACCTTCACTGTGTTGAAAATGACATTCCTGCAATCCGGAAGAATGCTCACAGACCAAGCAGGAAGGAAGTATAAATTCCCCTTAAACGTGACGTTTGAATCCAAACTGCTGTCATAGTTAGCAAGAAAGGCTGCACATTCATTGAAAGATTTGTAGTAAACATGTGCCTGGAAACAAAATTAATTGTCAAAATACAAAAGAGTGAGAGTGAACAACCAATTCATCAAAATTTTACAGATCTTGACACAAATATAGAGAGTCTCAAGTCCATACAAATTAAGACCAATTCAGCAGTGAGCAACCCAAACGGGCAGTCACTCAGACTCAACCATGTGGTAATTCAGAAACATGTTTGGGGATGAACCAGGACAGATATGCACATTATGTGCAGGCTTGGCATACATACATCTATCCCCATCTTGAACAGTAAAATTCTCATATTCCCGTAAACATTTCAACAAAAAAAAAAATATACGTTGTGCAAAGATAACCCCGTCACCGTGCTTCTATTATTAAATTCCACCATTGTCTGCTTGCCAAGAATGTATTTGCCTTGACCCAACCGACATTCGGCACAATTACCGATGAACTTTCCCCTATTGCCAAGTAAAGTCTGGTCTTGCCATATCCATGTCCAATGTTCAATGTTTTGAACCCCAGTACAGTGCTCTGGCGAAAGCTATAGCAGAAACTTTATTTCCTATAGAAATCTACTGCACACATTAATAGATGGGTTATAGCTTGCAAAACACAATCAGATCTAATCAATGGTTTTTACCATTGTAGGGGCACCCAATGTCTATGCAATGGATTTCATTGATTACACTCAAATTCTGATATAACAAGCTCTCATTTTGGATTCCATCTATGGAGTACGGAACATTAAGTTACATACCTATCACCATCATAGATCTACAGACCATTGGAAAGAAATATTAAGGTGTCATCCGTGAATACCACGCAATGTCAGGCAAGCTATATACGTTCAATGAAAGACTGTGTACATGTTTAAACTTCTAGCATACCTCGAGATTTGTACCAAGGGGCTGTCGGACTGGATCTGTATTGACTAAATATTCTTCACACTTTTTTATTGACATGTGTAAGTCACGGAGGTGCCCCCACTTTGGCTGTCTAATAAAACCTGAATAAGTGATTTGTTGTGAGGTAAACTGAAATCAGAATGGTAGGTCAGTTCACCAAGCAAATTGTCACATGTCTATGGAATTGCATAGCATCCATTATTATACTACTCCAACAACAATTGAAATATGAGCATTCCGAACAGCTGTGGATAGACAGTTATGCTCTACCTAGCAGTGAACTGTGAACCATTAACATTGGACCGAGTTGCAGCTAGAACTACAATAGTTCATTGGAAAGAGTAATTTGGTACAGAATTGAATATACAATCTGCAAGGAAAACTATGCAAATATTCTCACAAAAACTAGCCAAAATAAATCCATGTAGTAAGTATTGTTCAACAAAAAACCTTGTGGCCTTCTCCTAATTTCTTACTTTTCTGCTTAGAAAAAACCCTTCTTTGTCTGCATCCTGACTCTTTTGGGTAGTGATTTTCACACTATTTCTTTTCAGATCTCCATTCATTTTTCTCTCTTCACTTGTGAATCTACAATATTATCCCTTCGCTTGTTTATTTTTGCACATATGAGTAGGTAATGTTGTAAATTTACATCAATGAATTGAAGGCAAATTAAGGAGAGCTAACTGTAAAAAAGGGAGTGTGAAAATAATTTCCCTTTTACTCTTAGTCTATGAACCCAGAGAAGTTGGTTTACATCAGAAAAGAGCCATTCATATAATAATTGTGATACTCCATGCAACAAACTAGCATAGGAGAAGGCCACAAGGTTTTTGTGAACAATTCCTACTAGATGAATTTACTATAGTTTTGAACCCAGAAAAGTAGGTTCACGTCAGAAAATAGCCACACAAGATATAATTGTAATATTCCATGGAAAAAACTGGCAGGTGGATGTTGTGACCAATGCTATATAAAAAATTACTGTGACCAAGGAGCTTATTTTGATTGAGGATATGGTCTTACTACATAAAAGTTCAGTTTAGGAACTAGGAAGTTTCAGATACGTGCAGCAAAGACTAAACAAATGATGTATAAACAGGGTGAGAGTAGAGAATTAGAATAAAATGTTTAAAAATCACACACAAAAAGCGATAAATAAGAGCAATGTTGGGAGAACTTTGAAAAGCACTACCAGTGAACGAACAAAAGCTTTGTTGAAGATATAAATATTTACGTTACCCCTCTCTCGAACAACTTATACTTTTAGATGAGTTGGTGGTTAACAATCTAATATGGTATCAAAGCAGGCTATAGATCCTGTGCTCGAACCTCAACACCTACCTAATGGTTAAAATATCTACATATCTTTAGCCCACTTATGGGGGAGAGTCAGGCTACACATGAGAAAGCGTGTTGAAGGTATAAATAACAGACCTCTCTCTAACAACTTGTGCTTTTAGATGGATTGGTGGTTAAAGAAACGTATAAACTACCCACAGTTAGAGATATGCTTAATGCCATGAGATCTTTGGTTAACAAAGCAACATAAGCAAAGATTAATAAGTGCTGAATGAAGATGTCAAACTAGATTCCCTGAACAAATTCATTCTTCGAGATTCCAAGAGTTTTTACCACTTCCTTGAAAGCAGCTTGACAGAGGTGAGATATTTTGATTATATACAAGAAAGATCAATCGACAGGAGTGATCATGGTTAAACCAAAGGCAGTACAAGAGGAGAAAGAATGCCAAGAGCACATGGATTGGATGGTGGATGGATGTGGTGATCTTTTATCTAAATAAGGAGATGCACCCACCGATAACTGGAATGAGATGAAGGTTTTATGTTGCTGAACCAAGTCATTGGCATTGAGACTCAGTTGACCGAGTTTTAGGACAAAGGAATGATGGAACTTAGGCTAGGTTTGATTGACATTGAGTTGGAAAGGGAGTTATATTACCAGAAATTAGAAACAAAGTAATCTAATGCCTGAGGTTATTTTATTCAAATATTTGGATTGGCTCAGGAATTTTCTCCATGAAAAAAGTCTTCAATCTTAGTATTACTTCTTTTCAAGTTTTCATGGATTAAACCTGCAATTTAAGACTGCCATGGTGAAAGAGGATGGGGGGTCAGATTAAGAATCACTTTGTTGTTCCAGTCTACCAAACGTAGCGATCATGGAGACTTGGTATATCACATACTCATTCCCAACAAGATTCATGTCATCCAAATTCGGCCTAAGCGACATCCGTGGTCATAAAGGGCCATATTTGAACAAGAAGAAAAAGATTAGCATATATAACATCTATGTTTCCATCTAGCATAATGTTAATGCATTTGACGATATGATAATAGGGGTGAATGGAATTATTGCCAAGTCCGGAAAGATCAAAGAGAGTGTTGACAACACGTCATAAGTTACCATATTCATCTAGTGGGGCATCATAGTCATAGCTTGTTGCAATCAAAGGGCCTCCAGCTGTCCGTCCAAAATTCGTGCCACCAAAATACTGCAAGAAGATACATGAATTAAATTATGGTGACAACATCTGAACACACTATAATTGGAATCGAAAGGGTAAGTTTTGTGAGGCCCACCATGTAATAGTTCTGGAAAGTGCCTCCAGTTTCGAAAAAGCGAGCAACAGCAAAAGCGAGGTCTTCAACAGGTCGGTAAGGAATTGGATACCCAAATGCAAGGAACCTGTACCATAATTTGAAATGTGGAAAACAGTCACATATATGTAACGAATTGAATGCTTAATTGCTCCCATGCCTCATTCACAGGTTAAACCATATAGACAATATTTTACCATCCAGCGTAGTTTTCTGTCCACATCTTTGGCTTGGAGGGGGAATTTGGTGTGAACTGATCACAGTAGAATCCATTACATGTGTTTATCTACATTGACATCACATGACTTTCAACAAAACGATATTTAACATATAAACAAACTTTCCCATGCATATAAATGACAGGAAAATGTGGGTACATAACGTAGTCATACAAGTTAGGATTTTGAAACAAGTCCACATCTCCTCCCTTGTCATTTCAACATTTCTTCAATCTCATATTTGTTTTCCACTTAGTGTCTTCACCATGAGAAAAACTTACATATGCAGCAATTTTCTTTCCTTTCATGAGTAGAAGATACGTTAAAGGGTTCTGAAACTGGTGTACATCCTGTGTGCATGTGAGGTAGACTGTGTTCAGAAGACAGTAGAAAAAAAGGCCAACAAAAGCAATCCATGTGATGCAGCATCTTCCCAAAACCCTACAAAAGAATCGATCTAAGTAGGAAAAAACTAATCCTTCCAAAGAATAGCATATTCAATATCCTAAATTATCCTCTATTTCGTTCCTCTCAAATAGGTCTTGCCGCAATTGCCTACTAAGGAGCAACGACTATAAGGTCTTACATCCAAGTTTGTTTCCTGATACCATGACATCCTTTCCAAGGATATGTTCTGCAAACTGCATGAGCTTACAACTCAACTCCAAAAGACTTGTCCCTACTTTTTGTTGTCAGCTCATTCAATTCTGCTTCACAATTTTGCAGTGCAATTTTCAGTTTGCTCATCGATGGGGAAATGGAGTGGCGCACTCTTTGGCTCAGAGAGCAGTGAGAGGTATATGGACTTGGGAAGCTTGACCTCCATGGTGGTTGTTTCCTACTCTTTGTGGGGTAACCGCAATTTTTTAGTTTCTATTGGAGTTTCCTTGTTTTATGTTTGCCTTCCAGCTGGAAGCTTGTTATCATCAATAAAAGTGATACAATTTTGTCACCAAAAAAAAGTCTGGGACTGGAATTTGGATCTATGGGTGGATTTGAGGGGAAAGAAAAGAAAAGGGAAAAGAGTCAAAGATCCAAACTCAGCCTAAGAGTCCTCACTCCATGTAAGCCACAGGATACATATGTCTTTCTAACTGTCTTAATTCTCAAGCCACAATTTTCGACCTTTTCACCATAACCACATTGAAGTACAAGAACAGTGAAATGCAAACTGTGGTCCTGAACCATATCTCATTTCCAGTGTCCCACAACTACAAGTTCACTTTTCTGCTTTGCCGAACTCTTGTGAACCTTTAAGACATCTAAGTGCTTCAAGATGCAGTTGCCAACAGATACATGAAATACATAGATAGAAGTGTATCCAGTACAACATGAAGTACTTGTTTACATCTATCTTGTATGGGGGGAAAGAACTCCATTTCTTTAGCACATACTTACTATGGGATCGGGTGCATCTTCTTGCACGCACATCACCCAAGGAACAGAAGTGTTAAGACTCACAGCCGTTTCTGCAGCCCATTTTACGTACAACCTCCCTCCAATTCCGTAGGACCCCTCAACATTGCCATACTCATTCTCAACCTGCTACAGAACCAGATGCAATGTCAACGTTAACAACCAAATGATATTCAGATAAATCTTCATCCATCAACTTAACTAATGACACGGATTTGTGATGGGTATCATATTGAACAGACTCTGAAAAAGCCCAATTATAAAGATGACCAAACAATCATGCGAGGGCCGCAAAAATTTCTGAGATTATAATACCAAAAGGAAAAAGAAAATGCCATTTTCACATGGCTTTTTCTCAGGCACTTAATCTATGATGACGATTCAAACCAAACTCTTGTTTTATTGGATGAGTTCTTGCACAATAGAATTTTTACAAGACAGCTACGAGGCAAGCTTAGAAATATTGAAAGGCGTGTACAAGAAATCAGACAAGCAAAAGCAAAAAAGAGTATTCATGTGAAGTTAGATGCAGTGCAGTACCATAAGAGACAAGTTGTCCAAGGTGGAGTAGCCAGAATGACATAAGACAACCAAAATCGGAGTGGAAGTGTGATGTAATTTAAGATGCATGAGGAGGAGTCAGTGAGGCTATGAAAAATCATGTGATTGCCTTGGACTTAAACAAAGGACTGTTAGAGAGATTTTCTATCGCATCTGGATCAGCTTAGCCACTCCATGTGAAAACATGTGTTAGAGTAGCTTATTAATATTGCTCTATAGTGGTTGTGTTCGCTCTTCGGTGCCTGATTTTGTTGTTCTTCAGTTGTTAGTTTAGACCGGTTGGTAATTTGTTCCTAGTTGTTGCTGTGTTGGTGTTTCGTTGGTTGATTTGAATAGTTCTTTGCGGGCAATTGGCTTTCGGTGCTGAATAGTTACTTGTAGTTGTGGTTGGTTTCTTTTGCTGGAGGTAGTGGTTGGTCGTTCAGTATCTAGGTTTAGAAAGTTGGTTGGTTTAGTAGCTCATTGATTTGTTGGTTGTTTGGTTCGTGCTATTCGAGTTGTTGCTTTGGTTTGTTTATGATGGAGAATGCTTCCGTTGTCTCTGGTGTTTTTGGTGGTCGTAATTTTGGTGGCTGTGGTTCTAAGTTCCGTGATCGTGGTGGTTCTAGTTATGGTCGCATGTCAGGGGGAGGTAGTTCTGGTCGTGGTAACTCTAGTCGTGGTGGTTTTGATTATGGTACTCGACAGTGTGCCCATTGTGGGGGTACAAATCATACATTGGGGTATTGTTATGATCTTCATGGTTTTCCTCAGGCTCATCAAGTTACTATTTCTGAGGATGCTGGACAGTTTACTCATCCTTCTGCCGACAGTAGGGTGACTATTTCTGCAGAGGAGTACCAACGTCTCGTGTCACTTCAATCAGGTTCTGCCACTGCTACGCTATCTCAGACAGGTCCTTCTGTTACTTGTGTTGCATCGTCTCTTCCTTCCACTCCTTGGGTTATTGATTCAGGTTCATCAGATCATATGACTGGTAGTTTCCACATTCTTTCTGATCATCAGTCTATCGGTAAACCACCCCATATTACCCTAGTTGATGGTTCTACTACTGCTGTTATTGGTTTGGGTTCTGTTCCACTTACCCCCTCTCTTACTTTGGACTCTGTATTGCATGTTCCTCGTTTTCCATTAAATTTTCTATCAGTTAGTAAACTTACAAAGTCTTTGAATTGTTTTGTTACTTTTTCCCCTCATGGTTGTGTGTTTCAGGATCTCAAGACGGGGAGGAAGATTGGTGGCGGTGTTGAGCGTGGTGTTCACCCTAGCTCTATTGCTCTCCAGTCATCAGTTTCACCATATCAACATCATTTTCGTCTTGGTCATCCATCCCTTCAAAACCTTAAAAGGCTAGTTCCTTCATGTAGTCGTGTTAACACTTTGCCATGTGAAGTTTGTGAGTTTAGTAAACATCATAGAGTACCATTTTATCCCAGGGTTGAACGACGTGTGTCACATCCTTTTCAGTTAGTTCATTCAGACATTTGGGGGCCTATTCATGTGCCCAATGTTTTTGGTTTTCAGTATTATGTTATCTTTGTTGATGATTTCTCTCGTATTACATATTTTTATCTTATGAAAGAGAGATCTGAGTTGAAGACTATTTTTAAATCATTTTACATGGAAATAAAGACTCAGTTTAATGCTTGCATTCGTATGTTTCGGTCTGACAATGCATGCGAATTTTTTCATAGTACTTTATCTCAGTTTTTTGATGACCATGGGATTATTCATCAGTCATCCTGTGCTCGGACTCCACAACAAAATGGGGTTGCCGAACGCAAGATTCGACACTTATCAGAAGTTATGCGTGCCATGTTATTTCAAATGAAAGTTCCTAAGTCTTACTGGAGTGACACAGTTCTTACTGCATGCCATTTGATCAATCGTATGCCTTCTACTGTTCTTAGGGGTCAAATACCCCATACAGTCCTATTTCCCGGTCGGCCTCTCCACTCATTACCCCCTCGGGGTTTTGGGTGTACATGTTATGTTCATGCTCTTGATCCTGACCAGAGTAAAATGGACCCACGGTCCATTAAGTGCATTTTTCTTGGTTACTCTCGCACTCAAAAAGGGTATAAGTGTTACTCTCCCACTCTTCGTCGTCACTTTGTTTGTGCAGATGTTACATTTAATGAGTCATTGCCATTTTATACGGGTCCACAAACCCCCTCAAGTATGGCCGAAGTCCGAAGTCCGCTTTTTCTATAGCGGTCCCATCCGGTTCTTCTCGCGAACCCTTGCGGTGTAACGTTAAATCGCAACAAAGCAATCGAGGCACCACTAGCGCTTGCCCCAACGCCTCCCCCGTCACAAGATCCGGTCGCACATATCCCAACACCACCTCCATCACAAGATCTTGAGGTTTCTTCTTCCTTATCTGACCTTGATCTTCCTATTGCTCTACGTAAAGGTACTCGTACTTGCACTTCTCATCCCATTTCTCACTATGTCGCTTATAATCATCTGTCTCCTTCCCTTCGTGCCTTTACTTCGTCAGTTTCTTCTATATATGTTCCTAAAACTGTACAGGAGGCCCTTTCTTTATCTGAGTGGCGGACAGCAATGGAGATTGAGATGACTGCTCTCCATGAAAATGGCACTTGGGAGTTGGTTCCTCTTCCGCTAGGAAAGTCTACTGTTGGTTGTCGGTGAGTCTTTACGGTCAAATTTAATCCTGATGGCACTGTTGAGTGGTATAAGGCCCGCCTTGTGGCCAAAGGCTATACACAAACATATGGGGTTGATTATGCAGAGAGTTTTTCCCCTGTTGCCAAGATAAACTCTGTCCGGATTCTTATTTCTCTTGCTGCTAATCTTGGTTGGCCGTTGTTTCAATTGGATGTCAAGAATGCCTTCTTACATGGTGATCTGCTTGAAGAGGTATATATGGAGCAACCTCCTGGGTTTGTTGCTCAGGGGGAGTGTGCTCAGGTTTGTCGTCTTCACAAAGCTTTATATGGTCTAAAACAGTCACCTTGAGCTTGGTTTGGTCGGTTCAGTGATCTTTGATACGATTTTGGTATCGCGCCGATCTCATTACGATCATTCTCTTCTTCTCTCTTGATCGAGGCGTGGAAAAATAGTGTTAATTGTGTATGTAGATGACATCATCATTACTGGGGATGATCAGAAAGGCATTGATGAGTTGAAGCAGTTTTTACAAATTAATTTCACACTAAAGACTTGGGTAAGCTCACGGTATTTCTTGGGTATTGAAGTGGCAAGATCCAAGGAGGGAATCGGTTGTCTCAACGAAAAGTATGCATTGGATATTCTTGAGGAAACAGGTTTATTAGGAGCAAAACCTGTGGAGACTTCGATGGATCCTAATGTGAAGCTTTGTGTTGATCAGGGGGAGATATTTCCACATCCGGACCGGTATCGTCGCTTAGTTGGCAAGTTGAATTATCTTACCAATACACATCCTGATATTTCATTCGCTGTCAGTATGGTGAGTCAGTTTATGTCAACTCCTCGGCTTCCACACTGGGAAGCTTGTCTTCGTATTGTGAAATATCTTAAAGCTCATCCTGGACGGGGTTTGTTTTATCGGTCTAATGGTCATTTGCGTGTTGAAGCTTTTCTTCGATCTTTGATTGGCGGGATCACCATCCCACGCACGGCCTACTACTAGATCTTTGTACTTTTGTTGGCGGCAATCTGGTCACATGGAAAAGTAAGAAACAAACGGTTGTTGCAAGGTCTAGTGCGGAAGCGGAGTATCGAGCCATGGCACACACGACTTGTGAGATCGTCTGGTTAAGAGCTTTACTCATGGAGTTAGGGTTCGGTGTGGAGTTACCTATTCCTATGTATTGCGATAATCAAGCAGCAATCCATATTGTTTCAAATCCAGTGTTTCATGAAAGAACAAAGCATATTGAAGTGGATTGTCATATTGTTCGTGAGAAGATAGATGGTGGTGTGTTATCTACTCCATTTGTTTCTACCGGAGCTCAATTGGCTGATATCTTCACCAAACCACTGTTTAAACCACGTTTAGAGTTTCTATGTAACAAGCTGGGATTTTGTGATATTTATTCTCCAGCTTGAGGGGGAGTGTTAGAGTAGCTTACTAATATTGCTCTATAGTGTCTTTGTCCCACATTGACTAGTCAGGTAATGTGTCTAGTCGTATCATAATATAAATAAAGGTTCTATGTGTAAGGGTTAATTTAACACCCTACACTTCTTTCTTTCTTTCTTTCTCTCTCTCTCAAACAACAACATGGACCTCCGATTTATTTTACCAAGAAATTATGGAGTCAGTAATGAAGAATGGAAGCTAAATATCTGAAAGAAGACTATAGGATAATAAAACTATCACATGTAATGTCTATGACCATTAATCTTTCCCTCAGGTTTACTTCTGTAAATTTGAGGCCTGACCGGATAGCCCAATAATATCCTAGGACCAGTGATAAATTACATTGTAGCCAGGGAAAAGCCTCCTGCTGTAGCAACTAATAACTAATGAGGAAAGGTGTGAAGCTACAAATAGAGTACTCACTGTTAAATTTACTAGGGAAAGAAAAAGGAAAGCCTTCAAATGTCTGTAAACTATACAACATAAGTATTCACACGGTCTAAAATATTCAGAACTATTGGTAAAACATCTCGGCAAGATACCAAAAGATTACTAAAACAAAACGCAATTTTCAAAAAAAGAAAAAGAAAGAGAGAATTTTTTTATAACTTAAAAGAACTTATATGCCAATGCAAACAATATAAAGAGGAAACCACCTGCGCAAGAATAATTGGCCCTCCTTGTGATGCAAATAAATTCTCTTCCTTCATTAAGTTGACAATTTTTGCAAGAAAATGCTTCATTTCTCCCTGCAGTGACAGTAAAAGTTTACGAACAAGGTAAAATTTTGCAGACTCAGTCTTCACAATATAGTATTGTACAAGAGTAATTAATATGACGAACTTCGCACTTCTAAAGATCAGTATACCTTGAATAGATCATTTGTTGTCCGAAACTGGATTCCAGGAACGAAGTGTAACCAAAGTGGGAATCCCCTGTTCAAAGACGAGAAAGGTGGAAAAAAGTAAAAGGCTTTAGGCTTGTTTGAAAACCGTATTGGCATTAAAACCTGGACTTCAGGAGCAAACATTTGGAAATGACTTAACCTCGGGTAAAGTTTGCTGTCTTGGACCCGAGTTGATTTAACAATGAAGCAATGATTGATGTATATTTGTAACTCATGATAATTTTTGCAACTATATGTACACAAGCTAGTGAAACTAAAAAAACTGGCAAAATGGATTTGTAGATATGTAATAAACAAGAAAAAAAGAAACAGTATAAAGGTTAAAACCCAGGAAAGACATGACAGAGTGTGAGATGGCAAATTACAAGACGAGTGAATGAACAAAAACTAACCCATAATTCCACTCAGCACAAGCATAGGGACCAATCCTCAGATGTACAAATAGGCCAGCTTGTTGCACTGTCTTTACAAACTTTACCAGGTCAAACCTGCCTTCAAAGTAATACTGCAATATTTAGGAAAACAATTACATCATAACTGTGATGAAGTAGTCAAATAAAATGATGATCAGTAACAGAAACGAATGGAACTTATTTATCAGGGTTGGTTACCCATTTATTGAGATAGATAATATAAAGCAAAAATCTTAGTCTATCTTTAGGAAGAATCAGCACTTCATATAAATACAGACAGTGCCAAATGGAAGCTTCACCATAGCTCCACAAAAGCTCCCCATGTCAATCTTTTGACTATCCCATGAAAGAGCATTTGAAATATAAGAATCAAAGTCCCCCGTGTAGGGGTATAAAATCAGCAGATAATCTGAGAATCTTGAAAATCCGGCAAGACCTGGCCATATGAAACCTAGCTGACTCGGAAGTTGGCTTCTACTAGCTCTTCCAGGCAAGTTGCTCTTTTGCTATAGACGGATTATTCCTGACGTAAGCTGCCTACTGATCTCTTTCCTACGTTTTAAGAAGAGCGGGATTCATCCTCATACCAATGAGACTTATAGCTCTCAATGGGAGTTGACTCGTAGTTCATTTTTGTTGGGGTAGAAATAGGACATAGATCAATCGGCTTTTCGTATACAATTAGCTACGGAGCCAACCCCGGTAGAGCAAATAAGAAAGGGTAGTCTATGATCAGTAGGCCAGCTAAGAATAGATTAGCTGGAATGTCTGCTACAAACAGTGAAGTAGATAGAGAAACGAGATTGCTGTTTCCTTTGGATTTATGTAGAGAGCAGGGGATCCTTGATGATGAACTAACAAGCAAAAGAAGAAAAAAGATGAACTGGAACAAAGCCAGCAAGGGATCCATGACTGGCGGATTAGCTAAACTAAGCAAGCCAAAGGCATGAGCGGCAAGAACAAGGGCACAACCCAAGCTGCTTCTTCTACGCCAGGGCCAGAGCAGAGGAGGAGGAGAAAATTACAAGATTGAAAATACACAGATTCTTAATTGAAGCTGCACATTTGATCTCGAGTTAGACGTCAGGTTAGCATCAGCAGAAAGCAAGGTCCATCCTAACCAAACTATCAAATACCTTGCAATGGGACTCACATGCCTGTGCACCACAGACTGTAAAAACAGATGATTGTCGTTAAGACAAGGATAGTCCTGTACCTCTCCCTTGACCGGCTCATGATAGTTCCAGAAAACGTAAGTCTCAATCACATCCAGTCCTCCTTCTTTCGACTTCCTAATAAGTTCCGGCCAAACCTACAATTATTCTCAACCACCATAAGCCACACTATCATGAAAAAGCAATATAAGTTAAGGAAGCAATGTCACCAACTAATTCATGTGAAATAACATTAACTTACTTCAGGTGTGGTTCTAGGATAGTGTATGGATCCCGACTGCAAAATCCGCCTCTTTCCATCAATAACCAGTGCTTTCCCATCGTACGTAACCGTAGTTTGAAGCCCTATTTCACAATAATAGCCTGCAAACACAAGAATCACAAACAGAACAACTGCCCATGTATTCTTCCTTCCCATATTTGTTTCCCCCAAATGAATCAGTGGCAGAAAATTCGTCCACCCATGTATATGTGTATCTATGCGATTATACCTAAGGAAGCCACTCAAGTACTACACAGACACAATAATCAATGAAACCCATCTTGAGTTGTATGAGTGTGCAATGTAGTATCAAATATTACACCCAAGGAAGCCCCGCTAGCACCACACACTATCAAATTCAAGCAAACCCATCTTCAATTTCAAGTTCTTGTATGCGGGTGTTCATCTATATCAATATTACATATATTATAAATGTGCATATATCTGCTTGTATACTTATGAGTATCACCATAGATAGAACATTTGAAGACGAAAAGATTATGGAGCAATGATTGAATATAATAGTGGTAGGGGTTTGTCATTGCAGGAAATGAAGAATGGGATAAACATAAATGCGAATAGAGACAATACCATGGAGGGAGTTTGAGATTACGGAGCTGGGTTCCAATTCTGGATATAATGGCCGTGTTTGGTTGAGAGGTTTAGTTTAGTTTAGTTTAGTTAAATTTAATTTTAATGATGTAAACAGATGTAATAAATAGAGAGAGATAAAGAGAAAAATGAAAAAAATGATAATGTCAGCAAAACAGAAATGGGACAAAACCGGAACTAAACTCCTAAAAGAACATGTCCAATAAGATTTTGAACAACAAGAGGTACTCCCACTGTAGCATGAGGGATGACTGATGAGGCCAAAGCGTGAAATGAACAATGGTATGAGATCCTAAAATGCACCCCAAATGCACGCTAGGTGATGTGATAAATAGGGAGCCACTTATATTTTTTAGTGGACTTCACGCTGAACTTCTCTCCATCACACAACTCATTTGGTGTGCATTTGAGGTTCATTTTTGGGATAACTATAACATTTTTGGTGTGAAATTGCTAGTGTACTTTATATTTTTTCTCACTGCAACACTTTCTTCCCACTGTAGCACTGTGTTGCTGGAGCCTGTTTAGAGCAAGTGCAGAAGCTCTTCTCCAAAATTGCTGGTAAAGAGTGCACATTTTTCACTTTACCTAGTCGCGTCTCTTTCAATACTCCAACAACATTATCTATTTTATCTATTATCAATTAAAATACTCTTTTCCCTCGCCTTTTATTCCCCACATTCCAGATTTCCAAGTAGAGAGAGAGTAAAAAGAGGGGAAGGGATGAGACAGAAATTAATAAAATACACAATACTTGGTGTACAGTTTCACGCTACTAGTGCCGAAGCACTGTAGCAAACGGTATTCAACCGTTTGGTTTACTGTAGCTGTTGCATGGCTCTTCCATGCTTTCATCTCTGTAAAGTACACAAAAAGTAGCGAAAAAATAGTTTTGCCTATGATGTTTTTGCTGTTACGATTTGTTTCACGGAAGAATGGTGAAAAGATGTACTACTGTCTGGGGGAAATCTCAGATCAGTTGAAAGGATAAAAACTAAATGCAGGAATTAAGAGAAGTTTTGAATTTTCAGTATTATGAAATCATCTAAAACAATCGGGAAAACCTGAAAATAAAGACTTGGGTCGTAGGCTATGTTTGGTTGTTGGGGAAAGGAAGGGAAAATTAAACTCTTTCGTTGTTGATGTAGGTAGAGAAAAGGGAGGAAAAGGGGAGAGGAAATTTTCAGATCTAGAAAAGAAAAAAAGATGAAAATGGGGCGTCAAATTTGAACGTTAAAAAATGGGCACTCAACTAGGAAAACTTACTTGTGTCTTCCAACCATATAAGAACAACAATTTTGTTCACCCTCACTCGAACAACACCAATACCATTCTTTAAACCATGTGTGCTCAAAGCTCTCATGAGGTTCTCTCTCCCCCTCCTTTTCCTATGTCTTTCTCCCCATCGTGGTTCTTGAGTCCTATATATACATTTGCCCAATCTATTTTTCTCACCCACTCTCTATCTCTCTCCCTCTCTCTCTCTCTCTCTCTTTATTGTAGTTCTTGTATCCTCTATATACATTTGCCTCGTAAAACATATTCATGTCTAATTGAAATCAACTCACCATTTGTTCAATAAAATCTCTCAACCAATAATTCTAACTTTTGTGTAACATGCTTCATTGCAATACTTCTTACAGGTAATATGAATTGCAGTTGGTTGTTCAAAGGAACCTAGGTGTATTCGTACCTCCTCAATTTCAACTCCTTTGCTTAATCTAAAGGTTTGGTCATGTTCTTTTCTTTCTTGTGTATAATGAATGTGTTAGAATTTATCCTACATCGGTTAATTATCACCTCGGAAGTTAGAATATAAGCCTGGGAGACCTCTCCACTCATTGTCAATTGGTTTTGAGTTGGATGCTTTAACATAGTATCAGAGCTAGGTTTTTGGAGGTTCTTTCCCTTTTTTTGCGCCATAATTCCACTTTGTTTCATTGTGATCCGTATGTTCCGGATCCTTTGTTGACCTCTCCACGTGCGAGTTAGGAGTCGCACATGCGGGGGAGTGTTGGAATTTATTCCACATCGGTTAATTATCACCTCGAAAGCTAGTATATGAGCCTGGGTGGCCTCTCCACTCATTGCCAATTAGTTTTGAGTTGGATGCTTTAACAGAATGAATCATTTTAGGTTTTTTTTTTGTTGATGTTTTTCGATGCATGTAATTCCTTTTGCATAGCATAACTTCTTTATAGATTTGTTTTTCAATATTCAACTTGGATAACTTAATATTCTAGCTTTTATCTTGTTCTTCAAAAAACCTTGTGTTAGATGGCCAAGAAAAAAGTCTGGGAAACGACTGATGTGGGAAAGGAAATGACTGATGTGGGAACGCAAACGACAAATAGCAAATGCTACGACACTTAGTTATGCAACAAATGTAGCCTCCATAATATCATTGTGTTCTTATTTCAATTATGTCGATGTGCCAATGCTTCAGTAAAAAAAAAAAAGAAGGAAAAACATACAACGAGAGTTGATGAATTGGCTTAGAATTAGTGGAATGTGTTGTGACGTTACATGGATGGGCTTACATGAATTTGAAAGTTTATTTACGGAATTCAAGAAAGTTTCCGTCTTCACGATACTTGGAATAGTCTATTGAAGTTCCTATTTTTATTAGCACATAACGTGCGGAACAGAACACTAAGGGTTTTTTTTTCGTCAATCCAGTAAAACTGTTAGTCGTCAATTTCACGAATATTCTACAAGCAATTATATCATTACAAGATCATTTGCTAGTCCAGCCAAGTGGACAAGAAGTTCCTCCTGAAACATTGAACAAATAGCAGATTTTACCCTTACTTAAAGGTATTCTCCAAAAAATCTATTCTAAACTCTCTCTTCCAAGTTCTTTTATTCCTAAAATTGAAAACTTTTTCTAGTGGGTAGCAAACTTTTCTCACAACATTTCCGATTGCATTGGCGCGGTCGATTTCACACATGTTCGTGTTAAAGTGTCAAATGAGGAAGTTCTATGCTTTCGAGGAAGGAAAGATTATCCTTTTGCAAAATGTACTAGTAGCTTGTTCATTTGATTGCAAATTTACATATGTTTTGCCAGGATGGGAAGGGTCTGCATTTGATTCTAGGATAATTAACAATGCTTTTAACTAGCGAAGACAAATTGAGAGTCCCACCCAATAATTTTTTATCCCAAAATTTTATACTTCTTGTCCACTTGACAAAAAAAAAAACCCTCAGTGTTCTTTTCCACCCGTTATGTGCTAATAAAAAGGGACTTCAATATTTGTTCTTCCACAGAACTATTCCAAGTATCATGAAGATGAAAACTTTCTGAAAGTATGTAAACCAAACTTTCAAATGCATGTAGGCTCATCCGTTAACCGTTTTCCCTTTCTTTTTTAACTGGAGCATTGGCCTATCGACATAATTGAAATAAGAACACACTGATATTATGGAGGCTACGTTTGTTGCATAACTAAGCATTGTGGCAATAGCCATTCGTCGTTTGCATTCCCACATCTTTCGTTTCCTTTTCCAAACTTTTTCCTTGGCCATCTAACATAAGGTTTTTTAAAGAATAATATAAAAGCTAGAATATTTAGTTATCCAAGTCAAATATTCAAAAACAAATCTATAAAGAAGTAATGCGATACAAAAGGAATTACATGCATCAAAAAATATCAAAAAAGACCTAAGATGATTCATTCATTAGACATAAGAAAGAGAAGAACATGATCGAACCTTTAAATTAAGCAAAAGAGTTGAAATTGAGGAGGTAGCAGTACACTTAGCTTCCTTGTAACAACCAACTGCAATTTCATACCACATGTGTAAAGAATTGCAATGAAGCATGTTACACAAAGGTCAGAATTATTGGTTGAGAGATTTTATCAAACAGACGGTGGGTTGATTTTGTTAGTATTATTGACATTTTTCGGATTCCGACAAACCATTGGAGTATGTACTTTTATCTTTTTTACATTTGGGTTTGGGAGGTAGCTTAGTTGATTGAGCCTAGATGTTCCACCCAGTGGTTGATAGATTGAAGAAATGGAGTTGCGCGTTCCTTGGCTCTTATTCGATTCATGAAAGGTATAATATTGCATTATCATGTCCTTCATTTAATTTACGGATTTAGTTGTTTTATGTTGCATGATTTTACATTTTAGCCTTATAATGTGAGCATCAAGTATTTTTCTAAGGCATGTATCTATTTTAAAAGAGATTCTGAGCACAACACTCGTTCAGCGCTACTGGCGCTAATCTAGCACTTGAGTTTGCTTATTTCGAAATAGTTTCAGAGATTAGCGCTTGATGAGCACTTACTGCAGCGCTCCTTCTGGTATGGAGCGCCACACACTTTTGCCTTGCATATTTTGCTACGCTTGTATAGTGCTCGTTAGCTATTCCGCTAGTGCTTACTAGGGCAACGCCTATTTTCTTGAGTATGTGGCATTTTCTCATTGGTCCTCTTTAGGGCTTCGACCTTAGCACTATATAAAATAATTTTTCACTCTTCTAGGTTAGATTTTGAGAGTATTAGCCCAACTTAGAAAGAGGAACACTTCTCCTTCATTTGTTCATGGGGTTCTGTGCTTTAGAGCTGATTTCTATTTTGATTTGATCATCTTTTATTCATGGGAAAATTATCGAAATGGTCCTTGTAGTTTCACCGGAGTCTCGATTTAGTCCCTCTAGTTTCAATTTCACTCCAACGAACCCTGTAGTTTTAATTTTCGTCGATTTTGGTCCAATTGATAATGGGCTTTGGAAAACATAACGGAAATTCCAATTTGGGGGTTTTTTAAGGGGCAAACATGACTTTTCGCCCACCTTTCTTCTTCCCCACTGTGAAACCCTAACTCTAATCCTTTTTTTGCAAGAAAAAAAACAGCGGTGGATCAAATCGAATCAATTGTAGCAGCGGTGGATCCGAAAAATTCTTGAGATTAAATCAATTCCTCTTCTCTTCAATTCTCTCTAACTTCTTCCCCTTACCCTAGTTGGCAAAAACTTCCATTTGCATTGAACATACAAAATCCACTTACTATGGCCAAAAGCACACGAAACCAGTTGCAATAGGAACCCAATTTTCACGTAACCTCAGGTTGTAGCTGCAGAAACAATGGTGGATCAAGTGTTGTATCATCACCAAAGAGCTCTTTATAGTTTATACGATATACAAGGGTCATACCCGCAGAGATCAAGCAGAAGGAATCCTTGGTGGGAGGAGTGGCTTTCAAATCCTAAATCTTTTTAAAGAACTCAGATTGGTTCCGACTTCGGTGGCAGGGTAGACGCTGGAGTGCTAGCAAAAGCCGACCACAAAGTGCTTATCACTGGAACTCACTGTTGAAGGGCATTTCCATCGATCGGATTCGGAAATCATTGTCATCGTTGTTTACATAGATTTTTCGATTTCCGTCACGGGCGAACTTATCAACTAGACTGGTTGACCTCAATGAACAACGCCAACACAAAAGTGTTAAAAGAGAAATCCAGATAAAAAAAACAAACCCAGGTAATTTTGATTCCGCCCAAGTGTATTAAAACTTCAAAATCTGGACCAAAAGTATCTGAAAATAAAACCCAGTAGATAAAAATTAGTTGCAATAAAGTGAGGAGATGTGAAAATGAAACCCAATAGATTAAAATTAGTTGCAATAAAATTAGTTCCAGTTGATGTCCATGAACCACAAGGTCAAGGGTTCAAAACCTAGTAAGTGGTGGCAGTGGATCAAAGGTAGGAGAACGAAATTTGAGAGAGAGAGAGAGAGCGCTACCCAAAGTAGTTTTTTTTCTTCTCCCAGATGAAAATAATACGGCAAAAAGGGGTAGGAAGAGTTAGGGTTTGGGTATTGGAGGGGAGGGTGAGCGAAAAGTCATGTATGCCCCTCAAAAAACCCCAAAATTGGAATTTCCATTATGTTTTCTAATGTCCGTTATCGGTTGGACCAAAATCAACCAAAATTGAAACTACAGGGTTCGTTGAAGTGCAATTGAAACTAGAGGGACTAAATCGAGACTCGGGTGAAACTACAGGGACCATTTAGATAATTTTTCCTTTATTCATTGTAGTGTTATATTCTAATAACTATGTATATGCTCTAGTTTAATTCTTCTCAAAATCTCATTGCATCATCAAGAAACATTATTTTCTTATATTCATATGTTTAGATGTTTTAAGTATGATTTAAACTTAGTGTTTGATCATCTGTTATGTCAATCTAGTGCAATACTTTTGTTCACCATGTATTTGCTCTAGATTGATTTTCTTCATTCAAAATTCTTCATTAAAAATCAGGTCTGTTATGGGCTTTTGATGCACTATATGATTTAAACTTTGTGTTTGATCTTTTATTTTGTCAATCTAGATTAATCTTCTAATACTCCATGGATTACATCTAGTTTGATTATTTTTCACAAAATTCTTTATTCATCATCATGTCATTCATCTCATGATTGATTGCCTTAGTTCCTACGTGAGCTGGTTGGACCGGTGCCGAGTTGACTCGGAGATCAAAACGGGTGTGCTTGGGGAGTCCATGGAATCAAAGAAGGGTACGGGGTACTACATCAAGAATTAGAGCTAGGTGTCACAAGGGGCTTGTTGGGTAATTCCTAGTCTTTTTAATTCTTGTAAACCTTTTGATTTATGGAATGCATAAGTATGACTAGGCCATGGTTTTATACTTAGGGTGTTTAGACCCTAAGGAGTTTCCACGTATATCTTATGTCTTGTCTCTTTACTTTAATTGTTTTATATCTTGCAACTTTAATTGTGGCAATTAGCATGAAGCTTGGGTAATTGTGATTCTTTTTATTAGAATTAATTTTTAAATTGTTGTCCTATTCAACCCCCTCTAGGGCTCGTTAATGCATTATATTTGTTTTCAGATTCCAATTAGACATGGATATGTTTTACTGGGCAAATTGTAGACACCCCAATCCAGGTCCTCAGGATTCTAAAACTTCCCCGATGATGATAATGCCTGACAAGGATACACAAGGTTTGATCAAAAGCTTGGAAAACCTGTCCATTAATCTCCCATCAAGTCACCAAAACATCCCTCGGAGCTCCGGAAGGTCCCAAAGCCTTGAGATACATGCACCTGGATTAGTCTTTGAGGCACCTGGATTGGTCAAGTCCAGGCGCCTGGAAGGGGTTCAGGCGCCTGGATTCCATGGTCCAGGCGCCTGGAGTCAGTTCAGGCGCCTGGAAATGCACAGTCCAGGCGCCTGGATATCAGTCCAGGTTGAGTGTGTTTTAAGTTTGCTAGTGGGCGGGAACGAAATCTTGGGGGATTTTCTTGCAGAATTCAGTTGGAGGGGGAGTGGGGGAGATCATTGCACCTATCTTTTACCCCCTAGGTGACCCTTGACCCTTTTGAAAGGCTCAAGTGGCCCTCTTTGGACCCTTGATTTGCCTATAAAATGAGCCCTTCACTCACATTTGCAGGGGCTGAGGAAAACCACACCCTATTCTACTGTTACTCTGCTCAAATTCCTCCAGAAAATCCAACTTCCCCTTTGCTCTTCAAACACAACCCATTTCCAACTCCAAAATCACCCCTTTGTTTGATAAATCCAACACATACCAACTACCTTCAACTGAATTTCACTAAGGCACCCACAAATCATCCTTTTAGTTCCATATATTTCAGTACCACAAGCCACATTCTCAAAATCCACTCAAAAGATACATTTCAAGCCTTTGATCAAGCTAAAAAAGGTAGTTACTCTACCAAGTGGTCCAAGAAGGCCCTGAGGGTGACTTGTTCAAGCTCTTTCTGGTCGTCTATACCAGTAAGGAGCTTGAAAGTGGTCTAGAAATCATCAAAACGAAAAGTATTTTGGGTATCTCGCATCCAGTCGGTAGCGCTGAACCAAAGCCCTTCCAGCGCCAGACGTCCAGCGCGGAATCCCTCCATCTGGCGCTGGATCAACGCTTTCCTTTGTCATGCATTTTAATTTCTCTTACATGCTGAACATCTTGGCTACAACACATGCACTTTTGGATTCAAGTTTATTTAAACTTTCTGTTTGAATCACCATTAGCCACTCATTTAAGCTTTCCTTTCTTTAAGTTTGTTTTCTAACTTTAAATGGGGGAAATTTATTAAACCAAAAGTCATTTATGAAGAGTTGCATGTGAGTTTTAACTTTGTTATTGGGCTATCAAAACATTTTCAGTGTGCTTGAGGGTGGTTAGTACATTGCATTAACTGGATTCTGTTAGATATTTGGTTTCAAAGTTACTGTCTGGATAGTAATCCAGGCGCCTGGATTGGCTCCCTCCAGGCGCCTGGAGGAGGTTCAGGCGCCTGGATCCCCCCCTTTTAGGCGCCTGGACCCTAAACTGGAGTCCATTTTCTGATCAATTTCTGGGTCATTTTAGGACATTTTGGTAGTATTTTAATATAAATTCATCATTTCCAGTGTAGAAATTATTCATTCATAGCATATTGCATAATCATGTACTCATCGTTTTAGTGACATTCTTGATGTACTATTATGCTCCCACATGAATTTGATTCAAAAGTCCATCTAAACAATATTTTCAAGATTTTCAAAGCATTTAGTAGAGACCGGCAAATATGTCGGGCGTGAGGGGTGCTTTGAATTCCTTCCCCTCGCGTAACCTAGCTTCCGGACCCGAGAAATCTCATTTTTAAGACCGGTTAAGTATTTTCCATTTCAAGGGCAAAAGAGTCATTTTTCAAAGGTTGCTCGGGTAAGGTCCTTAAATCCGGGTGGCAACTCCATTCAATCAATCTATTCAACCAATCAAAACCATTTTCCAAATCAAACAATCGATTTTTGGTGGACACGTGATCGCGCTCCTGCGGGGTGTCCACACAAATGTATATAGAGGATACAAGAATTACAATGGAGAGAGAGAGAGAGAGAGAGAGAGAGAGGGCTTTGAGCACACATGGTTTGAAGAATGGTGTTGGTGTTGTTCTTATATGGTTGAATGACGTTGGAAGTTTTCCAAATTTAGCGCCCATTTTTGTAACGTTCAAATTTGGTGGGCCATTTTCACCTCTATTTATTCTTCAAATCTAAAATTTCCTCTCCCTTTTCTCTTTTATTTTTCCTCTCTCCATGGATCAACAACCAACAGTGATTTTTCCTTTCTTTCCATTTCTTTCCCCAACAACAAAATAAAGCCTCAGTATTTCTCATTTTTTTTATATTCTACAGTATTCTACGGTACTTACATAACACTTCCTTTTAGGATTGATAGTGGTGTGGCTACATGCGTAGTTTTACTAGTGATTTAGTTACGTACTATATGCGTAATTTATTAGTGATGCACAAAACTCACTACACGGTGTGGTGCACTACATCCAGCCATCCATTTCAAAAAATAAACGGCTAAGATTTAATCCAAATAATTGATAGTCGAATTAAATTCATTGCTCGGATAAAATCCAAGCCGTGCATCGTCAAAATGGACAAACAGATGATGCACTACACAGTGTAGTGCGTTTTGCGCACTACATCATCCCCCAATCCTGTAGGCTACGTATTACACACGTGCTTGTTAATTATTCTTTATTAATGACAATATAAAAGAATTTAAGTTGACTTTTACAAAAAAAAAAAGTAAAATTTGAACGGAAAGTAAGAATTACGTAGCAAGTATTTTTGACTAAGTAAGAAAGAGAGCTAAATAATAAACCATATTTAATTGGCAATACAAGACAGTTAAGATAATACCAATTGTTTATCGTGATTATACAATCTTTTGAACTTTCAGTGAACCCATTGTTGATCTTCAACGAGGATCCAAATTGTTCATCCAGTAAGTTCAAAAAGTAGCAGTTTAGAAAAACATTAATCACACATAGATAGACAAGTGAACAAATTACATTTATTTTATGTAAAATATGTGTTTTAGGCTTCAAATCATATTCACCTTTCACGTCACACCACAACCGAACATAGAGCCGACTAAGCTTCCATGGGCGGGGGTTTGGAATGTAATAAAATCCTTTGTAATATTTATCATTGTGTTAACAAAAGGATATGATTAGCATACACGACTAACAGCATTTATAATAATTACGTGCAACAACTTTATAAATACTTTCACCTCTTTACTCTTTAAAGAACTTCTTTTCTTCTTTTCTCTTTCACCCTTGCTCCTCATTTCTAGACTCATAGTAAACCTTCAATGAAGGAAAATGCTGACCTCAACTCAAACGGTGAAGGATAATAGGTAGAAAAAAGTGCATAGTTATCCGGAGAAAAGAGTATTAACATCCGGATCTGGATCTTCTGCCCCCTTTCCTCTGCCCCCATCATCTTACAATGACATGCATGTGTCAACAATCAATAAGTGTGTGTGTTTTGAAACGTTAGTAGGTACATTTCCTGTTTTGTCCTTAAAAGTAAATTCATTTTGAAAAAATTTGTGGGTATTATTATATTGATAGTGAAAAGTAGATGTAAAAGTTATAAAAGTTGACGTGAGAGAAAATAAATTGAAATTATGAGCCTACACACTTAAAAAGGAGGAGTAGTATGGATCCATATTTTTAGTTGCTCAAAAAAAGAAACCCTCATGAAGTGCCTAGTCAAGCGAGTTAGACACTTTTTAGTATAATTAACCATTTGTGTATTTTCAATTATTAACTCTTTCTCTCTCTCCATCATTTCAACTTTTGAAGGTTCCTAAAATACCACTTTAAGAGAAGAAAATTGTAGAGGAGAAATTTTGTGCCGAGTACGTGGTACGAGACCCGAAAGACACGTGGGAAAAAAATGATCGAGTGTGAGACTAGTTAAAAAACTATTTGACTGAATGGGCTAATCTAGGACCCATAAAGATTGAGATGTGAAATATAAAACTAAATAAATAAATAAAGGGATGAGACAAAATACATGAATTAAAGTAACTTGTGAAAACCAATTTTTTTCCAAGAAAATCATTGATCGAGATTTCCTAGTGTACTGTATGGGAGTGTGATACCCATTTCACCAGAAAATGGAATTTCACTAAAAAAAAATGGAAATGCCCAAGCCGATGAAGCTTACCGATAGGCCTACTGTTGGGGTGTGCCGATGGACCTGTCGACGGGTTGCACAGTGCACCGATGAGGGTATGTATTTTTTTTTTTTTTGGTACAGGATGGGGGTATGTATGAAGCACAAGCCGGAGTTGTTCCATTACATTATTTTTAGAATCTCATTTCTTTTACTAGTAAGGGCTGGTTTGGGTGGATTGAGAAAATTGGTTTTTTGGTTTTTTTAGTTTTGTTCTTATTCAAAAAAAAATTCATTTGTTAGTTTTCGGTTGATTTTTTGTGGTTTATTGACTTGTTTCGACGAGAGGAATCTAAAAAGTATAAAATTATTAGACAAACTTAAAGTTTTATGAAGGGAGAGTTAATTAAGCATCCTGTACAAAAAATATTATTATGATTCCATCCTATGAGATTTGAATATTTATGATTCCATCTTGAAATTCAAATAAACCCCAAAATACCCTTTCTCTCTCCCAATTTTCCTAATATTTCTCTCCTAATTTTCCTAATATTTCTCTCCCCTAATCTTTCATTAATCTCTCTCTCTTTTCTAATTTTATACCAATTTTCTCACCTAAAATCTCAAAGCAAAATTGAAAATAAATAATCATGACATTTTAACCTAAAAACATAGTCATGAGAAATTGATTTCACCGGATTGCACATAAAAACCATAAAACATCATAGATTAATGCACCACAAAAAAATCATAACAAACCATGAAAACACATGGTAAATTAATGCACCATAAAACCACAACACAAACCAAAACCATAAAAAAACATAGTTAATTAATGTACCATAATAAAACCACATGAAAAAATGGTTGAATCATGTATTGATTTATCATGTTTACTTTGCCAAATCACTGAAGTGCCGAAATGGTAAACAATGGTAAACCATCTTTTATTGTATTATAAATCACCCAATATGAAAAATTAATAAACCATGTTCACGTGTCGTTTATTTCATACAGTGAGCATGATTTATTGATTTACCATTTTTAATGTTTCAAATCACCAAAATGATAAATCAATAAATCATATTCATTGTATGGAATAACCATTTTTAAAGGACACATGAATATGGTTTATTGAGTTATCATTTTTATCAGTATCAAAGAAAAAAAGCGGACTTGAATAGGATAAAAATCACCATTAAATCGAAAAAACAACACCGCTATAACAAGATCCTGAATCCCCACCACCATACAAAGCAAAACAAAAGATTACAATATTCAAACGAGATTGAAAGGTTACTCGTTGCATTTTTCCGTTGCCATCGAGATCAATCGATTCCGAGTTCGACGGCGGCGCACCGGACAAATGGGTTTTTGTTGCCGATCGGTCGCTTTTCTAACTGATTCACATGAATTCTTAGCTTCTCTTGCTTTTCTCTCAATGTCAGAAAGATGAAATCCATGTCTTTCTCGGTGGGAGAAATTTCCACTTGGTTGATGAATTCTCAGAGTGGCAGACGCCCATGTTGAGAGAGAGAGAGAGAGAGAGAGAGAAAGGGTGAGATAATGGTGTCTAATGGATTCTCTTATTCGTTACCTTTCCTGTTCAAAAAAGAATAGAGATTGCTGCCTTTTAATATGGAAATAAGATGAGATAATAGTGCATGTTTTTCGGGATCATCCTTTTTAATTTGGGAATGAGCATCATTCCTCACGCTAAGGAAAGGGGATCGAATTCAAGCAAGAATCAAGGAAAGGAAATATGACCACTGTGATTGCTTTGCCCAGATTAGAAGCATTTATAACTGATTGTCATTAACTAACGCTAAAATAGGACGTAAATCTTCCCGGGACCATAAACTACTATTACATATTATATACTAATATAATATAATAGATTAATAAAATACATAATAGGGGCATAATGGTCAAAATTCAAATTACAGGATTGAATCATAAAGATTCAAAAGCTATAGGGTGGCATCCTAAGCATATTATTGAAAGAGGATGGCTAATTAAATTTCTCTTTTATGAATAAAGACGAAAAATAATCCAAAAAAATTGATCAAAAACCAACAAATGCAAAAAAAAATTGAATAAGGACAAAATTGAAAAACCAAAATACTCCCTCCGTCCCTTTTTAAGTGATGATGTTACTATTCCAGCTGGATTCGAAAGTTGTTTATAATTTTCAATCTATATTACATAAAATATGCAATATGGATCTTGTTTTATAGAAATCAATGAGTTCTAAAATACGGTTTTTTCAAAAGTACATAATATATTATAGATTGAAAGTTATAGACAATTTAAAAATAAAATCAAAAAGTGAAAGTGGTCATTTAAAAAGGGACGGAGGGAGTACTAGTTTTTTCAATTCACCCAAACCAACCCTAATAGACTTTGCACCACGTGGGTTGCTAAAAGAAAGGGAGATGCTGAACCTATTCCTAAACACATGATTTTGAAGTCTTTACTACATGAACTTCAACTTTGAAAGAGGTTTGAACTATGAAATTCATTTTAAAAAGCCCAAACCGATGGGACTAATGCCGATGGGGGTACCCGATTGGGGTAGCTGTTCCCTTTACTTTAGATTCCCATCTCTTTTAGGCGTTAAGAAAACCCATTGGCTGTTCCAATTTGTTTTCAAGTTAGAACCAACTAAGACAATGGGATTGGTCAATTCAAGTCAAGAAAAAATTCATTTTTTTAGGAACATCTCATGCATTAACTTTAACCTGAAATGGCTTGTACATGATTCAACAAATATCAAAATTAGGCCGAAATGTGAACCGATTGTGTCACGGCCTATCTCACTCAAGTCCTCAGATAAGAGGCGATAACACTGGGATCGATTATGATACCCCAGAGAACGGGGACACGACGAGAATAGACGTCAACCCTAAAAAATGCACCCGGATGAGTTATTCCACCCTAGTTGACTTGGCAAGACTAGAGGGGAGGTCATTTAGAGGCTTGGTCGCAGTGTCGGCACGACCGAAGAGATCGTGACCACACCACTTTTCGGGATTACTAGAGATTTTTGTGGATTGGTGGCTAAGGACAAGGGTTCATTGCAGAGAGGCACTCACGGAGTAGCACCTACGAGACCACCGCGGGTGTCGTGGGGGTTGCGGTCTATATGGTACAAAAGGAATATTCGCTCACGACTTATGTGACACGTGTCCGAAATTTATAAGTGGACTTGACCCAGAAAGAAAGGCCAAGTCCCCTATAAATAGGGCATCCCTCCAACCATTCTAGGGACCTTTTTTTACGAATCTTGAGAGTGATTCTATAGAGAAAATATTCTCTAGAGATCATTCACTCCGATTCAAAGGGGGAATCTTGCCAAGGGTTATTTCCTACCGTTCTAGTTTTGTTCTTCACCAGTTCCATAGATTTCTCCTTAGTCCATTTGTCTAATCATTCATTATTCTCGTCCCTAATCAATTTAGTCCTAATTTACGTACCCAACTAAATTCACCCTCTTGCAAAAATTAAAGTAAATAGTCTTGCTCAAGTAAATATTAAAAAGTAGATAATTGGACTCATTAGCTACTTTTATCTACCATCCCCAGAGGTATCCGTTTATTTCGAGGATTACAACTATACTTAAAGGTTCCGTTTTTTTTTTTTTTTTTTTATCCATACTTAAAGGTTCCGTTTATTCCGAGGAAAAAAAATTTCCAGTAATTTTTTTTATACCTATTTTCTATTGATTTAGTACACAAGACATGAAAATTCATTTAAAAATTAAATTAATTTTCCTCAGTCGACAGAAAACTTTTTGATCGAATTGCCGTAAGTCATTTTACATGTTCAATCTCGATCGGGCTCTTGCTCCGCCGTTCAACTTCAACCCTCCTCAACATCTCCTCACCTAAATTCAAATTTTCTAGCCATAAATATTCCAATTCACACGTGAAGCGAACCATTATAAATGATTCATTCTCTATTTTGGCTAATAATCCATAATCAGATTATTGGATTATTTGTTTTGCCTTTATTCAATTTTTTTTTTGCATTTGTTAGTTTTGCGTCAAGATTTTGTGGTTTCTGGATTCCTCTCGACGAGACGAATCTAACAAGTACAAAATTATGATCAAACCAAATATTTTTTTGAATAAAGCCAAAATACTTGGATTATTGGCCAATAATCCAAGTATTTTGGCTTTATTAAAAAAAATTGAGTTTTGACTATAATTTTGTACTTGTTAGATTCGTCTCGTCGAGAGGAGTCCAGAAACCACAAAATCTTGATGTAAAACTAACAAATGCAAAAAAAATTTGAATAAGGACAAAATGAATTATCCAAAAATCCACAATCCGGATCATATACACATCTATACGAGACTGGTTCTCGGGATACATAAAAAAACACATGTTTTTGTTCTGGGTTATATTGTGATGATCTAAACCATTCACTTTTAAATGGATAAAATAGAAAATTCTGCAAAAATACAACTCAATTGAATATCGATAAGTGTTTGATTCAAACAGTTTTTCAAAAAACTTGATGGGAATTGATATTCTCAGAATTGTTTGGATCGAGCACTTACCAATATTCAAATGAGTTAATTTTCTACGGGTATTCATAAAACCATATTTTAAACAAATTGAACGGCTCATATTATTAATGCGAGGCTCGGAAACAAATTGTATTTTTTTTATATGTTCCCGGAACCGCACCCTATATACACACACTCTGTTTCACAGAATTTGAATAGAGAAAACTTCTGTTCCACTCTCCAGATTGCATTATCTTAATTTTTCAGTCATGACCATATAATACTTTGTAACATCTTTGGGTTTGAATCAAAACTTTGATGCATTCCAGTATTCTATCAAAATGTTGAGAAAATTAATTTTCCATCTATCCACCAAACACCTGAAAACAAAAACGATAAGTATTTTATTGGAAAAATTATTGTTCATGATACACCAAAACAAACGGAGCCTAAGTTTCAAAATTTATTGTTCCAACAAGTTTCCTATTTTAAGAAAGGAAATAAATAAATAAACGATCAATCCGAGTTATTCATCCTTCTTCAAATCGAATTCTAAGTGGGTCTACACGAGAATCGAGACAATAAGACGGTTGTATGAGCTCGATCTAAAATCACCCCATTTCATTCAAAAAAGCCGTCGGTACATGATCGGTGCAAAATAATTATACAGGTCTCTCTATTCATTTTCCATGATAGTAACATTCTGGCATTGTTGAATCCTTTTCACTTTTCAGGGAGCACAGAGGTTGAGAGGGAAACTTCCTCTTTTTTTTTTTTTGATAAAATCATTTCGTTTATTTATTAGTATTAGCAGTAGTAGTTAATTTCATTATTTTGCCATGAATCATCCCATTTCTTGAACAATTGAACTCATAACGTGTCACTGGTCGATTTGGCGCACCGCATACACGTATTTTGAGGCATAGCTCATTGGAGTAAATGCTAAAGACGCCGACGAACGCAAATCCAGATACATCAATCACCCACGTTTCCAACAACCCATTTCAGACTTCAGTCGAATCCTCAATCCCAGAGAAAAGATATCACCAGTAAGAATTTCAGCTCAATTTATGTTTTCTGTTCGCAGATTAGATTGATTACACTTGCTCCATGTTGTTTTTCTTCTAAATTAGCGTTGACTTGTTTCTTGGCTTGTTTATTTATGTTCTTCCCTAAATATGGTTTTGTTGTTCTGTGTTTGGTTGATGAGAAAATGCCGAGAGATTGTAACTTGTGGCTGAGAAAGCCAAAAAAGTGTGGGATTATAAGTTTAGTTTGTTTCTAGGAATGGGGAAGGAAAACTAGATATGGAAGATCTTGTTTATCTTTGTTGGTTTAGTCTTTTGACCCTGCTTGGCGTTTTGGGTTTTAACCTTGTTTGATCTGTGGTCCGAATACTCAGAGCAAATCCGCCCATGGGCCATTTACTCTGCCAAAGCCATAATTTGACTGATTTTTTTTGGCAAATTCAAGTCCACCCGTTGTCATTCTTGCTGACAAAAAATGGCAAAACCTTGATCGTGGCCTCTGCCATATCTCACGTGTCACAGAAGTCTACTAATCTGCATTGAGAAATAAGATGGGTTTGATCCAATGATATGGATTTGAGATTGTGCCAAAATAGCACCAAAACATCACGAATTTTCCAAAAATTGACTTCTACAAGGTCATTTCGACACAGCGGCTCTTACCTGGAATTCGTGATTTGCTTTGCTATCTAGCTTCTGCGTATAAACCAGTTCAAATAATTCCAAGGGCAACACCCTATTTCTTAATATGCATAGTTTCTTTTCCACTTTATGAAAGGCACGTTGGGTTTACCGTAGGTTTTGTAAATAGATTGTTATGCTTTTGGTCAGTGATGGATTCAAGGGAGATCGTAGGGTGGCAACCGCACTCCCAAAGGTTTTTGTGGCAAAAATAATTGCATTACCATACATGTCAACAGTCCAAAATTTTACACCCCACAAAAGATAGAATCTGGGATCTGTTCCTGCTTGTTGTCGCTGTTCTCATGTTTACCATTAACTGTTCTATGTGTCATGTGGTTATTTCCCTCATCTTACAGTCCGGATTTATTTATTTTTGGTGTCCATACACTGCAAGGAATTTCTTTGCTGAGATACTTTGATGATGAGGCTATGGAGTTGGTTAGTCTGGAGCTTGATTTTCATTTCACAATAGAATGTATTACTGTTTCTATTGAAGATCGTATCAGCATTCTGACTCTTAGTACCTGGAAACTGATACTCATAAAAGCCATGGAGAGTATTTTTCTTTGATCTCTCAAGTTTATCCCTCTGTTTTGACTACAATAGCAGCTAATAATTTGGTATAGTTATTTAAAAGTTGTATACTTAATGTGTCATTTTTCATGTGTCAAACCTACCTATATGCAGTTGACATTGATCCAACCTAACATTATGACACACTTTCTCTTCAGTCTACAACTAATCTTTGCCATTGATTGGGAAACATGAAACTAATTAATGGAGACAGTGCTTGGGGTTTTTATCGACAGAGAGAAACTAATTGCAACACGTTTATCCTTAGATGTCTATGAAACCTCAATACTATTGACGTAAAAAAAAAACTTGTATGACCTCCTCAATTTATGATAAATACCTTCCAGTTCCCACACAACTTAAAGCTTAATTCGCAGATCCTAACCTTGGGTAGCATCTATCTTTCAGATTGCGATTTGGAGATATTGGCTCTCAATTGTAAACAATGGATATATCTACAATGGACCGTGGACAAGTCACTCTTCTAGGATCTGCAGCCTGTGTGATGCTTACAATGCACTTCACAGTACAGCTTCTGTCGCAGCATCTCTTTTTTTGGAAGAACCCAAAGGAGCAGAAGGCCATAATCATCATCATCCTTATGGCTCCAATATACGCCATTGTTTCATTTGTGGGTTTAGTTGATATCCAAGGAAGTAAACCGTTCTTCATGTATCTGGACTCAATAAAGGAATGTTATGAAGCTTTGGTGAGTGCCTTCTCAACTAATCATGATTTGATTTAATCCTACGCTTCTCCATTTTGGTATGTTCTTCAAGGTAAATAGCTCAATGGTTGATCAGTTTGAGTCCTACTGGTTTTTCCTCATCACTGGAGCTAAAACGCTCTCTTTGCTTGTAGGTGATTGCTAAGTTCTTGGGACTTCTGTACAGTTACTTGAAAATATCCACTAGCAAAAACATAGTGCCAGATGAAATTAAAGGACGGGAAATTCACCATTCATTCCCAATGACTCTTTTCCAGGTGGAGAAAGTTTTTTTCCTTTTTCATATAAAATGTCATTACCAAACCGAACCGAGTTTATGTCCCAATCAATTGGGATGGGCTAATTCTTTTTTTCCATTGAGCTTTGTCAAGGGCTACTTGTTTACTTAGACTTAGTAGACTTGTATCTTTGCGCACTATAGCATCCAATGTCAATTTGGGTCTTTCTCTCCCTGAAGCGTTACTAACCAAAACTATCCTATCTCCTATCAACTCTCTTTAACTACTGCATTCATATAAAATGTCATTGTTCTAGCAAAACTGTCCATGTAGCAACATGATAATTAGTTTATGCATCTTGATTTTGGATGCTACATAATCGAATTCAGTAAAGAACTGTGGAAATTACAATTTCACGGGGTGAAATTAAGATAGGCGTTAGAATCTGCTTTGATGAAAATTTAGTTGGATCAATATCACTATACTCTATTGCTCTGTTCTTATCTCTGAAGTGGCTGAATCTGAACTGAGACAGAGAGATTGGTAACTTTTGGGCTTTTTGGCCCTCTCTGTAAGTCTGAGTAATTGTTAATTTGGCTGCTTTACCATGAACTTGGTTTCCAAAAGGAAAAATATTGTAACAAGCTGTATTTTAGTCCGCTGTTCCTTAATTTTAGATTCTTACAAGATGAGTTTGTGAGTTTTCCACCCTATAATATGATGGCTCACAAAACAAGTCCAGTTTCACTGAGTTTGTCAATTTATTTTTGTTCATGAGGCAGATATTTGACAAGTTCTTCTTACAAACTGCAGCCTCGTACTGTGCATCTAGACCACAAAACCCTGAAGCTTCTCAAGTTGTGGACATGGCAGTTTGTTGTCGTTCGCCCGATATGCTCCTTTTTTATGATAACATTGCAGATTCTTGGAACATATCCCAGTTGGTTGAGCTGGACATTTACCATCATTCTCAACATTTCAGTTTCATTGGCTCTGTATTCGTTGGCGATATTTTACCATGTCTTTGCAAAAGAGTTGGAACCTCACCAGCCTCTTGCAAAGTTCCTTTGCATCAAAGGAATCGTTTTCTTCTGCTTTTGGCAGGTAAATATTTTTCATCAAATGGTATAAGAAGCTCTGTTGTAGTGCTTTTAGTTTTAGATTTATTGATTAGTTGAAGATGAGCTAATTTGAGGCGGACCACCTGCTGTCATGGAATACTTGCAAATTGGTGTGTTCAAATGTTTGACTACTTAAATGAAATTGTGCCTCGGTGAAGTTTTTTTAGGTATGTTAGCGTTTCTGTGTCCCTGTGTTCATGGGTTCTACGTTTATTGCTGAATACAACAACAACAACAACATAACCCATTTAGTCCCCAATAATTGGGGGTATGGGCGGGGGATGGATATGAGACATACCTAACCTTTGGCAATAAATGCACAAAGTGGCTGCTCTCAGAATACCACTGAAACAGATGGATTGGACATAGACCTAACCTTTGGCAAGAAATGCACAAAGTGATTGCTCACAGAATACCACTGAAATAGTGGTCCCCCTATACCACCGCGTTTACTGTAGAATCATTCCCTCAAATCAAAGCCAAAAGGCATCAGAGAGGGCAGACCCAAGAATCATTGTGATTTATGTGCATATTACCATGCTTCTTTCATTCAGCATCCAGAGCATTGGCGTTGCATAGATGTTTATTGCTGAATCATGAAGTTATTTGTACAATCACTTTCTACCCATCAAATGGCTACCCGTTCTTATTTCTTAACGAGTCGGAGGAAATAGATAAGATAAGCCTCCTCCCCCACTTAGCATTCGTGGAAGGTAAATTAGAGGCAAGTATGTGACCTTTTTATATACTTAACAGTAAACTTTCCTGAGCATGAACATCTGTACTAGGCTTGTCGAGGTTACCTAAAAGTAATAGATGGGTGTGTCTTCCTTCTACTCATATAGTCACAACTCACCACATCATTTTATTTCTTATTGATGTTCAAGGATTGCAGTGACTTGGCACCTGCCACTGTGAAGTTCAATGTGGAAGCAATGGGATTTATAGTTTGGGATTGTTGATAAACTATATGCACCTACATGCACGTGTATTGCTCTAGGTTAATTTGAGTATTGAATGATCAACTTTCATTTCAGGATTAGTTTTTATGATTGGGGCATCTTAGTTTAGGCATTCTTGTTTGTCCTTCATCAAGAATTTCTGCATAGATCCGTTTACTTGGTAACTTGTGCCTATAGATAATGGAATTCAGCAAATCCTTCAATGGTTTTTCTCCAAAGCCAATGTTTAAATTAGAACCATACTGAGATCATTATCAATTGTCTATTCAACTGTAACATGTTCTCAGCTCCCTATTTCCAATGAAATCAGTTTTTCGAATATGGTTTTTAGTTACAGGGTTTATTGGAAATGTTTCCCAAAAAAACCAGTTCTAGCAAACAGTTGGCCTACAGCTTTCTGAATACAAAAAATAGCATCCTCCTCACAAAAAGGACTAGTAACAGGATAAGCCAACCCTGTATCACAAATTTACCAAATTGTTTTGCTGGAATAAGTCCCACGAAAGAACAAAATGTGCCATTGACATTTCTAGAACAATAATGAACCGTCTCCACAACATAATAGCATTGAAACTTGTAGTTGTAGTACAAGCCACAGTAGACATCACAAACTACTCAACAGTATGATCAAGAATTTGCCGTTATCTTAGATTAGCTGATAAAAAATTTCTCCCAGCTCATGTATGCCATTCCTCGTCTATTCCCAATAGTAATGTTAAGCATAACAAGGAAAACCAACTCTAAGCCAGCACATTTGGCAGGGTATTGGATATTTGGCATCTAGCTGAAGAGAATTCTATACTAGTACACTCGCTTTTCCTTTGTGTCTTACAGTCTATTATGATTCAATTTGTCCTTCTTGTTGTAGATTAACGGTATTTTGTTACATCATAATGGTTGGTGTTATGAGTTAATTTCTGTTCTGGGTCCACCTAAATGTTAAATCAAATTGTCTTATGAACAAAAATGAAGTTTAGTCAGGACTTTTAGACTCGTAGTTGTATATAGTTATCACTCACAGTGATTTTGGTTGACATATAATGTTGGTTTTCAGTTATGACCAAAGTAGTCTTTCATAATGGCCCAAGTATTATAGACAATGTCATCGGTCTCTTATTTTGTTGGTATACTTTTCCATCAAAATGCTGACCTAGTAGTTGATGGATTTCAAATTGTTGGTTTTCTTTCACTAGATTGTTTATATATCTTTCTCGCGCCCTTATTTACTTCTCTTTCCACTCTTCTTGTTATTAAAAGTAGGGCTCTATTTAGTTGAGCATTTTCACCATGCGCAGGGGATAATGCTTGAGATTCTTGTTGCGTTGGGGGTCATCAAATCGAAACATTTCTGGTTGGACGTAGAGCACATTGAAGAAGCCATTCAGAATGTGTTGGTGTGTTTGGAGATGGTTGTCTTCTCTGTTCTCCAGCAGTATGCATACCACGTTGCTCCTTACAGTGGAGATGCTGCCGCAAATATGAAATCAACCAAAAAGAATGAACGACACGACTCTTGATAACATTTCAAATAGTAGATTCCATTACCAGGCTCATACATGGATTCATTATGTTTTTCCATACCAGGGGCAAGGAGAGAAGTATACTACCAACGCGTTGGTGAATAGTACATTAATATATCTGCGTTCGTGTTTTGATTTCCCGTTTTTCTTTGAAATTGTTGTCTGTCGTCGTTGTCATTGTCTGTTAGTATATGTGGTACCATTTGTATGATCAACTACCCAAAGTTTTGGTAAATTTCCACCTCAAGGTGTTGTATCTCAAGTTGTCCTTTTGAAACAAGCCGCTGGTTGTCCAATTAAATTTCTTTTTCATGCAAAGTTCCAATCTTTTTCGTAGTTAATTATAGATTATTTACTGCTGGCCTCTTGTTCAACATATAACTAGTTATACCATGGCAGAAAGAAATTTAGGACCGCCACCGCTGTAAATGGTCCGTGCCGGCTCAAAAGTTTTGGAGGCCTACAACGAACTTTTTAAATGGGGTATTTTGCAAACAAAACTAATCAACGCAGAGTCTTCATAAAAGACAACTTAAAAAGATTTAAAATTATAAAAATTTAAATATATTATTTTTAAAAAACAAAAAGTCGTACTTCAAAATCTATCATTTGAACATTAATCTTTTTGCACTTTTAGCTGCAAAAGTATCAACACTTGGAAGTGGGCCTAATTCTTGTTTGTAGCAGGCTTAAACAAAAAATAATGGAACCTAACATATAAAAAGACCATAAAAAGTTTGGGCCTGTATTTTTAACAATTTTTGGGAGCTCAAAATCGCGGCTTCTTTGGCTTATACTATAAGCTAGCTCTGTGTACGATACACCAGCATCACTATTTTGTATGTTATGTGACTGTCATCACATCAAAATCATATTCTTTCCAAGATATCACTGATTCGGTTGCAAAAAAGCCTACGGGCACAAATTTAAACACAGATTTCCACGCATGTAGATGCTATCACATATGAGAGGCTCACAGGTATACTTACAATTGCCACTAGCCAAGGGACTATATTTCGAAAGAACGAAATATTTGATGTGATACGTATTCGCTATATGCTGATTATCCAATATATACTTTAGCAACTTCAAATAATGAATGGAGGTCAGCTTCAGCTATGTTAGCATTATGATTGAACTTTTGAACATGGTAGGAAAGTTCATCATTTCTTTGACACAGTCCTTGGCGAGGGTTTAAGGGGAAGCTGATATGGCCTGCATTAGGTCACAACGTGCTTTAAAAATATTCTTTTAAGACTTGGTTTTTTCAAATTTCAATCACCCGATTTAGATTAAGCCAACCAACCTCAAGTGGCTTGGTGTTTTTGTTACTTTTTACGGAACAGAATGTTGGCCTGGTAAAAAAATAATACGTGAGCATGGTGAGTGTAGTGGAAATGAGAATATTGAGGTGGATATGTGGTACGACTAGACGAGACGGGATTAGAAATAAAACGGTTCGTGAGATGGTAGGTGTAGCACCTACAGAGGAGAAGTTGAGAAAAAATTGGCTAAGGTGGTTTGGGCATGTGTGATACCCCGGGTTTGGGGATAGATGGTGTTTAGTCCCTATTGGTTGTTTACATGAGTGATCTTTGGTATATAACAAACCATATGAGTTATTACTAGTACCTTGGACTTAAGCATTTTTGGCCATGTGGTGTGGCTTGTGAATCAAATTAGGGTACTGAGCCAGTGGTCTGCATGGGGTGTTTCAAATGGTATCAGAGCCTCGCCCTAGTCCAAGTGGTGTGTAGTATGCGCTCTGCTACCGCGGACACTAGGGGAGGTTGTTGGGACTATGCAACGAGGACGTCACATGCCAAAGGGGGGAAGATTGTGATACCCCAGGTTTGGGGATAGATGGTATTTAGTTTTACATTGATTGTTTACATGAATGGTCTTGAGTATATAACAAACCATATAGGCTACTACTAGTACCTTAGGCTTAAGCATTTTGGGTCATGTAGTGTGGCTTGTGGATCAAATCAAGGTACTGAGTCAGTAGTCTACATGGGGTTTCATCATGTCTATTGTAAACTTGTAGAGGCAGTGGTTAAGATAGCAGATACGACAGCTTTAGATAGTAACGCTAGGGAAAGGGGAGGACTTAAATTGACTTTAAATGCGGTTGTGCGCAAACATATGAGCACAATGGGTTTGAGTACCCTTGATAGAACTTAGTGGAGAAAAAGAATTCATGTAGCCGACTCTAAGTAATTGGAACCTAAGGTTTGGTTTGGTTTGGTTTGTAATGTTGGAGAGTAATTTCTATACAAACGAGTAAAATTTAGTTTTTTTTTTCAATAATAAATTGTTTTTAAACGGTTTTTTAATGAATAAAAAATAATTCGAGTTCAATTAATTAGCTACCTTTTTTTTTTCTTTTCCGATACATGGTCTGGCCAAACCATCTTTTACATTTTACATCCTTGGAAAGCTATAAACAAAAGAAATAAATGGACTTGTCCATTGATTCTTATTCTTATTTTTCACCGAGGCCGGCCGTAATTCTCCGGGGTCTAAAGCAAAAATTAAAGACGAGGCATTTTTTGTTAGACTATTATAATGAGTACAACAATAGGAGGAGCTCCTACGTTACATGGAAGAGTCTTTTTGAAATCTGAACCATTGATTATCGAATCCAATGGCCACTGATGCTCACTACAAAGCCCCCGGTTCCTTTTATCTCAAGCATGCACTACCTTTTTTTCACAAACAAGCTGGCCGGCTGATTACAGATGATTGTTCAAGCCAATTCTATTAAGTTTGGTCTCAATTTACACACTTTGGTATTGCCAACTAGCTAGTCAACTAAGCTAATGATCTAGCACTAATTTATATAGTGGATATGCATTAGGGTAGATTTCCATCATAACACAATCTTTACCCCCCACTTCAATGAAGTTGAGTAGGCAACAAAATCATATATATGCAAGCAAATAAACGAAAAATCAAATGAAAGTTGACTGGTATATTACTATATTCTTCTTCTTCTTCTTTTTTTAACCGAATGTCCGAACTAGCTTACGTGCTCCAATATGAATCATTTTTTATGAATAAAATTTATTACTATTGAATAATTTTTTCTTGAAAAGCTACATCACATTACACATGGCATTCTATATTTTTCAGAGTCCTTATACCTAACGTGCGAAATGAACATAATACCCTACACCCATAATTGATTTCGTATGCTACCAGATTGTATAAAAGAAAGAAGAATAGTTTAAGAGTTTAGTACGTGTCCTAGCATGAGTCGCATCTATATATATCTAACTTTCGGACATATATCCTAAATCATAAAATCTGAATTTGGAAATACTTGTTAATAATTAAACGATATATGATCATGATCTCCTAAGGTATCATTTATTTAAAATTTAGTGCGGACCTAGCCTTTTTTCAATTTTTCGGATCAAATTTTGATGATCTGAACAGCTCAATTTTTGTAAAATGCATTTTTAAGGCCCTACGTGAAGATTCGTCAAAAAGAAAATACCCGAAATGGTTTGATTCAAACAGTTTTCGATAAAACTATATATATATCAAAATTTGATTCAGAAAGGTGAGGTTCACACCAAATTTTAATAAGGGATCTCTTAGGACATCATGACCATATATGTATATATATATATATATATATATATATATATATATTGCCTTGAACAATGTACTACTATGTGTACAACCCGATCACCTTTGGTCTTACCGTCATTTTATTGCTGGTTGTAGATATATCTGTATGTAGTATATAATATTTGTACACGTGGAGTCCGTACGTTGCATCCTTTTTGTTTTTCTCAAAAAAAAAAAAAAAAAACGTCACCCACTACCCAGTATGCTGTGGCCTGCACATTGATCATCAGAGATATTTATTTTAGCCTTAGTCAGTTATTTATGTTCTTGTTTTTTCAATTTTATTCCTCGTAGTCGTAATTATAATAACCCGAAAATTTTTAAATAATAATTTATTTAATTTTTAATATCACTTAATAATATAAATTATTATTTAGTTTAATTAATTCGACTAAATTAGATTTAATTTGTTTATTTCTTTTATTTATATTTTCCGCGTCGTAAATCAATGCGTGCACACCGGGTATTACACCACATCGCGTCCAGAAGCCTTGCTAATTCCCCCAACTCCTATTTTGTCTTATTATGACTACCATTATCCTATTTAATACTCCTTCCGTTCCTTTTTAAGTGATCTATTTCGGAAACGTGTATTTTTGCGAACGTTTAAAAATGTACTTTCGCATATTGTTTAAAAATGTACTCAACGAGCACTTTAATTTGGTATAAAACAAATTAAAAAATTATATAAAGAAATATGTTTTTAAGGGTTTAAAATTGAACGTATTCCCGTATGGATCACTTAAAAATGGATGGAGGGAGTACCTAAATTAGGCCTATTTCTATTTTTGGAAAAAACCTAATTAGGCACGTGCTCAATTTTGACTTTTCTATCAATTTTGACTTTACTTTTACTAACCCTAAATTAGGCCTATTTCTATTTTTGGAGTTTTGTGTATTCCCGTATGGATCACTTCCCTCGCAGTGTAATTTCACGGGCGGGTATCCATACTCGCGTTCGCGCACATTTCGGCGCCATTTTTCTTCTAAATTTTGAAGCATTATATTTTGGATTCTCTTAAAACCATCTAGGAATTTCCTATCATACTTATTTAATTATTGTCTTAAAATTAGTAGTTCTTTAATTATTATTCGCGGTGCACTAGTTTGTATTTTTCTCGCACAAAATCAACCTTACGGAGCATTTCTCGTCCCAACGGTGGGGAAATGATCTCCCAATTAATGGGGGACATATCCTATCCTATTATTGATAGCCTTATAAGCCTATTATCTATAGAGTTACTTTTACTATAAAATGCATATAAGTACATACATATAGTTATATATGTATGACATCCCGTGGCTAATTTCGTGTGTATAACTAGTACCCAAAACTACCGAACTATGCCCCCAATATAACGAACCTAGACATATTATGTCTTATCCTATGTATCTAGGAACCCATACTTGAACTCCAAGCTTTACCTAAGTGAGAACATAGCCATATCTTATTATTTTAGCCATAAAGGCTACAAAAATAAAGTTGTTTGGACTATATGGAGAGAGAGAGAGAGAGAGATGAGCGGCCTAAGAGAGGGGAGGGGGGGAGTGGTGCTCTCATTGTCTCACTATAAACAGAAATCCACACTTATTCTTTCCTCACACCAAAAACTCTCCTCACCACCTTTGTAGTAAACTAGTTTTTCAAGAAGAAAAATCATGAGTTCTTCAAGTTCTTTTTGAAAATCAAGCTTCCACCACCACACTCCACCACTCTTGACCACCCCTAGATCTTAGAAGAGTAGCGTAAACCAGCTAGAAAGCGTTCGAGTAGCCATTACTCCGCCGGAATTCAATTAGCTTATTGGTTTTCGACTAATTATCGAAATTAAGGTAGATACTTTATTTTAACTTTAGATTAGTATTTACTCGTTCATATTAATTATGTTATTATTATGCTTAAACATGATTAATTATGTTTAAACGAGATTATGTTGGATGATTAACGGTTCAATGGAATATTAGACTTTGAAAAACCCACTTAGTCGTTACCATGCACAATTTGAGACTGACTTTTGAAAATATCCAGTTATAATGCCCGATTGACTTTTGAAAGCCTAAAATATCCAGTTATAATGCCTAAATGAAAATCGACTTTTCAAATTTACGCAATTATAATGCCCGACTGATTTTCTGAACAAAAGAGCTTTTCAAATGCAACGAGATTTTCCGGGATTACTAAATAAATATTTTTAATCTATGTAGAATAACAAATAGAATCCATGACTAGCATGTCTAGTCAGGCTCTTTATTGGTTTAGCCCAAACCAAGTGGCGATTTGAAGAACGAATCTTAAAACACGCCAATGGATTCAAACTACTAGAGTTTCTAGAAGGGCTCTTTCTTGGTTTAGCCCAAATTAAGTGGCGACTCGATGAAGGGGTCTTAAAATACGCCAACAAAAATTCAAAAGTGAGCATAACTCTTAATGTTTTGTTTAAATTCTCAGAAGAAAGGATTTTTTTGCCTTTAAGTAACACGGTTTCGTGAAATAATTTTCAAGTGGAAAGATTATCGAGAAACGATTTTAAACGGAGGATTTTTAAGAAATTATGGCATGTGCATGTTTTACGAGACAATACGACACGACACGTTTTTCGAGAAAATGATCGATTGTTTTCACAAGAAGAGATAGAGATGAGAATGAAAATAATGATGTGATAAAAGTTGAGACATTAATGCTATTGGAGTCCCGCTTCAGTTCCCCGGGGTGAACTGGTGGCCAAAGCTCAACGGAACTATACGGGCCTTGTTCCTTTCCCTGTTTAGTTTTAGTTTTGATGACATCATCATTTCCCTCATTTCTCTCTCTCTCTCTCTCTCTCTCTCTCTCTCTTTCTCTCTCTTTCTCTCTCTCTCTCTCTCCACTCATTACACTTGCTGACATCATCAAAACTAAAGTAAACTATCTAACCAAACACAACCACGGTAGTGCTGTTTGGAGTCCCACCTCAAATTCCGCGGGGTGAATTTGGCGGTCATAGCTCACTCAGTTCAACACTTAGTGAACGGACTTCATAAACAGGCTATTGAATCCAGTGATATGGGCAGTCGGGATTTACGTCGTGTGTGAGTCGGAGTGAACAGACTTTACAACCTATGGTAGTCAATGTTATGGGTAACCAGGACTTCGAACGGAAATGTTGGTGACCGTTAGAAAAAGGGGGGGGGGGTTGAACGGGTCAATAACTTTCGAGAGATGTGAGATGTTGATATGGTTGAAATTTGAAGAAGAATGCTATACGAGAAATTGATACGAGATACTGACATTGCACTCTAATTTTGGAAATGATATGAGACACTGATTTTGTAAAGCTGCACTTTGATTGTTTTAACTCTGATATCTGAACCGCATGATTTTACTATTTACTTGCCACCTACAATATTGTTCTAGAATTGCTAATTTAAGGTTGGGGTAGGGTATCTATTGAGCGTCCGCGCTCACGGTGTTGCATTTGTGTGACCCTGACATAATACCACAATGTTGCTTCACGACTCCGACGTATTATGCTAGATTATCACGATGGACATGAGGACCTCTACAGAGAACACAGAACCGAAGGAGCTGCCGAGAAGGAGATCAACCAGGCGGAGGAATTTGTAGAGCCATAGAGCTTATCCGGTCTGCCTTTTTGTATTCTGTAGAGGACAGATTATTCACATTAAACTTACGTATTATTATTATTATTTTTGTTTAAGATATTCGAGTGTAATAATAATTGATGTTTCTCAAAATGTGGGGTGTTACAATAATAAGGTGACTTATGCTATAGTCAAGTATGTATACTATCTATTGAGTGCCCACAAACTTTGTTTGGTAATTTTCCAAATTGGGTTTAGGGGATGCTTGGTTGGATGTTATTTGATGAGTTGATTAATACTGGTTATCAATTGAAAAAAAAAAATCTCAACTACGAAAGTATGATGACGTAATCCACGGTTGCCATTTACAAAAGGAACTATTGATAGCTCGTTCGAATTTAGTTTTGGTAAATAAAATATCGAGTTAAGATTAGGTCTGCACACGAATCGGTTTTGGGCAGATCGGGTCAGTTTTTAAATCGATCTGCTCGACACGGATTGTCATCTTATCCATCTGCAGCTGTCCGTGAGTGAGGTACGGTTGGGTCGGTTCGGTTATCGGGCATATCTGGCGGATAAGAGGAGTGGAGAAGGACTATTGGTTGGATCGAACCAGAACCGAATCCATCAAAACTAGAATATTATGATCCGAATCCATCCGTAACATACATCAAGTGGCTTTGCGAACGATTCGATTTGATCGATTTATTAGTTGGATCAATTGATCCGCTAAGCAACTCTAACCCCATCTAATCTTTACAACGAACCAATTACCAAAGAGGAAAATGACCATGATTGATTTGACATAATGGAGCATAACTGGGTAAGTGGCAAAACTAAAAAGTCGAGTGGCACAAGGACAAATGAAAAACTACGTGACAATACATCTCAAAAATGGTAATGTGATTTACGGTCGACAGATTAGTGCCACGAGACATTTGTCGACCTCATTCTTTCTCTTGATTAATGCTACTCAAAAACTTACACATCTTTTTCCTTATATTTTAAGATTAAGATGTATGGAGTATCAATGTGGGTTCCAAGTGATACTTCCACATCTTTTTCCTTATTTTAAATGTCATCCACAGATAAGAGGAGACACTAGAGTTTTTTTTTAGGACGCGCTGCTGTGTACCCTATGCATAACAGATGTTGTGCAGAATCATAGCCGTCTACAAGTATTTTCAACGGTTCGGATTAAAAACAAACTATTCGCGCTTAGTTAACTATTTGTGCAAATAATTTGTTTGAAATCTAGGCCGTCCATCCAAGCAACGGACGGCCCGGATTCTGCACAGCAACTGCTATGCAGCCTGTGCACAGCAGCGCCCCGCGTCCTTCTTTTTAATACCCCGATGATTTTAGGTTTTGATTTTCTACCGCAAGACTTATTTAAGGCTTCACTTTCAATCACGTAAATTAATTTATTACAAAGTTTCTATTTTAAATTTTCATACATTGCCAACTATTTTGTTGTAGATAACGTATAATGAGAGCGACTTCAAATCTCTTCAACTAAGTTCCAACCTAATCAATTGTTACCTCATTAACCGATACTTTCATCAGTATCCAACAACTCTCTCCCTCTCCCCATTTGTTTATCCTATTTCAAAATATGTCGCTTAAAAATCGTTTGTATCTTATAATTTAGAATATCTTATACAATTTTTTTTTAAAAAACAATTGTAATAGAATTAATTAATCATCAAACAAGATATACTATAGATTAAAAAATTGGGATGGAGGAGTATGTCATTCGTGTATGTGAACCAATTTTTGGCTCAACCAACTTAGTTTATAGGCAAATTAAGTTTGACAATTAAGTTTGGAACCTTGATATATACGAAATGTTACTCTTTTTTTCCCTACCTGTTCCATTTCCAAAACCTACTAAATACGCAAACCCAAATTATTTTATTGGAAATTATTTTCCTATCCCATCTTATGATACAAATAGAAAACAAATAAGTATTTTATCCATCTTGGACTGCATTCTTTTTTCGAAATCCATGACATTTTTTATCAGAAAATAAAATACTTAAGCATATAATTATTTTAATCTTATTCACACCAATGGAAAAAAATTGCAATTGAGATCTTTAAATTGGTTCGAGAAAAACTAAACTTCAAATCTTATTTCTTTTATATCTCAAGGTGTTTCAGACCAGCCTATATTCATCTCGCTTAATTCTTAGGAGACCAATCCCACCATCCTGTGATGGGCTTTTGCATTCATAGCCGGGGCAAAGTTCTTGCAGTACTTTCTCCTCAAATGGAATAGCAATTAGAGTGGTAGACGCTATGTACTTTCATGATTAAGGTTCAAACCTTCCAAATTACAACTAATAATAGTAACCAAATTCAAACCTCACTAACAATACTAAGGGTGTTCCACTAACGAAAAAAAAAAAAACAAATTTTTTCCAAAAACCAAGATAGTCATTCTCTCACAATACATCACATAAAAAATCGCGAAAAAAAGAGTTTATTCTAAAAGCACCATTAGCAGAACACCCCCGAACTCATTGAGAAATAAAAGGAGAACTTTCTCCTCAAATCTCCAATGCTTCCCTTTCTATCCTGGATAATCCACTTCATAAGAAAATCCCACAACTAGGATGAAAATTGATTCTCTCATGCTCATACACCATTTTAAACTTATTTTTTCATTTTCAAAATTTTTTTTTCCTAGAACTAGACTTTAGTGCATGGCTTTAGCCTTTAGGCATTCCTAACCTTTTCGTCAAGTTTGAGGTTAAACTCCTTCAAGTCGCCTGAAGGTGAAGGTTACAAAATTTTAAAACTTCCCATTATATTATGAAGAGAGAGAGAGAGAGAGAGAGAGAGAGAGAGAGAGGTGGGGGGAGGCTGCTGCTTCAATAAAGTATTTAGAAAGGTGTGGAGGTGTTTCAATTGGACTTTTTAATCTCAAAGCTTTGTTCTCTTCTCTTTGGATACACACGTTTCATGCCAAGTGGAGGTATTTCAATTGGTCTTTCTTTTTTATAGTCTCAGAAGCTCTGTTACATATACGCGCATGAAAAAAGAGACTTTTTAGTTCTCGTTGGCCGTTTTTGCTCTCTCTCTCTCTCTCTCTCTCTCTCTCTCATACACTCTGCCAATCAGTTTCTCCAGCAGGCAGAGGAAAAGTGGATAGACCATGAACCAGAAGGCCGGCGTTTCCAAAGAGCTTAATGCCAAGCATCGAAAGGTACCCCTTTTTGCACCTGAAATCTTTATGGTTGGTTTTGTTATGACATATGCTAATAACCGCATACAACTGAAAAACTTGTGGGGTTTTGTGAAAGAAGCTTACTCTTTTTTCCTGGGTTCAATTCCTATTGCCTTGAACTCTAATCAATATATCCAATCAAGTTATCGACACCCATATATCCTTTGGTTTACTACTGATTGAGAGAACTGGGTTTGTTCAGGCTGTGATGTTCGTTCAAAATCGTATTTTGAGATAAAGAAGAAGAACAACAACAGATTGTCGGGTTCTCTTGCAAATTTCCTTTTTGTTTCTTCTTTTGGTTTTGTTTCGTGTGGTAGTAAAAAATCTCCGAAATTATTACTGATCCGTATTTGGTCATCACCCATGAATTGTTTGTCGAAATGCTTACTTGGTCGTAAATGGGTCACCCACCTCCCTCCGTATTTGAATACATGAATTAGGTTGCCATCCATAAGCATGAGCAGTTGTCAGAAGTATTTGGTGATGCTTTGATATCTGGCATAAGGCCCCACCTCTAAGTTGTGAGTTGTCACCGGTGTAAAGCATATCGGTGGCCTGATTTTATTGCTTAATCATAAACACAGCTGTATGTTGTGTTAAATGATTGAGGATCTTTTTTCATTTTTGGTTTATAGCCGAAAGATTTTTGTTCTCCTGTTTTTGTATGTCACTGACAGAGTGACAGATGTATAAGCTTTTCGAATCACGTACATAGTGTTTGGCGGATGGGATGATTTTAGGATGGAATGGGACATCATGAATTTGCTTCCAATGGAATGACCGTTCTAGTGAATTGTTAAATTATGATTCAACATGTAATGTGAAGGAACCTAACAATGGAATAAGCATTCGAAAGGAATGACAGCTCCATGCCAAATCCAACCTTCATTCTACTAAACCAAACTCTGGCTAAAAGAAACAACAACAAGAAGAATATCCATGTAATTCCCTACGTGGGTGTTGATCAGCTTCCTTCTTTGAGTTAATCTGGCTGAATGGACCCAATTTGTACTTTATTCTCTCAATACCTTAAGTCTACAAGAGCAACAACCAATTATTGTTTTACCATCCATACACCAGCAGAAGGCGCTCAATGCCTAAGTCTGTATAATAGAGAATGTACAAAGCCCTTCTGGCTAGAATTGCTGAAATCGGATTCACGCATGGGAGGATGTGGCTCCAGTTATTGGGTTTGGCCTAAGTTTGTCTCTTTTTTTGAAAATGGAGAAAGTACAGAGCTCAAGTAAATTAATACTGGCATACCTCTTTTAGGGTATATCGTGTGCCTTTTACAAGGAGACTATACTTGCATGCCAAAGGAAGTCATTCGTTAACATATATCCAAATAACATCATGCATGACTGAACGAGTGCCACGTAGTCAGCCTCCCCTGTCACCCATGTGGAGCCAAGCTAGCTGTTGAGTCACCTCAGGTTGGACAAATACCAACCTAGCTTGGTCCCAAAACAGGGCTCACAAGTTCTAGGCCTCCAAGCCCATTCCAGTGGGATGTCCCATGTGCGAATATTGTGTGTGGGTTGGAGAGAATCGGATACAGACCTAACATTTGGATGTATACACAAAGTGGTTCCTCTCATATGCATAACTTGCAAAGTCCTTCTGTTTCTACTTTCTACACGGTTATGCACGAACTGTATCCTATCTAAATTCTGTTTTTGAAGTTATGACTTCATCTAATTCTCATCGTTTTCCTATGGTTTTCACATTTCATTAGCGATAGCGGAGAATATAAACGGGAGATACGATAAAAGTTGTGCGAAGAGATGCCTAATAGTCACCACTTCCAAAAATATTGTCAATTGTTCATTGGAGAATGAACACTTTTTTCCTTGGAGAATGAACACTTATGTAATAGTCAATTGTATCACTATAAATCCTTAGTAAAGATACACAAAATATATCCTATCTTTCTTTCTTTATTTTTTGGATCAGCTATCCTATTTGCCTTACGTTTCCGAACTTATGACTTCCTCTCATTTTCATCATTCTCCTATAGCTGCCTGTCATCTTTTAGTAGTTTTAGCCGGAGAATATGGATGGAGAGATAATAGTATCTGAAAATTGGTCAATTATCCATAAATGAGGAGTGATTGATGATGTTACACGCCGTAGTGTTTGGTTTGCCTAATGATGCAGGGAAGGAATGAAATGCTCAGTCTGTCAGTCATTGGTCTCCTAATTGGATTGCCATTCACTAAAATTTGTGATCAAGTTATTCCATTTGCAATGTGCATTCTATCGATTGTAGCAAATCAAACACCCGGAACAAGTATTTCAAGGGCATGAATGACATTGCAGCTTCTTTCCAGTCAACCAAACACAACACATTACTGAGAGAGGGAGAGAGAAATAGGGGCAGTGTAGCAAGAGTATTTTTGCAGTGCTAAGATTCCTATTATGTTGAGGGAAAAGCTATCGAATGCTTTAAGACTTGCTTTCATATATGGAACCCAATGTTGGGTTTCATGTTCTATGGGAAGTTGGGAACTCTTTACCTCAATCCTCTCTTTGGGATTCTCATGGGCATTTGAACTTTGATATCCTCCTGAACTGAGAAACATTTTGTATGTGGTATTGAAGAATGAGTTAACTGGGCTTTCCTTTCACCATAATCTAGAAATTCAATTTTTGTACTAGTCAACTTCATATTTGTCTATGTTTTCCTGCTATGGAATATTACCCTTTTTGGTGTTTTGGGTTGCAGATATTGGATGGGCTTCTTAAATTACCAGAGAACAGAGAATGCGCTGACTGCAAAAGCAAGTAGGTATCTTGGAGCAATAATGTAGATATGAAACAATGGGGTCAATATTGCTGTATCTCTTAGACCACGCTTGGTTTCCTCTTACTGTGACTTGTTTCAATGCAGAGGACCAAGATGGGCTAGTGTGAACCTTGGAATCTTCATTTGCATGCAATGTTCTGGGGTTCACAGAAGTCTTGGAGTACACATATCAAAGGTGCATAGTTCCTCTCATTATAGTTTTTTTTTTTTCGTTTCTGGGTATGCTCAATTATCATTTTTTTCGGACCAAAAATACCAGAATTTTCATGATAGCTCTCTCTTTCAATCTCCGAAGTGCTGTAGTTAAATGTTAAGTAGGTTCAAAAGTTTACATTTTCTTCTGTGCTGTGTCATGCTTAGCTAATTCCTTTTGATTTTGCTACAGGTAAGATCAGCCACACTGGACACATGGCTTCCAGATCAGATTGCATATATTCAATGTGAGCACTACTATTACTTTTGGAAAATCCAATGATATCAAATGAGTTTTAAGAATAAGAAGCACAGAAGTGGTGCACAAAACCATTGATTGTAATAATTTAATTTTGGTTCCTTTCAGCTATGGGAAATGTGAAATCAAATAGCTATTGGGAAGCTGAGCTGCCTCCCAAGTACGACAGAGTTGGAATCGAGAATTTCATTCGTGCAAAGTATGACATCTTTGGTTGATCAATGTCAAACTGTATTATTTATCTGTAATTCTAAGTTTGGTGGTACAATGCCCGGTTTTGGCCTTAAGGGTGTTAACACAACCTTTACAATTCATCTTAATCTGTTAGGTATGTAGATAAGAAATGGATTCAAAGAGATGGAAAACCAAAATCACTATCTCCGGTTCATAAAGAGAGGTCGCCAATCTATACACCTGCTCCGCAGAAATTGCAATCTCCTGTTCATGAAGAGAGGCCGCCAGTCTATACACCTGCTCCGCAGAAATTACAATCTCCTGTTCATGATGTGAAGCCGCCAGTCTATACAACTGGTCCTCAGATAAATAACGGAGCAAAAATTAAACAGTCTAATGAAGGAAGAAAAGGGCCTACCCTGCCAAATCCAAGTGGAAGTATGACGGCTTCAAAAAGCAATGGTCCTGTTTCACTTAAAGTACCTGAGCAAGTAAATGCTTTTTCTTTAAACCTATTTGGTCGGTAATGCATTATTGATCATAAAATCTGTCAGTGTACTCGAAAATCTTGTCACAAATATTCTCTCTTTTGATGTGTAAAACAACTGTTATCACATGATGACTACTTAGAAATTCCACACGCAATCTGAGTTAATGATGTCGGTTTAGCGGGAGATAATAGAATCATAACCTAGGCATCTGAAATTAATTTTTTCCCAAACCCGTTATGTTGATAGATAGGGATAATGTCACAACTACTTGCTTTCGTAAAAAATCAGTTGGGATACTGAGAGCTATGATTCCATAGAAAAGAAAAACTTTCACCTGAAGAGTATTGCTATGGTGGTGTATATACTTTCCAGTCATTTAAGTTGAGAGTTTGAAGACTTATATTTGAATGGGTTGTTTGTTTCAATTAAGTTCATTAATCCGTTAGAAAATGAGATTATAGGAAGCTTCTGATGTGTCGAAGCTGATGAACAGGTTACTCCTGATGCAAAAACACAAAAAGTCCATCAGAAATTAGAAACTGCTGTCCCAAAGACTAATGCTATGCCTGTTCCTTCAGCATCCAAGGTTGATTATGCCACTGATCTTTTCAACTTGCTGTCGATGAATGATTCCGGTGAAAACAACTCCAAGCCCTCTACAGCTAACGACAGTACAACAACAGGAATCCAATGTATGCTCCCTTTCGGATCCTCAACAATTGTCCGACTCTGGATTTGAATTCCTATTTCCACAGTTAAAATTTTCCTTGAAATTCGTGCTTTGCAGCTGCTGAAACAACATCAACACATGTGGAAAGTGTTCCCTCAAAATCACTTGAAACCAAGAACCAATTCGATTCTGGAATTGAGGAATTAGTTAGAGATTTAAAGTGGATCACACCACCCAGTTCTGATAAACCTGCCAAAGACGTGAAGAATGGCATTATGAATCTCGTTGAGAAGGTATGTACAATAACAAGGCAAACATCTCTAAGGGTCTGTTTGGTTAGCCAGATAAGACAGTAATTATTATGGGTTTGAATGTGGAAATTAGTGAAGAGATTACAAGTCGGCAAATTGCCCACAATATGGAATAACATTACTGTGGTGGATATGGTATTAGCAGTAACTTCACTATCATTCTGCTATGATAACTCATAAGAGGGGATTACATATGTTTTCATCAGTAATCCAACCAATTGTTAACATAGCCTATGGTTTCTGGCTTTAATTTGTGCTTTTGGTTTTCTACAGCCAAGTATGGTGTCTCCATTTTCTATCCCTCAACAATACCATGGAGCTCTAGCCCAACAACAGTCCTTTCTCACGGCTACTGGACCAATGTCTTTTCCGGGTCCCCAACCATTTTACAGGGGTATGTATCAGCATGGCCACATTAATGGCGTACACTTCTCCTCTCAGGTGATGCCTACGGCTCATCTACAAAACAATATGCAGGTAAGGATCGTAAAATTGTTGCAGTGAATTTTCGCCCATCGAAGTTCAGTCTCTTACATTGTTGGCTTGTTGCTATTTTCTCGAGGAAGATGGGATATTTTCAACCTTCATTTCCTTCAAGGACTGTTGCTACTCCTTATCTAACAACCAGGTACATAGTACATGCTCACGCTGAATTTCATTGTGTTCTTTGTTATTGGTATTTTTGTTACCCCACAAAGTTCATTGATTGGAGGTACGTCTAGTTTTCCACATTTTCATCAAAACCAAACTGAACAAGCCTGTTTTTGGACCAAATGAAGTCTCTTTTGCCATTTCTCTTGAGCAAGAAGTCTTGAAAATCATAATACTCTATATTTGGCTATAAACTTCTTTGATTTGCTCTCTCTTCTTTAAATGCTCGTATGAGCTTCTGTTCATTTAAGGGACAAACTGAGATAAAAATGGGAATTAAAAGATAGCGTGTTCTAGTTTCGGCAAGTCTCAGACAATGTATCACTCCAGATTTCTGCATATATCACATGCTTAAGTTGGTGGGATGTGGAAAGCCGGAAGTGTCAAAACTAAGTTAAACTGTTCTCTCTCTTTGTCTTAGCTGTTCAGTCATTTAACATGAAACAGATCCAGGAATATAAAGGTTTTAAGTTGTTACTTCATTTTCCATTGCGTTTCCCTGTTGTTTTCTTTTCCCATCGCAATGTAACCCCTAATCAGAAGTCAAAAGACAACATTGGTGTGCTTAACATTTCAAAATTGCCCAAAAGTGCTAGGGACACGGACATCCAGGAAAAGATGTGTTTGGAGCCGTCAGATGCATGTGGGGTTCCATAAATGCACTATGGAACGACATACATTGGATGGTTCTAGACACATTGTTCCAAATTAACATCTGCGTAACAGTGTTAAGAACTGCCACAGTATCAGAATTACCATTGTATAGATCTCAGACTATGGCATGTTTGCAGCCTGTCTACCCCAAGGCCAGTAGCCCCAAATAGCCATGTGACAAACTACAGAGGGAATGCACCGCCTTCGTCAAGGGTTAATGCAGCACCATCATCCAATATTCCAGCTCAATCAGGATCAAGAGATTATGATCTTTCGTCATTAGCACAGGGTATGTTTACCAACCATTGAGACATAGCATGAGTAGGGTAAATTTAGATTTACAAGGAAAATAGTGTTTGGAATTGTATTCTTATTTATTGGAAGCTTTCAGCTTTGTGACCAGTTTGGTATCCAGGTGGGGTTCTCATTTGTATAGTTATAGGCATTTTCTTTTAGTAAAGTTGGTGTAAATTGCTTCCCATTTTTCTTTGAAAATTTTCTCTCCTGATTCTGGGTTATTTGACCTTTTCACTACCTTTATGTTGATTTTGTCATTTTTATCGCGGGTAATTTCACATTGCTCTGTTGGAAAACATCTTTCCAAAAAAAAAAAAGGAACAAAATACATCAATTTCTAAATACTTATCTCGGCCACTTCAAACCACCTAACATGTCATGTACTAGTAGTAGTTTTTTTTTTGACAATGCAATTACTCCCTCCGTTCCTTTTATAATGTTTAACTTTCTATTTTGGACGGTCCGTTAAGAAGTGTGTGTTTTGAAAAGTTAGTAGGTATATTTTTTATTTTGTCCCTATAAGTCGATTCTTTTTGAAAAGTTAGTCGGTATTATTATATTGATAAGAGTAAGTAGTGAAAAGTAGATCTAAAAGTTGTAAAAGTTGATGCGAAAAAAAATAAGTTGGAATTACGAGGCTATACACTTAAAAATGGATGGAGGGAGTATGTATTTTATCCTAAGTGGAGGGGAGGGGTTGGTGGGACTTGAATTCCTGACTTTATAGAAGGAGGTGCTCCAAGGAGAGCTCGCTATCCCTCAACATCTCTTTCATGACATATAATAAGCCAAACGTTTTGAGTGGTTGATATGAATCTATGATGAAATATGTAGATAATTGACTTTTGACACTCCACTTTTTGATAACCACACTCCAATATTTTCTTTCAGTGTTCAAATACACATAACGTTAACGCTAAAAAACAAAAATTGGAGTGTGATTATCAAAGTATGTAGTGCAAATTGAGATAGAGAACTAATGGGCAATAATTGAAAATACCATATTGTACTTTACCCGATGTATAACTCTGAAAACATTGGCATTCAAGATATACTCTACATAATATACCAATGATTTAGGATCTCATTGTAAAAATACTCTACAATTGAGATAGAGAACTATGGGCAAATTCAGTATTTTGAAAAACTTGTGTCGCAGCCAGGGCAACTCCACCTTATTGACAGTGGGGTCAGTCGACTCCATGAAAAAAAAAATTACAAATTATATTATTATTATTTTAAATATCATAAATGAACCCTCTTAAATTTGGTGGTGAAATCATTGGGTAACTTCTAAAAGTTCATAAAAGTTGTTTTTTTGTGTGGTTTGTTTGAATCTTTATGATTCATTTTATTCTTTTAATAATTAAAGGAGAGGTTGATTTGTGTTGCTAGGTTGAACTTTAAATGTAATTTTTGTTAGAACAAGATTTTTAGCTACGATTATTGTGACGTTTTTCTTTGATTTATGGTTGATAAAAGTATTGACGTTTATGAGTGATCTGCCGCTTCCAAACTCCTAAAGTCGCTACTGGTCGCAACCTAACTTTTCTTCACACTTTTTATAGGTAGATAATCATTACCTTGGCATATTGTCGCGCCATCAATTTCGACACGAGGGATCCATCCGTGGTTACGGGTTAGAAGCAGGGCCGGCCCTGGACCCAAGCCCACCATGCAGTGGCTTAGGGCCCCCAAAAAAGGTCCAAAAAAAGACCCACATTTTAAGCCCAAGAAAAACAAAATAGGCCCCAAATAACTTAAATAAGGCTGGCCCATTAAAAAAAAAGGGCCCATATTTTTACAATGGACCGATACTGAAGCATTAAAGGGTAAAAAATTTAAAACAAAAGGAAAAGAAAAAACAGAACATGACCTCAGCTTCTCGATTCTCTCTCCTAGTCTACGCTTCTCCATTTTATATTCTCATTTTTCAAGCTGTAAGTTTGCCCTAATCCCCAAGCCCCAAATTGAAAATCAATTAATGAAAACCAAAACCGTATTGGCATAAATTGCAAAAAAGTAGACGAGGGATGCTGCCGATCAGATCACGTATGACTGACCCCAAATTTATTATCTGTTTAGACACCCGAAAATCTCAGGGCCGAGCCTGGTTAGAAGGAGCATATATTAGGTAAGATAACGTAGTTCTGGCATACAAAATCCCTTGAATTATCAGAATGCAACTGAAGGTTAAACACTAGAAGGAGGCATATCTAAAATAGTCGGATTAAGTTTGTAGCAATTTAGTTAGCAAAAACACAAAAAAAAAAAATGATTTGTGGCATTGCTAATGAACGACAAATACGATTTTCAAATTTCACTACGACAAGATAATTTGGTGGGAAAATTTTAAAATAGTCCCCAAAGTTTGACCTCAATATCTGATAGAAATCTATACTTTGTAAAATTTCAATTCAACACAAACTTTTGAACTGATAATCAATTTGGCCCTCACTGTCTAGATCTGTTAAATTGTGTTGATGAATTTTATTGACGTGGGTTAATGGCTCCGTTAAATCAAAGATGTGGACATGTTCTCCTCTTCTCCCTGTCCTCTTCATGGCAACCACCACACACCTCCACTAAGCCCCTCCTCAACTTCCACAGCCCCTCTTTCAATCCCATTATACCGAAATCTTATCATTGTGGTGCCCACAATGGTGTAGCGTGCCTTTATGCTTCACCAAGATCTTATCATTATGATCTAAAAGTTCATTTCATAGAGTTCGCTTTTTTTTTTTTTTTTTGAATTCTTGATAGAGTTAGCTAAACACTAGAATTCTACTAAAATTCAAGTTATTCGAACTTTAGTAACCATATAATCAAGCCACATTTGTCTAAGAGTTTATTTTTTAGAATTCTACTGACCCTTCATTCTTGTAAAATGAATTTTTTTTTTTATTTTAAAGTAATGCTCTAATGATAGCCGATCAATTTTATTTTTTCCATGGAAGCAAACTCTAGCTATCAATTGAACGGTTCGGAAAAAGGATGATCTACTCAACACCAATCTATATTGGGCCTTTGGACACAGTAGGCCCATCACCTTTCAAAACTAGCCCTCCTCATCCTTTTGGGAAGGTTCAAAGAAGATAACTACTATAACGACTGACTTCGGCCTTGTTCTTCAACCCATTTTATGGCATAAAATGAGAGATTTTATGGCATTGTTTTCTCAATGCATAAAACGACATGTCATTTTATGACCATTCCATAAAATGTATTGAGAAAACTACATAAAATGTCTACATAAAATGTATTGGGAAAACAATGTCATTTTATGACCATTCCATAAAACCCCAACTAAAATGAGAATTCTCATTTTATGGCATAAAATGTATTGAAGAACAAAGCCTTCAACGGTGGTGGCTTAGGATTAAAGCCAGCCATGCAGGGGATATACCTGGACAAGATTCCAGCCCCATGCACTGAACGACATCTGGCAATCACCTAACAAATTGACGGTGCTCATTATCCATACACACTATGCTTAAAAACATATTCTATGCAGACAGAGAGGGAGAGTAATTATTTCCTAGTATATCGTAGCACAACCGTATAGTGTTTCGAAGCACTTCAGCACTACATATTTATGGAGTTCGTACAATTATTAGTCATTGTATCCACTTTCCGTAGAGGAATATGTGGTGTACAAGTGTCTTTAAGCATCACGAACGTGACTGTGTTTTGGGAACACTTAGTAATTACTAATTAGACAAGAGAGGGAGAGTAATTATTTAGTAGTCTCGTAGCACAACCATATAGTGTTTCGGAGCACTTCAACGCCACAAATTTAAGGGATTTATACAGTTAGTTGTGTAGTTTCCACTTCCCACAAAGGAATATGTGATGTGAAAGTGTCTTAATTTAAGCATCACGTGACTGTATTTCAGGAACACTGAATAATTAGACGAGAGAGGGATAGTGGGAGACCTTGACCATGACCAACAGTAGAAAAAGATTAGTTGTTCGACAAATTTACACACGCCAATGCACATTTCCAGCCACCATGACCACCGTCCATAACTGAGGAACATTCAAAAGACAAGGAATCAGGGAAAATGATACGTACACGACAAACTTTGACAACAAAAAGGCCACAACACCAAAACCACGTCGTTTTGGTGATGTGGTCTTTTTATTGTCAAAGTTTTATTGTGTATGTATCATTTTCCAGGAATCAGCCACTTTCCAGTTGGAAACATAATCGCAATTTTCAATTGTGGAACCCACCAGCCCCACCACCAGTTTTAGATTGACCACCCGAGCCGATCCACTTGAAGGCTATAGGACTCGCCCAAGAGTTTTCTTTTTTCTTTTTTTGATCGGCCAAAAATTTATTATTGGAATCTTGATTCTTGACAAAAGGGTACATCGCGATGGGGGAGAGAAGAGAGGACTCCAGCTACATGTTGAAAAAATTGAAATACCTAATGGGACAAGCCCAAAAACACCTAAGTCTCAAACCCAGAACACCTAAAAGCCTAAGCTCAAACAAGCCAAATCAAATATTATAATGAAGATAGTCCAAACACCTAAGGCTATTTAAAGGGTGTTTGGGAGCCAAATTTTTTAATTTTCATTTTCAACTTTTTAGTTTTTTGACTTTTTGGATTATTGTCAGAACGTATTTTGAATTTGTTAAGAGTGTTTTGGAAGAATGTGCAGAATAAATTTTGCAACACGAGTAGTATTTGGGAGATATGTACAAAATTCATTTTGTTGGTCTTTTTGTAAATGAAAATAAGAAAAGTGGAAAATGAAAAGTCAAAAAGCTCCTCAACACCTCTTTTCACTTCTCCTCTCTAAAGTCTAAAGTGAAAAACTCATTTTCTTAAAAGTCATTTTGGCCAAAATCTCCCAAACATCCAAAACCCAAAAATGTGAAAATGAAAAATAGAAAAAGGAGCTAAATTGGATTATATCGTGATTTATGGTCAATATAAACGCCCACTTAACTTATGGGGGTTTTTTTTTTTATCGAGTTAAATTGGATTATGTCGTGATTCTCACATATTCAATCAACTGATTTTTTTTAAAAATATTTTTCAAGAAAAATATTCTTGGTAATATTTACCCGCTCAGGTCATTGATGTAAAACTCATGGTAGGCGCAAATTTAAAAACTAGAGGTGTACACGGTCCGGATCGGATCGGATTGGCATGAATCCAATCCTAATCCGTGAGTCACGGTTTTTCGAAAATACAATCCGTGTCCGGACCAAAAGTCGCACGGTTCGGTTCCAATCCGATCCGCGAGTCACGGATCGGTTCTGGTTTATCCACGGATTACATGTTATATAAGACATTATTATTTACGGTAGTCGTAATTTCGCATAAAAATAAATCAAGAAGCATCCCAAAGTACATTATTCAAATTCTATAAATATTAAGGACACCACAAGTTCACAAACACAGTAGTTCGTTACAGCTAATTCCTATTTTGAAACTAACACATCAACTTGAAACAATAGGAAATCAAAGTAAGGAGCTCTCGTAGCTAATTAGAGAAGATGTCTTCGTTGGAATCTCACACTAATGGGTCATCAATAAAAATACACATCCAAATTTTGAAAGAGATCACAGTTTACCCCCTAGTCTGTGTAGTAGAAGTTTGTGTAAAATTATGTGTGTGTATATAGATATATATATATATATATATATATATATATATATATATATATATATATAAAAATTATATATAATAAAAATCTCACGGTCCGGATCGGTTAATCCACGGTTTCGAAATCAAAATCCGTGTCCGGACCGCGAGTCACGGTTTACTATTTTTTCAATCCGTGTCCAGACCATTAATCCACGGTTAAAATCCAAAATGCACGGATCGGTTCGGTCCGGACCGGATTCACGATTCACCGTTTTTTTTGTGCAGCCCTATTAAAAACTGCACATTTCAATAGAATTAATTTGCAACTATAATGAATTTTGAAATGATTATCCTCAAATCATCTGATGATTTCTCATATGATGCAAAACAAAATCCATTGCAATTTCATTTAACGATCTGTCATTGGAACTATTTATTTTCATAGATTTAGATGCATATGATCCATGCCAAAAAGAAAAGGTTATATTGGAGTTGGTAAAGGTTTTAGAGAAATTGGAACTCTTTTGAGTTTGACTGTCCATCGCTCTTCAATGCAAATCTTGTTAATTCCAATGAAGACATATGTCCAATTCGCTTAATTTATGTAAAGATGACATGCATATTAATACCTAAGAAGTACTGAATGACTTCGATAAATGAATGAAACCTTGATAAAATCTTATTCCGCGTCACATACATACGATATCGTAACACGTGAGAGTATCTTGATTCCAGAACAATCGGGTCCTAAAGAAAATGACTTCGTGTGAAAGAATGTGGACGCGCGATGAACACATATGGGCTGAATTACGACACAGCTTCTTGGATGCTTCAGGGGATCTGCTAACAGCCAAAACGGACCTGTCAATAACAATTTTCATCCCTGTTTGATCCCCAAGCATTGGAATAAGACAAGAACACCCTTGCACCAATCAAGGAGGAGTGGTGGTTATGTGGGGTGGGGGTTGAAAAGTAACAAACTTAACGACCTATGTATCCTTTGAATGGGGCCCAAACCCCATTATCCAAAGGCCAAATCTTTGCCAGCTCTGTGGATTAACGATTAAGGAAGCTTCACAATGCACCTAGCTAGGGTTAGTATTGGAGACAGTGATGCCTTATCTTCTTTCTTGGACAGTAGCACCGACTGAAGAAAACATGCACAACATGAATATTCCAGTCAATGTGTAGTACGTAGAAGTTTATATATATATATATAAAACTCGTGTTCGAATCAGCTCACGCCCAAAGATTAATTTGGGAAGCCAATCCATCATCCAGTATTGAAGGCCAGAATAAAGCCGGAGTCAAACGTCATTTAATCTGAGTCCAAAAAGAGTTGATAGAACCTAAAAAAGTTTTAAACATAAGGACTTAGAATTAACCTTAGGCCATGGTCACCAAACTAACCCTTCAGTTTTAAAACGTCGGGAACTTGTTGACTAGATAAAGTCATGGACGTGGACAAATATATGAAATCTGTTATTAATTATATGTGTACATATATTATGTGGATAAGATACTAGATTTTGTTGGATACAGGAGCCTGCTTGACTGCTGCGGAATTTTTGGGCTCGATCCTAGTTTTAAAATTATGATCGGAACCGTTCATTTTATAGGGCACGTCACTTTATCGGTAATGGCAAAGGAATGCCCAACGACCCTCTCTGTCACTTTAATAGCAGTGTAGGGGTGGTTATTTTGGGTGTTGAAAAGTACTAACGGTTTATCCTTTGAATGGGGCCCATAGACCGTTATCCAAATCTTGCCCCCCTCCAACTGAACTGGGTGAGAAAGCTTCACCATTTCTTACATGAGTATGCCTTATCTTCTTGGAAAGTTGGATCGTCGACCGACTTTGTTACGTACACGAATATCCTAAGTCAATTTGTAGAGTTTAATGTCCACATCTCATAGTACCATGTAGAAAAGGCATTGACAATTATAAATGTCACTCTGAAGTTCCAAAAAATTAATAAAGGACAATGCTAACCTAGGCGATGGCTAATATATAAAAGTTATATCAATATTTAGAAAAGTATTTTGATATCCGTAAAACGTGAAATGTGTTTTGAAAATTCTAACTTATTGGCATTTCATGTATATTTTATGTTGAATGGCGATTGGGGCAGTGATTAGAAAGGACCCACAGTGGTGAACGCAAAATTTGTACATTGCTGGGGTCGAACCGTATGTGTTCCTACATTGATAGCAAAAAGTATATTTCATAAATAATATTGTTACTATATGTTATATCAAAGGAAGAGATTAGATACACGTGACCATAAAAATGGTTAATAACTTGAAATTTTAAGAATTTTTTCACATATATAAAGGAATTAATTTAATTTTTTTTTTACTTACAGTGTAGTTGTATGGCCAATCCCATTAAGTTTTTCAAATTAACCTAAAAAACTAATATTATATGTGACAACATTTAGAGTAGTGCAGGGACTGGACACCCTTGGCATACCCTATATGTTCAACCCTGAAGGCCCACAAAATTACTCCCGCCCCCATTGCCTAACTTTTCTTCACACTTTTGATGGGTAGATAATCATTACCATAATACTTCTACCTATATATTGTTGCGCCCTGGATTTCGACCCGAGGGATCCATCTGTGGTTATTGGTTAGAAGGAGCATATATTAGGTAAGATAACATAGTTCTGGCATACAAAATCCCTTGAATTATTAGAATGCAACTGAAGGTTAACTACTAGAAGGAGACATATCTAAAATAGTCAGATTAAAGTTTGTAGCATTAAAGTAGTTAATTAGCAAAAAAGACAAAAAAAAAAAAAAAAAAGATTTGTGGCATTGCAAATGAACGACAAATATGATTTTCAAATTTCACTACGACAAGATAATTTGGTGGGAAAATTAAATTTTCCCCAAAATTTTCACCTCAATATCTGGAAATCTAAACCTTTGTAAAATTTCAATTGAACACCTAAACTATTGAAGTACTGTAAATTAATTTGGGCCGGCCTTACTGTCTAGATTTGTCAAATTGGTGTAGAGTACCTTGATATGCTCAACCGAGATCTTATCATCGTGATTTAAAAGTTCACTTTGTAGAGTTAGCTAAACATTATAATTGTGCCAAAATTCAAGTTAATCGAACTTTAGTAACCAAACATAATCAGGACAGATTTGTCTCAGAGTTTATTTTTTAAAATTCTACTGACCCTTGTAAAATGAATTATTATTTTTAGTAATGCTCTAATAATATCCGATTGATTTTATTTTTTTCTATGGATGATTTACTCAACAAACTCCAGCTACAAATTGAAGGGTTAGGAAAATCGATGATCTACTTAACAACAGGCTATACTGGGCCTTAGAACACAGTAGGCCCATCACCTTTCAAAACTAGCTCTCCTCATCCTTTTAGGAAGGTTCAAAGAAGTTAGTTTATCCTTTAAGGCCACCAGAAGAAAACTTCAACGGTGGTGGCTTAGGATAAAGCCAGCCATGCAGGGGATATACCAGAGAAGATTCCAGCCCCATGCACTGAACGACATCTGGCAATCAGCTAACAAATTGACGGTGCTCGTTATCCTATAGTCTCGTAGCACAACCATATAGCGTTTTGGAGCACTTCAATGCCACAAATTTACGGGATTTATACAGTTAGTTGTGTGGTTCTCACTTCTCACAAAGGAATATGTAATGTGAAAGTGTCTTAATTTAAGCATCACGTGACTGTGTTTCGAGAATACTGAATAATTAGACGAGAGAGGGATAGTGGGAGACCTTGACCATGACCAACAGTAGAAAAAGATTAGTTGTTCGTCAAATTTACACACGCCAATGCACATTTCCAGCCACCATGACCACCGTCCATAACTGAGGAACATTCAAAAGACAAGGAATCAGCCACTTTGCAGTTGGAAAAAATAATTGCAATTTTCAAATGTGGAACCCACCAGGCCCCCACCAGTTTTAGATTGGCCACCACAAGATTTATCATTGACATCTTGAAAAATGGTATAGGAGAGGGGAGGGGACTCCAGCTATGGGTTGAAGAATTTAAAATATTTGATGGGACAAGCCCAAAAACACTCGAGGGCCAAGCTATTGTCCACCTATTTCCCCAGGGATAGGAGAATGGGGTGGCCCAACACCGGTGTAAGAAGATCTTGAGGCGTCTTGGGAGATTTGAATCTCCAAGAGGAATATAGAAAAGCACTGAACGTGATTGACTTAACTTTTCACAAGAATCGGTAAACTCGATTCTGAAAGTTAGCGCTCATGCCTTGAACGCAAGGACCACACTTGAAGAAAATTACATAGAAGAAAAAGAAAAGATTTCGGAAGAGGGGGAGGAGTAGGAGATAGACATAGTTAAAAGAAATTGATCGACTAACTGGGAGAGTTAGGAGATAAAAACTAAATTAATTTGCTGCTGTGAGCTGTATTGGTGTTGGAACCCCTGTAACGTTGCAAGGAGGCTTTTATTTATAGCCTCTAAATCCAAGCATAACTTCCAAAAACTGTAACTGCCCACGATCTTCTGCCATGAAGCCATATCTTCCATGAATTTCGGCATTTCCTTGAAGATGTGTGGGAAGATGACAAGTGTCCCTTAACTGACCGAAAGTAACTGCCCATGATCTTAGTGTAATTTTAACACATGTTAATTCCGGCCTTAACCGCTTGTTTTTAGATAAACGACAACTCCTAAAATTTAGGCAACAAGCTTATCACCTAAATTTTAAGTAATTCGGCTTTAATAAAAATCCGAATTAAAATCAAAATGAATCTTAACCACTTTCTTTGCCACGTGTAAATTTTGAAATTTATGGTACAAACACAAGCCCAAATAGGCCGAATAATATTCTTGGGAATATTAATTTACTTATTAGGTCAATTTTTTTGGTGCATTGTACCATGGCATGGAGGTGAGGGTTTCCATCTTGGTGGAGCTCTCGGGCAACTAGGATGTAGTAGGGTTGGTAGGCTAGTTGGAGTAGTGAGAGTAAGAGTTCTAGTAGAAGTTCTTTTGGACATGGGCATTGTGGGTAGGTGAGGAATACATTTTTTGCTTGAAATCGAAAATTGGTTCGGCGTGGCATTTTTCCAAGTATTTTTAGAAAATTGGGGAAGTCCCTCCCACCGTACAAGGCTCAAACTTAAATATTGATAAAATATTCACCCCTTTGTGCCCCCAATGCAAATGGTCTTGTTAGGGTCAATGTTTATGATCGGAGGTTAGATGGGAACGATAGTCTGCAAGCGTGGTTACATTAACAACAAACCCTAGGTTTGATGTTAATGTAACTCATGGTTGGCGCAAATTTAACAACTGCACATTTTTAATAGAATTAATTTGCAACTATAAAGAATTGTGAAGTGATCCTCAAATCATCTGATGATCTCTCATGTGATATAAAGTGAAATCCATTGCAAATTCGCTTAGCAATATGTCATCTGAACTTTTTATTTTCGTAGATTTAGATGCATACAATCCATGCCAAAAAGAAAAGGTTTTAACGGATTTGGTACGTAAAGCTTGGTTCAATCATACTGTTAGCTATTTGTTTTAGAGAAATAGGTACTCTTTTGAGTTTGACCGTTCAACGCAAATCTTGCTCGTTCAAATATATGAAGACTTATGTCCGATTGACTTAATTTCTGTAAGGATGACATGCATATCGATACCTAAGAAGCACTGAATGATTTCGATAAATGAATAAAACCTTGATAAATCTTATTATGTATCACATACGCCCAATATCGTAAGAGAGATTATTACGTACGTGAGACCAGTGAGAGTATCTTGATTACGTACGACAACTTCTTGGATGCTTAAGGGGATCTGGTAGCAGCCAAAACGGACCTGTCAATAACAGTTTCCATGCTTGATCTCCAAGCATTGCAATAAGACAAGAACACCCTTTCACCAATCACGGTGGAGTGGTGGTTATGTAGGGTGGGGGTTGAAAAGTAACAAACTTAACGACCTATATATCCTTTGAATGGGGCCCAAACCCCATTATCCAAAGGCCAAATCTTTGCCAGCTCTATGGATTAACGATTAAGGAAGCTTCACAATGCACCTAGCTAGGGTTAGTATTGGAGACAGTGATGCCTTATCTTCTTTCTTGGACAGTAGCACCGACTGAAGAACACATGAATAACATTCAAGTCAATGTGTAGTAGAGTTTAATGTCTAGAGTCAATACCAGTAGCACCATTAATAATCAGAAATGTCCCTATTTCCAAACATTTGAGAATTTTTTTTGATGACTTACGTGTCCGGGCAAGCTCATGCACAACGATTAATTTGGGAGGCAAATCCATCATAATATATATATGTGTATTATGTGGATAACAAACTAGATTTTGTTGGGTCGATGCAGGGGCCTACTCAATTGCTATGCAATTTTTGGGCTCGGTCTCAGTTACAAAGGTTGTGATCGGAACCGTTTATTATATAGAGCACGTTAATTTGTTTGTCATCAAGTCAATCGATAACCGATAAAAGTACGGTAATTAATGGAATGCTCAATGACTCTTTGTCATTTAGGGGGTGTTCCAATAAGATGGTTTTTAAAAAAAATTAGTTTTTCACGTTTTTTTATGTGATGTATTGTGAAAGAATGACCTGTCTCAATTAAAAAAAAAATAGTTTTTTGTTAGTGGAACACCCCCTTAGTGTTAATAGCATATTAGCAGCGTAGGGGTAGTTATTTTGGGTGTTGAAAAGTACTAACGGTCTATTTTCTAAATAGGGCCGGCCCATAGAACCGTTATCCAAATCTTGCCCCCCAACTGAACTGTGGAAGCTTCACCATGTCTTATCTTCTTGGACAGTCGACCGACTTTGTTACATACACGAATATCCCTAATCAATTTGTGGAGTTTAAAGTCCATAATTCGTACCATGTAGAAAAGGCATTAACAATTATAAATGTCACTGAAGTTACACAAAAAATTAATAAAGGAAAATACTAACATGGGCGATGGATAATGTATAAAATGTTTATTAATATTTGAGAAAAGTATTTTGGTATCCGTGAAATGTGTAATGTGTTTTGGAATTCTAACTTATTTGGCATTTCAAGCATATTATCCCATGGCTATTGGGGCAGTGATTAGGAAGACCCGCAGTGGCGGATGCAGACTTTGTATAGTTGGGGCTGAACCATATGTTATATCAAAAAGTACACTTCATAAATATATATATATATATATATATATATTGATACTATATGTTATATCAAAAGAAAAGATTAAATTGTATGTAGTTGCAGGTAATTTTGTACACTTGACAAAAAAATGGTTGATAACTTGAAATTTTAAGAATTTTTTTTTTTTTTACATTTATAGAGGAATTAATTTAAGAATTTTGTTGACCCATGACAGTTGTAGGTGCCAATCCAATTGAATTTTTCAAATTAACCAAAAAAAACCAATATATGTAACAACGTTTGGAGCGGTGCAGCGCCAAAGTCCACACACCCCCACATCCTCCCTATGTCCACCCGTGAAGGCCCACAAGTAAAATTAAAGAATGTCACTAGTTTCAAACATTTGAGAATATATTTCACTTCACTTTTCCTTCAATTTACTTCACTTTTTTGGGGAATATATTTCTCACACAACATTCCCGATAACTGAACGGAGCCAAGAATCACTATCATTCGACAAAAAATATACTCCCTTCGTTGCAATTTATGTGTCCCCTTGCGGAAATGTATATTTTCTTGGACGTAAAAAATGTATTTTCAAACAATTTTAAGTGTCATATCTAGCACTTTAATTTGGTGCGAAGGATGTAAAAAGATTACAAAGAAAAACATATTTTTTGGGGATTTAAAAATGTACAAATTCCCGCAGTTGACACTTAGAATGGAACGGAGAGAGTACTACACAAATAAATGCTATAGAGGACTTCGTGTGTAATATGACTCTAATGTTCACTAATTTTCTCCTCGAAAATTAAAACCCTACTTTGCTCAAATAAGAGCATATATCCCCATTTAGCTACCTATATTAGCTTTTAAGTTAATGTAGTGAGCCAACCCCGCCCCACACACACACGCACACGCACACCCAAAAAAATCAGGCTCTCTATTCCTTCTTCTCAAATTATTTTTGCTACAATGCCTACTTAAATTTGAGTAGGCACTATTCACAGACTTCTTCTTCTTTTAAGAACAATGATAGGTACACACTCTTTCAACCACTCTCCACCACACCCTCTCTCACATGTGTGGTGGGCCCCACTGGGACCCATAGGGTGAGCCTCACCACACATGTGAGAGAGGGTGTGGTGGAGAGTAGTTGAGAGGCTGTATACCTATCATTTTTGTTCTTTTAATTACAGTATTTCTTTCGATTGTTTTTTTTCCTGGTTGACGCGTTCAGAAGAGAGAGAGAGGGAGGGGGGAATAGGAGTGGGGGGTGGGGTCATTACCACGTAGCTAACTGGGTGTGGGGGAAAGGTACTACTTGAGTACTTGTGCACAAAATGCAACTCTTCAGGCGGGGAGATTAATGCTTTCACTTCACATTTCTAAAATATTTTCTAAAAAAATTCTTTCCTTATCTCTCATTTCTCAAATCATTAATCCTATTTTTCTCTCTATTTATACTCTTCTATCCAATCATTATTTTCACTTCTCTTTCTATCTCTTTTCAATTATTACATTTCTCTCTAATTATTACTTTTTCCAAAAACTCATTCAAACACTATCTCAAAAATATTTCTCCAAATATTCTTCTCAAAACTCTCAACCAAACACAGCGTAAGTTTTTTAGGGGGGAATTTTTTTTTTAATAAACTTGAGGGTAATAGTTTAATATAATAAAGTTTTGATAAAGAGTCTAATTTTTTGAGTTTTAAATAAAGTGGCTTGCTAAATTGTAAATGGTATTTTTGTGGTTAAATTTGGTGGTTTTTTTTTTTTTTTGAGGCTGATAAGAAAGCTCTAAGAAGGAGAAAATGAAAAATAGCCAAAAAGCACTTAATTTGACTAATAATTTTGTGGGACCAGACCAAACATGCCAAACTCATGGGAAGAGGGGGTACTGTGCACCGTGTTGTGTAGCCGCACAACGTGGCCGCGCCGGCCACTTTTTGGCGATTCAAGACATTCATTGTATAGCCCTCGTCGAGTACTATACATGTACCAAAAATCAACTTGAATGGATATCGTTAAGTACGTAATCAGAACACAAATAGCTTTAAAAAAAGGGTTTAGTGATTTGGATCCAGTGTTTATGTATTTGTATTCCATTTAATTTCAATCTATTTGCGTTCTGATTAGGCACTTAACAATATCCGATCAAGTTGATTTTTGGTACGCCTATAGTACTCGACGAGAGAAATCTGGTGAACGTCTCTGATTGCCGGAACGTGACCGGCGCAGCCTCACCGTGCGTGCACAGCTCACTGCGCACCAACCTAGAGTCCCCAAACTCATTAACATGGAGGAACTTTTCTTAATTTGATTAATAATTCTGTGGGACCTTAATTAGCTTTTATAGTAGCTTCTTCCCACTAAAGAATAAATGCTTTATCAAATCAGTACTCCAAAAGGTTAATGTGGTCGGTTAGTGGGTTCACCCACAAAGGCTCTTTTCTTTCTGCATGCAATTGAGAGGCTCACGAGCCATACCCCGCACCGCACCCACTGGACCCGCGCTGCAGAATCCTATCCTGGGGACAGCTTCCCCTGCTAACGGTCACTTATGTTACCGTTGCGGTTTTCTCATTTAAAAATTCAAATGCTTCTGACAAGTTAAATTAAATGTGATTATTTAATTCTGTTTCAGCGCAAAGCAACCACACAGCTCTATCTTTATTATTCTCTCCAGGAAGATTTCCGCACGGCCGTGTGAGAAATGATTCAATTATACTCCGTACTTTAATTATTTATTACTCGAATAATTTAATTTTCTGACCATTAGAATTTTTTCTTGAAATGCTCGAAATATGGTTAAATTACTTGTTTTGAGAGTATTCTTGCCCCCCCCCAATGTGATATTTATACCCTTAGGCCTAGTTTGGCTAAACCAAAAAACTTGGTTTTTTGGATTAATCCATTGCAAAAAACTGGGGTTGTTTGGATGAATGGAAAAAACCACTGATTCATCCAAACCAGTTTTTTGGTTTTTTGGATTAATCCAGTTGGAGTCCAGTTTGTATGAGTGGATTAATCCAAAAAACTAAAACACCAAAAAACCAAGTTTAAAAGAGATTAATCCAAAAAACCAAAAAACCAAGTTTTTTGGTTTAGCCAAACTAGGCCTTAAACTTCGTAATCGCCTGTCGTAAATTGGTTGAGACAATAAAAATTATTAGAAAAGAAAGGTTCAAAATTAATTCTTTGCAATTGGATAAAGCCGAAGAACAAAATTTTATATCCAGAAAATTGTCTTTTTAAACACAAACTGTCTTCTATTGTTTTTTCACGCTCTACGAGATAAGTCGTTATCTCACAATACATCACTCAAAAAAGCCAATAATAGATGGAGTATTTTTTTTCTAAAACAACAATTTTCTAGAACACGCCCTTAGAACACATCTTTAGTCGCAACTATGTCTGGAACTACTATGTGGATCAAGGGTTCCTAGTGCACAACACCATGTGGTGCGAGGATCCAGCCATTCATTGCGAAAATACACAGCTCGAAATTTAATCCAAGCAATTGACGGTGTCGGATTAAATCCGAACCATGCATTTTTGCAATAGATGATCAAATGCCCTACACCACACAGTGCCGTGCACATAGTGCATGGCAAAGGATGCGGGGAGACTACTGTGCAGCTTATGCACAACAGGTGTTGTGCAATATCACAGTCGTCTATGACTATTTTTAATGGTTCGGATTTCAAACAAACTATTCGCACAAATAGTAATAATAGTTTGTTTGAAATTTGGATCGTCTATCCAATCAACAGACGGACTGTGATGTTGCACAACATCTGTTGTGCACAAGCTACACAACAGTGTCCCTGTGTCCCATGGTAGAAACTCCACTCCCCTGCTCTATTTACATAAACTCACATGCATTGAACAGCTCTCCAAAGTTGAAGCAATTGGGTCAATTGTGTCCAGATGTGTGTTCTAAATGTGTGAAATTTCCTAGCCACTGCTTTTTGCATATATTCGTAAATTTCCTCAAAAAGTTGGCACCTTTACTGTCAGTAATTTCCTTAACTGGAAGGTAATCACAACTCAGAACCCTCAACCTCAACCCTAGTGGACTAAAAAAAGAGAAAAGAAAAACAAAAAATCGTGGGCCCGCCCAGATAGACTATCACCCTTTTACCCCTAATCGAACGGCCCACAATAGCCCACAAAACCGCGCCCCCGTACACCTCGCTTCTATATATACGCAGCTACTCATCTACAGATTCCCCACTCGAATCCACATCAGAGCGCATTTTCACTCCCTCTCTCGCCGGTAAAAGGTAAGATTCCGACCAACGTCAGTCGCCGGAGAAAAAATGGCGATTTCGAACACTTGGATTCTGTCTCTCAAAGTTGTATTGATTTCAACTGGGGTTGTATCAATAGCTTTGATGATGAATTTCTCTGTTCCATTGATAACCCACTTCGTACTCCACCAAATCCCTATCATTTGGTCCACCTTGATTTCTTTATTAAGGCCTCCGTACCTCTACTTCATCGTCAACGGCATCATCATCACCATCGCCGCCACTTCTCGGTTCCACCACCACAGGCTCGACGGTAAGACCGAAGCAGAGCCGTTGGCTGTTGAGTCGAAGCCTCCGCCGTCGGATCTGCTGCACTCGGGTTACGACGCTGTCTCGGATTTGCCGGCGGTTTACGAGAGCGAAGTTGTGGATAAGACTGTGGTGGTGAGTGGCGATGGACATGTGGAAGAGGATGTTGAAAGCGATGGGGCGTTTGAGGTGTCTAGGTCCACATGGACGCCGCCGCCGCTGTCACCGCAGGGGAGTAATTTGGTGGAGGTTGAGGAGGAGTACGTGTTGCCGTCGGCGGAGAAACCTCTGGTTTCTACGAGGTTTGGTCACCGGAAACCGTTAAAGGCCAGTCCCGAAGGTATGTGGATTTCTTTTATTTAAATTTCCAATATTTAATACTAATAGGAGTACTGAATAAACTATTATTATACTAGAATTGAGATTATTTAAAGGAAATCGTAACCGTTAGATTTGAGCGGTCAAACTTTGACGTGTCGCCGGGATCTCTGCGGCTCACGTTTAAGTCGTGCCTTCAACGGCGCCGGTGGGGTCTCTGGGCCACGGCTAATTTTGGCGGAATTTGTATTTGTTTTGTTTTTATTGGATTAGTTAAATATTGCAGACCAAAAAAAACATTGGGAAAAAAGAAAATAATAATAATACCACTGTTTTCTGGGTTTTTACATTGAATTTTATATTTGTACCTTAATTGCTTCTGACGAAACCTAAAATTTGAACATAGAATTAAATTTTTTGATGAAATCTAAAATAATTCAGCATTAACATATCGGGCTTGTAGTACACTTTGATCAAACTTTCCGAGATATCGTCTCAATTTATTTGTACAAAAAATCGTAACTTGTTACACTAAACTGGTTTTTTTTTTTTTTTTTGCCTTTTTAGTTAATGAATATATGTGAAGAAAATAACTTGTCTCGTAAAGCGTATGAAAAGCCGAAAATCTAATAATTCACTTAGTCCAATGGATCACTATCCCGCTCTCAATATTTGTAATGCAATTCATTAAATCATAATGTTCAAAATGTTAGAATAACTTGATTTTGTTTTATTCATAAAGTATTGGGTGAATTGTATCAAAATGAGTTTCTGCTGTTAAAAAAAATTTATAAATTGAGCGATTTGAACAACTTTGATGGCTTTGAATTTTTTTTTTTTTTAAAAAAAAGATTAAAAAAATCCAAAATAAAAATTACGAGTGAGGGAGAAATTACGAATTTGCAATTAATCGGCGGTAATTATTTACAGGTGGGAGATCATTGAGGGTGGCGAAGCCAAAGCGGCAGGAGACGTTCGAAACCACATGGAAGGCAATAACAGACGGCCGTCACGTGCCGCTCACGAGGCACCTTAAGAAGTCCGACACGTGGGAGAATCACGGCCGTCAGTTCAACACCGACCATCCTCCGTCGCAGGTCGTCTGGAAATCGGAGACTTTCAGGGACCGGACGAACTACGACCCGCAGCTGCTGTCGTCAATGAATTCCTCGCCGAGTGCGGCCAAGCTAAGGAAAGAGGCGTCGCTGAGTCAGGACGAGTTGAACCGCCGAGTGGAAGCATTCATAAAGAAGTTTAACGACGAGATGAGGTTACAGAGGCAGGAGTCAATGAACCAGTACATGGAGATGATCAACCGTGGGGCCCATTGAGTCAAAATCTGAAATTAGTGTGTTGGGTTAGTTGGAATTTTTTTGTTTTAAATTTATGTTTGGGTTATAGTTGGATTAAAAGAAGAAGAAAAAAAAAAACTTTAAACTGACTCTTGAGTTGAAAGGTCTTCTTTTTTTTTTTTTTTTTTTTTTTTTTTTTTGGGTTTAAGAAGATTAAAAAAAAAAAAAGTGTGGTACAGAATATTTGATTAATTTGGTTTTTGCTAGGGGGTTTGGGTAGATTAGTAGATGGGATTGAAGTAGGAATATAAGAAGGTTGTGTAAAGGATCATAATTTGTGTGTCTATTATGCTAAACCTAAGGGTGAATTAAGGATTTATTAATTATTAGGAACTTGAGATGTGTCTTATGCAGCTTTCTTATTTTTTTGGTAGTTTTCTTTTACATGTTTGGTGAAATGGCCAGGATATTGCGTAATTAGGAATTGGCTTCTTAGTTCTCAGCAAATCCACCAACTGATCAACCAAACCATACATATAGCATTCATAGCAGGGTTCTTGTTCGCATGAGTATTAGTATCCAAAACCGATAACCATTACAATATATCAAAAACTTTCAATTTCAACGTAAATTCTTCTTTCCATCAATATTTCCAAGTTCATCTTTTTTCAGAATATCATCAAGAGTTCCACGATAAGACACTAACTTTTCATCATCAACAAAAGAGCCGTAGTCCGAAGGCAAACGATATTTTCGAAAATAAGTCAGAAGCCTATGATCATTTAAATTCTTTTTTTACACTTAAGCACCCTTTAGTTTTTTCTAAAAAAAAATACAATAGGGGCCAAATAATGATCATGTTTGGACCCTTTTGGTTGGCCCTTATATTAAAATTGGGTCCTTGAAATTATTAGACAAATTAATTTTAATTTTTATAAACCTAATTACTGAACAAACCTATATAATTGGGGCCTCCAAAATTCGAGGATTTAAAAGTTAAAACTATGACTTTACGGGCTTTAGCCCATATCCTGCCCTAAAAATAACCTAACCAACAAGGCAGCAGTGACTGAACAAAATGATATCCAATATAATGATGTAAAAGTAGGGCTTAGCTCCGCTAGCAATCGACCCAAGCTCGAACTCGAGTTTTAGGTTCGTTTAATAAATGAGCACGGTAAAATTCAGCTTATTTATATAGAATCAGCTAAATAAATTAACTTGACGCTTGTTAAGGGCTCGACTCATTTACGAACGAGCCAAACTCAAGCTCGATTTTGGCTAGTCTGCTAAAAGAGTCAAGCTCGAGCTCCGCAAAGCTCGACTCGGCTCATTTACACCCATATGTAAACGCACCCAGCCTCCCATTTTGCTTAAAGTCTTTCACCGTAGCTCACTGACCATTCCTACCACTCTTAAAGACCAGAAAGGCATCTACCACCGCCGCCCAGAGTAACTTACCACCACTCTTTGCAACCACCCAAATAACTTCCAATTCCATTTTTTCTCTCTCTTTTCACTTTCTTTTCCATCGTTTAGCTTCCCATTTGCTTACAAATTCAAGGCGGCAGCTATGTCCAATGGCAGAACCCTTCCCATAGAGATCCTCACCGATACACTCTCTCAACTCCCCATCAAATGTCTTTGCCGATTCAAGTCCGTTTCTCACTCATGGAAATCCCGAATCTCTGACCCCCATTTCTCCAAAACCCACCTCAATTTGACCAAGACCACAAACCCTCAATATCTTGACCAAAAAATCATTCTCTTTCCTGGCTTTCCAACTCCAATCACAATCTTTACTCCGTAGCAAATTTCGCCACCACAAAGCATGATTTTTCGATGGCGGTACAATCCGGAAATTGGGTCCAGGTTTTGAGCTCTTACGATGGTTTGCTTCTAATTTGCATCTGGCTTTTGTATAGCATCCGGCTCCTCGGGCCTGCTGGTATGCATATGGAGTGCATTACAATTCCTCGACGGATGATTACAAAATTATTATTCTCTCATCCAATAAAGTTGGATCTACAGTTGCAAATGTCTGTTCACTGAATGCTAATGCTTGGAGGAGAATTGTAAATGCCCGTTGTGATCCTCCGGGAACCTTTTAGGTGGTTTTCTTTAATGGGTGTCTCCATTGCCTTTGTTGGAGGAATAGCTCCAATGTGATTCTTGCTTTCAATTTGTTGGATAAGATTTTTAAGAATCGATTTTCATACCGTAATCGGGTTCCAGGTCTCCAACTCTAAAGCTCCACATTGGGTTCTACGTAAGCCTTGATATGTGCGAGGTCACTTCATATTTACCTTCCAAATTCTGAAACCCTAACTTCTTGATCTTGATCTTTGGCAAATTAACACCTCAATGTCGATTTCCAACTCTCAACCATCAATTCCAGTTTGTGCATCTAGACAAGTCACAGGTGAGTAAGAGAGTAGTGAGAGAGTGAGAAATTTTTTTTGCACAAGGGGAGTTAGGGTTTTGGTAAAGAGCGGGAGGAAGAGGAAATGACTAGTGTACCCCCTAAAAAAGCCCCAAATTGAGGATTCTGTCTTATTTGATAACGTCTTATTTGATAACGTCTGTTATTAATTAGGCCAAAATTGACCAAAATTAAAACTACTGGGTTTGTTGGAGTGCAATTGAAACTAGAGGGACTAAATCGAGGCTCGGGTGAAACTACAAGGACCATTTAGATAATTTTCCTGATAAACTACCCACACCGCCTTTTGTCCACTATCCGGCTGCTTGGGCCTGCTGGTATGTATATGGGGTGGGTTACAATTCCTCGACGGATGATTACAATGTTGTGATTCTCTCTTCCAATAGAGCTGGATCTACGGTGGCGAATGTCTATTCACTGAATGCTAATGCTTGGAGGAGAATTGTAGATGCCCGTTGTGATCCTCTGGGAACCTTTTGGGGGGTTTTCTTTAATGGGTGTCTCCATTGCCTTTGTTGGAGGAATGACTCCAATGCAATTATTGTTTTCAATTTGTTGGATGAGATTTTTAGGGAAGTACCGCTACCTGCTTCTCTTGCTAGATGCAAGATGTTGGGTTATCGTGTGGAGGTTGTTCGGGGTTGTCTCAGTTTGGTTGAGAGGTGGGCATACCCAACTGATGTTTGGATGATGGAGGAGTATGGGGTAGTAGAGTCATGGACCAAATTTAGTATTGATTTACCTACTGGAACGCCTAGGCTAACTTTGTTGCGTTGGCTACCTGAAGGACAATTTTTTGTTTTATAACAGTTGAAGAACGGTTAGAAAGAAACCGGTTGTGTACGATCCAAAAAAAGAAACACTGATGGACATGGTGGTTGCTGGAATTCCAAGTGAATTCATTTTTTATGGCACCTATGTCAAGAGCCTTATATCTCCTAAATCTTGGAGGAGGGGTTGGATGGCAATGGTAAGCTTCTTCAGGTATGTTCACGAAATATAAATTTCCCATATTTTTGGTTCTTAAATTTGTGAGTTCTCATCGTGGGAAATTTTGCAATTCAAGTTCTTAGAGGTCGCACATCCATACTATCCCATATTGATACTTATATAGCTTCGGTAGTTCCACTTATATAGGGCATTGTGTAGTGATGTGTCTTGAAATTAGATTATTACCTTGATCACACGCAAGTGTTTAATGCCCACTTAAAAAAATTGGTTGGAGTCTAACCTATGAAGCATGAAAATTGAAAATGATCACTTTGTTTGGTTGAGAGTTTTAAGAAGAATATTTTGAGATAGTGTGTGGATATATTTTTGGAAAAATTAATAATTAGAGAGAGGTGTAAAAATTGGTGAGAAATAGAGGGAGAATTGAGAATAATGATATGAGAGAGAGGTATGAGTAGAGAGAAATGTGATTAATGATTGGAGAGATGAAAGATGGGGAAAAAATCTTTTTGAATTTTTTTTTTGGAAATGTGAAGTTAACACGGTGGTGTCTTTTTTAGCATCCTTCTTGACAAGCTGAATAGATGGTGTTGCCAAGGTCCGCACCCTCTATTATTCTGCACTCTTATATCTGATGATGTAGTTTTCCGGGGAAAAAAGACATTAAGATGAGTACTTATATGCGGCACTCTTCATACCTACATCGTATCCGTGTAATTTAAAATCTTGAAGTGTTGAAAACTGTTTGGATACTCTCTTTTTCTTTTGACCAGAAAAATAAAAATAAAAAATTAATCTAATAATCTTTACAAGATGGGTTACAAAGATTTGAAGGGACCAAGAGTATGATGGCATCACAATCCCAACTATGTTGGCAGCTTAACCCCCAACAATCATATGCCAACCTAGTCCCCAATAGGAAAAAAAATTTGGTTAGCGGGAGCCAACTAAAAAAACCTGGAATACATATTACAACAGTTATTTGGAAGCACCAAAAAACTTGTCCCTGCCATCTAAATTTCCTGATAAGAAAATGGTCCAAAGCAGAATCCCAAAAATTAGTCGAAATAGGGGCCTTCCAACAGCAGCAGTGGCATTTGAGCAGCAAACCAAAGCCGGGGGTAGCTGCATCATCAGCCCTTAAACCAGCACCAAGAACCTAAACAAATAAAATCACCAAACCATGACTTCTCAACAAAACCATCACTCACAGCAACAGCACCATCCTATCAATGCCCGTTAGTAGTTGACCTCCTCATCATCAATTTCATAAATAGATATCAGAGCCACATCCAAACAGGCCAGCCAAGCTCTTAGCAAGACCATAAACCAAAACCAGATTCAACAGGATCCAAACTCACCTTAGTAAGAGTCCCAATATCTGAGTACATCAAAAACCATTGTAGTGGAAACAGACCATATTCACAGAGTCACCACCATCACCTGATGACAGCCAAACACCAAGTACCATGCCAGTCAGGCACCAAAACTTTAACTAGTTGACACCTAATTTAAATCCCAGAGACAAATATATACTGCAACCAAAACCAGTTTTTATTTTCATTCTGCAGCATATGACCAATCTCAGTTATTGCATTTCTCCCCAACCCATGGACCTCGTTGTACCCTCTTCAGAGCATGGAAATGGAAGACTATATCATTGATAGAAATACCCGTCGTTGATGTCTTATACTTCACCCAAGAGGCCACCTTTACTTCAATTATCTTCCCTACCTCATCGCATTTTGAGGACTTCGCTTAAAAAATCTAATAATTTCTCAACTTCCAAATTGTCCATCATACAGCAAAGGTCATTTCTTCCTAAATCACCTTCTTAGCCTTTCTGTATCTGATTGATCGCATGGCCTAAGAACCATCCCCACCAGTTAGTTTCCTCTTATCAGACCTCCCATACTATAACTGAAGTAATATAAGGTCTGCAGACTCAATTTCAGCACCACAGAAACTTTTATTTTGCTTTGTCAAGATCCCCAGAGAAAACAATAAAGTAGCTGTCTTAACTTTTCCCAACTATGCCAGCTATCCAAAGATTGAATCTCTCATGGAGCAGCATTTCCTCCGCAGTATAGACATCATCTTTCTCCTCCATCCAAGATCTTCTCTGCAATTGTAAACTGATTTAACTAAGAAAATACCTGATGTATGACCTTCAAGAACTAGCTAAAATCCTCCACATTGGGAGTTAGGACTGGAATTTGATTCAGTGATAGGATCAAATTCTGTCAATCCTCAATATCCTTGGAAAACAACTTTCTTCTGAGCTGCAAATCCCAAGATCCATCAACATGTCTATGTTTCCCAACCTCTGCAGTAGTCATTTCCTTTTCTCTGCATATTCTAAAGATCCTAGGAAACATCTGTTGTAGACTTTCTTCTCCCAACCATTTATCAGCCCAAAATCTTGATTTCATTTCCCACCAGCACATCATATTACTCTAGAAGTATTAAACAAGCCACCTTTCTTATGATTGCATGTACTATATGATTATATCGCAACGATTCACCACACTTTTCTAGCCTGGTTTTCTGAATATGTCTCTTCTCTTAATGTTAGGTTGGAATACATGGCAAATGAGGCTAGTTGTTCGAGCAATGGGTTGTTCAGATTCGTTTGTATCACTTTAACAAGTATCAAAAGGTGTTCTAGTGCAGGTGGTCTTGCTAACCCATGGTACATGGTTTATTGTAGTTCAAACGATATGGTGAACGGTTTAAGATTACACTGACTTCTCAATTGGTGCATTCTTCGGGTTTAGTTGTTTCAGGGGTGAGTTAATCTTTTTGTCATGGAGATTGTGGGAACTTGTTTTGAGGCTGCTGTAAGGTGTTCATGCTCCAAGAATGGTTATTATGAATGTCTTGTGTCTTGTCTGGTCTTTACCTAGGCTTTGGTTTATTGTTGTTTTAGTTCTGTAGTTCTAGGTTTCTCTATTGTTGTTGCAATTCTGAAATGCTTTAGTACAATTCTTAATTCTATAATATAATCGAGAGAGATATTCTGGAATAATAAATATAGTTCCTTTATACTGCATTGAAAAATGACCGGTATTTTAGCCAAGAAAATATATTTATGTTCTATTTCCTTTTGTTTTTTAAGTTCGAGAAAGGTCAAAAAGCTCCTAACAAGTCGATTTCAAGTTTTGCGTGGTTACAGTAAAGCACACCCAAGTTGCTCAGTTGTCCTTCTGAATTCTCATGTGAGAGGTCAAGTGTCAAACGAATAATACAAGTATTAATTATTTCCTTCACTTTTTGAAGACCTTTTTTGTTACTTAGTACTTACTTCTCTCAAGCAGAGCCCACGACCTTGTTATAACCTTACATCTCGTAAATCTCGCTAAGGAGAGCAAATATGCAAAACATTATCTTGATCGGATATTTATAGTTGCACTTAATTGACTGTGTCTTGTTTTCTAAAACGTACAGTGAATATGATTTTACAACTACCATTCAATTTTTAAAATAAGATACTATTAGTTAATGTATCGATGCCCAGTCAATTTAATGTTCTTTAGTATTCATTTTTCTTAGTGAAATCTATGGGATGAACAATTTGAATTATTGTTATGGGTCATGTGAGGCTCACAAAGTAGAGTGTTTGCAAGATGTGACAAGTATGTGAGGCTCACAAAGTAGAGTATTTGCAGGCTGTGATAGGTCTTAGAGAAGCACAATTTGAATTATTGTCATGGGTCATGTGAGGCTCACAAAATAGAGTGTTTGCATGATGTGACAGGTATGTGAGGCTCACAAAGTAGAGTGTTTGCAAGATGTTACTGGTCTTGGGGAAGCACACATTATGCAATTCAGTCAAGCCCCAAATTCTCATGTGTCATCCAAACACTGTGATGGTGTCGAGTTTCAAAATCTCGTCAATCAAATGGAAGGCAAGAAAAGTCATATTATTAAAACTAACGCAAACAATGACGTCAGGAAGAGGAGTCCAGAACTCATACGGAAGAAATATTGTAACTAGGGACTTTATATATTGATGAAGAAATTGGACCCTCTCCAATACTTCTTAAGTATCGAAATTATTCCTAATTTCATGTTTTCGGTTCAAATAGAATTAGTCTAACACTATCGATCCAAAGGTCTATTATTGGTGTAGCTCTTATTCATTTGCTATCAATTTGTCTCCAGAATGATTTGCGGGGAAAAAGTTTTCTATATTTATGATAAGAGGACAGAGTTGTCTCCTTGAATGGAATGCAAGTGCCTCTTTTAGTTGCTGGGTATATGCCTTTCCCCTTTCGAAAGGTGGAATTTGGGCCCCTTGTGTTGCATTTCCACCTTCTCTTTTCGACAATGTCACCCCAAGTTTCCACTATCATTACACCACCTTCACATGGGAGTCCCTTTAAAATACAGCAAACACCATGATTCTCAAAAGATAAAAACAAAAAATACCATCAAACATCATGCTCCATGACTCGAGTACATACGAGTAACCGAAGATATTCAGGTTGGTCATAAACTCCACAAAAATGTACAATGGCGGAGGATAGTGGGATACCAGGTGACGATGTCCGGAAGCACAAAATAATTTTTCGGGATATGTATATGTGTATCCATACATGTCTCACTTGGAGTGGATGAATGCCCAAAAACTCCATGATCTTGTTTCCTGCAAAGAATTCTTTACAGTGGGATGGACCATGGAATGATGCTTCATTAAGAAAATTTGTTGCGTCATTCTTCTGGTTAATCATAAGCACTACCACTAGGACCTGTATAATACCGATGAGGTGGCAACTCTTCATTGGGATCTCGTAAAGCCTCGATTTACCAGCATCCAATAGCGTTGCAACACGTCACACTTTCGGCTCGGCTAAACAATCGGCACAACTGTGAACAGTTACATTCAATCAAAGAAAACATTACAGCAAGTCAACTTAGTTCGGTCTCAGATGAAAAAAAAAAAAAAACTTGGTTCAGTTGAACATATCTCAAAATTCCAAATGAAACCAGAAAAAGAGTCTCAAAACGTTCGCACATTCACATTGTTGCATACAATGTCATGGGCTCGATCAATGAATTCTTTCGACGTACAAAGTAATGGAATTAGTCAAAAACTACAGGGTATTGCAAAAATATACAACGATACCTTTCATCGATGTGTCTACAGCGCAGTGAACTTTCAAAAAAAGAATGAAACAAGTGACCAAAAAGGAAGGGGAAAAAAAAAACTAAATCAAACAGATCTACTTCATTGAGACTTACCAGACTAAGTTGGCATACATTTCCATCTAATAAATCATCTGCGCGGAGTTTTTCAAACCATTGCTCCTCGCCTTTGTCTTTTTATTCTTTCAAGTGCGCCGAGTTGGGCCCCACCATCTGTATCTTTAGTAGTAGCACTATCATCTCCATTGCCGTCATTGTCATTGTCACCCTCTTCCCGCTTTCTAACCAAACCACCAAAAACAGCAGAGGGCACATCTTTTTGGGCAATCTCAACTCTGTCATCATCTTCTGAGTCACTCTCCTCCGGTAGCTCAATATCCTCGTGATTTGCAACAACTTTTAACCCTCCTTCAGTCTGAGACTCCACTCCGGCGCTCACAAAGCCCACTACTTTCCTGTTACTATCTTTGGTAGCAGCGTTATTGGCTTCAGGTAATAATTGCTTCTCTAGAGCAGCCATTTCGTCTTCTGGAACACCGGCTTTTTTTAGTGCATCCATTGCTTCGTCGAGATTTGGTTGCTTATCCTTTTGCATCAGATACTCGGGAAGGATGAAATGTGTCTGAAAGGAAGACAAAAATGAGTATAACTAAAGTAAGAAACCACATTGAACAAACAAGAATTCAAAATCTAGAATTTAAAAATAAAGCAAGCAGAGAACATGCATAAGAAATAACCTACAGAACTATATAGAGCATCTACGTTAGTGAGGTACATTTTGCAATGTTCTAAAAATTGCTAGGCACTAGTCCGGCAGAAAAGGGGCGCCTAGCCAACTAGTCAGCTGCCTAATCTAGGCCTTGGACCCTGACTAGTACCGCCCAGTGCCTAGGCAGGCACTAGTTGGCCAACTTTTAGAACACTGACATTTTTTTGCTATTTCAGGACCCAAAAAAATGTACTTCATACAGTGCTACCGCCTGCTCCATTAATGTAGGATTCTATTGTGCTGTTTATAAAATTGTAGCACTGTGCTATCTAAGATGTCACAGAAATAGAGCGGTGCCATTTTAGCACAACGAATACTAATGTGCTGGATCGAGAGTTCTTGTTGGATTGTGCTATTTTAGAATATTCAAAGGCAACACCATGGAAATGCTTCCATGACCAGAATGAAGCTCTCGTTTCAAAATTCTTAATACTCCTAAACTTGTTTACTGGATCTCTTGGTGAAATTACTCGTGCTTTGATGAAACTAAAATTTCCACCAGAAATCAGCTTAAAGTAGTTCCCAATGCAAGAAGCAAATCTTGGAAACAAAATACTTACGTACAAGGAAACAAGTCCCTCGCCACAAATAAAGGATATAAGGAAAAGACCAATAGAAGGTAAGAAAGTGTAACCTACCTGGCTATAACTCGCAGAAACACTCCGTTTCATTCTCAGCATTTCTCGGAAGGTGTCTTCATTGCCATGGTTCACCTCAAACTCATGCCATTTGTTCCATATATCAGAATCCGATCGCGGATCTGCAAACTGAGATGCATATATAAATACCCCACGAGCACGATCTATTTCTCCAAGGCTTTTCTCCAGCTCAGCATATTTCATGCACATGGTCTTGACATCTTTGTCCGGGAGTCCAGATTCAATTGCTTGCTCGTATATTTCTCTTGTTTTCGGAACGCCAAATATCTCAGCAGCACGAGCTATGTAGATCTCGTACATGCTCAATTTCTCATGGGGTGGGACAGCCTTTGTAGATTGGTCATAAACCTTCATCGCTCGCTTTGCTAGACCATAATCCTCCTCCAGTTTAGCATATTGAAGGTACAATGGCTTCACAGATTCAGCCGGGGTCTGAAAGAACACAAGGTCAAGAACATTGTAAAGTCAGCATCATTATAAATGTCAATACCTACAAGGGAAATCAGAATGTGCTATGTCACATCAATTCTTAGATATGTAAAAATGCATGTGTCAGACAATCGACACCTGGACAAGCGGAATAGGGTCCATGTCCAATATATTTAGCTGGACATTGACCTAGTAAGCATGTTTTTATAATTGGAATTTATCATGAATTATGCAAAGAACTCTAACATAATGCATGAAATGCTTTAAGATACCATGTAAACACCATTCTAGAATATAAAACCAAATGTACCAAGGAAAATGGAAATATTGGCCAGCCCCAGTGTCCATGTGATGAAAATTAGATGAATCCGACACGTGACAACTCGTACCCCAGTCCATGTAACACACTTAGATAGAGAAGAGAGATCAGATAACATCACTGTCAGAAGCAAAAAACAAAATTGCAGATGATAAAAGTACAATACAATAAAAATAAATCACTTCATTGTACAAGACAACATTAACATTAACAAATCAACAGGACAGTATACAATGGAGCGTAAATCTTAAAGTAAATGTTTGTGATGAGAAGGCACAGCTTTATTATAAGAATTTGAGGTCATACCGATCCTGCATTATTTGGTGGTATCTTGATCATAATTTAACTTGACACTGTAAATATGTTCGAGTGTACACTTATCTCTATGCACATTCTAAGATCGATCCTTTCCTCTTCTCAGCTCAGTTGTCTTTATTAAAATTCAGCAACTTGACACATGGTTTCATCTTCCAAATACCTATTTCCAGCAATTACAAGTGTAACATAACACTAGAATTCAGCATCTAGCCCCCATAGTCTAATGTTTATTTCAGCAATTCTTACATCATATACTTGACAATTCAGCTTCTAATTGCATTACTTCAGCCTTTTAATTCAATCTTTCAGTGATTGGTACCAATCCCATATTTTGGAAAATAACTTCAGCACTTCGATAATCCAGCTTCAATCTTAATAGTTAGCTACCAATTTCAGTCCACGGATTTAAACAACCATTAATTTTCTTGAATTGTAGCAAATATGGCACGAGAACTCAACCCAAACAATTTAGAACGCCTGATGGTGTTCATACCCATTCCCAAATCAAAACTTGGGTCAAAAGGGTCAAATTTGAGGAATCAAAGAAAGATTTACACTCCAAAATTGCGCAAATCTTGGGGCCTACCTCCCTCCCTCTCTCTCTCCATTGTTTCTTTCTTCTCCTTTATCCTAGTTGATAAGTAGCCTAAAGGACTAATAAAACTTTTTGTTTTTCTTCCTCTTCAAAACTTTTACTTCTTCTAACTTAAGAGGATATATCAGATACATCTCTCTACAAGTATTCCAGCCTTGTGCAAACCATGGGAGGAAAGTGATGTTTGTCACTTGACTCGTCAAATAAATGTCTCATAACATTTTCTTCCATCCTCTTCAAGAAACTACACTGAACCTCGATGACAAAAATTTCACACATTGAAATACTTATGAGTACTACACTGATCTTTTTACAGATTAACCTCCACACTCATCAGGTTAGCATCGGAAATTAATGACAAAACAAGTAGTGGAGGGAGCATATCGGCAGTTACGATAACTATACAAGGATCAAAAGATAAAAAAAGAAAAGCGTACCACTTCAACAGCGTGCTCAAACAGCTCTCTCGCACGTTCCAATTTTGATTTCCCATATCTTTTGACAAACTTGGAAAGATATGTGACCCATATGTCCTTAACATGTGGGTATTTGAAAATCTTGACGCCTCTTTCATAAACCTTGAAGGCATCCTCAAAGTATTTGTGTTCCTGGGAAGTCCAATTGAAAACACATTAGGTCTCCAACCTCACAAACAAGACACATAACACAATTAAACATAAAGTACGTTCATACCTCCAAAAGCATAGCATAGTTAATTATGATTTGTGGCGTGGCTATTCTTAGATCCAATATTCGTTCATAAACCGCACGAGTCGACTCTAAGGTACCAAGGCTTTCCTCTAAATCCACGTAGAATGCCCAAAGCCTCAAGGATTTATGTAGCTTAATCTGCACTGGTTCATTGCCATCAGCAGCCACTGCAAAATAAATAGCACATTGACCAACAGTTAGAAGGACAGTTGTAGCTTAACAAAAGCCTCATCATGAATTCAACTTCTGTGAAATGAAACTTCTCAATAAAGAAGAGAAAGCATAATTGAACAACACTGTTTACTTAAATTTTGAGTTTCCTACCAGGTAACGTCACTAGAAATGAATAGACAGGTAACCTGTGGGGATGATATGAGCAAGTCCTTTTCATATGTCCAGATGACCACATTTTAAAAATTCATCGAAGAGAAATTAGCAACAATAAGGGAGTGTCTGGGAATGAAACAGAAAATTCCCAGTGTCTGTTTCTTGAGGACTTTGAAGGCGCATACCCGTTCAACTTCAACCTATGGGGATGATATGAGCAAGTCCTTTCCATATATTCAGATGACCACATTCTAAAAAGTAAAAATTCATCGAAGAGAAATTTTTAGCAATAATAAGGGAGTGTCTGGAAATGCAACGGAGAATTCCCAATGTCTGTCTCTTGAGGCCTTTGAAGGCGCATTCCCGTTCAACTTCAATCACCAGAAACTGTAAAATCGACTTGCTTGTACACCGAAGCTAGAGAAAGTTCAGACGAGGATAAAGAGGAAGAAAAAATTGCACAAGTAACGCCGCTTTTTTGTTTTCCGTTGCAACCAAACCTAGTTTATCAACATTGAAGCCCATATTTGGTCATTTAGCAATCAGCATAATGAATTTTATCACATAAGTCTCTTTCACATAACAAGAAACATCACATGAAACAAGGTTATTGTTAGAGCTTGTCCCACATTGGTTAATTATAACCTCTGAGTCTCGTATATGAGCATGAGCGGCCTCTCCACTCATTGCCAATTGGTTTTGAGTTGGATGCTTTAACATGGTATTAGAGCTAGGCTTTCAGAGGATTTTGGACAAGACTCTCTTGGTTATTACCCCGTTGTTTGTGCAATAAGTGCACCTTGTTTCGTTGTGATCCCAATGTTGTGGATCCATTGTTTAACTCTCCACGTGCGGGTCGGGAGTCGCACGTGTGGGGGAGTGTTAGAGCTTGCCCCACATTGGTTAATTATAAGCTCTGAGTCTCATGTGTGAGCATGAGCGGCCTCTCCACTCATCGCCAATTGGTTTTGAGTTGGATGCTTTAACAGTTATAACTATTTAGGGTAAATTACAATGACCTCCCCTGAGGTTTCTGGTAAGGTTATAACTATTTAAGGTTCTTTATATGTTTTTCATTGTTTTGAAGGTATGAGGACAGGTTTTATGTCAGCATAAAAAATGTATCAATAATGTATATTGAGTTCAACCAAGCCATGGGAATTAGCAAGAGCATACAAGCAAGAGCATACAAGCAAGAGCATACCAGCAAGAGCATACCAGCAAGAGCATACAAGAGCATTGAGTTCAACCAAGCCATGGAAAGGATCAGTAATGTATCTACTGATGAAGCACACAAGTGGTTGACTAAGATAAAAAATGTCCAGTGGTCTACGGGTGGTTTTGATGTGAGGGTAACAAATGACCACATAACAATAACCTTGCCAAGTCATTTAACCATTGGGTTGGACCTATTAGGTATAAACCCCTCTTGTCTATGTTAGAGGGGATTAGGTGCAAGTCGATGACTAGGATTTGAAAAAGGTATGAGCATAGTTGTCAAAGGCGCACTCAGGCGCTCGCCTAGGCGAGAGGCGCAGCGAGGCGCACCCTCTGCGCCTGGGGTACACCCAGGCGAGGCGAGTTGAAAGAGGCGACAGAAAGGCGCGCCAAGGCGCAAAAGGCGCAAAGGCGAGAGGCGACAAAAAGGCGCGCCTCTTTCAACCCATACTTCGATTACGGGTTGGGTCGTAATTAAAGTAAAATTTCACGCCATAATGTTATTTTTATGCCATACGAGGAGTCGAGAGTGTAATTAGACCTACATAAATCGATCCATCTTGGATTTCAGCAGTCTTCGTAAAAAAAATTAGTGTTTAAACCAACCTGTGGGTTTCGATAGAACAGAGCTCTAACTGAGAAGTGAGAAGAGGACTTCAAGCCTTCAACTGAGAACAGAGCTTCATCCGTGGGTTTCGATTTTGTTGATCGTCGAAGAATGAAGCACTAAAGCGAAGCTCTTGGTCGAACTGAAGAACCGAAGAAGAAGATGAAGAAGACTGTAATAAATAGGCAACTAGTGACGTACGTGGCTCTTTTATGTTCTCTCGGTGGACTTGTTAACTATTATTATATTCCCACTATGCAAGTTATAATAAATTAATACCCATACCAGTAACCCACTAACTAGTATTATATTATTATTATTACTATATATTATATGCTATTATATTCCAACTTTCCAATGCTGTTATTTCCACGTGTTAGTAATTTAATAATTACTAATTAGTATATTTGAAGTGTTTGGAGTTTGGATTTGTGACTATTTCGACCATATAATCATCAATTGATCAGACCTTGATTCGTGATTCTATCCAAGCTAGGAAGGTAGTAGGCTGCTGTAGTCCAATTTTAATTAGAATCGTGAACTACATCTGACTTGGCTATGGTGTTTCATTTTTAAAAAAAAGAGAGGTCAGAGAGAGACTAATTTGGTGTTTCATTTAAAAAAAAAGAGAGGTCTGAGAGACAGAGACTATGTGCGATTTGGTAGGTGTTTTTATGTATCTTTTGGATGGTATGCTATCTAAAACTCATTGGCTTAGTGTTATTAGTTGAAGTATTGTTATATGCTATTTTTTCTAATTTTTTTTACATAGGTGCGCCTCGCTTCAAAAAGGCGCGCGCCTCGCCTCTCGCCTTAGTCCCCACAGGATTTTGCGCCTCGGTGCGCCTTTCGCCTTTGACAACTATGGGTATGAGAAGGGGTCATGAGGACTGGGTTGGTTGGATCCCATGTGAAGAAGAGGCTAAACAAAGCACAATTTGATGGTAGGCAGTGTACATTGATGTTTTCACGGGGTGATGAGTATGAGACCAAGGGGTGTCATAAGAGCTTCAATTGGACACAAAGAAGTGTACATGTAGAGAATGGCAGATTTCTGAATTCTTTGTAAGCATGCAGCCTCAGCCATTAAACACAAAAGGGGTAATCTGGAAGAGTATTGAGATCAGGCCTTCACCAAGGATGTATATCTACTGGCCCATCGAGGCATGATTCATCCAATTCCAAGATTGTGGGAAGTTGTAAGGGGAGATACCGTAAAACCCCCTCCTCTTAGGAGGTTGCCTGGCCAAGGAAAAATAGGATAAAGGAAGCAGATGAACCAATAGGCACTAGTAAGTATAGGAGGCCTAACACTTTGGGATGCTCAATTTGCCAAAACTTTGGCCATAATAAGAGATCATGGCAGAGAGAACCAGTTAAGGAAAGAAAGCAGCTTCAAGAGCCCAAGAACAGGTGATGTATAAGCATTGATTTATTTGTTACTAACTGATATACCTTGAATTTTAAGGTAACTTACTATATCTCTTGAATGTTAAGGGCAGCAATCAAACCTCATTCTTCCCAAGCTACTGCACAAGCTGAAGGGGTCATCGGTTCATCATCTCCTCCGCTTGGGGTAAGCTGTGTAGTGTTTCTCAATGTCCATTTTATCATAATTTATTATCCTAGCCTAGGTAGTGTTCCTTTCATTGTAGGCTAACATTGGAAGACCAAGTAGTAGATATGTTAGAGGGAGGGGCTTGGTTAGGGGCAGAGGGAGGTCCCATGGAAGGGGAATGTCAAGTGGAAGGGGACTATCAAGTGGCATAGGCGGGTCAAGTGGAAGGGGGAGAGGCAGAGAAAGGTCAATTTCTGGGCCTGAGGTACGTTGCATCTCACTGATCTTTGTGGCCCAGAACCAAATACTTCAATTTACAATCAAATCTCAGGCTCCAGTAACCATTTCATATTTGGTAATTCTCTTTTGAGTTTACAACTTCTGGGTTCAAACAGAAGTCTCATTATGGATCCAAGAGCAACTTTTTCGGATACAGTCACTATAAAAACAAAAAATAGCAAGTCTATGCCTATTTACGAACAATAAATAAATCCAAGCAATCATCGGTAGATAAAGAAAGATAATGGTTACCTTTCCGTTTAACCTCCACCGATGGCTCTGCTGTTGCACGCCTCATCAACTCCAGAGCCCCCTTAAAATTCTTATGACGAAGTTCCATTTCAGCCCATTCACACCACACACCAGCCAAATTATCAACAGTTTTGTAATTGACCTGTACTGCCTTATCAAAAATCACTCTTGCATTGACAACATCCTTGTGATCCTCGTACAACTTGGCAAAAGCAACCCACAGTGTATGAGGCTTCCCCACAGCTTTCATGGGGTCAACTGTCCTCACTGCCTCTGTGTAAGTCAGAATCTGCTTTGTAGGGTTACCCTCAAAAAGCTTCACTCGCCGATGCCATTGCTCTACATTATGTGGGTTTTGGCGAAGAAGCACACTATTAGCCAGTTCTGGCCTCCTATCCAATAGATGCTCGAACCGGGCCATTCTCAATTCAACATCTTTACCATCAGACAACCAAAACCTCTTCAGCTTCAACTCAATCTTCGCCACATCCAAACGGTCATCTTCATCAACATCATCCTCCTCCTCTTCACCATTTTCCTCACCCCCATCTAGCTCATCCTCACTTTCTACATCCATTTTCACTCTAAGCATACTCTCTTCAAACTGCGAGTATGCATCAAAAATCACACTAAAATCCCTCACCGTCACAACTGTTGTCATCCCCTCCTCAAACACATCCCTAGCTTTCTCAAACAAGTTCCTCTTGATATAATAGTCAGCAAGCGAAGTCCAAAGCCTCCCAACCTCATCCGTGAACTTCCTAATCCCTCCCCTAATAATAGCATCCACATTCAACCCAGAAACCTCCTTCGCGTGCTGCGTAAGCAAATCACACAATTCAAGCCACAAACTATGCTTCGTCTTCCCTTTAATCGAATAAAACTTATCATCATTCAAAACCCCAGCTAACCTCTCCGCAGCCTCTTGCCACAAACTCGAATACACCAAAAACTCAATAAAATCCTCTATATGACCAGGATCATACTTCAAGTATCGTCTATAAACCCTAAGCGAGGTCTCGATAGGGACACCCCTCTGGCTAACGAAAACCAAATAAGGCTCCCAAATCCTATCATGCTGGGTGACGGGCAACGCGCATAAGGCCCGGTCGAAAGTGCGGCGTGTTTTGGTAACGAGCTTTTGCTCGGTTAGGGTTAGCAAGTACATGATCCAAATACGGGGCATCTTGTGCATAGTGACGAGAGCTCGTTCGAAGGTGTTGTTGAGCTTCTGGTACTCTTTGTGTGTGATAGGTAGATTTCGAACGAGCTCGAGGCGTTCGCGGAGGAAAGCGTACCAGAGTTTGTAGCTGCCTGGGAGGGATTTGAGGGCGCGCTCGTAGATGGTGAAGCGCTTGATGTGAGGGGATTCGGTCCGGGCGACTAGGTAGCGCCACCATAGCTTCAGGCTGAAGGGGTTGCGGAGGAGTTCTTCTTCGTAGAGGAGGTCGTCTTGGCTTGGGTAGAATTCTTGGGGTATTGACATTGGAAGAAAAACCCTAGGTTTAGAGAGAGAGAGAGAGAGAGAGAGAGAGAGAGAGAGAGAGAGAGAGAATCGGTTTTGTAAACCCACTGTGGGAGTGAATTTTTCTGAAGATGGGATTTGGGGAAGGGAAGACTGCCGGTGGGGTGGAAGTTAGGCCGTCCGAGGGGAGAGAGAGGACTGAATTTGAGATCGGATGAGTGGTGGTAAATTGGGCCGGTTTTGGGTCTGCAATATAGCGGTTGGGGTCCTATTCAGTCCAACCCAATGTCTTGTGGGCCTACACATCCATCGGTTGGGTCAGGATTAATTATCGGCCTCATGTCGGGGTGAAAGAAAAAACAGGTAACTTGGTTTGTTTCGAGTGATAAATGGTTTTGTACAGGGAGTAAAATCTGCGTATTGTATTTCTCTTCGTAAGAGCCCGTTTGGATGGCGTATTGTTTTTGGCGGGATAAAATAATAAGGGATGATAAAATAGTAGGGTGATTAAATAAGAAGGGTGGACCCACATTGATATGATATTTAAAAATGAGAGATTAAATAGTCGGTGGTTTGGATGAGGGATAAAAGAGAGAGATAAGAAAGGTGGATAATGAAAAATCATGTGAAAAGACTTTTTTACCCTTACTAATGCATATATTAAATTACATATATTTATGTAATTATATAAATACCAAAACTGATAATTTCATATACTAGTTAATATTTAAGTTATAGTAGTGCTTAATATAATATTATTTTCTTTAAAAAAATTAAAAAACAATTTGTATATGGCCACACCGAATACATTTCTCATTTCATCTTCTACCTACACCGAATATAGTGACGGACCAGTGCAAAGTTTTCATTTCATATCTTCTTCCTCAAACAACGGTGTTCGACCAAATGGGCCGTTAATGGCCTGATGGCGCCGCTAACGTCCACTTTTCTGCATCAAGGCCATCACCACCGACCGATTCCAAAGGCAGTTTGACGATGTTGTTCAAGATCTGATTGTCAAGCTCTGACAACGATGTTCAAGGTCTGACGATGAAAATGGTATCTCTACCTTTTTGGTATTTTTGGTTCAAGATGTAATTTTTGTGTAAGATTTTGGGTCTGAAATTGGGGATTTTGGGTCTAAGATTTTTGGTTTGAAAGGGGCGTGGGGTAAGAAAGTAAAAACGTTGCTCTTCTCAGCCATGACTAAACATAAGCACCTCCTCCCCTGTTTTTATTTAGTCAGGGGAAGGGGGATGAGAGGGGAAGTCGGATTACTCATCCGGGGGGGTTATACGTCATCCAAACCATGGTGTAAATGTTCAATCAACTCCTCATCATCCCTGATTTCTTCATCCTCCTCTCTTGTACATCATCCAAACGAGCTCTAAGAGATCAAGCATGTGGCTTCCGTCGAAACCCTAATGCTGCAACACAAAAAAAAGGTTAAAGCACCTTCATCTCTAGTCGGCAAAGACCCTTCGATGTTTAATCTAGTATCCGTTTACTATTTTATATGCATATAAAATAATGCATATAAAAGGTCCTTTTTTTGAGAGGACATAGTAAAGAGGTTTTTACTTCAATAAGGACATCAAGTTTTTCTTTAATGCCAAAAAGACAAATCACCTATACATTCCATAAATGCCCCACTAGCCAATGAAAATTCCTAAACCCCCAAAACCTAATGAAAGTGTCTAAACCTAAACCCTAGGATACCCTATGAAAGTGTCTAAACTACTAAGACTCTATAATTGAAAAGTGCATCCTAAACCTAAACCCTAAGGTACTCTACGAAAGTGCCTAAAATAGTAGGGTATCCTATGAAAGTGCATAAACAGCTAAAACTCTATAATTGGAAAGTGCACCCTAAGTGCTTAGACCCAAAATGTCTAAACCCACTATACCCTACCCCAAATAGCCTAAACCCTCATAAAATTGAACTTTAAAAATTAAACACACCCCCAAAATTGAAAAGAGAGAAATTAATTTTGTCTCACCCACCCAAAACCCACGCATGAGCGAGAGAGGGACGGCGTGGGGCAATTGTCACATCACAATCGTCAATGATGTGAGCGTGAGTGGGGCAATTGCTTTTGTCCGTGGGAAATTCCTTAGCATGGTGAGCGTAAGTGGTGTGGTTCATTAAGGGTATTTTTGTCTAGTGTTATCCTTAAGACATGAAAAATTTCCTATCAATGTATTGGATGCCTTAAAATAAGTTAAGCTGGACTAAACACCATTTAAAGTCTCAAATTTGTCCTTTAGACCAATTTTCTGATAAAATAATTAGTTACAATGTACCTTTCTTCATGAGTTTGAATCTTTATTTATAGGTAGTGATTACTTGTTCAATAGTTCCTTTCTGTGTTAGGAAACCCTTGTGGGATTTGTCCCATAAGGCAACGTAGTCCTTACAATATTCATCCTTTCCCTTTTGGTTGGAAAATTCCCTCACATATTGGACACCTTGGTTGGAAAATTCCCTCTCAGGACTCTGTTCTGGTTATGTTTCTGATTCTATATTGGACACTTTGTCCAATATGGAAGTTTAATGTTAATCCCTTAAAGCAAGGGATTTACTTCTTTCATGTGAGATGTTGTTCCATAGCCCTCTATAATGGCTTATTGTCTGATCACTTAAAATGGTTTAGCCGCACTAGCATAGTTTGTTCGACAATGTACTTCCTGTTTACATATAAAATTAACCAATCCAATGATTAATTGACACGTAACCAAAAGTGTCAAACGTTGGCAATTACACGTCAATGAAGACTCACTGGATTAATAAGATATAACGCACCAAATACGATGTCGCATTACGTCTCAATTTAGAAAGGTAGTTATTGGCGCTATGCTCATTACTAAAATAGTAGATTGGCCTCGCCCATGATATCAATCACTTTAACGCCAAGCTCCACGCGTGTAAACTCAAGAAACAAGGCGACGGGCGCTTAGAACACGCAATTCTTTTCCTAAAGCGCTTATTTCCCTGAACACGTAATCATTTTAGTTTGCTTAAACAACCGTACAGATTCAAAATCAAAGCTTTTGGAGGAAGATTTAGAAGAATTCAAATTCAGACGTGAAGGAAGGAGTAACTGCCAACTCGAGGAGTGGAAGTTAGAGTTCGAAGCAAGCCAATGTTCAAATTCATTGAGCGGGAAGTTTGAATTGCAAGCAGCGTCTATAAATAGAAGAAATTGAAGAAGTTAAAACCTCCGGACAAATCTTCAACAAACAGCTATAAAAAAACTGATGCTTGGTTTGTTCATTGGCAAAGTAGTTTAGGATTTCGAACTAAATATTTTTTTGAATAAAGCCGAAATACTTGGATTATTAACCAATAATCCAAGTATTTTGGCTTTATTCAAAAAAATTTGAGTTTTGACTATAATTTTGTACTTGTCAGATTCGTCTTGTCGAAAGGAATCCAGAAACCACAAAATCTTGACGCAAAACTAACAAATGCAAAAAAAATTTGAATAAAGACAAAACAAATAATCCAATAATCCAGATTATGGATTATTACCCAAAACACCCCTAGTTTTTTTTAGTTTTGTCCTTATTCAAAAAAAAAATCATTTGTTAATTTTCGGGATTTTTTGGATTATTTTTCGTCTTTATTCACAAAATTTTAAGTTTGGCTAATAATTTTATACTTTTTAAATTCCTCTCGTCGAGATAAGCCAAGAAACTACAAAAAATTGACCGAAAACCAACAAATGCAAAAAAAAATTTGAATAAAGACAAAATCAAAAAACTATCAATTCACCCAAACCAACCCTAAATGACAGCTTGTTCAATACACGAGGCTAGAAAAACACAAACATGAAAACGCGGCTTTGAATCTAGTAGTATTGTGTTCATTCAACACATGGAACGTTCTTGTAATAAGGTAGTCTATTCGCTGGCTAAACAATCCCTATTAGGTGCTTGATTGGAAAATTGGGGGGTCCTGTCCCTCAGTGGCTTTCAAATATTGCCCTAAACCCTCTGTCCCCATTTATTTATCTCTTTCGGAAGTTCGTACTACTTTTCAATTTATTATATCTTGTAATTTATATTGTTTTACGTAATTTTAAAAATATTGTCTTATAGATTTAATCGAGATTTATCAAACAATATCAATATTAAATAAAAAATTTCTTACCTATTTAAAATTATAACTATTTTTTTATCCAATTAAAATAGAGCGAACGTTCAAAATTTTGAGACGGAGAGAGTAAATAAAATCCATTATTCTTTCCGTGAAAAAAACAGTTACCTAGAAACTCCCGTGCGTATGGACTATGGCGAGAGAGAGTCGTAAGCAAAGGTAAATATAATCATATATTTCCTCGTTTCCGAAATAATTCCCACACGCAACCGACGCCCCTCTGTCCTCAAGCGTACATCTCCGTCCTCTCTCTCTCTCTCTCTCTCTTCCCATCTTCTCCAACTGCAACAGCTTCACATTATTCAAAGCCGCGTTTTCACTCTCACAGTAAGTCCTCTCTCCCCCTCTCTGTACATACCCCTATTTTATATATATATATACATATCTACCCTCCATACATGTATTATTGGGTTGACTTTTCGAAGCCCTGATGGTTCCTTTCTTCTGAGGTATGGCTATGATTCAGGGGAAAAAAAATTAGGGTTTTGAGATGTGGGTTCATCTCTTCTCAATTTAGATTCACGTCGATTGCCCTTTAAATTTTTGTTATTGTTTCGATAATATTGCATTCTATTGGTTTTCAAAAGTTCGATCTTGATCATACACACACACAACGACAGAAGTGTGATTTCGGTGCTTGTTGAATCTGGTCACTAGTTTTTTATTGTGCAAGTTTGATCATACGTAATGGGATTGGGTTGCTTGATGTGGCTTATTTTTCACAGCTTATGTCATCTCCATCGGTTCACCAAACGAATTTCCATTGCCAAATGTTGGCAAGAGAAGACAATTTGGCATGGAGTTTGGCTTTTGCCTAATTTCCCATGTTAGCGTCAATGTTTAGGATTCAATGCTTGCTCCGAGGGTAAAACATTGCATTGAACTAGTAGATCAAAACACAAACCAAAGGAGATGCTTTGAAATTTTTGCTTTTTTTATTTTTATTGCGCTTTGAAGCTTTTATTGTTTGTTTTGTCACAACTTCTTGTTTTGTCTTGGGGGCTAAAAAACTTGAAAAAGCTATTGAGAAGATGATATTTGAGAAGCTTTATTTTGATTTTGTTAGACTCCTGCTTTATAATAATAATTGTAGCCTTTATGTAGCTTAAGGCAGATCAGTCTTGCCGTGTAATGTATTAACTTTAATGGTTACTAATTTAATGTGATTGTTTTCTCCAGCGAAAAAGGTTGGTCACAGTTGCGCGTGTCCCGTTCTCTTCTCCATTGTGAATTTTGAAGCCCTATTAAATTATAGTTTAGAAAAAAAAAAAAAAAAAAAACTGCATTCTTATACTATCTAATGGAAGTCAAGCTATGGAACGACAAGCGCGAGAGAGAGATGTATGAGAACTTTGCCGAGCTCTTTGCTATCATCAAAGCTACTGAAAAGCTGGAGAAGCTTTACGTTCGGGACATCATTTCGTCGGCGGAGTATGAGCCCGAATGCCAAAAGCTAATTGCCCATTTCAAAACTTTAGCTTCCACACTCAAAGACACTGTTCCAAGCATTGAGAGGTTCCATGACACATATAAGATGGATTGCCAAGCTGCCTTGAACCGCCTTATCACTTCCGGCGTCCCTGCAACAGTTGAGCACAGGGCTGCTGCTGCAATGTCAATGACTACTTCGGCTTCCATAGTGGCTGAATGTGTGCAGAACTTTATTACTGCTATGGACTCGTTGAAACTGAATATGGTTGCTGTTGATCAGGTCCACCCATTGCTGTCCGATCTTTCTGCTTCACTGAACAAGCTCACCCTTTTGCCCCCTGATTTTGAGGGAAAGATAAAGATGAAGGAGTGGATTGCGAGGCTTTCGAAGATGGGGGCAGCTGATGAGCTAACAGAGCAGCAGGCTCGGCAGCTTCACTTTGATCTGGAATCATCGTACAACTCTTTTATGGCAGCATTGCCCACCGCTGGAACTTGAATGGTGGGGTAAGCCTGTAAATAAGTGGACATTGTGTTGTTGTTTTGATGGCTCTGATACATAGTATCTTGCTTTTGGTTCACTGGGAAGAATCTTAACAATTGTTTTGAATTATTATTGCTGATTTTGTAAGACTTTATATACGAGTTTTGGATGGCTCGATGTTGATTGCTAATCTGATTGTTTGTGCTGACTATGAAAATATACTAGTTCCTATAAGATCATAAAAATGGATTTGTACATTAGGCTGGCTTCTTGATGTTTATGTTCGTTTGGTGATTGAATTTGGTAATGGACTAATGGTTGGAAGTCCTCAAATGCCATTTTAGATCTTCAGTTTGAGCTTTTGATCATTTCTTTATGGGTCTCAGAGTTGTTCTTGGTTATGACATTTCGCATTTCTTCTCTCTTCTTTCTTAAGTTTTATTTTTTCTGGTGCTTCAGAAATAAGATCTATCTTAAGTTATTAAGGAGAGGAAACATGGGTATCTTGTTTGTTAGAAGTGAGCCACTCTCTTCATCATCCAGTATGTGTGAATTTGATAAAGGTGGTTGATTTGAATTCTTGATGTTGTGCTGTTTCCACTTCGCAGTCCTGCATCAGTTTTCATGTCCATTTATGGTGCTCATGCTCCCTATGTGTAGGCCTGCTCCTTTCCTTTTAAATTGAGATTATGCTTTATTTTATCAGCCCTAAACCTAGATCATGCTAATCCGATTCAAGTATGTTAGGCTACCCAGAAATCCCCTTTCATCCTTTTATCCTTTACTTTTTATTTGTCAAGTTTAATATGATGACCAAATGTCAGATAACTTCAGCTTTCTTTCTTGCTTTTGATCTTGCATGCAGATTCTACTCACTAATGATCTTTGACCTATTGAATTATATCGTCCAACTTCCGGCTTACTCTTTTTCCATATTTGTCATACTTTTCTCCATTCGATTTCGTGACTCTCCATTCCCATTTCCCCACAAGCTTTTATTGATCTCTATGTCAGTCGTGAGCTACTGCACAAATAATACCTTGGTGTTTACTCAAGAGAAGAAATCTCCATTGATTTTTTTTTTGGTGTGTTTTTTACGGCATCGTTACTTTTCTAAGAGTTGGAGGGAAGTTATTTGCAACAAAGTTAATATTTGTGATGCTCTGAAAGGGAATTGAGTTTAGAAATGAAGTGAATATTGCCTTGTATGAATAGTTCCTGTTCAGACAAGGAAGTCGAGGTGTGTGTGCATAAACAATTGACTGATGTTACATGTAGGCTTAGCTAGCAAAACTTTCTTGTTGAGTTGTGTACGGCTAAAAGCATAAATTACCAGTTGTTTTGCCTATTGCTTCCCAACCGATTTTGATTCACTTCACTTTGATGTTGAATTCCGTAAGCTCTGCACTATGACTAAAACTCTTAAGATTAAATTTCTCCTACAGTGCATGGATAGTTGGAATGATTCTAATGATGGTAATAGGAAAATGGATTGAGATTCTGCTCAAAGAACTAGATTGTTGACATTATTTAGATAGCCTATAGCTATTAATAGCATTTGGGTGCCTTTTTCCTTTCTGAAGGGGTGTCTATGCTTTCCTGTTCTTGTTGAGTTTTGGATAGTAGGCACATTGAATGAATTAGAGGATATTTAGGAAGCTGAAAAAGGCTTCGTCGGTGTTGGTGGGAAATATACTTGATTCAGTTGAATTTGGGATCTTTTGCAAATTCTATTCGTGATCAATCAAATTTGATAATGAGCTGGTTTTTCTTCAAATGTCCAGTTTATACTTAGTCATACTAATATTGCGTTAGTTGACTTGTCTAGGACAGCTTTAGGAAATTAGTGATAATCCCATAATTTGGTTGCAATGATTATAGCTTCGCAATAGCTTTAGGTTAGTGTTTGTAGGTAGAAGACAATTTTTAGCCTTCAGGGTTGGGAGGAGGGAAAAAGCTGCAAGTAGTTCGATTTTCAGAAGGTGAAGAACATTTGGGATTAGCTCGAGGACAGGGTTTGGGCAATTGCTGTTTTATCGTAGCTTGTGAATGTGCGGAAAGAAGAAGAGAGGAAGAATCAGTAAACGCTGAAGGGTATTCGGCAACTTCAGACTGATAAAATCTTGATTATTCCGCAGCAAGTTTCCTAGAACCATTTCCCTGTGCCTACATTTCCCAGTTTCCTCACCAAATGCAAGTTCTTATGTTATACTATCCGTGAACCAAAGTCTCATGTCCCAATTACAAGTAAAAACCTGCGGTATGTACCCTATGCTTGAGGGTACCCTCGCCTCAATAGCTAGCATTTGGGGTTTGAGTTTTACCATGACCGCTGTATGACGATATCAGTTAACATGGTTTACAGTTGTCAAGCTATGGGCTTCTGAGATTTAGTTTCTACTAGTTAAGATCAATTTTTCACCCTCGATAATTTTTGGCCAATTTAAGTTTACTTCTGGTAGCTTCTTTCTTTATTAGAAGCCTTTTTGTTTTCTACATTTACAGGACACAGCAAACAAAGAAGTACCTTCTCCAAGGTGATACGCAATTCCTCTCTAAACTCGTAGGCAAGAAAATAAAACACTCAACCTTCTCAACAAAACACAGTACATAAGACAAAGTGGCACAGCTTTCCACACTTTCCTGGAACTACCCATTGAGTGTAAACTTGAGCCTGTTTTTAACATCCCATTTCTATTTTCTAGTAGTACATCAAAATAGAAAGATTGGTTTGTTGGATGTAGTAGTTAAAGCCACTCTGCCTTCTGTAAATATGTTCCATTTTACTTTTCTCGGCGAAAGTGTTGTTATCGAGGTTTGAACTCTGGCCAAATGTGTGGAAGTATCTTCTGTTTGATAGCCCAAAGTACTTCTTTCTAAATTAATTTGTTCATGAGGTGCATGAATGTGGAAGACAATTTAGAGGTTCCCTTAATTGCAGAAGCATGATCTTTGAATAATACTATTGAAACCTATTGTCATTCTTTCTGAAATATTGTCATCTATCTATTCTCTCTATCCACACACACACACACACACAACATATATACTCGTATAGCGTGTCTCAACATTGAAACGCGTGTTCTCCGAGTCTCAGGGGCTAAGTAGTCCTTTCTTCCTACTGTTTGTGCAACAATGGAACCAAGAGTGGGAGGAGGATGGCGGCAACGAGAACAATGCCTAGCACGACAGCGATGCACGTCCACTTCCTCGAGCTCTTTTGATGTACCCGGGCCTCCTGCAGTTGCTCAGTCCCGCGCCTCACAAATGAGCTCGCGTGGGCCACGTGGCTCTCGATGTCATTGAGCTGGTGACCTTGTGCCTCCACCAGAGCTGCCATGTCCAGAAACACCTGGTGTAGCTCGAGCAAGTTCTTCTCGATCTCCTTCACCGCGTCGCGTCTCTCCTGAATCTCCGATATTGTGTCTAGAATCCGACCCCTACCCTGTTCCTGAATCGCCTTTTGCATGATATTCTCGCTTTCACCACTTGAAATCAAATTCTCAATGGTTTCTTCGGTTGCCTTCTCTCCCGTAATCGTAAAGTACCTATGCACGGGCGAAACCAGGATTTAGAAATGGAACGCGGACTAGAGGAATTTCATTTTCTCGAGTTTTTATAAAAATTATTCAGAAATTATGGAACTATTTTTGTTATTCTGAATACCTCCGCTCGACCGTTTCCTTGTATTCGTCCGCCATTCTCCCCCTCAATTCCTGGAAATCGTCCATCATATCCTTGAGTTTCTTTCCCAACCCGCTGACCACCGACATCCTGGTTCGGTCCGCGGATGACCCAGGTCCGCAACCAGGAAGTTTTCGGTGGTTCGCGTTAGACTGTTCTAGGGCTTCGAGTTTCCTCTTGATGAGCTTGACTTGTTTCAAGACGTGAGCAACGTCCGAGTCCATGCGGGCTCGGACCTCTTTCATGGTTTTGGCATTGTGGACAGTTTTGCTCTCCTCGTTGGAGTCTTTTAACCTCCTGTAGAGTTGCTCCACGCACCTCATATCTTCCTTGACATTCTCGACGTCGTGAAAAAACCGGTCGAGGTTGCCCTCGTTCCCGGCTTGCCGGCCGGTCTCCACGTCATCCAACTGCGTCTGTTGTTTCAGGTCCGTGTACCTTTTGAACGAACCCGAGAACAGATCATTCATCTTCGCAAATTTTCAGGTATCAATCTTCGCCGTAAACAGATTTTTTTTTTGGGTTCAAATATCGGTATTCGATAGAATAATTCAAAGAAAATTAAGAGAAGAAATGGCAAAATCCCTATTTGGCTTCTTCTTGTTGTGATTCTGAGATGATGAAAAGGGTTTTTAGGCTTCAACCTCTTCTTCAACACCTAATATTTTGACGAGGTAGAGAGGTGGCAACGAAAACCATAACGGTCATCTATAAATGGCAGCAGAGATCAAGGCCAACCATTACTATTTACTAGCATAAAACTGTACAAACGGGCGAGTAATTATTCAGTAGTCTCGGAGCACAGCCATGTGGTAGTTCGAAACATTTTAACACTATACATTTATACGAGATTCATACACAATTTTAAATCCCATAAAAATGTGTGGTGCTAGAGAGATCAGGCGCAGAGCACCACGTGACACCTGAATAATCACACCCAACAGGCTATCTAAAATGGGGAAATTCCAAAGGTGCCCATAAATTGGAACTTGGCACAATCGTTACAAAGAATCAACAGCTTTTAGGTTGGCTGGTCACCCTTTTTTGTAGCATTTTTCCATGCACACTTTCCAAACGCATTCCTCTGGCAAGGTTGAGATCCCACTACGGTATCCACCCCCGGATTTGCATCCGAAAAGTGTGCATGAATCTTGTCCAAATAAAGCTAAAATTTCTCCCGCAAAATCTCAATCCCAGATCCAAATGCACATATCTAGTTCTACAAATCCTCTGTTCCAAAATTCTCTATTCCTCTGTTTCGGGGCTTTTTCGGTCATTAGATCACATGGAAATTTAAAAACAAAAAACATAACACATACAACAATCCAAAACACTTAAGCATAGAGGAACACTATTTTTCGAGAACAGGGGATCTTAGACCAAGAGGGAGAAAAAAAAAATCAATGGGAGAAACAATTGGACGTGCAGTACCACCCAATGAGAGAGAAGATGCGACCAAATAAGGGAAAGAATAAAATGGAAGAATAGAAAATGCATCGCATGCAATGAACAAAAATTACCTGAAAGCAATTTCATTTCAAAAAATAAACAAAAATGTTCAGATCATGAATGACATTAATTACATTTTGGACTCGACTGACAATAAGGTAAACTCTTCCGTTACCTTTTACGCACTACAGTTTGCATTTTTTAAAGGCTCTAACACATAAAAGTTAGTGCTTTAACACGGAAGAGTCACTGTTTGAACCTTTCCCCCCCACCCAATTGGGCTGATGGTAGAATTCTCGATTACATTTTAAACACTACATCCCCTGTAAGGCAGACCAGGTGACTTCTTTTTATCAATCAGCAAAATTATCAGTTTCTACGCTATATAATCCAGTTCCTCCCGTCCTCCATAATACTACATGCAAAGCAGCAGAAGGCCCGATGCCAAAGCAGATAAATGCACAACATAATCCAGTTCCCCCATCCAACGGGAAAATCTCGACTTTTATCTCCCAATAGCTCATGGGGATGCCGGTGTATGACGTTCAGCTTCAGTATCCCAATGAAGACTACTACCCAAGGTAATACTGTTAATAAAATTTCCCTCAAATCCGATTCCACCAAACTGCATTTGATCTCCGTCTGAATTATTTCTTTTGTTAGTGGTTGAAAGTCTCTGTTGCCTATGATGTTCTTCTTTTGAATCTGGATGACTATAACTATCCCTCTAATCCTAGTCCACCAAACCGCGTTTGATCTCCTTCGGAATTATTTCTTTCCCTGGATCTATTGCAAAAATGTAGCCTAAGATCCCTCTCAAAAGCATTTTCCATTATCCTCTTTACCACATCAGAATCTGATCTAGGTGACAGCTCATCATCCCTCTCCGGTTGGCTATTCAAATCAATCTGTCCTTTGAACGGTGAAACAGAGGATGTAATCCTGCTAACATCATCGTTAGAAAAATCCTCACCATTCATCATCTTCCTGTTCAGACTCCTATTTTCCACGTTAGTAAATGACCGGATGATTTCTTCAGGAACATTCTCAGAAAAATTTGGATGTTGTTGAAACTTTTGTTGCGGAAATATCTCTGCTTCTTTCTCTGATTGGTTCTTCTCTCGCCGCAGCATTAGGGTTTGGAAACGGCGCTTCACCATTAAGCAGATGGTACAGGTGCACGTTTGTTTGTGCTTCGGGCCTTTTCCGCTTGGGGGTTGAATGCAAATGACACAAGAACAGCCGGGTCTATGCCTTGGGTGTTTTGTTGTTGGGGTCTGTGACGATTCTTGGGGGGACCTGCCCTCTTCCTGGATAGCTAGGTTGGCAAGTGCATCGAGCCCCTCTAGATCTTCAACTGAATCTGGGTCCCGTTTCTTAGATGCCACTGCACAATCAAGATTGCAATTAGCAAAGAGAGATAGCGAGAGGTGTAAATTTACAAGATGAGGACGACTGAGATATGGTTCATGCGATTCATACTTGGTTTACTAGCAGGCAGCAGATATTCTATTTCTGCTGTCAATTCTTGAGCCACGGAACAGAAAGATCTGGAAGTAGGAAAGGTGATAAAAAGGTTAACAAAATTAACACAATTCCAAACTGCTAGACTCGCATTGATTCAAGATTATCTGAAAATAAATTGATAACAGCAAAAGAGCATCAGATAGAGGGAGGGAGGAGAGGAGAAATTGTAACCTTCCATTGCAGATGGTCTAAGTGCACACGTTACGAATGTGAGACAGGTGGTTAACAGATTTATCTCATCTACCCAATTCAGTCAAATAGAATAGATATGTTACAGTAACAACACTTCTAGGCAAGTTCAATAATGAAGAATGAATTTGGAAAATAAAAAGAAGTGAATTTCTAGGATCATTTTCTTTTCAAGGTGAGGTACCGCTCCCAGCACATGTTGCGCAGTAAAAAACATGAAAACAATTTTGTGTGTGTGTGTGTGTGTGTGTGTGAGAGAGAGAGAGAGAGAGAGAGAGAGAGAGAGAGAGAGAGAGAGAGAGAGAGAGAGAGAGAGAGAGAGAGAGAGAGTCCATCTCAAACAATGGTACTAAAAATTCCAAATTTAGACGCTAGTGATGTGCTTTGATAATTACGAAGAATGTGCTGCTAGAATTTATGATCTACCAAACCAGTCAAACATAAAGAACACTATGGGAAAAAAGAAGGTAAAGAAATGCTTTATTATATTTAAAGTTGGGCACTAAGAAAAGTATTGAGTGAATGTACCTAAAACACATGCAGCTGCAGTACATGAAAATACAGAGCTTAAAACTTGCATGGTGTGAAATCTACAAATGGAAATAAATGTATGATGCAGGCCAAAGGATATAGAAGAAAGATGCAAGGATCATGGATGCAAATCAGCTGATAAAGGTAGCCAGAAAACTCGATAAAAAAAAGTCGTCATAAATAAGTAGAAACTTGAATGGACCAAGGACGAGGTAAAGTGTACCCAACCAAAATGGGTAGTCACAAGTCAATGGTTTTAACCACTTTCAAGGAGGAAACCGAATGAACACCCGGCACTACTTCCACAGGAGTATGAAATGTCATATTTCAAGTGGTGAAGTTGAAACTTTTTCAAATCCAAAAGTCCTGGATTTTAAAGTGATCCTCATACTAAAGCTAGTCATGCAAACCCTAAATTTTAGTACGGTAAATCTTGAATCCAAAGCATGAAGCTGCACTAAAACAAAAATCATCACATGATGCTATAATAACCATTTGAAAAAGCTAACTTCCTTGCATGCATATTTGCAACCTAACGAGATGAATATATATCAGGTTCATTGCTAAAACCAAACAAAAAATGTATATTAAAAAACATGTTTACAATACCTTTCCGGATCCCATGAGTTCTCGGAGCAGGTCCATCTTGAAGGAAGCAAAGCATCAAAAGGAACTTTGCGCAACTTAAAACAGTCTTCACATTGAGCCCATTGGATCTTTTCACTGACATGGTACCAAAACAGCATGGGATTATGTGGCACACAAAAAAATGTCAAATTGCCTAACCCTGGTCCATTTGAAGATTGCAGTAGCAAGACCTTGCTATTGGTATAATAATCAGCAAAAATACTAGAAATCAGTTTCTAAGCGAAACAACTCAGTTATATTCCCCAAATGGAGGCCAGAGATACAAGAATTGACTGAACCCTCCAGATACTTGTTGCTTGCAAGATTTCTAAGATAAAATTCAGCAAAAAAATCCAAGACTTGCTCAAGGACGAGTGAGGGTGTTCAATCCAAAACCACTTGTCCTTTTTATAAGTATGTGCAATTCAAATACAAATAATGAAAAAATGTAACCAGATGACATAAATTCCAGACTAGAGATTATGCAATCAGTTTGTGCCACAATGTTGGTCAAATCATATACACAGTATGATTAAAACAAGATTATTTTGATTGTGCATCAACTAAATCATGAGTCTTAGGGTATATTCTGTGGCAAAAGAATGCTCTCTTCATCATACAGATGAAACTCCATAGACAGTATAAGGAATCAAACCAAAAGAATTTAAATACAAGTCTGAGCTTCCGAGTGGCTTACCCCACACAATTGTCTGCAAAAATTGTAGGCCTCCCAATAATTGGAGCATCCTGCTAAACAAATCCAATGCATAATCATCAGAAACATAAATCTCTATACTGGTGGATCATTATTTGAAAATACTTTCACTTCAATTTTAGAAATTAGGATAAAAAAACAAGGTCATGATACGAGTCAGGTCAATCATTTGAAGAAGTACAGACATAAAGCTCTCAGCAAGTTATGTGACCTTATTGCTCTTGTAATCTTGTTTTATTCTGATTTTATTATGGTTCCCTACCCGTAAAAGCATGTCTCTACTTCCCAAATTTCACACGATGGCAATTCCACCTTTAAAACTGGATGAAGTGGACTAAGGGGGGCTGTATAAAACAGTCCTTGTCAAGGTTATTGACGCCCACCAATAAGAATGCATTGTACTAAGTTCAATATAGTAGCTTAGTTTCATATTTACCAATTGATAGGTTGTTCCAAGATATTTTCTGAACCCTATCCTTTCATATACTCCTATTACAAAAGAAAGTGAAGTATATCTTCTTCTTTTTTTCATTTTTGTGTTTCAAAAGTATGTTGAAGAGCAATTGCTTTATTATATCTGGATTGTGAGGTGACTTTAGCCCAACAGACATGGAATGATCTTCTCCAGTGGAGTGTTCTGTTTAGGAGGCACTGCCTTGAGTTTCTTCATTTTCTTCTATCTTCTCTTATTTGAGGTAAAATCAAACCCACTTGTACTCTCTAGCTAAAAGATATCTAAATGGGTCCAACAAAGGGAACAACTAACTTGCGGTTAGAGTGGTTACCTCGGAATGAACATGTTTTGGGGAAAATTTTCTTGATATTTTTAATGATATACAACTATTGACTGCAAAACTATAGGTGCATGCACTGCAATCACTGGTAGCCAGAAAACAGAAATACTTATAGGGGATATATTCAAGTCAAATATGAACCGAGATGGAAGTATAGTACCTCGTACTCTTCAAACTCGACACCTTCAATTACCACAACACCTGGGACATAGTTTGGTGGTGGACGTAGCAGTCCCTGAGCTTGTTCCCATGTCAACTTCAGCTCTATCACGTGATCATCTTCAATTTTTAGCCGTTTAACCTTTGAAGCCAACGTGCTGTTCTTCCTTCTACTGCGGATAGAAGATTTAGTTCCAAGTACCTCTGTAGCTGCACACCCAGATTTATCATCTTTCAACCTTGGAGATGCTTGATCTGCCAGATTAGCCTGGTCAATTGGCAAATTGCAGGGAGATAAGGAATTGCCTTTTAAATGGTGTGGAGTAGATAAAACTTCACCAGGTTTAGTTTTTTTGGCACTAACATCTTCCTTGGTAGAAACTCTACTAGTAGCATTGACACTTTCAGTTCCCTGTAGATAGACAGTAACAAGTAACAACACAGATAGATATTGTGGCCATTTTCACCTTCATATTCTAAAAGAAGCTAGGAAAAACTAATTCAGAGAGTACTAGACGAAAAGGTTACTGGGCTGAAGTGTTCATTAATTTTATCCTTTGGATAAGATACTTCTGAGACCTTACATTTAAAATGGTTTTGGTTATCCAATAGAAAAGAAAACAAGTAAATACACATTTTCATCACTCTTTAATCCCACTATCTGGCTGTTAATTGCTTGCAATAAGATGTAGCTGCCAAATGGAGCCACGAATTGAGATTTATATCACAGATACAAATAAGCATCACATGTAACAAGTACAGCATGCAAGGCCAACCAAAATTAGAGCAAAAAGGAATACAGGTTGCTCTCATTGACCGAGTCATCTCGGATGACAGCGATGGTCTCTTCGAGAAACATCCGACTTCATCTGGGAGAATGCTACTAAATGCCATATGTGAGAAAAATTCAATCTCAAATTCTACACTGTGCATGTGGTTACTTCATAACGTAATTTTTGTGACACAAATTGCTCTGAAATTCAAGGCAACAAACTTCCAATTCCAAATATCTGGAATAGAAAAACATATATCCTCAATATTGCACATCACTATCCATGCACCTGTCACTCTGCATGTTACATGAACTTGGGTAGTGGCGTAGGCTGCCGGTGTGTCTGTGTCAGATTGGATTTCTCTAATTCGCATGTCTAAGTACATAGAGACTGCAAACTATGGATGAATTTCGATAATATGTTATTCTTTAAGGTAATTGTGATTACAACGTAGTGAAGTACCATAGACCATTATCTGAGAGTTCATGCAATAAACTTTTTTACTAAACGCTAACTAAATAACTCTCATTTTTACATTTTAAAGAGTCCGTAACCGAAACCAAGTTGGGACTCTGCCTTGGTCTCCAACATTCTCATATCTATTTACTTCATTCCTACGAACTTATCTGGTTATCACCATGAAAGTTCTCTTTACACTTCACTGTGAAGTCTGTAATAGAAAAAATTGGCTATCTATTTCAATGCACTTATTAATAAACCTTTTAGAATAATAATTATGCAATTTCTCCAAATGCACAGTGCACGCTACTGCCACCCAAGAATCAGTTCAAAATACAAATAATAGCAGCAGCACACAAGGAAAAAAAAGAAGCAATCTTAAGGTTCTTGTAAGCCCTTCAAGAATTGGAGGAAATCAACAATGGATGAGGATTTATTTAGAACAAGTAATGATGCATCAACCATATCAATAAACCAACGCCTATCTTAACACGTTAACCAGAAACAGAAAAAGAAGCAACTACACGCACTTGAGAAACTCGTAGTGTCGAATGAATCTCTCCCAGGGTTAACTGGATAGCGGATCGCCACAGTATGGGGAACGGGAAGGGATCACAGTACATTGTCCCCCTTCAGAACGTGGTAAGGTGGGAGTAGGCTTCTTCAGATCATTTGGTTCGAATGAAATTAGTTCATTCCGAAGGTGAACCATTTTCTCGGGTATTCCAAGCACTAGTAGCTTGTATATGACATTGTACTTACCAAATCCTCAACAGGATTAATTTATGTGGGTATTTTTATTACATGGGAGTGTATTTACCATCTATGTGGGGTTTTTTTTAATTTATGTGGGTTTTGTGTGTGTTTATCGTAGGATCGCTAGAATCCCCGTACCAATTCGCTAGAATCCCCGATTGGGATTGTGATCCAGATCTCAGTTCGTAAACCTTTTAGTGAATTGTGGTAACCCCGAACTCCTAGGCAGTAATTTTCAGACCAAAGGTGAATCATGTCACAGCCAAAAAAAGAAGTAATGTAGAGATTTATTGTAAAAGACAAACCTTATCGGATGGTGGGGGAGTTGAGGCCTTTCTGAATCCCATGACCAATTTCCCTTCTGGCTCTATCCTACTAAATGTTACTGTGGAAATAAAAATCAAATCTCAGCCCACACACAACAAAAACTACTATAATTCAGATTAAGTTCTTCGAAGGGCCACTTGAGAAGGGAAGCAGGGCAAAAATGAATTTTAAAGACTACCATAATCAAGGCACAAGCATAAGTTGATTTGTATGTACTAAATCATGCAAGCTAGGCTCAAGCAATTTACATGGTCGGTAACAATAAGATATTAAAGACATCTAAGCAAAACCAAAACTAGGCAATTTAGTACTCCTAAGATGAAAAGCAGGCAAACATGGTAACAAGGTTTCTCAGCAGGCAAAACAATGACTAAAAAAAATGCTACAGCTTACAACTCAACCAAAGAGCATGGGTAAGATCTACGTGGACGGTAACCATACAACTAAAGCAAAGTGCAGAAACTTCCCAAAGTAATGTTATTCTAGCAATGTTGGAAAATTACCTATATCACCAGCTTGCAATTGCATTGATTGTATACAAGGAGTGACACCCTCTAGAACATACATTCTGCTGTTATTGTTGGGCCAGAATCGGAATTGAAATATCCATTCATTCCCTTTCGAATCCTGAACTTTCAAAGGTGAACCTTCAGGCTGGGAAATTGACGGAAAATAGGCCTGTCTCGCAAGAAAACTTCATCAAGATTGCTTAAAAGCACAAGAAAATATCAAATGCATGAAAAATTTAAGGAGAAACATTTCCAATACGGTGTCCAAATTAAGAAAGCATTAGAATGGTTATGAGACTGAAGTGATATGTACCATAGACAGCCACCTTTTCCGGAAGCTTGCATATTATTCCAAGAATTTAATTTCCAAATTGGCAGTGAAATGATTACTAACTACTATGGTCCTCAAGCTACAAGGCAAGAAACTTATTGGCGCTTTTGTTGTTAGATATCTAACTTAATTAAGTAATCAAGTTCATGTCTTTCAAAACTAAAAATATTAACATCTAAAGTAACATGTGATGACAAGACTATTAATTTCACATGACCTACATCCATTCATACCATTATTAATTGCAATGGGGATTAATTTATCCAATTTTATTAAAATGAGTGCTCTCTCTTTTTATCTCAGAAAACAGATTTCAAATGCTAAATCACTTCATTCGTCATTATTTTGGTATGTGCACCACAGATATAAGCCATACCTAACTAGCCACAATGTTTCCAAAATGCCTGACACAGGGATCTTGCATATAAACACTAACCTCTGCGCATTTCTTTGGAAGCACCAACCGCCCTATCCTCCCTGCATCACTGGCGCTTAACATCTTCTCAAATAAAGGAGTGATTACAGAGCTTGAACTTAGATTTGGTTAAGGTAAATAAGGTGCTAAACTGCTCGAATTGAAATTGGAATCATATTCATTAGTTACACGACAAGCATAATTAATAGACCTTTTCCAAAAAAAAAAACACAGAAAGGATAAGCATCTTTTGTGAGAACTTGTAAAGGAATCAAAAGCATACAAGAAATCTAAATCTATAGAGTCAACCCCAATTGGTTGTAATTCAAGGGTTTTGTGTGGTTTGGTTTTTGCACAGGAATCTTAACTGCAGAACTACTACCAGCGCTTACTGCTATAACCTATATAACACTATCACTAGGTAAAACACAAAATCTTCTCACCACCGCCACTGCATACAGCAATAGGATACTTTCCAGAGATTTGCTGCAGCTCTTGATCAGTTATCCTGGGCCTGTACCGAGGAAGTAACTGATTTCGTAGTTGTCCATCTCCTCGAGGCTTTCCATAGTGTAACTGACTCTCACCAGATGTATCAGCTCCATTATGTCCCAGAAACTGCTTGCCCAAAAGCTGAGAAGACATTGGCCGTGGTACATGACTGACAAAAGCCTTTATATGGTCATTTGCTTCATTTGGCAATGAAGAAGATACAGCCATACCAATGTGTGACATAGACACTTTATTCGCTGAGAACGACGCCTTCTGAAGGTCATTGACAACTGGATTATCTTGCTCCCCACCATTGCCTACAACAAATACCCACAACAGAAGTAACAGACACAGCTGAGAACGCAAGTTTATGTATTGGAACATATTTGCCTACATATAGCACAGATACAAACATAAACATAACCCATTGAGTCCCAATAATTGGGGGTATGGGCACATACAGCACAGATACAGCAAGTAATAAATGTTCTTTAATAATTGGATCATATATGTAGCCATGTAGGTGAAGATCAATACCCTCCTTCCCATTTGCAAGTATTTCTGATGCACGAAATTTCAGGCTACCATTCATTGATCCTCCAGATGAATCCTCTAGTTTTTTCTTTTCCAAAGATGGGGCAGATAGGCACTCAGTGGTAATAAGTCTGTCAATTCCATTAGGTAAGTCAACTTCAAAAGGCATCCTTGGTTGCAAGCCTGATCGAGCAGATGAAGAACTGAACAAACTGGGTGCTTGCCGCCATGGACCTGATTCAGCTATCGGGTCCCAATTTTTGCCAGAAAGGTCCTTAATTCTGTCAGGCAGTGCAGGAAGGAAGAGGGAAGGAGGCGGCCAGGCAGGGTTTGGTGTCTGCAACAAGAAATAAGATACTGAATGGTTACATGATCTTACAGGTAATTATGCTATAATACAGCTGAAGCAGACTACTATTTTGTACTGTAAGTTGCATCAGGCTGCTACACGGAAAGAACAAGAAAAGCAAAATGCTGTCCATCCGCTCACCAATATTGTTTAATACTGTATGCTACAGCAAGTATGCTACTATGTTTCTTGGTGGGGGATGGGGAGGTACCTGCTTTCTCACCACTTCATGTCAGCAAATAATTGTATATGTCACCAGTACAATACACAAGGATGCACATTCTAATGGACTAGGACAAATAGGAAAGAAACATTCAGGATGTTTGACCTGGACCCGTTCTATTCTCATCCCCCATTTTGAATTCTAGTCATCTCTGAGCTCGGTTTTGGTTGCAGAAAGGAGTAAAAAAAAAAAGTCAACCCAATTCTACATGCTCACACTAAAACATCAACTTCTGGTGTGGCAAGCTCAACAAAAATGGAATTACAGACAACCCAATCATTAAACAATTAAAAAGCCAATAAGATGGTAAAAAAAACATAAAAACAACTTACCAAAATGAAGCTTTTTCTTGCACAGGTCATGCATTCAATTCCTCCAGCATCCAATAGTACAAACGTATGAAATGACACTATACATCCACAATGTATTTGCTGCATATACAAATTTACCATTAGAATTTCTGGACAAGAAATTGCCAAAAAGAGGTTCCTTTTTTTCATAAGCACCAAAAAGTTGTTCTTGAAAGATGCAAACCATTTGATCTCATGTAACTTCTACAGTAAACAAAAAGATTCTACGAAACTTGTAAGCTCCATAGGCCGAGCTCCTTTTTCGGTTGGTAATTCCATGACACAATATCGAGTTGTACTTTTTATTTTCATATTTTAGATGCGTCTGTTCAGGATTGTGGAAGGAATCATATTGTATTTGTACTAGTGTTGGTCCAAGAATAGTGCTCGAGCACGTTCTTCTCTCGTGTCAACACATTGGCCGTTGGCAAAGTCCAAGCATAGTGCTCAAGCACTTTCATGCCACGGGTCCAGCAAGTAGGCTGTTAGGAAAGTGCTTGAGCAACCTTCAATGTGCTCAAGCAGACGGCAAAACATCTTATAAAAGGGCAGCAGCTAGGGTTACAAAGTTACAACTTCAGCAGCCTTTATTTTGACGTGAAAAGAAGGAGAGAGGGCTGTATCTTTGGTATATTGGTTTATGGCTTGGAGTTCTTACATGAAGTTTTGAGTAACACAATCAAATACTCCAAGATCTTCATTCAATCTTTGATTCAACCATTTGAATCGCTCTTCCAGTGGATTTCTGGAACTATCTCGGAAGGCTTGAGGATCCAAGGCGTGCAGCAATCAAACACTTGGTGTAATGAACGTGGATTCGGCAATCGGTTCTTGGGTCAATTGAGAGGATTTTCAATTGCAAGTATAGGTCGATTGTAATCACGCAACGTTATTTTTAGTGTTTTGATTCCTTCCCGTGGTTTATACCCTATTCGGGGTTTTCCACGTATATAGCGTGTTCATCGTTTATTTTTTAATTCCTATTATCGCTTGATTATTCGATTGCTAGCAAGATAGGATTTTTCAATTGGTATCAGAGCGGGTCGCTCTTTTGATTAAGAAAGTTTTTTTCTTGAGTGGATCCTTTAATTTATGATGAACACGAATCGGAATATGAATTTGGACTGAAAATTTTGATTATTGGAAATCTAGGATAAAAGCGATCATGAGGTCAATAGACGAAGAAATCTGGAACGTTAAAGGCTATAAATATCCTACTAAGGAAGTAGACGACGAAGTAGTTCATAAATCTAGTTCAGAGTTGTCAAAAGCAGAAAAAGTAGAGCTACAAGATAATAAAAGAGCCTTGGATATTTTGTTTAATGCCGTTGATGTGACTGAACATCAAAAGATTGCCAACTGTGAAATTGCAAAGGAAGCGTAGGATATTTTAGTCACATGCCATGAGGGAACATATGTGGTCAAACAGTCTAAACTACAAATACTTACAACAGAGTTTGAGATGATTAGAATGGATGAGGATCAGACTTTCAATCAATTTGACTCTAAGTTGATCGCCATTGTCAACAGTTGTGAAGCCCTAGGTGAACCAATTCCTCCTTTTGGAGTTATTAACAAAATTTTGCGATCTTTCCCTGAAAGATTTAAAACTAAGGCAAACACATGAGGCGGATATGTTGCAATCTGAATCTCAGAAAAGTCTGCTGAAGAGGTAGTTGGTCTTCTTCAAACTTATGAGGCGGATATGTTGCAATCGAATCTCCGAAAATCAAAAATAAAATCTTCAACAAAGTTGATTGCTTTTAAAAGTTCTCAAATTGATGAGACAGATTAGATTGCAATAATGATGATGACAATGATATTGAATCGATGGACTTATTCTTTCAAATTTTGAAATTTTTTTTTTTTAAAAGAAAGCTATAAAAAATGGTTCTAAGATTAAAAAGAATAATCATAATGGAAAGAAGATTTTTCTATTGTTAACGAGAAAAATGGAGGGAAAGGACAACCATCAGGGCCCAAATGCAGCATGTGTCATGGGTATGGTCACTTGGCTCATGAATGTATCAATAAGTTGAAAAAAGAAGACGAATTACAAGGCTAACAAAGCATGGGATGATAATAGTGAGTCTAGCAAGTCTGAGGAAGAACGAGAAGATAACAAAAAGTATATTGAATTTGGGGCATCCTTACAATCACATCTTAGCGAGGAATCTTCAGATGATAGTGGTGATGAGGAAGGAGATGAGTTTGAGGACAGTTAGGAGTCGAGAGAAAAATATGATCAATTATATCGAGAAAGTGTTAAGATCACCAAGGTAAATCTTAAATTGGTTGAGAAGTATAAATCAGCTGTGGCGGAGTTGGCGAAACTAAAAAATCGGGTTGATGATCCGAAAGGGGTGTTAGCCTCCGTTAAAGGAGAGAGAGAGAGAGAGGCATGCTTCAAAAGGAAGTTGTAGGATTGAAAGAGAAAATCAACGTCTTGACTGATCAAAATTCCTTACTCGAAATTGAACTTGCAAGTGCTAATAGTGTATTTGAGCGTTTCAATGCAGGATCAAAATCCTTGGATGACATGCTTCTTAGGCAAAGGCTATCAAGTGACAAGTCAGGCCTTGGCTTTCTTGGAGAATCAACATCAATGCAAAATGGAGGCAAAATTAATGAAACAAGGCCTAACAAGGTAAATCTAAACCTCATGCTATTCCTATTATTCATGATATCGTTAAGAAGACTCATAACATTAATAAGACAAACAAGGAAAAAGTCATTCCGATATGTCATTATTGTCAAGTTAAGGGTCATATTAAACCAAACTGCTTTAAACTCCATGGTTATCCCATCGCCAATCATGTTCATGCTCCTAAAAAGGAGATAACTATATTCAGGTAAGTAACATGAAACCTAGAACTCATCGTGGGAAGTTACAGATGTCTAATATTTCACACACCCACTTAGCATATTCTCATAGTTATGACAAACATGTGCCAACGTGCCATTTTTGTGGATTGAAAGGTCACATTCGACCAAATTGCTTTAAACTTCATGGGTATCCTATTGTTTCACACCATTATCACCATGTTAATAATTATGGGTGTAGAATCCAAAAGCCTAGACGAAGAGTGAGTCATCATGAAAATAATATGAATGTAAACCCTAATCAATTGTGCAAAAATATTGAAAAAGTTGAGAATGTTAAGACTCGACCTCAATGGGTGAGGAAGTCGGACTTGAAACATCAAGCGGATATATATACCAACTCTCTAGATGACATAGGATCATCTAGAGTAGTTGACCATGCCTTTTAAGGCTTCTTGTAGTATTGTTCATAGTCTAGGTTGGTTGTCTCTACTTATCTTGTTCCTAGAGCTATGAATTGTGTTATTTATTTATTTATTATTGTCTAGTTTCATCTATTTGTTTTTGTTGGTTTTCATTTTTATATATGTTATTATGAAAATCCAAAAACGTTCAAATATTTTAAAATTCTATTAAAAAAAAATTATACCTTTCTCGAGGTTTAGTTTTTTGCTATAAGTTTTTAAGCATCTAAACATCTTTGATAGTACATGAGCATCTTGTTTAATTTCTTTCCGGCGGTGTATTTGGGAGTTAAATGTATCATGACTACCACCTCTACACGTCAGAGTTAGAGAGATTACTTACCGAGGCAAGTTTGATTCTCATGCACCTAGATATGTCTCGTATTTTTCCTAGGCTATTGACCATTTTTTAGCCTCATTTCTGGATACGGTGTTATATGCCTTTCTATGCTAAAGAAAAAAAAAGAAGATTTATCCTACTTGTGGGTGAGATAAATGTCTATCTGGGCGTTCATTGAGTAAACGAACAATTGGGGTGAGGTCCTCTCCCCCTAAGCATTCGCGTCAAAAGGTGAATAGACCTCGTGAAGGCATTTGTATTGGACCACTTCCCTAGTAACTAGATCCATTCGGCTCTATCCAGTCCGAATATTCGCGTCAAACGATAGTGGGGTAAAAGAGAATACATTAAGCATTTGTTATTGGACCATTCGCTTAGTAACCGGGCATTGGGTATGAGGTACTCTTACTCCCAATATTCGCGTTAAATAGCAATAGGGTAAAAGCGAAAACACGACTATGAAATTCTATCAAATATTAAATATTAAGTTGAGGGGGAGTTGTTTATTTTCGGTGGCACAAAATTTGTATCGATGAGTGCCTGGTTCGACTTCGTGAGGGGGAGAGTGCGTGATAGTCCAATGATACATGAGAATTTTTCTGGATGGTGATCTTAATTTCCTATGATGTGTGACACACACTCACCATTGTCAGAAGTTTCATGTCTCATGGTATATTCAACTCTTCAATACATTCTCAATTAGTCTTATTTGATTTGCCCATACATGTTAATCATGTTTTGCTACTCAAGTCTTATAACCACGTGCTTATACCTCAATCGGTTTGATGCCATGTTACATGATTTTGTGTTTATTTTTGGTTTCAAGGCTTTGTCAAAACATTTTCATAGAGTTTCTAATTTTTCGGCACAGCGCTTGACTACCTTCAGTAGTTGTTTGAGCATGTTGTTGGGCAACCCAACTGTTTTTATTTTTCCGTCCAAGTTCTTGAAAAGTTGCTCGACCATTTCATTAGGAAAGTTGCTTCATTCTTTTTTTTTTTTGGCTCTTAGAACTTTGTCCTTCCTTGACAAAAAGGGGGAGATGTTTTCTGCCATGTGTTTGTCTATTGTTTGTTTTGCAGCTTCACAGGACAAACGCATTCACACTCTGTTAGGGGATACTCTTTTCGTCCCCTAAAGTTAGACACTTTTGGGAGTGCGTGCCATTTTTCAATTGTCTATATCTTTCAATTCATAACGTTTTATGCGATTTTCAGAACTTTGTTTAAAAGAACTAACTAAAATCTATCAAACGAGATCGAGATCCATATTGCTTATATAAAACATTACAAATTAAAAGAAATAATCCATTTTTTTACATAGCTGAATAGTGAAAGTGTCTTAACTTTAAAGGACGGAGGGAGTATTTTTTTTACTGGATAGTGTGTTTTGTTTTGTCATGGAAGTGTCAAAGGGGGAGAAAATTGGCCTGGAAAAAGAAAATCTTCCACTCACCTTCCCACAAGACTCGCAACACCTCCAGCCAGAAGCATTCATGTGGAACGTCTCGCAAAATTTTCCCTCCTCATATGTAGAACTAGAGTGAAAAAACTATTGTCAACAGCTCAAAGTAGTAAAGAAAAAAACAAAAATGGCAATCTACATAAATAGTTTGACATATTTTGCATCTACCTATGATCTTTGAATCACTATCTATCAAAATAACAAATCTTTGAAATATCACCAAACTCGTAATACAACACAAACAGAGAACACTTCGTGAACGGAAAGGGCACCATGTTGACACCTCTAAGGTTACATCAGGGTCATGTGACCCCATCATCCAGCAGTTACCCTGCTGATAAATATGCTATGTCTAGATATATTATAATGGGATTATGTGCTATATGAAACCAAAGTTCGACATTTGCTGTCCATTGATAATTGGATATAGGGTTAATAATCTACTTGCCCCTCAAACTATTCAATTTTTAGTTACTTCCCATTCCAACTACCAATGACTTTACTTTCCCGTCTAACTATCCAATTTTTATCCAGTTAATCCAATTAGCCAATTTCCAACCAATTGATAGATGGAAAACAGAAGCCCAAGGATACTTATGTCTATCCCTACCAATATATGTATATTTGTATATATTTTCATCTTCTTCCCCAAAATTCACAATCCCCATTCAAACAAATCGACATCCCCACTTGAAACATCTGTAGATATCACGTCATTCCCCTCTTTGTCAACTTTTAATGTCATAGCCAGGAATCTACATGATGCCAATCAATATTCTCCTCTTTCAAGAAACTCCTCTTCTGAAGAAGATCACCTCACCTATTTCTCAAAGAACTAAAAAAATGCAATGAATTATTTAGTGTGAACTGTGAATTCAGTAGTTCAAGAATTCTAGTCAAAGGGTTTTCTATCACCATATGAAGGAACCCCCTAGAAGATTTACCACATCCATCTCCCATGTTAAGGACAGGAACACCCAATGAAACAAGGGAAAAGATTTAGGCACTAACAATTGCACCAACTCTCTCACATGGGATATGTGGGCCCCACATGAGTGGTAGGTCCCACATATCTCAAGTGAGAGAGTTGCTGCAATTGTTAATGCATGTAGCAAACCTTATGAAACAAACAAAATGAAGAGAAAATTACGGATTTATTTCAATCATCTCTCCAGTACTGCAACATTATTTGAGGGGGCTTCTTCCCCACAATTCCACAATTGCAAAGAAGCTAACTGCCCGCTGCTGAAGCTTACCAAATCCACCAGAGGAAGGCCGGAATTTCTGGCAACAAAATTGAGAGAGAAAGCCAGTCCTCTGCCACCTAAAAACATATCCCCACTCCCTCTCTCTCACAGATTTTTATTCAGTTTAAGGGTTAGGTCTTCTTTTTTAGATGAAACAATGTTGGGTTTTCTATTAGGATTAGAGCATGATTTTGGGGAGGAAGGGTGGAATGTCCAAATTACCCTTTGTCTACTCTGGCGCCAAATACACCGGTTGGGATGTTTTCCATCCATCAGTTGGATGGAAATTGGCTGATTGGATTAATTGGGTAAAAATTGGATAGTTGGACTGTTGGAGGGGGAAGTAAGTCATTCGGTAGTTGGAGGGGAAAGTAACTAAAAATTGAATAGTTTGAGGGGCAAGTAGATTATTAACCCATTGGATATACTACATGATAGAGGGGTCGTACTCTAATAAAAATCATCATCAACAGACAACAATAACCATATTTCATTTACTACCCAGTGTGACACAATATTTTTTTACGTGGGCCTTTACTGTAGCAAATAATGTGAGCTTATTGCGTTAAGTAGTACAAAAATGTATTTCACAAACAATCTCACGAATTTTGTGCGTCAACAAATAACAAGTGGACTCTCTCTGTACTTTTTATTTTGGTTATGGGCCTTATTGATTCACATTTTTTCTTTGTCCACACTTTTACTTTCACAAACATTACAAAGGAACTTCTCAATTTGAAATTATACAGATCACATTTTTCTCCTTTTTTTTTCTTTCAACCAAAATCTGACCCCATTGAGAGAAATTCCATGAGTCACCACTGTGATAGGGTAGTATTAATTTGAACAAGGCATAACAGGTAATACATTAATCAGTTGTTCTGACTGGCTTTTGTGATCTCCAAAACATTCCTAACCATATGTAGAGCACCAGAATCCCATTGGCATTTGTTGATTAGAAAAAAGTCTGAAACATATACAATGCATAGTTCTCACCAAAAGTACAAACAGTATTAAGAATTTTCAATCTATTGCAAATAGCAAAATAAAATAAAATAAAAAGAAGGAAATCCACTGACCCCAAGGTTGAATCAGGGAATAACACCTCAAAGGGATTTATATTGCGAATATTTTTGCCTAATGCCTTTATGCATTTGGCTGAAACTGAGGAGTGTATACAATTAGCTAAAGAACCCCCTCCTCTGTCTAGGGTTTTAAATGATTTTTATAAATTCAAATACTTAAATAAAAAAAAGTACACCAGAAATTGACTCCTATTAACAAATAACACTACATTTATCATCCACTTTCATCAAGTAAACTTAGCACCAGGATTGGCACTAAAAAACCACAAAACTGACCATTCACTAAACTACCAAATTCATAATTTAAAAAATAAATAAATAAATAAATAACCCAAAGAAAAGCGCTACCAAAGTCCTAAAAGTGCGCATTTTTTCCTTTTTGTTGCAGTGTCTGCCTTTTTCGGCCGGCATTACTAAAAATAGAACTAATTACAAAATAGATAAAACAGAACATAAACCACTGTAACAGAGTGCACTTGAATTGTGAATAACCTAATATCCCACTACAAATTAATCCATAAACACGTAATTAAACATTCTCTACGCAACCAAGTTCAGAAAAATGCAGGAAAAGCACTATTAAAAAGCCGATAAAGACGCATTCTTACTTTCTAGTACTTATTTTTAGTGCCCCTTTTTTCTTTTTTGGCTGCGAGTACTAATAATCAGAACTACTCCTAAAACATAGAACAAAGCTGGAAACAGAGCATAAGACACTGAATCATTGAAAAATGCTTACGCGCATCGATCGCAGAGGTCGGCGAACTCGCCCGTCCGGCGACGCCACCCTTTCCTGGACCGTTCCAGCGCATCGTTACAAAGAGAATTGAAGCAAATCCTCGTCGAAGAAGATGAGAACGACATCATCGAACCCTAGGCCGGTCTTAGAGAGAGAAAGCGGAGGCGCAAAAAGCGAGTGAGAAAAGACAACAGCGAGTCGGCATAGTGTCGAGAGAAAGAGAGAGAGTCGGATTGAACCGAACGATGACGACAACAGAAACTCCCAGAGAGATAGGAGAGGACGAACGGTATCCCTGGGTTGAAGATGAGACAAGGCCTAATCAAGAGAGAGGGAAGAGTGACAGATTGCAGAAGGTTTAGAGAGAGAGAGACACACAGAGAGAAGAGTTCACCACGACGGCACGACCCAAGTGTTTCAGAAGCCGTATATCTACGTACAAGTTTTCCTACCAACGTTTGTACTCTCTCTCTCTCTCTCTCTCTCTCTCTCTCTATATATATATATATATATATATAAATTGTCTCTCATCGCTGTCACTGTACCACTGGTGGAAACTCCGGTAAAAATCTTACATGGCACCATAGTTGAAGAAAATTTTGGGTGCAAATAGAGTATGCCCAACAGGGTAAGCGTGGTATTCAAGCGTCAATCTTAGTCATCCAAAAGTGTTTTGGGAAGGGGTATCGATTTCTCCCTCCCTCTCTCCTCTTTCTCTCTCTCAAATTTGGATAGTTCAAAATATTTTTGGATTGTTGAGATGCGCGTTGGTTACAGTCACGTAGTACCCCGCCAACACCCAAGTTTTTCTCGGGAGGTTTTCCATTTCTCTTAAACACGAATTTCGAGACAGACCATTTTCCTCACTTGGTTGTCCAAAAACTGACGAAAGTCATAAATTGCCTTAAGTCAATCTTTTAGATTGATATATTATAAGACAGTGGCATGTCTAGTAAATGTAATAAATCAATTTTAAGTTTAAGCCAAATTTGTAGAACAACCCGAGTTTTAGCATATTTAGGAGTTTAATCACTTTTAGCTAAAAAACAGAAAACTCACCGCAATTGAAGGGTTTTCAGTGTCCCCTTTGTTGTCCTATCCACCACTTGGTGGCATGTGGCACACTAAAAACCCTTCCCAGTTCCCCCAAACTCCTTTTTGGAAAAAACAAATGCTCTTTCACTATTTTTTTTTGTTTATTCTCTGGATTGTTTTCACTTTAATGTCTAAAGAAGAGTTCTTTTTTATTTTTTAGAGTAAATCAAAGAAGATTTCATTTCCTATGGACGTGTTCTAATTTTTTTTACTTCAAACACGTGTTCTGGGCAAATCAAGAGTTGTAAACACATGTTCTGAGCAAAAACCAATTTCATTTTCACTCCAAGCGCCATTTTGCTTTATTGGTAAAGAAAAAAAGAGGAGAAAACTTTCTCCAAAGCATTACCTGATAACAAAAATTATTATTAGCGTTCAACTTTTAGGGGTCGTCAAACAAATGGGTGTTTGCAAATAAATATTTTCATCAAACGTCAATAAGCATATAAGCTAATCATTCAAAGTGGATGACTAAAGTTCACACATTTATCCTAAAATGCATGGTTGGGCCTTTGGTTGACAGAGAGAGAAAGGTATATTAAGGCATTTGTTTTTCCCGAAAATGAATGAAAAGGCTAGGGTCCTTTGGTTAACATAAGGTATAGTATTAACGGAGAAAAAGGTATTCTAACGGTAATGGGTTTTCCCGTTAAAAAAAACAAAAAAGGGTAAATTTCACTTACCTCCCTGAGGTTTCTGACAACAATAGATACCTACCCTCACGTTTCTGAAATTACAGTGACCTCCCCTGTTAGTCTTTTCAGCTAACTTTTGTTTACATAAAATGTTAATTTACTTTTTTACCCTTTCATTTACATCCCTTGAGGTTTATAATAATAATAGATACCTCCCCTACAAAAAACAGTTTTTTTTTCTTTTTCCAACTTTTGATTTTTTTCCCTTTCACTAAAAAGCCAAATAAAATTAATTAAACATTGAACTAATATGTTATCAACTCTTATAGGTAAAACCCAACTCTTATATAGACACTCGTGATTTATTTTTGTGAAAATAAATTGATATTTGTAATAGTTTGAAATATTTAATAACTTAAACAACAAATTAGGACATTTGTGTTAGTGCAAATTAAAAAATTATCCACGATAATTTTTTTTTTTAACCGAACAAGTTGTGCACTAGATTTCTTATGGTCTTTCTCCATTCCAAACATAAATTTATTTATGGTCTTAAACCTCAATTATTTTAACTTTAACCCTAATAAAATTGTGATAACCCAATTTTTCATAAATAAAATACGGGTTTCATTAATTAATTTTCCTTATAAGATTTTTCGTCTCCGCAATCTAATTTTAAAATAATTTTTATAGTTAAAGGCAATTTTTTGAGATTTTTCTGTGAACAAATTCGGGACATGGGACCCGTTACATATTGTCGGTGAGATATAATTTCCTTCCCCAGCTGATGCATCCAACACTCCATTTCTAATTTTGATGAATTATTTGGTTTGGATAAGCCTTCAATTGATGAGGATGGCCATCCGACTTTATAATGTCGGATTTCAATCCTTCCGGGTTGGGTCATGACAAAAATCCCCTAAGAATCAACTTTGTGTAGAGATAATAAAGGCAAAATACTTTCATCTTTTTTTTTTTAAATCAGAACCACTTTCATAAATCGAGTGTTGTTTTTCTTAATTTTAGTTGAATCTTATATATGGGTTCATAATAAATTTTTGATTAGTTAGAAGTTGAATAAGGGCGGCATATAATTGGATTAGTTTGACACTAACGGATATATAACATTGTAGGGAATTGTTTTCCATGGATATGCTTGTTCTCCTATTTTATGAATAATAGAAGAAAAAAAAATGTACGGGGCCAAACATTCGGAAAAAATAAAAAAATAATAATTGCATTAGTTTGGTGTAAAAATACACACCATAGGGTTCTAGTATAGCCATTAAAAAAAAAAAAAAAGGGTTCCAGTATAAAATTACCTTAATTTAAAGTCATATAATTGAAAAAAAATTTGTTATTCTTTGCCAAAAAAAAAAAAAATGAAGCATCATAAAAAGCGAAAGTATCTCTAGTTCCTTTGTGTCAATGCCTAAATATGTATGTGACTTAGAACAAGTCAAAAAAAATTCCGAAGCTTAAAAAATAAGAAAATATTTTTACATGCATGTTTTAAACCATATATGTGTGTGTGTGTGTGATTTTCTTATCAGGACCTCCCGGATTTAAGAAAAAATGATTTTTTTTTGTTTTGCAAATTATTTTTGGAAAATCCGAGCCGTCCAATGTATTCAAAAGATGTTTTCAAGAGTTGACATAGAAAATCTTCAAAAAAAAATACTGGGAAGGGTTTGATCCAAGCAGTTTTTCACAAAAACTGTATATTTGCAATTTTGCGAAAAGCTGTTTGGATCGAGCCTTTTCCCAGTATTTTGTTTTGAAGATTTCTCATGCGAACTCTTGAAAAACCTTCTGAGCACATTGGACGGCTCGGATCGTCAAAAAAATACTCGGATCATAGAGGTCCGAAAGTCCGGATCCCGGACTAGAAGGGGACTATATATATATATATATATATATATATATATATGCAAATTTTCTAGCAAGGACTTCCGGTAAATAAGAAAAATATATAATTTTCCACTTTAAAAATTGTTTTTGAGAAATCCGAGCCGTCCAATGTGTTTAAAATAACGGGAAGGTCTTGATCCAAGCAGTTTTTCGCAAAAACTGTATATTTACAGTTTTACGAAAATTGGCTTGGATCAAGCCCTTCCCGGAATTTTTTTTTTAAGATTTACCGCGTCCCTTGAAAACACCTTCTGAAGACATTGGACGGTTCAAATCGTTAAAAAATGCTCAGATCACGAAGGTCTGGAAGTCCAGATAGGAAGCACTCCCACATATATATATATATATATATATATATATATATATATATATATTTGTGTGTATGAGTCTTTAATTTTGAAACCACATGTATAAATGTATAAAAACCATCTACAAAATCGTTATTAGGTACACTAATGTCTTTCAAGTTGAGTTTGGAAGGGCATTCATGTCATCTTATCATTCAACAGGGGTAAAATTGGTAACAAAATAGCTTTAGCTGATGATGTCAGCGTTTCCCGTCACTTGGTAACGGACAACTAACAACATAGGGGAATCTACAATCGACAAATAAAGCAGAGGGGATGTATCTGTAATTTTTGAAACGTGTTGTGAAGTATCTGTTATTATCAGAAAACTCAAGGGAGGTCAGTGAAATTTACCCCCAAAAATAAAGGGTTTTTAGTGTGCCACATGGTAGCAAATGAGGGGTAGGACAACAAGGGGAGACACCAATGGGGATAGTGGATCTGAAGTATTGCAGAAGGTTTAGAGAAAGAGATGGAGAGAAGAGTTCACCACAACGACACGACCCAAGTGTTTCAAAAGCCGTATATCTATGTACAAGTTTTCCTACTAACGTTTGTACTCTTATATATATATATATATATATATATATATATATATATATAGAGAGAGAGAGAGAGAGAGAGAGAGAGAGAGAGAGAGAGCACACTTCTAGTCTGGACTGCGGACTTTCGGACCTTTGTGATATGAGCATTTCTTTGATGATCTGATCCGTCTAATGTGTTTAGAAGGTGTTTTCAAGGGTTGACGTAGAAAATTTTCAAAAAAAAATATCGGGAAGGGGTTGATCTAAGCAGTTTTCGCAAAACTGTAAAAATACAATTTTTTGCGAAAAACTGCTTGGATCAAGCTCTTCCTGAATTTTTTTTTTGAAGATTTCCCAGGTGGACCCTTGAAAACACTTTTTGAACACATTGGACGGTTCGGATTTTTAAAACAAAAAAAAATCATTTTTTTCCTTATTTTCGGGAGGTTTGGACTAGAATTATATATATATATATATATATATATATATATATATATATATATATATATATATATATATATACACACACACACACACCGGTGATCCAGTCCGGGATCCCGGATTTCCCGGACTGGAGCATTTTTCGGTGTTTTGATGCTTTTAAACATTGTTTTTGGGAAATCCGAGCCGTCCAATGTGTTCAAAAGGTGAATATAAAGTTTTTGCGAAAACTGCTTGGATCAAGCCCTTCCCGGTATTTTTTTTGAAGATTTCTCGCTTGGGCCTCGGAAAACACCTTTTGAACACATTGGACGGCTCAGATCGTCAAAAAAATATTGGGAACATAGAGTCCCGGATCCGGGACTCCCGGACTAGAACACTACTCTATATATACATATATATAAAAAATTTCATCTCTCATCGTTGTCACTGTAGCACTGGTGGAAACTCCGGTGAAAATTACATGGCACCAAGGGTGGAGAAACTTTTGGGTGCAAATAGAGTATGCCCAATAGGGTACACATGGTATCCGAGCGTCAATCTCAGTCATTCAAAAGTGTTTTGGAAGGGTACCGAATTCTCTCTCCCTCTCTCCTCTTTCTCTCTTTCAAATTTGGACAGTCCAAAATATTTTTGGATTGTCGAGATGCGCACTAGTTATCGCCACGTGGTACCCCGCCAACACCCAAGTTTTTCTCGGGAGGTTTTCCCATTTCTCCTAAACACAAATTTAGAGAAAGGTCATTTTCCTCACTTGGTTATTCCAGAAATTGACTAAAGTCAGAAATTGTCTTAAGTCAGTTTTTTAGATTGATATATTGTGGGATAGTGGCGTGTCTTGTAAATGCAATAAGTCAGTTATAAGTTTAAGCCAAATTTGTAGAACAACCTGAGTTTTAGCATATTTCGGAGTTTAAGCACTTTTAGCTAAAATAGAAAACTCACCCCAAATGAAGGGTATTTTGGACCTTTCTCCTATAATTATACAGAGGGACTGGACTCATCAGTATCTCGTTTTTTGGATTATTCCGGGTCTAAATAGATGATCGGAGATGGTTATCTTGTAAACCTCATTAAGTGCTACGTACAATTGCACAAAAAAATTATATGTAATTATGTTGATCGGGACCGATGATCACCCGTTGGAATCATTTATATCTTCAAAAAAATAATTTTTATCCACCGTGCAAGGTGGATTCTTTTTGATATAAAATATGTATCAATTGGCCAATCACCGGTATTCAATCAGCATAGATTTTGCATGGTTGAAATATTAGACGAGTTCTGAAATATGAATGGTTCTGATCATAATTTCGGGCCAAAATAGGCTCTAAAATTGAGACATTAACAGTCCAAACCTTCCTCAGAACTAGAGAGGATCTGGGACTCACCGCTGAAATTTTGGGCTGAGTTCGGAAGATTAAAGAGCTGTAATTAGGCCTAAAACAAGTTGAGCAAGATTATTGGCTTATTGAATGGCAATAAACAGTTAAACACATACATATTCGGTAAAGGGCATTTTTTTATTTTAGGTACTATCCAATTTGGAGAGTAATAATAAGTCATAAGGCTAACAGTCCAACCAACTAAAAAAAAATAGTCCAAACCTTTATTTTTTGGGGAGGTTAAGTCTATAACGAATAATCCAATATATATTTTTTAATTTCCAAACCAGCCCTTATTTTTAAACACAGATTAATACTATTGTTGGATTATTTTAATTTTTTCGTCCAGAATCTTGAGATATTAGTAATATTATTGCACTTTTTAAATTGTTTGTCCAGAATCTTGAGATTGTTATGTAAAGATAAACAAATATGAAATGATCATTCTATTGTCAGTCCACTAAACTGACACTAGTGGGCTGACAATAAGCAAAAAAAAAAGACAAAAAAATACTTACTTCAACGTATTTGTTACTCTTTTTAATACACTTTCATATGCTTATAGATACTTTTCACATGCTATAATATACTTTTTAAATCTTAACGACTGCCACGTGAGCTGATTTTATAATTTTCCATAATAAATTACACTTGCTGCCGGCAAACATGAATGTTTTCCATTAGCATGTTAAGCCAATAGCAATTGTCAACCCCAAGATGCGGGTATGGTCAACCAAAATTAGGGATTTGTTGTCTTGTAGGAGTACGATTTTAAATTCAAAATTCTGTATGCGAAATGATTTTCACACCCATTTTTCTTATACTTACATTTTTTTTTTGTCTTGTGAATTTTTATGTGTAATTTTGTCACTAAAAAACAAAAAGATAGTGCATTTATGAGAAAATAGAATGTGAAAATCATTACCCTTTTCCTAAATGCTATAATTTTCATGGACCCCTTCTTTTTTTTTTTGGGTAAACCTCATGGACCCATTCTACACAAGATTTTACTTGACTTTAATCAATATGTGCATTATGCATAAGTTGATAAGTTGATTCAGATGCCTTGAGTTTATTTATTTCGAATATGTTGCGCTTGCTACAAGATTGTGTTATAATAACCCTTGTTTTAGGGTAAAGTGTACAACCAATCCAGTCACACAAAGAACAAATACCACAAGTGTGAAAAACGTTGATATGCAAGTATAGTAGTGGCGGAGGTAGGGTTGCTAAATAAACCAAATAACTTGCGTTTGATTTCAGCTCAATTCGACTTTTGACTCGTTTAATTTACTTGCTCAAAAAAAAAAAAACGATCTCAATCACTTTTTATTGTTTGTTCATAAATTAAAGCGAAGCTATATAGGTGTTTAGCAACGTGCTCGTGAACAAGGTGTCATTCTATAAATATGGTAAAAATAAAGATAAATCAATAAATATCCAAGGATAAGAGATCACCTTTCGTTTAGATTTTTTCACCTAGTAGTCTGTACGTTACTTGTTGGGAAACTTCTAACGAGATAGAGAGACCGAAATTTTGTCTAGGGTACAACTTTTCTTTTTCTCTAGCTTTTGTCCCTATCGAACTTTACGAGCTTTTAAGGGTTGAAAACTCGATATTTCACGAGCTTAAATTTAGATTTAAAAGTTTGAGATTGATTTACACATCCCACAAGTCGAGTCGAGCTTAGCATGAACACAAAATTTCGAATGTGAGCAAAGCTTGACCTATTCTTAATAGATTGTCAACTCGAATCAAACTAAAACACATGTAATAAGGAGTTGAGCGAAACCTAAGCAATAATGCACTTAGTTTATTTGGCTTGATTATCGCCCCAAGGTGGAGGTCATGCAATCTCGTAAGTTTGGTTTGTGTTCAAATGCCATAAATGATAAATAGAGCTACTAGGAAACAGATGTGGGATCTGTATCCGTGCATACCAATAGGGTCAGAGCTAATAAGGGGAAGGGTGGCACGTGCCAGCACCGGATTAAAAAAAACATTTTTGTATTGTAAAAAGAGTTTTATTCTTCAAAACGTGTATATTATTTTTTGTATTAAGTATATTGATGAGTGATAAATCGATAATAGTGTGTAATTTTAACATATGTAATCGTGATAAATTGATGGATAATTAACATATGTAAATGTGTATCCTTTCGAATGCTATAAATAATTAATCTTAGAACAATTGTACTTTTTTCACTAATTACTCCCTCCGCACGTAAAGATAATCCACTACCAAAAAATATCCAATTTTTGGATTGAAAAATAAAGGAATTCCTTGATGAAATCACGAATACAGATGAAATGAAACCCTAATGTAACAAGAATAGCAGAGTGAAGAAAAAGAGAACTCAGATGTTTTTCATTCTTATTTTGTCGATCGTGAATACAACTCCCAGGACTGTATTTATACCTGTTTAACTAAGTACTAAACTGACTTATTACAAAACACGTGATATGCACACGACTCAATGCCCTTTACTAATACGCCCCTGCAAACTCATGGGCGTGTCAATAACCATGAGTTTGGAACGTAAAAACAAAAACCGAGCAACATAAAGTGCTTTAGTAAAAATGTCAGTTGTTTGCTCCAAAGTCCCAATGTGACGAACAACTATCTTTTTGCTGAGAACTTGTTCTCTGATATAATGATAATCAACCTCCACGTGCTTGGTCCGAGCATGGTAGATGGGATTGGAAGCCAAAGCAATGGCTGATTGATTGTCTCACCAAACATTACGAGGCATGGAGGAGGGAATAGACAGGTCGGTAAGAAGCTGCTAGACCCAGGAAATGTCAGCTCCAGTTTGTGCAAGAGCCCTATACTCAGCTTCCGTAGATGATCTTGCAATTGTATTTTGTTTCTTGGCGCACCAGGAATTCAAATTAAAGCCAAGATATAAACCAAAACCTGTAGTGGAATGACGGTCCAAATAGTCTTCTACCCAATCTGCATCTGAAAATGCAGTAAAGGACAGAGAGCCAGGTACAAAACACAACCCTTGGTGCACACTACCTTTGATATACCTTAGAATGTGTTTGACAGAGACAAAATGACTGTATTTTGGTGCGTGCATATGCTGACAAGCTAAATTTACAGCAAAAGACAACTCAGGTCTGGTGAGAGTAAGGCATTGAAGTGAACCAACCACAACTCGATACCATTTAGGATCCTCAAAGTCAGGATCTGGAACCATAACAGATGACTTGACTAAGATGGGAGTAGGACTGGTTTACAATCTGTCATACCAGCCTTTGTCAATAAGTCTATAGCATATTTGGCTTTAGTAAGAAAGATCCCAGAATTGTGATGTAACACCTCTATGCCCAAGAAATAACTAAGGATGCCAAAAACAAATTGAGCACTAAGCTTCTTAATCAAATCAGTGATGTATTCTTCATTACTTTTAGTGACAAGAATGTCATCTACATATACCAAAACTAGGATAAAATGAGAATCAGTCTTAAGCACAAACAATGAGCTATCTGCCGAACTATTATGAAATCCAAGGTGAACAAGAAAGGTTGAAAAGGTTGCAAACCATGCTCTGGGAGCCTGTCTCAACCCATACAATGCTTTGTTTAGTTTACATACGTAATGAGGATACAAAGCATTCTTGCAGCCAAAAGGTTGTCGCATGTAAACCTCCTCTTCAATTTGAGCATGTTAAAAGGCATTTGATACGTCTAACTGGCGAATGGACCATTAATGATGCACTGTTAGACTAATCACAACCCAAACAGTAGGTTGTTTTATAACAGGGCTAAATGTCTCTGTAAAGTCCAACCCTTCAGTTTGTTGGTTGCCATTGGCAACCAACCTGGCTTTGTATCTTGCCACTATGCCATCAGAGTGTCGTTTTACCTTGTAAATCCACTGACACCCTATCACATTAGCCTGTGGTGGTGGAGGTATAAGGATCCAAGTCCTTTGTTTTACCAAGGCAACATACTCCTCTACCATGGCTTGTTGTCAGACATGATGTTTATTGGCTTCAGAAAAATGTTTAGGTTCACAATCTGGCAAAGGTAAAGAAGAAACAATAGAAGCAAATGCAAAAGGAGATTTAGACTTAATAATACCATTCTTAGACCTTGTAGTCATAGAATGAGAATTAACTAGAGAGCAGAAACTCTAGAAATGGGAACAAACTCAGAGGGCTCAACAAGAGAAGAGGATGGTGCATTGGAAACTAGGAGAGACAAAGAAGAAGAGTCATCTAGTTAAGAACTAAAACTGTAGATACATGAATGGGTGGGACACTCTGAGAATGAGCAGGAGAACAAGTAGATACAGCAGGAGCAATTTCATCATGAGGAAGCACAAATGATATAGAAATGTGAATATCATCAAAAGAAGTTAAAGGAACATGAAACTTGACTGTATCTGAGCAAGAAGAAATTGAACTCATTAATGTAGTATAGGGAAATTCAGTCTCAATGAACTTGACATGTCTTGACACAAATACCTTGGTAATCTTAGGATCATAACACCTATATCCCTTTGTAGCTGGACAATACCCTAAAACATAGAAAGTGTAGATTTGGGTTCAAGTTTGTTTCCCCTATATGGTTTCAGCCTTGGATAACATGTACAACCAAAAGGTTTCAAAAAATATAATCATGTGTGGTGTGAAAATAACAAGGAATAGGGCACTTGAAAATTTAAGGCTGAATGAGGTAACCTGTTGGCTAAATACACTGCAGTAGTTAAGGCTTCAAGCCAAAATTTGGTTAGCAACTCAGCTTGAAGAAGAAGGGTAATGGTTGTCTCTATGAGATGTCTATGTTTTCTTTCCACTACTCCATTTTGCTCTGGAGTATGAGGACAAGAAGTTTGGTGTATGACTCCATTTGAAAGAAACAAATGAAGAAGAAAATAGTTCACAAATTCTCCCCCATTGTCACTCCTCACATGTTGTATAGTAGTATGAAATTGTGTCAAGACATATGATTTGAAATTGGCTACAACATACTTGACTTTAGATTTATAATGTAAAGGAAACAACCAAGAATATCTTGTAAAGTCATCAATGATCAAAACATAGTATCTAAAACCTTTATTTGATGGTATGGGTGAAGGACCCCACACATCCATGTGGACAAGTTCAAAAGGACAAGTACCAGAGGTTTCAGACAAAGAAAATGGAAGCTTATGGCTCTTGGCCATATTACAACTATTGCAAGACAAATGCAAAGAATTACTCACAGGAAGATGAAGCTGTTTCATTAAAGCAAAAAACAAGGATGAGCTGGGATGTCCTAGCTTATTACACCATAACATGGCTGAGGTGGAAGTACTAACAAGAGTTGTGGTAGACAAATCTGAGGATGACCCTTTAGAGGAGTTCAAGATGGGATTAAGACCCTTGTGACAAGGCCCTTGGAACAGAATTTGAATGGTGTCCTTATCTTGTACAATAACCCCATCAAAGTCAAAAGTCAACAAACAATGATTATCTTTTGCAAACTGATGAACAAAAATCAAATTATGTGAAATGTGGAGAATGTAAGATATGAGACAATAGAAATTGTTTAGAAAGAGTAAGAAGAAGACCTTTACCAATATGTGTAACCTGAACATTAGAACCATTGCCAACCATTATGCCATTAGAAGGAGCAGCTGGTTGTGCAATCTCCAGATTTTGCAAGCTATTGGTGATGTGATGTGTTGCTCCACTATCAAAATACCATTGTGGAGCATTGGAGGAATTAGTAGTGGCAACTGTACTTTGTTGAGGGTGAAAATAAGGTTGTCTAGGAGACATATAAGGAGCTCCAGTGAAATGAGCTTGAGCCAGAGTATACACTCTAGAAGAAGGAGCAGATGTACCAAACTGTCCGGATGAGCCTATGGAACACAGATTTTGAGATGAAACAGGATATGCCCCCTATCACCAGAATTAAAACCAACCTGATACATATGAATCCCTTGAGGAACCATCCAAGGTGCAACCCAAGGTGGAGACATCCATGGGATACCATTCCCTGATGTACTATTCTGATTTGGAGCACCATTTCATGTAGTTTGAGTAGGCTGAGTACCATTCCATGTTAGACCATTCTGGTTCTGAGTACCATTCTGATAAGAAGTCTTGTAATAACAATACTCAGTAATGTGATTATTTCTTTAACATATAGCACACGGGGTCTCTAGAAAATCTAGGGCCTCTGGATCTAGAACCTTTTCCTCTGTTAAATCCCTTATTATTCTGATAGAAAAATTGTTGTTGTGGGAGAAAAGTATTAAGTGTGTTCTGCTGTCCAAACTGTGCAGATTGGCCAAACTGACTAGACTATGGTGCTCCAAATTGAGACTTAGAATTCACAGGATAGGTAGAAGGCATTGAAACATTCATCTGTAAAGGAGGCTGGGTCATACCATATTGATGACCAATGATAGGAAAACCAGGTGGTACATACATCTGCAACTATCCATTCTGCACAATTTGAGTGCCTGAACTAGGATTATTGGCATGTGTAGCAACCTACAAAGCACCGACACGCCTCCGGGATGCCGTATCGCAATGTCCCGACATGCCACGTGGCATGAGACACGGGGGAGAGAGAGAGAGAAGAGATAGAGATAAATTGAGACAGAGAGAGAAATCGAGAGAGAGAGAGAGAGAGAGGACGTAGTCATGTACCTGAGCTTCCAGCAGTAGCGTCGGCTAAGGAAGAAGAAGGTCTGAGATTTGATTTTTTAGGGCTGAAGTTGTGTAATGTTGGCTGGAAGAAGAAGATCTGGTATATATATAAGCTAAATTACAGTTTTTACCCTTAGTTTTTGAGTAATAATAAATTTACCCCTGAAAGTTTTAAAAAATTTCAATTTTACCCCTGAAAGTTTTTAAAAATTTCAATTTTACCCCTGTAAGTTTTTTAAAAATTCAATTTTATCCCTGAAAGTTAAAAAAAAATCAATTTGACCCCTAAAAGTTTTAAAATATATTTTCAATATATATATATATATATATATATGTAAATAAATAAATAAATGAATAAATAAATATACACCTGCCGTGTCTGTGTCCCCATTTTTTTAGAATTGCCGTGTCCCGTGTTCGTGTCTGTGTCCGTGCATCATAGGTAGCAACTAACACTGTTGAAACATCAGAATCTGATGTGTACTCCTAAAGTAGTTGAAGATCTTCACTGTTTAGCATAGTAACTACCTCATCAAACGTAGCTGTTGTACCCCTAGTTCTTATAGCAGTTTTAAAGCCATTAAAGACCTTTGGTGAACCCCTTAAAAGATGGAAAATTAAGTCCTCATCATTCATAGGATTTCTTGCTGCCTCCAACTTCTGAGCATACTCCTTCACAATGTCAATTTAGGCTTCCATGGTTGACGTTTTAGTCAAACTATGCAGTTTACATCTCAAATCTTGCACATGATTCTTAGACAGTGAATTATACCTATTTTACAAGGATTCCCAAACCAGTTGAACATGTTTTAACCCTAGTACATACAGAAGAGTATTTGGAGACAATGTTGCAGTTAGACAAGCAAGTAATTGACTATCAACAAGTTTCCAAAGTAAAAAGTCAGGATTAGGGCTTGTAACTCCTTCGTTACTAAGAATTGTAGGAGATGGATACTCAATTGTACCATCCAGGTACTCAAAAAAACCATTTGTTGTCATGACATTCTCTACTTGTACCCTCCACAAAAGGTAATTCGATCCATCTAACTTTATGTTTACTAGAGAATGAAAGTTCGAAACCAGAAATGCAAGTGAAGGTGGTAGAGTTACCGTACTCGTTGTACTCGAAGAACTCGACGAATTCACCATTTTAGGTTCTTGAAATCAACAGATCTTGAAATCGACAGATCTTAAACAAACAACTTGATCGATTGCAAATGAAAACAGAAGAAATCAACAACGTCTTTGGATCGTCTGGACTTTCGTCTCTAACGCTCTGATACCATGATGAAATCACGAATACAGATGAAATGAAACCCTAATGTAACAAGAATAGCAGAGAGAAGAAAAAGAGAACTCAGATGTTTTCATTCTTATTTTGTCGATCGTGAATACAACTCCCAGGACTATATTTATACCTGTTTAACTAACTACTAAACCCACTTAACTATTAAACCAACTTATTACAAAACATGTGAAATGCACATGACTCAATGCCCTTTACTAATATTCCATGCATAATTTTCATACATATTTTTTGACACAAAAATAAAGAACTAATTGACTTCTTCTTCTTTTTCAAAGAATTGCTCGTCGTTTTATAATAGATTATCTGTGTGGGACAAAGAGAAGGAGAGTATTGATTTTGGGTGCTACATCCGAGTGGGTGCAATAAATGAGAACGAAATGGTGATCAACACGAGTGTTGCACTATGGACTTAAGATAGATTCATCCACTACGGTGCTTAAGATGGTTAGAAAATATGTTTACTATTTGTAATATACTCAATAAAAATCGAATACAATAAATCAGAATTTGAAACCTGGAAATCAATAAGAACGAAATGGTGATCAAGACGAGTGTTGCATTATGTACTTAAGATAGATTTGTCCGCTACGGTGCTTACGATTTGCATGGACGTCAATCTCCCATCACTACTTGATCGAACGCCCCACAGCTCAATCAGCTGGTCTGTCAAACCTCCTAATGTTTTGCACTCTCTCAAAATAAATGACACTAACTTAATGAAAATATGAACTATAAAAATTCAACTAGAATAAATGAGGAACCCCGTATTTATGGAGATGTTCATGACTCCACGTAAAAGGTCAAGAAATAAAGTGACACAACTATTCATCCAAATAGATGCTACCGAACAAACACAACTTTACACTTAAAATTTTCATTCACACACAAAGAAAAATATAATATCCAAAAATATTTTCCAACAATGGGTTGTATTGATGACAACAACGCCATTTCAGATCGCTGGAGAGAGAGAGAGAGAGTGTGTGTGTGTGTGTGTGTGCGCGCGGACGTGTGGACGACGACATTCGTGGCGGTGGGAGCTGAGGGCTATTTGTTTGGCTAAGGTTTGGTTTTTGGTTTGGGGATTGGGCTTTGCCCCATTTGGTTTATTGGGCTTTGATGTTTTTTTGGGTATGCTCTAATGGGCTAGGCCATGGATGGGTGTTATGATTTTAATTCATACTTGGTGTGGCTCTTTTTCAGTCTAGGTCTTTAGGTGTTCGAGCTTTGGCCCTTGGGTATCTTGATTGGTTCCTTGCCAATCGTGGGTTGGGTCTCGGACTTGGCTTCGGATTCTTTGAATTTGTTGTCTTCTCCTTATTCCTCTCAGTCATTGTAATTTCTCGATGATTAATAATTTTTTTTCGCCGTTAAAAAAATCGATGGCGACGCCGTTTCCATGGAGGGTGCCAGATGTGGAGGTGAAAAAAAAAAGAAGGCTACCACTAGGGTTCAGGACCAATAAATAAGCTCTCCTTCTGATTTTTTGTATTTTGGACTACTTTTACAAGCGAAGTTTTCGCATTTCTTAAAAAAAGAAAATTATATTTACAAACTCGCATATACTAAATGACTATTTGAAGACCCTTCATTATTCATACTCTTATGTCATTACAGGTTAAATCAAAACAAAATACATTTTCCATGTGGGTATCTATGTAATAAGAAAGAGCGGTTTTTGAATCGTTATAAATCTTAACCTTTCATTCATAATCCTACAATTAAGAGAGTGTTTGATAAATCTAAGCAGTCCATTTTTGTTTCCAAGAGTAGTTTAAGGAACGGCCTGGATTAATTTCCGAAACATAGCAAAGATCACTTCCACTTCTTTTCTTCTTTAGACTATCCCATGTCTCTCTCCCCAAATTCCACAATCTCCTCGACGTTTTTTTCCTTTTCGTTTGGATTTTCAAAATCATTTGTACAGTTTCTATCATTCGTTCTCTCTTATTCACTCCCTAATCTCTATGTAACCCTCGCATGTCAATTGTGACTGAGTTTTTCGTAGTGTTTCGCCTCCCTCTACCCACCGTTGTCACAATTCGTGCCCGTGACAAGCTCTGTATGTGGGAGTTTAGAGGCTGTGAATAGTTAATGTATGTATAAACATTGGTGAGGATTCTATTTTTTACTTAATGTAAGAATAAACATTGGCGAGGATTCTATTTTTCATATTTTTGATTTCTCACTTCAAATCAGTATAAACATTGGGAGTTTCGGCTTTATCGACTTCTATCAAGATTTGATACAAACTTTGAGGCTCGGTTCCTGCAATTCATTATGGTTCAATTTGAAATTTCCAAATATTGCCCCAATAATGTTTGTATTTGTCCCAGTAATGAAAGTGAACCCCATCACCAATCCTTACCCTTTTTCCTACCAAAACCCAAAATTTGAGTAAAGAACCTAAAAATTTATCTTCAATGCAATACCCATTTTCCTACCTATTTTTAGTTTTACCCTTTTTCTTAACCAAATTTGGGAGATCCCCAAATCCACAATTTTTTGTCCCAATCTCTCTTTTCACTATCTTATTAATTACAAGCGTGCAATTTCTAGTCAAATTTGAATAGAAAAAAGGGTTTTAACATTGGAGAGAGTTTTGACCAAATTTTTACTCAAAATTTGGGTAGAAGAAAGGAGAAGATCTGATGATGCTCTTATAACGAAGAGCTAATCTACATTTTGGTAATTATAAATTTAAAATTTATATAAGCCTCATTTTTAAAGGTAAAGTGTAATAGGAGGTGGGTTAGGGTGGTTGGTTGGAGTTAGGATATGATGTTGTGTGCCTTACGAACGGACAATTTGTAGATCAATTAATATGCTTGAATTATTGGTTTTCGCATAATTGGAATCGTTTGAAAGAAGGTTGAAATATTGCACATGAGTTCAATATAATTTGGGTGTGTATCGAGGGTGCACCAATTTTTTGACCCGTGTCTTTAAGCACGGACATACACTAGTGATCTCATATTGTGGGAGGGGGAGAATATCTCCCTATTCCATGTTACTAATACCTTGGAGGCTTGGACCCAACTCAGTACAGAATGTATTACAATAGGATCCGCTGGAATAACAAAAATGCCTGAGATTTAAAGTACTTCTAGATAAACTTTATTTCAACAATAAGTTGAAATGATTATATTGCCTTCATTCTTTTGTTTATTATAGAGCAATCAATTTAATTAGAGAGGTTCAGGGTCAAATAAAGATTCCACCTTAGAAATTTTAATTTGTATTGAATCACTTTCCAAGGGGTGCTGAATTCATGCCTCCTTTTGAATTGGATTTAAATTATATTTAGGAAGTAACAAAATAAACCCTGGAACTGTGGAACTGTAACAGTACAAATCATTTAACAAACAACCCAATGGGAGATGTATCTTTCATGTATTGTTTTATCCTTTGTATGATTCTGTACAAACAGAAATACCACACATTAAGTAAAATTTGTTATTGGTGGCCAGCCGTGGAAGTTTTGAATAAAAATGAATCCCCAAGAAACGAAGACAAAAATGTCAAATAGGGGTAAATAAATTAGCCAAACCTTGGTCCACACTTATTTGGATCTTGTCATATGCCATCAGACCCTTCTGGTGAGACTTGTATGTTGTTTTTCCTCTAGCTAGAAGCTCACCGTCTACGTCTATGATGCCTTCTTTTGTGGCATCATCGATTCTTGGACCGGGCTCCAACACAAACGCTTTCACCTGTAATATGGCGCAAGAAACAGAAGCAACAGGTTAGATTCATATGCATATGGCATGGCCTAGATGGCAGATATCTTCTGAAATTAAGAATGCGGTTCTGAATCTCTATAAGAGAGAATGTTGGAATGGACTCAAATAGGAAAGTGAGTCATTATAGTACCTACCAAAGCTGGAATCACAATGCCGAACTAGGCAAGAATGATATCCCCACACTGTAATATTCCAGGCAACCCATAAAAGAAGGAAACATACCAACCCTAAACCCCAAAGGTTGGTGCAATCACCTGACAACCATAAGCCTTAGGAAGCCTTTGGTCTGTTGTTCGCTTCCCATTCGTGTAATACCAATCCCTGATTTCGTCCAGCTTTAAGTGGGGGCCCCATGATCGGCCAGGGAGATTTGTTCGATTTACCGAGTTTAAAAAATAAAAATAAAAACATAGACCCTAATAGATATCCTAAAAGCCTTTTTCTTCCGAGAAATAACCAAAACTACTTGTTAAGATTGCCTATTGAGGTGGCCAGGGAGAGATTCAGAAGTTGCAGATGTGAAAATTCCAGCACTTCTAGGTCAGAACTATTTAGTATGGACGCAGCGTAATATTATAGATTTCATTAATTACTACTATTTTGTACCCATTACATGTACAATAAACAATTCCCCCACACAGAGTCCCTCACACCACTACTCACAAGTGTGCACAGCCGAATGTGTACTCACCAGGTGTGCTACCATGTGCACCGTCCTAGGTGTGCTCCTGCCTGGACTCTCTTAGATGCACTCGCTGTATGCACCTCACAAATGAACTCATTTTTTTTTTCCTTTTGTAGCCATCCACCCCCTTAATGAACGGCCAAGATCTTTTTCATCCAACGGCCACGTTCTCTTTCTAGAATCCTCCTCGAAAATATTTTTCATTCTTCATATCTCCACCATATTCTAGAACTCTCTACACAACTTCAGCATATTGTAGAGTATTTCTAAAATCTTCTACAATATTCCTGAATCCTCTGGAATTGTCTGAAACCCTCTAGGTTTTCCCGTTTTCTTCCAGAAAAATCTAAAACATTCTCCAATATTCTAGACTGTTGTAGAATAGTTTATATTATTATCTAATCTTCCAGAGAGTTCTTCACCGTTCTAGAATACTTCAGAATGATCTCAAACCTTCCAGAATTAATATTCCAGGTCTACGGAGAGTCGAAGTGTTGACTCTCAACAACTACCATGCACAATTACAATCTAGAGAAACAATCAACATGATCCTATTATGAGAACCGAGTCGACTGCTAGAGCTAAGGGTCTTAGAACCTGAAAGCAAAAGAAATAGGCTTAAACTATCAACATGATCCTATTATGAGAACCGAGTCGACCGCTAGAGCTAAGGGTCTTAGAACCTGAAAGCAAAAGCAATAGGCTTACTCTTCTTTCTTTCTTTTTTTTTTTTCAATTGAATCAAAATTTCAATCAGAATTCAAACCTATGTAAAATGTAACCAATTCTTTCATTTCTTTGGGCTCTTGGCCATCCGCTGGGAGTTTCGAGTTTAATACCTGATATTTTAGCAAGAAATATAAGTGTAATACTTGTTGGTTTGATCCTTTTTGGAAAGGGAGTGTGTGCGAGTTGTTTATTCCAGAATATGCTATATTTTCCTGACAATTTCATCTCTATCTGGAATACCACATAGTCTCCGCAACACGGAGAGTTCTGCAAAAAATTGAACTAATGCTGGAAGACAATAGTATTTTAAGTAAACCAAGCTAATATGATGAACTCACCTTAAAGTACAAGACATGCGGCGATTTGACATGATTCCCCTTGTTAAGTTCTGTCATCAGTGCTAACAAAGCTAACTTTGGGCAATTCCTAATAAGGATCAAGTCCAAATAACCATCCGAGAACTGTCCAACCAGCAAAAAAAGAATGTAAAAGTCAACCAAGCCAATTAATAAGAAAAACTAAGGGTCTTTAATAGAAATCTAAGGACCCCGTATCTATGCCAGAGACCATCAGAGGTAGATAAAATAGTAACATTTTTATAACTACTTCTTGATTGATTCTATCGCTCTGCACTTTTGTGTGTAGGTTCAACACTAAAAAGTCTGATGTTCTTTACCCATGAAAACAAAATAAAAAACAGAAACAAGTAAAAAATACAAAACCTTGGCATCGGGTGCTGCCATTGCGTTTTCACCTCCCCATGTTACATTATGAAGCCAGACTGAAACAAATGGGCCATCCATCTTCCTCCAATTCAAGTTCTCCGATTCAACAGTGGGACCTCCATATCTACCTTGAAAACCAGGTCCGGGAGCAGCTACCTTAATAGGTTCATCATGACTCCTGGGCTCTCCATAATCTTCAAAACCAGGAGCAGGCACAAATGAAATACGCCCATTGTATTTCCTGAGATTAAGTATTCGTTGAAGAGCCTGGAAATGCAGTAGTTGTTAGGAAATATAAACTCGACTTTGCAACAACTTTATTAATCTGTTCTATCAAAAGCATCTCATTGCACCTTCAAAGCTGTGTTCATCTTTAGTAAATTAAAGAGTACTCCACATGGAAGTAGAACAGTCAACTTTTTTTTTTTTTTTCAGGTAAGTAAAGTTTATTTCACCAACAGAAGCACGAAGCGAACAAAAGAACAACAGGGGCATCTCCCTGGCAGACTATACAACAAAAGCAAAAGGTCTAAACAAGACCAAACAATCAAAATCCAAACAAGAGAAACCTATCTACAATTGTTAACAGCAAATAGAACAGTCAACTTAGTCAAAACTATAACCACATGTGTTGAACACATATTGATGATTGAGAGTTGAGACGATCCAATGTCTAAGAAGGATGCGGAAAATTACACACTTTACATGAATACCGCTGGGTCAATATAAGAGAGATGGGGTGATTGTTATACTGCAGTTCCTTTGCTGTGACATAAGTCAAACACCATGCGTATTATACCTGTTGGTAATACTACACAGAAGTTGCAGGCCGATGGGGGTCTAAACTTATTACTTTTACTGCTAATGTAGCTTGTTAAAAAATGGATTTCCGGAGTACAAGTTGATGTGCTTGGCATATATGGGAGGTAGTTAATCAAAAGAGAGGATTGAGAAAAATCTGGGTCTCACACTAAGTCATCGAGCAGTAAAGGGTACTGATTCATATGATAGATAGTTAAGTTGTGCTTTGAAGACATTTATAACAAGATATTTATTTCATATAGATGTACAAAAGAAAATCTTAATGTTAGACAAACAAAAAGAACAATAATATCAATTCATCATATCGAAAATCAGATGCTACTTCTAAACAGTTCCATTATGAAGCATCGAACAGCATAATTAATGCGATATACACGTGAGGAACTTACATAAAAATCTAAACGAGCACTCCCCATCCATCTATACTTCTCAGATTCAATGTCAATATCTGCCACCAGACCTGGAATAGAACAGGATTTTGTAAGCACTGGAACTATAGCTACCGCTAACAGCAAAGAACCAATGTATAACTTCGTCATAATCCATCCACGATAACAAACACAATATTTAAGTTATAATAGGATTAAGCTTGAGATGTAAAGACATCAAATAGACATACCCCATGCAAGCGTCAAGACACTAAAGAACCTGGTCTCCCCTTGCGAGATGGTAGCTACGTCCAATGAGCACCTCTTGCCTGACAGTAGAAGGAGTTGGTAGTTATTTCTGTAGCAAACAAAATCCAATTCGAAAGAAAAAAGTGGCGATTAACTATTCCCAACAAAGTTGTCGTAGAGAGCATAAGCAACCTCGAATAATAGCAAGAATTGCATAAAAAGCGGTACACGGATGACCAACTGAATCCAAAAGAGATTTTGCCATGCCATTTCCAGTACCTCCAATAAAAATACTTCACGTCAGATATAAAATTCTAAAGAAAAAGTGGTTAAGGAACAATATTTCCGTGACATAAGATTGCCATACTTCACTTGCAGTAGAGACCTTCGTTGGATTTTGTACCTGACTACCCTTACAGCTGATATAAAATCAATACTTTTGATTTCATTCATTCAATAAACCTTGAAGAAACTATAATTGGGTAGACAAACCTGCAGGTACTACTCCAAGAGGTATTTTTATTGCTGTATTCCAATCCTCTCTCTCAAGTAGTCCATTTACTACCTACTAAAATTTGCAAGTGGATTAGAAAAATGGTGGAGGTGCAATAGATGCATCAAATCAAGCAATTCAACAGATTTGAAGGCTCCGAAGTAATCTCAAGCTCAAAGAAAGGCAAATGCAAGTCAAACCCATGTCGCAATTGCACACATCCTTTCAGTATCACATGTAACACGTTACAGAGGTTCAGCCTTAAGCGTTGCAACTTAAGGTTCACTTAATTAACTTCCAATCATGCCATGGAAACGGAAATGTGCAAGACACCATTGGTGGACTTGTGTGATGTAACAATCCTTACTTATAATCCACCATTCAAGCTAAATAACCATAAAAAGTCAAACTAAGAGTGAAGAATGAATTCGCAGTCTATTTCCTTGAACAGCTAGTTAAAATTATGAGTAGGATAAAAGGTGACATTTGCTTATGTTTGAGGAGACAACTTAAGGGCGGATAGCCTCCAGTTGAAGTCTCTAAGTCATTCATTTGACTTTCATAGTCATTTTTAGCTTGCTTTGTAGTTAAGTAGAACAGGATTGGTAAGTGAACAGAAAATGACTAAAGGATCAACTACCCTCTATGGGTACCATCACAACTTTGAAAGTGTCTTTCATTCTAAAAAGGTACATTGACCATCAGTGATGATATCAATTAGCAACATCACAAAACACTCTAGCTACAACTTTGACTCATTCCGTATTGACTCCATAAGTACCTATTAGCGTTCGTTGAATTCAGCTGTAATGCAGATATAACCCGTATACTCATGCAATAATTTACATAATAAGCAGCCAACCTCAACCAATATCCCATCCCCGCTGACACAAATTATTCCGTCATACTTAGAGAGATCCAATGTTTGAGCAACTTCCTTCGCATGGAGCTGATGCTTAGTTTCTGAAAGTGAGAAAACGAAATCAACAAAAATGAAAAGTCGCATCCCAGAGTAGTGAGAAATGTTGCAATGACTCAACATGAACTACAAACCTTGCAGTGTATACTCAACATTAGCATCTTCTAACAGTGGTTTCACATCGTCAAGGAATATCTTAGATGCAGATTTCTTCCCCCCAAATGGATTCACAAAGATGAATAGCCTCTTTGGCCGATCTGGTATAGAAAATCAAGAAGGAAAACATTATTGCCATAGACTAATAATTATAAAAATTAAAAGCAAAATGGTCAATCTTCAATTAACTGTTTCGAAATACATACTCTCAAATTTCATATTGCATAATTTTTGTCTCAAGGAAAAGAGCCCCGTGGCCAAATTAGAAAATTCACAATGTAAACCCAATAATCATCTCGTTCATACAGGCAACAAAATCCAATTAATTAGTCAACCGATTCCAAACTGGCCAATTTACAGTTTTGGGATAACCTTATAGGTTTATTATCACTACTGATCGATAAATATACATATTACTGGATCAGAATAATCCTGTATTTAATTGTTGGGAAAATACTGGAAAAACGTACTACTACTATATGATAAGATTCAGTAACCAAACAAAGTACGTTGATTGGATCAAATACTGAAGAGCTAACTTCAAATTTCAAATTCATTAAATGCACGACACATCTGATTTCTCAGTTCACTTAATGCACATTAAGACTAGGAACCAAATATAGCAAATCCAGATATTTAAACACATGGAGACCAGGGGGCGGACGAGACCAAGTCCTTGAAACCGCCCTACCAAGTTTCAAAATTTCATTAGAATCATACACTCCAAGTAATTTCTTTCTCTTAAATGCCAAAATTATATCGCCCGCCCAAAAAATTTATTAGCATCCTCTTGAAATGAATATAAATGAACAAAATAATATACAAGTACAATTTTATAGGTTGTACTACTCCTATGTGATAAGATTTAGTAACCAAACAAAGTATGTTGATTGGATAAACTACTGAAAAGCTAACAATCCAAATTCCAAATTCAGTAAATGCACAACTGACGCAGAGGAATCCACGAGAAACTAGTTGCGTACTAGTTCAAACGAGAATAGGTCTCGAATCCACGAGGTTCTTGAATCCACAAGAAGAAAGAGATATAACTCGGAATTATATTTGATTAAAAGCTGCTCAATAATAGAGGTTACATGCCCTTTTATAGGGAAACTAGCAAACCCTAGCAAAACTTACCTAAAAATTAAAGTATCCCGAAAATTGGGGAAACTCCCAAAATTGAAAACTAGAAAGAAAAATAAGATAGTCCCAATTGGAAACAACGTAAATAGAATTACACGCTAAGAGTAATTCGTAATCTAATTATTACCTAAAATAGCAAAATTACTAATTTGAAGGCCTAAACGAATGAATTTGGCGAAATCCACCATTAGTCCACGATTAGGGTGGTGAGTATTGATCGCAGAGCGATTTTACTTCAACCCACCAAGTTTGGGCCTATTCCGGCTCGTTGATAAATTGCCGAATTTGGCAATTTTCAATTAAGAGTTGTTTGGGCCTCTTAGGCTTCGACCGGTCCAACTGATCATAGAATTGGGCCGCTACTTGTTCTGCATCAATCCCCTCTTCTTCGAAAGAACTCGACCTTGAGTTCAAATCTGGATAGAGCGGCTCCTCCTCATGATACTCAAAAATATCCGCAACGTTGAACACATTGGAGATCTGCATGGACTCGGGAAGATCAATCACATAAGCATTGTCCTCGATTTTCTGCAAAATCTTGTACGGACCATACTTCCTTGGCTGTAACTTGTTGTAGGTGCCGGCGGGAAACCTCTTCTTCCTTAGAAAAATCATCACCTCATCACCTACGTTGAGCAGGTTTAACACGCCTACCCTTGTCCGCAGCTGCCTTGTTTTTTGCATTTGTCGCAACCAACTTTTGCCTCACGTAATCAATCACCTCTTGGGACTACTTAGCCATTGCCTCAGCCGCAACGCTAACTTCAGGACCCCGTGAAAGACGGACTAAATCCACTACCTGCTTTGGAGGCGTCACATAAACCAAGGAAAAAGGTGATTTTCCCGTGACACTGTGAATTGCGTTGTTGAAGGCAAACTCAGCTTGTGGTAATGCATTATCCCATCGCCTTGGCTTGTCCCCACATATGCTTCGAATTAGATTGCCCAAGCTCCTGTTAGTCACCTCCGTTTGACCATCAGTTTGTGGATGCGCGGTAGAGCTCCGCTTCAGTGAAGTCCCATACATCTTCAACAAAGTGACCCAAAAATGACTAAGGAACTTCAAATCCCTGTCAGAAGTAATAGACTGTGGAACCCCATGCATTCGCACCACCTCTCTAAAAAACAAACGGGCCACATGAGATGCATCGGATGTCTTGCGACACGCAATAAAATGCACCATCTTAGAAAACCTGTCTACTACTACAAACACAGAATCCATACCACGCTGGGTACAAGGCAGTCCCAACACAAAATCCATAGACAAATCTTCCCAAATATTATTAGGAACAGGTAAAGGTGTATAAAGACCAGTATTTTGAGACTGACCCTTAGATACCTGACATGTATAGCATCTGCGCACAAAGTTTCTAGCATCCTTCTTCAATTGTGGCCAGAAATACCTCTCCTCCAAGCTTGCAACTGTTTTGTCTCTTCCCAAATGATCACTCAATCTTCCACCATGAAGGTCTCGGATTAAGCTCTCCCTCAACGAAGTCTTTGGTATACAAAGCCGATTACCACGGAATAAATACCCATCAGTAACATGAAAGTCACTAATAGGTCGATTCTGAACGCACACTTCCCAAATCTCTTTGAAATCCTGATCCCCTGGATACAACTCCTTCAAGAACTCAAAACCCACAATCTCTTGGGTTAAAGTCACCAACAACTTGGCTCGACGACTCAATGCATCAGCCACTCGATTTGTCACCCCAGACTTGTGTCGAATGGTAAAAGGAAATTTTTGAATAAAAGTGTCCCACCACACATGCATACTATCCAGCTTCTTTTGACTGTTGATGAACTTTAGTGCTTGATGGTCAGTGTATAACACAAACTCCCTTTGAATTAGATAATGCTCCCAATGTTTGAGAGCACGAACCACTACATAGAACTCTTGGTCATAAGTGCTCCACTTCTGCCTTGCTTCACCTAACTTCTCGTTGAAGAAGGCCACATGTCGCTTTTCTTGGGAAAGAACAGCCCCAATACCAACTCTACTAACATCACATTCAACCTCAAAAACTAGAACTGGAGCAGTGCACAGCTTCTCCTTAATCACCGTGAAACTGTTGTTCGCTGCTTCTCCCCACAAGAACTTCCCTTTCTTCAAGCATTTGATGATCGGCGCTACAATGGTGCTAAAATTTCGAATGAATCGCCTATAGAAAATGGCCAATCCATGGAAACTCTGCACCTCAGTAACTGTTTTGGGAATTGGCCAATCACGAATGGCGCGAACTTTGTCCTCGTCCACATGTATACCGGTAGAACTCACCACATAGCCTAAGAACAATAAGTTGTTTGTCAAGAAATTGCATTTCTTGAGTTGTATGTACAGCTTATTTTCTTGTAGCACCATCAATACTTGGCACACGTGCTCATCCTCTGTTTTGTTGTAGATAAGTATGTCGTCGAAATAAACGACGACAAACTTTCCCGTGAAAGGTCTCAACACCTGGCTCATCACCCGCATGAAAGTACTTGGAGCATTAGAAAGGCCGAAAGGCATAACCAACCATTCATAGAGGCCATCCTTGGTTTTGAACGCAGTCTTCCACTCATCGCCCGGGTAGGATCACGAATTTGATCGTACCCACTAGATCAATCTTGGAAAACCACTTGGACCCATCCAAATGTCTAGCATATCATCCAAAATTAGGTATTGGAAACCTATAATGAATGGTGATCTTGTTGATGGCACGATTTGTCCACACACATACGCCAACTCCCATCTTTCTTTGGTGTAACTGAACCCCCTGAGGACTCGAAGCTTTCTCGTATATGGCCGCCTTCAAGAATAACTCCTCTACCTTTTCCTCAAAATCTCATTCTCCTTCTGACTCATTCGATAGTGTGGTAAATTGGGCGGACTTGCCCCGTGCACCAAGTCAATCGATGTTGAATGTCCTCATTGGCGAAGCTTCGTTTGGCACGCCATCTCAGAACCAACTCCTCAAATTCCTCCAACAAGGGATGTATCTTCTTAGGTACAACAACTGCAGCCATGCTCTTATCCTCTAACACCAACGATTTTACCACCATAGCATAAATCTATTTAGACTCCTTAAAATCACATCACAAAATCAAAACTTCGACCGGCAACTATTAGAAACGATGGTTGCTGCACCTTTGGCTTCACAGACACCTTTTGATTGGAAGGAACCATAACAACCTTACGGGCCTCCCAATTAAAAGAGTAGGTGTTGTCACGATCCTTGTACACCACGTCCACATCAAACTGCCAGGGTCTACCTAACAATATGTGGCTAGCATCCATCTCAATAACATCACAAGCAACCTCAGCCGTATAAAATTTTCCAATGGAAAAGGGAATTTTACAAACTTCGGTTACCTTTACTGTTGGGCCCTTCTTGATCCATCCAATGCTGTAACGTGAAGGTTGGGGCTCCGTCGGCAACTTCAAATGGTCCACTAGTCTTTTTGCCACAAAATTCTCACAACTGCCACTATCTACAATCAGGTCACACACCTTCTGGTTGATTGAACAGCTTGACCGAAAGATGTTGTGACGCTGAGTGTGATCTTCTGATTTTGGCGCAAACAACACCCTTTGCACCACGCAGTTGACTCGATCCCCATCTTCCTCGGCATAGTCAACTTCATACTCTTCATTCCAGTCACCCACTGCTCCCTCAGCTTCTTCTTCTTCTTCCTCTGCCAAGGCCAACTTTCGATCTGGACAATTACTAGAACGGTGACCAGGCTTTTGACACCTATAGCACTTCTCAACCATGGGCTTGGCATAAGGATTTGGCGCCTTCGTGGCCCCGGTTCTGCTGGAACTGCTTGTCTAATTGCCACCTCCTAATTTCGCTCCATCACCTTCTGCAGCCTTTGGTTGAAACGTCGACTTCCCCCTAGATTCAAGAGGAATGGACAATTCAAACGTGTTACGACGGTATCCTGAGTATGCTGGTTTGCGGTCACGCTCCAACCGCTCGGCCTTCAATGCTAAGTTGTAGGCTTCATCCACATCCCACAATCGCGCAACCCAATCGATCCCGTGATCGATTCGCTCAATCCATTAAGATACCTAGCTACCTTCTGTCCGTCCGACTCGTACAGATTATTACGATCTGCGAGTCGATTAAATTCAGCCGTGTAATCAAACACAGATTTGTTCCCCTGTCTGCAGTTTTGATAGGCATGAAAAAGGTGTAACTTGTAATTAGGGGGTAAAAACCTGTCCATCATGAGTTGTCTCATCCTGCGCCACATTCGCACAGAATCCTTTCCTTGCCTTCGTCGCTTCGTCTGCAACTAGTCCCACCAAACTGCAGTGCCACTTTTCAGTTTGTAAGCGACCACCTTGACCCTCTTTGAGTCTGGAATTCCCATCATGTCAAGGAATCAATCAACCTCCGAAAGCCAGTCCAAGAACCCTTCAATTTCGAGATTACCGCTGAACGTGGGAAGGTCCACCTTCACACGATATTCATCGAACAATTGTTGTGGTCATTCTTGCGGATGGTTTTCCCTCGCTTCTCCTTCTGGTTCTGAATCTTCTTCACTGTCTGCATAATTAGCCGGGCGTCTCCCGACTACAATCCGGTTATCGGGCTGGCGTTGGGCAAATCCCACCGCGTGTTCCCGATCCTGGTTAAAAGGACGGCGTTGGGCAAATCCCACCGCTCGATTCCCTTCAACCTCTGCTGGCCCCTGGTTATGGCGAAGAGTCAACTGCAATTGCTGCAGTGTTTCTTGAATCGCCGTTAACTAAGTCCGTGTTTCGTCGCGAAATTCACAAAGCCCTGTCAACTGGATTCACTGTTCTTCTACCGTCTCCCTTAGATCAGCAAGCCCCTGAGCAACGTCACGGGTTATGTCATCAACTTTGTTAGGTGCCATCCGTTTAAAATCGATCTTGCTCACGATACCACTCGACGCAATGAATCCACGAGAAACTAGTTGCGTACTAGTTCAAACGAGAATAGGTCTCGAATCCACAAGGTTTTTGAATCCACAAGAAGAAAGAGATATAACTCGGAATTATATTTGATTAAAAGATGCTCAATAATAGAGGTTACATGCCCTTTTATAGGGAAAACTAGCAAACCCTAGCAAAACTTACCTAAAAATTAAAGTATCCCGAAAATTGGGGAAACTCCCAAAATTGAAAACTAGAAAGAAAAATAAGATGGTCCCAATTGGAAACAACGTAAACGGAATTACACGCTAAGAGTAATTCGTAATCTAATTATTACCTAAAATATCAAAATTACTAAATTGAAGGCCTAAACAAATGAATTTGGCCGAAATCCACCATCAGTCATGATTAGGGTGGTGAGTATTGATTGCAGAGAGATTTTACTTCAGCCCACCAAGTTTGGGCCTATTCCGGGCTCGTCGATAAATTGCCGAATTTGGCAATTTTCAATTAAGAGTTGTTTGGGCCTCTTAGGCTTCGACCGGTCCAACTGATCATAGAATTGGACCGTTACTTGTTCTACATCAACAACACACCTGGTTTCTAGTTCACTAATTGCACATTAAGGTCCTCGTGAGGGCACGACACCAATAACAACTAATTGCACTTTAAGACTAGTAACCAAATAGAACAAATCCAGACATTTAAACACATGGATACCAAGGGGTGGACGAGTCCGAGTCCTTGAAACCACCCTACCAAGTTCCAAAATTTCATTAGAACCGTGGCAATTTCTTTCTCCAAAACGCCAAAATTATACAAGGTTGCCCGCCCAAAAAATTTATTAGCATCGTCTTGATATGAATATAAATGCACAAAATAATATACATATATAATTGTATAGGTTGTACTCCCTCCGTGCCATTTTAAATGCTCACTACGTATATCTGTGCCATTTTCAAACGTCTATATCTTTTTATCGGTAAGGTTTTCAAAGTTTTTAAGAATTTTATCTAATAGAACTAATTGAGATCTATCAAATAAGATCCATATTGAATATAAAATACATTATAGAATAAAAACTATAAGAGTTTTAAAAAAACACGCACAGAGCATTTAAATTAGGATTATAGAATGAAAACTATAAGACAAACACGCATAACTGTAGGGAACAATTTAAATTAGGACGGAGGGAGTAGTATTTTGTAAAATGTAAATAATTCAAGGGTCGCCCACCCAACATTGAAATTCTACCGCCCTCGGATATGAACATAGAAATATGAACAAATAGCCTGTACGTATGCATTCACAATGATTTCAGCAAACGGAAAGTACCTAAAGAATCAATGAATTCTTGTAGCTTCTCGCACCAAAGCCTAAGCAAGTCCTCCGATGGAGGCTCAAACACGAACGTCTTCCTCACCGGAGCTCCCCTGCTCCCGACGCAGCAGATATTCCTACTCCCGACAACGGCCCTGATCTTGATCCTCGAGCCTTCGGTGGAGAATCCGAGGACCTCCTTGTCCACCGACAAGAAACGGTGGCCCCCGCCCTCCGTCCACCGGATAACGCCGTCGACGGTGAGATTCACGGCCGTGACGGTGCCGTTGACCAGAACCCGGTCGGAGAGTAGTGGGGTGGGCTCGTCTCCTCCTCCGGCTTGATCCATTTTGCAAGAGGAGGAGAAGTCGCTGGTTTTCGCCTGGGTTTGTGTTACTGTGTAGGAGGAGAGATCTGTGGCCGTTGACGGGTCAGGCCGAGACAGTGAGTAATCGGGATGTGATGGCATGAACCGGATGTAACGGCTGGCAGTTGACTTTCACTTTTAATTATCATTTTTTAAGAGAGAGATTGTCCCTGATTTGGCTAAATCTAAAAAATGGTTTTTTGGTTTTTTTGATTCTGTTCTTATTTAAAAAAGATTGCATTTATTAGTTTTCGTTTAAGTTTTCGTCGTTTTTTTGGCTTGTCTCGACGAGAAAAATCTAAAAAGTATAAAATTATTAGCCAAACTTAAAATTTTGTGAATAAAGACGAAAAATAAACCAAAAAACCAATTTTTTGTCATAATTTTTCGTCTTTATTTACAAAACTTTAAGTTTGGTTAATAATTTTATAATTTCTCTTCTCAAGACAAGCCAAAAAAACTACCAAAAATTGATCGAAAACTAACAAATAAAAAAAAAATCAAATAAGGACAAAACCCAAAAAATCAAAAAATTACTAGTTTTTTGTATTTAGTCAAAGGAGGCCTAAATCCAAAAAATGGTTTTTTGGTTTTTTTTTTTCGTTTTGTTCTTATTTAAAAAAATTTGCATTTATTAGTTTTCGGTCAATTTTTTGCGATTTCTTAGTTTGTCTCGACAAGATAAATCTAAAAAATGTAAAATTATAAGCTAAACTTAAAATTTTGTAAATAAAGACGAAAAATAGTCTAGAAAACCTGTTTTCTAATAATTTTGACACTATATAAATAGGGGAGTGAGGATGCGGGGTGCTTTCGACCACTCTTTAGTACGGTATCTAAATCGCTGATCTTAGCAATTTATGGCTCCGATTTTATTTGGACATTGGATGATTTGGACTGTAAAATGCCAAGATGGTGTAAAATGCCACGATGAAATCAGGACTATTGAAAATACATTCGACGACTCGGATGCCACACTATATGGGTGTCTTACAGAACCTCCGTTTCCACTCATTTGGCATTCTCCAAATTGCTAACCGCTGCGGTTATTAATTTAGAGAGTGTCAAAATCAATTTCCTAAAAATGTTGTAGTCTATGGTTTGCATATTTTTTCTTCTTTAGTCAATTTTTTTTTAAAAAAATATGTTAACAATTTTTTTTTTTTTTTACTTTTTTGATAGAGTCGTGTCATAGACATTTTTAAAAAGTAGTTAAAAATATTTTTCTACTTGTACTCTATTTTATTATCCAACTAGAATTTGGGAGAACAGAGGCACTCAAACATACAAAAAGCATAAAAACTACACAAACAACAAACTCCACACTCAGTTAAGAAAATAAAATAAAATAAGCCCACACAACACTCTCACGTAGGAGTGTTGTGTGTAGTTTTGTGTGTAGCATTGTTCTGAGAGAGAGAGAGAGAGAGAGTTGACCTTGTGTGTGAGGGAGGAGTTATAATATTTGGTAGACATCTCTTCTTTGTATGCTTTTTTAATCGCATGGTAATTTATATATTAAAAAAAAGAGAGCGATGGAACAGCTACAAATCATACGATAAACCTACGGGTACAGTGGGTTTGGTACAGAAAATGTACCGAAATTTCTTTTCGGGGGCCCACTTTCAGCCCACACAATGGTTGAATCGGCCATTATTCTTAAAAACATTTTTCCGAGTGGCCCCATTAAAATTTCGGTTAATCGGACGGTTAGAATTGCTTGAACTAAAGTCCCACCATTTCAAACAAAAAAATTTCGATTGAAATGGTGAGACTTTGGTTCAAGCACTTCTAACCGTCCGAATGAGTTAAAATTTTGTGAAACCCGTCAGAAAATTGTTCTAAGAACAATGAACGGTTCGGATCACTCGTATAGGACCCAAAAGTGGGTTCCTGAGAGGGCTCGGTACATTTTCTGTACCAAACTCTCTGTACCCGTAGCAAAGTCCCAAATCAAATGGTTCAAAAAATCTATTTTATTTTATTATGTAGATTATATTTGGATTTTGGATACACCCTAAAAATTAAGGACAGAGAGGAATTGAGGTAGTTTTGTTTTCAGCTTTTGATTTTATAATAAAAGATGGGGAGAGAGTGAAGTTGCAAATATGTTGTAGAATAAGTTGTAGAATAGCGGACTTGTTTGGTTAGGTTCTCCAGAACCGGTTTTGAGAACCCCTGAGAACCCCACTTGAAAATGGTTCTCAAAGCCAAAACACAGGGTACACCCATTTAGTAACGAAAAATGCACTCCACTCCTTGGCGGACCCACTTTTTGGTCCCGATATTGATCGAACCGTTCATTGTTCTTAAAATATTTTTTCGAGGGGGCCCACAAAAAATCAGCTCAATCGGACGGTTAAAAGTGCTTGAACCAAATTCTCACCGTTTCAAATAAAGTTAAACGGTGAGAATTTGGTTCAAGTACTTCTAACCCTCCGATTGAGCTGATTTTATGTGGGCCCCCTCGGAAAAATATTTTAAGAACAATGAACGGTTCGGATCACTCGTGTGGGACCCAAAAGTGGGTCCCCGAAAGGGTGGGGTGCATTTTCGGTGCTAAATGGGGTTGTACCCCAGCAGTGCTTGAACCAAAAGTGGTGCCCTGTCATTTTCAACAGTGGTACTGTGGTACTGTTGAAGCTTTAAAAAAAAAAAAAAAAGGGGTAGAGGCCGGTTTTTGGAAACCAAACAAGGGGTGATTTTCAAAACCGGTTCTCAAGAACCCAACCAAACAAGGTGAGCATGTATTGAATGAATGTCTAGAATGCCCACAATGATTGTTCATAGGTACTTTGAAATTAAGAAATTTTGTCGATCAATAATTTTGTCAACTTAAAATACGTTAAAAAAAAAACTACAAATTGGAGCTAATTAATTAATAGCGAAATAAATAATTATGTATAATTGCTAGCAAATACTCGTCATTAGCATTTTTTTTTAAAGCAAACCTGGGTTAGTCACTTTTGTCTATTGTGAGAGCCCCACCTTGGGGGCATTTGTCCCACATTCACAATTCATGGGAAAATGAATTAGAATATAAAGAAAAACCCATCAATTACGCTTAACTTGAATTTTGAGCTAGTAGTTAGACTAAGGATTAATAGGTGAACTAGTGCAGGTCGTTACATGTATGTAGCTTAATTCAAAGAGTATACATACATTTGAAGTTTTATATATATCTGAATTTGCTTTCCGTATTTTGTTTAAAAAGGGGACCATTTTAGCATGATACACAATATAACCAAAAAAATTGCCCTAAAATAAATTACTTCCTTTTTTTTTGAACTGTAAATAAACTTATTGTCGCATGTTTTCAGTAGAGCAACCCCAAAAATAAAATAAACACAATCGAATTTTGTTCTCTCAAAAAGTGAAAAAATTGGTAATCAAGACACCATAAAACCGAGAGTTAATTGGGACTATTTACATGAATTAGAGTTTTGTTGGCTAAAAATGTTGTTAAAAAAAAAAAAGAAGAAGAGGTGTGAAAATTTTAGGTATTTTATCGTCCCCGATGAATATTTTATTATTATTGTAACTAAAATGATTGAATTAGAAAAATTGGGAATAAAATATAAGGTGACAAAAAATTAGTATTACGGAGTATCTATGATACCTTATATTAATAGTTGAGTTACATGGTTACTTCGTGGAATCGTGGCATTGCATTGATTAAGTAGAAATTGTCACGCATGATGGTTGATATTCTACATGAGTACATTACACGATGGTGGATATTCTACATAAGTACATTATTAAATGTGATGTTTATTTTATTTTAATGTTGATCAGTGGTTCCAAAGAAAAAAGCAAACCGATACCACGAGAGACATAAGAAGAAGTTAGAAGGTATTTTATCTTTAACAAAGCTCGACTTGCGCACACGTAGTTTTTAGTCCGCGTTTTTTATTTTGTGAATACAATTTATTAAACAAGATCGATGTACCTCTTATCTACAAGCCTCGCTTCACATTATACATTCTTTTGATTAATTGGTTATTGACATCTTGAAATCAAAATTCACAAGAAAAATGACAAATGATTTTTTTTTGATCGAGCAATTTAAATTTGAAACTTTAGAATAAGTTTGAAAGTGCGACTGGCTAAAATTTTAAGAGCTATCTATAACTTTAATCACCGAAAACACTAAAACTATAGTTTAAATTTATAAATCTACCAGCGTCAAGCATGAAGCACCAGTGGTCTAGTGGTAGAATAGTACCCTGCCACGGTACAGACCCGGGTTCGATTCCCGGCTGGTGCAATTTATTTCTTTTCTCTTTTGTGTGTGTGTTTTCCCAGGTTGTGCAAGTGTCTGTTTCGTGTTATTATGCTGTTTTTTTTTCGGATTATGCATTCCTAGTTTTAGTTGTTTTGTAGAATGACCTAATTGTAAGAATCATTTTTCATGAGTTCTAACTGCTTTGTAAAATGAGCTGATTATTGTAAAAATCATTATTGGCAAGTTCTAGTTGCTTTGTAAAATGAGCTGGTTATTGTAAAAATCATTATTTGCGAGTTTTAGCTGCATTGTAGAATGAGTTGGTTAGCTTAAGAATCATTTTCCACCAAATTTTGGAGGGTATACGTCTAATAAGTACTCCCCTCCGTCCCTTTTACAGTATTAAACTTTTTTATTTTGGACTATCCACAAACAAATTTTGACGAGTTCTAGTTACTTTGTAAAATGAGCTGGTTATTGTAAAAATCATTACTGACGAGTTCTAGTTGCTTTGTAAAATGAGCTAGTTGTTGTAAAAATCATTATTGGCAAGTTTTAGATGCATTGTAGAATGAGTTGGTTATCTTAAGAATCATTTTTCACCAACAAATTTTGGTGGGTATATGTCTAATAAGTACTCCCTCCATCCATTTTATAGTGTTAAACTTTTTATTTTGGACTTTGCTTCAATAAGTGTTTTTTTTTTAAAGTTAGTGGGTACATTTTCTATTTTGCCTTTAAAAGTAGATTCCTTTTTGAAAACTTAGTGGATATTATTATATTAAAAATAGTAAATAGTCGAAAGTAGATGTAAAAAGTATAAAAGTTAAAGTGAAAAAATAAATTAGAATTATGAGGGTACACACTTAAAAAGGGGCAAAGGGAATATTTTGTAGCTAATTGATGAGCAGTAACCCCCAAAACAATAGGTTTAACTAGCCCCCCATCGACGGGTTCTTGTATGTTCTATCAATTTGTAAACATGGGCTAGCTAAAACAATGAAAAAAAAAGAAAGAAGAGAAGTCAAAATGAACCAAGAAATTTCTCTAACGCTTCGATATGAAGTACCTAATCCTTTCATGAACCTCATTTTTTCACTTGTTGATCATACCTTAGCAAACGACGACCCCTGTTGATTCAGACTTGAAGCCAAAAAATCTAAAAAACAAATGCAGAACTAATCCATGACACGCCATGACAACCCAAATCATACGCGTAAATGTCTTCAGCATGCTTTGTTAGAAGTACAGAACTTAAGTGTATGTTTCTCCCGGCAGTAAGGCCTAGGTGATACGAATAAGAAGTACAACCATGATGAAGATACAAGTCATTACAAACATCACAAGCCATGTAAAACAAGTAGTCTTGAAACTCTTCGAGTATATACCCATCGCTCGTGTGTTGACACGACCAGTGCTAGCCAAGCTATGTTCAACAGCCTTCTCCGTCGAATCAAGGATCTGCACTTATATTACAATTGAGCTATGAGAATAGTTGCTCACGTGTCAGAATACAATTGAGTTAACCTCATAGTTAAAACAAAATCAGTAGGGATACAATACGAGATGGAAAGTTTGACCCATCTCAGTCTGACCCATCTCAGTCCATGGTTTAAGACTGCAATTTTCAGTTCTAGTACAATGGCACACATTCAAGCACTTTTGCGACATCTAATGCACAATTATTGTCTATTGACAAATGTACACTAGGAAGCACAGGTACTGGAATGGGGTGCGGGTATTGTACAAGATACAAAAACAACCCAAAAAAGTAGGCTATGGGTACGGCAATTTTTTTATGTATATCTTATTACAATTTTGGCATGATTCATTAGATGTAACAAATATAACAAATTTTATAGATAGAAGCAAGATAACAAAAGCTACTATTACTTGAACTTAAACCCATGCTGCTTGATGGACTCGTCTTCCTACGGAATACAGTGCGATAGCCTAATTTTTGTGCATGCAACTATCATAGGTTTCAAAATGGAGAGCAAAAGATATTTCAAGGCCCATCTAAAAAATCCAAAAAAGAAATAGATTTTGGCATAATAACAAGAGAGAATGGGCAGTAGAAATAATGAGAGAGAGATCAAACTTGCTCTTGTTTTTCCAAAATCAAGCTCTAGATTTGAGTTGTGGTCTATGAGTTTATCTCATTGAGTTATTGCATATTAAGGTCAACTGTTTTGAGTTTTTTTCCATGCAAAATCCCTAAAGTTCTGAAAACTTCAAGTTTATGACTTTATCTCATTGAGTTATTGCATATTTAAGGCCAACTCTTAGAGTTTTTTCCATGCAACAACATCAATAACATAACCCATTTAGTCACCAATAAGTTTTTTCCATGCAAAATCCCTAAAGTTCTAAAAACTTTACGAATAGGGTCAAAAGTACCCAAAAGTACTCAACAAAGTACCCATAAACTCAAAAGTACCCGGTATGTTTTTGGAGAACCCGGTACATATTTTGGAGTACCCATGAAGTACCAGTATGGGTACTTGGAGTTTTAGAAGTACCCATGCTTCGTAGCTATAATGCAATGATCGTAGTAGAAGATAAAACCTATTGCATGGTGCCTCATATATACCTTAAGACAACTAGGCAAAGCAAAACATGGCAAATTCTAGGTAACTTACTTTCTCAGTGCTTTTGATGGATTGACTCATGACGAGACTACTCTCTTTAAGCTGCCGTGCCAACCCGACCATTTCATCTGTCAAATCCTCCTGAAGCTTTCTGTTGAAGGCAGCAAAGGCAATGAGAAGTAGTAACATCGAAGTACACGTGCAGTACCATTTCCAAAAAAAGAAAAAGGAAGTTGATGTGCAGTAACAGATATCAAGATTCAAGACATTCAATTGCATTGATGGCACATTGCTGGGTAGCTCCTTCAAAACCTCAAATAAATTATTTGCAGTAAGAACTAGGTGGTTGAACGAGTAATTTACCGATGTAGTCATATTCTGCAACCAAGCCCACAGCTATGAGCCTATGCTTGTGAGCCAATTGATGTTTTTCAATTTTATAGAGAAGATGAAAGAAAAAGGAGATGTCCAAACACCAATTTCTCTTTTGATAAGAGATCAAGCATTAATATTCACATATCTAATACTTCAAATGAAGCTGTGGTGTCCAGCTTGCATTTTAATGCATTTCTGTTTGAAACAATAGGTCTTCTTAATTAACAATCAAACCCAGCCGTTAACATTTGTTGCCCTGGTTTATACCCCGGAGTACTCCTATGGCCGATCTGTCCCCTAACCTACTTAAACAACCGTCAGGCTTGGCCCCGTCCCGTTTGGAGAATACAGAAAGAGGAGGAGCTATTCTCACTAAACCGAATCTTTAAATCGAAGACCACTAAGGGAACTCTTTATTGATTGTGTTTACAATGAAGAAAATCATGAATAAAATGTGCCTATTGAGTTATTGAGTTGAAGTAGCAACTGATAAGCTATTGACCTTTCTTATCTGACAGTACACTAAGGAGTTGTTGCTTTGTTTTGCTATACCCCACTTTCCTACCAAATCTCTCTCTATTCTGGCACATAAATGAAGGGATCGAAGAGATTATGGCAGATCATGTTCACCAAACCCGAAATTTGATCTTGGTCTCGACAACGAAAAGAAAATTGTATTTGTAAGAAGTAGTTTGGCTGGTTGGTTAGTCAGGCACATTTTCTTCATGAAGTTGTTGGAATTCATATTGATCATAATCATTTAAATGTGACGTATACAATACTTGAATTTTCGATGTAGATGCTACATAGTTGGTTCTCATCCTTCTGAGACTACCAGTATAATAGGAGCATTCATCGGTAAAAGGATCACCCTAATATGATCATCTAATGGCTATTGAGAACGAGAGGTTCATAAAGAGGCCGTACGGCACCCTTTCACAGCTTTATGATAATGGAACCAACCAGCAAAAAGCATTAATGCTGCAAAGATCAATGCACCAATTGCATACTGAGAGGCATCGGTCGGTTTAGACGATCTAGATAGGGTTGTACGAGATTGAGGAAGCCTATACTAACTAAGTGACTTACGGATCTTCAGAACCTCTCTATTCTTAGGTGTGACAAAGTTCTCGTATACTTTCAGGAAATCTTCGGAACAAGGAGAAAAGAGCTAACCGAGTAGTTCGAGTTGATTCGTCACCCGTCTAGACTTTCTTATTTTTAGTAGCTGATTCAATTGCTATCAGTTCTAAGCCTTAGTCATCTATTCGATCAATGCAGCCTTACTACTGTTCTTTAATCCATTATTTTATTTGCCGCATTTCATAAAAAAGGAAGAGCTAATCTTTCTACTCTACCAGTTTTATGACGAGTTACCTCCCCCTTAAGATACTGATATCCTGGCAGCATTCCGAGGAAGCAGTGCTAGAGCATCTCGGTTCGAGTCCGAGTGGCGGCATGCCATCTTCTAAAAAAGATAGAATAATCGGGATCTGTACTTTGTCATCGTCCTACCTCTCTTTATTTCTTTCAATCACATACGTAGGGAAATAGGGGCTCCGGGGAGCAATATAATTCGACTCTACCTACGAGTTGATTTTCTGTTACGACAAATTGAGGAAGAATCGTTGGCACTACTGGAACTGAATCAAGATGCGATAGAATGGAAAGGTCAAGGACAGATTGAAACATCTTAGTAGCCAGAGGAAAAGAAAGCAAAAGCGATTCCCGTAGTAGCGGCGAGCGAAATGGGAGCAGCCTAAACCACGAAAACGGGGTTGTGGGAGAGCAATACAAGCGCCATGCTGCTAGACGAAGCGGTGGAATGCTGCACCCTAGATGGCGAAGAAACTTTGACCTTATTTCAGTACATACTTCAAGGCACCTCTGGTCCGGGTCGACTAGGTCAGACTTGTGAGGGAGAAGAGAAGAATATTCGCCATTGTCACTTTTTATCTTTGCTTTTTTCGTTTTTTCAATAGCCCTTTTCATTGCTTTTCGAAATGGAACTCTATGTTTTAATTGTACGGCTGCTAATCGAAGAACCAGTTAACCACCCAACAGTAACAACACCACTAACCGCTAGAGAGGCAGTTCGAGATGCAGCTAACTAAGAGTAGCGGATTCTGTTGTTTATCTTGAAATAGGCCAATTCAGCAGCTTTTTGTTCAACTTCGCGTGGAGTAAAATTCTCATCAGTACGAGTCAAGGGAATGGCCACCTGACCCCGGATTTCTACAAAGTCAACAGATTTCAATAAATACAATAGGATTTATGGCTACACAAACTGTTGAGAACAGTTCTAGATCAGGTCCAAGAGAGCAGAGTTGGAAATCAAGATCAAAGGAGATTTGATTGAATAGAGCGCTCTCCCTATTTACTAGCTAGCACACTGATATCCAGTTACGTACCTTAAAGTGTAGTCATTCGTCACTGTCGTGGAGGCAATTCACTGGTTTAATGACAACTTAAACCAGATCGCTAAGAATACAACGAGTGGGCCCAAATAATTCGATCGGGGTAGTTGCTGAACCATACCACATAGTTCGGCAACAACAAAAGCCGCAAAAAAAGACAGCAGCGATTGTGAATTTTCCGAATCTAGTTCTAAATACTGGACTGATCTTTCTCCGCTTCAAAGAGGGTCTATTTTGATAGATAGAGATAGACAGGAACTAGGCAATAAGGACTTGGCTGCCCAAGCTGCTCTACGTACCCTTTTGTTAAGGGATCACGTCGCTTGTAGTTCAGTTCTCTCCCGGCCCCTTCATCTTCTCCGTCAGATCTTCAACCACAGGGATGGTTTGCACTAGCCCATACTGTCTCATAACTTGGGATGGAAGCGGTCATTCCCCATTCGGTCTTGAGGAGCGTAAAGTCTTCCCTTTTATGACTGGACTGATCATGAGATATCTCGAGCCAATTCAGGCTTCAGCAAGACCGACAATGGGACCGTCTGATGTGGGGGCTGGAGTGGGTAAAACAGTACTCATTATGGAATTGATTAACAATATTGCCAAAGCTCATGGAGGTGTATCTGTATTTGGCAGAGTAGGTGAACGTACCCGTGAAGGAAACGATCTTTACAAGGAAATGAAAGAAACTGGAGTAATTGATGAACAAAATATTGCGGAATTTGGAGGTTCGTGCAGATAGATGCCTTTATCTATCTGATGCAGTGGAATTAATACCCACTGTATATTTTTCCTCCTTTCTTATAAGTGGAATAGTTTTTTCTACTGAAGAGTAGAAGAAAAGTATGAGACTTGGTAGCCGAGAATCTGTTTACTGGATAAGGATTTTCCAAAATAGAAAGCACAATGCCAATTCTTAGATGAAGGCAGATCCGAACTCAAATCCTTTAGAAGGGAGTTCTTTTGGTGGGTCGATCAGTTCAGAGTAATTATCTTGGAATTGAGTCGTATAGCTTCTCATTTATTATGGCTTGGACCTTTTATGGCAGATATTGGGACACAAACTCCCTTCTTCTATATTTTTCGTAGTGCTTCTCGAGGCTCCACTCAAGCAAGCAAGAATTTTATATGTATATGTAGTATGCCGCTAAAAGAAGAAGTCAAATCAGAAGCAACTGGGCAAGCCACGCCCTGCCGTGGAATGAAAGATGGAAGGGCCTGCAAGCCAAAGAACAACCCTGGGATAAAAACCTTATTGTTAACTTTAGGGTTATAGCACGCGAGGATGAATTAGATCAAATAGGATCTCTCAAGTGAGAGCTATATCAATCATAAGGAAGTGGTTGTCAGTAATCTGCAAGAAAAGCGTGCTGATTTGATGGTTTATCTGAAACAAGATATTCGTCTCTTAGGTGGTATTTTAGTTCGCCGAGGGCGAGGGCAGGCCAATCACTGAGATTTCCTAGGTAAGTCATCGGCTTGAACCTCACTGTCAATGTCTTCTCGAAAGAAAGTCGAAAGCAAATTCCTAGTCGTGCTACTCATTTTTGGTCTTGTAATAATCATTCTGATATGTTTTGTATTTTTGCTACAAAAGAAAGAAAGCGAGCTGGTTATCATGCTTGCACCTTCTCCGGGAATTACACGTGCCTCTGTCTACGCCTGTCACGTTATATTGTGACAATCTCAGTACGACATATATGGCTTCCAACCCTGTCTTTCATGCTCGTACCAAGCATATTGAGCTCGACTACCACACGAATACCCTCATTTAAGAGAATGTTTTTGGTGTAGAAAGTCTCAAATTCAGGATCTTCCGCTGCGCGGCCTCTTCCGTACCATCCAACTCGGGAAACACGGCTTCCTATTGGAATAGTTTTGACGAGAGGGTCTTACTGGAGCCTATGCCCGAAGAATCTGGATCTTCAGTGAATGGGCCCGGGCCCTCGACCTCGAACACAGGGGAGGCCGGCTCCTCAGATTCCAAGCGTGATTTCTATGTTATGTATGGACGTGCCTAAGGGCATATCGGTCAAAGGATATGTTTTTATGAAAGATATGCAAAAATAGTATTTTTATGAAAGATATGCAAAAATAGCTAGGATCAGAAGGAACTGCAATAATGACCACTACGTGCGTTTCATTCTCTTCGATCTTATCTTTGATTGCTTTTTATGAAGTCGCACCGGGAGCTTGGGGTTTCTCTCTCTTCTGGCATAGCGGGCCTCCAATGGGAGGCTCGCACGACGGGCTAGCTTATCCATGCGGTTATGCACTTAGGAATCCATTTTCGGAAAGATTCAGTCTTTCATGCTTTCCTGGGTCTTCGAGATCCTTTCAAAGAAAGCTATTAATGCTGGATGAGAAGAAACTCTCACGTCCGGTTCTGTAGTAGAGATGGAATTAAGAAATAACCATCAACTATAACCCCAAAAGAACCAGATTCCGTAAACAACAGGTACGTGCCCAATCGATAAAGTGTTTGAACATTTTCAGAAACAAAAGCATTCTTATAATATGACCAACGAACCAACCAGCAAAACTACAATCATACTCAATTCGATGGAATTGTTTGATCTTAATGGAGATCTGTGATAATTTCGCACGTAAGGGGTTATTTCTTGGTTTCGTCTAGTCATTAATAACTTGACTATTTTTAGATAATAGTAAATAGAAAGAATGCTTGTAAGGAGTCCTACTAAAACCAAGAAATATAGACCGGACTGTAAATTCGTTGGCAATATGTCTATGCTGGTTCAAATCCAGCTCGGCCCAAAAATTCGCCAATTTCCCATGAAATAGTATAAACCCTTACCCCGCTAATGGAGGAAGACCTCCTAGGGATAAGAGACATAGGGCTAAAGAGAGAGCCAAAAAAGGGTCTTTTTTTAAAGCGAGCTGGTTATCATGCTTGCCCAGATCTATTTCCTTATTTTTCTAAGGCAATTGGCGATGAAAATGCAAGCATTGTTAGACTTACGCTGACGCTGCATAAGCTGAACATTGGCACATTCCTGATACAGCTAGATCACTTCTTCTCTCTTCATCTGTACCCGGATTGGGGTGAAAGGGGACCAGTCCTGACTTGTGACTTGCGGCAGGAATGCCCAACTTCTTAGCTCAGCTTGGTGCAGCAAGGCCATTTCAAGTATCATCTTCAGTCGCTTTACCACACGCCTTCGTTTACTTACCACGGGCTTTCTTTTATCGTTAAGATCCAAAAGCGGCCAGTTACGCAAAGTTGTTAAGCTACATTTGAAGAAGCTATTCTATACAATTGTTGACCTATTCTACCTCTTGTAGCCGTTGATAGTGCCCAAGATACAAGGAAGTGGTAACAGCTACTCTAGGAGGAATGTTTTTATGCGGGGCTAACGATTTAATAACTATCTTTGTAACTGATGAGGAGAAAAGAAAGCTTTCGATCTTCTTAGTTACTTCCGGAAGACTCAACGAGTAGGTGGGTTTGACATTTTATTTGTTAAATCCGGATTTGTCGCTTCTCTGCCATTGCCATGATAGAATACCTCTGTACGTCTTTATGTGCCCGCCCTCGTACCAAAGAGTGAATAGAAGTAAGCCATTAGCGCAAGAAGCGTTTCAGTTCTATCTCCTTATGTGTGCCGTACCTGTACGTCGCAGTTGACTGCTTCTATACATAAGGCGGAATGTCCTTGGCTCAGCATTATAGCACATAGGGCTTCGGCGCTACTACAGCGTTCGCTAACTCGAAGCGCCCCGCTATGAGAATGATGCTTCGCTAACGCCTTGCGTTGTCAGCTTTGCTACCGACGCTGCGTTAAAACAGAACCTCCCGCAGTGTATAAAATAAATTTTGTAGCAGAATAGAGACGTTTCTTTCCTCCCCACATGGATAAAAGTAAATAAACGGGAATTAATTCTTTGCATTTTAGTGGGTTGGTCTGGTATGAGAAGTTATGGGAAAGAGTATATTATAGCATTTCTAATTTGTGAATTTCTAATGATCACCGTGTTCCAGTTGGGGAAGAGAAAGAAGTTCCCCTCCAATCCAACACTTATTAGTCGAGTAGTAACCCCCTCTCCTGCACCTGAAACTCGAAGTAAAGCTATTCTCTTTGCTAGTTTCAACAACTCTTGTTCTTTACATTTTTTCCTAGCTGCTTGGCCTGTAGTAGGTATCTGGTTCACTGCTTTAGGTATCAACACCAAAGGTTAGCATCTCTAAGCGCGCCACCTGCAGTTCTCACTTATCTACTGTTGTTCTTGATTGATGGAATGTCTGACCAACCGATAACGCGAAAACATCCCTGTCTATGCTTACTTTGCTCTGGTAAGTGCTGCTCGGGCAACAAGATGGTATATTGGATTTCACTGGTGGATCTTAAACAGCCTTCGCTTCTACTGCCTCTACGAGTCCTTATGTATTTAGCACGCTCTTCCTTCTTGCTATGCTATGCAGAATCCCCTGCGGGCCGTTGATTTCCAAGTAATTCCGGTCCACAAACAGTAACCTAGGGGATGGGCAAGAAAGCACTGCCGAACACAGTTGAATTGCTTTCAATCGCAATAATAGACTTTCTCTTTCAACACCGACTAGGCCCTAGTATTGAACTTACGATTAGGGGAATACCCCCAACCCCATAGCTCGCTATATCTTAGGCAAGCCACTACATGTTCTCCCCTTGCCCTTGAACGATAGAAGAACTCATTATCTTCTCTTAGATAGCGGTCGATCGGTTCGCATCTATGGTCAATCAATAGGCCCGCGGATCTATTCTTCTATACGATAAATCGCCATCTCGTAGCACCACCAAAGCAAGAATGAAATTCCTTTGCTTTTGGGCATTGCATCAATAAAGTTTAGGTCGTTGGGTGTGAGCATCAAAGGTCAAGTCCAAGGATGGTAATGCTCACTCAAAGGCCTCTGGCTTAAGGAGCATATAAACGACATACTAAGCAGAAGCGCGTAGACTCAAAAGAAGGGAGAGGGGCAGAAGCTTCCTCTTCTATTCAGCAAGGGAAGCAAAGTCGAATCGTGAACTTATTAGTGAAGCAAATTCAATGAAGCAACAACTAGTACCATAAAGAAGGGGCCATAAACTAGAAAGTCTTGACCAATTTGAAAGATCGTTTAGATAGAAATAAAATTACCACAATTTTAGGGATTCACTTAATCCTGTTAGGTATAGGTGCTTTTCTTCTAGTATTCAAGGCTCTTTATTTTGGGGGCGTATAACTGTATGGCGGCTGGAAAGAAAGACGACCTCACCTTCTCGTAGATGGTGTCAGTGAGAGCAATTTGAGTATCCCCCGTTGACCTTCTTTTGTAGATAGAATACTGCCTTTCTCGATCCAATGAAAGTTTGAGTTTGGCTTTGCCATGGTATGTGAGGAAAGCGGGGGGATATATCTCTTCAATCAAAAGCAACTCTTTCTATGTAGTGGGATCGTTTGGATTGTTACAACCTATAGCAGATGGTTTGAAATTGATTCTAAAAGAACCTATTTCACCAAGTAGTGCTAATTTCTCCCTTTTTAGAATGGCTCCAGTGGCTACATTTATAGTCTCCCCTTTGAGCTAGTATTCTACATTGTAATGCACTTTAAATGTGAGCTCAAGCTCAACTAGAATGCAAGGGCTTTTTCCTTGAAAGCAGGTTGAAGTCCTTCCCTACTAGAAGGTGTTAAATTGTGGACCAGCAGTCCTTTATAAGTGGACACACACATACATGTTATGCCTTGAATTTAAATCAGTCTGTTTTTTTATTACAATAATAATAATTATTCAAAGTTGCAGCTATAACAAGTTATACCAGGAAATCGAGAAAGGTCATCAACAATTGAAATGCGCTAAGTACCACATTTAGCATACAAATATAAGTACATGAACCAATAACTACAAGTAAACATACAGACAGTGATCAAGAACCTCAAAAGGGTTTTAAAATTGAAAGAAAACTCTTGCCCTCAACTCTTACTGTGCTATAGTTACTTGAACAATATAAGTACCTGTGCTTTTGAATATGTGTTTGTGCCGCTGCATCCAATTTGATAGGAGCTGAGTTATCAGCGTCAGCATGGTTATGAGGTCTATCTTCAACATTTGATTGGGGTCTGTTCAATAAATGAATGAAACTACACTCTCAAAAGATGAACAAAGAGATATCACCTATTCAGAAGTAATACAGAAACCGTAGTTTCTTACGCAAATCTTCTCCTCAATTTTGGGGAAGAAGGAATAGGGCTTTCTCCTTCGGTCTTAGAAGGGCTTTCTTCTACAGAAGTTACACCAGCAGGTCTCTCAGTTTCTCGCGTGGTTGACTGGAAGTTTCCAAGTGAAAAGCTGATTAGAAATGAGAAACCATATGAGATGCAAGTATTACTAATTCGGAGGAAGAAGAATGAAACAGCTGGATCTTAACTTAAATGTTATGATGGAGACAAAAAGTGACTCTGATTAAACCTTCAGAAATGGCTTCAGAAATCACCAAGCAAGGGTCCAAAGAATCAATTAATACAAGTTACCCCAGAAAAAGCAAGCAATTCACATGCAAAAGTAATAATGGACAATCAGAAAAAAGCAATTAGACTCTCGTTTTCCCAGCAAAAAGGATGGTGTGGAAAAAAAAACAATGCAGACGATGACATGTGAAAATCGCAATTCCCATGTTCATTCTGAAATATTTTTATCAAAACTAGGAGAAGATGGATGTTACTCCATTATTTAACAAAAAAAATTAATGTTATAGAAGAAGCTGAAGGAAAACGCACCACGGGGACAGCCAATTTGGAAGCAATTGCTTCTATCTTCTCTGAATAATCATTCACCTGAGCTTTCGATATTCTACAGAAACAAGTCCAGAAAAGAATGTAAATCACCTAATTTAATAGCTTAGACCCTCAGTTCCCAAGTCCTCACACATGAACAATAAATAATACTACTGAAAAGGACAAAAAAGATAATAAAATCTGCTTATTGTTCCTCTGAAATCCCAATCACAGATCGATATCCATATCAACACTTCTTCAATTCCACTCTTCCGAACCAAAAAAATTTGCACGATTACTTACATATTGTAGGGCCATGAAGATTCACATATAGAGTTACACCACGTTAATTTACAGTATAAATTATGGGAGGGATTTTTATGTCATTTTCTTATCATTTATTATCCTTTTCTTTTATTACATTTAAGCGGGAAAACCAGTTAAGGGTGTTTCACGTGAAGAAGAGGAGTATAAGAGGAGAGAAGAGAGACGAGTGAAGGGGTGAATTAGATCTGTATTTTCATTTTCCTTGTTTTCTCTTGTATCTCAACTGTTGTATTCTCTTCCTTGAGCTTAATAGAAAGTACTTGAGCACCAATTGGTTGCTCCATACCTTCAAATTGTGTGAATCGATCCCAAAGCATATCATATAGGAAACAATAGCACCAGAAAATAGATAAAGAAAAATGCGAAAGAAAAACATAAGGACCTTGGTAATCCATCTGAGGTTTTCTCTTCAGCAAGTTCTTCCAATTGTTCTCGTAGAGTAGCAACATACTGCAAAGACGCAATCACATTGTATAACAAAACAAATCCAATAAAAGACAGCCACAATATGGGGGCGAAATAAGTGCCATAATTCAATATATAGATCAAAGAATTGACTCCGAAAAATAGACTGATACAAAACCCAGACTCTGAAACAATCAACATATCGATATACATATGCAGCGAAACCCCAAGATTTAAGGCACAATAAATCCATAAACGAAAAATCCCAGAATATGCAATTTGAGTCGAAAGACCAGTAGACTTACATGAAGAAGCTTTGCTTGATTTTGTTGATGAGGTGCAGCTGCGAGCAGTCTCCTTAAGTTAATTTCTGTTTTGCTGATGCCCATTTCTCCAGATCCAACCAAATTCCCCAAAAAGATTGGATTTCTACAGTGCTAGTCTATGAACAACAAATGGAGAGAGAGAGAGAGAGAGAGAGAGAGAGAGAGAGAGAGTTCTGGTCCTTCTGGATGCAAATGAGTATGTACCTTCTGGTTCATGGGTGATCCGAGAGGAAAAGCGAGGTAACCGAAAGGAACGGATGAAGAAGAAATTGTTGCAAGAAACGGTGTCGTTTCAGGATCCTAAAACGGGCCATTTAATAGTCGGGCCAAGCCCAGAATTAGCATAAACGGCTTGGCTTGCCAAAAGCTAGGGCTTTGTCATTTGGTCCAGTGGAAAAAATCAGATCTTTCGACACAGAAAAGGTATATCTGGCAAATTCAATTCGTTCATTCGAGTGACGGAAATGGAGGATGATTGTCGGAATTCGCTCGCGGTATCTCTGGAGACAGAGAAGTTTTTGTGCAATCGATTGCTGGACCAAAACCAACCGATTTCTGAGCGCTTTAGAGCCCTCTTTTCACTTCGTAATCTCCGAGGCCCTGCCCCCCGCAACGCTCTCATCGCCGGTCATCTCTCTCTCTCTCTCTCTCTCTCTGAGCATATGTTATGTGTATATCTTTGTGTGTGCAGTTTGAGTTGAACCTTCAGCAGAAACGAGTGACTGCTGAAGGTTCTTTGCTGCTGCTTTTCCCCCCTCCTTGCGTTTTGCCCTATTAGAGCCCGTTTGGCACCCCTCATTTTTGCATTTTCCATTTTACATTATGACTGTTTCGCAGCCTTCTCTAAAATACATTCTCAAAGTCCCACAAAGGAGGCTCAATTTCGATAGGTGCTTTTGCATTTTCATTTTGCACGCTTGGTTTTTCCTATGGATAAAAAGACTATATCACCCTGCCTTTATTAGTTCAATTTGTCAAAGGAATCGTTTAGTTTCGGGATAATGTGTGAATTTTATTTCCGTCGTGATAATATTTTCCATGTTGATTACAAAATAATATTAATATTACATGTACATTTTCTTTAAGTAATACTTATTTAAGACTTCCTATAATAAGGATAATAAGGATCCGTAAAAATGTTTAGGTGCTATGTGTAGAATCAATTTTGTAAAAGGGTTTTGTGAGTGAGAGTATAATGAGAAATAAAAAAGCTCAGATGTGTTTTTTGGATTCTGAGATCTTTAAGTTCATTTTTGAAAATGAATTTTATACAGTCTATTCCATAATCAGCTCCCAAACACTCAAAACCAAAAAATGCAAAGTGCAAGGAGGCTGCCAACGAGGCTTGATTTGACACATGAAAATATTCTAAATTCCGTATCGGGAGGCCATTTTATTTTATATGTTTATAATGCCATCTATTTTTAATATACCCACCTCCTTATGGGCATGGTGTTGGTACTTGGTACAACAACAATAACAACAATAATATAATCCATTTAGTCCCCAATAATTGGGGGTATGGGCGGGGATGGATAGGAGACAGACCTAATCTTTGGCAATAAATGCACAAAGTGGCTGCTCCCAGAATACCACTGAAATAGATGGATTTGAGATAGACCTAACCTTTGGCAATAAATGCACAAAGTGGTTGCTTACAGAATACTACTGAAACAGTGGTCCCCCTATACCGTCGAGTTTGCTGCGGAATCATGCCCTCAAATCAAAGCCAAAAGGCATCAGAGAGGGCAAACCCAAGAATCATTTTGATTTATGTGCACATTACCATGCTTCTTTCATTTTGATTTATGGTACTTGGTATCATTTGCAAATCCAAACTGGAAGTAAAACGAAATTTGACCACCTAGTCTAATAGTTTTATGATTAAATATGAAGAAGTTTTGGATTCAATGACTAAATCTACAATGGAGAAGCTTTAGAGAGAGAGAGAAAAAAAGAGAAAGTAGTTTCATAGTTTCTTGATGAGAATCGTAAGTGTCTCTTCTGCCTTCAACACGACATTACACAAGCTTATATCCCTTCTCAACTACCTAACTGCTAGATGACGGAAAGTAACAGAACACGTCACTTAAGGACGGAAACAAAACTGTCTTGAACAGAAACAAAACTGACTGTAACAGACTTGTAACAGAAAATTAACTTCCTCAAGTAATTCCTTCATACTCCCCTGCAAACTCATGGGTGGAGGTCTGACCATGAGTTTGGCTATAAGGAACAGAAATCTGGCAGCAGACAAAGGCTTGGTGAACACATCTGCCAACTGATCGGCACTGCTTACATGCTTAATCAACAGCTGCTTAGCAAGAACCTTATCACGAAGAAAGTGATAATCAATTTCAATGTGTTTGGTTCGTGCATGAAAAACAGGATTATGTGCCAACGCTATTGCAGACTAGGGCTGCACAAAAAAACCGGTGAACCGTGAATCCGGTCCGGACCGAACCGATCCGCGCGTTTTGGATTTTAACCGTGGATTAATGGTCTGGACACGGATTGAAAAATTAGTAAACCGTGACTCGCGGTCCGGACACGGATTTTGATTTCGAAACCGTGGATTAACCGATCCGGACCGTGAGATTTTTATTATATATAAATTTCTTAAATATATATATATATATATACATACATACACACATAATTTTACACAAACTTCTACTACACAACTAAGGGGATAAACCGTGATATCTTTCAAAACTTAGGGGTTAAACAATGACATTAACTTCTACTATATGTACTTGTTATCTATTTCTGGGGTAAACTGTGATCTCTTTCAAAACTAGGTTGATAACCGTGTTTGGATGTGCATTTTTATTGATGACCCTTGAAAGCAGTCTAATATTGCCCATTTGGAGTAAATAAACTCAAGATTTGTGACAACATATAGTAGATTCAATTAGTAGTTGTGTATTTGTGTTTACACCATTAGGGTGAGATTCCAACGAAGGCCTCTTCTCTAATTAGTTGTGTTTACACCATTTGGTAAAATTTCAATTATATAACTTTGTTACTTGTTTATATATAACATGTAATCCGTGGATAAAACCGGAACCGATCCGTGACTCGCAGATCGGATTGGAACCGAACCATGAGACTTTTGGTCTGGACACGGATTGTATTTTCTAAAAACCGTGACTCGCGGATTAGGATTGGATTCATGCTAATCCGATCCGATCCGGACCGTGTACACCCCTATTGCAGACATATGATCACACCACAGAGGAACAGGATAAGACACGGGCATATGAAGTTCTGTCAACAACTAGACAATCCAAGTAAGATCAGAGGCTGTAAAAGCCAAGGCTCGATATTCGGCCTCAGTAGATGAGCGAGCCACAGTGGTCTGCTTTTTAGCAGACCAAGAAACAAGGTTTGAACCAAGGAAAATGCAGAATCTAGTGGTGGATTTACGATCTAACACATCACCTGCCCAATCGGAGTCAGAATATGCTGTGAGATTCAAATGTCCAGGTTGAAACCACAAGCCATGAGTCAATGTGCCTTTGATGTACCTAATAATCCTTTTGACTGCTGTAAAATGATATAGTGTTGGGCTATGCATATGTTGACAAACAGCATTAACAGCATGAGAAAGTTCTGGTCTAGTAAGAGTGAGATACTGGAGTGACCCTACCAGACTTCTGAACAAATGTACATCATCAAATGGCATAGCAGATGTAGCATCAAGAGAAGTATTCACAGTTTCAGGTGTAACACTAGGTTTGCAATCGACCATGCCTGCCTTGTGCAAAAGATCATGAGCATATTTGGTTTGAGTTAATAAAAGACCTTCTGAATTCCGAGATACCTCAATACCAAGAAAATAATGTAGATTGCCAAGGTCTTTCATAGCAAAAGTCGTACTCATAGCAGTAATAACAGAGTTGATAACGGTTGGATCACTACCAGTGATTATAAGATCATCTACATATACCAGCACCAATATAATATGAGATGGAGTCTGCTGAATGAAAAGAGAAGTATCAACCTTGCTTTGAATGAAGCCATGAGTGAGTAAAAACTTAGAAAGCATGGCATACCAGGCCCTTGGTGCCTGACGTAACCCATACAAGGATTTTTTTAGAAGACACACATGCCCAGGTGCACTAGAACTAGCATAGCCAGGCGGCTGTCTCATGTACACAACTTCATCTAAAATACCATGTAGGAAAGCGTTTGACACATCCAACTGTCTCAAGGGCCATTGTTTGGAGACAGCAAGAGAAAGAACAATTCTCAAAGTGGCTTGTTTGATAACTGGACTAAAAGTTTCACTAAAGTCAAGTCCGGCACACTGTTGATTACCATTTGCCACGAGCCTAGCTTTATAACGTGCGATGGTCCCATCTGAATGCTTCTTGATTTTAAAAATCCATTGACACCCAATAAGATTCACATGAGATGGACATGGTACAAGAGTCCAAGTACCCCGATTCATAAGAGCATCATACTCCTCTTGCATGGCATTCTTCCAAACAGGATGTTTTAAAGCTTCAATATACGATTTTGGCTCTCTAGTGAGCAAATCTGTGGTAGGTGTTGTTGCTGTTAAAGAGAGAGGATGTCATGGTTTAGACACACCCACTCTGGACCTGGTTACCATAGGATGAGTAGAAGTAGACACATGAGTAGTAGATGATGGAAGAGAAGTAGTTATAGATGGAACATTAGAAGTGGGTGAGACAGAAGAAGTCTGAGGGACAGAATTAGGATATGTATAAGTAGGACAAGGAATAGAAGAGCCAAAGGAAGAATACTCTGAATCACAATAGGCTAGAGGAACATGAAACTTTGAAGGTGAACAAGAAGAGGAGGAACATGCTTTTGAAACTAAGACAGGATAAGGAAAATCATTTTCAAGAAACTTAATATGCCTAGAGACAATTATTTTGTTGGTAATAGGATCCAAACACCTGTATCCTTTAGTATTTTGACAGTAGCCAAGGAAAATGCATGGTTTGGACTTAGGAGACAGTTTATTTGGTGCAGAGGGAACCATCCAAGGGAAGCAACAACATCCAAAAGGTTTAAGTGACAAATAATCAGGATCTTTATGGTATAGAAGTTTATATGGAACCTGAAACTGATTGGCTGAACTTGGCAGTCTATTTATCAAATAAATGGCTGTGGATAAGGCTTCAAGCCAAAATTGTGTAGGTAAAGAAGCTTGATGAAGAAGTGTAATGGTGGTTTCCACAAGGTGTCTATGTTTTCTTTCTGCAGACCCATTTTGTTCAGGGGTAGAAGGACATGAAGTCTGATGTATGATACCAAAGTGAAGATACAAATTGGCCAAGTACTTATTGACAAATTCACCCCCATTGTCAGACCTAAACATCTTTATAGTCTGATTAAACTGAGTAGACACAAAAGCTCTGAAATCAGTAACTACTTGTTGAACTTCTGACTTATACCTAAGAGGAAAAATCCAAGTAAACTTGGTAAAATCATCCAAGACTAATAGATAATACTTGTAACCTTGGAATGAGGGAATAGGAGCAGGACCCCAAACATCCATATGAAGTAACTCAAAAGGTCTAGAAGTCACGGAACTAGAAATAGGAAAAGCAAGTTTATGACTTTTAGCAACATTACAACTATAACAATCAACATGTAATGGTTTGTGCACAGGCAAACAAAACTGATTAACAAGAGATTCAAACAAAGAAACACTAGGGTGTCCAAGTCTTTGATGCCATAACAAAGCATTAGAGGACTGACCAATAAAAGCTGTAGAAGAAACATGACTAGTAGAGGGAGAGATTGGATAAAGACCCTGGAGACATGGACCCCTGTGAAGCACTTGGTTCATAAGAAGATCCTGAATGAGGAAACCATGGGAGTCAAAAATTATTCTACAAGAGTTATCCTTGGCAAACTGATGGACAGAAACAAGATTATGTGAAATAGAAGGTACATGTAGTATATTAGACAAAGAAAAAGAAGTAGATGGAGTAGGTAACAGGCCTTTACCAGAGTGTGCAATAGGTAGAGTGTGTCCACTACCAACCATAACACCTGTACCACCTGTATAGGGCTGCTGAGTAGACAGATTAGACAGATCATTAGTAACATGAGACGTAGCCCCACTGTCAAAGAACCAAGAACTACCAGGTGTAGACATTGCAGATGATGATCCTTGGACCATAGGTGGACCAAATGATGCTATGTTCTGAGTAAAATGAGCCTGAGGACCCCTTTGTGGTTGAGCAAAACTGTAAGATTGTGCCTCTGATTGATGAAAACCTTGATAGGAGGGTTGACCAATAGGTTGAGGTGCTATTTGATATGAAGTGGATCCATATGGCATAGGGTAACTCTGATTGGGAAATGGTCCAGATGCAGGAAAAACAGGCCTTGACTGATACTGAGATTGACCATAAGATGATGCCTGTGGACCTTGAAACTGAACAGGTTGATATCCCAGATTTTGCCTGTAGTAGCAAGTTGCAGCTGTATGATTAGTTCTAAAACAAATCTGACATGGTCCCCCTGTGTTCCACTGCTGTCCCTGTGAGCCTTTATATCCTCTACCTCGACCATTACCTCTGTTCCTGTTGGACTGATAAGAGGTATAGTACGGCTGCTGAGACTGCACAGACTGACTAGATTGATAACCTATATTTGATACATTTGAAGGAACTTGTTGTGAGTGCATAACATTGTTTTGAATAGAAGCAACTTCCCCTTGAACCCCGGATGTCTGTGTTGCAACAAGCACTGCTGTATTATCAAGTTTGGACACAGCCTTGGACTGAGCCTTTTGGATTATCATATCTTCTGCCTCAAGAATAGAAGTTAACTCCTCAAATTTCAGTTCTCCTCCTCTCATTCTTGCTGCACTCTTAACAGGATCAAACTCACTAGGTAAGCCATTCAAGGCATAAAAGATTACATCTTCCTCATCAATCGGTGATCCACTCGCAGCAAGTTTTTGTGCATAATCAGATATCTCATCTAAGTATTCTTGCATCGTAGCAGTTTTGGTGATATTGAACAATCTTTGTCTCAAATCATGAACATGTGAACGAGATAAAGAACTAAATCGATTAGCAAGAGTTGTCCAAACTTCATACACATGCTCTAACCCTAGAAGATGTGTCTGAATCGACGGAGAGACTGGCAGTAATACATGCCAGAAGATGTTCATTAATCATCATCCATTTCATATATTCAGGATTTGAAACCTTGTTTTGACTAGAATCTAAAATTTCTGGACATGGCATTACAGTAGTTCCATTGAGAAACCCTAAGTAACCATTTGCACTCAAGGCATTTCGAACTTGATTCTTCCACAGCATGTAATTATGTGTATCTAATTTGATCGTAACAAAATTTGAGAAATTTGATACCAGAAATACCAGTGCTGTGGGCATTGTAACTGACAATCCATTTGTAGAAATTTGTGCAGCCATTAGTTCATATGTTAACCTTCTCGATGAAAACCTTCAATTTGCAGAAGAATAGAAGCCCTAGAATCGAATTTGTTTTGCAGAAGAATAGAAGCCCTAGAATCAAATGTTGTATGACGCAAGTCTTGACAGCTCTGATACCATGAAGAAGTTTTGGATTCAATGACTAAATCTACAATGGAGAAGCTTTAGAGAGAGAGAGAAAAAGAGAAAGTAGTTTCATAGTTTCTTGATGAGAATCGTAAATGTCTCTTCTGCCTTCAACACGACATTACACAAGCTTATATCCCTTCTCAACTACCTAACTGCTAGATGACGGAAAGTAACAGAACACGTCACTCAAGGGAATTACTTGAGGAAGTTAATTTTCTGTTACAAGTCTGTTACAGTCAGTTTTGTTTCTGTTCAAGACAGTTTTGTTTCCGAATTCCCTTGAGGAAGTTAATTTTCTGTTACAAGTCTGTTACAGTCAGTTTTGTTTCTGTTCAAGACAGTTTTGTTTCCGTCCTTAAGTGACGTGTTCTGTTACTTTCCGTCATCTATCAGTTAGGTAGTTGAGAAGGGATATAAGCTTGTGTAATGTCGTGTTGAAGGCAGAAGAGACATTTACGATTCTCATCAAGAAACTATGAAACTACTTTCTCTTTTTCTCTCTCTCTAAAGCTTCTCCATTGTAGATTTAGTCATTGAATCCAAAACTTCTTCATAGATATGAAGAAAATTAACTTCCTCAAGTAATTCCCTTCATCAAATATACATTGCCCCCCTATTTGTAAAGTAACTACATGATTTTAGGTTTGATTTCTTATGTACCTGCTTGAATGTTTCTAGTGAAGTCAATCTCTCCTTAGATTAAATTTCATGACTTATTTGGCAGACTTCTTTGTTTTCTAATTATATTCTCTCTTTGGGATTTGTCTCATTTCACAGCAACAAGAGATTCATCAAATCTGTTGGCACATGAGGCTGCATTTGCATTAGGTCAGATGCAAGATGTTGATGCCATCCCTGCTTTGAAAGCTGTTCTTAATGATCTTTCTTTGCATCCAATTGTCCGCCATGAGGTGACATGCTGTTGTCTTTGTTGTTTTATGGACCCTTTTCTTGTTTGCGTATGTTAATTGTATAATTGGTTGTCTTTTGGTATGTTTTGAATATACAGGCTGCAGAAGCTCTTGGTGCGATTAGTTTAGAGGCCAATATTCCTTGTTTAAAGAACAGTTTGGTTTCAGATCCGGCTCAGGAGGTCCGAGAAACATGTGAATTAGCTCTTAGTAGAATTGAGGAATTGAAGAGTGTCCAAAGCAATGATGAATCATCCACTATGAATTCATCGCCCTTTTTGACAGTTGACCCTGCTACGCCTGCTTCTTGTTCTTCTACTGATCTATTAAGGTTTGCTGGATGTAATCAAACATAAATTGACAAGTTTTTTAACCAGTTAAGATTTGCTGTTTAGTATTTTGATTCCATCTGTAGGGAAGTTCTTTTGAATGAAGAAAAAGGCATGTATGAACGCTATGCAGCTCTTTTTGCCCTTAGAAATCAAGGAGGAGATACAGCTACGAACACTATAATTGATTCTTTGCATGCAAAAAGTGCTCTCCTGCGGCATGAGGTTAGTAAAAGTTTGTCAATTTATTGGGTCTTGTGCAGTCCAATTATTAAATATATCGCGAAAATAACAGCAGCACTTTGCTTTTCAATCTCTCTTTATTTTAATGAGAATACTCGAGTTTCATGCATTAGCCGTAAAGACTAGCAAGTTTGAGGTGTTTGTAGGAGGTTTAGCCTTAGATTAGGAATGAAGGGGCAGCCAAGTATATCCAGTGGAATGTACCATTATAACATCAATATACACCTACCTTTTGCCTAGTAACTCACCACCACTTCCCAAAGAAGAGAAATATATCAGTGCCAGACGGGCACCAAGAGGCAAGGCCACATGGTGCCCGTCAGCTCTTCAGGCCGTTCGTTTGTGTTTTGGACAACCCAAATTTGTTGGGGTAGTTTGGTGGCATTTTTGTGGAGAAAAGGCTGGGTGGGCACCATGTGGCCTTGGTGGCAAGGGTGCCTATCAGCTCATCTGGGCCATCCCATGGGTGTTTTGGACGGCCCAGATTTGTTGGGGTAATTCGGTGGCATTTTTGTAAATTTTGGGAGTAAATTTACCTAATAGATCTGGGTGGTCCAAAACACGGATGGACGGCCCAGATGAGCCGAGGGGCACCACGTGGCCTTGCCACCAAGGCACTGAAATATTTCTCCCCAAAGAAGAGCTTTAGAGCTTGGCCCTGTGAATAGTGGCAACTTGCGAGGGATGGACAGTGAGATCCAGTTCTGAAGTAGTAAAAAGATTCCTTGAAAAGGAGCAGCAAACAGAGAATAAGAGAGTTATTTATCAAAGGCTGAGTCTCTGTTAGCCTACTTGTTTTCCTTCACTTGGCAAAGATATTTTTCAGTTTTTGTTTTTCTTATTGTCAGGTTGCTTATGTACTGGGGCAATTGCAAAACAAAACTGCTTCAGCTGCACTTTCCAGAATCCTTATGGATGTGAATGAGCACCCAATGGTTAGACATGAAGCTGCTGAAGCTCTTGGTTCTATAGCAGGTGTGACCCTTGTGCATTGGATTACTTCAAGTTATTATCGTTGAGAACATTACTGCTGTATCGAGGAACAAAAATGGGGGAAAAAAAAGGCAATTGTGGCAGATATGCCCGTAATAGCAAACACAACATACTAGTTCATCGAAGTTTCCTATTTTGTGAGAATGTATATTTTGTGAAGTATGGATGATATTTCTGGGTGGTGGTCAATGTGTAGTTTGACTCTGTCACGAAGTACATCACCCTACAAAGATGGTAAGAAGTGCTGATTTATATCGAGTTTGTAAACTTTGTTTCAACTTCTTTACGTGTCCTCTCTGTAAATCCTGAGGCACTAGTTATGCCTGAAGCTTGTAGTGGCCATGTGCACTTTGCACAAAATTGTGTCATATCAGTAGCTTTCCTTTTAATACTTGAGCCTACTTTCTGAACCCAAACTGTATGACTCAGAAAGAATATATTTTCGTAGATGGCCATTGTGTAGCACTTCTGGAGGAGTTTGCCAAGGATCCTGAGCCTATTGTTGCACAGAGCTGTGAAGTAGCTCTCAGCATGCTGGAATTTGAGAGATCAGGCAAATCTTTTGAGGTAATTTAGAAGATGCAAAAGAATAATTTGCTTATTTATTCTTTTCTTCGTCCTGAATTCTTTGGGATCCCAACCGGCTTAACAAATTGTTCTTTGCAGTACCTCTACATGCAGACACCTCAAGTTTAGGAACCTCTTAGTAAAATCCGATTTCCTGTATTTGTCTGGGTGGCTCCTCTATCTGGAAAAAAATCAGCTCCCAAGGTGAAGGTGATTCATGTGCCAGCAAGCATCTTTCCAATTCTTATACGCCATAATTTTTGCATCGTCTGAAGTTGAATGTTTTCAACACGAAACCTCGGAAAAGCCAACACATATGAGCTTTTATAGACCAGTTTGGAGCTCTAATAGGTCAGTTTGCGCTGTGACTCTGTTACATTTGCTGCACTTTTGAAGCTTTTATAGATCAGTTTGGAGCTCTAATATCTGCTCCTTTCTGCATTGCTTTCTTTTGCCTCGATGATATAAAGTCTTGCCAGTAACTCTGAACGTGATTTTTTTGAGTTACATTGATATGCTGCATTCCAACCATTTCAAAATGGTCATGATCGTGATCGTGAAAATTATGGTCGTTGCAATGTCAGCTTTACACTAAGTATATATCTAGCTGTAAACTTGCCTTTGGAAAGGACAAAAAATCAAGAATTGGACAATAAGTTTTGTTGATGTTCTTTATTTCCCCGTTGAACTGCATATTTTTAATGCAACTTATTATTATTATTATTATTATTAGCTGTCTGCCCAAACAACAATGCTATAAATTCATAGAGTTCCCTCTTGTCCATAATTAGCTGTTTGTTGCCCCATTGTTCCTCTATCCAAACTTTCCCATGCGAAAATAAGGGTGGTGTTTGGTTAGATAGTTTATTTTTGATTATATCAGCAGGTGTAATGAGTGGAGAGAGATAGAGAAATGAGAGAAATGATGATGTTATCAAAACTAAAACTATGGGGTGGTTTGGGTGAATTCAAAAAACTAGTTTTTTGGTTTCGTCCTTATTCAAATTTTTTTTGCATTTGTCGGTTTTCGGTCGATTTTTTTTGGTTTCTTGACTTGTTTCGATGAGAGGAATCTGAAAAGTATAAAATTATTAGCCAAACTTAAAGTTTTGTGAATAAAGACGAAAAATGAACCTAAAAACCGGTTTTTTGAATAAGGACGAAACCAAAAAAATCAAAAAACTAATTTTTTGAATTCACCCAAACCAACCCTAAACCTAAATAGAGAAACGAACAAGGCCAAGACATTCTTAGATCGTTGGTCACAAATTTGGATTGTTATTCATTCTCCACGACTCAATGGGAGAATGTTACATCCCCAATTCGAAGAAAAGAGAACTTCCGAATTTATTAAGCTTAACTATCTAAATAATGAAAGCTTCTCATTTTATATAGTACATATAAAACAAATCTCCGTGAAGAGGGCCCTAGAACTTTTGGGACCGCAACTAGTGATATCTATACTTTTGCATAATTAAACAAATAAGATTACGGCTTACTTTGGCTAAAAAGTGGATTATGGTTTTTTGGTTTTGTCTTTATTTAGTTTTTTTTTGCATTTGTTAGTTTCGCGTCAAGATTTTGTGGTTTCTGAATTTCTCTTGGCGAGACGAATCTAACAAGTATAAAATTATGGTAAAAACTCAATTTTTTTAATAAAGCCGAAATACGTGGACTATTGGTAAAAGTGAAACAATTGCTCCAGTTTTAGGTGTGTTTTGGCATAAAAAGTAAGCCGACTTATTTTTCCATCTTTATTTGATTTATTTTTTGTGTTTTTTAGGTTTTTCATTAACTTTTTGTGTATTATTGGTTCGTTTCGGTGAGAGGAATCAAACAAAGCAAAAAATTATGGTTGAAGCTTAAATTTTTTGAATAAAGACAAAAATAAGTAAAAAAGACATTTTTTTACACATTTCTTGATTTTATGTAAAAATTTGAGAGTTCTAATCATAATCTTATACCTTTTTGGATTTTTCTTGTTGATACGAACCAATAATACAAAAAAAAAAAAAAAATCTATACAAAACTAACAAACGCAAAAAAAAAAAAAAAATCTAATAAGAACAAAAAATAATAATGTCAAATTGGTTTTTTAAGCCAAAACACATCCAATCTCCTTCATGGCAAAATAAACATGATATTAATATTCCATAGTCCAATCCTGTGCAAAATAAACACTAAGGAATTAAGGATGACTCATTTCCTCAATAACAATGCTCTTCATTGCTAATTCCAACCCTAATTTCATATCATTATCAATCCCTCTAAAACAAGTACAATTTTCTAAGTTTTTTTTAAAATTATTTTTTTGTCATTCCTAATCTATTACATAAGAGAGAAAAGTATGAAATTTTGATCCTAAATCACGATTATTGGAGCATTCAAAAAGCCTTTCAGTTAAGCTTACTTTTTAACTGCACTAGGTTATTTGGCAAACCTTGGTTTTGTTTCACATTATAAAATTAACCAATCCGATGATTAATTATTGGCATGTCAAAAGTGTCAAACGTTAGCGATAAATCGTCAATAGGGGGTTATTGGATTAATAAGATAAAATCCTGTAGAATCTGATGTCATTATTCTTACCGATTTAGAAAAGTAGTTATTGGTAGTTCTGGCCCATTTCTTAAGATAAAGATTGGTACCGAGCTGATGAGATCAACTACTAAACGCCTTGAGCTTCGTGTAAACTTGTAAAAACAAGCGAGGCGATTGGCGGTTAGAACCGTGGAATACTTTTTGGGGAAGCAGCCATTTCCCAAAACACGTTTGTGCAATTTAAAGCTTCCGAGAGAAGGGAGAATTCAAAATTGGACGTGGAGGAATAATAATTATACAACTATCCCGAGTGGAAGTTGGAGTTCTAGTGTTAAATTCAAATCCACGGGGCGAAAGTTGGCTTCTACGGCGTCGCCTAAATAGAAGAAATTGAAGAGTTATTCTAAGCCCCGGACAAATCTTCAACAAACAACTATCAAAAAAAAAAAAACCGGATCTTGATTGTTCATTTAATGCAAGTAGTTTTGGGATTTCGAATTCAGTTCGAAGTAGATCATGAATTAGATTAGGATTTATCTCGATTGTTCTTGTGACAATCACCCCCATCTCGATTGTTCTTGCAATAATCACTTGTTTGAAGTTCTGTTACTCTGTATTTGAAGTTGGAGACAATTTCGAAGTAAGTTTATCTTTGATTTGTTAATCGAAGGGTCTTGTTTCTTTATTGTTCTTTGATTTCCTAAGTTTATTGGTTTGCATTTATTCACTTATTAAGAAAAATCCTCTTAATTGAGGTAATTGAACCAACAAAACACAATCGCCTGATTAAGTTTGATTTTTCAAAGTTAATCTGAGGGAGGAGATTAAAACTCTCCCAAGACGCCAAGACACAATTATTTTACATTCTGAAAAGTAAAAAAAGAATCCAAAACAGTTTTGCATTATCCATTTCACATCGTGGCTATTTGGCAAAATGTATTTTCAAAACTACACAGTGGGGAGACACTTTGATAATCATCCCTGCAAGTAGTTTTGCATTTTCCTTTTGTATTTGAGTAAAAAATCTCATCATAATTTGATGATAACATCCCAACACTAGTACACTGTTGTAAAATTTATTATATACAATATTTGTAAACACCCTACAAATTCATAATTTAGGGTCATAATCCAAAATAATACAATTTACAATTAAATTAAAAAATACAACCAATCATTAAGGCTCCCAAAGGGGCTCTTACTTAAGGAAAAAGCAAAACAACCAAACACATGCCTAATTGCCTATACGGATACGTACACAGAGCCACATTTACGTACATATCTCTCTCTCTCTCTCTCTCTCTCTATAAACACTGTTCACTAGCCGTCAGAGTAGACGACCTTTTTAGACGTCAGTGGAGTAAAGCGAAGATTCGCAGCCTCCTTCCTCTGAACTTTCTCGGAAACCTCTCACCCCAGAAAACGATTCAATTTTCCCGCTTTCTCTCTCCCCCTCACTCGCTTTTCCCCTTTCACCTTTTCCTCTCTCTCCTCTCTTTTTTTGTCTCCGGTTGGTGTCGTCGAGAGAATATTGTCGGACTGCTTGAACTTTTGAAGCTCGTTTTTGGATCAGATCAGATCTGACTGAGGTTGTGTTTGGAAGCAGAGAAGATGCAAACCAGGTACATGGAGAGGTCGAATAGCATGGCGAGGGAGAAGCGGGCTCTGGATCCGAGTGGTACTGAAGAAGGTCAGCGCGACCAGAAACGGCCTGCTCTTGCTAGGTAAAAAGTTTGTTTTTTTTCCCTATTTTTAAATTCTAATTCTGTGCTTTATTATTATTATTTTTTATAGCTCTTTTAATTGTTTTGTTTAGGCAATTGATAGTGAAAATGAAAACAACATGACCCAAAAACAACAATATGCTATGTATTTATGTGTAAAGTTTTTTTCTTCGTTATTCTTTTTCAATTTCTTCTTTATTGGTTTTTAGCCTTTTTATTGTTTTGTTTGGGCAATTTATAGTGAAATTGTGAGAGTGCACACAACATAACAAGCTATATACTTCTACGTGGTAAGGGTGGCAAAGGAAAGAAAAGAAGCTCATACAATTATAGAAAAGGTCGCCTTTTTGAAGTATAGCTGTTTTGTTCATGCCTCTTGGTATAAAGTTTGTTTTCAATATTTTTTTTTTGTGGTACTTGTCTTCAAATTTTGTTGCTTTTTTTGCTTCGTTGTTTAGGCTATAGAAAATGCACGCATTGGATTTAAACATGTTTTTGCAAGTGTGTGTGTGTGTTAAGACTGGAAAAGGTAAGAAACGAAACTCTTAGATTTTGTAATTATGGCAAAAAGGTCTGCTTTTTCAAGTATGGTTTTATCTTCTACATTAGTAAAAGTATGAAATTATTTTATCCATGTCATCCATGCATTTTCTTTTTCTTAATTTTTGAGATGGTCACATTGGACCGAGAGCATGTTTGTGTATTGAATTGGTTAATGCAAGGAGTCTAAAAACGGAATTGGGTACAGTGTTACAGAGGATGAGGCTAGCTGAGTTTTTTTTTTTTTTTTGCCTCAGGCTGGAGCTATTTCTGCCCTGCCTTTTTTAAAATGATTTTTTTCACTCTTTTCTGCTTCCATTGATGATCTGTTTGCCTAGACATCTTTTGTCCCCGTCGTCAATTGTGCACACTTGAAAAACCAATTAGTCCTTCCGTGATGTTTTAAATCCTGTAAATTGACGAATGGGTTATTGAAAAACCATGGCCTAAAGTATTCACTGCATTTTCTTGCTTATAATTCCAGTTTGGGAAATACCAGTTTGCTGATTATTTTTGTGCAACATATATCATTCTTGATCGGCATGAGTGTTTGTCTGCCTCTTGCAAGATGTTAAGTTGTGGACTAAATTCCTCCTATGGGGAAGCCCAGTTTGTTCTTCTATGAACATTATGCGACTGCACCGTACCTAGTTTGTTGATGAATCCACATTTTGTGCAGTGTGATTGTTGAAGCTCTCAAGGTGGATAGTCTGCAGAAACTTTGTTCATCACTGGAGCCTATTCTTCGGAGAGTTGTAAGATTATTTTGCCAAATTGTGAATTCTGCTTTTTATGTTTACAACTTTATTTGATCATTATATGGTTGGAAAAGAAAGACTCTAGTAGTTGACAAAACGAAACGATCAAAAGCTTTGCCTTGCGTTGACTGTTGAGAATGCTATGTATTCTGATGTATTTCACATCTTGTTATATTGTGGATATGCGAGCATTGACAGAGCATTTGAAAATCACTTTCCTTTGCGAATTTATGACTTCCACATGTTTCAGATATGAGAAACACAGACTCAGCATTTGAAAACCACTACTTAGGCTTCTTATTATTTTTGACTCAATATTGGCTTGTTGAATAACCAGTAGAATGATGGCATCTCAATGTTTAATCTTGTTCAACGAGTCATCGAGTCCCATTGCATACTTTCATTCTCTGATTTGTAACAGATGACTCCATTTTCTATTGGAAAGGAAAGAATACCAACAATCTAGGGGTATAAACGGTTCAGTTTGGTCCAGTTCAGGCATTTTTAATACTAAACTGGACATTCCACTTTGGAAATTTCGCAAACCAAACTAAATTTTTAGTGGTTTGGTTTGGCCGATTTATCACGGGTTTCCAGTTTCAAAAATGCAAGTGACTTCAAGCAAAATACAGTCTAAACCATATGGAAGTCCAAATAGCAACTAGCATGAAGCAACTGAAAATAATGTTAGAAGAAAAAATAGTAGCAGAACAACTTTGAAGTCCAAACAACAACATTTTTATGTAAGATTAAACGCCATTAAGCACTAAATGCAAAGCAAAAGTCAAAGAGAGTTAGAGAATTGGACCCCTATCTTTTTTTATTTTTTATATTTGTTATGTGCGTGCACGCGCGAGCATCAGGTTTGGTCTGGTTTATTCTGTATTGAAAAACCATGCAAACCAAACTGGTATTTCCCAAACTGGACTGGGTTTTGTTCGGTTTGGCTAAAAATCAAACCAGATTGAACCGTCTCCGTCTAGCTCTAAAAACCAAATCAATTTATTGGTTTGGTTAAACAGGTTTTCTTCACCCCTACCAGCAACAAGGTAGTCCCTATGACTTCCTAAACACATAGTCTCTAATAATATTGGATGTGAAGTGGCCAACTCTCTTTTTGTGCAAATCAATTATGCCGATAATGCGGTCTAAATCACATTTTCTTTGGTCATTGAATTTCCGCTTGAAGGTAAAACAATGTTTATTTTTTTTAATTGCTTTTTAACATAATCCTTGAGAGTGTCAATCTCCTGAATAATATTTAGTTTGGAAGCCTGCCGTAAGCTGGATTGGTGAAAAAGATGTTTCTGTAATCCAGATGTAAAGACTGTTAATTTCACTATGATTAATAGTAGCGGGAAGTAGCTATAAATAGTCGATGTGAATATGTTCTTGTTGTAATAGTTTGGATTATCGATGTTTTCATGATTGAATTCATTGCAGATTATGAACTTCTAAATTTAATTTGTTAAAAGAAAAAATTGCTTCCAAAGACCCATTTCAATGCGCACATAAGATTTAATAGAATGCTTCAATCTATGCACATCTTATTTCATTAGATCAAGCTGCTTCTTGTACGTGTTAAGTGCTTCAATCGATGAGCATCGTATTTCATTGGATCAAGCAGCTTGTATGTGTGGGTGTTTTTATGTACAATTTATGTTGGGGTGGAGAATGTTTAAATTGTTTCATTCAGTAGCCTTAAGGAAGCATAGGAAGAAGGCATAAATAATGGCGTAGTGGAAAATAGTTGAAATGCATGAATGTAATTGAAGTCAATCTCTTCATGGGGTAAACAGTTGACTCATTTGGATTCTATGCGGGTGGTTTCTTCTCAATTTGGAAATGCAGTAAAAAAAAGTGGCCTTCATAGATTGTTCTTTGAATGTTCGGTTTAATGATGCTTGTGTATTTCTTAATATGTTTGACTTCTTGATTGCCAAATAGGTTAGTGAGGAAGTTGAACGTGCTTTGGCAAAGTTGCAGCCTGCTAAACTTAATGGGAGGTATCATATCTACTCTTGGTTATCAGTAAAATAGTTACTTTCTTCTGTTTTCATGCAAAATTTGGTTAGATTTCCTCTCTTTTTTCTATTTGTGTGTGTGCGTGCGTGTGTTCAATTAGTAAACCAGTTCCTCTTTGACTAGACACGATCACAAAATCTGTGTTCATTGTCCCTGGCATCATCACCCTTTATTATCTTAAGTTCGATCACAGTTTCTGGCTCACACAGCCTATCGATTTGGGACTTCATTTGAGTCCACCTTCAGTATTGCGAGGCTGGTTTATGCAAGGTTCAAGTCGATGGGCATAGGCCCCACAACCGAGGGAAGTTGGAATGAACTTGTTAGTTAGTTTGTCAATCTAATGATTTTTTCATTTCGAATTCTAGTTAAGTGGGGGGACTTCTTATCATCTATACAGAGTGATAGGTTTTATCATGTCCTGTTTTCTCAAGTATTATGTAATATGTACTTTTGAGTGGTCTGATAACGTAGTTGGCATGCTTATCGTGCATATGCTGCATATTGACTATAACGTACAATGCCACGTGAAAAAGGAATTATCGTGTTGGTTCACTTTGATGTTTGTGGCTCGGAAGCTGTTGTGGATCATCTTGAAAACAGTGTCACTGTTGCTTGATGCCATATATATGCCTAGATACTTGTGTCCTATGTCGTACTTTTTTGGGCATACGTGGTACAGCATCGTTATTTTTCAGAGGTTGATGTTTTGCATTTTTGAATATCTAACTGATATTCTCTCTTTCCTTCATTAAGAAGTGTTATATTGAAGCTGCATATTCATGTGCATTTCTTCCTATTTATTTTCCACTTTTCTGTTTGTGCTTAGAAAATTACTCTTCTTCGTTACTCTTTTTTCCCTCTGAGATAGAACTCTGAGTGGGGCAAAATGCAGGGCTTCTCCAAAACAAATAGAAGGGCCAGATGGGAGAAATTTGCAGCTTCACTTCAGGTCCAGGTTGTCACTCCCGCTTTTTACAGGAGGCAAAGTAGAAGGCGAGCAGGGTGCAGCAATCCACATTGTTTTGCTTGATGTGAACACAGGTTATGTTGTGACATCAGGTCCAGAGTCTTCAGTAAAACTTGATGTGGTTGTGCTTGAAGGCGATTTCAACAATGAGGATGAAGAAGGCTGGAGTCAAGAAGAATTTGAGTCACACATAGTGAAAGAGCGTGAAGGAAAGAGGCCTCTTCTGACTGGGGAATTGCAAGTAATTTTGAAGGAAGGTGTAGGAACCCTGGGAGATCTTACGTTTACCGACAACTCTAGCTGGATAAGGAGCAGGAAGTTCAGATTGGGTCTAAAGGTTACCTCTGGCTGTTGTGAAGGCATTCGTATTCGTGAGGCTAAAACAGACGCTTTCACTGTCAAGGATCACAGAGGAGAATGTAAGTTCGTGCTATGCCAGCCATGGTTGTTTTCGAAATCAGTTTACTTTTTCAAAGACTCGGTTGGTCAGGAGATTTCAAAACTTGTCGAAGGTTTTGATTTTTTTGAAAAGAAACCACTACTTAAGATATTTTCATTTCTTGAAAATGATTTCTGGTCATAATTATATAATATTTTGAAACAACGAGTGGTGATGCTTTCAAATCATATTCGGAAGTGTTCCTAAACAACAAACTTGTCCATTATGTTTTCCTTTGCCTTCTCGATGTTTTGTGGTAAGTCTGTCATTTTTTGGCTTTACAGTGTACAAGAAGCACTATCCACCTGCATTAAGTGACGAGGTTTGGAGACTCGAGAAGATTGGCAAAGATGGATCATTTCACAAGAGGCTTAATAAAGCTGGCATATATACAGTTGAAGACTTCCTAAGGCTTATAGTGAGGGACTCTCAGAAACTGAGAAGTGTAAGAATCTAGAATTGGGTTGTCAAATTACAATTTACTTATTTACGTGGCATAGGAATATTAATTGACTTCTACGTTTTGTAGATCCTGGGCAGTGGCATGTCAAATAAGATGTGGGAAGTCCTTTTAGAGCACGCTAAAACTTGTGTTCTAAGTGGGAAGCTTTACGTTTACTACTCTGATGACGTCAGGAATGTTGGTGTTGTTTTCAACAACATCTATGAATTAAGTGGCTTGATTGCTGGCGGGCAATATTGTTCAGCTGATTCTCTTTCGGATAGTCAGAAGGTAGGTATTCCTGGAGCTGTCCTCATATTGGGAATAGTGTTTTTTATATTTCTGAAAATGACAATGCTTTATCGTAAACAAGGTAGTAGCTACATATGAGTGGTTTTAGGAAAATGTTTTTTTGCTTCTGAGCTGAGAAGTCTAGAAAAAGAAATTGTCTTATCTTCTTTTTTAACGGACAGGCTGTTACTTTTAAAGAAAACCTTTTTTTAACTGACCGGAGGATTAAATGACAGCGTTGTGTTTTTAAATTGCTGCAACAAGAAGCACTCGAGTCCTTGAAAAGGACAGTGGTTGTGTTTTCAAATTGCTGCCTGCAACAATAAGCGTTCGAGTCCTTGAGATTACCATGACAAGTTGGTTTTTGCAGGTCTTTGTGGATAACTTGGTGAAGAAGGCCTATGACAATTGGATGCATGTTATAGAGTATGATGGCAAGTCCCTTCTAGGCTTCGAGCAGAATCAGAACTCTGTTGCTTCTCGAAGTGGTATGACAGTGGGCCCACAAGATCACACTCTCTCCTTTGATTCTCAGCTCACACTACCTAGCCTTTCAGCGGCAATTCCTCAGCAGCCCTCTATGAATCCAGTCCTCACTGTAGGAGGTAAGAATTATATGCGAGTACAAAATAATGTGGATGGTGAAGGTCAAAAGGGACTGGGGCGGAATATGTCAAAACACGAGTTTTATGTTTAGTTCGTTCTAAGAGCATGTGCATTGGACTTTTTGGAATCCTGTTAGTGTCAGATGTTTGCTGAAACTAGCCAATTAGCAAACATTATGGAAAAATTCTAAGACACCCCTACCTGCGTGCTTGTGTCTTGGATGGGTGGGTTTCTGGTATTGTTGTGGGAAACACTTTTAACACACGTTTCAACGGATCTAATGGAACAACAGTTTGCTCTCTAAACTATCAAACACATACCAGTTATGTTACATTGACTCGGGTATCTGGTGTATGTGACTGAATATCGGATTTGTTTAATTCTCATCTCAAAGACATGGGCTTGTGGCAAGATATAAAATTCTTCGGTATGTTTCTTTTATTTTTGCAAATTGGTTTTTACTAGGTTTCTAGCAGCAATTCATATGCAGTATGTGATTTAGGTACAATCCTATACACTGGAATTACTATGTTCTGAGATGAATGGCCAATTAAAAAATGTTGGATCCATATCCCATACCTTTATGAAGGGTCCGAGCCTCCAACATGGGTTGTGCATTTAAGAACTCCTATGACAAACTTGACACACAAGACCACCTTTTGTCATATAATACACACTAATACACATTCTTAGCTTCTCAAATGCATAGATAAATGGATAGCTAACCTATGTTTCTTACCATTTTAATTTTTTCTGATGTGTGAATACTTTGACTAGGACATGATGCTAGCATCAGTAACGGGTACTCAACACAGTCACAGAATGTGAACATCAATGCTCCTATCCAGTTCGATAGCACTTCATTTCCTCTTCACAACCAGATGATCAGTACTTCTCTGCAAACCCAGGCTTCCAGAAGTGACAACGCTTTAGCCCTGGGTCCACCAGAATCATCCATGTCAGGCTTCCAGACTGGTGGCACATCAAATTTCAGTTCTTATAGGGGATATGAGGACTTCTTCCCGGAGGAAGAGATTCGCCTGAGAAGTCATGAGATGCTAGAAAACGAAGACATGCAGAACCTACTTCGTATTTTCAACATGGGTGGCCATGGTCAAGGTCATGGTCATGCCTCTGTTAATGCATCTAACAATGGTTACTCTTTCCCATCTGCAGCATTTATGCCCAACCAATCTTCAAACTATGTGTTTGATGATGATCGGACACGTCCCTCAGGGAAAGCTGTTGTTGGGTGGTTGAAGCTAAAGGCCGCCCTTAGGTGGGGCATTTTCATCAGGAAGAAAGCTGCTGAGAGGCGGGCTCACCTTGTTGAATTGGATGATTTATAGTCATGGCATTTTGTACTCGTGGACAAGGGATCCTCTGTTCAAAATTGCTTCTCCAAGTGTCCAAAGGCTCTCCCACCACACTGAGGCTTGGGTTTTGTATTTACGGCCAAGGGATCCTCCATTTGCGTTACAATGAAGCGTTCCAGGATACCAGTCTGATGATCAACGGTTATTGGTATCTCTTAAATGAGGGTTTTTTCGACTTTTCTAATATTTTAATCACCTTTTGGTTATATTTTTTTTAAAACTTTTCTGGTTCTTGACAAGAGTAACCAAAAAAATGGGCAGAAAAAATGTTCCATATTTGAAAAAAGGTGCTATAGGTACAGATTCCTTAATGTCGTATCCGGTGGACCATGCAAGTTAGAAAGTTTGGATTCGCCGGTAGGTGGAGATTCCTCAAGACTCATAATATTCATGGTAGAAGCAGGGGCAGCTTTCTTCTCGATCTGTTGTATGTTATTCTTTTTTGTTTTTGTTTTTGGGTGGGATTGTGCCTTATTGTCACTTACTATTGTAGCGCGCTAACACAATAATCAGTGTTGTATGTTTGTAACAATAAGAATGATTATTACCACTGCTGATTTGATTGTATAATTTGCTGTGATTTGATGAGGACGGTGCCACGTAGACACTATAATGAAGGTATTTTGTTGTATATTGCTGGATTTGTTATTTTGAACAGCTTGTATATTACTGGATTTGTTCTTTCGATGGTTCTTAGTGGTCCTTTCGTTATCCAATATAAGTTGGTAGGTTTCCGCGGATACTTTTGAAAGAGCAAGTGCAAGACTGCTGCCATCTTAATGCCATGTTGGGCCAAGTAAAAGCACAATTGTGGTTTGAATTTGAAAGGTGTTCATGTAATCTTAGATGTTGAAACTTGAAGTTGTGATTATCCTTATTAAAGCACAGTTGTGGTTGTTGGTATTTTTGTTAGACGGTAGGATGTCAGGTGTTAGTTGATCTTTTTCACAAGGACTTGAAGCTCTTGAGAATGAATTAGTTCAAGTATTCCTTACTTGGCTTTTGACATTGAGTCCTTGATAATGTATCTGCATAGGGCCACTGGAGGATTGTATTGAGCTTCATTGGCTACAGAAGTGCGAGGTGCAGATTCAAAGTACACTATTAATGGCTTGTTTGGCCTGTTTGTCTTGCTTATTTATTTATTTACAGTAAGATATATATATATTTTTTCCCCAATGAACAAGATCATCAGTTATATAAAAATGTAAACAAAATAGACAACTATCAATCTGAAATACAAAATGTAGAAAACAATAATAACAAAACAAAAAGAAACATAAAAGTCGCTCAACATCGATGTCTCCACTCTAGAAGGTGGATAGTTGAAGGACCATGCATGGTTTACGTCGGCCGTATGATCTCACCTTATTTGCACCTCTAAGCCTTCATCATGTCGTAGGAGAGACCCCCTTTGTATTTTGTGCATTTGTAGACTTATTACTCAAGTGAGTAAAGACTGTCTAAAAAGCTGTATAACCATAGATTTAGGACTTTAACGTAGTGGGTTTAGAATTTGGTTGTTTAATTCTCTCTTTTCTCTGTACAAAGTCTTCCCCTTTTCTACGTAATAATAGTCTCGCTGCCAACTTTTCAGGGGCAGTTACGTAAAATGAATAAATTAGATCACTTCCACTCATAACAACTACACTAAATAAATTAGTGGTAATGCAACAATTTTATTTTATTACGTGTTTTGGTTCAGAAAGCAGTCTAAGTTTCCAAACATGCCTTAAAATAGAGGGGACACTTGCAATTTGTGGCAAACTATTTCACAAAGTAGAGGATCAGCATATCACTTCACCTTAAACCCCCAGCTTTTGTATTATTTTCTACTGTCTTTTTGGATATTTACTCGAGGAGAATTGATTTTCAGTACTTTAATTGGGTCAATGTTGTAAGTTGTAACTCTTTCAACAAATAGTATGCCTAGTTATCCATCGGTGACCTATCTTTGCGCCAAATTTTGGACATGGGACAGGAAGCAGCAATTTACAATACAAACTCTAACTCAAGCATCGAATTTTGGTAAAAAAAACCGCCTCAAATACCAGGCCAAATCCATGTCGCAATGCAAACAGTACTCTGAATTTACTGTCTCATTCGAACAACCAAACTTAAAATTAAGGGTATCCAATATCACATTAAAACACTAGACTTCATCTCTCCATCACTGGGGAATGGCAACCACGATCCGTCCGGCAACTTGATCAAGATCACGCCGGCCGCTCGATGTGATTTTCCTCCCACTGATCCAAAAGAGCAATTTTCAGAATCTAATAAATTCAAGCACTAAAGAACTGGTAAAGAAGTATGCCGAATATGGAGCTATACCTTCTCAAACTACAAAAATACTGCTTTCCCAATACCAATCAATAAGAGCACACCCAAAAGAAACAGACTGTAAATACTCCTTTTGTTATAGGAAGAACACAGAATGGCAATACTAATGTATTCGAATTGGCAACGACAAAAACCCTACATTCAGAACTTTCAGAATGAAAAATCACATGCTCTCTCCCGTCTATATGCTTATTTGATCTCCTAAATCTTTCTAATTATTATCATATAAAAGTACTTGGTCACCCATTCTCTTAATTATGACACACTTATTTATGAGGTCAGTTCAAAGAAAAATATCTAGGATTGTACAAATAACACTCATAAACAACTTTCCAGCCAAATTACTTGTATATCGGTTTTTACAAGCATTTAGAAGGCCCATGCAAACCACGGGATACTGCTAGTGCCAATATTTTCCAGGGGGAGACAATGCACCCTGAAACCTTAACTAGTAGAACAAAGGGTAAAAAGAGAAAAAAAAGTCAGGTCCTGATGAGTTGTCTTACTTTCTTTGTGGTCACTGGTCGTCAAAAATATGCAAGAGCAGCATTGATATTCTCAGTAGTGGACACTGAAAAGAAGAATAAAAAAGCTTACCCCTTGGCATCAAAGTCAATGATGTTCATGCCCTGCAATTGTTGAAGGATATGTCTTGCAACAGAGCCACTGCTCTTGCAGAAATGGGGTGGGCGACTACCATTTCTCTTGCTCCCTCCATAGATCCTCCTGAAAGCCCCAACACCAAGGCCGCCCCTGAGATAGATTTTCCTTGCCATAGAAGCTGAAATGCAAATTTAGTTAGAGATATAAGCACATTGTAGGCAAATACAAATTACAAGTGTTGATAGAGGAAGGCAAAAGGAAGAATCACGCACCAGCTCTAATGTAGTACCAATCAGGGTCATATGGGGCAAGCTCCTTAAAAGTACCAGTCTTCACTATGTCTGTCCAATGTGGTAGCTCCATCTATCATAAAGCAAGGAAAATCAAACAGAACATTAAAAAGGACAACAAGCAACATTAGGAAAATCATTCATAGGCCATCAGTTGTCTAATCTTATAAGTTCCCAAGTTATCGGGATGAATCAATGACATTGACACAGATATTGAACATCACCATAAAGGCCAACATGTTGCTATGCAGTATTGGCCCAACAATATTAACGAGAATAAAGGTGAAGGTTACAATCTTGAGTACCGAACACGGATCAAAAGGTGGACTTTCCATTAACCAAACAGTGATAATGTCGGTCATCTCCCAATGCATGCACTTACAAAGCTCCCGTTTGGACACACCAATTGGAGGAACATAAAACATCATACTCTGTCCCTTCTACCATTGAGTTCTTCTCAAGACAAGATTTTCTTTGACAAGGTTTCCATTAGGCATGACTGACTATCTGAGGGAGTGAGGTAGAGGGATAGCGTTGTAATAAATACATAATAAATAATCAAATGTACCCATGGATGATGGCCATGAACATTCACTGGGCACACGACTACCTTAAACTTTCACATTCATTTGGATGCTTAGGAGAAATGGCCTTATTTTTCCTAATCTATTCAAAGTTGGGAGTTGGAAGTATTTTTCCATACAAATTTAGTGGTAAAGCCATGAAATCCATAAAATTGGTTTCCAAAATGAAATACAATCATTTTGTGTAGTTATAAAGGACACTTCACACACACACTTTTCCAATTTTAATAGCAAACGTACACGCAAATTATAGGTTGACCAATCTTCTAATCATACACAGGATCCAACTACCATGATTCTTTCCAAATTTCACTAAAAAAACTTATCTCAAATTAGATGTGAAATCTTTGAAAACAAAACAAAGCTACGAACATGATGAAGATGAACGACCAGACTTTAGAATATACGTGCAGGATGAATGCACAACCAGACTTTAGAATATACGTGCAGGATGAATGCACAAACAGACTTTAGACTATAGGAAGACCAAATATGATGAAGATGAACAACCATATCTAGTACTTGGTGTAAAAAGAATACAACATACACCATAGCATACACAATGATTCACACAAACTATCAAGAATTAGGTTATTCTGAACAGAAGGCATCGGAAAAGTACTGAAATCAGTACAATCTAGAGGCTGCTAAAGCATACCCAGTCCTGGCTCAAATCTCCACTCTAACTCGAATTTGAGTGCAACCAGAACCGAACCACTCTTAAAACCATCTTCCCTCCTTGGATCAAAGCCTCAAACCTATAGGTTATATACCCTAATCTCTACTCAAAACAAGGAAAACTCGTACATTTGTTAAAATTGAGGCCACTTTGAATCATCCAAATTCAAAATAATTCCACTAAAAAAAGCTTTCATTCCAATTAACAAATAGTATGAGTTCTCTATTAGAGTTCTTGATATTAAATCTTTTTACAAGCTGAAAATCGTCTCACCCCCAAAAAAATATTTGACCTGTCATTAGATCAGAACATAACCTCGCACAGAGATGAAGAACGCCGAACAAGAAACCATGAAATTATCCAACATTTACCACAGATACATTATTATCGAACTCGAAACAGCACATGAAACCATCGCCTTCTAAGATCGAGCTTCAAACCTAAAACAAACGCATACATGTTCTCTCTCACGCGCGCGCACACACACACACACACACACACACAGATAGGCAGACCTTTCCGGAGCGCTTGAGGTGAGCGGCATAGGCCTTGACGAACTCGTGAGGAGAGACATCTTTCACCGTAACCGCTGCCGGAATTTTCTCCATGCTGATGCTGCGGAATCGGCGGCTGCAGATCTCTTCTGTGATGTAGGTATTTTTGGCAAGAACAGGTAACTGCAAAAGAGCCCCAACCCCTGCGGTGCAGCAAATACGGCAGATGATCTCTTCTGTGTTTGATCGGCGCTTTAGATAGAAATGGGGGGGTGTGGAAGCGAAGTTAGGGTAGGGTCTTGTAATTAAAGCGGACCGAGTTGAGCCCAAGGGAGTGTTTAGTAGTCTATGGGCTCTGTTGGTCCTATGGCCCAAATAAAATCGGGCTGGTATATTGGGCGTTATTCCAAAAACTGATCAAAGGGATGTTCCGTAAGACATAGTTTTTTAGAAATCTATTGATGAGTCCTATTATTTGGAATTTTGGCTCACTGGATTCTAGGCTAATATTTATTGCTAGAGAGGTCCTGGGGCACAAATATGGTTGGAGATTTTACTTTTTTGCCCATCTCATCGTCGTTACTCTTTGTTTTTACTAACCATTTAGACACTTTTATAGAGTACCCTAGAATTTTAAATACTTTCATAGGACACCCTACAGTTTAGGATACCCTAAATTTAGAATGTATATTTTAGAATTTAGACTGTACATTTAAGAATTTAGGGCACCCTACAGTTTAGGGTACCCTAAATTTAGAATGTACATTTTAGAATTTAGACCGTACATTTTCGAATTTAAACCGTACATTTAGGAATTTAGACTGTATATTTAGAATTTAGGGTACCCTATAGTTTAGGGTACCCTACAGTTTAAGGTACTCTAAATTTAGAATGTACATTTTAGAATTTAGACTGTACATTTTAGAATTTAGGATACCCTACAGTTTAGGGTACCCTAAATTTAGACCGTAAATTTTAGAATTTAGACTGTATATTTAGAATTTTGACCGTACATTTTAGAATTTAGACTGTATATTTAGAATTTAGGGTACTCTACAATTTAGGGTACCCTAAATTTAGAATGTACATTTTAGAATTTAGAATGTATATTTTAGAACTTAGACCGTACATTTTAGAATTTAGACTGTATATTTAAAATTTAGGGTATCCTATAGTTTAGGGTACCCTAAATTTAGAATGTACATTTTAGAATTTAGTACATTTTAGAATTTAGACCATACATTTTAGAATTTAGACCGTATATTGAGAATTTAGAAAGTACATTTTAACACTCAAAATGTACATTCTAATTTTCAAAATGTACATTCTAATTTTCAGAATGGGGGTAATTTTGGAAAAAAGTGTAAAACTTATGTCTAGGACCTAGTGAACTATGCGTATTATTTGTTCCGGACCTTACAAGCTATAAGACTTGTTTATAGGACCCGCCCACAAAAAGCCCATAGTTTTTCAAAAGATTTTAGCAACTGAGTTGCTAAAATCAATCATAATTTTAGAAAATAAGTTCAACAGGTGCTAAAATCATGGTATATCAAATAAAAAAATTAAGCATTTCCGTGTTTTTAATATTGGAACAACAAGGGTCCATATCTCACATCACAGCGGCGCCTCGAACCACAACGTGGAGGTAGTTGATAGAGTTAGACCCACTTCGCCGTAACTTCAGTCCACGATGCAAAGATGCTGTGAGCGATCTCCGCCATTGACGATGCGAAGTTGTTGTCATCAAGCCCCTCTCCAACGATCTCATCAAGAAAGAGTGTTTTGTCGTTGACGTTTCTTCTGGTCATTAACCTCATCATCCGTGCACGGCGGCCAGAGAGCCATCGTCGGTACTGAATAATGTCCTCTTAGATGGTGGTTTTTTTTTATTTCATATTTCAGTTGCATTTTAGATTTCCTCTCAGATTTCATTTGATTGTTTCTTATGATTGAGCCCCTTAAAAAAAGAAACGAAAAACATAAGTTTCTTGATTTTTCTTATAAACCATAAGTTTTTTTTTTCGTGGAACATGGTTTATTGATTAACCATGTTTAATGAAACTTAATGTTTATGCATGGAGCATGGATTATTTGTTAACCATGTTCCCTTCATTGTCTCATTACTGGACTATGTTTAAATTGTGACGATGGTTTATAGATTCACCAATCTTGTTATGGTTTATAGATTCACTATTCTTGTTATTTCATACATTTCCTTTATGATTATGGTTAATCAATAATCCAACAATTTGTTGATGGATCAATCATGGTTAATCAATAATATATGTTTATCGTAACATTCCACGAAAGTTGTTGTTTATTTGTTGTTTTCACTTGTTGAATCATGATAAATTATTTTATCACAAGATTTCATGATAAATAGTTTCACCATGTTTGAAGTTTTGTTTTAATGAAAAGGTGACACATTAATTTACCATAAAATTCAGCACAAGATTCATGATAAATTATTTTACCATATTTGTTTGTGGGTTGCCAAGTCGTGAGAATGCTTTTTTATTTTTATTTTTTGTTTGAGATTTAAGTGAAAGAAGATTAGGAGCAAGAGAAAGAATTACTGTAAAAGATTAGGAAAGAGAGAGATTTAAAAAGATAGGAGAGAGATTGAGATAAATTTGGAAAGATTATGAGGAAAATATACAAAAAAATTAGGAGAGAAATATTAGGGAAATTTGGAGAGAAATTTTAGGAGAATTAGGAGAGAGAAAGGGTATTTTGGGATTTATTTGAATATCAGGATGGAATCATAAGTATTCAAATCTCATAGGATGAAATCATAATGATATTTTTTGTATAGGACCCCTAATTAACTCTCCCTTTTTTAAAAATATTTTTTCATTAGGGAACACACCCAAGTCAGGAACTCACTATAAGTTGGGGTTTTTTTTTTTTTTTTTTGATTGGCAACTAAGTTGGGTTTTTTTTAGTTTCTAAAACAACAACTTAAGAATAATTTTTAGTACTATTCGTAAAAGGAAAAATGTTCACTAGAATTTTTTACTCATAATTTGAGCTCTTGGTGTTTTTGATAATTGGGTCTCGGTTAGCTTGAAAGACCTCAGCTAATTTTGGAATCTTGAAATTAATGATCAAGAAAACTTCCAGTGACCTTTTGTTAGAAGTATTTTGCATTTGTGAAGTTTGAGCTTACAACTTGTTGTTTCTTGAGGGCAAGAGCATTAAGTTTTAAAACCATCCGATTTCCCTTGCCAACAAATTCTTGAGGGCAAGAGTATTTTGTTGTATATTTCTGGATTTGTTATTTTGAACAGCTTGTAGTATATTACTAGATTTGTTCTTCCGATTATTCTCAGTGGTCCTTTCGTTATCCAAAACAAGTTGGTAGGTTTCCGTGAATGCTTCATTGAAAGTGCAAGTGCAAGACTACTGCCATCTTAATGTCCTGTTGGGCCAAGTAAAAACACAGTTGTCGTGGTTTGAATTTGGAAGGTGTTCATGCAATCTTAGTTGTTGAAACTTGAAGTTGTGATTATCCCCATTGAAGCACAGTTGTGGTTTTTGTTATTTTTGTTAGACGGTAGGATGTCAGGCGTTAGTTGATCTCTTTCATAAGGACTCGAAGCTCTTGAGAATGAATTAGTTCAAGTATTCCTCACTTGGCTTTTAACCCACAGGAGTATAATGTATCTACTTAGGGCCACTGGAGGATTGTATTGTGCTTCATTGGCTGCAGAAGTGCAGATTCAAAGTAATATTAATGGCTCGTTTGGGCTTTTTGTCTTGCTTATTTATTTATAGCAAGATAGTTTTTTTTTTTTTTTTTCCGACGGACAAGATCATCACAGTTATATAAAAATGTAAACGAAATGGACAACTATTAGTCCTAAATACAAAATGCAAAAAACAATATTAACAAAACAACAAAACAAAAGAAAAAGAAAAGTCGCTCAACATTGATGTCGGACCCACACACACACTCCACTCGAGAAAGGTGGGTGGTTGAAGTACCATGCATGGTCTTATATCCGCCGTATGATCTCACCTTATTTGCACCTCTACGCCTTCATCGGCCCGTGGGAGAGACCCCCTTTGTATTTTGTACTCCCTCCGTTCCAATTTGTTTGCTCAATACGAAAGTACGTCCAATTTTCAAACTAAAAAATAATGTACTTACAAAAATAAATTTTTAATCAATATGGATCTTGTTTAATGAATCTCATTGAGAACTTTAATACAGTGCAAAAAAAATTAAAAATTATTTTGATAAATATATTATTTTTTAGTTTGAAAATTACATGTAGTTTCGTAGTGAGCAAACAAATTGAGACAAAAGGACTACATTTGTAGACTTATCAAGTGTGTAAACAAAGTCTAGAAGGCTATAACAACCAATTTAGGACTTTTAACGTAGTAGGTTTAGAATTTGGTTGTTTAGCCTTTCTCCTTTCTTTCTGTAGATGTACATAGTCTCCTCTTTTCTACGTGATAATAATCTCTCTTCGCCAACTTTTCAGGGATAGTTAAGTAAAGTGAATAAATTAGATCACTTTCACTCATAACAACTCTGTAAATAAATTAGTGGTAACGCAACAATTTTATTTTATTACGCGTTTTGTTTAAGAAGGTAGACTAAGTTACCAAACATGCCTTAAAATAGAGGGGACAATTGCAATTCGTGGCAAACTATTTCACTAAGGCCAGGATCAGCATATCACTTCATTTTTTTCCCCCAACTTTCGAATTATTTTCTGTTCCATCTTTTTGGATATTTACATGAGGATAATTGTCAGTACTTTAATTGGGTCAATGTTGTAAGTTGTAACCCTTTCAAGTTTCAACAAGCAGTATGCCTAGTTATTTTTATATCTTTGCGCCAATCGTTGGACATGGGACAGGAAGCAGCAATTTACAACACAAACTCGAACTCGAGCATCAAATTTTGGCAAGGAAGCGCCTCAGCTACCGGGCCAAATCCGGGAAAGCGTGGCTGAACGATCTGTTGGAAATTTTTTCACCATTCAAATTAGGCCAAAGTGGTCTTCACGTATACAGGAAGCCAACACAATGACAGAAAAGACAAAATTGGAAAATTCTATTGCACAACATAATCATCTACATAAATTACACATAAAAATACAAGAAAATATAAACTTACAAAAAGAAAAAGAAATTGCTTCTAATTAATTTTTTTTAAAAAAATTCAGTCACTCCCCATCTGATACTTCATCTTCATCTTCCTCCAAAATATAGACCAAGGCACGCTTTCTTGCAGCAAAAACACAAGCCACCCCCCTGGATGCTGAAATACATTTAAAATGGATGTCAGAACACTTAGGCAAGTAAGCAACAACGAGCTAACCTAATCAACAAGTCAATGGACATTCCTTTTCAATGAAATAGGGGACAAATTCAAATGAATATGGTCAGTCTCTCGGTAAGCTTTACATTCTGTCACTCGGAGTATGGGAACATGTAGCTCTTTAATAGGATATACGGAGACTTGGCTTAGATGCTGAGTATACACTACATCTTCTGAATTCATCTGCTGTGGTGTACATTTTTTTTTATTGTGCAAAACCGTACATCCATACCTAGATTTCAGTCTAAATTGGGGGTTGTGGAAGAAGGGAGATCACATATGTGTCAGCTCTACATAGGCATGAACCCCTTATCAGCTTCAATAAATGTGTTATTCCAATACTCATGGTGATTGGAAATTGGTGTTTTTTTTTTTTTTGATAACCAGGTGTCTTAGCCAGTTTTGACACACCACGACTAATCTTGGGGGACCAATTCTACCATCCATTAGCAGGGGCTCCAATTAAAGCCAGAGCAAAGTTCTGTATGGATTGACCCCAAAGGAGTTGATAGCACCTACGAGGCTTCAAACCTAAGACCTTAGGAGCGAGCAAACCCTTAAGTTCCAAGCCTTGACCACTTGGCCAACCCCATGGGGTTAAAGCAGTGTGTGACACCGGATTCGGTGTTTTCGTCTTCCTTTTCTCACTTGTAGCTTGGTGTGACACATGATTCACAGAGATTGAATAATTTTTCTTTTGTGAAATTCTTGTACTTTTGAGTCTTTCACCTTTTCTTGCCATTTATAATCCTCCTTTTGTTACCACGAGTTTTTCCTAATGCTTCCTTTTTTTTGCCATTTGGAAGTGTCTAAAGAGTCCATCGAAAACAAGTCCAATCCAATACGGCTGCATGAAGGGCGATAAATCTATTTGAAACTTCAGAGACACAATGATCTGAGATGAGAAACACTTACCACTGACTGCCAAGGGTGCAATCACATAGTGAGGAATACTCCGAACCTTTTCATTCTCCAATTGCAGGAACATGACAGAATCCTAGAAGTATCACTTTTTAATTAGAGTAAGTTGGAAAACTAAAACCCAGAATAAAGAAATGCAGTGTAAAGGAGGACAAATATCAACCACGTGGAACACTGTTAATGACAAGAAGAATTGAAGTTAAGAGAAGGTTACTGCTGAGATAGAGATCCCAAGGCCTGTTTCCAATAGTTTTTTCCTCCATTTCGTTTTTGTTCTGGGTTTTGATTTTAGCTTCTGACACCTCAGAAGCATGTTAGTGTGTTTTTCACAGCTTCAGCATCAGATTTTATGCCACAAATAGCTTTTAAAGCTGATTTTGAAAGCATCAATGTTGATGCTTCTGGACTCTGATTTTCAGAATAAGTTTCTGTGAAGTCTAAAATCTTAACAAGCATTCCTTGTGTCCGTTTCAAATGTAAATTTTGTCTACAAGTTCTTGTACTACACAAATTCACCAGATGTGTTTCAATTTCAACTTACAACACAAACAAATTGCAAATGCGGAGAAGAAAAGGTTCATTTTTAGGACGAGGAGTTCAAGACTCAATTAGCCCCATATAGTAAGTTGCCTATGAAAGTAAAAAAGAATGTACCTTCAATTCGTGCAGATTCCAATGGTTTAGAGGAGTGGATCTTGAAATCAATACAAAGGGAAGGTCACTGGCTTGAACAATCATCATACAAGAGTTTCCGGAGCTTTCAGAACTGTTAGTTGATTCGTTTAACAACAGAACAATTTGGGTTTCCTGTTTTCAACAACAGAAGTTACATGGAAAACAAGTTAGGGAAATCAAAAGGCATAACCAAACTCTTAGGGTAAACACTGCCTCTTCTGTTTTATATTTCTACTTCTCTGGAAGCAAGTTTTTGCACTTCTGACAAAAAGAAGTATATGTTTGGTGCACACTCTTGCATACAATGACTTGTTTTGAAGGCTGCAACCCTCCGCCTTCAAATCACATCTTATTTTCTACTTCTAATGAAAATTTTAAAAACTGTTACTCCCTCGTCCTGCAAAGACGGTCCAGTATTCCTTTTTAATATGTCCCGTAATGATTTTCCATTTTGAGAAGTTCCTAAAAAGTAAAGCGACATTCCCATTTCGCCTCTTCTTTTCTCTTACCTTAAATAAGTTAGGATTTCAAGAAACATTCCATCAAGGGACAAAATTGGAGAGTTAACAAATGTACATTATGTTTCCTTAAATACTTGGTTTCCCAATGAGGGCCCAACAAAATGGTATGGAGGGATTATCAATTTTTTGGAAGTGGAAAACAACTACTGCAAACTTATATTTACATTTCCAGAATTTCAGGAAGTGAAACAGAACTGAAACAGATTGGGTGAACCAAACTTAGTCTTAAAATCCTTACTTTATATAGACACAGATCCACACAGTGGTAGCCATCAGGAACACATAACAAGACAGCTTCCAGTGAGGGATTTCCCTTCTTTACATTGCTTAAGTCATGCATAAATCCCCTCACGATGCCTAAGCAGTTTCTGACATTTGAGATCGACTCATCCGGAATTCTGAAAGAGATGTAGTCGACAAGCCTTTCTTCGCGTGTTTGATAAGTTGCAACAGCCTCAGAAGCCTCCTATACAGGAAACTGTCAGTGTAATTTACTTGTGGGTGCTATAGAATAAATTAGACGGCAAGTATTAATTGAGGGCCATACATAAACAATACAGTTCATATGGTAGATGGAAGAAAAATGTGCACAAAACAGAGCTGCAGAACTTAAAACCTTAGCAAGAATTGGACATATGGGCAACTCATCAGAATGCATAGATTTGCCAAATCTTTTTGGTGATTGGAATCAAGTTCAAAGGACTTTTTTGTCAGTGAGGTTGTCCTTTATAGTTTCTGTAATCGGCTGTTGGGCTAGTTTAGCCTTATTAGTGGCTCAAGGCCATGATTTTCGGGAAGGCGGGGTGTTACACTGAGGCAGCGCCTCAACCTGGAATTTTATAGGATTATGGAGCATACTACAGTAATTCTGCTGAATGTAGAATCCCAGCTGACAGCCATATATTCTGGCTAACCAAGCTGCCGTCATTGTAACTCTTCTTTCTCATTCAAAACATAGTAAAATCTAGTGTGCACCCTGGATGTTTTCATTCTTGCAAAACACGTAAATCTTTATGTCGTGTTTCTCTGGTTGTGCTTGATCTTTCGTCTTTGTACTATTGTGTGTGCGTATATAGTTTGGTGCTCAAAATTGGCATTTGAGAGTCAATGATGTGCTAATCATGTCATCTAGATTTAATGTACGCTTTACGTTTCTACTAGTATAAGCATATTGCAATTATTTTTTTCCCGGAGACGAGTATCTCGCATTATACATTAGGGAGTTTGGGGACATGAACCAAGCCATTAGCGTTCTTTACCTCTTGAGCTGGGCCCAGGTTCCATATCTCACCATATTGTATTCTTGCTTTCAGGTGTGATGATTTCTTCTTCCCTAGTTCAGCTGTAGCTGGGCTATTTATCTTCTTGATAATTCAAAAATATTATACCACTAGCAGCACATGATCTCAGAGAGATGTAGTTCCGTCAAAACCTAAACTTCGTCAATAAATACAAACTAACAAAGTCTCCCAAAGTTGGTATTTCAAGTGTTAGAAATAATTGATTTTGATTATGATCTTATGAAAAAATTAATTTCATAAATAAATAAAAACAATGTTAAAAAATTCTTATGATCCGCCCTCAGAAAATTAAAATTTTCCTTATTTGGTTTCAAATTTGTGCACATGTATAATATACAAGAAAGAATTTCCCCTGATATTCTACCAATTTTGTTAACTTGGTCCACAAAGAAATTTCCTAGACTCATGTTATAATTCCTTGGTTCTCATATTTTGGCATTAATTTGGTCAAACCATTCCTCGTAGATATCTAGGTCACGTGACCAATTTCTTTTTTATTTTTCGGTGATGAACTTAAAAGGGGTCGGATGGAGGTTGATCAATTAAAGGATTTGGTGATTCGGTTAATCTTTGAAGGTTTGCTATATTGACTTATGATCTTTCTATTTAAGGCCTTTGAAGTTTGAAGTTGCAGATTTTTTTTGGGAATATTTTTTAACGCCAATATACTGCCTCTTGTAGATCATTTTTGCTGACTCAAAAATTATTTTCTTGCCTTATAAAAAGTTGACATCTTCAAGTTTCCATCAGACATGGAAATGAATCTCTAAAATTTGACACATTTTATTGGCCTAGAAACCATTTCCATTAGCTTTCTAGTTCCTGGTCCTTTAACACATTTTGACTCATGAGACCACGTGGCTATTTTCAGCACCGAATTTCCAATGCATTTTGGACGATTGACAGGTATCCATTTTAATCAACTAATTAAGGATTTTGGACGTTAGCAAAATCTTCGGCAGTATTACATCCAAATGTTCATATTTGCAACTAAGGAAGATCATTGTTGCAGTTTACATATTTGGAAGATTCAACCCAACGGTTCATTTCTCTTACGCTATATAAACGTAGGTCCTGGAGATGATAAGCACCAAGCTACATCAGAGCAATTTCATATACGCACAAAGCAATATTCTCCTCACATTTCTGCACTCTATTTTCATACTATTATTTTGAGAGCTTTGAGAGCAAATTTTTTGTATCTACTCTTTCAGAGAGAGTTCCACTTCACAAATTCTTTGTACTTATTGTATTGAGAGTTAGCAATAAATATAAGTAATTCTCAGTGAGTTGCTACAGAGCTTGGTTTTGTTATGTGGGAGTTTTTAGAGTTTGGGAGATAAACTCTAGCGGTTCGGCTAACTTTTTGGGAAAGTTAGTGTTGCAGTTGTAAGGTTTATTCTATGATGCACGGACATAGAAACGGACACGGACACGGGGACACAACAATTCTAAAAAAATGGGGACATGGACACGGCGGGGGACACGTCACGTGTATATTTATTTAATTATATATTTATTTACACACACATATATATAATATATATTGTAAAACTTTCAGGGGTAAAATTGAACTTTTAAAAACTTTTGGGGTTAAAATTGAAGTTTTTAAAAAACTTTCAAGGGTAAAATTGAAATTTTTTAAAACTTTTAGGGTAAAATTGAAATTTTTTAAAACTTTGAGGGGTAAAAACTTTCAGGGTAAAATTGAATTTTTAAAAAACTTTCAGGGGTAAATTTATAATTACTCATAAACTTAGGGTAAAAACTATACTTTAGCCTATATAAACACTCCATCTTCTTCGTCAGTCATCATTTACTACTGTGAAGCCCTAAAAACCAGATCTGAGAAGATGTAGCCGCCCCGTTTTGGTTCTTCTGGTGATGCGTCATCCTCTCTCTCTCTCTCTCTCTCTCTCTCTCTCTCTCTCTCTCTCTCTCTCTCACTACATTTCTCTCTCCCCTGTGTCCCCAGCCATGTCCCCATCCAAAAAAGTTGCTTAGCCGTGTCCAACGCCACGTGGCGTGTCGGGACACGTTTCCCGCCGTGTCCCTGTGTCGGGATACTGCAGTACGGGGTGCCAGAGAGGTGTCGGTGCTTCATAGGGTTTAATCGGCACCAAAAGCTGGTTGTTTGATTAGTAAAACATCGACTCCTTAGGCCATTGGACTAGGCTGAGCAGTGGACAAAGCTTGGACCAAACCACTATACATCTCTGTGTGTTATCTCATATATTTTTCTTTTGTGCAAATTAATTATTTATTTGCTTTAACTATTAATTTTTCTCATTCACTTAACATTTTTTATTTGAGCATTGTTGTTGGCAACACTATTCACCCCCCCTCTAGGTTGCCTTTTGGGTAACATCAAGCATCCACTATCTCATGGGCCTGTGGATAGGGGTGCTCACAGTCTGGATCGGTCCGGATTGGCATGAATCCAATCCTAATCCGCGAGTCACGGTTTTTTGAAAATACAATCCGTGTCCGATCCAAAAGTCTCACGGTTCGGTTCCAATCCGAACCGCGAGTCACAGATTGGTTCCGGATTAATCCGCGGATTTTCAACTTATTCAGAAAAAATAACAAATAAAGACAGTAAGCCACTAGCAAGTAGCAAATGCAAATGCAAATGCACTAAATAGAAAGTTCAAAGTTGGAAACATTTTCAAATTAAGACAATAGCAAGACTGGCAACAGAGGCAAGACAATAGCAAATTAAGACAATAGCAAGACATTTCCAGAAAGTTCAAAGTTCAAACTAGCAAACCGTAAGTTGAGATAACAATATCGCACCATAACTGATAACTCCTACAAACCGTAAGTCTACTAAATTAACAATATCTATATAATTATAAAAGTGAAAAAAATAAATATACATATATATAATTATATGTATATATTTAAAAAAATTATATATAATAAAAATCTCACAGTCCGGATCGGTTAATCCACGGTTTCAAAATCAAAATCCGTGTCCGATCAGTCACGGTTTTTTATTTTTTGAATCCGTGTCCGGACCATTAATCCACGGTTAAAATCCAAAAGGTATGGATTGGTTCGGTCCGGACCGGATTCACGGTTCACCGGTTTTTTTGAGCAGCCCTACCTGTAGATGCTAAAAAGTCCACAATTAAGAAAGAAGGGAAAAACCTTCAAAGGAAAACCGAGGGTGATGAGAAGAAAAAGGTAGCACTGGTTTAACAGAGAAATCTTTCATTAGCGCAAGAACATGAAAAACGTTCAAGGAATGACAGAAGAAACACAAATTCATTTCTGATGCATCATATTTGAAAAGAAGAACATACTTGGTAGTATGATATTGACGTAGGAAAACTTGAGGGGACAGATTTTGATGGAGATGCAATTGGAAACAGTGGCAGAAAATCCTCAACAATTATCTTCTTGGAAATTGTAATGAAGGGAACCTGAAAAGCCTCCTTGAAACTGAAAACATGGAGTGATTGATGGAACACTTTAAGTCACAGTCCTATTCATCAAGATCGGCCAAGCTTTCTCATAGTAAAATAAAGAAATGAAAATGCTACTCTCCAAAAAAAAAAAAACTTTCGTTTGATTCGATCTGGATGAAAGAAAGGTTTTCATGTTGATGGATATGTTCTCAGCAAGTAGAAAAAATCTTCTTGTGAACTTTGCATAATAACTAGTATTAGAACTTGTCCCAAATTGGTTAATTATAGCCTCCAATACTAGCAGGCCTCTCCACCAATTTGCCGATTAGTTTTGAGTTGGATGCTTTAACATGGTGTTGAAGCTAGACTTTTGGACGAGACTCTTAATTGATTGCCCTGTTGTTTGTGCTTTAAGCGCACTTTAAACGATCCCTATGTAATGGAGAAGACGTCCTAGAAAAATAAGTGTATTTCAGTGGAGTTCTCAGAAATAAGTAATCACATCGGCTGTGTTCGTTTGGTAGTTTAGTTTAGTTTTGATGATGTAAGAAGGTGTAATGAGTGGAGAGAGATAGAGAGAGAAATGAGGGTAACGATGATGTCATCAAAACTAAAACTCAACTAAAACCCCAAAACGAACACAGCCATCGTGATTATAACAATGTCCCAATTGACATTTTGATCAGATGGTTTGGTTGGAGTTCTCAGAAATAAGTAATCCCTATTACGTTATTATTACATGTCAACTTTCAATTGGTACTGTTTTTTATTTTTATTTATTTATTTATTTATATTTTTTATCATAGATGCCAACAAATGAGAATGGAGAAAAAGAAGAACAAATACCAAGATTCCATTTGCTGAAATTCTTCAGCTAGCGTCCTTTGTAAGTACCCAGTGTCTGAAAATCCTCCAAATGTAACTAGTTGTTTCACTCTTTTCATGGTTTCGCTGAAACATAAAGCAAACAAAACTCATCAATCATCAAATCTCATGCATAAGGTATATCGTCCTGAACTTTGAGCAGAGGACAGAATAAGATCCAATACACTCTCCATTAACAACAGAAGGCCATAAACAGAAAGTTGCCAACATTTGTAATTAAAGAAAGTTGAACATCAATTAGCGTTCTTTTGAAAAAGGAAGTTAAAAGCTGAGAGCCACGGAAATTGTCCAGAGCTTCTTGAACAGTAATACATTACCCAGGACCACATCTATTTCATATATTGCGTGTTGGAGGCTATTAGAGGCAGAAAACTGGACTAAACAGACAAGAGTTGAAACACAACAATAGATCAGCCAGGGTTTATCCGCCTTCATTTTCACACACAATAGTGATGCTTTTTGAGATCAGTAGAAGGAAAATTTTCTCACTTATGGTCTTCACAGAGTTAACAAACTACCTTAGATGTGTAACCATACGTAATTCAATGCAATTGTAAAAAGGAAACAAACCAAACGACATATGCCCTTAGTTCTGAATCAGATAACGCAAGTTTGCCAGTTAACAAATATATACGACACTTGACATTTTTGCAGTTGGGGAGGGAGCTTACTCATCAATTTCAATATTTTGATCAACTTCAGATAGTTCGAGTAACTGCTTGACAGGATCTTGATCATATAGAAACTTCAAGAATATAATCACAAGTTCACTGCCAAAACCATGAAGCAAAAGCGCAAATAATTAGTTCAGCAGATCAGCAAAGCCTAATTGAACAGAAAAGAAGATTTGAAAGCCGAACCTACTGAATGGTGGAAGCTGATCACTTGGCTCTGACATTAGTATCTTTACACACTTTAGAAGCCAGCTGAAGAAATTTGAAAACTGAAAGAAAGACTTTGATAATTGAGTTGGATAAAAGAAAACACTCAAGTGGGAAAATAGAGCATGGAATAAATAATGCATGTGTATATTCTAGCCTTATGTTTCATATCCTTGATTTTTGAGGTATATGGGGGCCGGAACTTCAGTGATAAAACTTTCTTATAACAGCCACCTGAACACGTATTGCCAAAGGTTAGGTCTATCTCCAGATCTAACCCGCCCATAGGCCCCATACCCTCATCGATTGAGGATTACATGGATACTGTTAATGTTGTTGTATCAGAAAACAAAATGTCATGCTGGTAACATAAGGAAAAAAGCAAAAGAAGAAAACAAAGGAAAATAGTACACTAAAATTAGGAATAAGGAAAAAATAAAATAAACCACAAACACATACTTTAGTATATGGATTCATAGTCATGAAAAGTATATGTCAGAATGGCCGTTAGCCATATAATTTTTCTTCTTTGACAATGAAAAAAAAAAAGCATTAATAGAATATGCAGAAAATATCTGATTTCCTGTTTTATGATGGTTTTGAAAAATAATGATACACAATACTGTTAGATTTTCTCTCCCTGAAAGTTGGTTGGTATAGATAGCTTCGATTTCTCCCAAGAGAAACACTTTGGGATGCTATGTGACGGAAATATTTCTCATCTCGGATTCCAACATCCCTCACTACTTCTCTGATATTCTAAAGATCATAAAATGGTCTTTATCAATTTTACAAAGATCTCTTCAAGTAACACTGGTAATGCATGGCCTTAGAAGACCTCTAACTTGTATATCCTGTAGATGGAAGAGGTCAACAACAGTTTAAAGATGCTGCACCAAAGATTAAGACCAAAGTTCAGTTGTCCCATTCTACTAATTTGAATCAGAAAGAAAGATGTTTCATTAGTTAACAGAAGTTATTAAGGCTATAAATTTGGAGAAGGAAAATTCCAAAATAAATTGAAACAAAACCATAGCTATAAATACACTCTAAATAAAAAAAAGTCATGATCATAAGCAGAAATGAAATCTAAAGAGCATAATTAAGAAAAAAAAAGAAATCGTATGTATGCAAGAAAGTAAAACAACGGCGCACCTGCTGCACCACAGAGGATAGAACCCTCATGAAACGTTCAACTTGAATGAGCAATGTACCAGCTTTTTCTGTTGCATTACTCGTTAATGTCTCATCCAACCCAATTCCCTGAAAGCGTGCTCGCCATTTTGAGAGGCCTCTCAGTTCTCCTATTCTGAATCCAATAATTTCTACAGCAGGCTGGAAAATAGACATCCAAAACATTCAGCTTACACTGAAGCCCTTGGAATAAGGAGCAAGACTAGACAAACACAGAACTAAAATTGTAAGGTATAGAGAAAATCTTGTCCATCAATGGTGAGGGTGAGCCCGTTCTAATATTTCGAGTCACCATAACTTGATTAATAAATAGGCCAGCATTTTGTTCACAATTTAGATGCTAAAATTTGTAACCATATAGTTCCATTGCCATGGCCATGTCGGTATAAGTATTATTGTACAAAGAGTTGCATATTAAATTGCACAGATATCAAGAAATCAGATTTGACACCATAATCGTGATGAATTAAAGGATTTTCCCACAAAGTGAAGTTTATTGACAAATCTTTTGAATTCCAAAAGCAAAAAACTCAAAAACATTACTAGAGAAAGAAACAAAGGAGGACACCTGCAGATGATCAAGGACAATAAGCTGAAGATCTTTCCCTGCACCACAAACTACCTTCCCCACACGCTTGAGACCCTATTCAGTTATAACTGAATTAAAATTATCACAAATTTTGCATTCAGAATTAGATATATTTTATAATCAAACATACCGCTTCACCAAGAGAATTGACTAGAAATTGATGAACTGGTGGACTTGTTCGAGCACCACCTAAAAGGCTCAGAAACTCCTCCTGGGGATTGGAATCCAGTCCTGTATTTTAATCATTGAGACATGTGAGGGGAAAACAAATAGGAGAACCATTAAATAGTATCTATTGTCAGCCATTACCATGGTCAATAATCAGAGTAGAAAGAGAATCGAATTTCTCATGAAATGTATGCATGGCATCAGACCATTGCTTACACATGACTGATAGTGATGCCCGGATGACTTCAGTTAAATCCTCAATATTGGAAGCCTGTTGAGCAACCTGGTGAAGCTCATTCTTCCTACAATAGTTGGGGATGAACAAAGCAAAGGAAACAGATAAGCAGATAATCATTAAATATGGCAACCCAAGAAACATTTTCCAAGTATGACCACCGTAACCATTTCATATTGTTATGTGATGTGATGAAAAGTATGTCTGTATCTTAGCCACAAACTGTGAGCTGCCTATAAACATTGTGTGTTGCCAAATATAGCTTTTTTTAGTTCCCTCATAGTTTCATTTCATGTCAGAAAATGAATTTTTTTTTTAAAACAAATCATAAAATGCAATCCTACAAATAGAAACACCAGCGAAACATGGCCAGATAGATAAATAATTAAAACCAACTATAAGTAAAAAAGTTAATTATTATACATAATAGAGATGAGATATGAATTAAAGGAGAGAGGGCAACAAAGCAAAGTATATGCAGGGCCAAAGGAAAAATGTAGTAGCATGATTGGTAGGAAGAATGCGACAAGAAAATAACTATATCAAGAACATATAGGCTAAAGCATCAATTCCTGAGCAATTGATTGCCAGAAAAATTGGGGAACAACTCAAATTCCTGTGACTTGAAAATTAAATGGCTCGTTAACTTCTTAAACTCTTCAAATAATCACAGTTTCTACAACGTGTTCAAATTACCTCTTCCAAAATACTGAAGTATCAAGCACTAAGCAATGCAAACCAGCCAAATCACGTCCAGATATAGGACTGTTGCTTGGTTCAGCACCGTCTTCCAAAAGCTCCCCAGAGCAAATGACCGTCAAATGACAGAGATCTTTTGCCAAAGCCACCTAACACAAGAGTATCTAATGACAAGATCTAGAGAGTAATAAAAAATGACATAAAAAAGTAGATTCCGAGCAACAAATTAAAACTGGATTCATAGTCGGATTAGATGACTTCTCTATTAGTAAGAAATTATTGATTCTGCAGCTAAGTCTCCTAATTACGGAAACTAACAAGATAATTGCCCATAATTCCATCTACTGTCCCATCTAGACAAAGGTAGACAGATGCTTTCATTTTTTCCTCGATATATATATCCAACAGTTCATCGAAGATTATGAGCACAAGTATACCCAAAAATAATCATCTAGAAGAAATGTGCAAACAACTTGGAAACAAATTCACTCCTTCCTGAAACAAGGTCTCAGAGAAAACAAGAGTGCTAGAGTTAAAGGAATGGAATATTCAGGCTTGTTGAAAGTTCCTGTTTGGTTGGCTTTGCAGATGAATTGGCCTTATTTGAGCAACTTATTTTCCAAATCAACCTTGTGCACATGGATTTTTCAGGATTTTTCTTCTAGTTCTCAATAGATATTATAAGGATCCTCGAAACCATCCAACATATTGTAATTTGTATTGCACTACAGGCACAGGCCGGGCTTTTTATTTCTTTTACAGAGAAAAGAAAGACTGCACTAGTCGAAAACTAACTGAGCAAAAAAAGGAAAACTTTATGATTCGGCCAGAGTTTTTTAGCCTTTCCAAAAGGAAATTCACAAGGCTACTTAGGACTTTTGCTTGTAGTCCCATTCAAAGTGTTACCGCTAATTCAGTATATTCCTTAGCCTCTCAAGGTATCATGGCTTATGCAACAAAAGTAACAATCAATTTAATTGGAAACGAAATAGCCAGATATATACGGCAGAAATAATAATACATATGCTTTTGAGAAATGAGAAGAGAGTCTAGCACAGAAACAATAATACATATGCCACAGATACCAGGATCACATAATTAGACGGATATCTAGCATACGACTCAAATCAAGGTCAAGATACCTTGCAAATCGAGGCATTCAGAAGCTGACAATGCATGCAGTTGCCCACTGGTTGATTAGAAAGAGAAAACCTGTGTATATTCTGGCACATAATCCCATAGATTCCACAAGGAGACTAGTCAAAATCAATACATAAAAAGAAGAAGAATAGAGAGTAATGAAGTGAACCCAAATATACCAAATATATGGTTATTTCCACTATGTGGGTATCCAGAATCAACTTACAACTTTTCCTATGGGAAATATGCCAAATATGCTAAAACAGATGCTTCCATCTTTGTCCCCGCTACATAAGATGTTAAATCGTTGATGTGACGAATTTGATAGCTCCCGGAATGAATCTTCTGTTTCATCCATGAAACCAGTATCTCCAGTAACAACTCCAGGCATCCGAGGAACCCTTGGTGCAGGAGGAAAGAAATGAGAAGTGCGATCTTCATAAGTTGAGAGGCCACCACAATTATCCTAATTCACAACAGAGTAAGAGTGATCCTTTCATTTACATTAAGAAAGTTAAGTAAAACAGAGAAAACCTTCAATAGGAATGTCACTAATTACTAGGTGACACAGAGTTGTAGATGTTTTCACCAAATGAAATTGCAATGATGAAGTAAAAATGGGGTTCAAGGCAAGATTACTTCCTACAAAAAACGTACTGGAGAAACTCTGCTCCAGTACCAATCAAGTGATCAACAAGAGGCGTCTGGAAAACTATCATTCAACTTTGCAAACAGTTTGAGCCTTAGAAAGCAAATAAGAAGCCAACAGGTTAGATTAAAACTCATCAATTAGATCTTGGCTCTTTTATGTCAGTCTGCTAATGTTAATCTATGAAAGACCCGCCGGTAAATCTATATTTTAGCCACTTATCCTTGTCAACATTCATTGGATTATTACCGAAGCAGCGAAGCCTCACAACGTCTAATCACCTATGCTTTGACCTTCTTGAAATTTTTTTATCTTTGGCAGAAGTGGACAATATAATAATTCCAAGCCCTCTGTGATGGAAGTTGTTAAGATCTACTCATGTTTGATAAGTTCTACGACGGATGTGCAACTTGGGCTAGTCATTCATGTTGGGGGCCTGTCTGCACCAGCTCAAATTGCACTGAGGCTTGCCTAGGCCCATATTTTTTAGGGCGGGAGGTGCTCATCTCTGTTAGTAGCCCAGTCTGCATTATCATATCCCTTCAATCTCAGGTTGCCACCCTGACAACAAGGAGCAACGTCCAATTTGACGTCACCCAACACTTGAGTGGAGCATTGACATCTATTAAACCATGTTAGTAGTCTTTAATGTAACTCATGTGACTTACAAAATGCCTCACCTAACCCACTCAATTGAGCTATTCTCTTGGAAGGAGGAGGAGAATAAAAAAATTATTGTTTGTGTATCACAATGTCTAGCAATAGAAGGTGAAAATATTAAGAGAATCCTGAAATTCTTATAGCCCAGCTGCAGTACAGTTCTCACTAGGTTTATGTTTGTTCATAGTTTTAGTTGCTCATTGACTGCTAGCCACCAATGACTAGGAGTCAACCTGTGGATTCAGAACCAAATATCTAAAGAAATGGGACCAAGATGCCAGCTGTATTTTGTTTCAGGAGCCCAAGCTACCCTTCGTGGTTGATAACTCATTACAACAGCTAGCACACAAACAATCTCAAGTTTCCCAAAAACAATGACAAGGCCCAATTTACTGCAGTTAGCTGGAAGCTTTGTAGATTAAAATTACTTTATCTGATTTAATGATTCATTCACTTCCACATTCAAGACCAATTCCAATCTAACTAAATTGCAATCCAGACCTCATCTGCAAGAAAATTGCTATCTAACTCTGGCATTGCAGTATATCTTACAGGAAGTATTGGGAGAATACAATGAATCTGCCACAACTTGTCTTAAAATGCATACTGTAAAGCCATGTAGATAAGCAAATGCATACTCACATTCTTTGTTCCATCTTCCTCCCAGTTAAGACAGACAACAGCAACAGTGTGGGACTTTATGCTTCTCAACAACTTTCCATTCTGTTGGGCATAAAGCACATCAAAGAACACATAGGCGGTTAAATTGTCCTGAAAACTCAGAGTTCAATACAGCTACTAAATTTACTGGCACATTGAATCTAAACAAAGAGAAACATAAGAATAAATGTGAGCTAGGAAGTCTGTCTTTGTCAGGCACAATAAACTAAGGAGACTAAAATCACTCCACAACTTCATGTCGAAACTCATGGGGTGAGGTAAAAGACTTCAATCTCAAACTTATTTCAAAGTGGCGTTTTGGAAATGCAGCCATTTGGGAATTGGGGAAAGTTCTCTTGAGGATGATATTTAATCCTCCCTTTTTAGACATGGCCAACTGCAAGGCTACTTACTTCAACATCATGTAATGAAATGGTCCCATCTTCAATCCCCACAGCTATTGCTTTGCCATCAGGACGCCAGCATAAGGATGTTATGCATTTCCCTGCCAAGGAAAACTTATAATTCTGTCAATTCCATAATAAACAGAAAAAAAATTTAATGGATTTTATTTCCCATTTAAAATAGTCTAAAACTAGTTTCTGATGGTAAAACAAAGAACTGAGATGTGCAGAACTACGCTGTCTTTTCAATTTAACTCTAGTAACTAGTAAGTAGCATCTTCACAACTCAAATATACGTACCATTCAATTGGCAAATCTAATACACACACAACCATTTCTTATATTTCGAGTTCCCACAAAATCTAGAGATTCAAAAGGAAAATCATTGAATATTTGAATAAAACTATTAAAGCAAAGCAAACATACAGTATCCCACAAATTGGAATTAGCATGAAATTCTATTACTGGTGTGAAATAAGTGCATAAGCCCATTCTAATGTTTTTTATTTTAGGATGTTAGTGAGTTAGATTACCACTACTCGGCATTTGATGCTTCCATAACCTCGAATCCTGAAGCTACCCCTTGAAAACCACAGGTTGCAACATTGAGTTAAGCTCAAGGTCTAAAACAAAGGTATTAGCTAAGAACATTGGAAACATTGGGTGGCCTTCTTAACGGTTATCGCTGACAATTCAATTAGGACATGCCCCTCATTCTGTTTACAAGTTCTATAGTATGTAAGTTATAAGCAGCTTAAGCACTTAATACACTCTGTATGAAAACACAATTGGATTAAGTATGACTAATCTGAGGCAGAACCGTTGTTTCAGCACCTTGGTTGCCGTCTCCCAGTGTACCATGGCACATGCACCTTCTCTTGATCCAACCAACTCAAGATGTCGCCCATCTGGTGCCCAAGGAACTAGACCTTATACAAAGCACTGTTTTCACATAGAGCCGCTTTTCCCTTATGATGGGGACTGGTCATAGTAGCCAAAGGGCCTAAAAGCGCTTAATCCCCTTAAATCAGATGATAAGAAAACGTGATTAAATTTTTCAGTAACAAGCTGTACTGAAACCACAAATGCTAAACCATTTCCAACCCAATTATGGTGAGAAACGACATTGAACTTCAGCATTAATGCCTCAAAAACATTGGTTTTCTGAATGACTCCGCTACATCAATTTTTCGTCCCCTCAAAATCTCCACCATAAACTATCAATCACTGTCCTGCTTGTCCTTGAACAATGCAACACTGTGGCTGCCATCCCAATTGCTCATATTTTTTGCATTACATCCAAAAACACAATACATATAAAGTCTCGAATTCACAACCAAGACACTTCCACTCCAGCGTAACATGTGAACCTATCCTATGCCACGTTGTAGCTACTTATCAAGCATCCCAAAAGGTACTTCAATTGCATAACCTGTGAGGACTTCAATTGTAGACATTTCATTTTTTCCAATATTAAGCACTTCTACTCGATTTTAAGACCTTTTATGGAAGTCAGAACCGGTTGAAAATGGAAAACTTGTTTGGTTTTGTGAAGCCGGATACACACGGGACTTATCTCCCACAAGTTCACATATCCAACGAATATGAATAAGGGCACCTATGGTAATAAGTTGAATAAACCCCGACATGAATAATGGGGTTAATCTAGCAGCCGAGTTTGTTTTCTTTTCGTCATTCGAGAGTACAGACGAATTGGCGTGAGGGCAAAACTGCTACCATACTTTCTTGTTATGAATGATTTTATTTTCCCCTGCAATTCTGCGTGTGTTTGGTTTGTTTCCCAACAAATCAAGAAAGTGGCAGACAAACAGAGAGAAAGAGGGAGGTCACCAGGAGAGACAGTCCACAACCGCTGCCAATTGAAACGATGGAGAACAATCTTTGAGTCTTCTGTGACCATGGCGAGCAAATCTTTTTCTGGGTTCCATTCTGCTATTTTAATCTGTCAAGAGAAGATTGTTTGATTTGAAAGATGAGCCACCTACACGAATACCCACATAAATGTGTACTTCTTTATATGAACCTATAAGTGTAAATGCAGATTTAGTTTGAAAAATGAGCAACAGGGTATGATACGCATACAAGACTATAAACCAAAAAATGTGAACTTGTTTATACGAAGGTATAAATTCAGATTTAATTCAAAAAATGAACAACTGGGTATGATACACCTTCACGGATACACAGATAAATGTGGACTTGTGCATATGTATACAAACAAATGCAGATTTAATTCAAAAAGTGAGCAACTGGGTATGACTCACCTACACAGATACACAAAAATGTGTACGCTTATATGCACCTATACGTATCCGTATAAATGAGAAGAAATGGATAGCAGCAGGCGAGCGAACCTGGGAGTGGAGTGGTTTGTCGAATTGGAGCTGAAATGGAAGACCCCTTTGAGCTTCATCTGTATCCATTCTCTTTCAGGAAGGCCAACGGCGGGGAACGAGAGCGTATTCGAATTACGAACTTCTCTGGGAGTTTTTTTTTTTTTTTTGATGGCAACCCTCATACTCTGGGAGTTAAAAGGCAGGGTTTTTCCCTTCTTTCGGAAGCATTTTTTTTTTTAATAATGCAAGGTACACAAATTTTATGTCACAATCAACCACCCTACTTACATAGATGTGGGGCCCGCATGTGAGACTCATGTGGGTCCACACCCCATATGAGTGGGATTGTGGTTAGTTGTAGCACAAAATTCGTGTCACAATCATTTTTGCATTTTTTTTTGCCATTTTGGCAAGCTTTTAGCGAGAGTAACACGCATTAGACTAGCCATTTGATTTTTAAACAAAAACACACGTTGTCTTTTTCTATGTCGTACGGGCTTGTGCATAATACGCACTACGAGTAGATCTCACTCACCGGCATGCGCCTCCTTTTCTCCGACTTGTGCGGCTGCCACAGTACGCCGCTGGCATTGGGGTTTGCAACATTGGAATCGTATTGACAAGGTATATCCCTATGGTATCAAATCGATTTTAGAATGAATTATTCGTCTTTGCCAGAGATGTAGCTTCTTGGCCGCGATTTAGCCGGCGAGGAGAGAGAGAACGCGAGGGCTATAGTGGCTCACCCACATCCAGCAAGTCACTGTAGCGAATATCTTCTTGGAGAGGGTGATGGCGAGGTTGCTAGGCGCCGGAAATGGATGATTGGCCCGTCATTTTGCCATCGCTGGACTCATAGAGAGACAGTTGGAGATGGCCTAAGTCAGCTAGTTTGCCAATTGATCTGATTTTATCAAGATTTGATTAATGGGCAAACTAATATGCCTAAAAAGAAAAAAATGTTAAATATTAAAAAACATCCGGGAAATAGACATCCATTTCTTTCTTGAACGTTTTCGGAGAAACTCTTCCTATAGCATATCATCCATCTTTAAAAAGGGCACTTTGGCTCGTTCACTTGTCACTGAAGAATTTGGTATAAAAAAATTATTTGAAAACAAAATAGGAAATTGTTATATGCTAATCTCTTCCCAAATGTTTGTTTGATAAAACTGTTAAGTGAGTTTTTCATTGAACAGTACGAAAGTCAAAACTAAGTATTTTAAGTGAACGTCTTGCAAGATTTGTACCAGACTAATTTCAAGGAAGAAATAATTCTAGTGAGAAACTTAAAATATGACTCATAATGTTTTTGCAAACTCAAACAATTAAACTTTAACCTTCGACAATTACAAAAATCTAATCATTCTTTTACTTTTTTCCCTTTTCCACCAACTTGCGAATATGGTCTAGCACACACTACAGGTTTTTCACAGTTTATTTCATTATAATCGAATTTAACAGATAACTTAGACAATCAACAACAAAAGTAAAATATGATACGAAAAAACAAAATATCAAAGTTTGTTTTCACCGTCTTTTGTTGTTTGTATTAATAATTGGAGCATAATTTTTCATATTTCCTTGGTACGATATTAACCTATATCAGTTTATAATTTTGACCGTCTAACGATATACACTGTTAATTGCACCGGTATACAATTAATAAATTTGTTAGCCAAACAAAATGACATATTTTCATGTAATTAAAGAGTTGACATAATATTTTTACAACAATGTTAAGATATATGAGGTGTGAGCTCATCACAATATATAATGGATATCTTCAATCTACTCACATTTTAATTTCCATTTAGGTGGAACTTAAGCTAATAAAATAAACCATAATTCTTTTTTCTATCATTCGTGTATGTTTCAACTTTTTAATGTGGAGTCAAAATTATATTACATTTCCAATAATCACATGAAAAGTAAAAATGATATGAATCAATTTAAAACGTTCACTAAATAAATAAACGATTTAATCCTTAAAAAAACAACCTTCATAATTTTTTCATGATCATCATTTACAAATTTATGGTTTTCCTTATCGGGGTGAATTTGAAAGGTAAAGTTTCTTACCCAACAACTTAAAAAATTGCTTAAAAGGAGAAAAATTCAATAAGTGCTCGATCTAAGAGTTCAAGCTTGTTTTTGGCTAAATAAGTCATTTAATTAATTTATTTATTGTCTTTATTCAAAATTTTATGGCATTTGTTAGTTTTGAGTCAAACTTTTGTGGATTATTGGTTTTTCTCAATGAGAGAAATAAAAAAAAAGTTAAAAACTATGATCCAATCTCAAATATTTTTGAATAAAGATAGATTAGCAAAAAAGCTAGATTTTTTTACTTTGTTAAAATTTTTTAGTTTGGATAATAATTTTTTACCTTTCTGACTCTTCTCGTTGAGACAAAACAATACTAATCTACAAAAACTTGATGTGAAACTAACAAATGAGATATTTAATTTTTTGAGTAAAAAAAAAAAAAACAAGCGGCTTATTTTTATTTAGCCAAAACAGGCCTCGTTTATTGGTCTCAATTATGGACTACGACTTTGAACTAAAACAAGTATTATTTGATCAAATACTTACTGACATGAGATTAAGTTGATTTTTTTTACAAGATTGTCTCCCATTTTTAATATCAATTGTTAAAAGCCAGTAGTCTATAAAAGTGCTAAAATTTAAGTTGCTAAAAGCCAAGTTATTTCTCATCAACTAAAAATTAAGTTGCTAAAGTCAATTTATTTTTATATAAAAGTGTGAAAAGCTAAGTTGCTAAAAATCAATTTTCTATAAAAGTGTTAAAAGCTAAGTTGGTAAAAAAACAAATGAGAGTTAGGAGTGCTAAAAGTTTTGCTTTTAACAAACAGGAAACCCACCCCTAAAAAACCAAACTTTATAAAAATGAATGATTCCCTCCCACTAAAACCTACAATATTTTTTCTTTTTGGTACTAAGTATTTTTTTACCCCAAGTGATTACTTGATAGTGAAGACTTGAGATTTAAGCGCTTGATCCTTTTTAAAATTTCAGGTTCAAATCTTTTGAGGTTTTGAAGTGTTGTCAACTCATTTGGTGTCACCGGGGATTTGTCGGGTTGTTAATTTTAAAGCCTTGTACTTAGTTGAGGTGCACGTATGCAATTGAAAATCACATGCTTATGATATTCAAAATTAAAAATCGCATGCCAAGAAAGTGAAATAACCTTGAAGAATACAATATGACCTCTTCCATGATTACTGCCATCATGCAATCGAAAATAACATGCTTATGATATTCCTCAGATCCCTATAATTAATCATCCCATAAAAATGTAGCCCATCCAGACGATAGCCAATAGATCATAATGGCTACGAACCTTCTTCGTCGTCATACTTTTTTTGGGTTATTAAAACCAATAAAATTAAGTAAATCACCCACTCACTCAAATTTACTGTTTTAACCTCCTAAACCTAACATTTTCATCAGTATGGGGGTTTACATATAAAATTAACAAATTTAATAATTAATTGACAAGTAATCAATAATGTCAAACATTGGCAAATACTGTAGGTGTCAATGAAGACGCACTGGATTATTGAAGTAAGGATGGATTAATACGATGTCATATTAGTTCTCAGCTTAAAAAACAGTTATTGGCAATTATAAATCAAACTAATGTAATAAATTGACTTCGAAGCCCTGATTTCAACTGCTATATGAATGAACTCCATGTGTAAGCATATGAAATGAGGTAGTTGACAATTAAGACACGTGGAGCATATTGTGCAAATCAGTTATTTTCTTAACACTTAATCATTTGAGTTGGTTAAGCAACTATGTAGATTCAAATTAAAGCTTCTGAATGAAGATTAAAGAAATTCAAGTTCAAATCTATTGGAGGGAAGAAGCTGCCAATTTGAAGTAGAAAGATGGAGTTTGAAGCAAGCCAAGTTCAAATTCTTTTAGCGAAAAGTTTAAATTGCAAGCAGTGCCTATAAATAGAAAAAATCGAAGAGTGAAAACCCCCCAGACAAATTTTCAATAAACAACTATTAACAAATGATGTTTGGTTTGTTCATTGGCAAGTAAAATTAGGATTTCGACTCAGTTCGAAGTAGGTTAGGAAGTAGTTTAGGTAGTAGATATCGGTTGTTCTTGTAACAATCAATTGTTCGAAGTTCTTGTTGCCTTTTTTTTTGTTGAAGACAATTTCATAGTAAGTCTATCATTGATTTATCAATTAAAGTAACTTGTTTCCTTGTTGTTATTTAATTTCCTAAGTATATTGGTTTGTATTTATTCACTTTGAAAAAAAATCTTCTTAATTGAGGTAATTGAACCATAAAAACACAATCACCTGATTAGATTTGATTTTCCAAAGTTAATATGAGATAATAGATTGAAAACTTTTTCTGACACACCACGTATAATTATTTTTCATTGCAAAGAAGGGAAAAAATCAAACAAAGGGACAACACATATTTGGAGCTAATCAATCCCATCATTCCATAACACATGGAATGTAAAACTCATTGACAAGTGGGCATTCGTGAATCGTAATATTGATACTTTTTTCGGTATTAGTCAATTGACATACTCATCATTTGTATAGTTCCTCATTGTCATCTTGGCGTAAAAAGAAATAGCATTTGCTTCAAAGCAAAACAATAAATGTATCAACAATCATTTTTCCCGTGTAATTCCATGTAATAAAGTAAAAATTACTGTCGAAATAGTAAAATTACGTAAAGTCATCATCCCTATAAAATGGGATCAGGGATCCCGTAGTGCGGTGTCGCACTACAACCATATAGTGCGGCACACAAGCCATTGATTTCGGCAAGGAACGACTTGGATTTCATCTCCGCAATAAACGGCTCCGATCATGCAAGTGCCAAGATGAAAGATAAGTCGTTGATTGTGTGATCAATGATTCAGATGCCGCACTACATGATGCCCTATTCCTATAAAATGAGCCTCACCATGGGTATTGAATCATAGTGTACACATTACAGATGGTGTGTAGGACTCACGAAAAGGTCCCATATAGATGATCTGAGCCGTTCAATAATTTTCAAATATTTTTTCAAAAGATCTCATAGAAATTAGCTCATTGGACATATATAAGTCGTCAATCCAAACTTTTACAGTAATTTTCTTTCAGAATTAAGGATGAGTCTGGATTGGAGGGTGTTGTTCCCCAATACACAGCAGGGTGCAGTCCGACGGTATTCCAACTATGTCCCTGGGAATGCAGCAAAATACCCATCTCAGACCTTACAACGGCCGGCTTCAACAATAAACTAAAAAAATGGGGCCTATCTGGGTATTTGAATTCCAGATGAAAAGCAAAAGCAAAGCTCAACTTTCTTCAGATGAACTCCCTCTGTTCCATCATCCCCTAAATTCCGCAACCCAACTTTTCCGGTTGCTCAAGCGATTCCCAAATTCACACCTCTGACCTCTGTTTCTCGTTTTTTTTTGATCCACACAAAGTTAATAGTCAATAAGTTCTACTCCACTTGATTTGACTCCAATAAGATCCGTTTTTCTAATTGGGTTTTGGGGGCGATTTTTAGTTTATGGGTTTTGTGTGATGTAATCTTTTTGGCAGTAGAAAATGGCGATGCGCTTAACAAGTACTCGTAGCTCACTGGAGCTTATGCTCGACTCACTCATGCAAAAGGACGAACAGCTACCGGATGTTCCGCCTGCGTTGCCGGTTCGTCCGGTGTCGAAGGCTCGGTCGAGAAGGGCAATGCCGTTGAACATCCAGAAGTTTGGGTTGAGGGGAGATTTGAATCAAAATGAGGGTAGAAAGAAGGGCGAATGTGGCAGCAAAAATGGGTTTTTTCTAAGTAAGGTATGGGTACCTTTGGTTTCAGAACACTATTTTTTAATGCTTGAGATTCTCTAACTCTAGATGTAAGTGGGTAAATATTAATTGCCCATGAATACTGGGTTGCAGTTATTTGTAGTTGCATGCTAGTAGTTTTTAATGAGATGGTATTTTAGCAAAATGAGATTTAGTAGCACATGAAACACTCAAATGAAAACACCCATGTTCTTATGTTCACAACAGAGATATGCATAAATCTCCTAGATCGTGTATCTTATTGTCTCAGACACCTTACGTATGCCTTTGAAAGTAGAATAGAAGTACATGTATATGTCCATATTGAAGTAAAAAGTATTTTTAGGGGTTTGGTGGCCTCGGCATAAAAGTAATGTGTCCAATTCGTGCCCGATATGCGTACAATTGTACCTGAGTCTATGTCACATAGTTGCATTAATTTGTTGCTGTCCACAAAGTTTGATTGAATTTGATACGTTGGTTATACCTGTTCATTGAATGAGCAAGTCTCATCTGGTCCACTTGAGTTTTACATTTTAGGCTCTTAAGCCATTCCATGAAGTGCTTGTTGCTTTTCCATATCTTATGCCAAAGGTTTCAATATCATCAGTTGACACTTATTAAAAGTAACTACCTTGTACATTAGGGTATCTCATATTTCAGTAATAGTCTGTACTATAGATTTTGAGTTCATTGAAAAAAATGCTGAAGTTTTCTAATTTGGTTACATATTTGTGTATGCTGAGATAGCTAAGGAGGCCAACAACTCCAGAACCATAGACATTAAATGATTCAATGCACCAATAAGTTGGCATCAAACAACTTGGCCGATCAAAAAACCTTGGCCATTCTATGTTGAAGGTTATTGCTCATTATAAGTTCCTCATATTTCACTGTGTTTTGGAAGAACTTATCTGAGATCTAGTTTCGGAGACGGCAGAAGCACACGAGATGGTATTGGAAATACTGAGAACTTTTGTGCGAATTGCCTTAAACAGTTAAACTAGTTCATTATGATGCAGAAATGGGGTATGCAAGAGATAAATGGGAGTTTCCATCTTGTTTCTCAGTTCTAGAGGTTTGTATAACATAAGACCTAGGATATGAGCCATTTTACTTGAGAGAAACGAGAATTCTCATATTGGCTCTCAACACTAGGATTCATCAGAGTTGGTGATAGGTTTTAACAAGAATGTCACTTCCGTAGTTCCTTCCATTCTGAATCAGTTTTGCAGCATAAATCAATCCCATTGTCTGATATCCTATGTCTGATGGTTTCCAGATTGATTTGTCGGATTTTGTGGATCATAAGAGGGGAAGAGTACTGGAGATTCAAAAATTCTTTCGAGGTCACCAAGCTCGCTGTTACTATTTCAAGCTTAAAGAAGGAGCAATTATACTGCAATCATGTAATGCGTACACCATTCACTTACTTCATTTATGAAATGTCTAGAGGTTTCTAGTGCAGTTTTTCCAATTTTTCTTCAGTTTCAGACCTGGAGTTCTTGAATGGGAATGTTAGTAAATCACTGAAAAGAAATTATGGATCAGTTTAGTTTGGTTTACTTTCTACTTGGTTTATAAGAACCAGCATGTTCAAATAATATGATAAGTAGGTGTGGCTGTTGCCAATCTGGTTGTATCCCTGGCTACCAAGGGGGAGGTCTGGGGTTTGAGTCTATTGAGTGACATCGAACCCCCTTAGGACTCTCAAATTGCATTTGTCTCTTTAACTCGGTTTTCCTCTCTCAAACAAAGCAATATTTGGTAGCCTGAGATAGCCTTCAATCTGTTGTTCCTTTTTCAAGGATCTCTCATGTATTTTGGAATTTGGCAAGAAGGAAAATATAGTCCTGTGTCCACTAGATCTGTTCATTCAGTATACTCATATAATCCACATTGTAGTACCACATTTTTGTAGGCTACAAGATTGTGGATTTTGTTGCTATGAAGCTCATTCAGTATATACACGCATGCAGTTATTCGTGGTGAAAATTCAAGAAAGGATTACCTAGCAAGATTAGCAGCAATTAGTGTGATACAGCAGCATACGAAAAAGTGGATTGAATGGAGAACTGTGCAAAAAAGGAAGGCCGCAGTTATATGTTTGCAATCTGGTAAAATTCTTGAACTTTGAAAAAAACCTTTGCGGCTTCAAGATAACACGCTAAACTTCCATCTTCTTATAATGCAGTGATCCGTGGCTGGTTGACTCGCTGTAACTATAAGGGGAATTTAAGGTTTCTGGGCATTGAAACCATGAAAGATATGAGGAAACTAGACCGGAGAAATCCAGAAGAGAAGGTAAATATCTTCTGGCCAGGCCTATAAAGTATGGTCCAAACTCCAAAGCATTTTTTTGTCTTTTAAACTGCTACTATGGTTGTGGACATTATTTATGTTGGCATGAGACATTTACTTATACATATGTGGTCAAAAATTTTATCTTGATTATTTTATGAGAATCAGTATATGCTATGGTATAAAAGGCTGGAGTGATTTTCTTTATAATCTTCATATTCATTCGACATATGTCAACTCAACTCTTCAGTTGTGCTAGTTGGCTACTTCATATGATCATAATAGATAGCACTTTATCTTCTTTCACTCTTTTGTGCTGCTACTTTCTTCGTGGAGGCTATTTATGTTTGCATGATAACATAAGTACATAACCTCTATATTGTGCAGACAACAACTACTTTGATATTTTTACAAGAATCAGTAAAAGGTTTGATTTAAGCAGCTGCAGCAATTGTTCTTATTGATTTTCATTGTTAATTCTGAGATATGTCCAACTGAACTACCTTCAATACTACTAGATCCTTACCTTAACATAACCTCTATAATGCGTGGTCGACAACTACTTTGATATTTTTACAAGAATCAGTAACTTTTGGTTTAAGCAGCTGCTGGAATTGTCATTTTCATTGTTAATTCTGACTCACGTCCAACCAAACTTCCTTCAATAATACTAGATTGCTATCTCATGGGATCGAAGACACTTCGGTCCTTTTTCCAAATCTAAGAAGTTAGTTTCAATTAAGCTGGATCAGAAGGGCAAGCAAAAATATCAATAATGTGAGATTGACTTTCACATTTTGCCTCCATTTTCTTCTAAATGTGAGATTGATTTGCGTTTCTTGTTTCTATGGCAGGACTACATTCAAGTGTCACCTTCAGCTATTGCTGACCTTCAAAGACGGCTCCTTAGGGCAGAGACAGAACTGGGGAGAAAGGAAGAGGAAAATGCTGCAATTCGACAACAACTTCAGAAATTTGATAAGAAGTGGTCACATTATGAGGCAAAGATGAATTCAATGGAGAAAATTTGGCAAGACCAGTTGACATCTTTGCAGGTGAGTTTTCCTTGTTTCCAATTCTCCATACCCTGTTACTCCAATGGATATCTTGTCCATTCTCAGATTTGAACGAGACAATGAACAGGTTAAATCATGGATAAACAAGTTTTAATTTGATATAGATTAAATCATGGAAATGTCCTTGCTTAATGCCCTAATAGCGGCATATATGATTCGAGTGGCACTATCACGTGCCCTACCTGATAGTTCTTTAGGCCATGCTTTTTTCTAACATGCTTTAGGCCGTCTATGGATCATAGATTGTTGAGGGATTTACCAAGGGAAAAGAAACCGAAGAAATAAATCTACCATTCTCCTGCATCTTTATCTTCGTACATTTTCCTTAACCTCTTACTGTGAGTAAATCTCTCTGCAAAACCAGATATAGTGTACATGCATATAGGTGGAACTTCAAGAAAAATTGTTTAAAGTGTGAAATGTTCTTATACCCATATTTGTGCAGATAAGTCTGGCAGCAGCGAAGAAAAGCCTTACTTCTAAATGCACCGCTGATCAACCTTTAACATTTGATCCTTTTCCTTTATATCGTTATCACGGAGTTGATGATTCAATGCCCATGGAAACTAACACTACCGAAGGAAGAAGGGAAGAAGATTTTTCAGATTTGCCTTGTGATAATGAACGACAACGACGAAACAGAAGATCATATGATATCACTCCACAGAGAGAGCAACATGAAATGGAGTTTCACGGTAATCCCGGCATTGATGGTGAATTAAAATCAGCAAACTTATCTTCCAGAATAGCCCACGACAAGGAACTTCGAAAGCTGAAGCTCAAGTTTAAAACCTGGAAGAAAGATTATAAAACTCGGCTACAAGAGACAGCAGCAATGTTACAGAAGCTTGGCCACTCAGAAGTGAAGAAGAGCCGCAAAAAATGGTGGGGATGATAAATCCAACAAAGGGCATTACAATTTGATTTTCTTTACCAAAAAAATTCTGTCCGGTTCTTGATGGGCCTATATTGGTCTTCCTTGTACATGTGATAAATCCAAGAGAGGGAGACTGGCGTTGTTTACAGACCTGGCAATATCTGTTGCTTGTGGAGAAAACATGGATGCACTTGAAAGAGCCTACAAAGCCCTTGCGAAAACTAGTTCTTAGTCTTTGTTCTAGTTGTAATGCTCTTGAAAATATGAGAACGGAACTGCTCTTCGCTAGAGGGACATGTCGTCCGTATAGTGTGAGTTTTGTATCTCCATTCTAGTGTTCTGCAATAAAAAGGAAGTACATAAAATTCAATTTTCAAGAACATTGGGGGTCTTTTTTTTGTTTTTGCTGTTTTCTGTTTGAAGAAGTTGAAGACTGGTGTGCCTGAATGAAAATCATATTATTAAGCTTCACATTAATTTCAGTTATCTGAAACTCATGAAATCCTTGTTTCATTTCTCATATCAGCAAGCAAAGCGACTTTACTAGTATTGCATTCTTGACAGACTACAAACTTATTGACATACTAAAAATCCCAAAAAAAAAAAAAAAACTCTTGTAATTGAACTTATTAGAAGATGCAAGGGATTTGTGATAGTTGCAAACTTCGTTAACTATCCTTCAAAATATAATAAAATCGTTTTCACTCTCGTCTATTTCATTAGTGCACTTTAATTTTCGCTTTTCAGTAGATGAAACTCCATAAAGGTAAGCTCTTTAAAAAGTGTTTAAATTATTTCCCCCGCAGGTGGAAACAAAAGTTTTCTCCAAATCGAATGTGTTCTTGCAATGTGGTTTTATGTAATAACTACTGACCATTTTTACTATAAGACCAAAGAAAGAGAGTGCATAAAATAGACGAGTTTGAATATCATTACCAGAAACAAATAAGACCGTACCAAAAATTTTCATATTTTTTCCTTTCAACATATTTCTTACTTCACTTGTTTGTGCTAGTATCATTTTGGCAACTTAAATAGGAACACCCCAGTTTCAAACAATACAATAACAAAAAAAATTCTCGCTGTTTTGAAGTTGCATTATACTGAATAAATTACAAAGTTGGGGGTGGGGGAGCTCCTAATATTTTGCTATTGTATTTTTTTTGGTAATATTTACTTTTCATAAATTTTTATTAAGCTCATCGTAGTAATTTTCTGGATTAATCGTTGATATGGATAAAAAGAATTTGAAAAATATAAAATGTGAACCGAAATTGCAGAAGTGCATGTAGGAGGACACCAAGAAGACAACATAATTTGGTACTTTTTGGCTTTTAATGAACCTTTTTTATTGCATTTGGTCATAATTTTTACTTTTTAGAGTGGTTATATATTTCCTCCATAAAGAGTATGCGGAGAGAAAAAGAAAACTTTAAAAGGAATATCTCACTTAAGAAAACCTTAAAGATGGAAAAGTGAAGTCACATAAATTATCAGAAAGTCTACTCACACAAACGAGAAGTGCATAGATCATGCATAGATACTTTGTGGGGCTCACTTTTGAGTTTCACGTAAATGATGCAAACCATTATTAAATTTAAAATACTTTTTCAAAAGTGTGAAAAATCAACTCAATCTGATGATTGTAAGTTCTTAATCCAATCTTCTAACTTTTAATTCAGAATTCAGGACTGTGATTCCGAGTGAGAAAGTTTGATAAATAACTTACAATCATCGGATTGAGCTGATTTTTAATGAAGCTACCAAAATAATAGTATATTTAATTAACGAATGGATTGGATCATTTTTGCGTGACTCAGAAGTGGGCCCTACCCCTATGGGAACTCTGTGCACTATCTGTGCAAGTAGTAAGGTTGATAAATTATGCACCCTCCGTCCTATTTTCATACTACTTTTTAGAGATTTCAACTTTGAAGAAAGCCAAATATATTCTCCGATTTGAAATTTGATTAATTAAAATAGTACTTGTTCTATTTAAATAAAAGGAAAGGAACGATATTTTATCAAGTTTCAACCAACAACATGTAAGCCTGTATTCTCCAATTTGAAATTTGATTACTTAAAATAGTACTTGTTCTATTTAAATACAAGGAAAAGAACGATATTTTATCAAGTTCTAACCCACATCGTATAAGCAATATTCTCCGATTTGAAATTTGATTACTTAATATAGTACTTGTTATGTTAAAAAAAATAAAAAAATAAATAGTACTTGTTCTATTCAAATACACGAAAAATGAAAGATATTTTATCAAGTTTCAACTCACATCGCGTAAGCCAGTATTCTCCGATTTGAAATTTGATTACTTAAAATAATACTTGTTCTATTTAAATACAAGGGAAAAAAAAAGGATATTTTTATCAAGTTTCAACCCACATCGCATAAGCCAATCTTCTCTGATTTGAAATTTGATTAATTATTATAGTACTTGTTCTATTTAAATACAAGAAAAATGAACGATATTTTATCAAATTTCAACCCACATTGCATAAGCCAATATTCTCCGATTTGAAATTTTATTAATTAATATAGTACTTGTTCTATTTAAATATAAGTAAAAGAACGATATTTTATCATGCTTAGTCCTAATAGTTTGAGCAGAAGCAGAATTCACAGTCTCAATTCCTTTTCACTCCGTCGTCGAAGAAACACATGATAGAGCCATTCGAAGACTCCACAGGGCCGCAAATGGCTGCCGATCACATCACTTCACTACCGAAATCTATACTCATTCACATCCTCTCCTTCTTACTGTTTGTACCATAAATTTTAAAATTGAACACGTGGCGAATAGATTGACTGGGATTTATTCTTTAAATTCGGATTTAATTTAGTGGCCGAATTATCCATGATTTAGGAGATAAGTTTGTTACCTAAATTATAGGAAATGGGATTTATTCTAAAACGAGAAGATAAATGCCGAAATTAACATGTGCAAATTATGCTGAGAACATGGGTAGTTATTTTCGGCTGAATTAGGGACACATGTCACTTCCTTATGCACTTTCAAGAAGACGTTGTAGTGGATGCAAAACGTGGGCATAATGGCTTAGTTTCATGGGCGGTTACGTTAGGAAGTTGCATTTGGACCCAGAGACTATAAATGAAGACCTTCGTGCAACATTGTGGAGGTCCTAGCACCAACAAAGTTCACTGCAGCAAGTAAAATTAGCTAATCTCCTAACTCTCAGTTAGTCGATCGATCTTTTCTTCTTTTGTCTATGTCTATCTTCTACCTCTATCCCTTTTCTTCTTCTTCTTTCCCTTTCTCTTCTATGTAAACCTTAGTTTTCTTCAATTGTGGAAGTCCTTGTTCAAGGCTCACGAACCGTTGTAACTTTAGTTTCACATTTGCTTGAAAGAAGTTACTAGTTTCAGGCGCTTTTCCTTATTTTCTTGGAGATTCATATCTCCTGGCATGTCCTTGCATTTTCTACACCACCAGGTGTTGACCATCTTTGTTTCTCCTGTCCTTGGAGGAATTGGTGGCAACACTTACCCATTCGAGACACCATCAAAACCGAACTCTTGTCGAAACAATGGAAATTCCTCTGGATCTACCTCCCATCCCTCCTCTTTCGCCACCATGACTTATTTTTCTACAATGCCACAAATAAGCGATTTGTTGCCTTTGTTGAAAAACCACTACTTCTATGTAGTTCTTCCAAGGTCAAGAAATTCGGGGTTGATTTTGGATACTAGCCGCGTTACGCTTCCAAAATTAATTCGTGGACTCAATTTACGACATTGAAGGGGGCGGAGGAGCTTTCCCTTGAATTCGACATTGTTGCCGAGGATTTGGTTGAGGACAAACGGTACAAATTGCCACAAGTTTTGTATACAAAGTCCTCGTTCAAAAGATTGCGTTTCTCGTTGTGCAATATCATGCCTAAAGGTATTGTTGCGTGGAATTTGTTAAAGGAATTATCAATTGGGTGTGTGAGGTTGAGAAATGATGTGATTGAGAAGATATTCGAAGGTAGTCCTGTGTTGGAGATACTGGAATTTTATAACTATGGGGGCTTCAGTCGTTTGCACCTCAATAATACAAGTGTGAAAAAATTGATTCCCAGAGAGTTTTAGAATGGAGAAAGTTTACCTGATAGTGATCTCAAATTCAATGATGAGGAGATGGAAATGTTGGAAATATGGGCTCCTTATCTTCTATCATTGGAGATAGCTGGCAGTAAACCGTGGATTTTTCAGCTGAGGAACTTATCATCTTTGGTTGATGCTACCCTCGACTACGACTTGAAAACTTTTGCTACCCTCGATTGTGGACTTCTTGACCTTGAGAGCCTTGTTCATCTGAAGAGACTTACATTAGGTGCTTGCACTATACAGGTTGGTGTTTCAAAGATCATATACTTTTTCACGATTGAGTTCTTTGCTACAAACTATTGTTTCATTTCCTTTTGCTAGATAAACCAAGAATCTTATATTTATGTTAGGTCTTCTCTTATAATTACACATTACTTTGTGTACAATATCATTTCTTAGGTACTTACATAGTTCAAAACTTCAAATAAAGAATAGAACTTTTTGGAATTGTGTTATGCCATTTTGTTTGTACAGGCTTTGAAACTACATTTTGACTTGGGTTTGGAAAGGCTTTGGAACTATGCTAATGTGAAGAATTTTTGTGTGCTTTGTATTTTTATCCATTTTGTAGGCTTTTGTGTATGGTAATGTGAAGGATTTTTGCGTATTTTGTATGTATGTGTATTTTGGGTCTAGGTGGGGTTGACCAAGTTTGCCAGTCAAGGGAGTGGGGATGTTGCTATTTGGTCCAGGTTTAGGCATTTACTATGATGTGTTTTTTCGGCCAAGATTTTGTTGGTACTATATCTAAAAAAATAGAGCAAGAGATAACGGTACTCAGATATAGCTGTCAGTGAAAAAATTGATTCTCAGAAAGTTTTGGGATGTAGAAGTACCTGATAATGATCTTGGATTCTTTGATGAATACTCTAACTCTGAAGATGACGAATCTGATGGTAAACCCGACAACTCTGAAGATGATGAATCTGATGGTGAACACAATGACTCTGAAGATAATGAATATGATGGTGAACACAGCTGGGACCCTGAGGACGAGGTTAGAGTGTTGGAAATATGGGCTCCTTATCTCCGATCATTGGAGATATATGGCCATGAATCGTGAGATCTTGAGTTGAGAAACTTATCATCTTTGGTTGATGCTACCCTCGACTATGACTTGAAAACTTTTGCTACTCTCGACTGTGGACTTCGTGACCTTGTGAGCCTTGTTCATGTGAAGAGACTTACATTAGGTGCTTGCATTGTTCACGTTGGTGTTTCCAAGATCATCTACTTTTCCGCGATTGAATTCTTTGTTACGAACTATTGTTTCATTTCCTTTTGCCAAATAAACTGCAAGGAATTTTATATTTATGTTAGGTCTTCTCTTATAATGACATTGCTTTGTGTACATTATCATTTCTTAAATACTTACACAGTTCAAATACTTTGAATTGTGAGATTGAACATTTGCATTTGCTATCCAAGTACAATTGATTAGAACTACAAGTTACCAAAAATGGTAATTTTCTCTTATTATGGGGGTTGTAAATGTTTTCTTATCACTTCCCATCAGTTGATTCATACCACAATTTTATGTCCTATTTAAATTGCAACCCTCAACGATATCACAGATTGAGCAAGACAAACAACAAGCACGAGAGAAGATGGAACGTCATAACCTTATGCATCTGCTTGAAGAAGAAAATGAAATGCTCAAGGCCGAAAACACAAAATTGAACAAACAAATAGCAAAGAAAGATGAAGAAATCAGAATGAAAGATGAAAAAATCATAATGTTGCAGAAGAGACTGTCCGAACGTAAAAACCAGGAATTGACCTTGGCTGCACAAAATTTCACCCCAGAAGATCATGTATGATTTCAGAATATCATGGATAAAAGAAGAATGGGAAAAAAGGCAGCTACGGACCTGGATACAAGAACAAAGAATAGGAATTTTTGGAATTGTGTTATTCCATTTTGTTTTTGAAGGCTTGGAAAGTACGTTTTCACTTGGATTTGGAGCTTTGGAACTATGCTAATATGAAGGATTTTTTTTGTTTGTATTTCTATCTATTTTGTAGGCTTTTTGTGTATGGTAATGTGAAGGATTTTTGGGTATTTTGCATGTATGTGTATTTTGGGTTTGGGTGGGAGTGACCAAGTTTGTTGGTCAAGGGAGTCGGGTGGTTGTTGTATGGCCTAGGTTTGGGCATTTACTATGATGTGTTTTTTGGTTTGATGGCAAATAGCAGCAGCAGCAGTAGTAGCATAATACAGACTAAGACTTTTAGACTCCAAATCCTACCAAATCAACTTCTAGCATGAGTCTGTACTTGTCCACATCCACTCTTTCTTACCCATTCAAGATGCCATAAAAATAGAAGACTTGTCGAAACAATGGCAATTCCTCTTGACTTACCTCCTATCCTTCCTCTTCTGCCACCGTGACGAAGTTTGCTACTACCCACAAATAAAGCTTTTGTTGCCTTTGTTGAGAAAACCTTACTTCTTTCTAGCTCTTCCAAGGTCAAGAAATTCAGTATTGATTTTGAAAATGAGCTGCCTTACATTTCCAAAATCAATTCGTGGACTAGATTTGCAACAGTGAAGGGGGTGGAGGAGCTTTACCATGAAATTCGACTCCGTAGCTGAGGATTTGGCTGAGGACAAAGGGTACGAATTGCCACAACTTTCGTATACAAATTCCTTTTCAAAAGATTGTGTTCCTTTTCATGCAATGTCATGCCTACATGTATTGTCGAGTGCAATTCATGAAAGGAATTGGCGGTTGGGTATGTGAGGTCAAGTGATGGTGCGATTGAGAAAATATTAGAAGCCAAGCAAGGGGTGGTCAAAAGCTATGTCAAACATTCATGGATATTGCCCAAAAGAAGGGTCAAATCAGTTTCGGCTTGTTGAGCAGTTTAGAGTCTTTTGGAGCAATTTTATTGGCACATGACGACTATAAATATGTTCATAAAGCATTCCTAGCCTACTCTGAGAGTTGTGCTAGACATCTAGAGATGCGAAAATCCATCATTTACATGCTAGAGAGCTAGTACAACTAGGGCTTGGATATTTGGTTGGATCTAAGTATCATTGCAGGCTTCTCCAATGCCACAACATGAATTTTTCAATTGAATGGAAGAAGGTCAATTTTATAGCTTCATTTGGAATCCATACTGAAGTGTACACCAACTGTTCTTTCGTTAGTGGATGATCAGAAGGAAATAAGATCTAGGGTGAGTTTCCACTATGGTATTTTTTGTATTTTTTGAGGGTATTTTCGGTATTTTTCATAAGTCATTCCCCTCACATACATCACAAAATACCATTTAGCTGAAATAACACCTATTTTTTACTACAGTGGAAAGACAGTATTTTTAGTGAAATCTCACCTGTAGTCTTTGAAGTTGTTTCTCCTTGAACATTTTTTGTTGTTGTTGTTGTAGCCTTTTTCTCTTTAGTTGCCCCTTGCTTTCTTTGAAGTTGCTTTTTCTTGAATATTCTGTTTCCTTGTAGCCTTTTTCTCTTTAGTTGCCCCTTGCTTCAAACCCATCTGATATCATTGATGGTTGCTTTCTTCCTCGTGGACTGAGTTTTACTAGTGTCTAGTGTTGCATTCTTTGTTATTTAGCTTCTCTGTGCAAGTTATCCATAGCAGTTGTGGACTCTACCACATTTGGTTGGAGAAAAAAGCTAGGATCTGCACCCAGAAAACCTACAACCCTGATCATATTATTTTTGTTATTGTAGGTGATACTCCATCAGGGGAAGGGTTTGTTCATTGGATGCCCTACTTTTAGTGGAAATTTTAGTCTATGGAAGAATTGGAATGTGTCTTCTTTCTTGCTTGTTAGAGTTAGGGTCTAAGGCTTGTTTCTAGTTGTTTGTATCCAGTTTTTGATAATTGGATTTGCGGGTCAGTTTGTATGCACATCGACCAATTTTGGAGCTCTAAAGTTAATAGTTAGGCAAACCCTCCGGTTATTTGTAGCTAGTTGATTTTTTTTTCACTCATTTTTAACTTTCTTTTTTCCAACCTTTAAGTCATATTTTGAGGTATTGGAATCGTATATTCGATTAATTTCAATTTAATGAACAATTTATATTTTTTTTTGGGAGACTTGGAAGTGGGCTCCCCGAGATGTCTGTGCGCACAATGTGTTTTTCAATCTCGAATTTATGAAAAGGAAGTAACACAATAATAAAGAGACATAAGTTATGAGTATACTTCAATGGTAGGAGAAAAGGGTTGGTCTCAGACATAAGTTTTGAGTATACTTCAATGGCAGGAGGAAAAGGTTGTGAAAAGACCAACCTGCAGAGCCCAATTAGTTCACATGGACAATGTTGAATGGTCCACTGAACCTCTACCTGTCATCAATTGGAATCAAGAATTTATTGTTTTCTTAACACGTGCCCCATAGGCAGATGATTAACTTTTTTTTTTATCTCACTGTATGCATGGAAAATCTAAATTTGAAATATCAGCCAATAAACTGTCATGTATTCTTTTCAAAAGGATTAATTTTGTATGTGGATAAAAGTACCAATAAATCCAGGAGTACCGACCATGTACCGACCAGCTTCAGGTGGGTCCTACATGGTCGATCCAACGAAATGGGGTGATTTTGGATTGAGCACTTAGAAACATTCGATTGAGTTGATTTCCGTATGGGTCTGCGCAGAATTTGATTTTGAGATGGATGAATGGATCAGATTTGTCGTGTGGGTGCCACAAGGAGGTCTCTGGTGCCGTGATAGGCGCGCAATATCTCAAGATATAAGCGCCTAAGTAGGGCGAATTAGCGCATTAGAGGCGTGATTTATTCCGTTTTCCACTTGATGTGGTGTTGTCTTTTGTTTTTGGTATTTTTGTTTGTTTTGTAGGAAACAGGCCGGAAGAGCAAGTAAAGTGGACACAAGACATCGGACATGTTGGGAACCGGAGGAACCCAAAAAAGGCGAGCAAACAAGCTTGAAAAGCATTTTAGAGGTGTTTGTATCGATACAGGGATTTGCCTGTATCGATACCGATGTGCTTATAGGCGAACAGAAGCTATCTGTATCGATACAGGCATTTACCTGTATCGATACCGGATGGTTTAAAATCAGCGTTTGACTTTGGTCACGTGTTTGACTTCGAAGAATATAAATACCTCGTTTTTATCATTAATTAGGGTTCGAACTTGTTTAGGTTTTTTTTTACTCTGTAAAAGTAGCCGAACTTTCTTTTGGAGTTATTACTTTTTGGACGCTTTTGAATTGAAGTTTTGAAGTTTTGTTCGCAGATTTGCATATTGTTTCGGTAACTTTCTGTTTTATTTTCATTAAATCTCTATTCGCGGGAGTTTGTCCGCGCTTTGTTTCCGGATCTTCGCTTTAATTCATATCCAAGTATAAAAGCATGCGTTATTTCAGAATCTTGTTATTCGTTCGTGTTAATATGAGTGAGTAGTTCTTTAAGTATGGTCGCAGGGTGATTGACACGCCGTGGCCAGGTCTGGATTCGTTCTTGCTCCTATTTTCGAAATCAACAATTGAAAAAGCAATTTTAGGTTATTAAAGAGCTTCTGTTAGACGTAACTGGGCATTGTCGGAGCCCATGTAACGCGGGGAACGAGGGACCAAAACTTGTTCTTCGCTGTACATGGGTAAACGGCGACCACGAGGATTCGCATCTTCCGGGGTATCTTTCTCTCTCTAAAATCAAACGTTTTTAGAACATTGAACGGAGCGGAACTATCTGGATCTGGTCGCTGGTGTTATGAACCCTACGACTGTACTTGCTTTTAAATAGTTTAATCAAACCAGTTTTACTCAAGTTTAGGTTATTTTCCCAATCAAATCACAAAGGGTGGCCACCTAAGAGCCGTGTTTAACTTAGCAACCCGAGTTTTTAGTAAGCACTTCCCGACTTCTCTATGGATTCGATTCCGGTCTTACCGGGTATTATGCTACACCGGTCTCAGCCCTACGCTTGGGGCAACCCACTAATTTAGGTCTAGGATTTTGGTCAAGCATGCCGGTCAATGCACCATCGGTGCACCCCCTTTCTATAACGAATAGACTGGTTGTAAAAGTACCCCTGGACATTTAAACTTCTCGAGTGAAATAAGTGAACATGATTTATTTATGTATGTACAATAGTAACCTCTGCAAACTCCACTTTTTTTTTCGTAACCGGATGTCTGGCCAATTTGCGCGCACCTCGACTAATTTCACTAGATGTCCGAGACCACTTGTGCCCACCTCGACGAATTCTGGGGTCCTAACGAACGGACATAACTCTCAATGGCCCCAAGAGTTTGTTGCCAAGGAGAATTGAACCTAAAAACTTAGGCATGAGTAAACCTGTAAATCCCATAGCAATACCACTTTGCTTACCTCTTGGAGTTTTTGCAACCTCCACTTGATCGTCTTCCTTTAATTTGCCTCTTCGTATATCTTCAATACGATTTTACAATACTTATCAAACAAAACCCACGAAGAATGGGGAGAGAACGTGATATGAATGGTTTAGACCTTTCTCGACTTTTTGACTAAGATCATCTATGATTCACTTTAATTTAATTCATTCGGGTTTTAGGATATGAATGGTTTAGATCATGTATGATTATACACCTCTCTCGACTTTTTGGCTAAGATTATCTATGATTCACTTTAATTTAATTCATTCGGGTTTTAGTCTTTTTTTGGAGGGAAAACTTAAAAAAAGCCTCCGAACTTTGACTGCAATGCTTGATAGGCCTCCAAACTTAATGAAATATTTAATTACACCTCCAAACTTTGCACATTGGCTTCAATTAGGCCTACGCCATTACCATCCGTTAATTGTCTAACGGGAAATGGTGACCTGGCCCCCTTGCACTCGTTATCTTGTTCGGACATCGATGTGTATAAAAATAAAAACTCATATTTTTAGTGTTTTGATATGAAGTGACACCAAAACGGTGCCGTTTTGGCTCTTGAGACTGGGACTTGGGACAACATTCCGGGACAACTGATCCGGAGCCTGAAGTGCCATAAGATCTGACAACTTTTACAATGCATAAATGAGTTAAACAAGAAAGTTCATTTTCTAACACTTCCCATGATTTTCATATTATTCAAACACCACAAGAAGTATCATTTTCTTCCGTCTTTGATTTTTATTTTTCTATACTATTCATGTTCTATCATTTTCACTTTAATGAACAGAGTCAAAAGAGAAATTGTCAGAGAAGTTGAATTTAGGTTTGGAATTTGAGTTTTGTTAACAATTTTATCCCTCAAACCAACGTTTTTATATTGTCCCTCAACTATTGAGTTCCCGCCAACTTCGCCCAAATCCCAACTCCGTCCATGTTTCTGGACGGAAAACGTGGCATCTGCACCTCGCATGTCTTCTTCCCCAGATTTGTGCACATTTCTTTCCCAGATTTGTGTTTCCATGAACAAGCTCAATTCTGCTTCTCGTCTTTATCTTCCCGCTCTCGTATTTCTTCGCACAGTGTACTCAAATCGGCAATCACCAATTTCGCATCGGCATTTCTCTCACTAAAATCAGGTAATCCTCTCCCGCTCATTCAATTGCAAAAATCAGGCAATCCTCTCTCTTTCTTAAACTATTGCTAGACGGCATTGTGCCTTGACCAGACCCCCTTCTTCCGTTTCCCTCATTTTCTCTGTCTCCTTCTCTGTTTTTTGGATCTTATCTTGAGTACCGCATTTGGGTTGTGCGCTTCTGTTGGATTGAATTATGGCATTTGTTGATCCAAATTTTCCACGAAACAATACTCCGTGTTTTCAATTCAGTCATGCAATCTGGTTTGAGCATTCATTCTAGGCAACTAGGCAAGTGATTTTGGCCCTACATTTTTTATTCCACACTTTTCGTTTGTTACATAAACTCCCCTCTAGGTCATTAGCTTTTGTTCCTATTAAGGGTTCTATTTTTCTAGTTTTGTAATTAAGGGCTTGTATTAAGTACTTAACCTTTTTATGACAAAGACGANGAGAAAAAGTGTATCCATAAAAGGATGGATGGTGAAATTCACTAGCTTATGTTTCATGGGCAGGTGTATTTTCTTTTAGCATGAATCTAGTGATTTTTGCTGTCCTTCCTTCTATGGATACCCTTTTTTCTTTGTCTTTGTCATAGAAAAGGGATTAATGTGATTTCGGTCCAAAGTGGCCGTGGCCATTCTTTTGTGGAAAATACCCCTAGCATGAAACATAAGCTAGTGATTTTCGCTGACCTCCTTTTATGGATGCACTTTTTTCTTCACCTTTGTCATAGAAAAGGGATTAAAGTGATTTGGGTCCAAGGTGGCCATGGCCATTCTTTTGTTACTACAAGCCCTTAGCTATCCTTCCTTTTATGGATACACCTTTTTCTTCGTCTTTTATGGACCCAAATCACTTTAATCCCCTTTCTAAGGCGTTTTGTGGATAATATAGAAGTTCCCGATGATCAAAATGCACAACAGAGGAATTCTTTGCATAGGTCTTGATAAGTCCGAATAGAAATGCTTGTTTCGTGAAGGTCTAATAAAGATGTTTTGGACATGGCCGATGAATGTCCAACTTCAGTGACCTGCTAAAGAGCAAAAGAACGAAGCTAGAAGTTTTCAAATTGGCATGTGATTTTTGTGACGATTACAAACAGGCCAGGGGCGGAGCTAGGTCTCTCGACTGCAAGGTCAAATAACTAGAGTCGCGTTTGACATTGATAAAATGGTGTCTAGGATTTCGGTCAAGCATCGACTCTTGTTTTCAAGAGAGGAATATATGATACAATCCGTAAGTTTGTGGCTTCCGTCAATGGCACCCTAATTCTATTGGAAATACTTTAAAAACTAATGGAACCGTTTACCTCAAAATCTGTAAATGAACAGAAATACCACAAAAAATTGGCTGCTGTTTTGGGTTGAATTGCAGACTAGGTCGCTCTCTTGAAGACGTTTTGGGGCTCCGCTCTCTCTGTGCAAGCAGTTGTAGTCATACCGCCTCCAGGATAAAACAGCTCAGAATACAGTCTCTGTCTCGATCTTTTTTGCACGAGAAAAGACTAGAAATGCAAAACACAATCGACCTTTCTTGCTCTCTGAATTTCTGTAGTGAATGTTTTTTTTGGTGTGTTTGAAATGGCTGTAGAAGAACCCTTTTTATAGGCAAGATGAAAACAATTTTTTGGGAAAACAAAATCAATCACTTTGCTGTGATTGAATCAATTTACCAAAAACGTTTTAGCATATGTTTTTATCATTTCTGTAACAGCTCTTTTTGCATTGAAATAAATAAAACATGTTTTTTTTTTCATTTCTGTAATAGTAGGATGTAATGGATCATTTCCAAAACGGTTTGATTGGTCAAAAAAGAAAAATTCTTTCCGTAAATAATTTTTGCAAAATGTGGGCTAACTTTGTTTGTGCGCGAAGCTCCAAATTTGGGGATTTGCACCCCCCTGTGCGCGAGGTTCACAACGCACACCCGGATCAATTTTCACAAATTGGCTTGGACCTTGGCCCAACCCGTGTACGCGCGAGGCCTCTCTTGGGCCTAACTCATCAATGGTTTATAGAGCCTCCACTTTGCAGTGATTGAATCAATTTAACAAAAACATTTTAGCACATGTTTTTATCAATTCCGTAACAACTCTTTTTGCACCGACATAAATAAAACATGTTTTTTTTTTCGTTTCTGTAATAGTAGGATGTAATGGATCATTTCCAAAACGGTTTGATTGGTCAAAAAAGAAAAATTCTTTCCGTAAATAATTTTTGCAAAATGTGGGCTAACTTTGTTTGTGCGCGAAGCTCCAAATTCGAGGATTTGCACCCCCCCTGTGCGCGAGGTTCGCAACGCACACCCAGATCGATTTTCACAAATTGGCTTGGACCTTGACCTAACCCATGTGAGCGCAAGGCCTCTCTTAGGCCTAGCTCATCAATGGTTTATAGATTGCCTCCACACTTATAAAGAACACAAATGTTCTCTAGTTAGCCAATGTGGGACAAGTGTTCTTTGAAGAGTTTTGAAAAATACATAACCCCAACAAATTCTGTGCAGGTGCTCCAACATTAAAAATACTGTCATTTGGCAACTTAGCACATTTATCCACTACAGCTTTGTTTGATTCTATACACTTAATACTGGATCCCACAAATGTGTGGTGGATAACGGCTTAACACCACTTGGCGATGCCCCAAGACTGAATAATTTTTTTCAGAGAAAATATGTATATTTCTATAGTTTTTTTTTTCACACTAATTTAAAGATTTCTATTTGCACCCCAAAAAACTCTCGGGTGTTCCACCAACAAAAAACTGTTTTTTTCAAATACCGACATAGGTCATTCTCTCACAACACATCACAAAAAAATCGTGAATAAACTGATTTTTCACCCCTTGTGTATTCACAATATGGAACGAGTTAGTTTTCGGCGCGTGTCAGAGGTGCAAAACTAAAAACCAAAAAAAGCCAAAAAAACTAGTAAGTGGAACAAGTTAGTTTTTTTGCAAAACTAAACATACAAAAAACTAGTTTAATGGAACAAGTTAGTTTTTTTGCAAAACTAAAAGCCAAAAAAACCAAAAACCTAGTTAGTGGAACAAATTAGTTTTTTTGCAAAATTAAAACATCCAAAGAAAACAAAAAACCAAAAAAACCAAGTTAGTGGAACACCCCTTGTGTATTCACAATATAATTGAACAAGAAAAAAGTGAAAAAGAATAAATAAATAAAAAAAAGGGTTGGCCGAAATGGAGAGTAATGGGGGAAGGGGGGGGGGGTGGGCCCGGGTTTTGGGGGATGTCAGAGTGGGAAGCATAACACCTCTCGGTTAAGAAATTTCAAAGCTCTATGTCAGATTGATATTGTACACCAGGGTCAAGATTTCATATATCGTGTTGAAGTGAGTCAAGCCAGATCATTTGATGTGGAGGACAATAGGTCTCATCAATACTCAGAGGCCAAGCTTCCAAGGATAATAACACTAAGAAGGCCAATCTTTCAAGGGAAAGAGGAGCTGCAGTATCATCATCTAATCTTTAAGAAAGCGTGGCAAGGAGAGGTTATTTGAGTGTTTACATAATTCATAGGAAGCAAAGCTTGGTTATCAAAAATTGTGGGTTGCTTCAAGCGAGAGTCCATCTACTAGGGTTGGGGATTTTTTTTTTAACTTAAAGATATGGTGAGCTTTTTTTGACACGTTTTTCTCTTAATGGATTCACTTGTTGATGAAGTCTTTTAACCTACACAATTTTGGGTGGTGTAAATCCAAACTTTGTAAATAGCAAAATGATAGGAGTAGTTTGGTAAGTTGAGGTCAAATTACGTTGCACTGTGTTTAGGCACAGACATTTCCTTGTATGTCTATAATTAATAGATTAGAAATCAAAATGACACTCGGCCAATACATTGGAAACCAAAAAGATAAAAAAAAAAAAAGCCGACTAAAATATGTTGTGGTCTAGACTCTAGTGTTCCTTTTGATGCAATTTAGATCTGTATTCGTCTGCCACTTACAATCAAATTTATTAATAAATTAAAAAAAAATGATAATTCTGTACCACCAGCTATCTGGAGACGCTCCCAGACGTTACCCCAGAATTCCTCTTTTCTCCTCCTTCAAACATAATAGTAGTATACATTTTTGCATTTTCAGGGCAGAGAATTTTTTTGGGACGTCCAAGTTGAAAAGATAACACAATAACAGCAACAACAATAATAACATAACCCATTAGGTCCCAGTTGAAAAGATGAACTAACAAAATAGAAGGGACGGGGGTATAAAATATTCTCCGTCGCTCTGCAGCTTCCTAATTTCAATTGCCATTCACAAATGCTTGGATTATGGATTTAGGCAGGAGTTCATAAAAGAAGTAAGAAAACTTTTTCCCTAATTACTTTCGTTTCCGCCCACAAGGAAAAAAAAACATCCCACTATCGTTTCCAGTTTCCAATAATAAATCCCACGTTACCGATAGTTTTATATCAGTATCTGTACACTATGGGGCTCACCACAAAAATACTGGTAATATGGACATACCATCGATAAAAAGGGAATTACAGATCAAGATGATACACAAATGAAAAAGATCCATTATAAACTTCCCAGGGGGAAAAAAATCATATCTTTACAAGGAAACCTAATTAAACAATTTACATAGAAGCCACCTCATATCTTTACAAACCGAACGTCGCTTTGACCAAACGCAGTCCCACATCCAGGACACTTGCGATGGCGGATCTCTAGGTTTCTCTGTATGCAGGGATTACAAAATAGATGATAGCACTTAACAATTACAACCTGGCGAACAAAACAGAAGCTAAATCAATTAAAATGCACAATCACAAAAACATAAACAAGCTGAGAAATGTGATTCATGCTCCCGGACAAGTTTTGAATGGCTAAAGCAGCTGATGATAGCACTTCACAATAGATGATAGCACTCCACAATAACTTCCCATACACATACCTCTTTTGGTCGATCAAAGCACACACCACACTTGAGAACAGCCTTGCAATCTTTGATTTCATCCTGAAGTCTCTGTATTGCGGCCTCCCCACTTTCAGAACTCATCTCGGCAATCTTCCTATTCAATTCCATGAGTTCCTCATCAAGCTTCTTTCTCTCATTTCTGTTTTTACAACAACTCACTTTAGTTAACAGAGATTCTGGCATAACAAAGTTCTGGTTCTATCCCGGCCAACCAACCAAAGCCGGGAACCTATGTGGGAATAGTGAGAAAGAGAAAGGGAGGAAGGGGGGTAGAGGAATTGATCAACTCATCAGGCCCATGACCTAAAGGTATGAGTAAATGAGCATTTCCAAGCTCAAAGAGCATGCTTGGGCATGGACAACGACACAAAGGAACTGTTTCCAGAATGAGGCAACTATTGTACTCATTCCAAGGTTATTTTGTCTCATTATCAATACAGCTGCAGCCTAACACGTTACAATTGTACATAAGGGCTTTCACGGGAAAAAATAGAGCTGACACGAACTTACCGCACAAGGTCAATCAGGAACCCAGGACTGAAAGCAGGTTTTCAAAAAATTGCCACGTGATGAGAAATTGTTAAGCAGCAGTTGCATCTCATATCACCAAAGTACATGAAATGAACAAATCGGAAAAATTCACAATACAATTAACACTCCAATTTTGATTAGTACCTTTCACTATCTAATTCCATTTGGATTTCATCTATCTTTCTTTGTATCTGCTCACTTTCTTTCTCAGAAGAAGAAACAGCAGATTTCAGCCACTTCAATTCCTTCTCAGCATCAGCCAATTCCCACTTCACAGTTTCCAGGTTGACTGTAAGTTGCCTATCTTCCTGTGTTGATTTTAAAGCTTCAGCAATGCAAACTTTCATCTGCAAAATTCTAATCTTTGTTAGATGAAAGATAAGTGCCAACTTTATTTATAACTGTTAATGAAGAAGTGCACATAAGGACACAGGACACAACGATTCACAGAAATGTATGTACACAGCAGGGAGACGACAAAAGAAAATATTTCACATACCCATATGCACAAAGTAAACATGTACAAACCAGTTTAAAGAATAAGGATACCACTAGTTTAATATGAAAACAAACTCTTGAAGCATGATCTAAAACTCATTCCAGACACTCGAATGTGGACAACTTAAGAACTCACAATGCCTCATCAGCAAACTATGGCAAATTAGGACTCAATTGTTTACATGTTAATAATCAACCCTTATTTTTTTCTTTTTTTCTTACTCCCTCCGTCCCATAAAGTTGTATCACTACGAAACTACGTGCAATTTTCAAACTAGAAAATAACGTGCTTACGAAAATAATTTTTTAGTCAATATGGATCTTGTTTGATAGATCTCATCAAGAACTTTTATACGATGCAAAAAAAATTCAAAAATTATTTTGATAAATACATTATTTTTTAGTTTGAAAAGTGCACGTAATTTCGTAGTGATACAACTTTATGGGACGGAGGGAGTATTTTTTTTATAATCTAATGTGGCCTGAGACGTGTCTGTAAGGGCTGTTGTCCCTTTTCTTTCCAACATAATGCCTAGTTTCCCTCCATCCCAATTGGTTTGTTTTCTTGAGAATCGTGCCTTTAGTCGGATAAAGGAAGAATGCATTTTCATGAAAAACATCTTCAAATTTTTCTCTACCAATCAGAAGATCCCAGATAAGTGTTTTGATTGGTAAACAAAGATTCCAAAATTTATCACGAAAATACATTACACGTTGACCGGGCACAACTACCAAAGATAGACAAACAATAGTAATTGATGCAATAACCTATTTGGCGTGTCCAAAGTGTCTGTGCGCCATAGCCACTTGGAAACTGTACCTGCTCCTCACTGTCAGCAATCCTCAGCTTCAGAGATTCAAGTGCCGAGTTAACTTGGTGGAGTTGATTTGCTAATGCTTGCTTGTCAGAGAGTAGAAAGCTCTGTGCTTGCTTTATCTTCACACTTTCAGAAACCAACTGCAGTACAACACCCACCACTAAATTAGGAACTACCAGCACTGGAATTCAACTACATACCCTTAAATGAACGATGACAAGATGTAAAACAGCTAAGGAGAATCATTAAAATTGAGAAAATGCAGCAATTCAAGATAGACCTTGATGTTATAATCATCCCTTTCAGTCACCTGCTGCAACAGATGCTGGTTTTGTGTTTGCATATCTTCGTAAGCTTGACCAATTGTCTGCAAATGAAGTAACCCGGCATGAAAGGGAAACATGACGGTGAGAGAATATTAACGGCAGTGATTGGAGTTCAGGATCTTGGGACCAAAAATAACAAAACTGATGACATTGAACTAGGGAAATTACAGTCATTAAGAATTTGAACATAACCACCAGACCTCAATTTCAGAAATATAAGCTTCTGATTCCCCGTCTTTAATTTTAACAGACTCCTTCATCTCTAAAACATCCCTGTAGGTTAAAAGACAACAAAACCCTGTCACGGACTTGATAAAAAAATGCTCAAGTTAATTCATAAATAAAATGAATTAAAAGTAATTGAATAACTTTTGAATTTCTATTTACCCAAAAAAAAAACTTTTGAATTTCCACAGATGTGACAGAAGGCAGAATAGGTAGGTTTTTGGATAACAGCCTTAGAATCTATAAAAGCAAGAAAGAACTTAGTGAGCAATTAAAAGTAAAGTATCCCTCAGAGTCCTCAGCATTCAAACAGAAAACCTACAAAATTTCTACAAGAATCACAATTATGCAACTCCTTCCAATCTACTATTCCCTACCCCAAAGAAGCACAGAGATATCTAAAAAGGTGTTAAGCGTCCATGGTGTGTTTTACGCCAACACTTGTTGGAAACTCCCTAACACTTGTTGAACACAAATCCAAATGTTTTTAATCACCGTTTTAATTTTTAAAACCAGAATACTTTGGTCGCTTAGATAGAACATAGCCTTAAACACACGAGACACTGTATTTTTGAAGAATTCAGGAGCCAACGAATAATAAAACAATGTGACTTCAATAACAATTACCTTTGAGTTTCTTAAGGAACTCTAAACACTAAACTATCTAAGAATACAGCTTAGTGAAAAATAGAAATTAGGAGGAAAAGGATTTCTTATTATTTAGGTATAACGCTTCAAGGAACAACAAACGCACTCGTATCAGTTTCTTTTTTTCTTGTAGGCACCTCAACTAATCCCACGACCCTGAAGTTAATACAACCAGACAAATCTCCAGTCACCCCAAGGTTCGGAATGCTTGGTCTATGTGAGATACAACCTTGCAGGGGGCAAGTCCTTTGGTTCTTGTTCCATGTCCACCAAACCCCTTGGGGTTAATGCATTTGTAACGCAAAAAAGGAAAAGTTTATATCAGCCCATCTTGTCGTCTAATATTGAATATAAAGGTTGTGACAATGTGTCCTTATCCATACAGTGTTTGTGCCCATGCTTTCAAAGAACCTTCAAGCCTCAACTCCCGACCCCAAAAAATGGGTTAAATTTGTGTCAAATAAGCAACTAAACAATTCATGAAGCAAGAAATACTGAAACACTTAATGGGTACAAGCATATAATGATAGGACCACAAACTTAATCTTATTAATAAACTTACAACATTAAAGTAGGACGGATGGCACAAATATACATGCCAATAGCCACCATATATTAGTCATTTCTTTCATACATGTCAAGGTTCTAGAACTCGCTAGGCGCTCCCAGGGTGGCTGGGCAACTTCTAGCTTCGAGGGCTGAGTACTCGACACCTAGTTAGGCAACTAATCGGGCTAGTCCGTCCAGTCGGGCTAGTCGGCGAGTATTCAGTCTTCCAGACCTTATTTTTGTTAGATTCTGAAACCATATGGTTGATAAAGAGCCAATTGAAGTGCTGATTAACTAAGCATGGGATTTCTAGGGGTTCGTAAAGATGGGATTTTTCCAAGGCTGACGAGAGGATTCATTCAAAACTTGATACAAGGACAAATATAAAATAGTCTTTATTTTTTTTTTCCCATCCACCATGCTAACAAGATGGATACATTTCCCAAAACCCACATAAAGTCATTCTGTGACGTGTAAAGCCACTTTGATTCTAAAATAGGAACACATCTAGGGAAACCAAGGCAAAGCTGACTTCTATTTGCAACAATCTCTCTCATTTCATGCTTAGGAGGATAATCATAACAAAAATCAAGTGATGATGTTTGTGTGAAACTTGCTCCAGGAGAATTTGAAGGAAAATAAAACCATATCATTTGAGAGAGCATTGTATACTAACCTGTCAGAGGCATCCAATTTAGCCCTTAAATCAGTTATTTCAGCTTCAGCAGCAGAAAGCCTCTGTTGACAAGCAGCCTCGGCTTCATTAGCAGCTTTCACTCGCAATTCCAAGCCATGTTCATCCAGAGCATTTCTCAGATGTTCAGCTTGTGAGCAAGCTCTCATTTCCGATTCTTTGATTTCCATTAAATCTCTAGAAATCAAAAGCTTGAAAACTTAGTTGGGCAAAGAGAGGAATATTAATATGCGTGGTTAATATAGAAAAAGTGCTGTGATATGCAACGAAAATTGTCACATAAATGCACTGCCTGGCTTCTACACTAGAAAAAAAGAATATCAAATGGAACTTAAAGCGCGACTAATAAGGCTGACTTGCATGTTGATCTACTGTTGAGACCAAGTTACTGCAAAAACCTATCGTGCCCTTGGGCCATGAGCACATAATTATTTAATTCCTTTTATGCCTTCACACTCACAGTATTCCCTATCTACCAGAAGAACAAAGAAATGAAGTAAAATGACATAACCCTAACAACTAGCTTCAGTCTTTCAGAACATCCTCATGAGTGATTTAAAGTGGGCCAAACCAAGAATTTTCAGTGCAGAACATGTCAAAGACTCAAATTCAAAAAATTCAACTCCAAATAAAGATAAATTGGTAGCAATGGAAAGAAAGAACCAAATCAAGATAACACCCTCATTCCAAACTCCCAGAAGTCTATTAGATAATACGACCTGCTTCAATCTGCATATAATAGTTAATTCACCACAATTCTGGCATGTTTATAGTAGCATACATATTTTATACAGCATGGATGATTGGATTAGAAAGTACGAATGCTCTGAGAGAGAGAGAGAGAGAGAGAGAGAGAGAGAGAGAGAGAGAGAGCTACTCTTTAAAGACCTAAAGGATTTGCCCCTTTTACTTTCTTCCACTGGGCTGTATTGCTAAGTACAAGCAGCATTTTAAACTCTAAGACGAGAACACAAAGCATCGGAGTCTGTTGGAAATCTTGCTATGCATTGTTTGACCCCTTCCCCAACTGTGAATCTTGAGTCAAGCCTTTCCATTTGTATTTACTCCCCATTTGGAATGTTCATTTGATTGAACACGAGTTAGTAGTTTATTTCTCTCCAAGTGCAAGGAAAATTGCATGCTAGGGAGGGTGTTCGCTTGCTTAATATTCAATGTTGGGCACATTTCCAAGCACCTTAAGCTCTTGGGACGATTGGTGATCTAGCACACTAAAACATATGATTATAGAATGACCACACAAGTAAAAAAATGACAGCTAGCATGTACTTTTCTTTTCTTTTGTTTTAAACCAATGCTACACATTTCAGCTGCTGGGCTAAATGAAGAGAAGCTGCTTCAATAGGTTCCCTAATGCCTGATTTATGCACCCTACTTATTTACCTGTTGTCATAAATTTGCTGCCCAAGCATGTCTAATAGGATTTGCACTTCCAGTTTTTCCTTTTCCATCTTCTCGATCTGCAGCAATTCATACCCGCAAGTTACCAATAAGAGCTTATTTACCCATACAATGGTCCTTAAGAAATTGAAGTCAATTAGTCAACATTATTTCAATTTTCTGAGAAAGGACTATCTCAGATGCATCAAAATCAAAATCAACATTATGGTAAAGGCACTTACAAGAGTCTTCAGAGATTTGATCTCTCCTGTCTGTTTAGCACATTTGTCTGCCAAGTTCTTCTGTTCACTAGTCTACCAGCAAAAAAGAATGGGTAAATATCAAAGGATACTTAAAAGTTACACAGAAAAGACAATTTTTTACATACAATGGGTATCAACAATATGCACCCAAATGAAAGATATTCCATTCAGTGTGTATCTTGACAAAGTTGAAAAATTAACATGCTTAGTTCGTGACTCAGAAAACATCCCAGAGTTCTTAATGATAATGATTACTTGCTAGTTACACGCCCATGGACATGGCAATGAATCTGACACTCAGACAGATCTGCATGCCAAAGACCTGTACCCAAGGACCACGTCGATGTATTTACTAGGGAAAGGAAGGAGATATCAATTATCACTGAATATCAAATTTTTTGACAACAGGACAAAAACCCATCCAATTGCTGTGTAACAGAACCTTTTCAACCAATAAAGCTTTGAGTGACTGGGACTCTTCGCGTAAGGAAAGCGCTTCATGAGCTATTTCCTTCCACCGATTCAGCTGAGCTTCCATCATTCCCATTTCTTTAGACAATGCCGTGGCCATTACATGAAATTCTGCTTTAATGTCTTTTCTACCTAGAGCAAATAAGACCTCTCAGAAATTATTCCATTACTTCTTTCTCAAATTATCAACACCATGGGAAAAATGAACAAGAATCATGACAATTTCAACCTGAATCTTGGACAGCTTCTTCCATTTTAATTTCTAGCTCATTTTTCTCAATAACGCACTTCTGCAGTTGTAGATCCAGCTCCTCAACTCCAAACTCCCCACTGTGAATGGCATCCCTCGTAGCCTCTAATGACTCTAATTTCATAGTCAAGTCCTTCTCCCATCGCATGATAGATGACTTTTCAGCCTGTAATTGAACTACTAGATGGATCACTGTTGAATCAGCACCTAAAGCAAAACTAAGGACATAAAACAAAGCCAGCTTAACCTGTAGAGAATCTGTCAGCCCTTTATACCGTTCAACTTGATTATTCCAGTGTAGGAGCTGATCATTCAGTAAAGTGTAAAGACGGGATGAGTAGACATGTTTCTCATCCTTCAGTTCATCCTGAAGATCTTGCAACTGTTTTGACAGGACAAGATTGCACTTCTGTGCTTCTTGAAGCTCAGAAAGACGGTCAGCTGCAAGTACCTACATCATTAGTCCATCATTAAAATAAATACATGTGAGAGAGAGAGAGAGAGAGAGAGAGAGAGAGAGAGAGAGAGAGAGAGAGAGAGAGAGAGAGTCTCAATCTCAAGTGGACCTTTGTTTCCTCAATGGATTCCTTCAATTCCTGTACACGTATTGCCCTTTCTACAGGTTTTTCAGGTGACAAGCATCCATTTACCGGACCCACATGCGGAGTATGAACTCCAGATGCTACATCCTTCTGCATTTTCAGATTAACTAGCTTTCTTCTACTTTCTTCAAGTTCCGCCATGGTTTCTTCCAGTTCCCCTTCAGGATATACAAACATTATAAACATCCCACATTGGTCACAAGGCAACAGAAACTCATTGTCACACTCGCTAACCATCAGTTGGCATATAGAACAATATTTATAAAGGAAATTTATGCACACACACACACACAACTACATATGCAAATATTTGCATCTGAGATTTACAACGATGCATAGATTTTATGATGCAGTACAATTTAAGGGTATTACAGTCATTTTAGGGGATGTTCCACAGTTCCACTAAGGGAGTTTTGTTTTAAAACTGCCTCAGTTTTTGTGTTCACACCTTTTTATGTGATGTATTGTGAGAGGATGACTTGTCTTGGTTTTTGGGAAAAACTAGTTAGTGGAACACCCTTAGTGTCTTTAGGGTTAGCAGGGTTTTGAGTCTACAAATTTGAGTCTATAAATAGGAGTGAGTCTTTCATTTGGGAGCCTTTATCATTTTAAAAATTTATTATCAAGGGTTTCTCTCTCTTTGTATCCCATTTTGAAAGTTTCTCTCTCTAGATTGCCTTAATGGAATATTCCGATTGCATCATTTGGTATCAGAGCTCCAACCTCGATCCTAACCCTTCATCTCGCCGGGAACCTACACCTTGCCGGAAAACAGTGTTGGAAACCTTGCTGGAAATCCCAAATTAACCCTCTCAGCTCGTTTTCTTCAAATCTACCCTAATCTGACACCCAAACATCAATTCCAACCCTTAAACCTAACAGATCCAGCATTTTCGAAGGCTGTAAACCCATTACGACGACTGTTGGACCATTTCGAAGGCTGTAAACCCATTTGGAAGGCTGTTCTTGGTGTTTTTGTTACTTGAAACACAGATTCGAGCCATTTCAGAGGTTTGTCAACCTGATTCGAGGTATTTCTGAGTTGTTTCAAACTCGATTCAGTGATTTTCGACCTTGATTCACCTTTTTTGAACTCGAAAACATAGTTAGAGGCCTTCGAAACACTATTTCTGTACTTGAATGAGTGTTTGAACACTCAAAAACCACTGTTCAGCACTCAAAAATCACTATTCAACACTCGAAGCAGTGTCTTGAGGTCAGATTTCAACTGGGTTTGTGTTATTTATCGAAGTTTGTTGCGACTTGTTTCAATTTGGTCATTATTCGGAGTCATTTGTGTTATTTGCTTGTTATTGGCTGAAGTTTGGGGTCCTAATAGACTTGGTTTGCTTGATTGAGGTATAATTGGTTGTTGGAGTTAATTTTGAGGGTTGTAATGGCTCAAAGAGAAGGCAGAGGTAGGAGAGGAGGTAGAGACGGAGGATTTATGGCGAATGATGGTGAAGAGAATGCATTGAGCAACCAAAACAATGAGGTAGAAGAGTTGATTAAACAATGTACTGCTTTGATTGAGGAAGTGCGTTACTTGCAACCTACAACCAAAGGTAGTTATTGTGTTAAAAATACTTGAATTCAATAGGATCCTTTGTTAGCTCCGCATTGGTATAGAGCACAGTTGGCTGATAATGAGCTTCCCAAGTTTTGTGAAAGTCCACAAGAATTTGTTGATTGGTTAAACTCCGATGAGAGTATTTTCAAGTATTATCATGTTACCGAAGAAAAGAAGGTGAAATTGGTATCTAGTTGCCTTAAAGGGAGAGCTTTGGATTGGTGGACACAACTCAAAGTTAGTCCACAAAGAAGAGGCAAAAAAAGGATTAGAGATTGGAAAACATGAAAAAAAAAAAAGCTCAAGGAGGAATTCTTCCCTTTCCATCATAATCCCAATGCCGACTCTTAGACTTAGTTTTGGTAAAAGAAAGTCCTTGGGGGTTGTCCCAACTGAAAATCAACCTTTAATCAACCAAGTTGAATATCCCAATGCTTCAAGTATGGAGAATCATTTCTCAAGTTGGAAGTTGGTGAAAAGGCTAGTGAGCATGCTTTTAAATAGGCGAGAGAACCATGTTGCAATGGTGGCTATGAGTATGATAACGTTCTAATCTTTGACAAGTTTCCAAGTGAAGAGTTTGGGGATCACTTTAAAGATTTTTCCATCTGTGGTGAGTCTTCAAAAGAAGACTTTGGATGTGACTTTGAAGACATTCCCGTCTATGATGAGTATCCAAGTGAGGATATTGATAGTGTTGTGGAAGGACTTGAGAATATTGAGGGTGCTAATGAGGAACAAGAGATGTCTAGTTTTTCAATTAACGAGTCTTGTAGCTTTGGGAAGATGAGCAAGTCTTAAAGAAGAGCTATGACCTAAAGATTGATGATCATGACAACTAAGTTGTGAATTGCTCTCAAAACTTCACGTTCAAGTTGCCCTTGGTCGAAGAGTATGGGAGTGATTTGGAAGCTTCATTATTTGATGAAGTGTTGGCTGAACCAAAGGTCAGGGAATCCTTTGAAATCTTAGTTGCAGGAAGGGGGAGCGGATGCGAGGATAAGAGCAGGTGCGGGGGAGCGGAGGCACTTAGAAGTTCTCTATTGGGAGTGTTTAAGGAGTGTATATAGATCATATTTAAATATGTAAATAAAATATCTTTAAATACTTGAACCATTGAAGGAAAAGTTATACTTATTGAGAATTTTCCCTATCTTAAAGCGTAAAATTTTTGGAAGTTAGATATTTTCAATTTACATAACTTCTTGACTTATACGATTTTCATATTCTTATTTTCACACCCTTAAAAGTATGAGAACAATTGCTTTAATGGCACAATAAGCTTCCATCTTGGGAGCGCCGATTTAAGCTCCCGTGTTGGAGCGCACCCATTTTAGAAGAATCCTACAACTAAGTTTGAAATATTGCCTTCCGTGTTGCCCCAATTGCTAGATTTTCAAGTTTGTGATGTGGCGGTGCCCGAACAAGCTCCAAAGTGGCTAAAAGTGGGTGAAGACTATTTGGGATTGCTTGAAGATCCTTTGGGTACGGTTTTTAGTCAAGCAAGCCTTGGGTATGAAGAGAAGTTAAAGTTTTCACACTTCACGTTACATGATTCTTGGTTTGCGTTCGTAACAAGTGTCATTGCCTATTTTGATGATTTCTTTCTACACAAGAGACATGCCAAGTGGGTGGTCTATATACATACGAGTATGGATACAGTGAATATTCACAAACATAAGCTAATATTGAAGATGGTTTATTGCATGAGGATGACGTGGATCAAGGAAATGCAATCACATGCCTACATCGGAGCTGCATAATAAATACTTCTATTGTTCCATGTTTTCTTAACTTAGGTGTTTGAGTCTTGTTGTCCAACTTGAGGACAAGTTTTTTTAAGAAGGGAGTCCTGCTGAAGTACAATTTAAGGGTACTATTGTCATTTTAGTGTCTTAAGGGTTAGTAGGGTCTTGAGTCTATAAATAGGAGTAAGAGTCTTTCATTTGGGAGCTTTTATCATTTTAAGATTATATTATCAAGAGTTTCTCTTCGTATCCCATTTTGCGAGTTTCTCTCTAGATTATCTCAATGGAATATTCTGGTTGCATCATTTTAGATTCGAGGGTTCAATTGTTTAAAGAGGAATTCTCAAACATTTGATGGCACTAAGAACCAATTGTATAGAGGCAAAGTCTTTAAAGTGAACGTACTATCTCACAGGAAATCGAGGGAGTGTAATTCCTCACTCGACCAGCTCTTAAATTTTGTAAAGCTTTTTGATACACACGAATTAGGGCCTCTTTTTTTGGTATGCACTTTTTGCATATGCGGTGATATTTCAATTTGTGTCATTCTATTCAATGAAACAACGATGGCGGATGGCCTAAAGCAATTTGTGCTTTAAACATGCAACTAGAAGATAGAAGAACTGCCTCAGATACCTGCAAGATGCTTTATCTCAGATTGATCCACAGCATGGCTATGAATACAAGTCTGCAAACAATCAACGTAGTCTTTATGCTTCAATTGAAGAACGCCAATCACCTCAGTCAGATGAACAGCCTCCTCTCTCATCAAATTATCAACCTTAGACAACTGGATGATAATATCTGAGAGCTCAAAGTTGTGACAAAACCAGTTATCAGGGACTTCTTAATCTTGAAATTAGGGTCAGGAGAAATGGAAGACAATGAAATTGACGACTACTCATAAAAGTTTCTACTAACCTTCTGCACATAGATTTCCGCGCAATGCCTGGGCAACGCCCTCAATAATAGGTTTCTGAGCATTAATAGTATCTTCCAAGGTTTTCATTGATTCCCGAGTGGATAAAATTCGTTTATCAAGGGCTGCTTTAATATTTTTAAGTGATCCCTCATTTTCAATGTTGTCAACTGAATCTGTTTCTAGTAGTCTACAAAGAAACATCTCCTCAGCAAGACAAGATGGAATAATACCTGAGTAAAATCCATGAGTTTGATTAATAGTGAAAGAATTCACACACAGCATCAGTTATAAAATGTATGAACTGAAAACTAAAGCTTCACAAATAAATCATCCCTACAACAACCTCGATAATGCTCTACATGGTCCAATGTCTGCAAAGAAGTTTGGTGTGCCCCAGCTCGTACTCCAAGTAGGACTAAATCATCAACCAACTATATAGAATAAAACAAATAATTGGAAAAAATAACTGCAAGTTATTGCAAATCAAAATACGGTAAAGGACATCAAAAGGGCATGCCAGAAAAAAAAAAAACCTGATTCCATAGTTGGTTCAAGGTAATCAGCCTAGTGTCATAAGAAACTTGCTTGTCTGTCAATTCTTTAATTTTGGCTTCAAGGTCTTGCAACTCATGCTTTTGTACATCCAGCTGCTGGACGAGTTTTTGATTCTGATACTGGAGAACTGCAGCAGCAACCTGATACAAAGTACGATCTTTCAAAATTTTCGTTTTCTTATTACTATCTGATACAGTGATATGTTAAGACATGGAAACATTTTTTGCAATTTCTGTGAACAAAGGAAGACTGGGCTTGACGGGCTGCACTGACTATCAAGGCTGAAAAAGTCAACCCCAAACAAGAGAAAAGGAAGGGCAACAACAACCTAAACTACTTGACCCGAGATATAGGCACCCATCTCCGATACAGTGGTATTTAAGAACCAACCCTAGAAACCCGATTAGAGGGATGAAAGCTAACATTTGTCTCAAGGAAAGGTTGGCCAACGGTAAGGAAAATCAATTGACTATCATAAGGTTAGACCATACTTTTAAATATTGGCCAATACGTACCGTATCGGCCGGTTCGTACTGGAATTTTGAGCCTCCGATACGGATACACACCGATATAGTGGTGTGACTAAAAAATTGCATATAAATCGGCCGATTCCCGATACGTATCGGTGTATCGGCCGAGACGGAAGCCGGTTCAGAGTGTATCGGCCGAGACGGCAAAAAAGAAAGAAAAAAAAAGGAAAGAGAAAGGGGAGAGGGAGGGAGACGAAACCTGATCTTCTTCTCCTCTGATATTTCCTTGTCCATAGCCGTATCTCTACAAAAACAAATCAGAGGATTCAATAGAAAAAAAAGAGAGGATTTCTCTGATGTGTAAAATCGTGGGAGGCTAAGAGTCAAGAAGGGTGCATCGCGAGAGAGGGAGAGGGGGTGAGAGGGGTTCTCCGATGTGCACCATCGTCGGAGGCTAAGAGTCGAGAAGGATGCATTGCTTCCATGGCAGATATTGACTGAACGAAAGAAAGAGGGGTTCTCTGATGTACAGAAAGAAAGAGGCGTAAAGAAGAAGATAAGGCAGTCCTTTGTTTTTGGTTTCAACTTTTAAGTCAGAGAGTTGGGTCCAGCTGTAAGGGGATGTGATTCTCTACACCAACACAAGTGAAATCTCTTCTTGGATCAACAGTTAGGATTGAAAATTGCATAATAATTGACTTTTTGTATTATAACCTGGTGGTTTGGTTCAATTATGTCTTAATATTGTGTAAAATGTGACAAATTATGTCAAATGAGATAAAAAAAAAATGTGTATCATAAAGTTTTATATGAGTTGCTATTTATTTTAAAAACTTCACGGCCGAGATAGATGATTCCCGTGACGTATCACCGATACGCCCCGATACCGATACACCGATACCGCGACCGATACCGTGACCGATACTGAGATTTAAAACTATGGGTTAGACTTTAGGGGGGCGGTAATCCAGTAAGGTTCATTGTCACAAACAATGCCTTGATCAAGAGGAATGACAACTTAGACTGGCTTTTCTCAGCAATTTACGCTAGTCCAAATCCGAGAAAAAGGGAGATGGGAAATGTTGAGTGAGACGACCAGGGCTCATAACAAGCCTTGGATGGTAGCAAGGGATTTCAATGAGGTTGTTGGGAATAATGAGAAGATGGGAGGTTTTGTCATTCTTACCATATTTGGGCAGCTGCAGGTTCTATTCACAGAAAGAAATCCTTCACAAATCCCACTCTAGTGGGCCCTCTTGCATTTGGTTGCCCTTCAGTAACTAATAGGGAAAGGTTCGAGACAAAAGTTGAGAAGCTTAATTTATTTTCTTGATGCACATAACCCTATAAGCAGGACCATGGTTGGAATTGTGGCTGCAGACCTCCAGGATTCATAGCAGCACAAGCACAACCGAACTTCAAAACATAGGCCGCAATTCTGATATCCGTAAAAAATTAGTGTGCATAAGAAAGCCTATGAACCACCTTTTTTTTTTTCATAAGAGGCATCCATATCGGTTATTCCAATTCCTAACTTATTCTCAAAACTAACTCATTGCGCTTTACGAGAGAAGTCATTCTCTCACAATATGTGAACCAACAAAACTGACTTAAAGCAAGTCCAGCCATTACCCTTTCTTTTTTCCTCAAATTTGATGCAAAAATTTGGTTCAAAGCTTCATTTGATATGGCTCACTCCAGCCCTAGACTCAGATTTTGAACCTCTTCCACCACCAGCCACCTATCGCCACAACTCTCTTGCAAAATCAGATCGAGATATGGAAAATCATGCCGCCGCCGTCCTGGTGACGACGACCGTGGTGACGAGATCTGGAAAATCACAAAGACGGCGGTGGTGGAAGGGGGTCCGACGATCATCTCCGCCACAAAGGTACCGTTGGAAATTTGGTTCAAGGGCTTTCTTCTCCCCAAATTTGAGTAAAGTTTGATTTGGTACAAGGACTGGAGGTTGAAATTGGGTTTTTTTTTACTCAAATTTGAATTTGGTTCAGGGTTTGGTGTAGGGCTCAAGAATAGGAACAAACTCATATTTTGTCTTTACCATAAAAATTCTTTAATGCAATCTATAAAGGAAAAGAAAAACTAACCATACTTGCTAGTTGGTAATGCACCCAATTTATCATAATATGCACAGGAATGAAAAATATCTACAGATGTAGCATTGAAACCCTAATTGCATGGCTTAGTCAAGCAAAAAATTGATTTAAAATTTTCTCGAAACTAAAACACAGTTATATCAACACAACAATATCCAAGACAACAATACAAATACCAATGCAGAGAGAAGGGGGTGGGGGTTATACAGTTGTGTCATCAGGAGAAACGGAGGAGTGACGAGCCATGGGGTAGGAGGGGAGAGAGTTCAAATGAGGCCTCTTCTTTTCTGGCTCATCGGAGTTGGCGTTTTCCATTAGGCTTCTCCCAACAACACCAACACCACTACCACTACCACTACCATTAGGACAAGATATTCACTCACATACTCCTACTTCAAAACTCTTTAAAAATGAAAACAATACCCCCACAACAGACTTGGAGCGAAAGCATAAAACCCTCCTCTGTCTCTGTGTGCATGCATGTGAGAGAGAGAGTCTGTGGGTAAACTGCGATAAGTTCTAGCCACCTACTGTAAACCCTGTGGCCCATCCAACCAAACCCACCATTTTACCGGATTTGGATTAATACTAGGTCCATGTAACTGGGCTAGACTGTTTAAATTAGGACTATAGGAGTAGCAAGTATGGTTAGTTTTTCTTTTCCTTTATAGATTGCATTAAAGAATTTTTATGGTAAAGACAAAATATGAGTTCGTTCCAATTCCTGACTTCATGTAAAAACTTAAAAGGGGCAGAAGGTACCTTTGCCTTTGACATGCCGAGTCAAAATACAACAAACTTAACAAAGTCCTCGAATGGGTAGTCCAAAATTCCTATAACATAAGGATACAATACATGAGTATTTGGAAACTTATTCATGAAGTCAATCATAAATCAGTAAACACAATGTTATTTAGTAAACACATGAGTATTTGTACCCTTAACCAAAATTTGTTCATGACAAGAGGGCAAACACAGTGTTATTTGTCCATTTCTTAACAGAGCAAACACAGTGTTAATTTGTACACAGTCACAGTGTTATTTTGTTCATGACATTGATCAAAAGCTGTTGTTATTTGTATGTAAAGTTCCAAACCACATTGTTCATGACATAGAGCAAACACAGTTGTTAATTTGTACACACTGTTATTTGTATCTAAAGTTCCAGAGAGAGAGAGAGAGAGAGTTCACCTTAGGTCCAAACCCTAGAGTAAATCTGATAACCCTAGAGTAAATCGAAAGAGGAGTTCAGTACCCTAGACTAGAGAGAGAGAGAGAGAGAGAGAGAGAGAGAGAGAGAGAGAGCCTTAGTTCGATCGATCGTCGGTGCAATTCACCGGGTGAACTGAACCAGATCTCGAAGTGAGGTGGGAGGTTTTGCACTGCTAGTCGGCCGTCGCTACTCGCGCGCGGAGTGGACTTGGAGTGTGTTGGCTGAGGTCTCCAGAGGAGAGGAGAGGAGACTGACGCCCCGTTTGGCTACCAGACCGGAGATAGATTTTGGATGAATTTGCAAGGACCATGGATTAGAACGTGAATTTGTAACGTTCGAACGTGGATTTGTAACGAGGGTAAATCTCTAACGAGAGTGGCTCCAATTCATAAGGAGCGTAGATTTGTTAGTGAGGTGTTTAAATAATATTTTGAGAAGGAAAATTTGATGGGAAGAGAGAACAAATGACCTATTTGCTTTCAGTTTTTTATTTTAATAACAATAGTGAGTGATAGGTACACACCCTCTCAATTATTTCCTGCCACACTCTCTCTTATATGTGTGGTGGGGATCTACTGGGACCGTCGGATAGGCCAACACACATGTGAGAGAGGGTGTGGTGGAAAGTAGTTGAGATGGATGTGTACCTATCATTTTTGTTTTAATAAACTAAATGAATTAATTTCGTTATAATAACAATAAATACATAATAATTACAAAAAATACACATTAAATTTAGGCTTTATTTGCCTATATTACAAGTTTAAAAATTTGGAAAATTTATAAAACACAATTTCGGCTTTATTTGACACTAATCATTTAAAAAGAAAATATGTTATATATTACTTGATTATTATTTTTTTGGAAGCAAGAGAGCCGTTGATATGCCATTCGGAACAAGGATTGTGTGTGACATTGATACACAGGATAATTAACCCATTGCATTTCTCATCTTCAATCCTTTTTCAGACAAACCCATCTTCTTCTCATCTTCTTTACCCATTTTTCGAACAAACACACAGATCCAACAAACCCAAGAACGAACCCATGCCCTGTCTGGCGATTATTAGCGGCTTCAGTGACTATTGGATGCTTCGGCGATTGTTGGCGGTTCCGGCTACAATTGTTACAGGTACCCCTCTCTCTCTCTCTCTCTCTCTCTCTCACACACACACACACACACACACACACAGAGCAAAAACCCCCCCAAATCACCCCTGGATTTGGAGGGGTAAAACGGGTATGAAATCTACCAAATCCCCCCTTGTTAGCTAACGACAGGGGGGAGGCTGTCCTTGGCAAATCCGGGTGCTCCCGGATTTGTACTCCCCAACAATGAATTTTTTTTGGGCAAATTCGGGGGTCGAAAATGGCGTGCCAAATGCCGGCTTGTGGTGAGACTTGGATTACAAATCCGGGTGAGAGGCAAATCCGGTCGCCAAACAAGGCGTGAGGCGATTAGGGTTAGTACAAATTAGAAAGTATGAGTATATATATATATATATATATATATATATATATATATATATTTTGTGTTGCAATTTTTCTTGAAAAATCCGATCCGTCCAATGTGTTCAGAAGGTGTTTTCTAGGGTTCACGCGAGAAATCTTCAAAAAAAAATTACCGGGAAGGGCTTGATCCAAGCAGTTTTCGCAAAAAATGTAAATATATATTTTTTGCGAAAACTGCTTGGATCAAGCCCTTCCCGGGATTTTTTTTTAAAGATTTCTCGCATGAACCCTTGAAAACACCTTCTAAACACGTTGGACGGATCGGATCGTCAAAAAAATATTTGGATCATGAGGTCCGGAAATTAAAAGTCCGGATTAGAAGTGAACCATATATATATATATATATATATATATATATATATATATAATAAACTTCCAATAAGGGTCCCTTATTGAAGTTACCATGCGGACCTCACCTTTCCGAGCCAAATTTTGACGATCCGAACTGTTCAATGTTTTTAAAATGCATTTTTAAGGGCCTCCGCGAGGATTCATCCAAAAAAAAATACTCGTAAGGGCTTCATCCGATTACTTTTGGTTAAAAACGCTATTTCGGATCGTCAAAATTTGGTCCGGAAACACAAAAAATGGCTAGGTCCGCATGGTAACTTCAATAAAGGACCCTTATTTACACCTCATAGTTCTGGACCAAATTTTGACGATCCGAACCGCTCAATATGTTTAAAATGTGTTTTTAAGGTCTATGCGAGAATTTGTAATATATATATATATATATATATATATATATATATATATATATATATATATATATATATATATATATATAGAAGGGCTTGATCCAAACAGTTTTCATAAAACTACACATATACACTTTTTATGAAAAACTGATCTGATCAAGCCCTTCCCAGTATTTTTTTTTATGAATCTTCGTGGTAGACCTTAAAAATACCTTTTGAACACATCTAACGGTTCAGATCATCAAATTTTGGTCTGAAAAGTGGGGTCCAGATGTTAGGTTCGGATTTTGTGGTTTGGATGTGAAGCTCTTCCTATATATATACAACTGGTTCGGTTCTCTCAAAAAATTTGAAAACCGAGAACCGAACCGAATTCAAAAAAATTTTACTCCACTGAACCGAACCGAACAGGGGAATGACAAAAATTGAAAATTTTAACCGGTTCGGTTCTCGTACTTGGTTCGGTTTGTCCGGTTTTTTGTTCATCCCTATACAGAATGCATTTTGCAACAAGAGTAGTGTTTGAGAGACAAATGATCAAAATGAATTATGGATTGATTTTTTACTATTTTGCCCTTGTTTATTTATTATGAAAACTTGAAAAGCTTCTCTTGAGCTCTTTTTCACATCTCCTTCTAATATGAAAAATTGAAAACTCATTCTACCATAATGTGTTTTGGTGAAAGGCTCCCAAACACCCAAAAACTAGAAATTGAAAATGCAAAAACCAAGCTCCCAAACACCCTTTTACAATTCCCCCTCTCTGCCTTTGGGGATCATATCCTCGTTGCATAGTCCCAGCAACCTCTTCTTGTGTCTATGGTGGCAGAGCGCATCCTACCCACCTCTTGGACCAGGGTGGGGCTTTGATACCATTTGTAACGCCCCATGTAAACCATTGGCCCAGTACCTTGATTAGATACACCAGCCATACCACATAACCCAAAATGCTTAAACCTAAAGTATTAGTAGTAGCCCACATGGTTTGTTATATACCCAAAACCACTCATGTAAACAACCAATGTGGGACTAAACACCATCTACCCCTAAACTTGGGGTATTACAGTGTGTGTAACCCCCCGGAATAATTCCCCCCCATGTTTGGATTCCAAAGCTCTCTCCCAATATCATGGTTTCTTTCACCTCAAAGCGACCAATCTTTTTTCCTCAACCCCGTCCCCACTCTTTGTTGTATAAGCTGTCTATACATAGGAAAAAGAACAAAAAACTTTATTTGACTCATGCATGCCTTTCCTTTCCCAGATTATCCCTTTTTCTTACGCGTCTTTGTCCATTCATATCTACTACCCCTTCTCAAGTAAAGTTAAATCCTTAATTGTACTTTTGTTTTAATCCCCTTTGCCTCTTAACCCTTTCACACATTCCACATGCTCAAGATTTGCGCATGACATCATATCACCAATTACATTATTTTTTATTTTATAATTGGCACCACAATTTCATAGATTCTTTTGTTCATCTTTTTTCCCTTTAATTACTTCAAGTGTAACGTGCAAGTAGCTGGTTCTGAATCTTTCGATGCTCGATGGTTCTTATTAGTTGTGTGATCTACCATATGTGTGTTACCCATGTGAGGGAGTGTTTGAGCCTCTATCTTTTTGCGAGTGGAGGTAATATATAGTGGGGTAATTTTGTGAGGAATAGTTGAGGGAGATCGGAGCCATAGTGAGAGTTATTGAAGTGTGAGATTTGTCAAGGGAAATATGGAGTGAGCACCTATATTTCTTTAGGTTGTCTTTCATTTTTGTTGTAGTCATGTGGCTGTCACGGTTTGCCCAAAAGGATTATGTTGGGTCATTTTTATTTATTTATTTATTTATTTATTTATTTTTTTTTGGGGGGGGGGGGGTAAATCAACTTGAAATATTAAAAAAGCTAACCAAATGTACAGTCTATAAGGGGCATCCCAGGAGGAAAAGAAAAAGAAAAGAAGCAAAAAGAAAATTGGATAATCTACGCCAAATGGCTACATAAGTTGGGGAAAATGGAACAAATGTTTCCTATCCATCTATAGCAGAGGGAAATAGATGACAAAACACAATCGACAAGTAACAAAGCAATGTTCAATTATAATTCTGGGGGTTGTCCTACCATGTATTCTAGAGTGAAGCTCCATCTTCTCTCTTGGATTCATTTGAACTCCTACCATGGTAGACGGTACCATCACCTTCAACGAAGGTTTAGGGATCAAGACGATCGATTCTCATGAAATCACTAGAAAATCTCGTTGGTTTCCCACAATGGAGCACAACCAATCTATCATCAATGCATCAATCGACATTTGATGGGTATAGTCTATACTACTCCTACCAAATTCACCCGTTTCAAACCCCTAAATCTCTGTCCACAAATCGAAAAACCCACAGGTTCTTCTCTTTTTGCCGAAATCCCAACCTAGGTACACCCTAACTTTATCGATCATTTGTTGGAATTGTGCCTTGAATTTTCCTTTTTTGGGAGAATTCCAATTGTGTTTAGGATTTCCTATTGCATTTAGGATTTCTAATTGTGTTTAAGATTTCCTATTGATTGTGCTTTTTATAAATAAAGGCTTTTGGGATCCTTTGGCTATCTCTCATATTGTGGCCTCTCCAGAGTTACGGATCATAGCCGGTTTTTGTATCTCTTCTTCACAATTGATAGTGAACTCTCTCTCTCTCCTCGCCCATGGACGTACCTCAATCATGAGGGAACCACATATATCTTTGTGTCGTGTGATTGCCTGTTGTTTTGTTTGCTTTCTCCCAACTTAGTCGCATTCATAGCGTTCGTTACAACAAACTGGTATCAGAGCTTTTGGTTGAAAAACTATGGTGGCTAAGTTTGAGATTGCGAAGTTTGATGGGTAGAGCAGCAGCTTCAGTTTTTGGAGGGTTAAGATGAAGGCTTTGCTAGATCAACAGGTTGCTGATTAAAAGTGCCTATTCCAAATATCCTTTTTGTTGTTCCAAAAAAACAAACAAACAACTTACAAGTTGTTAGAACCTTCGGTTAGCACTTTCAACACCAACCTTTTAAACTGAAGGACCCCATACTAGACCAAGAATTGGAAACCAATTTATACCCTCATTTACTGAGTATAACTTTGATCACTCCCATAGGTTTGGGGTGGCCAGGAGATCATGAGTTCAAGTCGTGCTAACAACACCCTCTCAAACTTGGTCCTTTTGCGAAGCAGCTGTGTTCTTGAAATTGGTTCTCTTGCAAACCAACTGTGGTCTAGTTTTTGATAGAGCGGTAGTTGCTATGATTTTTGGTCTCTTTTTGAGGTCTGTTATGGATTTGTAGTCTTTATGGTCTCACCTAGGGGAGGGCTTCTATGCCCGGTTGCGCCCTCCTCCAGTCCTCCATCCTTTTCAATCGGGGGAAAAAAAAAATCCTAATCACATAACCTCCCCACCTTTTATTCCCCATTCACCAAATAGAGAAAAAGAAGCCAGAGGACACAATTAAAAGCCACCTCTTTTTTGGTTCAGTCCCAATCTTTTAATTATACTCCTCATCTTCTCTTCTTTTCCTCCTCATTAGATTAGATGATAACCTAACTCATTGGTAGATTTGTGTTTGTAATAACCATTTCACAATGAAGTTCTTACTCCTTAAAAAGGAAATTTATAAAACTACTCATCATGGGACCTCCCAAATTAGCCAATCAAAAAACTCCATTGTTTAATACAAAAGCGAAGTAGCAGCAAGTTTGTAGATGAGAATATAGGACCGAAACCAATCTCCCAATAAATGTTGCTGTAAAAAAAGAATTAACCCAATTTCAAAGTTCTTTTTGGAAACAATCTAGGAGTAAAACCTTAGAATTGAGAAAGAGACTCAATCCTAGCCCTCCATTATGAGAGAGACATTTTATAAAAGCACTCTCCGTTACAATATAGGTGATTTTGCATAATGTTATTATTTAAGAACACTGATAGAATGAACGTTGTCAAATTAGAAAGGTTAGTTTTGTTGATGGGTAAAAGAGAAGAGAGAATTCCAGACAAACACATTTAATCTTATTGCACAAAATTTCACAAAAATTACAAACACTCTCATTGACATCTCACAAATCTCCCACTCACACACACACACACACACACACACACACACACACACACACACACACACACACACACACACTTACATTATACTGGTGGGGGGAGACACCCAAAGGGGCTCCCCAACGTCTCTCACTTCTCTACTCCCTTTCTCTCTTTTTTTTTCTCTTTCAATTCCCACATAAATACAACACAAATAGACGCATATTATACTACATTCACTACACCATTTACTACATATTCATCAGACACATGGAGCCTTTATTGTAGCTCCATAATGCACCGGAAAAACCCATTGCTTGGCCCCACTCTCACTTAAACTCCATCTTTCTTATCTTCTTCTTTGTCCCTCACCACACACACACAATTGGCCCACTAACATGCAAGTTTATCCTGACAACATCCCCCCTTAAACTTTGCATGTGCTTTTGAGACTCATCCCTCATTCTTGTCACTCCACTCTTCACCGCATCTTTGAAAAAACAAGCTCTTCTTGTTTTCCGCCTTTGTCTCACCCTTAACTCCTCTCCTCTCGGGCTTCTCTAGTAGACATCTGAGGCACACTCTCACTCTCTTTTAAGTAGCAACCTCTAACATTGGGATGGCTCGGACTGCTCCATACTGGGCGACGGTTTCACCTCTTTCATCTCGACTTGCTCTTGTCTAGTGGGATCAATCCATCTCAAACTTTTTGCCTCGTTTTAGCTCTTGCTCCACTTCAACATGCCGCGATGAAACGTGATAACTCATGAGCTTTATTTGAAAAAAAACTCGCCACCTCACTGTTGACGAAGCGTGTGGCTCGGGCGGCGCGTCCGTCGCGACTAACCTCATGCGCCATCATTCTTCGACATGTGACGCCACCTTTGGCATCCTCACTCGACATCTCTGTTGATCTGTGATCATCGTTGGATGACGATTCTAACGATGTCAAGAAAAATGATTTTGGCCGAAATCAATTTTTTCAACCCGTTTTTAATTGATCCTTTTTTTTTTCTCGCTGGACTCTCCTAATGTGGAAGCTCCTCACTCATCACCACACTCCTCAACCCACAGGCCCAAGTTCTCTCGCCCCTCGAGCTCTGATACCAGATGTTGGTGGGTAAAAGAGGGGAGAATTCCAAACACATTTAATCTTATTGCACAAAATTTCACAAAAATTACAAACACTCACTGAGATCTCTCACAAATCTCACACTCTCACACACACACTTACATTATACTGGTGGGGGGAGACCCCCAAAGGGGCTCCCCAACGTCTCTCACTTCTCTACTCCCTTTCTCTTTTTTTTTTCTCTTTCAATTCCCACATAAATACAACACAAACAGACGCATATTTATACTACATGCACTACACCATTTACTACATATTCATCAGCCACATGGAGCCTTTATTGTAGCTCCATAATGCACCATAAAAACCCATTGTTTGGCCCCACTCTCACTTAAACTCCATCTTTCTTATCTTCTTCTTTGTCCCTCATCACACACACACACAATTGGCCCACTAACATGCAAGTTTATCCTAACAACAACTTCTACTAAAATTCACTTATTTTCCTTTGCACTTTCAAAACCAACCTTCCCCATACTAGATCAAGAATTGGCAACTAATTTAGACCCTCATCTACTTAGTATAACTCTGATCACTCCCAACGGGTTGGGGTTGCCAGGAGGTCATGAGTTCAAGTCGTGCTAACGACGCCTTCTCAAACTTGGTCCTCCTGTGAACCAGCTGCGTTCTCGAACTTGGTCCTCTTGTGAACCAGTTATGGTCTAGTTTTTAGTAGGGCGCTAGTTGCTATGGCTCTTTGTTCTCTTTTGGGGGCTGTCACAAGTCTGTAGTCATTATGGTCTCACCTAGGGCTTCTATGCCAGGTTGCACCCTCCTCCAACCCTCAGCCCTTTTCAATAGGGGATAAAAAAAAAAAATCCTAATCACATAACCTCCCCACATTTTATTCCCCATTCACCAAATATAGAAAAAAGAAGCCAAAGGACACAAAAGCCACCCCTTTTTTTGCTTCAGCAATCTTTTAATTATACTCCTCATCTTCTCTTCTTTTTCTCCTCATTAGATTAGATGATAACCTAACTCATTGGTAGATTTGTGTTTGTAATAACCGTTTTACAATGAAGTTCTTACTCCTTAAAAAAGAAATTAATAAAACTACTCATCATATGACCTCCCAAATAAGCCTATCAAAAATCCATTATGTAATACAGGACCGAAGTAGCAGCAAGTTTGTAGATGAGAATATAGAACCGAAACCAATCTGCCAATAAATGTTGCCGTAAAAAAAGAATTAACCCAATTTCAAAGTTCTTTTTGGAATCTAAGGCCTTAGAATTGAGAAAGAGATTCCATCCTAGCCCTTCAAATTGCCACGGAAGACAGTTGTGAGAGACACATTTTATAAAACCACTCTCCATTGCAATATAGGTGATTCTGCATAGTGTTATTATTTAAGAACACCTATAGAATAAACACTGTCAAATTAGAAAAGGTAGATCTACTACAATTTACTTATTTTTCTTTGACCTGAGAGACTAGTGTAAGTTAATTATTTATTCATTTAACTTTGACATTGTCGATCAATCAAACATGTAGGGTTATGAGGGTGATAGTTAAATTATATGAGTACTTAACAACGAGCCAACCAATCTCAAAGGGAGAAAGTATATTCAAGCAATTTTCAAGATAATAGATAAGTCTTTTATTTGAATTTCCAACTTAATTGCAAACTCTATTGATGTGAGTCTAGACATTTGACCGAGAATATTGGCCATTAGAATTTTTGAGTGTTTATAAAAGAAAAACACATAGAGAGAAGAGAGTATGCAAAGGTGAATCACTTTGAAGGCGAGGGTGTCTATAAAAGAAAAATACATAGAGAGAAGAGAGTATATAAAGAATCACTTTGGAGGTGAGACACTTGGATCGATAAGGAATCGAAGGCAAACATGTTTCCTACACAAGATTGAAGTATTCATAACAAAAGGTGAAACACTCGCAAGAGGTATTTATGATTATGTATTCCAATGGTGATTTTGGATATCTAAATATTTTGTCAAAAATATTTTTTCACGAACTAACAGTATTTATAACGCTCTCATATAGACATATACACCCTCCAAGTAACTTTTGGGAGTTCAATATTATAGTCAAGTGATTAGCCATTCCATGGAGGAAGCATATGAATGGCAACTTAATTATAGTGATTATGCCAAAACTGTTTTTAATTGTGCCAAAACTCCAATCCATAAAAGGCATGTACATTACCCATAAGTACAAACATTTTATGCAATCGAGTTTTGGTATTAACATTTGCCATTTTGTTTAAATTAAACTAAAGAACATGATCTCCCTTCCGCATCCCAAACTCGAATGCAAAAAATGTTTGTACTTATGCATAAAATTGGATGCATTCCCATTGGTATAATTGCAGCCCATACGGAATAATCCATATTCAATACTTGTAACACATCAGCATATTATCAGCACCTGTATTTATTAGGTTGGATATAAAGTTATAATCAAAACATTACCTGCTACATATATGTATCCGTCGACAAGAAAATTAGCCTTCTTCGCGCTTTTTTCTTCTTCGTGGTAACCTTCTTGTCCATGGAAGAGAAGGTCTAGCATGAACGATGAGAGCCCGTTAGGTTAGCCAAGATGACTACCCTAAAACCGATTCAAGTACTTTACGCATTGAAGATGTACATGTACATGTATATGTATATACAAATCCAAATAATTCTTCTCTTAAAGCTCTTTGGATGGATTTAGGCAAGCCATCCTTGGCTACCAAACAAGACTCTCAATCTTCATACAAGACCTCTCTTCCCTCAATACGCATTAATTTGCTAGCTTTCTGTGTTTTGCTCTACAAATACTCAGGCTACAACCAATGCCTTATATATAGGCAATAAGCAGAAAGAGAATTAGATTCCTATATTCCCCTATATGTCAATATGACATTAACAGAGGAGTTTTCACTTATATTGAAACCCATATTGAGAAGTTAAGGGATTTACCTTTTAATGTGGATTTCAAGGATCAACTTGGATAAATGTGAATTTCACTTTGATTATTAAATGAGATTCCATTTTTTTTTATTTCAAGTTTTCGATGTTGCTTAATTTACGTTGTTTGGTTTTCGATAACTATAAAAAAGAGTGAATTGTTAAAATTCCTTATGGTAAGGATTGCACTTCCTGTATCACGATAAATTGAATCTCTATCTTCGCAAGTCATGAACTACGAAAACGTTTTACTATATAGAGGAATTATCTAGTCTGGGATCCCTAAGTCTGGAACTCATAGTTTCGGAACAAATTTTCATGATCCGAACCGGGAATGTGTTTAAAACATGTTTTCAAGGGTTAACGTGAGAAATCATCCAAAAAAAAGAATACCAGGAAGGGCTTGATTTAAGTAGTTTTTCATAAAATTGTATATGTACAGTTTTTGTAAAAAACTACTTGGATCAAGCCCTTCCCATTATTTTTTTTGACGATTTTTCGCGGGTTGGCATTAATATATATATAAGTTCCACTTCTCCTCCGGACTCCGGATTTTCGGACTTCCTTGATCTGAGCATTTTTTGACGATCAGATCTATCCAATGTGTTCAGAAGGTATTTTCAAGGGTTCACACGTGAAATCTTCAAAAAAAAATATTGGGAAGGTCTTGATCCAATTAGTTTTTCACAAAACTGTAAATATACAGTTTTTGTGAAAAACAGTTTGGATCAAGCCCTTCCCAGTATTTGGTTTTGAAGATTTCTCGTGTAAATCTCGGAAAACACCTTCTGAACACATTGGATGGATCGGATTTTTCTAAAACAATTGGCAACACAAAAAAAATACCCCAAATCCGGGGGTCCGGATAAGAAGTTTGGGATATATATATATATATATACATATATATATAGTAATGATAAAACTAAGCATTATTTCAAACTTATTTAACTAAGGGTTCGGGGATGGTGCAGTGCACAAAATGCAATGTACCGTATAGTGCATCATCTGACCGTCTATTTTGACAATGGACGGCCGGATGATATGCAATGCACCGTCCATTGTCAAATTCTGATTTTCCACTTTTTCAAAAGGCAAAAGCGACTTGGTGTTTTGAAAAAAATTATTACCAAAAGATTTTGAGATTTTAGTAATCTTTTGGAAATTGAAAAACAACCTAAAATCTGATTTTGAAGAAGTTGCGTTTGATTTGCTTTGGGGTCGGATTTCAGATTTTGGGTTATTTAAAATTAAGTTAATTTTCAGCTATGTTTTTTTTTTTTTTATATATTTTATTTTATCGGCGTACATTTTCAACTATTGGCTACAAACGGTGCGAATTGTAGGCACTGTTCTTCATTTTAAGCAAAGTGCTTTTAGCAAAGTGGCTAAAAGTCATTTGTCACTCCCGTCACATAGATTAACTTTTAGCAAAGTGCTTTGGCAAAAAATCTATAAACCAGTTTTTTAATTTATTCAAAAAAATTCAGAAATGTTACAAGACAAATCTAGAAAGTATAAAATTATGACTTTATTATTAAAAAAACGTTTTGACCACAATTTTATACTAGGTTTCCAAAGTTATCACTTTATCAACTTACGCTCAATAATTATGTGTATGCTCAATAATTATGTGATACGTATGAAGGACTCCATATACTCGAAAATTACTTGTTATTTTTTTTTTTTTGTAAGAAAACAAGTTTTATTTACCTGAGAACGGATTACAAGAAGTAAATGGGGAGGAGAGTAAAAACATAAATGATTAACACATACAATCCGACTAATTATAGCCAAAACCCCCAAAAAAAGTTGGTAATATACCAACCAAAGATTACAGCAACCAAGCCTCAATTACAGGGCCATAATTCTGGACCCGGGGGCCTGTGTTGCCCTTCGGGGATTGCACTGTGTGGTGCCCTCGTTCGGCTGTCCATTTTGACAATACACAGCTTGGATTTAATTCAAGTAATGGATGACTTAGATTTGTAAGAAATTGAATTAATTCCGAACTGTCCATTGTTGAAATGGATGGCCAAGTGGAGCCACCACCCGGTGCATCCCCCCAAGGGCTGCAAGAACTCCTCCTCCCATAAATATATACACCCTTGTCTGCAAAAGCAAGAAAACAATTAGTTCGAACCGGGTTGTCAGACTTTCTGTTCATTTTACATTCTTCAATGTTACATCTTATACACATTTGTATAAGTACAACAATTTTACAAAGCTTATCATCTAAGTTTTAAATCTATATGTGAATTCTCTCATTAGCAAACAAGTGGTTCTTTTTCCTTTTTCTTTTTTCCTTATAACCCCCATATCTTCAATTATTGGGGACTAAATGGCTTATGTTATTGTTATTTTTCTTTTTTTCTCCTCACTTTCATGATCTTAGAGCATTCTCAATGACTTAACCATAATTAGATAATTAGAAGTTGTCACGTCACCCTTAGCAACCTCTTGGTTCTGGGTCTGCTATTGAGAATGCTCTTAGACCTTAAAACGAGACCACATCGGTACCTTTCTTATCCAGATATTCTCATAGGAGGGTTGGGCTTTCACAAGGATATGGAGAATCAGAAAAGAGATTTTAGGATTTTGGATAAGTTTCACAATCAATAATCTTAAGCTTTGAAAAATTTAGAACCTTTATGAAGAGAGGATTGACTCACATCTTCTTATCCAGGGTCATATTCTCAATCATGTGGCTGTTATTGATCAGCCTTTGACTTTGTTCTATTTGACCTCATGAATTCTGTCCTTGTTAGAGACACTTGTTCTGCAACTTGAGTAGTGTAACATAGATGCCAAGCTTCTTCAGTTAAAAAGTTACCAAAACAAGACATCCATTATGTCAGCCATGGAATACTTGTTGGATAATTGAAGAATGATAAGGATTCACACCGTTGGGATAAGGATTCGCACCGTTGGCATAATTGTAGGATGTTGAAGAACAACACGGCTCGAATTCAACACAAAGTTAACGGATTAGGGTTGACTATAGACACGAAATACGTAAATGACACGACTTGAGAAAATGATTTCTAAACAGGTCTGGTTGGAGTTCAACTAGCATAACCCAAGAAAGACACGGATTAACCTGTTTATGTAACCATGTTGACACGTTAACCCAAATCCGACTTGGATTAACCCGCATAACCTGAAAATTGACAACCCGAAAATGGCACGATTAACTTGTTCAATCCGAACAATCCCAGAGATAACAAGGTTCATGAATGTCTTTAATTATGTGGAAAAATCTGTTTTCCCTCCGAGAGATTTAAATATTTTCTATTCTTTTGGTATTTTCGAATTCTCTACGCAAGTCTTGTTATTGCGTTGAGGATGTCCAACCAATCTTCAAATCTTCAAAATGAAGAACGGAAATGACATATCAAGGAAGATTTTATAATTTATATCCCATTTTCTTCAAAAAATTGTACTTTTTGGAAGGGCTCATCCTCCTTTTTGTTGTGGAAACTTTATACTCTATCCATCTCAAAGCCAATTGGCAATAAGTGAAGAGGTCCCAATATATATTAAATGATCACACATTCTACTCCTAAGCAATGTGAGACAATATTTCTTAACATCCCCCTCTCACGTGCAACCACGTTTGGGGTCTGTCATGTGTGGCTACTTTTTGGGTCCTATCATCGTGCAACATTTTATGTTAGTCTATCGTCGTGAGGTGTGGATTGTGAATTTTTATGAAGTCTAGGGTGGAATGGGCCCGTTCTGATACTATGTGGAAACTTTATATTCATCTCAAAATCAATTGACAATGATTGGAAATGTCTCAGTATATATTAAGTAATCACATATTCCATTTCTAAGTAATGTGGGACAATATTTCTTAACATCTCTCCTCACATAGCCTTTTTGCTGGTCTGCCATCGTGGGGCGTGGATTGTGATTTTTTTTAAATGTGGAGTGGAATGGGCTCCGCTCTGATACCATGTGGAGACTTTATATCAATCTCAAAACTAATTGGCTATGAGTGAAGAGGTACCCAACATATATTAAATGATCACCCATTCACTCCTAAGTAATATGAGACAATATTTCTTAACATTTGTCACATCAATTCTTCAAATATACTTTTGGTTCTTTAGATTTGAAGAACCAATTCTCCAAAAATGAGGATGGTTCCTAAAAAAAGTACAACTTTTTGAGCGGAAGAGGACATAAATTACAAAAAAAAATTCCTTGATATGTCGCTTCCGTTCTTTATTTTGAAGGAAAAATAATGTGTTGGAGATGCTACATTCGGATGAGACCTTTTTGTCAAGCCATCTCCCTAGTGTCCTTTTTGTCAAGCCATCTCCCTAGTGCATATTGACTCGCTTTTGATTGTGGATATTGTACGATGAATAATTTATGAGCATTATTAGGGCTGTGTTTGATTAGATAGTTTTGTTTAGTTTTGATGATGTCATCAGGTGTAATGAGTAGAGAGAGATAGAGAGAAATGAGGGAAATGATGATATCATCAACACTAAAATTAAAACTAAACTGGGAAACGAACATGACCTAGATCATTATGCTTATCTGGGTGTTTAACAAATCATTTGAAATCCAATGATATATATCCTGTGATACCATGGTTTGCATCTGTAAATTTACATCTTGGATCTCCTACCCCTTAAATCCACTGTTTGCCAACCCATTCCCATGGTAATCTTGTTCATTGGTAGTCCAGTCCAGACCGGGTGCTTATCTATTCCAATTTTTCCACTTACAAGTGTGTTTCATTCAGAAATTAATACCATGCGTGAAAAAGGAATTGACTTGGCATATTTCCTAGTTTTAGAATTTTGTACGTCTAGAAGACAGATCATAAGCTTGATTAGCAGGTTAGGGGATCCGGGAAATCTTTAGCGAGGCAACTAGCTGCTGCCACTTAGCAGCCCCTCAAGGTAACGCCGGGATTAGGAAATTCACAAATAATTCATTTCTTGCGATCTGACTTAAAAAATCAAACTTTGGTTTATCTTATGGGGAGCAAACTCACCAACCAACCGGACTAACCCTGTAGGGTTACCATAGTTTAACTTAAAAAAATCGGCCTCGTACAATTAACTGAGCAGCCTTACAATACTTAACATACTCACATAGCAAAGGTAGCCATTCTTGCGCTGGGCTCTTCTCCATCACAAGGCTTCTAAAAGTTAAGAGACTATTAACCAAGTATAATAGTAAGCACAGTATGCTTGCAGGTGAAACAACAACAGTAACAGCGACCACCACACCTTTAAACTTCCAATGGCTTTATTTAACTAAGAAATGATGGCACAAATTTTACACCGAGATGGTGCTAGGCATATGCAACAGAGATACTAAGTTGACCTCGAACATGAGAACTGTATCACTAGGACATGAAACAAGACAACCGTTTCAACCCTCTGCGTATCCGGTGTATGCTTTGGTACATTAAGACATCAATCATATGAAGCTACCTAGTGGTGCGTTGTTCCATGACCAAAACTGTGCTTCCTTGGGCCCTCCTCTCAGAAGCCAAGAACACGAGGAGCAATTTCTAACAACGCTTCCAAAGCGCTTGGAGAAAATTTTCTTGCGAAAAGAAAGCACACTGAAGATGTCTGGTCGTTGTACATGCACATTTTGCCTTGTATTTTTAGCTTGAAAAACTGCTCTTTAATATCAGCCTTCCCAAATGTAGCCGGGTGAGCACCGCCCCCTGACCAGTCCACCCAAGTGAGACTCCTATTGGCTAATAGATGAGGAGATTGGATGGTAAGCATGGTTGGGAAATAGTGCTCATCCGCGTAACAATGCGGTAAGCAAAACTGTTCAAACTTTGGGTATAACTTTTTATCTTCAACAACGTCAATTGCTAGTTTACGGTTAATTTCAAACCACTGGGAGCCTTTACGCCATTCAGTAATGTTGATCTCAGGTGCCATGCCCTTGCTATAGCGTCCTCTTCCTTCAGGTCCATATTCATCAAATGAACCCATAAAACTGTACCGAGATTCTGATATGTAGCGATAAACAATGGTGAAGTTGTAAAGGGGAATGCATGCCTCAGATAGTAGGACAAACCATTCGTTGGAGATATCGAGTAATGCGTTTGCAAGGAGTCTTCTCTCGGCATCGCACATGCTCATCATTCCCCATTCGGCTAGCTACATGAAAGAAGGCCCAATAATAAGAAGAATGACAGTATCAATCAAAGATTTCAAAGGAGAATAAAAGCATGCCAAATGTGACGTTGGGGAACTTGGTAAGTACTATCAGAACAAACTTCATAAGTAAACATGAGTCCTCCATTAATATATATTCTGCTACTGGTAGCAGAGATGATAAAAACTATATACGGAGGCTATGTCTTGGCTGCGTAGACCAAAAGGGAAAATAGTTCTCATCATGGATACTTGTAGGAAGTGCATTTCACGTTCATTCATTTACTCTGGTTACTGAAGTTCCGAAAGAAACAGATGCTAGCACCTAAAATCAGGAAGATAAAAACATATTCTACTGATTTCAACATACTTAACAGAAGCAACATCTCCAAAGAGAGAACTTATTCAAGCCCTCCTTAAGATACTTGTGCAGACTTGTTAGTTCACGTAAAATCATATTTAAGCACCTAACATAGCTAGAATTGAGATCCAACCATTTTAGAGAGAAAATATGGAATGTAACAAAAACTCATCTATATCTGTTAAACAGTTGAAAAATGAAAAGAGAGTGGATGGTTGATACCTGACTTGGAATTTGTCTCTGATAGAAAACTGATGAAGGCGAGAAACTTGTTTTATTAGTATTTGGCAGTGAATGAATGTAGATAGAATAAAGCCCCTTGTGCCCCTTAAAGAACCTTTCCCAGAGTGGGGCCAGAGGTAGTGATTGTCTTGTCAAGAACATGAAGGCAATTTTAGGAGTTCTCTCAAAAGGGTAATTCTTAACCCGAGGCGCAAACGAAGCACGCCAAAACAGCTCTGCGTCGCTCATGTTATGCATAAGGGTTGAGGGAGACCTAATCCAACTTGCTAAACTTCTTGGCTTTTCCCCACAACTGGACTGGACTGTGGACTGTATTACTGGGACTTCGTTCTGGATTTCGGAATTTCTGACTGCGAACATACTTACAATAGAACATACAATCCCCACACCCAAAAAGGCCAAGAAAAATTGGAGGATTCTCAGTGGAAAAACCTTTCCCTCGTCTAATGTTACTAGCTTTAATATATTATCTAATCTCATCATTTGTCGGATTCAAATCTCACACAACTCATGAGAACCCAGAAAGCTGAAGTGTGTTGTTTCCCTAGCCCACATGGAGATTTGCCAAAAAGTGAAATTGTTAACCCATAAACAAGAAAGTAGCCATTCAAAAAACCAAGATCTTGTATCTGAATTTGTAGCATAAAGTTAAAGAACAATGGAGGTGATGAGATAGGAGAAGAACAAAGAAGAGGGTGGAGATTGTCGGGTGATGGAGGTGGTGTTACAATGTGGTTTGGTTTGGAGGGGACATAGAGGTGTCCTTGTGGCCGAATTTTTTCGAGGATCGATCAGCGTAGTTTGAGCAACTGTGTGATTCGTTTCATGCTTTCTGGTTCGGTCCTTCAATCACGCCTGAGTCAATAAATTTGTTAATCCTGTGCCGGCCAACGTATGATTTTGTCTTGGTACCGTGTCTCCGTGTCTTTGTAAATACTAAATTTGTAAATCCTGTGCCGGCCGACTAGTCAATAAATTTCTAAATTTGTAAACGGTTTTACTACGGTACGTCCAGTGGAGGGACGCTAAGAATATTGTAAACCCCCGGCCGGATTCCAAATTTGGTCTGTCTTTTCACCTTAGAAATGTGTTCGCGTCTAATTTTTCAGAAAGACAGGTTTACCCCAGATTTGCTTTTTGACGGTCACATGGTGGTGTATGCATATAAAATTAACATATATAGTAATTAATTGAGACATAATCAAAATACCAAACGTTGAAAACCCTTGCGTTAATGAAAAGCACTAGATTCTAGTGTTTATAAGAAGGGCAATACGATATCGTATCGTCCTCTAGTTTAAAAGGCAGTTATTGACGGTTATAGCCGATGAATAGACTTCGAAGCCACATTACAAACTGCTAGAAGGCATGAATTTCATATTATTACACGTGTAAAACTGGGCAGTTAACAGTTGAAACAATCACACATGAAGTGGATCCTGCAAGGAAGTTATCCTTTAAACTTAATTATATGCAAAATGTGATTTGAATGAGTAACCGTGTAGATTCAAATTCAACTGCTTTTGGAGGGAATTCGAAGCGATTCAAGTTCAAATACTTTTGGAGGGAAGAAACAATCTTTTGAAATAAATGATGAAGTTCGAAATCAAGAGATCAGGCGGAAAAGTTCAAATTGCAAGCAAGATCTATAAATAGAAGAAGTTAAAGAGTGAAAAAACCCGAACAAATCTTTAACAAACAGTAAAAATGATGTTTGGTTTGTTTTTTGGCAGTTAGAATTGTAGTTTTAAGAATTCGACTCAGTTCAAAATTGTTTAGGAAGTAGATAAAAGTAGTATTTGTAACAATCCAGTATTCGAAGTTCTTGTTGTCTTTCTGTTTGAAGTTGAAGAAGATTTCGAAGTAAGTTTACTTTTAATTTATTAATCAAAGTACCTTGTTTCTTTATTGTTTTTCAATCGATAAACCTAAGGGTACAGACCCTTGAGGAACAGATTTAGCACAGATTGGTTAGGGGACCCACTTTTGGGTCCTACACGACAAATCCAAACCGTTAATTCATCTCAGAATAATTTTTCATGGGGCCCCGCGAGAAATCACCTCGATCCGATGTGCTTAAGTTGTTGATCCAAAACTCACCTCTTTCATTCAAAATCGCACGTTACCCATGAAAAATTATTCTGAGATGAATCAACGGTTTGGATTTTTCGTGTGGGACCCATTTTTGGGTCCCACAACCAATCTGTGCAAAATCTGTACAATTGTTTCTGTACCCTTAGCATTGTCCTTTTTCAATTTCGTAAGTAAATTGGCTTGTATTTCTTCACTTTGAAAGAAAAATCCTTTTATTAGTTGAGGTAATTGAACCATTTAAGCATAGTCGTCTGATTGGATTTGATTTTTCAAAATTAATCTGAGAGAGAAGACTTAAAGGCTTTATCTGGCATGCTCGTGCACAGTCATTTTCTCTTGCAAAGAAGTAAAAAGACCAAATAGGTGGTAACAAAGTGTGCCACTTACCCTTCTACCACTTTGCAATTTTTTTTTGAATTGAAAAATAAAGTACTTTCGCGAATAATTTTTTATTTTCTTTTTCAGGAAATTAAACTACTAATAAAGATTTTTAATTCGATCAAAAAATTAAAAAATTGTGTACTTTAATATTTTACATTGCCTGGCTTGTTGGCTTTACAATTTGCTTCGGATAAAAAATAGAACTTTTGAATACAATTTTTTTATTTTTGTTTGCACCAAATTGAACTAGTAAATTGAAATCTTTAATTCGATATAAAAAATTTGAAAAATTGTATGCGAAAATATTTTACATTGTTGGCTTCTTAGCTTGTTGAGTTACTTTTCAATATCTTTCAAATTAAACTACTAATAGAGATCTTTAATTCAATGAATTTTTTTTTTTTGAAAAAACTATGCTCTTAAATATTTTCATTGCTGGCTTCTTGGCTTTTCAATCAATTTGAACAAATGGAGATACATATTCTCACTTCTAAATTAAGAACATTTTGTGATTTACCACCAAAATTAAAAACAAATGGAGTACTAGCGACTATACTTAATTTTTTGGCCGGAAATTACGAAGCCAACAAGCTAGCAATGTAAAATACTTTCATACAAAAAAAATTCAATTTTTTTGGCATCAAATCAAATAACTCTATTAGTAGTTTATTTTGGTGCAAAGAAAAACAAAAATTATACGTGGAAGTATTATTTTTGTTATTCGAAGAAAATTGTAGAGCTAACAAGTCAGCAATGTAAAATACTTAAGTACACAAATTTTCAATTTTTTTCGCATCAAATTTATGATCCCTATTTTTAGTTTAATTTGGTGCAAAAGAAAATAAAAAATTATGCGAGAAAGTACTTTATTTTTTTTTATCCGCTTTCATATACAATTTTCCTTTTTTTATTATCAAATTAATGATATATATTAGTAGTTTAATTTAGAAAAAGAAAATATAATTTATGCACAAAACTACTTTATTTTTTATCCTAAGAAAATTTGAAAATGATAGAAGTGCAAGCAACTGTCACACCTTTTTACCACCATGTGACAGTCAAAACCGATGGGGGTAAACTCGTCGCCGACACTTTTCTGAGGTGAAAAAACAAACAAAATTGGCATTGGTTCAAGGGCAAGCAGTGCATTCCTTGTTAAGCGTCTTCCCAATAGGCGTACAGTAGAAAAACTGATTTGTAAATTGTGAGAAAATTTTGGGTGCAAATAGGGTATGAGTGACATGGTGCCCCTTTGGCACATTCGAGTCGTCCAAAAATGCATCGGACGGCTCGGATGAAAACACATTTTTTCTTTTCTTTTTCATTTTTTTAAAATTCGGACGGCACTTTCAATCCGGACCGTTGGTTGCATTGTTTGGACAACTCGGATGTGCCGAGAGGGTACCACGTGGTACCCTTCCCATACCCAAAATTTTCTCATAAATCGGACATGAGTTTATGTGTTTTGGTACTGTTTCGCATTTACAGCCCCTTTGGATTGTATGATTTGAAGAGAGAAGAAAGGTTCTCCTTTCCCACCAAAGCTTATCTTTTTTCATGAGAAATGGGGAAAAAGAGAATAAGTCTGTCATAAAACCAAACAGATAATAAGAGTTGAAAAGTAAACAAAGTGCTGGACACAAATATGTAGAAAGTTAGTCTTCTGAACTACTCAAATATTATTCAAAGTGGTATTTTGCTTTCTGCCTTTTCTTTTTCTCTCGCTTGTGCTATTTCCTTCCCTAGTCAATTTCCTTCACACTTCCCAAGATGGTTTCCCAAGATGGTCATCCATCTTCTGCAGATAACATTTATAACACTCTCCCTTGTATGACCAAAAACTAAAAATATGTCTCATAAAAATCTTACCAAGGAAAACCCAATGGGAAAAACCTAAGATGAAGGAAAAAGTAGTACATAGTGAAAACTATCTATAGATTGCCTCATTAAAACCTTGCTGAGCAAAACTAAGTGAGAGAAAACCTTAGACAAAGGAAAAAGAGTACAATCGTTTATCTTTTAGCATCAATTACTCTCCCTCAACTTTGCATGATATGTCTTTGAGTTGGGGCATCCCAATACCGTTAACCAACTTCTTGAATGTTACGGTTGGTAATGCCTTGGTGAATAAATCTGTCAAATTGTCGCTAGAACGTATCTGTTGAACATCAATATCACCACTTTTCTGGAGGTCATGGGTGTAGTAGAATTTTGGTGAAATATGTTTAGTTTTGTCTCCTTTGATATAACCAGCTTTAATCTGTGTGATACATTCGGCATTGTCTTCATGTAATATAGTCGGATTATCTTTGATTGAGGATAATCCACATTTTTTCCGAATGTGCTATATCATAGATCTCAACCAAACACATTCACGGCTTGTTTCATGAATCGCGATAATTTCAGAATGATTAGAAGAAGTGGTAGTCAATGTCTGCTTCACATAATGCCATGAAATAGCAATACCACCACAAGTGAACACATATCCTTTTTGTGACCGAGCTTTGTGTGGATCAGATAAATAACCAGCATTTGCGTATCTGATTAATTTGTGACTTCGATCCATTTGAATAGAATAAACCCAAATCAACCGTTCTTCGAAGATAACGAAATATGTGTTTAATTCCTTTCCAATGCCGTTGAGTTGGAGCCGAACTATATTGAGACAATAAGTTGACTGAAAATGCAATATCAGGTCGTGTACAATTTGCCAAGTACATAAGTGCACTGATGACACTCATATATGGCACTTCCGGAACAAGAATTTTCTCTCCCTCTTCTTGGGGACGAAATGGATATTTGTTCACATCAAGTGATCGAAAAACCATAGGAGTACTCAATGGATGTGCTTTGTCCATGTAGATTTGCTTAAGGACCTTTTCTATATATGTCGACTGGTGTACTAGAATACTAGTTGGCAAATGCTCGATTTGCAAGCCGATATAAAACTTTGTTTTACCAAGATCTTTCATCTCAAACTCTTTCTTTAAATATTCGGCGGTTTTTCTGGAGTACCCACAAGATTTAAATCATTGACATAAATCGCAATAATTGCAAAACCAGAGTTTGATTTCTTAGTAAAAATACATGGACAAATAGGATCATTTTCATATCCTTTATTTAATAAGTACTTGCTAAGGCGTTTGTACCACATGTGACCAGATTGTTTTAATCCATATAAAGATTTTTGTAGCTTAAGAGAATAAACACTCTGAGATTTTGAACTCCATGCTTCAAACATAGTATATCCTTCGGGGACCTTTATGTATATGTTAGCATCTAGTGAACCATACAATTATGCTATCACAACGTCCATTAGATGCATGTCTAGACATTTTGTAACAACTAAACTAATCAAAAATCTGAATGTGATAGCTTCCATTACAAGAGAGTATGTCTCCTCATAATCAATTCTAGGTCTCTGCGAGAAACCTTGTGCAACAAGTTGTGCTTTATATCGCACAACTTAATTTTTCTCATTGCGCTTTCGCATAATCACCCATTTGTATCCCACTAGTTGTATTCCTCCAGGGGTTTGAACTACAAATCCAAATACTTCTCTCTTTGCGAGAGACTTCAATTCTGCATGAATTACTCATTTCCACATTGGCCAATCATTTTTGCATTGACATTCTTCGACAATTTGTGGTTCACTTTCATCACCACTTCTAGTAATGTCAAGAGCAACCTTAAATGAAAACGTGCTGTTGACAAAGGTTTTATTTCTGTCCAACATTTCTCCTGTACTCATATAATGTATTGAGATCTCATTATTCTCAGGTACTTTTTCCATTTTAGGAAATAAATCTTCGGGAGATTTCTCTTCAGGAGATTCAGAAGTAGGAGGAAATATTGATAAATTCATTCTTTCATTTGCGGGTTTAGTCTCTTCATGAGCTTTTACATTTATGAGCTTGATCCCCTCAGGAGTATCAGCTATTTCTGGGACTTCAGTTTGTTTGCTTCGGATTTTCCTCTTCCGGGGAAATTTATCTTTGACACCAACAGGTCTCCCAAGCTTCTAGCGTGCTTTAGATTCATCAGCTGTTGTACTTGTAATTTGTCCTGTGGGAATTTTGATCCATGCTGGGATATTGACAGCTGGTATATGAGACTTGGTTACTTTATTTGCATCTGTGAATGCATCTGGTAACTAATTTGCAATACTTTGCAAATGAATGATCCTTTAAACTTCCAGTTCACATTGATTAGTACGAGGATCAAGATGAGATAAAAAGTTTTGGGTGGAGCACTTCTGGTGCATCACAGTATATGATTCAATTGTTTTAATCGTTGTATAATATAACCCAGAAGATAATGCATAAATTTTTTCTAATACTAGCTTCCGGCCAGACACATTAGAAGTGATATACAAATATTCTTTTCTGCCTGCATTTGTGGTTTCATCATGATAACCATTACGACGTATATCCATAAAACTTTACAAATTTCTTTTGGATTTGGTAGAATACAAAGCATTGTCAATATTTAAATTTGTTCCATTTGCTAGAACAATATTTGCTCTTCTAGAGCCTTCAATTAGGTCTACAGAACCTGATATTGTATTGACATAAGTTTTTATCTTTGTCAAATGTTTGAAATATCTGTTATCTCGAAGAATAATATGTGTCGTACCACTGTCTACAAGACATATATCTTTGCATTTGATAATGTCCCATTAGTATCCATGCTCATAAATGCAAAAATACAAATTTAAAGATTTCACAAATAAGTAACTGAAACAAATCTTTATTCCAAAATCAAATACAACATGACATATTTCTTACAACATTATTGGAAGATAAATTAGTCCTTAGACTATTATTCCAAACATAAGAAAAGATACTTATTTAGTCTAAATGCATGGACCAATTAGGGTAGTCATCTCCATCATCAAAGAAATTATTTTTTGTCTCACTAAATCAGTAGTTAAATCAAATATATCAAAAGATGAAAATTCAAAAGGTTTAAATGGGTTAGTTTGATTAACTTGATTAAGGAAATTGGTTTCAACTTCTTTTCCTTTCCCCGTAATGGATACCTGGTAAAGATCAACCAAATGTTTTGGTGTACGACAGGTATGTGACCAATGACCTTTCACTCGACATCTGTAACGGGAATCTTATGTATTCTTATAAGGTTTAGCTTGCAAATCCTTTCCCTTTCCTTGGGATATATTCGACCTATTCCACTTATTCCACTTCCGGGGAAAATCAATTTTCTTGCTAGGCTTCTTGATGTGTCCTCCACGGACTTGGTAGTTATGGCCACCACGCCCCTGTCCGCGTCTGCGCCCATGACCTCGGCTCGGAGAATCGACTCATGCAAATCAATAGCAATTATGTCCATGTCTTAAGGCACTTACTTAAATTTCTCATAACATCCACACTAAAATTTCTTGATGGAATATTACTCAAGGAATCGAGTAAATTTACAAAAATTTCTAAAAATTAAATTTTGGTCAATCAAAATTAATCAACTTTAAATTTCCTTAGTTATTTTTAGTGAAAAACATTCTGAAACTAATCATTCACAAAGCTACTGAATTATAACATACTACCAACAACACCACCTCCAAACATGATCATTTGATTGGCTGTATAAATAAATTCCTTTGAAAGCCAAAACAAAATTTTATTTCGAGTTCTAGTCCCAACTCCAAACAATCACATCTGGCAATACTTCTTAAGCAATTATGACGATAAACTCAAAATACAAACACTTGCAAATTTTACCATAACACGAAACAATGAGGAACGGCGCTTAAGCAAGACAGATTTTAGAAAAAAAAAATCCTTGTTAACATACTTGTGGCGTAGAGCGAAGCGCAAATTAGGCGGAAAAATGGAGCGGGGGTATAGTGGCGGTTGATGGGGCTGGGAAAGGAGGGAAGAGAGGATGTAATTGAAGCGGAGGAAAAATTCAATGGATATTGGGTTCTAATCTGAGACAAAGAGATAAAGAGAGGTGTTTAGATTGAGTTCAAATTTTGAATTTGAGATCCTATATTTTTTATTCATAGAACTGAAATTATAGCAAATTAGCAATCTACGTTGTTGTTTTTTTTTTAATTTTTAATTGGAGATTTATATAGCAATCTACATTGAGGGGATTAGTGGGGCAATCTGAGCTTGTTGAATTAAAAATGTACTTGAATCTTAACCCTATGATTTGCCACGGAGGACAATAGTGAGAGACATAAAATGTAAAACCGCTCTCTCATGTAATGTAAATTAGGAACGATCAATGACAAAAAATAAAATAAAATAAAATAAGCTCTACAAAAATCAACTATTCCTATTGAAACAAATCCGGACCCACAGAAGGCAAGCTGCTAGGTGCAATTTATTGGTGTTATGGAATTTTTTTTTTGGTCACTCGTCGTTCTTAATCTATTACATGAAGAGGGGGGAATGTGTAACGCCCCCCAAAATTTGGACACGTTAATTATTATTACAAACCATAAATAAGTTTAATCCTCGAACTTCAATACAAATTACAATGTCCTCAAACACTATATAAATAATAACCGGGGTGGTTCTAGGTCGTCGTCTATCCCTGCGCCCTATCATTCCTCATTCTGGCAGCACTGCCTACTCCATAAGACCGGTCTCCACAGTATTGGTCCTATCCATCTAGATAATCTGACATAATACGTCAGAGTCGCCCAAGCAACATCGTGGTATTATGTCAGGATTACACAAGTGCAACACCATGAGCAAAACCCAGTAGTTCACTATGCTAAACTTCTAAGTAGCAATTCTAGAACAATAAGTTCAAAAACAACATAGGAAACTTGTGAACTGTAAAACATGCAATACACCATGCGTGTCTATGCGGATCAGAGTAAACATGCGCAGAAAATAGTATCGCAATTCAGTATCTCAAAATTGTGCCACATATCATTTTTCTCAAAACAGTTCTCATTCAGTTACTCAATTTTATCTCATTTATCAACAGTTTTCCCAAAATCGATTTTTCTCAAATTAGTGCCTCTTCCAGCATTCTTCTTCAAATTTCATATATCTCCCACCACTCGAAAGTTATTGGTCCGTTTAAGCCTCCTTTCAACTGACGATATCAACCTTTCCGCTTGAGACCCCGACCATCGTGGATCACTGAACTTAACAGCCTGTTTGCACGATCTGTCCACCCCGTGACTCACATGACATAGTTCCCGCTGTCTCATGTCACTGAACTGAACCAGTCTGTTTATGAGGTCCGTTCGCCATGTGTTGTGCACACTTAGCCCAAACATTCAAGTTCTATCCGCGAACTGGAAGTGGCGTTCTCGCTGTACTACCGCATCAAAACCATTCCTCCAAGTTCTCTCCGCGAACTTGAGGTGGCAACAAAAATCATCTCATCACATTTCATTTCCAAATCTCATTTCACTTCATTTCCCGAAAATCTCATTTCTCATTTCAAAAATCTATTTTCATTCTCATCTCTATTTTCTCACCAACCGCTATTCAAAACTTTCGAGTCCAATGTCGTAACGTAATGTGTACATGCTCAATGTTTCATGCTCAAAATCATGCCCATGCAATATTCCATAATTCTTCTCTCTAGAAAAATAATTATATCTCACAAATGAATTTTTCCCATAAATCCATGCATTTCTTACTCATCAATAATATCTTTTTCCCAAAAATAATATTTCTCGCATAAATTCATAAACTTAGTACACCAATCTTCTCACTAATAATAATTCCCAAAGATTCTCAATATATATATATATATATATATATATATATATATATATATATGTTTTCTCATCAAAAATCCAATTTCCCTTTTTCTAGTTCCAAACTATTTTACTAGCTATTTTATTCCTCCTAGAAGAAATAAATAATTCAACTTGCTTTTCCAAAAGAACATCTCTCTTTTTCTAGAAATTTATACCTAAAAATAATTTAACTCTCTTGTCACAAATTTTCTAAAAAGATTTTCTTTTAGAAAATTTAAAACTCACCAAAAATATACTCTTTAGATCTAGAAATTTTCTTTCTAACAAACTCGACAGAAATTATTTTTTTTATCAAGAAAAATCAACAATTTTCCTTTCTAGGAAAAAATTTAAATAACTCTTGAAAATATTCTTTTTCTTCATAACTAATAAATATATATAATAATTAGTTGGTAAAAAATTTCTAGAAAAACTCTACTTAAAATTTATTGAAATAAAACTACACATTTTCTCCCAAAAATCTATGTCGAGCAATAGCAATTCTTTCTAGTAAGAAACAATTCTCTCATTAACCAAAGTTAATCCATTTATTTAAGGAAAATAATCTGATCAACAAGCAATGATTAAATAAACTAATTCTAACTAGTTCTTCCAAGAAATAATAACAAATAATGCTATTAGACCCTTGATTAGAAGCACTCATCTTCTAATCTCTTCTAATCCACTTCTAATCACTTTAATCTCATAAAACCAACTTCTAATTTCATGAAAAACCATTCTAATTGGAACCAAATTAACACTCTAAATCACTTTTCAACATGAAGTCCTCTTTCTTAAACACTAAGTAACATGCTTATTAGCTTAATACATGCACAAATTAACCCAATCAAGCTTTATAATCAACTTTAGAAAACTAATTAGAACATCATAATAACTCTAGAAATAACTAACTAGAAGATTAGTTTAATAAACTACCTTGTTTTCCGGGTGTAAACTGGAAGCCGAAAAGCTATCATTTGATGTGGGGCTCTTTAATCTACCTAGCTTACTTACTAATTAACTTAGTAAGTAGCTAATTAGGGCCTAATAAGGTTGACTAGATGGTGGTTAAAGTTGGTAGTTTGTTGGAAAATAGAGAGAATCAAATATAGTGGGGCATATGTGGTCCCAAATGAGCAAACGGGTTCTATTTATAGCAAAAGAGACCTCTCCCTCCCCTCTAGAAAATTTTGGTACTCCCTCCCTCTCTCTTGGCCGAACCATGCATGTGGGGGGAAGTAAATGTGTGCTTTGAATGACACATGGGCAAGTACACAAGTTGGTTCTCTAGGTTTTTAGGTTAGGTCCTAGGTTTCTATACTTGCAAGCAAAGGAATTGTCGGAATCAATGGGTGTCCAACGTGGTGGGAAGTAGTAGTAGGGGAAAAAAATATGCCTCTTGTTGTGTAGATTTTTGCATGGTCACCTTAGTTATTGGGTGTTTTTAGGGCTAAATACACACAATGTGCATGTAAAAGCATCAACTACCTAAGGGGTAGCCTTAATGGGCTAAAAGTAGAAAGAATATTCTTCCCCAAAACATGGAAGCATGTTTCATGGAGACTTGGAGTGCAAGGTCTGGTATAAATAGGTCTAGGTTGTGTAGATTGTACTTAAATGCATGTATTGTGTGAGTATGTATATGTCACTCCAAAAATAACAAAGCTTGTCCTAGCTAGTTTTGGGTACAAGACCTTAGCTTAAGAAGCTTCCCTCAACACTCCACTTGCTTGCACAAGTGAACAAGTATTAAATCTTGCATGTGCAAAGTACACATGCACACACGCTACTCTCTCTCTCTCTCTCTCTCTCTCTCTCTCTCTAACTTGGTCAACATACCAAGTTCCAATGTGAGGAGTTGACAAGGCTATGACGTACCGATGTAGTTGGATGGAGTAAAGGCGGTGGTTGGGTAGGTCTCGGGTATTAAACACGGTCCTCGGGTGCTACGGTAGTGTAACAGATGTGTTACTCGGTCTTGTACGCGTATAAGCATGGCTAGAATTCTATTTATTCGAATTAAAAGAATTAAATAATATTTTAATAGAAAATATTCCAATAACTGAAAATTAAAAATAAGTAATTAGATTATTAAACGAAATTTTTATTTACGAAAATCCGGGTCGTTACCTGGCTTCCCTCTTTAATGAAATCTCCATTATTATGTTTACACGTGCTTTATAGAACTACCTATTGTGGAAATGTGAATGTGCAAATCTTGTATTCATTGTGGAAATCATAATCCAGCAACACAAAATTGAAAACAGAACTTTGTGCAATATTAATGTACGAAACAGAGTCATCCCAAACAAGGCCAATACGGATGACCATTCATATATAAAACTGATAGATGATAGCCTAATGGCATGTCCATTCGCCATTGGGTCTTCCATATACAAAACACCAAACCTAAGTCATTGTTCCATTTAAAAAACACCAAACACTGATAGATAATAGGCTAATGGTGGTTACAAAAATATGGTACCAGCCATTTTTGCATCTAAGCTATATTAGTGTAGCATGCAAACCAACCTATGCCATAAGTGTCATAGCACTTACAAAAGTCAAAAGTCATACCACCATTTACCAAACCACTAAAATATGGTACTAGCCATTTTTGCATCTAAGCTATAGCATGCGAACCAACCTATGCCATAAGTGTCATAACACTCACAAAAGTCAAAGGTCAAAAGTCATACCACCCTACAACCGATTTTGCCCCTCGTTTTAACGGGGATTGTGGACGGTGTCTCATGTGGGGACATTTTAAACACAAATTTCTTACTTTGGGGATCAAAATTGTGCAATTGATATATTGGGGTCCAAAATGAGACGACGGGCATATTTTGGGATAAAAAAGTCAAAAATAAATAAAAAAGAAGGAAGTTGAACTAGTAGGAGTTTAATGGCATCTCCAGTAATAGCATTAACTTTAAAATAGTGTAACAAATAAGATAGTTAGTTAATAATTACTATGAAAAAATATGACCCAATAGTGTTGCTAATATCAGGAATAAAGTGACAGGAGGTAAAAAATAACTGTATTCTGTCAGTTAAGAGAAGCAGTGGAGAGAAAGAAAGGGCAGAGGGGGAGGAAGCTGCCAGTTGGTGGGTCTCGTCGTCTCAGTGGAAGAGAGAGTGTGATTGTGGGAAAAGTCACTTGTTGTCCCATTAATAACTTTTTGGTTCTTTTTTCTTATCCTTAGAAAATATATGCACTTCAAAAATATTTCAACTAACACTTAACAACATCACTACAATACTCTTTATCTTAACAACAAAAAAATGAGATCCACTTTTTACTTTTGTGTCATGTAACACCGCATTTTTATCGTAATCATTGAGATGCCCTTACCAGCTTGCTTTCAACTCTCCCTCACTCTGTTAAAAACTTAAAACAGGCTGCACGCCTGCACCACACTTGTCTCAGATAGTGCACCTGAATCGGCAACAGTGCGGCTCGGACCACCGCTTGCTTGTTACAATCCTAATGTCCCACATTGACTAAGTATGAGATTGGTTTTGTGCATATAAGCTCTTGGACACCCTCTCCTTGTAAGCCGGTTTTCAAGGGTGAATTCTACTCATGAATTTGTATCATTGGTATTAGAGCTAGCCACCACGTTGCAATTCGACCAATGGAGGGGGCAACCTATAGGCTGAATTAAAATACCAAAAAAGTACTGAATACTGATAGGTGAGTGGAGCCACCAAAAAATAGAAAGGGCTACCATCGGGTCAGTGTCGATAAAGTGAGCCGTCGTAGACGTCACTTGCGGAGTGTGGTGGTATGTTACGATCCTAATGTCTCACATTGACTAAGTATGAGATTGGTCTTGTACATATAAGCTCTTGAGCACCCTCTCCATATAAACCGGTTTTCAAGGATGAGTTCTATCCATGAGTTTGTATTATCTCCACCGCGGCGCGGTGTTTCTCACTTATTCCAGGTATGTCCCCTATCAGTTGTTATTTCCTTGTCCAATTCAACAGATATACTTCGACATACTGGAGACTCTCTCCCTCCCCTTTTATTTCAATTAAGGCAGGAAAAAGTTTCAATTGTCTTCTTTTCATTACACCACCAGTCTAGAACTGAGAACCATGTACACAGTAAACCAAATTGGGTTTCGAGCTTGGCCTGGGATTCTGTGCTATCGTTTGGGGTTGCCTGTAATTAAACCCTTGGTTTTAGGAGGTTCAGTTTCATCTTTGGGTCGTAAAGCTTACAAGCCCCAGATTCGAATGAAAAGTAATTTACCCAATAAATAATGTTAAGAAGAAAACCCTGTAGCATTTGCAACCTTCAGGCATCAAACTTGGATGCAGCAGAAAATCAAAGTGAACATTTCTCTCACTGTGGATATCTATAATGAAGGAATTATTTACCTTATATCGTTTAGGATCCTTTTGTGGACTCGGATTTGAGAATCAGATTGGTGGTTAAACTGTAGATCTAAACCAACCACATATCAAACATTTATTTGGAATTTGCGGTCCGGGTTATATATCCATCTATTTTGAAATCTCACAAAACAGGAGATATCCAGTACTTTGGGGTTGTTGTGTTATTAACACTATATATTTTACTCCGATTGCTCAGTGGCGGATTAGCATTACTACTGTAGACAACTTCTAAACACACTTAGATGGCAAAGTTTCTCTAGTAACCTAAGGTACTAGAAAACTCTTGGACTCAAACGAATGCCATAGCTTGAATAATTTATAATGAACCACCACAACTATTTATTTTTTGTTGGCTGTTTAATGTTATCTGAGTGTGCTGAGCCTAAGAACAACTTCAACACAGTAACTAAACCGTCAAAATTTAGCAACTTGGCTCCAGTTGAGAAATATTACATCTTTTAATTTATTTCATAAACGTCACATCCAAATTGAATTTATGGGTTTCATCACAAAAAAGAAATAGATAAAATTATGCAACATGACACATGGGTTTGGGCATGAGCTTTTTTGAACTTTGGATAACCCTTTAGTCTCTATGTTAGTGAGCTTTAAAAAGTGGGTGGTGGGTATTTTTTGCATTTGACATCTCATTTAGTGAATTTGGCAAGACATTGGAGTTGCTCTAATGTTGGAACAAATATGCGATTAAAGAGTGAGATGCAAAAGGTATTAAAGTGATAGAAAAAAAGGGGATAACATATGATAAACATTCCAAGCCTAGTGCACAAGGTAAAAAAACCAAAAATTTAGTGGGGTAAGTGTCCCCACTGGGCCTGCCATGCTCTGCCACTGGATGTGATTTCATAACCTGTGAAATCATACATATTTCTTTACTATGAGACTATTAGTCCTGTCACACAAAACAGCCGCTCCCATTTGTTGATAATTATTATGGTGAACCTATACGATGAGGATATCTTCTGCCCTTATCTACGGGTAAACGAGAGGAACTGTGTAATTTACTTCTAACGCCTTGCTCGTTTCACTATCTCAGCTCATCTGTTATTCTTCATATAGGAATTCAGCGTGGGAACTCATGAATCCTGAAGTTGATCATCCAGGTCAAGAATTTATCGGTTCTTCCGGTGATGGAGTAGAAGAAGAAGAAGTGGAGGAGGAGCAGAACAAAAAGAGGGATGGTGAAGCGGGGAAAGGCAAAGGAGGAGGAGAAGGAATGATGCCTCCACCCAAACGGCCAAAGAATCAATGTCTAGACCGAATTAGCGCCTTACATGACTCGTTGATCCTTCATATCCTATCTTTCTTGCCCATGGAAGATGTTGTGAGAACTGGTACATTATCCAAAAGATGGGGATATCTGTGGACTTGTGTATCAACACTTGTGTTTAAGAGAGATGAATTTGACTTAAATCACATCGATAAGTTTGTGGCCTTCGTCAATCGTACCCTACTTCTGTGCACATGCTCCAACATTAAAAAGTTTGTGCTTGAATTCAGGCACGATCACGAGTGTTTTCCCCTGGATATGAACCTTTGGATACGCTTTGCTATGCAACATAATGTAGAAGAACTTTACTTGCGTTTCGGAGGCTTTACAGCAGTCCACCGATTGCCTCAGCATCTATTTACCAACTCAACTTTGAGAATATTGAGTGTGTCTAGTTGTGTTATTGCGCCAGGTGGTGGAATTAGCTGGAGATCGCTGAAAAGTCTAACGTTGGATAATGCAGAGTTCAGTGATGGAGCAATTGCAAAAATATTATTAGGTTGCCCGGTTTTGGAATTTTTGCATATAGTTGTGTTCTCGGGCACCGGTCGTTTGGATATCAATTCTGCAAGCCTGAACATGTTGGTAGTCAACTTTTGTATTGTTGAAGATGATGAATATGCACTAGAAATTTCAGCTCCTAATCTTCAGGTGTTGGAACTTTCGCGGGATTTCCGGCCACACAGGTTTCAGCTCCTCTCGTTAGAGCTGAGCTTAATTTTTCAGGTCGAGAATTTATTGATGATCATGAGATTATGCATAACCAATTGTTAGAGCTTCTTGAGAGACTCAAACATGTCATGGAACTTCATTTGTGGGATTGGTGTATTCAGGTTTGTGTTTCTTTGCAATCACAGTGATCGATTCTTGACTTAATGCTGCCTTGACTGTTTCAAGTGCATTAGTTTCCTTGTGCCTTGGAAGAACGTTTTGGAAAATAGTACTCCCTCCATCCCAAAATGTCGCTCAATTCCTTACTTTTTTGGTTGTCCCAAAAAAAGGGGCCAATTTAAAAAGGTAAAAAAGAAAAGTTTTGGGATATAATCTAAGTCACAGAGAGTGGTTACAGTGCGTGCGCACAGAGCTAGTGCGGGTATACGAGAGCGTCAACTAATGAAAGAATTGAAATTGAGTGCGTCAAATAATATAAAATATTTTATTGGTGTATTGTTTAGTTTGTAATGTGCGGTCTATAATTGGGTATGGATAATGTTTGCCAAATAAGAAAATTTTACCGATTATCTATATATAGAGGCCTATAGTTGCCTGATAGGCTGATAGGAGTCGGGTTGCTTTTTAACATTCAACTCCTCGGCTTTGATTTTTTTTGTCATTATTAAGGCTGAGTTTTCACTGCGGTATTTCACGTATTCTTAAACTACAAGTTTTGAAATTAACAAGTCATTCTCCTCGCATACATCAATTGATTAGACAACATATAGTCCAAGAATACCGAAAATACTGTAGTGGAAACTCACCTATCTTCTGTACTACCAAGCTATGACAGAGTTTTGTGAGCCAATTCCAATAGTGTCCATCATTTGATGGCTTCAATACATGAAACCATGAACCTAGTTAAAGAGATCCACGAATTAGACAACATATATATGTCCAAATTCATTGGAGATAAAATCACCTCCCCACTTCATTTGCTAAAATCAACCACTTGATTTTAGTAAATGGAAAACCAAGCCTTACAATTAATGTGTTCATGAATTCATCTCGAATTTTCCATCAGTTCGCAAATTCGAAATCCAGCTCGCAGTTTGCACTCCTAGGGGCAAATTATGTGACTATAGGTATAATTATGCATTGTTCATAAAAAGTTGGATTACATATGACATCCCAATAAAATTTTTTATGCCAAATATATGGACTACATATGTAGATCAGTAGTAGAATACAAGACAAGAAAGGGATAGTCCTAAATCTCTCTTAATTCTTTTTTTCTTCTTCTTCCTTGCATATATTTAAAAAGAGAAGTTAGAATTTCTTCCTTAAGACTATTGTGGAAGCTGCCATCCTATTTAAGAGCGTGTTCCTGTGTGGATGGGACTGAGCTCCCGTCGAGCATCTGTTTTGGAAGCGTGAATTCGTCTAGTAAGCACACCCATTTTAGAAGGATCTTGCTGCAACTGAGGTCCATATAGTGAGACTGTCCATAGGGTGTTTTGAGAGTGTCCGAAGAGTGTTCTGGAAGTGTCCTAGCATGTTCTAGTGTTATCTGGCGAAGTGTTCGTGTTACATAGAGATTAATTAAGTGACTCTAGTAGATACTCAACTAATAGAATATCCAAAATAGCTCCTCCCACTGTACTCTTTTGTAAAGACTTAATACATAAATCTATCTTTCGAGTGTATGTTGTTGGATAAATGTTTTTGTTTATCTTTTCTGATTTGTTATGATTGTCGAGGATTACATTTTTATTCCTTTTTTCCTAGACTCCAAAGGTTTATCCTATGTCGGCACTTTGATTTCGAAACTATTTGTAAAAATACTTTTTAGCGCAATCATGAATCGCGCTTTTCTTGTAAACCGCAATTCATGATTGATTGCGCTCTTCTTGTAAAACACAATCCCAAATCGCGCTTCATTCAAGTTTTCAAAGGAAGTGCAACCCAAAACGTGCTTTGTCCATAAAGCGCGATTCCAACTTGCGCTTCCGTCCGAAAGCGCGATTCATGATTGCGCTAAGAAGTATTTTTACAAATAGTTTCGAAATCAGAGTACTTTGCGAATTTGTTTGGGAAAAAGAAGTAGTTCGCCGAATCTTTCTCCCTGTGCTGCCATTTTGTTCGACTAGTGACACTTAAGATTGCGCGATTACTTTGGTTGTTATAGCGATGGTTGTGGGTTGTTTTGTAGCATCCAGCAGCTCCATGGGAAACTGTTTTATCTGTGTAGATGATATATCATTCGACGACTGAATCTTGAAGTGCTTGTTGCCGCATCGATAATACAAGATTGTTGCATGGGGGGAAGATGAATTCTTTTTAAGGCTGCAACTCTAGCGAGGAAGAAATTGATCCTTGAAGCATTTCCTGGCATTCCTGCTCACAAAGAAGACCAGATTGACCGTGAATGGAATCTTTCGGCTCCTAAATATTCCCATCACTGCAGGTCTCGAGTTTAAAATAAGAGAGACTCCCAAGTTCATTAGTTTGGAAATGTTTGCTTAGGCCTGCAATAGGAACTTGTACTTCCATAATAAACACAGCCCTTGTAGATTGAGAGAAACACACACCTTGGCCATAGGGTAGAACAAAAAACCAGCTATGTCAAATGCACCTCCAAATCATGCCAGACTATTCGCCACCAACATCGTAGAGATTTTTATTACAATTAGGATGAAATTCCTTTCGCGAAAATGGTTCATCTACTTTAGCAACCAAGGTAATAAGAGTGCAATTTGACCCTGAAAAATCAAGGTTCCCTAATAATCTAGGGTCTGTTTTTTGGGAAGAACATAGTAAATGAGTTTTTACTTCGATAAGGACATTTACTTTTTTTTTTAATGTCAAAAGGACAAATCACCTACACATTTCAAAAACGCCCCCACTAGCCAATGAAAGTGTCTAAACTCTCAAACCTAATGAAAGTGTCTAAACCTAAATCCAAGGGCACCGTATGAAAGTGCCTAAAACTCTAGGGTACCCTATGAAAGTGCCTAAAATCCTAGGGTACCTTGTGAAAGTGCCTAAACTACTAAAACCATATAATTGAAAAGTGCACCCTAAACCTAAACCCTAGGGTACCCTATAAAAGTGCCTAACATACTAGGGTACTCTATAAAAGTGCCTAAAATACTAGGATACCTTATGAAGGTGCTTAAATAGCTAAAACTCTATAATTGGAAAGTGTACCCTAAGTGCCTAAACTCAAAATACCTAAACCCACTATACCCTACCGCAAAGAGTCTAAACCAATGTTCTGAATCCCGTACCGGACAGGGTACCGGTTTTCTTACTGGTACGGTACGATACCGGTACCGGTCCAATACCGGTACCGTTTCGGATTTAGCGGTACTACCTATATATATATATAGTATGTATGTATATGTATGTATGTATGTACATGTAAATCAAAAAAAAAAAATCCATAACATTGAACTACTTACACTACGATTTATTAGCTGTCAAATAAGAGATATGCTTTTTCCTTCTCAATGACTTGAAAACACAAGTCACTAGCTGTCATTTTAGTTTTACTTCCCCCAAGAAATCTACCGACTTGGTTATCTTCCTCTCTCTGGATTCCCAAGCAATGTGCCCACGACCTCCATTTCGAGACATTTCAGAACTTTTGATCTCTCTCTCTCTGTCTCTCTCTTCTATTCCATTTCCAGATCTCGTGCAAACTCTCTTTCATCAGAACGGCATATCATCTCGCCGGAAAAACCAGAGGTGCCGGAGAAATCAAAGGAGCTGTAGGCGGTAAAATACCGAGATGGTTCTGGGTGAAGAGGTCGAGGACGTCGGATCTCCCTCTCTCTTGCTTTCTCTTGCTGTCTCTCCTCTCTCTCTTTGAACGTTCGGATCTGCCACTCTGCAATTTTCCGGACGAAATTACCGGTAAGTGTATCTCGTCCAGTATTGGCCGAATTTTCCGGTACTGACCGGTAAAGACCGGTATTGGGGCCGGGACGAAATTATGGGCTAGTGGTACCATTTACAAGCAAATCCGGTACGTACCGGCCGGTACGGAACGAGATTCACAACCTTGGTCTAAACCCCTTAAAATTAAACCCTAAAATTGAATCCAATGCAAAAGGCAATTAATTTTGTCCCACTCACATGCATGAGAGAGAGAGAGAGAGAGAGAGAGAGAGAGAGAGAGAGTCGGGCATGAACTGATGAAGAAAGTGTTGTCACGTCGCTTTCATGGTTCCATGGGTCAGAGCATAATTGTGTTGCTATTGTTAGAGCATTGTTCAATGTTTTCATCACGTCGCTTTCATTGGTCAGACCACGCAGCTTTACTACCCCTTTACGTACGGCTTTCTTACTCTAATTCATTAAAAGTATTTTTGTCTAGTTTTGTCATTGAGTCATCAAATATTTCTTATTCATGTATTGGAAGCATTAAAATAAGTTAGGTTGGATTAAACACTATTTAAAGCCTCAAACTTGGCCTTTAGACCAATTTTCTGTAAATAAAAATCCCTAATAGTATGAATGAGAATTAATAAGCTACCCAACACAAATCACACAAGCAATCAAACAAATGAACGCACGATATACGTGGATAACCCCTGAATGGGTAAAAACCACGGGAATGAATCAAATCACTATAACCGTTGTGCACTTACAGATATACCTATCCAAACTATGTAAATCCTCACAACGTTCCAAGTATCATCTGCTGAGTCACACGTACACTGTACCTAGTGATCTTGATCGCTAATACCTTGAATCGCACAAGCCTTCCTTAGATACTTTCGGAATCCCATCAAAAGTATTCCCTAGAAATCACTTCTAAATTGTAAAGAATTTCTAAGAGATGAACATGTAGTTATACGATTGTTCAATTGTGTTAAAACTCCAAAGTTATAATCACTCCAAAGATCAAGAAACCTTTTTCTCTTTCTTCCCAAAAAGTGTGGCTGCTGTAAATATGAGAGATAATGAAAAAACCTAGCACATCAGTATTAATAAATAGATATCCGTGCCCAACTTGCTCGACAGGTTGCTCGAGCAAGTCCTAGAGTTATTCTTGGCAGAAAAGTTGCTGAACATGTTGCTCGAGCAAGTCTGGAACAACTTCTGAACTAGTAAAATAACCTACTCAACTCACCACTAAAATACATACTATCGCACTCTTAACTATTACATAAAGAGATGATTCTTTTCCACACCTAAACAGACACTCTAAAAAATAAAATTACAACTCGATATAAGTGTGTGTTTTATCAAACGAAATTGCCAAAGCAAAGAACTCCGAAACTTGGTCCTTACAGACACTGAGGCAAAGAGAAACCTGAGAAGAAACTTAGATCAGCGGCATAAATATCAGCCGCTAGTTCATAAGATTTAAATATGGTGACTTGTATAAAATGCTACTTTTCGTTTGCCCAAAAAAAGATTCTCATTTCATAAGTAATGGGCAAAAGTTGATAAGTTCACTCTTTTTCTACCTTTCTGAAATTGTACTAAATAATACTCCCTCCGTCCCTTTTTAAGTAATCCATACATAAATACGTGCAATTTCAAACTCCTAAAAACATATTTCTCTATATAACCTTTTAATTTATTTTTTACCAAATTAAAGTGTTCATTGAGTACTTTAATTTGATGCAAAAAACTTTAAAAATGATATGTGAGTTCATTTTTAAACGTTAGCAAAAATACACGTTTCTCAAGTGGATCACTTAAAAAGGGACAGAGAGAGTATAGAGGGCAATCATGACAAACCGTATCCAATGATTGTGTTCCAAAAAGACTTCAAGGTTAAAAAAGGAAAATGCAAATATGACAAGTGCAAATCCGCAAAAGAGACCAACAAATGGGCACAAAGGAAGTAGCTTTTAGGCTACAATGTAGTATATATTTGTTTTGAGAAATTTCTGCTACAGTTTGATGAACTTGACCACACACACATAGTTCCTTGGAGAAAGTCCTTGGTTGTTCCGGAAATGACTCAAGTCAAGAATTGACTTAAGTCGATTTTTTTAGTTGATGTATTATAAGACAAAAACCTATCTCGTAAAGCGCACCGTAAGTCAATTTTAAGAGTAAGTCGGTTTTGTGGATTAGGCTCGAATCAAATTCATGGTAGCACTGCTAAAAAGAGAAACATTACAGTTTACATGCTAAGAAATAAGAACATTAAAGATACCAGCTCAAAAAATAAAATAAAATAAAATAAAATAAAATAAATTAAAATAAAATAAAAAATTAAGATCCACTCAGAGAATGAAATTACTTAAAGCTGTTGATTTCCTTAATAGAACATTACCACTGCATTTGGAGAAGATCTTGGAAAACTTAAAAGCTTTTGGCGAAATTCCGTCGCCGGTTTAACATCATCCCTTAATGCATCGATAACCATCTTCTGCAGCACCCGCGCGTTCTCTAGCAGAAATTGTGCAAAAGAAAAGTTCAAATCACAGTACAACCATCTTACCCCAACAAACTTAACTTTCCTGAGATGAAGCATCAGACATTCAAAAGTCCTCTTTTGTGATGTCCAGTAGAGCTTTTCATCAATATCGCAGCAGAGTTTGGTGAAAGTTTTCCCAAAATGCTGCAGATGTAAAATATATTATGCTCAAGTTGTATAAAACCTAATGCATATTGTTTGCGTTTAAGAACGCCAAAGATGCTTATTATGTACAATAAAATGATTCAAATGTCTTATGTAAAGGTCATTTATGAAGACATCTACGCGCTAAAAAATGGGAAAGTGATTTTCAACAAAATCACTTCCAATCACGAGTAGTGCAATAGTGGCTTATCTACCTCTTCCTATAGAGAGGCGGCCCAAGAAAATGTAGTGATCATCAAATACTCGAAACGGTTGAAATTAGGAAGACTGACTTCAAGACATGGTCACTAAAGCCATTTTTCACCCATCTCGTCAAATAATTCAAAGAGATAACTAACTAAATGATATAGAAAACGCACCTCTTGGTAGCCGATGGGATCGGACATGGTTATGACTAATGTCTCAAGATTAGGAGAATTTCCCAACAGGTTAGCTATACCAGGAAGGACTATTTTACTGGGGACAAACATATTGATACCCGCATCTAGCGTTAAAGATACACACTTCAATGGTGGGGAGACTCAACCTTTTGCTTCCATTATTGACAGTGCCTGTTCCATCAGAGCAAGATGCAAAGGACAAAAGAGATTAGAAGACTCTAAAAAACAATTCAATAATCTCATGCAATTAGACTCCATGTATTTCACAAAAGCACTGTGGATGTGCAAAATTGTATCATTTCCAGACCATGTTTAACACCTTATTTTGGAGCAATAGTAATCTTTAGTAATGAAAAGCCAGGATTAGGTTTTTAACCCTATTAGTATTGCCTTTCAATAAACAAGTGCGTAGTTTTTCTATTAACAATCACTCTACAAAAAGGACTCCTGCAGAATTCAGGAAACTTACATGATGATCTATTGATCTCATCCTAATATCAATACTCTCATACTTGATTACAAGGACTGAGCAGTACAATATGTTTATGCACATAAAGATGGTTATAGAAATTGTATGAGGAGAATTTATTTCGCATGACAGCATGTAAAAGAGGGCAGCGGGGTTGATCACTCAATCTTATGCATATCAGGTGTATCCTAGATGAAGCGCGCGTAAATTACAATGTGTCACCATGACTTTGTAAGAACAACCAAAATGGCAAGTCCAAAAATGATTAAGAGATGATGATGACTAACAAAGGAAAAGTTCACTGGATTGTTGGTGGAGAGAAGACAATTAGAGAAGGTTTGAAAGCCAATAACATGATATGTCATAAAATAAATTTCAGGTGTAGGAGAGAGGAAGACCTCCCTTCCAAATAGGGAAAAAAGAAAAGGAATGCCATTGTTTTTAGTTGCAGTAAGATTAGGACCTTCCGAGGAGGATTTAGTGCACAACGGACAGCATTTTGATAGCATGTCTTTGACTGCGTATAATTTCAAATGGCTACACATAAGGTATGTTAGGGAAGACAAAGTGATCTTATGCATCTCAGTAATATGCCATTTCTGCTAGATGAGCATGGGTGCGCCTCTCTTATAGCCTTTTTGTATTCCCTTGTACTTTGGATACAATTTGATCCCAAAACTCCTGTTGCCACATCCAGCTTAGAAAGTCCATTGTTTTACAAGGAGAAAACATAATGAAGGCCATCGCTCTATCAGCTGTTTTTATTCCTATGCTAAAATTAGTTGGTTAACTAATCAAAGAATCGAATAATCAATCAAATCTTGGTCTAAATCAATTCTTGACTAGATACACCCGTATAAATGTATGAATATTCCTTTCTTAGTTCGACTCTGATACCATATAAATTATTTTGCAACCAAAGAAGCACTTGGAAAATAAGAAAGTGAAAGAAAGCATTTTTCACTGACTTGTAGATGATGACAATATGTAAACGTGCCCAAACTTGGTTGACTTGAAGAGCAAACCTACATATTCCTAATTTCAACTCATTCAAAATGCCTACAAAGGGTTGCAAGAGCAAACCTACATATTCCTAATTTCAACTCTTTCAAAATGCCTACAAAGGGTTGCAAGTTGCAACTCAAAGAACCAGTGTAATTCTCTGTGAAGAGTTTAAACTCAACCAACATATGAAACCAATGTTACTGAACTTAATTATAGTACGGCTTTTCAATCTTGCATTTATGAAAAAGAAGTAACACAATAATCATGTGACATTAAGTTTGGTTGTAGTTCAATGGCATGAGGAAAAGGTTGTGAAAAGACCAACCTGTAGAGCCCAATTACCTAACATAATATTCTTCACATGGGCAAGGCTCTCAAGAAGCCTTCTCAAGATATTTTGGTCCCATTCAAAACCCTCCAAGACATATTGTCGAGGATGCCATGGGCAGAATTTAAGGGTAGCATCAACCAGAGAAGAAACATTAACCAGCCGAGGCTCCCTCCCATCTAAACAACCCTAGATCTCCAATGACTCAAGATTAGGAGCATATATTTCCAACTCAGAGTAATAAAAAATATTGAAATGGTCCATGTCCCCTCAGGATCAATTTTTTCAAACTCGCATTACTAAAATGCAAACGATTGAAACCATAAAAGTGATACAACTCCAAACTCTCCAACACAGGACTACCAACTAATATCATCTCGATCATTTCATCACTCAATATGGCATGCCCAATTGACAATTTCTTAAGCGAACTCCAGTAAACAACTCCTTTAGGCGCTACTATGCAACAAGAAAAATACAGTTCCCTGAACGACGAGTTCGAATATAAAAGTTGAGGCAACTCGTAATAACGATCCTAATAAAAAATATCTTCCTCTAGAATATGTAAATCAAGGTGAAGCGCCTCAGTCCCCTTCTCTGCTGCGAAGCGAGTCCACATATTAACCTTAGATACGACACGAGGGTCGTAATTATAACCGAAATCAACCGCGAATTTGTTGAGCTTAGAGCAGTTGTTGAAGAGATTTAGGGTTTTATCGACAAAGTCAGCAAACTCACCAATGTCTCTGCCAGTAGAATCGGAATGATAGCAACGGAAAACGAGGGATGGAAGTTCAGTGACAAGGTGTCGCCATCTTTTGGACAAAACTTGGGTTTTGATGGCGTCTTCAATTGATAAGAAGGAGAGAATGTAAACGAGTAAAGGATCAGTCAACTCACTGATACGATCGACGGTGCTATTACTTCTGCTACTGCTCCTCCGCCTCCGCCGTTTCGGAGATGTATCGTTGCGAAAGTGATCGCTTTCGGTTGACATGATTTTCAGATGAGGATTTTTGACGCGAGGAGACGAATAGGCAATTTATCGCAGCCCAAAAAACTACTACATGAAATTAGTAAGAGCATCCGCATCACGTCTTTAAATTTTAGGTCAAATTATATTTTAAAAATTCATTTTATTATTTTAGATAATCACCTTTTAACTTGCCTATTGCATTAGACTCTCTATTATTTTAAGTTTCTAACTTATGGTCTATTAATATAATATTTTCTTCTTATTCTAATTATATATTAAAATGTTATTTAAATGACCATATTTACACTAATATGTGCACATTTTTAAATGATTGTTTTGCAAAAGGACAAAAAAAAATTTATCATACAAATATTATGAGTGCAAAAAATAAAAATTTATAATGTGAAATTATTTTTTAAAAACACTCATACCAGTTACTGATATCCGATTGAGCTGATTTTTGTAAGGGCGTGTTTATTTAATATTTTCAACGACCATATAAAAAATCAGCTTAATAGAATATCTGTAGGGGTGTTTTTGAAATATCCAGCTTAGAATAAAACACCACTGCATGGCTAAAAGTGAAGAAAATTGTATTTTAAAATAGTAAAATAAACTTTAACCTGTGAACAATGCCTCTTTTCTTGTAGAGAGGCACTGTAGCAAAGTTACAATGTTTGTAAAGTAGCTATGAAGGTGAAGAGGCTGATGTGGCTTGTTTTTTTAAGAATTTTGGCTCTTTACTTTGATTTAACTTAGAATTTAAAGAGTGAGATGCGGATGCTCTAACTATAGTCTGAGTAGCAGCTAGCAAAGAACTTTTCGTTAACTGTAGCCTCTTCCCTCCACACTGTTGAATGGCCCACTCAACCTCTTCCTGCCATTAAGGGTTGGTTTGGGTGAATTGGAAAAATTGGTTTTTTGGTTTTGTCCTTATTCAAAAAAAATTTGCATTTGTTAGTTTTCGGTTTTAATTGGATTATTTTTCGTCTTTATTCACAAGACTTTAAGTTTAGCTAATAATTTTATACTTTTTAGATTCCTCTCGTCGAGACAAGCCAAGAAACCATAAAAAATCGACCGAAAACTAACAAATGCAAATATTTTTTGAATAAGGACAAAACCAAAAAACCAATTTTCTCAATTCACCCAAACCAACCCTAATTAGTTTTCTTGACTATGAGTACATTGTTTGTACACTCCAAACGGACACCACTCAAACGAGGGAAATGAGGAGAAACTCATTTTTTGGTTGAGTCATACATTAGACTTCTCCTCATTTGTTACATTAACGTGGCGTGCATTTGACGTATATAAATGATGTACCCGTACCATTTTCCTTCCTTTCTTGACATGTGCCCCATGCCCCATGGGATGATAAAAGTACATTAATTTCTTTACTTTATCTAATGAAAAATCTAGATTTTGCTCCACGGGTTTTGGTTTTGAGTTTTGTAATTTTGAGTGAAGAAAGAAATATGATAATAATTGAAAATAGGGGATAATGATTGGAGAGCAATACTAAGAGAAATAATTAAAAATATGAGTTAATGATTAGAAATAAGGATAATGATTGAAGAGAAATATGTGTAAAAAATTTAAATTTGGGTTTCAAGACCTGATCCAAACAAAGCCCTAAGTTTGAAATACCAACAGAGAATTATTAAACTCTTCAAGGATCAAGTATTTGTGTTTTAGATAAATGTACCCCTAATTTGAACATTTAAACTACTCAAGTGAGCAAATGGTGGCTAACTCATACGGTAGAACTCTTGGATGCCTTACACTGTATCATGAGATAGAGTCTCATTCCCCCTCCTCATGTAATAAATTAAGAATGACGAATGACAAAAAATAAAAGAAAAACTTCTCAAGCGAAATTAGTGGACATGATCTTTTATTTATGTCCAAGAGAGGTCCTTTGCAACCTCCATTTAACGATTGTCTCTCTTTAATTTGCCACCTCCTAGCTCTCTAATACGATTTCACAATACTTATCAAATGAAAGAAAGTGATGCATGGTTTAGATAATCTATGATTCACTTCAATTTAATTTATCCAGGTTGTAGGGTTTTTTGGAACTTGGAAAAAGAAATAAAAATGAGGAAAATAATTTTGAAGAAAATGAGAGAAAATTAAAAGATCTATTTGATAACTGTAGCGGCTTGGTTCACAAGGGTTATTAAGGTTCAGCCCCGTCCCTGAGAGAAACAAATAGCCGAAGGGGTCACCTTCGCAAAAGTAGCAAAAGCGAATGTGGATCGGACCCACTCGATCCCGCAGAACAAGATCTGCCCTCTGCATATGGTGGCTCGTTATGGATTTGCACGGATACCAAAAGGAAGTCGAGCCCAAATACCTAAGAGGAGGTCTCTCCATTTGTGCTCTCAGATAGATATTTGTTGACTCCCTCGGGGCTCATCGCTCAGATCGATGGGTCCACAACATGATCTTGGTGGCTTGGAGGAGCCTTATCCCCGAGCGCTCTACGAGCCGAATCGGTGGATGAGACCTTGTAGAGCTCGACAAGTGCCAGATGCTCAGTAGAGCCATACCTGGCAGGCTAAGCAGATCATTAATGAGATCAGTCAACCACCTTGCATGCTATACCTGCAGGATCACGTGATTAACCAGGGAATATTCCCAAACCGGTTGACCCTTCAGATTATCAAACATGACATCAGCCAAAGCATTGCTTTTGCAGAAGACATCACACCAGGCCTCACCTTCGGTACGGACGATGCGCGCGTGGTTCACGAGAGAAGTGATAGGCACGCCCTTCTTTGCCTATAAATATGGCTCTCACCTACCTCACTCCGAATCTCTCTCTCTCCACATTCAATACTCTCTCTCTCTCTCTCTCTAAGTTCCCAATAAATTTCCCCCTCCAATCACTTACTTAGCCATCGGACGGCCTTCCCAGACAACCATCGTTTGGGCTTGGCACTAACTTGGTTGTTTCAGTGTGCATGTCCTCTTCTTAGGCGAGCAGCTAGAATACCAGAGAGGTTCAGTTAGCTCTTCATTCTCCGTACCAAACCAGAAGGCTCAAAGCGGTTATTCCGATGAAGTGCCTCCTACAATAACAAAAGAAATTTTGTTAGAAAGTGATATTGAGAGAGTGAAATGAAAGAGGTTCAGTTAGCTCTTCATGTGGTATGCATTTTCATAGATGTTATGGTTACGCCTAATGAAGTAGTATGTTACGTCTCTTGTTAGTGAATTTTACGGACTTTTTAAATATCATATACTCAGATAAGGGATCAATTAGGGGAGAGACTATTCCGTGCCCCAAGTGTTTTTCCTAAAACACATTGGAGTAGAGGTTACACAATTGTCTTGGACCGTGTATCTAAAAAAGTGTGATTGGAAGCAGTTCAATCCTCAAAAATTCTTATAAATAGATGTTGTGCCCAGCCACCACAGGTTTGCCCACACACACACACACCAATCACACACAAACACAAGGAAATTTACGTGGTTCCCCAAAATCGGGTACGTCCACGGGAGGAGAGGAGTATTTCACTATTTGGGAGAAAATACAACAATATTACATGGGAGTAACAACCACTCAACCTCACCGTGAATTTCTCTCCCTCACCGGAGCACCGGCTCACTCCGACTCCCTCCCGGAGGAGGAGCCCTCTGCTCTGTCTCAACTCTCACTCTACTCTCTCTACATCTAATATACACAAAGCACACATATAAATAAGAATAGAAGAGTGCCTCACACCTCATGCATGAGGTCATGGTACACCACTGATTAAACCCACTCTTCATTTTCTTTATCTTCTGTCCAACCAACTCCCATTTAATCCTTTGGTCTTGTCCCCTCACATGGGATGAGTTATCCACCGAAAACTCTTCCACCAAAAGCACTTCAAGGAATTATCTCCTGCTTTGCGTACACATCACCTACATGGATGAATACCAACAATAGACTTGAACTGCACAATTCAATTTTGATTTGTTTTGTGTTATCTTCCAACTCACATCAATGATCCAAACCGTTGTTGATAAAAAAAAAATGATCCAAATCGTTGTTTTTGTAGAACACATGGAGAACTTATACCAAGCCAATCTTGATCTGATACCATTTGGGATGATTTTCAAAATGAATTTATTGTGAGATGATCAGTGGAATTTTTTTAATTAACATTGTTTAATTTAGTTATTTTTCCTCCCTTTTCCTCACAACCCAATCAAATTTTCCACTCCTTTCGTTTCTTTCCCAGGTATCAAAAACGAATTTTTTTTGGGTATTGAATACGTATCACGTGACCCTGCTGAGCACGAATTTGGACGGTTGAAATTGATTCCCTCTCTCTTCTCATCCGACCACTCTCACTCTCTCTCTCTCTCTCTCTCTTCCAGGCCGTCGGATTGCATTTTAGACAGCTAAGATTACTGAGCAAGTACCACGTCGGCAATTTCCTAATTGAAAAGTGGGAAGAGGGCTGTGGGGTTGCGGATCTGCTGTCTCGAAAACCATGTCTTGACTTCGTGTCTTGTTCATCCGAGCTGTCCATTTGAGTACCCGATAGCTCAAATTCGCAGATGAAAGTGTATGGCTCAGATTTGTTTGGGGTGAGATGAAATCTGAACCGTTGATTGTTCGAATGGAATGTTCGGATGGACGGGACCAGAAATTAAGACCGGAAGTTCGGGACAGTGGATCCAAAACCAAACCCTAGTGCCACCGCGCATTGGAATATGGAGTGTATACAGACTACAGCGGGCTTGTGAGCTCAATTAACAGGCACTTCGTTCAGATCATCCTACTCCAAACCGAAACCCTAGTTTCCAGAGCAGTAGTAACGCAACCCCAAATCCGAACAAGAGTTTGACAATCATGTCATCCCTGAATGACGATTCCGACGACGATATTCCCCTGTCATTCAGCCAATCGTCGAAACGGCACAAGAGTTTGGAAATCATGTCCGATTCCGACGACGAGAATTCCCTGTCATTCAGCCAATTGTTGAAACGGCACAGGACCAGCAGCAGCAGGAAACAAAAACTTGCTCTCGATCGGATCACCGCCTTGCCCGACTCTTTACTTCTCCACGTTCTCTCCTTCTTACCCATCGAAGAGGTCATCAAAACCCAGGTTTTGTCCCGACGGTGGCAGCATCTTTGGACTTGCACAGCGTCCCTCGTTTTCCGTCTCCCTGATCCCGTTTTCATTGGCAAAAGCGTTGGTGAGTTCGTTAAGTTGGTTGATAATACCCTAATTCTCTGCAAGTGTGAGAAGCTCAAGAAATTTGTGGTTAAGTTTGCGTACGTGCCGGTTTATGCTTCCAATGTCAATCGGTGGACTCGGTTTGCAACGGGGAGTGGGGCGGAGGAGCTTCAACTCATTTTCGAGGAGTCACCGGATGATTTTGACGAGGTTGATGATTACTTGCTTCCGCAGCATCTCTATACTAATTCGTCTTTTAAAGCATTGCAGTTTTCTATGTGCAATGTGATGCCCAAAGTGGTGGTTTGTTGGAATTCGCTGACGAAATTGACAATTGGGCGTGTGAAGTTGAGTGAAGATGTGATTCAGAAGATATTAGCGGGTAGTCCCGTGTTGGAGGTACTGGAGTTGTATTACTTTTACGGTTTCAATCGTTTGCATGTAAGTAATGCGAGTGTGAAGAAATTGATACTGAGAGACGTTTGGGACCACGAAGAAGAAGTAGAAGATGATGCAAACCCTTCTGTGTTGGAAATTTCAGCTCCTTGTCTTCATTCGTTGGAGATTTCGGGTAGTTTAGGTTATAAAGTTTTTCGGTTGGCGAATCTATCATCTTTGGTTGATGCTATCCTAAATTCATATGGTTCACAAGATTACGAAAGGTATTCGGATATGTTAGGGGGATTTCTCCAGCACATTGTTCATGTGAAGAAGATTACTTTGGGTGATTGGGCTATGCAGGTTGATCTCCTGATAATCCTTTGCTTTGTGCCATTTACTTCCACGTGCTTCATAACTTAAGTAAATATTGACGTGTATCATAATCCTGAAAAAATTAAGCTTGCTATTTTGTTCCTTTGTGTCGGTTGATTTCATAGAAGTTTTTGTTTAGAATAAGAACTGTATTCGGAACAGGGTATTTTTGTTATTTTCCCATGAAGGTGTATTTTTTTTGTAACTTCGAATTGTATCCGTATTTTCTTGTCGCAACCAAACATGGGAAAGCAAGGCATTTTCCATAAAACGTTTTTCATAAAAGATTTTTTTGCCAACACTTTCTGCCTGAATCAAATGGAGCATTAGTATTTGGAGGTGAATCATACAACACTGAAAGATTCGCCAGCAATGTTTGTGCATATTTCTAAAGTAAGGAGGGTATTACTGTGCACATAAAAATGGGAAAATTCTACAATACACATCCCTTAAAGGAGTGTACAATATGCACCCATTGTGTGGTCCATATTGTGCCGCATCATTGGCGATCATAACATTTTTTAGTGTTTTGTAACTTTTTCAAAAGTATGATTCGTAACATTTTCTATGATTCATAACATTTGGCGTCTCATAACTTTTGGACCAAGAATTCGCAACTTTTACTAAAATTCGTAACTTTTGTTAATCGATTCGTAACTTTTATAAAGGTGCATACGATACACACCCAAATAGGGAGTGTGTATTGTAGCCATTTCCTAAACATGTACATGTGAAGAATGTTAGTATTTTACTTCTCCAAGTGTCAACGGTTGCAGATTTTCATCTATGTCTTGTCAAGAAGTTGTCTTGGACCTGATTCAATTGATCCTTCTTACATTATTTAATGAGGTTAAAGATCTAGATTTCGAGTCATGTGAATGTAAGAAGAGAAAATCTTGCAGAGCTAGGACATTGACCATGTTTTTGTCTTTAGTTCTTGTGCTTGATAATTACATTAAGAGTACTTTAATCAGTTTGTGCACTATGTAATGAAGCCTGAATTTTCAAATCTGATTGTTACCTGTTGCTCCGATGCAAGAAGTGAAACATGGTTTAGGAATTAAACAATGTTACAAATACACTGTGTGTCTAAGATATATGCAAATACCTTGTGGCAGATTTTGAACAAGCTTTTAGAATCTTCTAATTGGTTGTCTTATGTTTGTTCTTTTGTGTTTGGCTACGATGGGCCAAGTTACTATCTGTAATGGAAGGAAAAGGATTGCGCTCTCCACTGATGAAGTGTGAATGCTTGACACTCGAGACGGTTATCAGGGATTCAGTCCTCCCTGGAATAGCACGCATGTTGGGAAGTTCTCATAATCTAGAGACTCTGGTCATAACCATGTCCAGATGTGGTGAGGTGTGTTTTGTCCGATCCATTTCCTTAATGAATTCTCTTGGGAGTTATTTCTCAAGATAGAATGGCTTCGGTGAATATGACTTAATGTACACTTTTTTGAATAAGTCTACAGACTACGAATTAAACCAGAGAAAGTGGCTGAGAATTTACATATAGTAAGAATCAAATTAGCAAGTCAACCCTCACCCAGTTGGTTATTATTGTGCAGGGGTGGGCCCAACTTGCTCATGTGTTCATCATGCTTGGCCTCTTTCTTTGGGTTTAATTCGTGATATGTAGGCCTGCCCTATTTCTTTTCTTTAGTTGGTGATTCCACTCACTTGTACTTGGCGGATGCTAGAATTTGTTGGTGGCCTCTTTGTAGGAAGATGTAGATGAGCCATTTCTCAGGTTTAGATGCTACCTTGTTGCAAATATTTCCCCTTCGTGTTTTATGTCTTCAGGATGGGAAATTAGTAATTGCTCCAGGAGCACCGTGCTGTAGTGCTGTAGTGCTCCAGGTGCTTCTCCGGTGTGTGGTGGAGGAAGTCCTCTGAGCACCACATAATCACAAATTCATAGTGTACTCTTTTTGATTACCTCTGAAGTAGACTTTGAATCCTTTAATTAGCATAGGAAGTCATTCTCCCTTAAAGTTGCATTGATGCCCTTAAACTTGTGCAGAATTTCATCTTAATGCATTCTTTTGTTTGCAGTACTTTGAGGAAGAGTTATATGGGCTTGGCGATTTTGATGAAAAGCACTATTGGACATCACAAAAGAAGGTTTTCACTTGCTTGTTATTTAGTCTCCAGAAAGTTAAGTTTATCGGTTTGGATCAGTATGAATTACACTTGTACTTGTCTTTTGTACAATTTCTACTGATGAATGCAAAGATGCTCCAAAAGATGGTCATCAATGCGCGAATGGGAGGTTATAACCAGCAAAAGGAATTTTCCCGAGCAGCTCAAAAGCTTTTAAGCTTTCCAAGATTCTCTCGCAGTGCAGTGGTTTTATTGTACGAGTAGAATTGACAAGTCAAGATATGTTGGTGAAACTTAGGGTTCATTCTTCTTCATTAATTATTAGCGTATTTATTGGTTTTTAGTCTCTCCTTTGATACAGTGTTATGTTTATTTGCATGTCGCCCTAGTTAATATTAACTGTTTAAGTTTTTTTTTTTTACTCTATTTTGGATGTGAATGGTTTTTGCTAGGGGTGTACATGGTCCGGTTTGGACCGGTTTTGTTGAAATCCAAGAACCAAACCATATCTAATGGTTCCAAAGAATTAAGAACCATAACCAGACCATTACACATATAAAACCAAACCACACCAAACCATTAGACTGGTCCGGTTTGGTTTGGTTTCTGATTCTAAACCATGTTAGCATTCAAAATTTGCCAAAAAAAAATTGTCCACAAAATTTTTGCAAATCCTTTGTAAAACTACTACCATTAAATCAACGCACAAATAGATTAAGGAGTCCATTAGAAACTAAAGTAACTATTAAAATATCACTATTGATATAGATGACAGATGCAACATTAAAACTTAAAACTAACAAAATTATTAAGCATGTGTTGGTACATAGGAGTGTATATATTATATTATATTGTATAACGGACCGGTTTGGTTCAAACCACGGTTCCTAATTTTGAAATCAGGGACCAAACCAAAATATCCGGTTTTCATTTTTTTAGAACCAAAATCAATCCATTAAACCATAGAACCAATCCAAATAGACCGGTTTGGTTTGGTCGGTCCGGTTTCACGGTTTTTTCGGTTTTTTTGTACACCCCTAGTTTTTGCATGCTAATTCTTTGATGTAACTGTGTTAAACTTGTGATTGGATCATAAGTTTTTGGATGGGATTTACCAAGAGAATAGTGAAGGAAGAATAAACTGAAAAAAATATACAAAAAAAGCCGATAGGCATTAGGCCCAATGGCATTGGGAGTGCATTTAGTGCAAATAGAAAGTAGCTCAAGAGTTGGAGCACTTCTTTTCATACTACTATTCTAACAGTTTTGACTTTCGCCGTTAAAGAATATAATAATTTTGACTTTCGCCGTTAAAGATTATAACAATTTTGATACAGTGCTATGTTTATTTGCATGTCGAAATAATGAATTTTGAATCTAAAACATCATATATGAGCATAAGAAGCCATTCATAGAATAGGTTCCATACATCATTACAATTTTGCAATAACTATAGTAATGGATTTTGAATAAAAAACATCATTCATTGGCAGAAGAAGTCATTCATTACATAAGTTTCCTACATCTTTACAAATTGTGCAATAGGTTTCCTACATCATTACTAAAAATATGTACTTAAACTAAACCAAGGTCAAAAGCCTAACAAAAATAAATCTTGATTCCAACAAACTTCGTCAAAAGTAGAGATCAAGGCTTTGAGCTATGCCTTCAAAAAACAACACTATATTTTCAACTGCTAGGACAAGTCAAAAGCCTAACTACAAAATTCTCTATGCCAACAAAGTTTTAACAGAATCAGATGTGGTCTTAGTAAAAGTAGAGATCAAAACTTTTAGTCCAGTCTTGAAAAGCTACATTTTTTCTTCAATAATACCAAGGGTACTCACAATTGATGTTGAGATTGAAGAACATATCAGCAAGTTTTAGCATTTGTTCAGCAAAAAAAAATGCATCCCATACTTTCACTTCAAGTAATCAATCTACTACATCGAACACTCCAGGCTCTATTCTTTTTCACCAGAAGAAGACAGTTGATCATATGTTCATTTGGCAAAATGATCCAAGCAAGCACATGGTAATGCCATTGTGCTCACCCCAAATTCAATTTTTTTTATGTTTCTCAAGTATTTTTGAAATCATATGTTGCATCATTTCAGTCAAAAGGGGAGGGCCACTGTCTAGACTCCATTTTCAAGTGTTCAAATACCATCCACTTTCAAATAAAACACAAACTTGTCAAAGTTATCTAACTTTCATTCCTGACAGTGCGATAACCAAGGTCAAAAGAAGAAAATCAGCAAAAGGGAAGGGAGGAAAACACAATAAGATAAGTACCCAGTAGATAAAAACCTTGATGCCTAAAGAATCCCACCTTTCAAGAGCTGCCAGAATATCATCAAACACTACCCCTGTGAACTCATTGTTTTGATAACCAGTCCTCCATATATGACCCTACATTAAATAAAATGCTATAAAAATTGAGGTCTTCACTGAAAAAAGTAGCCAATATTAAATTTCTAGTTAGCTTAGAACGTATCAATTTCTTTAATAGTTTTAGATTTTCCGAACACGAAGAGCATAAGGAGAAGTTGGAAAAATTAAATTGGAAGGATTAGTGTTCAAAAAAATTCAACCACTTTAATTCAACGTAAAGAACATATTGTAAACGAAACACGACATTAAAAATAACCCTTTGTTTCTTTGTTGTATCTAAACTTGCTTTTGATTGATTTTGTCTTTCAATCTTAATATATAGGTATGATTCATCAATCATAGCATCAATGAATTCCTATTTAGGAAGTTTCGAGCGTGGCTAGTGCTAAAAAAGCCAAAATCGATTGAGGTTTTTCCGTAGTTGGAATGAACCCTAAATCTGAAGAACAAAAATAGCTCATATTTCCAGAACTCAGAGAGAGAGAGAGAGAGAGAGAGAGAGAGAGAGAGAGAGAGAGAGAGAGAGAGAGAGAGAGAGAGAGAGAGAGAGAGACGTTTCTTAAGAGTACTACTGATGTCCATAAAATCTGGTAAAGACTACCAAAGATGGAGAGGGGGAGAGGATAGGAGAAGAGAGATACACCTCCTCCTCGACAATCCACCGCTGGAACAGTATATGATCAGAAGAGGACAGTACCAGATGCGCCTCATTACTTCTCAGTGAAGGAAGGGAAAGAACTTTTCAGTACCACTGTACTGGTACCAATCCAAGTCTAACTACACTCGAACAGAAAGCCTGAAGTGAATATCAAACGTGAAATATCTAAAATAACCTTTCTAGCATGACAACTAATGTCAAGTGAGGAAGGGCATTTTGGTCATTGAACTCAATTGGCAAGCGACCACTCATCTCCCTTTATATACAAGTGTGTTGAACACAGAATCTCTCTTGAAGAGGATGGATGGATTGTCCTAGGGTTTTCAACAGTCATGTATACATGGGGGCACGATTATGTAACATATCTTGTTATAAACATCATCTGAAACTACCCTAAGGAATTGGGGGACATAGACAAGGTCTCCTACCCATGGGACAATCATGGAAGTAATCAGCCAAACGAAGCAAGTCCAAAATGGATTTAGGATAGAGACCGAATCTCAATAGACTCCCACACTGAAAATCGTGGGGATCAAGGTTAAGGAAGAGCAACAAAATTAAAGAACAAAGAAATGGGCATGATGGTGCAACTAGAGTTGGAAACAGAGAAGGAAAGTGAGGAACAGGACCGGCCTTGACATTTCTGGGGCTTAAGACAAAATTTGAAAATGGAGGCCCTTAAAAATGCTAGCGAAACTAAATATAAAGTTGATAAACACCGTTTGAAAACTACATGCATGTATTTAATACGAAAAAAATACTAAAAATACATTATACTATAAGAATCAAAAGCATCATCCACTATCATCACTTAAACATTACCCTTCTTGCAGTTTTAGCAGCAGAAGTACTAATCAGGCCGTCACAATCAATCTCTTCTGCCATCTCATTTTCAGTTGATAGGATGGCTAATCCATTTAACCTCTCTTGTGACATAGTTGAACAAAAAATAAGACTTAATCAGCTTCAACTTTGAAAAGCTTTTTTCTTCGGATGCAACTGTAACGGGATAGTCAATAGTATTCTAGTAACAACCTTAACTCTGCCATCAATTTTGCAATTCATTCTATCATATATCATGGATGCAAGATGCTTCATATGCCAACAAACCTAGTATAATCACTAATTAGGGTAATTAACATACGGATCCCATATCTTTATTGGAGACCCATAAATCAAGTCACAAGGAAATTGAAAATCTCTAACTCTAAGGTAAGCAAAGGAATTAAGAACAAGAGAAAATGAAAGCATTTCTTAGATATTCAAAAAAATGGCCGCTATTTTTTTGATCGGCAAAATGGCCGCTATTGACAGCAAAAAGGTAGCACTCGATCTTCATTTTCAAACAAATAAGAATATGAGTGTGTGTGTGTGTGTGTGTGTGTGTGTGTGTGAGAGAGAGAGAGAGAGAGAGAGAGAGAGAGAGAGAGAGAGAGAGAGAGAGAGAGAGAGAGAGAGAGAGAGAGAGAGAGAGAGAGATGATTTCACCCTTAGAAGCGGTGATTTTAATTTTACAAGCCTAAGGGTGCCTCAGGCTCTGTGAATCGATCGGGGTCTGACCAGATCTTTGTTTTATCTTTTTCTCTCTCATTTTTTTTCTTTGTTGTTTGTTTGTTTTGGAGTCACCAAAGCTGATAACAATCTTGGGTTGGGCCTTTGGGCCCTTTGGCCATTAAATGAGTGAGTAGTTGTTTGGGTTTTAAAATGGGCTTCTATGCAGAAAAAATTGGGCCTACATAGTTGGTGCGAAAAAATATTAGGGGGCTCTATTTTTTCTATTTTTTTTTTTTGGGGGGCTCTAAAATGTAGGCCTATTGGGCCTTAGACCAAGGCCCACCCTGATGAAGAAGGTCAGATTAAGGTGGAAAACGAGAAACAAGGTCTTAAATTCATCCAAGGAGACAAGATGCTTTGAAACTCGAAAATGTTAGGTGTTCAAAGATGAGTCTAACTCCAATCAAACCCAAGCGATCTGAACTGTTGAGCGACTAGTTTAACCAATGGGTGGATTTTGCAAATTCAAAAGCAAAGAACACGAAGCGTTGCCAATTTAATGCTTCTCGAAGACTCAATCACCGCCGGTTTCAAACCAGATTGCCTTCCCTGAAGCCCAATCGCTTGGCTCGGGAATGTGGGACAATTGACAAATCAGAATGTGACCAGTTCATTCAGCTGAACGTCCGGTGAAAAAACATGCCCCCAAGACAAAGCGAATAGCTCGACATAGTAGTTGTTAAGAGTCGGTCCACCAATTACATATATGGAGGAGCCCATTTGGGCTCAATTTGTTGAGGATCTCATTCTATCCAAATGTGGTGCCATTTCCAATTTAAACGGCAAGGTAATAAGCAAATTAAAGGCCGAAGCTCCGGCAAGTGATCGGCAAGGGGATTACATCGCACCACTCCCTTCAACCCACTACAAATGTATGCACTCGTTTATCCTTGTGTAAATTTCAATGGCTTCGATCCCGCCCTTGGTCCCTTAAGGTTTCTAACAAATGCAACCACCGCCCTTTAAGTTCTTATGCCATACGTTACAAAGTATTAACAAGATTCTCCTAGATGTAACTTCCGTTAACCTAGCTAACAGAAATAGCTGATGTCATCGCTTTTCACCTCAAAAATTTCAAGAATACCCTTCTGCTTCTCATTGATGTGTCTTCAAAGGAAATTAATTAAGCCCCACCTTTACATGATTATGGTTTTTGTTACAATTGTAATCAAATTTGTTTACACTTTTTTAGTAACAGATTAAAATTAAAACCATTTATGTAACTTGGTCCATAGTTTAGAGTACACGTGTCCGTAGATTCACCAGGTGTAATGCCTAATTAGACTAAATTTCCACTCCCTTCGTCCCTTTTAAAGTGTGTTATAAATCCAATTTGTTAAAGAAAAATCATCATTACTCATTTCATATCTCCACTTATATACATGTTTCACATCATTTTTTATCTTCATTTTGCAAAATTATCCCTCACTTTTACCCGTTAACTATTTACCCATTAACTATTTAACAATTGAGTATTCCATTTTAGGCTGTCCCTTAATAAGTAGTGTTTTGAAAAGTTAATGGATAAAAATTTGTACAATTATTGTTTTGCTCTTCTGAAAATAGTACAAACTTTTACTCATTAACTTTTCAAAACACCCACTTATTAAGGAATAGCTCAAAATGGAATACTCAACTATATAAAAAGGGACGGTATCCATATGTTCATATCCTATATCTAAAAGAAATTATGCAAGTGTAAATTTCTCCCTCGGAGGGAGAATGATAGAATAAGAAGATAAAAATATGGGAAAAATACGAAGCTTTTATCAATGTAATACTCCTAGTAATTAACATAATATGCAAGCATAAACAAGTACGCTATATTGATTACTAAAATATAACCTGATTCTAATTATTTAACAGTGATATGCCATAAGAAAAAACAAAGTGGCATGTTTGAGTTTTCCTCTAAATTTCAATGGAGTTTCAGTCTTTCACGGGTCAAAGGTAACAACATTCATACTCCCTCCGTCCCATTTTGTTTATCTAAAATTCCCTTTTTTTGTGTTCCCAAAATATTGTCCATTTGAAAAGACAATGGCCTAATATTCTTTAGTTTTTCCATTTTTCCCTTCTTTCAAATTTAGGAATTCTGTACAGTCCGCAAAATTATTTTAAAAAACTGAAGAATGAAATTTAGTTGGCACAGATTCGTACACTAAATACTTCATTTCTTCTTCAAAAGTGAAGATATACAAGGCCTATGGCAGAAAACCAAAATCAACAAAAACAAAGAAGATTGCAACTTTGTCTATTTAACTGGATTCCTTAGTCCACTGCCATTACCTTTCCATGAATTTACAAAAAGCACATGAGTTGAACAAGCCACTTGAGACAAACTTTACAAAAACAATACTCCGGGAGGAAGCTGTGCTGATATTGGAGCTGGAGAGGGGAAAAAAACAACAAAAGGTAAACATATTATTGCTTTAATAAAATTGAACAGGGAGTAGTACTTTTGTAACTCTAAACTTAACAACAAGAAAAAACAGCTAAAGAGGAAAAATATTTTTTTTTGCAGGAACATAAAAATAGAACTGACCATGAAGGAGGCTCATTGTTGCAGATGAGCTTTGGCATTTTCTAATATAGCACGGTTGCATTGAAGTTGAGAAGGAAGAGTGCCATTTCTAATGAGATGGCTTTTTCCAATGTGTGGCAGCTTATAGTTGTTGCCTCCATTAACTTTCATTGTCTCAATCATGGAACATTGCAATGTTAAAAATACACCTAAAGGTATGGAAATGATTTACTGTTGTGATTGATCCCTCCAATGGAATTTAACTCCACCTAAAGATTGCTGTTTTTTGACACATTTATGGAAAATAATCGCACCATTTAGGGATGTGATAATCCACCCATTTAAGGAGAAATTGATACAGTTAAGGAACGTGGGAATGCAAAACTAATTATGGAAATATAAAATTACAAGATAGACAATATAAGGTATTAATCAATGATTGAAAATGAATCGGATAGATTCCAAAGTTGGAACACTAATGGAAAGGATAAATCTAATTGTGATTTGCAAACCGTGATTGGTGGATCACTAATGGACAAATTAATGAATTCAATCAAGGGAAGATATGCAGGATGTCTTGCAGCAAAGTTTTTGTCCTATTAATTAGTATAGAATATATTATTAGTATATAGTACTATATATTAATTAAATACCTAATAAGGGCACAATCGTTCAAATATCTTTTTACAGGATGAAATCATAACTATTCAAACCTCATGGGGTGGGATCATAACGATCTTTTTGGAATGGGATGCCAAATTAAAATTTCCTAAAAAAAATCTAAGAAAAATGAGCCATACCAATATTTGATTGAGCTATTTTTTTTATTTTAAATATTCATCCGGATATCAATCCTACAAATATTGAAAAAAGCCATACTAATATCCGATTGAGCTATTTTTTTTAATAAAAAACCACAAAAAGATCTAAAAAAAATGAGTAGCTTGGATCATCTTGGTGGGACCTGAAGTAGGTGTAACGCCCCCAAAGATTTGGGCACGTTAATTATTATTACAAACCGAAATAAAGTTTAAACCCAAACTTTAATACAAACGATCAGGTTCTCAAATACTAAATAAATAGCAACCGGGGTGGTTCTAGGGCCTCGTCTATCTCTGCGCCGGGTCGTTCCCCATTCCGGCAGCACCTCCCGTTCCTCGGGTCTGGACTCCATGGTACGGTTCCTGTCCATCTAGATAGTCTAGCATAATACGTCCGAGTCGCACGGGCAACATCATGGTATTATGCCAGGGTTACACGAAGGCAACACCATGAGCCAGGCTCAATAGTTTACTACACTAAGCTTCTAAGTAGCAATTCTAGAACAATAAATTCATGAACAACATATATCACTTATGAACGATAAATCATATCATGCATCATGCGTGTCCATGCGGATCAGAGTAAATATGCGCAGGAAGATGGTATCTCGTTTCAGTATCTCAAAACTGTGCTACGTGTCACTTTCTCAAAAATTCTCATTTCGTTTCTCAAAAACACATTTCATTTATCAACCGTTTTTCCCAAAAATTCAGTTTTCTCAATACGGTGCCCTTTCCGGCATTCTTCTTCAAATTTCATTATCTCCCACCACTCTGAAAGTTATTGGTCCGTTTTAGCCTCCTCACCGGTTTGCGGTACCAGCCTTTCCGCTCGAGGTCCCGGTTATCGTGCATCACCGAACTTAATGTACCGCTTTTTTGCGCGGTCCGTTCTCCCCGCGACTCACCTACGACCGCGGTCCGGCCGTCTTGCATCACCGAACTTAACAGCCTGTTTGCAAGGTCCGTTCACCGTGTGTTGTGCACGCTTAGCCCATCATCCTAGTTCTCTCCGCGAACTGGAAGTGGCGCTCTCGCTGCACTACCGCAATCAATACCATTCCTCCAAATTCTCTCCGCGAATTTGAGGTGGCAACAAATCATCTCATCACATTTCATGTCATTTCATTTCTCCAAAATCTCATTTCATTCTTCGAAAGAAAATCTCCATTTCATTTCTCGAAAATTTCATTTCGCATTTCAAACTCATTTTCATTCTCATCTCTATTTCCTCATCAATAAATATTAGATTTCGCGTCCGGTGACATAACGTATCGCGTACGTGCTCGGTGTCACATGCTCAAATCATGCTCATGCAATATTTCATAATTTTCTCTAAATTCAATTTCTTTCCAAAATCACATTTCTCATAAAAATATACCAACTCTCTAAATAATTTTGTTTCCTCTAGAAACTTTTCCCACATAAAATCATACATTTTAATACACCAATTTCCCTCAAAATAATATTCCTTCTAGCAATTTCTCCACATAAAATCACACTTTAAAATTCTCCAAAAATAATATTTTCATTTCTCTCAATTTAATCCTCATCAAAAATCTCCAAACTATTTTATTTCTCCTCCAAAGAGATAAAATAAATCAATTTGCTCTTTTCAAAAATAGTTTAAACCAAACTCTTTTCTAGAAATCCCTTGCCAAAAATTCATCACAACTACTTGTAGACTTTCTAAAATATCTAAAACCCTCCAAAAATATTCTTTCTTTTTTTCTAGAAACTTTCTCTCAAATAATCTCAAATAAAATGTCTTTCTCATATCTAGTAAAAATCACACTTTTTCTTCTAGAGAAATTACCAAATAAACTTACTACATACTTTATAGAAATCTTTCTAGAAATCTATATGAATAATTCTCTTTTTATAAAATCAACTCCATATTTTCTTGCCAAAAATAACCAATAGACTTTTCTTTCTAATAAATCTCTTATAAAAGAAATTACCCATTTATTTAAGAAATAACATCTCAATAACAACCAATAAGCAAAACAATCAAGATTAATTATTTCTTTCTAGAAATAATAACATAATCATACTAGAATCTTGTCTAGTGAGACACATCTACTAATTAACTTCTAATCACTACTAATCACTTCTAATCACCTTCTAATCACTTCTAATCTCACTAATCCACTTCTAATTTCACTAATCAACTTCTAATTTCATAAAGAACTATTCTAATTAGAACCTCATAACATGCTTGTTAAACTTTCTAAACAAAAATACTCTTTCTAAATTACTAAGAAACATACTTAGTCACTTAACACATGCAAAAATTAACTTAATCAAACTCTATAATCATGCCTAAAAACTTAATTAGAACAATAATTTTAAACTAGAAATAGCTAATTAGAAGAGTAGTTTAGTAAACTACCTTAATTTCCGGGTATAAACCGGAAGCCGATTAGCAATCCTTTGGAGAAGAAAACCCTTAATCTACCTAGCTAACTTACTAATCTACTTAGTAAGTAGCTAATTAGAGCTAAAATATGGTGGCTAAAAGGTGGTAGGAATAGTTAGTTTGTTGGGAAAGTAGAGAGATAAATAGACAAGTGTGGGGTATAAGGAGTCCAAATGAACAAAGGGGTTGCTATTTATAGCAAAATGAGTGACCTCTCCTCCCCCCCTCAAAACTTTCGGCCCTCTCTCTCTCTCTCTCTACCGAAAATTTTGTGTGGTGCATGCATGGGAGTAATTGTGGTGTTGTGTTGGCAAAATGGAAGTACAAAGGTGGCAAGTCTAGGTCTAGGTAGGAATCTAGGTAGGTATCTAGGTATCTAGGTCTAGATTCTTGGCTAGAATGAACCAATTAGGGTAGATACAATGTAGCTAGTGTAGAAACAATGGTGGGAGAAAATATACCTCTCGTTGTGTAGGTTTTTGCATGGTCACCTTAGTTACGGGGTGTTTTTAGGAGCTAATATGAACCAATGGTGTGTGAAACCATTAAATGGCTAAGAGGGTGGCTATAACTAGCTATAGCTAGGTGGATTATTCCCTCCTTAATTTAGGGAAGCTTGTCCCTAGCTTACTTGGAAGCCAAGGCCTACAAAACATAGGCTAGGATAGGTATATTGTGCACAAATGCATGTATTGTGTGGGTATGTGTAGGTTACTCCAAAAATAGCAAAGCTTATTCTAACTAATGTTGGGTACAAAACCTTAAGTTTAGTTGGCCACCTCATCAACTCATTGCTTGCACAATTGTACAAAGCAATAACTCATGCATGTGCATGTGTACTAAGATGCATGCACACAAGCACACACACACTCTCTCTCTCTACCGAACCCTCTCTCTCTCTCTCGGCATTCTCTCTCTCTCTCTCTCTCTCTCTCTCTCTCTCTCTCTCTCTCTCTCTAACTCTAACTTTATTTCTAACTTGGTTAAGGTAACAAGTTCCAAGGTACGACAAGACCACACTATGACGTCCTACGGTTGTTGAGTGAAGTAATGGTAGTGGTTGGGCAGGTCTCGGCATTAACCTCGGTCCTCGGGTGCTACGGTAGTGTAACGGATGCGTTACTCGGTCTCAAATACGTATATCCATGGCTAAAATTGATTTACTAAAGAAAATAATATATTATAGGAAAATATTCCGATAAACCGAAAATTAAAAGTAATTAATTAAATTATTAGCGAAATTTTTATTTACGAAAATTAGGGTCGTTACAGTAGGCCCCACAAAATGATTTGTACATGATCTGTGTGGGGACGCAAGTGCCAATGCCACGACTGCTTCTGTAATTTCCATGACATATATTGACTCGTGTGTAAAGGTAATGAAAATTAGGATTAACATTGTGAATCATTTTTATACTTCAATTGTAAAATTCTTTTCAGTGATCACCAATCAAATGCGGGAGAATTCAAGGCCTCTGGTGCGTGGGAAGAATTCAATGTTAGTGTTGATTCGGTTAAGTCTGCTTGCTTTCAACAAGCTACCCAACCCTAGATATCACGATGGCAGCCTCTCTCTTTTGGTGTGATTAAAATCAATGTGGATGGCGCCTTAGATTTCCAGAATGGAATAGCGGGAGTTGGGCTTGCTACACGTGACTGAAATGGTGCCATTGTTGGAGCTACCATGACATCTTTCAAAGGATCTTTCTCGCCTCGAGTTGTTGAAGCGATGAGTTTTCGGCATGTATTGAGGATTGCACGGACTTGGAATTTATCCTAGATTATAGTGGAAGGTGATGCAAAGCAAGTGGTCCAAGTTCTGGAGGGAACTACAGTATTTAGTGATTGTGACTCGATTATCTTAAACTGTATTTAGCTTGCTACCTTTTTTACCTTGTCGTTTTTCTCATGTTAAATGTGTTTGTAACAGGGTAGCCCATTCAGTGGCTAAACACTCCCTGTTAGATGCTAGCATGATTACTTGAAGGGACAATTTTCCCTTGTGGTTGTCCAGGCCTCCGGGCCCTCTTCTTTCCAGTAATAAAATCTTCTTCTTTCTTGACAAAAAAAAAAGAAAAAAAGATCACCTATCAAATACAGTATTTCTTCAATCATCATAATCTACTCTTGCATTATTGTCAATTGCCTCTATCATCGGCGATTAAGATTTGATGATTTATCTCTATTTTTTGAAGAATGGATCAACTAATTAAGATTACCTCTGTTTTTTAAAGCTTTTAAAACCAATCTTGTTCCTCTATTGATACGAAAACATCTATTTTGAGGCCCAGTTTTCCAAAGATTCATCGTGATATTTCAAATAAAAAAATAAAGTGGTTTCGTGTATCATTTTTTTTGATTTTTTTGCACCAAATTAAAGTACAGATTTTAGTATCTTAGTGCTAAAATCTTTTGAAAAACTGAGTCTAAAGTACATCGGACATCTTTTATTGCATGCTACCTAAAAATATTTCAGATCCCAATAGAATTTGGCGTGGGATATTGCGGATTCCACGAAATAATAAGGTGCAAAAAATAAACGTCTTTTAAAGCCTCATTGTCATTTTTTTGTATCCGCTGACTTCTAATAACTCTGTTAAGTAACGGAGTTAAGTATGTCGTCAGATATAGCGACGTGGCAGCCACGGATGGTAGTAGCTCCAGAAGAATGATAGAAAAAGAGGCAGAGGATCCCGAGCCCTTGCAGGAGGAGGTGTCGGACTCCCAACGGAAGGTTCTCCTCTCTGCTAAAATTGAAGGAAATCCATAGCAAATATGCCAAAGAGCAAACAACACACACCCGAATTCTTAAGCTTCATTTTCTCAGTCTCTCAACAACTTCGGGGCCTCGGCGGAACGGTACGCACGATATTCAACTGACTAGAATCATCGATTTTACTAGCTCTTTTTGTTAATTGAATTGAATTTTACTGATTTTGTATCTGTTGTAAATGAATTTGTTTGTGCAATTGAATGTGTTTTTAAGTTAACTGACAGCAAGGTTTGGTTTCGTTTTTGTGGTGGTGGTGTTTATTGTCGATGTCTTCGTGTTTCTTGAGTGGTGAATCGACATAATTTCGTTTTGGTAATCCTGTTTTGAGTGTTTTCCACCAATGGCTTGAAGTGTCTAATATTGGCTGAGTTTGGGACGTTAAAATCTTTTTCTTGGGTTTTTTTTCCCCCTTGCATTTTGGCTATTTGAGAAGAAGGTGTCTTTTTAGGCGACTATTGCTACAAACATGTGAGCCTTTTGGTGTTGTTTTGTCTCAAAACCAAAGTTTTAAGAGATCCCAAACCCAGGCCTAATTTCCTTCAAATTGATCCTCGTGGAACCAAAAGATATTGTGGTGATCATCCTTTCGGGTTTTGTCAGTGTTTGGCTATGAAGAATAAGGAAGCATTTTTGATCAAATTGGCCTTGTCCCAAATTGAATGGCATATGCTGTTCCCATGATGCGTATCTCGATTTGAACTTACCCCTGAGTGCCTCTCGAAGCTGAAATCTGTTCTTTGTGATGCTGCTCATGCAAATGGCTGCAAATTCTGATCGATTAAGTCCTAAATCGTATTTCTTTTTGAAGTTTGGCTATTTGTTTGGTAAAATTTGTCAACTAGTAAACTGGTTTGCACTTGTACGACGACAGTCAAAAAGAGGACTGAAGTAAGTACTGCTACGTACTTATGGGTCAGCAAAGGCTTGGATTCAATCTAGAATATGACAAGTAATGGTCTCCAAGCATTTGAGGCCCTCATATGCAAATATGTTTGTTTGACTTACTAGTTACACAACCTTATTCTGGAAACTGGTGCTCATCTGTCAATATGTGTGTAGCCTTCAGCTTACGAAGGGTCACTAATGACTATTGACATATCAGTCACATCAGAACCAAACGTTGGACTACTTTAAATGATGCTGTATCAAATTTTCCAAGAGGGTCTATTGGCGCGTACAGGATCACTAGTGAGTAGAGAATAATGTAATATGTAGAGAATTTTGGCTGCTTGGTGTGTCCAACAAAGTGTTCTAAGTTTCTCCATTTCATCACAGTTCACCTTGCATCAATTATATGGAAATAGCCAACGCTTTGGTATGCTCTGCTAATTAAGATCAAAAGAAAGGAAAGAGAAGGGAAGAAAAACCAGTTGCCAGAGATCATCAACGGTCTTTCAATTTTTGCAACTTTAATTTGGAATCCTGTCGACCATTTCAAGTTACACTAGGTGGTCCCAGTCCTGGCAAATAATGGAAAATGTCACTTTAAGCGGATCATGAGAAAGAAGTCTTCGGTACCCAGAAATCTCTGTGGTTCCCCACTTTGTCATCCCTAATTCTCCATGCCTGTCGTGCGTTTTCTGTTCTTTTATTTCAGAAGAAAATGTTATTCCTTGTGTTCCTAATGAGGTGTAAGAACTTTTGTAACAACAATGACACTGTGGTTTGGTACCCTATAATCATAGTAATCCAAGTTATCTTTTCTTTTCCTACGACTTCTCAGTAATCAATCAGAGTTTTCCCGAAACATATGATACATTTCATCTTGAACAAATCTGCAAAGTACTGCTATCCATCAACATCTATGACTTGTTCTTTTGTTTAACATCTCAAGTGTATATACTCCTTGTCTTTTATTGTTTTCCTTCGACTGTTTCGTAGTCATGACTCGTGAAGAGTTTTATCTATAAAGAAAACAGAATATGCTAAAATGTTTATAATAGAGTAAGTACATATTCTTTAATATGATATCTTAATCTGACTGATGCTCCATCTTATTGTTGACTTGTTTCCAACTGAATGTGAAACTTTTACTGCTGCTAATTGTTTTGCTGTAAAATCGAATTCTTTGAAGTGACAGCTGTATTTGCTGATTATGAGAATCTGAGCCTTGGTATCCTATTGGTCTGGTAATTTTATTTCATCTTTAGTGCTATTTATTGGTTGCCACCTTGTGAGGATCCCCGCTGAATCAACTGTTGTTTCATGTTTAGATATATCTACTAAATTGGAGAATTGTTTCCATCTGAGAAAGCTGGGTATTTGTTACAATGTCGATGGCAAGTTCTTTAAGGAAATTAGTGTCATGTGTCATTCTTGATCTGGACGGTACACTTGTCAACACAGGTAAATTTGTGATCTGGTATTGTTTTTCTTTCGATCTTGCATATTGTATTTCCCATCATAACTTTGTCTAGTCGTCATGTTTTTGTTCTATGAACATATTGGTTTGTAAATTGTTGAGTGTGAATCAGGGAAAGTTAAATGTTCTTCCAGTGTCTTCATTGACACGGTTTTCAGAGGCTTTTTCTTTGTACTGTATCTTGAAAGGACTGCCAAGTTTTAGATTTCGTTTTCAGTTGTTATGTGTCTCCATGTCAAATTTCTTTCTTTTTAAATCACAGAAAAAATATTCTCGATTGTGGAGGCTTTTGATAATTGGATACTTTTTTCGCCTGATTATATGGGTTTTGTATTCAACACAAAACCGAAGCTTATCCTATTGGGTTTAACCATCCATTCTCTTGAGATAGACTAGGATATTACACATCCCACTTTGCCCTTACAGATTTCCTCTTTCTGGTCGTAACCTTATTCTAATTTTATGACAGATGGCATAGTGAGTGAAGTTTTAAAGGTTTACTTGGTTAAATATGGGAAGCAATGGGATGGGAGAGGAGCTCATAAAATAGTAGGAAAGACACCTTTGGAAGCTGCAGCAGTGATTGTGGAGGACTATGGGCTTCCCATATCAATCAATGAATTCGTTTCAGAAATAAAACCAATGTTCACTGATCAGTAATATACTCTACACTGACTTTCATTTCCTTTATCTCTATAGACCGAGAAATCTATGGACGCACTTGTTTATGTGAAACTCTCCTGAAACAAGTTAGCGTGGGACGTTCAGAGCCCTGTGAAATCTGAGCAGAACTCTTTATCCAAATTTCACTTGCAAAGGATATCTCGTTGGAAAAGTAACTTGACAGCATTTTGGGCAGACTGATTGTGGAAACTTCTCTACAGGGAGCTTGAACTTGCGAAGAAATTAAAGAAAAGCTTTCATAGACCTAACGAGTATAGATGACTTTCCCGAAGTTTACCCATTTTAGCTACAGTAGTACCCTTTACCGACTTTGAGAGTCCATTTTGCTTGTTATATATATTTTTTCGTAGGGGAAGAAAAAGAAATAAATTCACAAGGTCATTGTTTGAGTTGCTAAAATGCTGTACACTTTTAGATGTTTTGATATGTGTTGATCAGTAATATTCTCTGTGTCCTCTTTGGATGTCTTTTTTTTTTTTGTTGGTATGTCGGATTGTATCATTATATTTCTTTCCTTGATATATGCTGTTGAGCCTTGCCTCCATGGGGTCTTGGGTTCAAGGCTTGTCACCCTAGTTATCCTTTGATTTGCACTCTATTCTTCATGTGTTCATTAACCAATTTCAAGTTAGTTTCTCCCGAGGATCAAAATTGCGTTTCATAAGTTGATTCACCTTGTTAGGAAAAGTAAACATTTTGGAACATTTCAAAAGCATAGCTGGATCATAATGGGAATGCCGAATGAATTTGGGTTTAAATAAAAATGCTATCTTTAGATATTCCTAAAAGGTGTAGAAACAACTCAAATGTTTCATTATGTTATGCTAGAATGATCTATGGTATGTCTCGGTATAAATATTGAAATTCCAGGATTTCAGTAATGATTTGTTTCGGTCTCCTAGGGAACAAAAATGTTTTGGTCGTTTTGAAGGAGAGAGAACAAATTTTTTTTTTTGGTTTCTTTCTCTGCATAGGAGATGGGGTTGAAACGAGGGGAAATGTTTACTTGGGAGACATTTTGGACCGACTATTCAACAGCTTAAGCTTTTGAAACAGGTGGTATTCTCACCACATTTATAACTGCAGATGGTACAATATCAAAGCTCTTCCGGGTGCAAACCGGTTAATCAACCATTTGAGGGGTCATAATGTGCCAATGGCATTGGCTTCAAATTCTCCAAGGGCAAGCATTGAAAGAAAAATCTCTTGTCAAACAGGCACGTTTGTTTGAAACTTGAACCCATGTTCCTCTACCTATGAGAAAACAAGGTGTTGGTTATTTGTTTGGCAGTTAACTTTTGTGCCCATCATTCCTTTCTATAGGATGGAAAGAATCCTTCTCTGTCATTATTGCCAGCGATGAAGTGACAGCAGGAAAGCCATCTCCAGAAATGTGAGATGCAACTCCTTGCAATTTAGTACTTTATTGTCTGCACATAAAGCTATGTATTTCTAAAATTTAGCTCATGATTTTGTTTGTTAAGATTCCTTGAAGCAGCTAAAAGGTTAAATATTGATCCTTCCAAGTGCCTAGTCATTGAAGACTCCATGTAAGTGACCTTGATTTATTGTGAAATGGGATAATCTCTTCAAATTATCTTGCTTAAAACTATGATATTCATAATATTCATCTGTTGAGTGTCATCAGGTTTCCGCCTAATTGTCTTTCGAAGTTGCGAATGTCTAGTTTTTTTCCCTTAAGATTTGTGTTAATGAGATTTTGTTTAGACAAGGTAGCCTATGGTTTCAAACCTCAGCTATATTCTGATGTTTTTATTCGACGTCTTTGCTGAAGATTTCTTTTAAGAACCAGATGGGATGTTTGGCTTTGCAGTTCCTTTTAGATGTTTATAGACTAATGTTTCAGTAGTTGATTTGCTTTTCTTTTGTGAATATGATTGGCAATTTGCTTAAGTTGTGTTCACACAGATGTGTATCTGTATAGTTAATTATGACAGTGCTGGTAGGTATAATCTTACTAATTAAACAAGAAGTCAAAATTATTGAGATTCAAAAACTGTTTAAAGCACTTGGTAATGCTATACTTCTAGAAGTCCCTAAGCCACAATATCCAATCAAGGATCAAACAAAGCTTTGGTTGGCACATGAGCTGATTTCAGGCAGTTGTCATGCTTAATTGTAGACTGCAGTTTACCTATAGTAATGAAAGTAACAGGTGAATATAACCATGCCTAGCATTCAGTATGAACAAAAATAATGTGTGAGAGAGAATTTCCCTTTTTTGAGTAAAAACACAAGGATGATTGCGGAAAGAGAGGGTAACCATGCCCAGCTTCCTGAAAAGTCCCTATTGGTTGATGACTGATGGCCTATTTAGTTTAAGATACACAGCTAGAAAAGATTACTAATCTGAATTAAGTTTTCTTTGCTTGGAAGCTGGCTCTGAAATTTGGTATAAAGTGCATAGTCATTGCCCATGCAACGGGTTTGACTTCGTAATGAAAGTAATTATCAACTGTTTCGACTTTTTGGTTGCTGGAATAATTATAGTTGATGACTGGTTTAGTTTTTTCTTTGCATTGTAGTTTCTCTCTCTCTTTTTTTCCTAGTCATTTGAATGTGCTACCAAAAAAGAAAGGGGAATTTTTACCATGAGCGGATTGTATGCATTGAGCAAATGTATGTTCAATAAACATTCGTTTCTCCAGTCTGGGGTACTAAAGGCAAGCACTCCATCATTGTGAATGTAAAGTCCCAACATATGGAACCCAGAAAGAGGTTGGCCCAATAAGTGGGACATGATAGCTTCTTTATGATCTAACATTCTTACCAATATATTATCCTTATTCTGTTACTGGTTATAATCTCTATTGAAAAATTTAGCTCGGAGAGCAGAGCTATATAGCTTGGATATGTACACACAAGCATGGATATGAGACAGGACAATTCTCATAAAATAGGGACACAAACACAGAAAAATTCTTTTAATAATCGCTTAAGCTATGGAAACCTACACTGTTTAAATATTGGGCTAGTTGCTATAGGGTCCACCATAGCTATTTTTTAACACTTCTAGTCCACCTAACATTTTCTTAACACATCTAGTCCACTCATGCATCCAAAATTCGACTATACCCCTTGCCAGCAGTTGGAGCTTTCAGCTATTTGTGGCGAGGCAAGTGAGATTAAAATATCTGGATCTCTTGTAGTTCATCAACCGACCGCTTCTTCAACTCGATAAGCTCGTTTCTCACGGACGAACAGATGTTGAAGGTGTTGTACACTCTGTGATTGAAATTTGAATTGTTGTCATTCGATTCATTCGATCTCTGATTGTCCCCAGCTCAATTTACGACCACTTCCTAAGACTCAGAGATCATGGACGGACTGAATTACGCCGCCGTCGATTCTTTTCTTCTCGATTCGATAAAATTCCAAACAAATCCTTGTTCAGGGTGACAGTTTGAGCAAAGACTATTCCAGTTCAATGGCGCTGAGATCTAGTCGTGGATATTCTGGGAAGGTTGTTTGCAATCGATGTTGGGCTGCGTTTTGATCGGACGACAGCCATAGGCATTGCCAATATGGATCTGTGAGAAGTCAATCTGACATAGACTCCATTATTGCAATTTTTTAAGTGCAATGTTTGGATAATTATGAGACTCCACTAGCTAAATTTAATTCTTAAATTCAAATTATTTCTTTGGGTAAATAGCATTTCATAAAAATTGTCCGGTTCACAAAAACGAGAATTATCAAGAAAAAATTACTTTTTTTATATATTAAAAGAACTCATTGATATCTAGTAAGTAGCAACAAAAAAATAGTACATTTTTTTTCTATAGATATTTTAAATTTCTAATTTTGCGTACGAGAAACTTTTGAGACAGAGGTAGCATTCAATTGCTTGGCACCTTACCGCCAATATGAGGGCAAGACATTTCCTCCACAAATTTGTTGAGTTTCCCCTTGAGGCTATTGGAGATGCTCTAAATACCCATTTTTAAAAGCTATTGTCTCACATATGTTTTCTCACATGTGGGTGGATGAGGATTTGATCCCCAGTAGGCTTTTTGAAAAAAGACAGTTCAGATAACCACATCTTTAGAGTCTAGATAACCACCTCTTGCAAATTCAAATAACCACATCTAGTTGGTCTTAGGCCCACTATACACAATTTCAGGAGCCCCGTATCCACTTCATAAATACATAACACATCCAGTCCACTCACCTAGGCAAAGTACCTTTCTACCCCTGTGTTTTGGCTATAGAAATTTCCATGTTGGTAACCTCACAAAATTGAGGATTGTCCAAATATGTTTTGTGAATTGTCTTACATGTGGATGGATGAAGATATGATCCCAAGTAGGTTTTTAAAAAAAAAGATATAGTCTAAATAATCATATATCTTGCGAGTCTAGATAACCACCTCTTATGAATCTAGATAACCACATCTGATCCCAAGTGGACTTTAAAAAAATGATATAATACAGATAATCACATCTTGTTAGTCTAGATAATCATCTCTTGTGATTTCAGATAACCACATCTTATCCCAAATAGGCTTTAAAAAAGATATAATTACAGATAACTACATCTTGTGAGTCCAGATAACCACCTCTTGTGATTCCAGATATGGTTATTTGCGTTGGCTACTTTTTCGGTGAAGTCTAATTTTCCTTGGATTAATAGCAAAATGTAACACAAATGCTGTAATATACACGGACAAACATCAATTTTTTTTTTTACGTTGGAGCCTTAAAAGGCTTTTATAGCTCTTCTTTGAAATTTAAGGCCAACGGCTCTGTCATTAATAAAGGGCAATCAGCAAGTCTAGGTCTCTTTGCTCCCTTTTTAAGTTGGCGAGCTAATTGTTGAACTGCAAGATAAAATGATTTGTAAGTTAGTCACTTTCTAACCTTCAACTCAAACAAGACATTTTCAACAATGACAACCGGTAATAATTGAATAAGCATATATCAATATTCTTTTGAACCATAATGGACTCTTCATAATGATTCACCACAAGACATGGAGAGCAAGTGAAGAAGTCATCACACTAATTATAAAAATCATCACAACGCTAGTGCAAGAGAGAGACAGGGAGGGATCTATAAATACATTTGAGAGTTAATTAGGTTTCTCTAGATAATGGAGGAGGGTGTGCCAGACATCCAAGGACGGGCAATACGAAGCTGGTGTAACTCCACTGTTTGGATGAAAAGATGGACACCGTTTGGATCAAATATCTTATACAAAAATTTACCCAAAGAAAACTAAATATGAGTAAACTAATCTCTTTCTCTCTCGTAAGATGAGAAACCAGACTAAAATTTTAAGATCCAAACAATACCAAAAAGGAAATGAAAATTAAAACATCATGAAAAGTTAACACATACATGCGATTATGTAATGGTAGTTCTGTATGCGAAAACTTAAGAGTAGCTCCGTAGTCCGTATTTTGGGTATATGTTGACGTGGGAAAATACGGCCATATTGTAAATATCACCGAAAGATATTTACGATCAACAAACATGCAATTCTGGAGAAAAAAGGTTCATGTAGCTGACCCCAATTGATTGGGATATAAGGCTTGGTTTGGTTTGGTTTGGTGAGCAAACATGCAATTCTATAGTTTCAATGACAAATTGGTTTGTGGAGAGAGAGAGAGAGAGAGAGAGGGACCAGATCTGCCATTTTGATGAGGCCTTCGAGCCTAGAATCGTCGGAGAAGATCACTGGCGTCGTCACCTGCTTTAGTTCCGAGCAAGAGAAGACCAATGTATCGTTGGAGAAGATCACTGGCGAGCTAGTTGTTGATACCACAGATCACGATCGAGCTCCCTCTCTCCGTCTCTCTCTCTCTCTCTCTCTCTCTCTCTCTCTCTGTTTCAATCGGAAACCGTGGAAAACGCCATTTGAACATAAAAGGGCATTTTTGTCTTCATAAAAACAAGCGGTGGACCTAAGACTTTAGAAATTTCAAAACAGTGGACACGAGAACTTTCCAAAAGTTACAGTGGACTGGGCCTCTTCCACACATCTATTATGGATGTTACACTAATTCTTTATTAAAGATTTGGTTGTGTGTCCTAGAAGATATAGGTATTAGTGAGTCACAACGTTGTCAAATCGCGAATCGAATGGACCCTTTTTTGAATCATGAATCGAAACGATTCGGTCCAATTTTCACAAATACATTAGAAAATGTATCTATGCATCTACATAATAAAATGCTTTGTAAAATTGTAAACTTTAAGCTGAAATACATATTTATGTTTGTTTTCTAGTATAAATTGATGATCACATGGCATCATAGCAAAATAAATACTATAGTAACATCGATATATGCATATAGATGTCAAGGATTCATAATAAAAAGCTTACAAAATAACTCTTGTAGCCTAATAGGTAGGAAACTTGCTTATATGGCAACATATGTGGGTTAGTCCAAGCCTCAGAGTCAAGCCCTGATCTATGATTTAGAGGATACAAGAACCAAAAGAATTGATTTGTGAAATTACATATCCATGGTAGATTCGTCTCCATTGAATAAGGAGTATGATTTCTCATAATATATGATCTCATATTCTTACTTTTCTATAAGAAAAAACAAGGCAAAATAGCAAAAATGGTTTCATATTGTCAAATGTAAGTTGTGATAAACCTTGATTCACCGAAAGATTCAAATCATTTTTGTGTGAATTGGGAATCGAATAGCAAATTGAACCGTGAATCGGACGATTCACCTCTGATTCTATATCAACCTTGATTCACTAATAGATTTGTATCGTTGTTGCACAGAATCGTGAATTGAATCGTGACTCATGCGATTCTGACAACCATTAGTCAGAATGGTATTATTGTCATTGTATTGGTTAATTAATACAATCCCACATTGCTTGGGTATGGAATGGGTGATCAATAACATAAGGGACCTCCCCATTCATTGTCAATTGGTCTTGAGTTGGATATAAAATTTCCACATGGTATCAGAGCGGAGCCCATTCCTCTTCACACTTTATAAAAATTCACAATCAACACCCCAAGATGACAGATTGGCAAAAAGGCTCCACGATGATAGACCTTAAAAAAGAAAGGCTCCACATGATATACCACAAATGTGGCTGCACATAATGGGGAATTTTAAATACAATCAAACATGGCTTGGGTATGGAATGAGTGATCACTTAATAACATGAGGGACCTCTCCACACATTGTCAATTGGTCTTGAATTGGATATAAAGTTTCCATATATTCACTCACTCTCTCATATACAACTACAACGTATGTGTTATGGTTAATTAAGAAACCCTATACACTTCTCTTAATCACCTAGTTAACAACTTCTATTGAATGAATTATCGACTGATGGTGTATACCTATACACATACACATATGTTTTATATTATGCTCTTGCCCCGTAACTTTTGAAATTATAAGTATTTTACCCCGAGAAAGCTATTAAAATTTATAAAAATCACCTTCATGTCCTGGAGGAAAATTATTATAATATAATGGACACACCACATGGCCTGTCCCATTGGCGTGTCACGTGTCCCCGGAGTGTCTAACACGGATACGGTTATCTCTAGTAGTGTCGGTGCTTCATTCTCGGAGAGCAAAAGCTCTTATCAGGATGATTCTTGCAATATAGTGGTGATGTGTATATAATGCAGCTTGAGTAGTTAAGTCTTGTGCCATCACTGCATAAACAATTAACGAGTACATTTTGTGTTTTTCCAAGTCAGATGAGTGTGTTTACCTACACTTATCTGGAATGTCACCTTATTTGTTTTTCTTACTATTAGTTTCTTGTTTTCCAAGCCAGTTGAGTTTGATTATCTACAAGGGTATTTATATTCTTCTCCACATGCACTTGGAAGTGGGATATTCCTACTGTTTTAAGGATAGACTGCTTTTGTGACATATTAGACCAGGTGTAACAGCCGGTAATGCTGCTGGAATGGAAGTCGTTGCTGTTCCATCCCTTCCAAAACAATCCCATCTGTACACTTCAGCAGATGAGGTGATCAACTCTCTTCTTGATTTGCAGCCAGAAAAATGGGGCCTTCCATCATTTGAAGATTGTAAACCTCTCTTATAGTATCTTCCACATTACAGTAAAGTGGTTTTTGTACCACTCAATTTGCTAAACCCGTTGAAATGTAACTGCAGGGGTAGTGGGTACCTTACCGATTGAACCTTGGTATATTGGTGGTCCTGTTATTAAAGGATTTGGTCGTGGCTCAAAGGTGCTTGGAATCCCTACGGGTGCGGTGTTTTTTATTTTCTGGTTAAACTTGATATAGCCACATAACACAGGGATTAAATATTTTAATGCCGTTAATGTTTTTGAAGTAGGCAATGGCATTTTTTATATTGATGGTCTTGTTGAGGGAATGGTTGGCTGGTGAATTTGTGAAGAGGGTACAATAGGCATTTCTCTGGATTTGGAATCAAAGAATGTTGATGTTGTGTTACTGGGTTACTGTTTGATTATTCAAGAAGGAAGTTATGGGATCCCTGTTGGGCTTGTTTTGTAAATGCCAAATGTCCAACTCTGGATTACATAGACTCATAGGCATGAAATTAGACAATGTTTCCTGACTTGGAGCTCACCAGTTTCCATCACCAGTTTCCATGTTATAATCTTGTGGTCTTTGATGATGTGGTGAAAAGAAGCATGTACAGTTATGCAGAGTCCCTATGAACTGGTGTTTGGGAGGGGTAGATTGGATAACTGTTAAATGATCTCTGATTTTGTGGCTTGGCAACTATATTGATGGCCACGGGGTACTTGTTTTCACTTTTTCCATCATTTCATTTCCGTTAGTAATTTTATCATTTAATTGTTTCAGCTAATTTATCAACCGAGGGCTATTCAACTGTCCTTTCGGAACAACCCTCTGGGGTTTATTTTGGTTGGGCTGGTTTATCAACGCGAGGCATTTACAAGATGGTTATGAGTATTGGTTGGAATCCGTACTTCAACAATGCAGAGAAGACCATAGTGAGTACAAAGTGTTTCTGACATGTTTTCTGTTCGAGTTCCTAAACATTCTTATAATTCAGGAGCCATGGTTGCTTCATGACTTTGATGATGATTTCTATGGTGAGGATTTGCGTCTTGCTATTGTTGGGTATATACGACCAGAGGTACCAGAATGCGACAAATGCAGTATTTTTCCCCCCTGCATAAGCATATAGGAGTATATTTCTTGTTTTCCATTTCTTGTTTTTCTTACGTTATGGTTTGGACCATTACAGGCCAATTTCCCGTCGCTAGAGAGCTTGATAGAGAAGATTCATGAAGACAGGAGAATTGCAGAGACGGCGCTTGAACTTCCAGTGTATTCAAAATATAGGGAAGACCCATATCTCAAAAGCTCTCTAAATGTGGATAACTGCCATCTATAGCTTCTGCTATACTGGACTTGTGATATATTTCGTAAAATCCTCGATCGAAGAAAAAGTGGTCGAGATTCTTCTGAGTTTCATAAATATTATGTCAATCAAGGAATCAGTGGATGTGATGATACTTCTGTGCTAAGCAAATGACGTTGAGACTATTTGCAATAAAAAAAAGTTCACAAATAATTCAAACAGTGCTCGAACTTTACTTTTCTTCTCGCTCTCCGACATTGCAATCGAATTTAAAATCATTTGACAGTTTGGTAATTGCGTTGTTGATGATTTTATGCTTAGTATTTGACGGTCTATATAGTTCAATTCGATCTTTCTGAAGTTTATTTGTAAACTTCAGTGGATCTAATTGTCTTGATTTTTCAGATGCATTACTTTTGTACCGTGTCCCCTATGTAGTTGAACACTTTGGCCTCCAGCTTTATTCGTGTCCACTGTTCTCCCTTTGCGGGCCGTCGATCCACGGGTTCAACCAGGCTATAGCCTTCTGGTACGCCTTGCCTAGCTCATCCATGGGTTCAACCAGGCTATAGCCTTCTGATACGCCTTGCCTAGCTCCGTGACTGGACCGCAGAAGTCTGACAAGGCATTTCGATGGTCAAGTTAATGAGGGGAGGAAAGGGAAATACGAGCTAGAGTACGGCTTTTAGAGGGAGAAGTGTGGCGTACCCTTTTTGGGTTTTATCCTTTACCTTTTATAGGAAATGTTTAGCTTGTCCTCCAAGTACCATCGTGCTTAGTATGCTCGATAACCATTCGGATGATGTCACAAATGAAGGACTGGTTTCACTTGATATGGCACAAGAAACACATACCAAGGTGGGCTTTTATCCAATGGGCAGCTATTCTTGGTCGCCTGGCACCTAGGGATAGATTGATGCCTTGGGGAGTTCTTTCTGTAAAGGACTGAATTTTATGCCATGGAGGTAAGGAGTCTCAAACGCATTTATTCGTTGATTGTCAGTATTCTGCTCTAGGTTGGGCTGAGGTAAATTTGAGCCTTGTCTCTGAAATGAGTTGGGGGTTATCTGCATTGCAAGAATGATTCTGTTAGGTCTGTGATTTTTAAATTGTGCCCTTAAGGCCATCTCTAGTGGTGGAGTTAAATGGAAGAACTAGTCAGTAATTACCACAGTTAACTAACACTTTCTTTTTTTGACCCATAAGGCCATCCATAGTGGTGGAGTTAAATTTGTGCAGTTATATGACACAAAAGTGTAAAAAGTGAGACCTAATTGTGTGAGTTAAGAAGTTGTTAGTTAGCTAGATGCCTTCGTGTTATAATAGTGTAGCTAGCATTGTGTTAACTGAAGTCGGTGTTGCCGGAGTAGATGGAGAATCAACATTTCCATCACCTTCGTGCCTCTTTCTTTCTGTTGTTTTTTCTTTCCGTTTCTCTTTTCTTGGCTGTAGTTAAACCACTTTGAGCAACATCCAATGACCATGAAATTTGAAATGATGACCTTCTAAATTGTAGTACAAAGCATCTACAGCCCCAATCTAAACAACAAAGAAGCACAATTAGTTTCAATCACATGAGAAGAAAAATATATGAACTGAACTTACCGAATCTTCAACATTGTACTAGTCTGAGTCCTCTCTACAGTGCGTAAGAATCTTGAATATTTGTTAAGGTGTGTCTGAATAGTTGTCCAGCGGTTCATCAAATGAGTGCTTGTTCTTTCCGTTTGATAGCCCAAAATACAATTAAACTCGTTCCAAATTTGGTCCCGTAACGTAGCACTTGATTGATCGGTTCCCGTAGCGGCATCTTCTAAGATACAGTGTCAAGCCTTACAAAGTGCTTCATCCTCCTGCTTACTCCAATTTGGATTTCTCTCCTTCTCTGGACCCTTCTTTTGGGGTTGCTGATTTTGAGACTGTTGTGAGATATATTGAGTGAATGCATTGGGAATCTGCTAAATAGTTAGAAAATGAAAAATTTCCGAAGAGTGGGTTTGGTGGTCTATCCATTTGGAAATGATCTTTGTTGGGTTCAATTTTGGTGAGGATTGAGGAAGCCAGAGGAAGAAGAAACAAAACAAACGAATGAAGTTATATTTGCAGAGACAAGTTGCAACGGGTAGAAAATTTTGAAATCCAAAAACTTTTTTACTTTTTCACTTGGTGGAGGCCACTTGACTCCACTCTTGGATGATTTGCTCAGGTTTTTCAGTTAACTTCTGCACTAGTTTTTTTCTAACTCTTACACATTTTAACTACCCCTTAACTACACTGCTATGCACATAAAAACAAAAAATGTTAACTGCCCTAACTACTGACTAATTTGTGCATTTAACTACACCACTACTGATGGCCTTCGTGTAGTTAGTGTGTAGTTAGTTTGGGTTAGAGATCAAAAAATGTTACAATAGATGTGAACTGCTACTCCAGTAGGAGTACTAGTCAAGTGGGCTCCACCATTTGAAAAAGTGAAAAAGTTTTCGGAAAAGGAGAAGTAGCTGTTGCAAAAGTCTCCTAGCCGTTGGAACTTCATGACAGCTAGTCATTGAAGAAAAAACTAGGAGAGAGTGCATCAAAAGGAAAAAAGTAAGAGATAGAAAGATGCCACATCTGTATACATAAATATATTTGTGTATTTTTTACATTTTAACAAAACTTTAACAACATCACTACAACACTCATTAACTTAACAACATATTTTGTCATAACAACACATAAATGGGATTCACTTTTTACACTTTTGTGTCATATAACAATACATTTTTAACTCCACGACTAGAGATGGCCTAAGAATGATTCTGTTACGACATCCTCCTCTGCCCACCAGCTCCACATCGTTGGCTACAAATTTCCTTTGGATAGCGAAAAAGCCTAGGAAAAGAAAGGGCAGTCCTTTCTCACTCAAACCTCACCATTTTTTGGTGAGAAAGGGTGGGAGTCAATAAAAAAAATCTGATTTTTGTTCTTTTCTCTTCACTTCTCACCAAAATGATTAATCCAAATGAGTGATCTGGATGGAAACCATTACCATTTCTTCTTCTTTTTTCCTACGGAATCACTCCATCGAAAGGGATTGCAAGTGGACAGGAAATTGATTTTTTCCGTTCAAAAATTGGATGGAAGACTGCACAGGGTTCACATTGAAACTCAATCGAAATTGAAAAGTTTGAAATGGAATTTGAGTTAAAAAGTTGAAGGCATATAAGAGAAATTTAACTGTATTTATATTTCACATATCATTAGACAATTGTGACAAATGGCTACATGAATTTTGATATGATAGGACATTAAGTTAACTTTCAAAAGTACCCAAAAAGAAAAAGGGAAATTAAGTTCAAGTGAAAAGTTTTTATTGTCCAAATCAAAAACTGGAAGACTGAAATGGAATTCGGGTTAAATTTGAAAAGATGTAAGAGAAATTTAACTGGGTTTGGAAAAATCTTTTGAGGCCTAGCCTGGCCTAATTAAAATAAGTCCTAGCTAGTAGGGTTTTTCTTTTTTAAAGCATGCATCTCCTCTTATTCAACCGTAAGTTTCATATTTGTCTTATTACTCTTCATTTTGTTCTCTCTTTTTTTAATAGTTCTTACTTTAATAGTTCTGTGAAAAATTAGAACTTTAACTACAAGGGAAAATTTCATAAAACCCCCCAAACTTTGACCCAAATATCAAAAAACCTCTCAAACTTTCAAAATTTTCAATCGTACTCCCAAACTTCACTTCCATTATCAAATATACTCCCATCGTCTGAATCTGTTACCTCATCAACCGAAAATGCTGAGTTGGAGCTTAACGGACGCAAAAAACCGTTAAGTGGCTCAAAACGACGTCGTTTTCAGCCTTAAAAGAAAAGAGAGAGAAAAAAAAAAACCCTCTCTTCTACCCCAAAGCCCCTCCCCCCGCCCAAACCCATCGGTGGTGTTATTTCCTCTTTTATCACCGTTGATCCCTCTCGCAACTTTTGGTTCTACACTAGTATTACCCCCCTTTCCGCCGCCGCTGACGGTGAAACCAAACTCCCTGTCATTGTTTTCTTCCACGGTGGTGGATTTGCATTCTTCTTCGCTGATACAAAACCAAACGCCGTCGTCGCATGGAAGAATCCGGCTTGGTAGTTCATCGCCACGAACACGATCCAATCCGTTAGCTCCACGAAAAGGGCGTTGAATCTCAGCAGGAACGATTCTTTGCACGCGGTCCCTTCAGGGAAAACGATGAGGTCTCCTTGGGTGAGATCTCGATTGATTTTTCAATGTGCACGGGTTAATCAGGCGGTGGGGATTGGAGAGAGGATCTCGGAGAGTCTGGAGATGAAGTAGGTGATGGTGGAGGAAGGCGGCAGCGGCGGCTTTCATTTGATAGCGGGCATTTGATGAGGCGGCTGCCATGGAAGCAGGCGAAGGCTTTGGGGAAGAAGAGAGGGTTTTTTTTTTCCTCTCTTTTCTTTTAAGGCCCAAAACGGCGTTGTTTTGGGCCACTTAACGGTTTTTTGCGTCCGTTAAGCTCCAATTGAGCATTTTCCGTTAATGAGGTAATAGATTCAAACGGTGGGAGTATATTTGATAACGGAAGTGAAGTTTGGGAGTACGATTGAAAATTTTGAAAGTTTGGGAGGTTTTTTGATATTTGGGTCAAAGTTTGGGGGGTTTTATGAAATTTTCCCTAACTACAATTATTATAGTTGTGAATTCTAATTTGTGATCGTTATGGTCGATTAATTTATACTATTTGTGATACACTTTAGAAAAATCAGTGGGCTTGTTGAAAGGGCTTGGGAAATTCAAATTTTAATTGGGTTGGGCTTGAGCATATTAAATGAAGTTTGATTATTAATGTGCCAAGCTTGGGCATGCACAAATCCCGTTATTATCTATTATAAGCCCAGTCTGAACTTGGCCCAGCTTGATGTTTGTGCATCCCGGGGGCGAAGGAGATTTTTCATGCATAATCGAACAAGGGAAATGCTAAGTGTCCATAAATTCTACCCAGAAATTACCTAGAAAACTAGAATGAGTGGCTCAGACACTCATTCCAGTTTTCTAAGTAATATCTGGGTAGAATTTCTGAATATGCAAGGTAATTTCTAGGTAGAATTTCTGGCTATGCTGCCCTGTTTATAAAAAAAATTCTACTATGCATTGCCACCCACCCACCCACCACTTACAATGAGAAGTATTCTTACTCTCGCACGGTAATCTACGAGTGATTTCTTTCTCACAAACCTCTGGGCGCACTTGTTTGTTTTGAGTTTTGAGACCGGTTTTTTCAAATATTACTCACATTTCTCTCCGATGCCTTTTGCCTTATGGCTTTGATTTGAGGGCATTATTCCGCAGCAAACGTGACGGTATAGGGGGACCACTGTTTCAGTGGTATTCTGTGAGCAGCCACTTTTGTGCATTTATTGCCAAATGTTAGGTTTGTCTCCAATCCATTTGTTTCAGTGGTATTCTAGGAGCAACCATTTTGTACATTTATTGCCGAAGGTTAGGTCTGTCTCCTATCCATCCCCCGCCCATACCCCCAATTATTGGGGACTAAATGGGTTATGCAGTTGTTGTTGTACTCATATTTCTCTCCGATCAATATCTTTAATTTTAATTTTAATTATTATTCTCATTTCTATGTCTTTTCAATCACTATTCCTATACTTTCCAATTATTATCTCATTTCTCCCTCCAATTATCACCCAAAAACCAAAAAAACCAAAAACCAAACTAAACAAGGTCCACCCCTTTCTCACAAATAATACAAATATACAATATTCATACGCATCAATATTAGCACAGATATTACCAATATAAAATCCCCGGTCTACAACAATCAAGCTGACCCGTTCTAACAACATATCCATCATTGGAGCTTCCACAGATAATGGTTAATTACACTACTACCATCACCAAATCCAAATGGGAGTTGCCCAAGTCTGGAGACTTCTTAGTTACTCGGCTTATCCCTGGCCGGTCATGGTTGGAGGTTCCACATGCATACTTTTTTGTTGATTACTTATATGATAACAGGACAAAAGCAGATACAAAAAACAAGAAAGAAAAGCACCATTGGAATAGTTTGATTAGATATCAACCACAACCACTCAAAACCAAACGAACCATATATAAACAAGCCAAAAACACAAGAGCCGCATTCAAAGCAGACAACAGCAGCGAAAACAAGCATACTTATATTGCAAGTATCAACAGATCGGGCGTAAGCTTAATGCGGGAGGAGGCGAATAGGAAGCCCATTTTCTGGCATAGGCAAAGGATTGCACACAATTTTCTCACCGGGATGCTTTTTTCCCAGTTGAACCTTCCCACCCCATTGTACATGAAAACGAGTATCGCGACACGTGCATACTCTTTTCCAGGGCACATCCGAGGTCCTACTCCGAAAGGAACATATGTGTAAGGTGCAGTTCCATCTCCTTCAAATCGTGAGGGATCAAACTTCTCTGGTTCTGGAAAGTAGACTGGATTCTTGCTGGTTGAACTTATTTGACAATATACCTATACGAAATGTTGCAAGACCTTGATCAATAGATATTCAAAGAAACGAAATTCATAATAGCCTATCAAAAAAGTGTGTGATGTGGATCAAGTAGCTAGAGAGTACATATTGACCTGGACCTGTTGGAGGGCTCCAAAAGGCCAAACAGGCTAATTTAGGAGGAATTTTTGGCTCCGAGAACAGAAATTTACATATATATCATACCTATTCTGGATTTGATTATATCAAATTATGGAAAGAATACCATAACCACAAAGAAGGATGGTAGAAGAAATGAGGTAAAAGGGTGCTTTAATTTTAGTGTAGTGTTGTTCTATTATAATTTTCTTTTTGAAGTTAATGAGATTATATGCAAATTAGCATAATAAATAATACCTTCCATCCTTTGGGAATAGAGAAACCAGCATAAGTGAAGTCGGTTAGGGCCTCTCGAAACTGTCCTTGAGATGGTGGTGCGAGTCTCAATACTTCACTTGCCACATTCCAAGCATACTTCATCTTCTGCATGTCCTCCCATTTCAGTGCCTCCCCCTTTCCTTTTGCAGCTGAAACCCCCATTTGCTCTGCAACCAAATTGAACAAGGGGAAAAGAAAAACCAAAATAAAAACTATGGATTATTGTTTAACTTAATACAAACAATAATACATATGTATTTATGATACCTTCGAGGACTCGATCATAAATTTGTGGTAACTCTGCAAGATACTTCATGATGCAAGCAATGAAAGTGCTTGTGGTATGAAAGCCACCAACTAACAAAACCATTAGTCTTTCAGTAATCTCCATCTCACTCATGAACTTTCCGTCTTCATTCGTAGTAGCGAGCATATGGGACAGTACATCATATGTTGTCGAAGTCATGGATTTCTTCTGCATCATCATTAAATCATTTTCCTTTGCCTAATGATTTCCAATAAGTCCTTCCTGATCTGCTTCGCAGCTTTGATAGCACGGTTAAGAGGAGTTCCGGGCAAGTTTATTGGTATGGGTGATGACAGGAGTTCAGGGAGCAAAGCATAAAATGGTTGGCAAAAACTTGCAATTCGTTTTGGGTCTTCGATGCTTAAGAACACGCCGCATGCCACAGAAAAGGTGTATTCCCTTGCTAGAGGGCAAACCGTGACTTCTTTTTTCTGAGTCCCAATTTGTTTCGAAATGTTTTTTAGCTATTGAATCCATGACCTTGACGTAACTTTGCAAAGCATCCGGTTTTAGAAAATCCAATGCCAATTTACGAGTCATGGGGTGCTCTACGGAGGATGGAGCGATGCGAGCGGAAGGGAAAATCTTTGCCACAGAGGGTGGAAACCACAGTGCAACGAGCTTGTTCTCGTTCGAGGACAAGAACTTGTGCCCTGCAGAGTCGCCTAAGACGGCGACTGATTCCCCAATCAACGAAGTTTTGAAAACATCTGGCGAGTATTTTGCCAATCTATCCTAGACAAACTTTTCTAGGATTGCTTTTTTGAGCGTGGAAAGAAACTCTGGTGTTTCACCAACTATTGGCAATCCGAATTTCCCTGGAGGAAGGTTTTTTTGGCTTCGAGCATGGAACTGTTTGGAGGAAAGTATTAGGCTAAAAAAAAGAGAAAGGAAGAGAGTTAAAACAAGGAGTAAGGAGAGAAACAAGGGCTCCATATCAATGTGCATGTCTTGGGTATAAATTAGACCTGAATTATATATAGAACGGATAGAACAGGCTATAAATTGTTTAGCATTTTTCTTTTCTTTTCTTTTCTTTTCTTCATTTAGACACAACAATAACATAACCCATTTAGTCCCCAATAATTGGGGGTATGAGCGGGGGATGGAAAAGAGACAGACTTAACCTTTGGCAATAAATGCACAAAGTGGCCGCTCCCAGAATACCACTGAAACAGATGGATTGGAGACAGACCTAACCTTTGGCAATAAATGCACAAAGTGACTGCTCACAGAATACCACTTAAACATTGGTCTCCCTAAACCGTCGCATTTTCTGCGGAATCATGCCCTCAAATCAAAGCCAAAAGGCATCAGAGAGGGCAGACCAAAGAATCATTTTGATTTATGTGCACATTACCATGCTTCTTTCATTCAGTATCCAGAGCATTGGCGTTGCACAAACTCTTTTCTTCATTTAGATTTTTTTGAAAAATTGTTGGGTTGTGTAGACCCCACGTCACATCAAGGTTTGAAAGAGTGGTTGCAGATTCTGTAATAGTAGCAGTAAAGGTGTAGCGTTAGCTGGAGTATCAAATGATATGTAATGGGAATCGGATATTGTGACCGTGAATTTTTCCAATTTATTTTTGTGCCAGAGCACCGAAACCGGCCGTAATGGTTGTGTAGAGGGCAATGAATAGGATAAAAACCGATTGAATTTCAATAATCCTGCAACCATCAATTCCCTAGATTTTTAGTACCATACTCAATTCCATGATTCTGAATTTCAATAATCCCGCAACCGTCAGCCAAACTTGGGGTCAGAAGATAAAAAAAAAATCTCCCGGTCCTCTTCGGTTATAAAAATAAAATTTGGTCCGGTCTAATTTTGACATTTTCAAGTCTATCTCGGACCCAATTTAATTTAATAATAAGCCATTTGATTAAATATCAATTTGAAGATGATCAGAGATTATTGGTTTTCCAGTAAATGAGTTACAGGTACACGAGTGGACGGCCCAAGGAAATTCCTAATTGGGCAAGTAGCAATAAGAGGAGACCTTCGCACTTTAGCCTATCTGCTTCTGATGTTGGCATTGATCTTGTCTGCCTGTTTACATATAAATTTAACCAATCCAATAATTAATTGACACGTAATCGAAAGTGCCAAACGTTGGCAATTACTCGTCAATAAATATACACTGGATTAATAAGATAAAGTTGATTAAATACGATGCCATATCACTTCTCAGTTTAGAAAGACAGTTATTGACAGTTACGAGCCATTGCTAAAATAAAGATTGGCTTCGAAGCCATAATATCAACTGCCAAACACACAAGCTCCACGTGTAAATTCGTGAAACAAGGCGATTGGCAGTTAGAACACGTGGAATACTTCTGGAAGACAGTTATTTCCTTAATGTGTTATCATTTTAGTTTGTTGAACAAACGTGCAGATTTAAAACTTCTGGAAGAAGAAAGAATTCAAATTTAGACGTGGAGGAAGAATAACTGCCAACTTTCAGAGTGGAAGTTAGAGTTCGAAGCAAGCTAGATTCAAATTCATGGAGCGGGAAGTTCAAACCACAAGCAACGTCTATAAATAGAAGAAATTGAAGAGTGAAAACCCCCAGACAAATTTTCAACAAACAGCTATCAAAAAACTGATACTTGGTTTGTTCATTGGCAAAGTAGTTTTAGGATTTCGAACTCAGTTCGAAGTAGTTTAGGATCTCAAACTCAGTTCGAAGTAGATTAGGAAATAGATTAGGAAGTAGATTAGGAATTAGATTAGGATTTATCTCGATTGTTCTTGTAACAATCACCCCTATCTTGGTTGTTCTTGCAACAATCACATGTTCGAAGTTCTGTATTTGAAGTTGGAGACAATTTCGAAGTAAGTTTATCTTTGATTCATTAATCGAAGTGTCTTGTTTCTTTATTGTTCTTTGATTTCCTAAGTATATTGGTTTATATTGCTTCACTTATTAAGAAAAATCCTCTTAATTGAGGTAATTGAACCAATAAATCACAATCGCTTGATTAGATTTGGTTTTTTCAAAGTTAATCTGAGGGAGAAGATTGAAACTCTTTCTGGCACGCTCGCATACAATTATTTTCTATTGCAAAGAAGTAAAAGAACCAAACAGGTATATTGATATGAGTATGGCTGATTTTTGGTCCAAAACACACCCCTTTATCTCTCCAAAAACAATCGGTCCCTCTCCCTCTCCTTCTCCTCTCAAGTTCTCTTCAAGCCCCACCAAAAATTCACCTCCCACACCTCATCTTTTCAAGGTTCAATTTCATATTCGTCATCTAAATGTAATTTGGAGTCTGGGCTTTCTTGGAATCACCTTGTAGCAAGCATTTTTCGGTTGAGAAGCTTCAAGGGCAAGGGTTTTTCATTTTCTACCCATTTCAAGTTCAATCTTTGAGGTAGGGAACAAATTTCTACTCCCTCTAGTTGTATATTTGTTACACATACTCTTGTATTGGCTCGCCATTTCTCCTAACTTTTAGTATCCACCATTAAAATGAGTTTTCTTCCAATTTCGATCTTTATCTATGAAATTACTTGTTGAAATGCTCAATTATAGTTGATTTACTCTCCCTCCATGTTTATTTTTTGCTTGACATCTAAAATTTATGCTTAAATCATCAAAATAGGACTTAGGTTGAAATTCCACACCCAAAGGGATGAAAATCTGACTTTTTTGAATGCCCAGAATCTGCTCCGACCACTCAGGTGGGATTGGGGGTTGCCCATGCAAAAAATCCAACATGCACTACTTTTCCTGATTTTGTTCTGGTTCGTTCCTTGATGCCCATTTGGCCCCTGATCACTCATATATTCTTATAATCGACTTTTGGCACCATGATAACTCTCAAATTCACTTTGAAACCTTTAAACCAAGATTTTGACACATAATTTTATTGAACACTTCGTTATACGTATTGGACACGCACTATTTTGAGTCGGTTGACACTTTGGTGAAAATTGTGATGTTTTGAATGAACTGTGACACATGAAAATGTTTTGGTAAATGACATGCTCTGAATGGATGAAAATGGCTTATGAAAGAGCCCAGGAAACCTGGCAAGGGTGAATGGAGCCCACAAAATCTGGCAGGGGTCCACGGAGCCCACGAAATCCGGCAGAGGAATTAATTCCCTATTAAAACAAATGGATATTTTTATAAAACGTTGGAAATGAAGTGTTTTATGACCAGCATAGTGTTTTGGTGAAAATTGGATACCTGGATACATTTTTGGACACACGATACGATTTGGCAACGGTTAAGAGAAAAATGATGGACACTTAGGTGATTATGGACACATTGAGATATTTTTGGACACTTGGGTACTTTGTAGTCACTTAATAACACTTGTTTTAACTTCCTAATTATACATTGCTCGTTTCACTGAAGTCATTTCATATTCCGGTGTACTTATCATCTTTATACATCTAACGTTAGTAGAATAGTTTTCCTAGTGGGCTAGTGAGCTCAGCCTATCATTTTCAGGTATACGGCGAGGCATATGACTTGGATGCTTGAAGTGTGAATTGCATGACATGAAGCCTACTTTTTCATAAAGTTATCTTATCCTCTCCATAGCTAGTATATTTTTAGGAGATGATAACTTCTATTTCCTCAATTTTTGACAAACTTGATATATGTAATAACTCTTAACTCTTGGTCACTTATGCATGGGTACGGGTACTCCCGAGTAGAAATTCATTGTATTTTGACTTTGACTTTCTAAGAGAAATTGTTTGACTTTGGTCATATCTTACGTGGAAATTGTATGTATTTTGGCTATTAAAATTGAGGGCGTTACAAATTGTGTTAATTTCAGAAGCTAGAGGCTCCTATTTATAGAGTTAGCAATGGAGGTGTCTCAATTTGATTAGAACTCGAATTAAGAGAGGCTTGGTATGTATAAACTCTATCTACTAGAGTCCCGATCAGTTTTGCAACCTAAATTGGAGTAATCCGGTTGACGGGGAAGAGTTTGAGTTCTAATTGGGTTTGATTGAAAAGCTTCTAGAAGAAGTTGATTTCTCGACTGGTTGACGGATGTGCCAGCTGGTTGATGCACCTGGCTAGAGGGTTTTTGTTTATGATAGGAAACTGGGTTTCTCGGTGAACAAAAGGATTTATCGACTAGTTAATTAATAGGAAACGACTACAATACACACTCATTGTTTGGGTGTACTATATGCACCTATTGTATGGTTCAAATTGTGCTACCTCATCAACAATCGAAACATTTTTTAGTTTTTCGTAACTTTTCAGCAATATGATTCGTAACATTTTGATGTGTCTTGTAATTTTTACAAAAAAAAATTCGTAACCTTTACAAAAAAAATCGTAACTTTTCCAAAAAATTCGTAACTTTTCGCAAAAAATTGTAACTTTTACAAGGGTATGTATCATATACGCCCAAATGAGGGGTGTGTATTGTAACATTTTCCTAATTAATATACCAGCTAATATTTTGGCAGGGTTCTGAATGGTTCCGATTGGGTTGCAAATCTTCACAAAGGTTCTAGGATTCAAATGAATCTAGCCAAAGCATTCATGTGTCATTTTCATCATTGAGAGCCCACTTGTAGCATACTTAAAATATCTATGGAATCAATTTAAGGTGTCTACACAATCATTCCACATTGCTGAACTTTGAGCAAGAAGAACAAACCCATGACGATTATAATATACTCGAAAGCTAAACTATAATTAAAACCTAGACGTGCAAGCTAAACTAGACTAAAGATAGGAAGGATCCTTACCTTGACTCCTCCAAAGCTTAAGTTATCTGCCCTAAGAACCGACAAAACCTGGACTAGACCACCTATCTAGAGCCGCCTTGATGCAAGACACTTAAGAAAACTAAACTCTGCTCAACGTACTGGCCAAGGAGTAAATAGGGACTCAAAATGTTCCTTGATTCACAGCCTTTAGCCTATGCTTAAGTTTGTACCAATGAAGTGGGTACTGAACGATTCAAAAGCCTTGAGGTAAGGGGGTATTTATTGAAGCTATTTCACGAGCAAATTACGCTGAGTTTTCGATGTGGGATAAAGAAGAGTTCACAAAGTACAAAAATACACACCGTGGCACATGAATCAAGGGCCGGATTGGCCTTGGGCAAGAGTGGGGTCGTCTTTCGGCCAGCCTTGGGCCTTGCTCGCTTTAGTTTGGGTTTGTTTTGAAGCATTTTGAGCTGATTTTGGGGTAAAAAACGACGGCGATTTGGGTTCCAAATGAACATTCTTTGGACTAAAGATGAGACTCTTTGGATATTAAAATGACTCAACGTGGTGCCAAAAATAAAACTCAACGTGGAATAAAAATATCCTCAATGCGAACAAGAACATTTTGAAAGACTATATGACTCGATTGATAAAACTAACTTGAGGAAGATCAAAGCAAATGGACTCGAGATAAGTTGACTGTAGACATATATTCATCAAGTAAGCTCCATTGAGAAGATCATATAGTTACTTGTAACATTGTTATTATTGGGTGGCGGCTCCGCAAGGTCTAAGTATTACGGACTACCAAGATGGAGTGTCTACAATGTTGTCAATGTTGGGGATTTCAACACCCCAATCCCACCGCAACGGAAGCGAAACAAAAAGATGAATAAACAATCTAGCGCAACACAAGAACGCACAATATTTTACGTGGTTCCCCAAATTGGAGTGCGTCCACCTTTAGAGATATCTTATTATATTTGGAAAAATAGAGATCTGATGTGGCGTGAAAAACACACCCAAAGAAAGACTGTAACACATAGGCATCATAGTTTTTTATTTCCCCCACACTCTATTTTTCCTCACTGTTTTTTCCCTTCTCAAACTCACAACCTGAAGCGCACGGCAAACCCCCACGGGCTGCCCTCCCTCGTGCCCTTCTCCGGCTGCTCTCCTCTTCTCACTCTTCTCTCCTTCTCTGCTCTCAGTCTCTACCTCTCCCACACACACATACATATACACGGTGGAGAGGGAGCCAGTCAATAAATGAGTGGGACTACCAAGGCTATCTCCCACGCCAACTTTCCAATTTCCAGAGCATCTCTCCTTTTCTTCTTTCTTTACCAAGGCACCAACTGCCATATTAATGCCCTTTGGTACTTGTCAAAGCACAACCCAAAGCCACAATAAACTGCACCAAACTACACATTTCCCATGCATTAATTGTTTTCTACTTTTTGACTTCTTTTTACACGCCTTTTCATTTTCCTTCTATTTTTTTCTTTTTCATTTTTCCTTTTCCAATTTTCAAAGAATTTCACATGGGCAAAAAAATCCCAACAGTCAATGATTCCCATTCCTTATGAGTTTTGAACAGTCATATTCCTAGTGTTGCCGATTAGGGGAAAAAAAAAAAAGAAACATATTCCTCTCGTTCTACTGATCAGAAAAAATCATGTTCCTGGTATTCAATAAGGTTAATTATCTAGACACCGCCTCTAAGTTTTCAGTTTCACTTGGACATCCCTTGCACGAATTTTTGTTACCTCCAGACCCGCTCTATCTTCCAAAACTTACCCAAGACCCCTTCCATCTAGAACTGTCAGTTTTTTTTTATGATCCACACCGTTCAACTTGTTTAGAACATGTTTTTAAAGGTACTCGTTACAAATCGACTCAAAATATGACCAAGAAGTGCTTGACATATTTATGAAAAATTATTCTCAATTTCTAGATATTCACTCCTAGACAAAGGCAACAAAGGCTGCAGAGTCATAAAGCCCTAACTACCAGTTGTAGTAATCCAAATATGGATGAGGCACTCTCTTATTTTTCCGTCCGATGTCTCTGGGTCACACGTGCACCATGTGGAACCCACTACAACAGCAACAATTTCACTACCTCGGATAATTCTTATAATTCAACGCAAATTCCCTGACCAAACCAAAAAAAAAAAAAAAAAGGAGAGAAAATTGTATAAGTTACCAGATAAGGTTTGAGAGAAAATGTTATTACCTCTCATCTAACTTCAGGATATCTGAAAGCAACATCAATAATGTCTGGAGTAGGGATGATTTTCGATGTAGGGATGACACGGGAGAGCTTTGTCAAGATATTAACCACCAGCGCTGGTGGCTTAATATCATCTGCTATCTGTTGATGCAATAAAAAATTGGTTTGTAAATTTCATTCATATAGGACCAATTTCGATCGTACAAAATTAATAAACAAGCAAGTAATTCTCTCCGAAAAATATACTTTTAAAGACCAACTAAAAGTAGTACGTGTTGGGGATCTCTGTATCTTTTTGATGCAAACCAGGCAATAGGGATGTCAATTGTCCGTCCCAAACCCATTTCGCCTGGGGTAGGTATTTTTAAAATTTTGCGAGTACAGGGGTAGGGTAAGAGGAGAATTGGAAAAGCTTGATCGGGTTAGGGTAGACATCACAGCTCCGTGGTACCGCCCCAATTTTATTTTTTATGTTATATGTTTATTCTTTCGTTGTTACACTTACAACTATAATCTCATACTATTATATATCAATTATTTTTCATTTTCCTTATAGATATTGGATGTTGGTTAACTTGTAATTGTTATTTTGTGAACTTTTATTATTTGTGCTTAATAATTTTGAATCAAAAACATATTTTTTTAATATGTAAAATAAAAGTTGCGCGGCTGGATGGAGCAGTTCAGGTAAACCCGTTTACTCGATGGAGGTGGGGCAGGGAGTACCCATTCATTATCCAGTTGAGTTACGGGCGGGGTGTAAATGGGGATAGATTCTCGGGTCGGGATTTGACAAAACCCGCCTCGCCACGCTCCCTTGCCACTTGCCACCTACCAGGCAGACTTAGGCTTTATTCCAACACATGACCAAAACATAATGGTACCGAAAAATGTGTTTTCCGAAAAAGGGGGACAAAAAATGGGACACGTAATTGCTGTGTGCACCATCCGAGCCATTCGTTGCTCAGATGGACGGCCCAGATTTTACGTCAGCACCTTTGCATCCAAACCGTTCTTTGTTGTGTGTACAAGATGAAATCTGAGCCGTTTATCCGAACAACGGACGGCTCAGATTGTGCACAACACATGCTGTGCGGGGTGCTGCACAGCAGCAATCCCAAATCCCCAAAAACGATCAAAAGAAAAAAGAAAAAGAGGAAAAAAAAAAAAACGTGTTCCCACATCATGAAATGAATTTTTAAAAAAAGGCACACCTTACACATGGGTGCAACAGGCTATGATAAAAAAGAGCGAAGTCCAATTTTACGTGTGTCAAAGCGAATTCCGCCGTCGAATGAAAGTGATGAACTAGGTGTGGAGTTGATTGGGCCTTATATCTTACAATCCTACTGACCACGTGGTTAAGGAATTCAGTGGAAAGCATGGGCCATAACAATTGTTGATAAATTAAGCTTGACCAAGAGTTGGCCAACAAAGATTAATATGCTTCCTAGGTGGCAAATGGGTGGGTTGGGTTGGGTTTGTGTGGGTTGGTATGGGTTATGGGTTAAATGTGGGTGGGTTGAATATGGATTGACAGTGAATGAGTTTAATATGGGTGGGTTGAATATGGATCAAGCCAAACCCAACCCAACCCAACCCAACCTAACCCAATTTTTTTTTTTTTTTTTTATAGTAGATCTTTCATTGCTCAAAATATATTCTAGTGGGAACTTATCCAACTAAGCTTTGTAAAGGTCGTGGTTTACACTTCTTTTTTTTCCTAAAAGAGTATGCACTGTTTGATATCTTCCATTGCTCAAAGCACTGGATGAGCTTTATAAAGATTAAAGATCGTGGTTTACCAAAAAAAAAAAAAAAAGAACACTTACCCAAGAGGAGAACATTACAGCAACAAAGCACCACAATCTAGTGAACTTTCTCTCACTAGATTTTGTTTGTACGTTACGGGAACATTACTTCTCTGCCTAGATTTTGCAACATATGAGAGAGATGTGTGGGACGGAAATTGTTTTCCCAAATAATTTAAATCTGATCCGAATTTAAACTCTTTAAATCTAACTTCAATACCGAATCCAAAAAAAAAAAAGGATATCCAATCCAAAATCTAAATCCGATCCTGTAAAAAAAAACAAAAAAACTTGTAAATCATTGTAGCAAAAAAAGGAAAAAAATTGAATAAATTGTTTAAGACCTTATGATATTCGAATAGAATAAACTAAATTTGGGATTGATACATTCGGGATTTCAATTATAAAGAAAAAAACATTTAACGCATGAGCCACAGGCCCACATAATAATTATGTGAAGGGTATCAAATTAACTAACTTTGAAGGAGATTAACGGGCGGTGGATGGTGCATGATCAGACGGTGGATGTAATGTGTACAGGTATAACAAACTCTAATAACGGATGCGAGAAAGATGGCGTAAAATATTTGAAAAGGGAGATCTGAGTTGAAAAATGCATTTTAGGTCTAACCCATTTTCAACCCAATCCAATCCATGTAAATGTGGGTTAAGATAGGTTTACCCATTTAGAACCCATATTTTAATATGGGTGGGCTGGGTTGGGTTTTGAGTGGGTGGATTTGGATGGGTTCATGGGTTGGGTTAGAAATTGCCACCTCTACTTCCTAATAAGTATTGGTTGGCCGGCTTAGGGCTTGGTAAAACAGTATGCACAGTGACAGACTTTGTAATTAGAAAAGTGGTGCGGCTGATATTTTATTTATAGTGGGACAGAGAGCAATACGGTAGAGACAGAAATACAGGTTGCAAATTGGAACATTTACTACGACAAGAAAAAACACATTTGGTGGCCAAATCAAATTTAGTCGCTGATTGTAGCACCTTCAGCGACAAAATTTTGTTTGTCGCCGTATGTAATACTTTTGGTGACAAAAACATTTTAGTCGCCATATCCAGTCCTTTTGGCGACCAACTCGACTTTTGTCGTTGATTGTAGACCCTTTAGCAACTAATTTTTTTTGTTGCCACAAGCAGTACATTTGACAACCAAATAAATTATTGTTGCCGTATGCAATCCCTTTGGCAACCAAATATTTTTTTGTCGTCCTATGCAATGCCTTTGGGGACAAAAAATGGACTTTGGTCGCGGAATGTTTAGCGCCAAAAATTATATAGCGCGAATTTATTGGCGCCAAGCATAAAACTAAAGGAGACATATGGCGATTAAAAATTTTAGTTGCCAATGGTATATTTCGATAAAATTAAATAATAAAATAAAATATAATGCAATACATAATTTATGATAAATAATGTTATACATTTGTTAATGTAAAAGGGAATATACGAAAAGATAATACATATAAATAGTTTCTGACAAATGGAACATAAATACTTGGGTAGCGCAGTGTTTGGGTGTTGGGTTAAGAGGTGGGATGTTGTGGGTTCAATTCTTGGTAGGTGCAAGCATGGTTTGAGTAATTCTCAAGCTGCCATGTGGCACATTAATATTTTTTTCCCGTATGAACTTTTGGCAACAAAATATTGGTCGCCGATGCGGTACCTTTGGCAACAAATGGTTTTGGTCGCTGTAGTTGGCGTATGGTAACCTTTGGCAACCAACCAGATTTTAGTTGGCGCATACATTCCCAGACGAGGTATCGGCGACAAAAGGGGCGACTAAAATATTGGTTGCCAAAATATTAGGGTGACTAAAAACAACCCTTTGGTGACAAATTTTTTGGTTGCGGAAAGCGATTTTTCTTGTAGTGATTGCTACCACTCGGTTCATGTGTCCGTCCATTAGAACTTCAATGCTTTCCATCCCGATGTCCGGCCAACTCCCTTTTCTAGAGCGTAGATGAAAGTTGTACTCCGAGTAATGAAGTTTTTATTACTTTTGCTGGATTTAATTATTCGGATTTGGTTGCGTGAACTAGATGATTTCATGTTATAAAATTGATTTAATTTTTCCTATATAATTGTGTGTTTGATATCCATGGTTTCAAATACTTTTTCATGCAACGGTTTTAATTGAATTCATGGTAATCAATTGTGATAGATTATACTACCGTAAGACGCGTCTTGCTAACGGTCCGCACCACAGAGATGGATTGTACTAGTAACATGATTCGTGCTAGGCGGAGATAATCTATGCCACTTGATGATACACAAATATTTTTAGGAGATATCGCATGAGCCCGCGAACCCTAACGGTATTCGGGAAATCCGAATAAGAAATCCTCAGTTGTAATAAATCTAGGTTATAAAGGGTCAAGTGGATTCGAAACCCTAGGCTTTTCTCTCATAAACTCTCTTCACTTTTTAATTGCTTAAGTTTAAATTGTTTAATTTAGTTTTTATAAATTTTAGAAAATCAAACCAAAACCTCTTTTTATTGAACTAATTTAGAAATTGATTGAAACATTTGCAACTTAGCCTTTTAATCCCTGAGGTGCGATACTTGGAATATTTGCCACTATTGGTTAGAGTAGTAGTAATTGTTTCGTTCAATTAATTATTTTTGATACGGAAACGACACGATCAGGTGGTCCAAACCTAGTTGGTGCAAATGGCTCTAAAGTTTTTGGGATCAAATATTCTAACACTAACAATACCAAAACGAAAGTTTATTCACATAGATGGTATAAATAAATATGTGTCTTAAAGAGTTATAATCTTCGTAGTTATAGTCTTTGTAGTTGTTATCTTTATATAAATAGTTTCATGGATTCAGTAATCCGTACAATTATATGATTATTTAATGAATTTCAATTCCAAAAGAACTTCTTGAAGTGATTATGGAATGCTAAGTAGATTGATTTATTAGGATAGTCAAGCAATATTTCCATATCATTTTAAATATAACATTAGCATCTTCCCACATCCATCCAATTCTGACCGTTTAGTCTTTGTAACGCCTCCTATAAAATTATTACCAAGATCCCAGCCAATCGACTTAAACCTATCCTCCCCACTATAATTTCAGAAAGCCAAAATGCCTTTGTTGGTGGTTGGCAAACATCGGATGGCACCTTTATAGCTCACGAATTGATGCACTCCCGAAAAAATAAGTGTTATGAAAGGAAAGGTTGGGTTGTTTTAAGGTTGGATATTGCCATGGCCTATGATCATATCAACTAGGCATATTTAGAGGCGGTTCTTTGCAACTTTGGATTTGATGAATAGTGGATTGGATGGGTTATAGCATTCGTTACTATGGTTTCATTGGTTACGGTTATTAATGGTGAGAAGGGTGAGCTTTTCACTCCCTTCAGAGGTATTCGTCAGGGTGCCCGCTGTCCCTTTATCTTTTTTATTCCCTATGCAAAGAGATTCCACTATCTGTCTATCTCATACAAAAGGCAATAGGGGATTGTGCTCTCTATGGCATCAAGGTGAGTAAGCATTGCCGTCCATCTCAAATTTAATTTTTCCTGACGATTTGATTCTTTACTGGGAAGCTAGGGTTTTGGGTTTCCATGAGATTTAAGGAGATCCCACGAAAATATGAGGATGCTTATGGTCAAATGGTAAATCAAGAGAAATCTTCCTTGTTTTTCAGCCCCAACACACCGATTGATGTCAATGAAAGAACTTTTGGCTTTTTGAATATCCTCAATGAGAATCGTGGTGGAAAATATTTGGGGATGCCCTCTATAATTGGAAGATCGAAAATTGAGGTATTTAAATATGCAAACAACTGTGTTATTAATAAATTGAAAAGCGGGTGGCATTCGACCTTTAACTTGGATGGGAGAGAAGTTATGATGAGATCAATTGTTCTTACCATGCCCAATTTTATCATATTTTCTTTTGCCAAAATGAATTGTAAAGATCTCTTGAGTGTTCTTCGTAAATTTTTGTTGGGTTTGGAGGAGGGTGAAATAAAATTAATTGGGTGAGTTGGAATAAATTCTAATTGTTAAGTGGAATGTGGGCTTGGTTTCTGTGACCTTTGCTCTTTGAATCTTGTCTTTCTTGCGAAATAGGGATGGAGACTAATACAAGGCCTACAATCCTTATTTCAGCGCCTTTATAAAGGCAAGTATTTTCATAATAAGTTCTTTTGGGACGATTGTTGTCCTAGTTCATCATCTTGAGCTTGGCAGGGGTATTGTTGTTTGCAGAGTTGTTCTTAAGAAGGGTAGCAATGGAATGTGGGTGATGGCTCCTCTGCTGATTTCTAAAATGATTGTTGGCTCCCTCGTACTCTCTTGTTCATAGTTCTTAGTCCACCATAGCCACCAAATTCTCCCCATTATCAAGTTCATCTTGTTTGAGACCTTGTCGAGGGTGACACTCCCAACTGGAATATCCCTCCCATTAAATCTCTCTTTGAAGAATTTGATCAAGAATCGATCATTGGGAACAAAAGTGTCTGGCGTTATCTTGGATATCGCTTACGCTAATTGTTCCAAATTCAAGGAAGCAAATGTTGTTTCTAATCGTTCTTCCTCTAGAATTTCTACATCCATGTTGCCTCGTATGTGGTATTTGCGTCTTGTTGGTGTCATTAAGCTTAATATTGATGGCGTGGTTGGTAGAAACAGTGGTCTAGTTAGGGTTGGCATTGTAGCCCGTGATCATGTGAGTAAAATAATGGAAATGGCTCCAATTGCATTCCCTGGGTTGTTCTCCCCTAAAGTTGCTACAGCGTTGGGCTTTTGTGAAGCATTGGTTCTTGCTGCAAACAAAGGCTTTTCAAAATTTGTTGTTGAAATGACTCAATTCAGATTGTTCAAGTTCTTACTCAAGCAGGGAAATCATTCTCCACATTGTGTAGAACTTCTCCCATTATTTTCCTCTTGTATTTTTAAATGTATTAAACATTCTTTATACATGTTATATGTTAGCCTATTCATAGGCTAAGCAATCCCTATTAGGTGCTAAGTTTGAGAATTGGGGGGTCTTGTCCCTCGTTATTTAGTTAATCTTGCCACTGCTGATGTTAGGTCTTTGGACCAGATTTCCACTTATTTCTGGGAAAAAAAATAACATTTCCTGGTTAGATGTAAATTGTAGGAAAAAGAACAAATTTTTTAAAGATGACCAATCTAAATCTGTAGGAAAGTTAGTACATTAGGAAAAATGTGGACAATTCATTGATACTATTTGCTATATTTGGAATGATTTTACCCACATTGTTATTTTACTTTTCAATAAGGTAACACATCGGAAAATAACTTTTGTGTTAATATATATAGTCCACATTAACAGTGCTCAAAGAAGGGAGAGTTTAATTATGTCAATTGAATTGAATTTTTTAATTTGAATTCATTTTAATTGTAACGATGACCAATGTGAATTGGATGGTCCTATACATAGTACAGACGTGCGGCGCATTTAAGTACAATTGTATGGGAGGTCAAACCATCACCATTTTTTAATAAATTTCCATTTTTGCAGGAAATTCACAAAAATCAATGCAATTAATGGGGATTGACTGAAAATTAGGGACATAAGCAATTAGGAATTAGTGTAAAACTAAGAAGGCTAATCAATGTTTTATGTTAAAAGTCAAATTGCAGATTAGGCTCTTCGCATATGCATTAGAATAATTAACTTCTTTCACATTTTGTCAATGGAATAGAAATTAAAGATTGTCAAGCAAAAACGTTGAACCTTTAGAGTCTACAAAGAAAGTGCATTATTTATGGAATTGGAACCATTCTAGAAGGATTTCAAGAATATTTCTCATGGTGTAAACCTAGATCTATAAATATGAAATGCCATAACAAATAAAGAATCACTTCACCTCCTTGCTTCAGAGTTGATATGGATAACAAGAAGCAAACAAAGGGTCGCCAAAGAATCGACACCTCGAAAAAGCGCGAGAATGAAGAAAAACGCCACGTCACTTTTTCAAAACGCCGAATTGGCCTTTACAAGAAGGGTAGTGAGCTTTGTACTCTTTGCGGTACTCAGCTTGCCATTCTTATCTTCTCTCCTTCAGGCAAGCCTTTTTCCTTCGCTCACCCCAATATTGAGGTGATTGCTAGACGTGTATTGGAAATTAATCCTCAATCCAATGAAAATTTTGATGGAGTAATGGATGCTTATCATAGGAATAAGATCAATGAGCTTAATGAAAAACTTACTATTGTAAGTGATGAAGGGGAATATGAGAAAGAATGGGGAATGAAGTTAGCTCAGATGGAAAAAGTCCGTCAAAACAAGCTTTTGTGTGAACAAAAAATTGATGAACTCAGTGATTATAATGTTCCAAACATGAAAGATTGGCTACTTGAGCTGTATGGCAGGATTAATAACCGTCTTGAGGAGCCCATTGATACTCAAGCTATTGGAATGTACAATTGATGTAAATTGTAGTCCTTCAAGCTATGGCGATGGGGGTATTTGAAGAATGTCGACTAATATATAAAATAAATGATATCCAATGACATGATCAATAAAAATAATGTTTAGTCCATTCTTTAGTCCCTTAATTGATCTATTTCATTTTTAAACGTACTTCTTTTTTTTTTTCGCGCCCTCTTCTTTTCCAAGTGTGATACATTCTTTTCCAAGTGTGATGTTGAAAGCCTTCCAAATATTATGATGCTAAAGATCATTTCTACCAGTACCAAGCATTCAAATTAATCTAAGAATACGTACTTTTTTTTTCGCGCCCTCTTCTTGAAACAATCCTAAAGTATATTGAAACGAATAGTGATAGAGCCACATACTTTCAACCACACACCCTCTCACATGTGATGGGGTCCACTGTGGGTCCCACATGAGGTGAGTCCCACTACATGTGAGAGGGTGTGTAGTTGTGTGTGGTTAAAAGTGTGTGACTCTAGCATTTTTGTATTGAAACTTCGTACATATTTCTTTACTCATTGAACTTTAAAACTTAACAAAAAAAAACTTACCCAAAAGTTTCTTTCGTTGAACAGCTCTACGAGGAATATTAAAATGATACATTAGTTGTATTATACCATGCAAGGTTTTAATCACTTGTGTTATTTATATTTGATTTTTTTTTTGTATCAATATTCATATGATTGTTAGAAAAATTTGTGACATTGGCGAGTAAAAATAATTTATTTCATAACATTGAAAATATGTGCAATGAAAAAAAGAACTTACAATTCTAAAATTTTTTAGGATTGAAATAAATAATTTATTTCCTAATATTAAAAAATATACCTGCAATGTTAGTTGTATGGGATTGAAATATTTTTCTTCTACAAGTCTTCCATACTTTCAGCACACAGTGATACCTTTCTAATTGATAGTTATTACTTCTTAGATGATCATAAAATAAAACAAAACAGCATTTGGGAGTGATGCTAACGATGTTAGGCCCTGAGTTTTCATTTTCTAATAATAAATATTGTCTTAGAAATTTGCTTTTTTGGTTGGGTCCTAGTTAATAAATGTTGCTTTCGCTCGGGTATTATTGGCATTAATATAGTTTTGAGGGTATGAGTCTAATTCTAGTAGATTGTATTTATTAGGTGATTTTCTTTTATTATTTTCCTTTAAGACTGTTGATAATATTTGTTAATAGATGTTGTACCCTATGGAGTATAAATATTCTAATTAGTTGATTAGCTACAAGGGGAATGTGGTTTAGTTGTGGCTTTTGAGTATAAATTTATTTGGTAGGGTTTTATCATGAGAAGACGTGTGTGTGTGTGTGTGTGTGTGTGTGAGAGAGAGAGAGAGAGAGAGAGAGAGAGAGAGAAAGGCCGAGCTTTCTTGTTGTCTTGGCCCACAGTGATTCTTTTTCAGATCCAAACCTCCACCAAACAAGCATAAAGTTAAATAATTCAAAAATCTCAAATCTTTATAATCAACCAAACAAAACCTAGACAAGAATTATAAAAAAAAAACTTAAGAGAGATCCCCAAAATAAAGCATCTATACAACTCGAATCTCAGATATGAACATGAAAGACAGAGTGTAGTTCATTAAAGCATAGCTCAATATCTAGCTTGATCCAGATGGAGTAAATAGTTATGGGGTTGATTAGCAGACAACACTATAAATTGGTTGTCACCACCATGGTAATTTCAAAATTGCCAGATCAAGGAATAACAATTTGGCAGGCATGCAAACCCCCAAAATAAAAGAAAGCCTAATCTAACAATTCACTGGAATCCCCAAAAAATAAGTGAAACACATCATATGACAATGAAAGGCACAACTTTTAACGCAAATCACACCCCAAACAAAACGAACCATAATAAACTTGGGGATGTAAACAATACCTGTGTTAGATACACAAACCAGACCGTAATGGATCCAGTAAAGGAAAAGGAGAGCAATGCCAACCTTGTCGATTCCCAGAAAATGAAAACTCTAAAGCAAAGGAACCTCCAAATACTAATATGATAAGATAGAGTCGACGTAGTCGAATTTGAAGTGTAGCATAATAAAAAATCTTGAAAATTGATTTCGCACGACCAAATACACAACACACCACCTTCAATCCCCTCGGAAATGACGACATACGACCTCTACATCTAAAGCATTGGCTTTCTAGCCAATGATACATAGTCCTCTCCCAGAAGTTTCTATGTAACGGAAAAACAAATTAAACCCTGTAATTTACTCATGAGGCTACCAATTGGAGGGACCCAATTGGAAAAACGTTGTACCATAGATTCTAGAAAGAACGTGAGTCATTTGCGGAATTAGGACCATTCTCAAAGGAATTTCAGGAATTCTCATGGTGTACCATCTTTATAAATATAAAATACCAAAACAAAGAAAGCATCACTTCATTTCCTTGCTTAGAAGTATGGTTTTGCATAAGCATTTTTGGTACTAGTGGTGTTGCACGTGCATTGCCCGTAGTTTTTCCCCCCAAATATAATCCATGTTCTTGGTCTATGTTTTGTTTACGTTTAGGGCAAGATTGGAAATTGGTTCTTCATACTTGTACCTTGCTTGATAATGGAACAAATAAATCTGACAAATATTACATTGTGAAAGCAATTGTTGTTAACATATGAAATCAAAATACATGAATGTAGAATGACAAACAAAATGTGTAAAATTATTCTTCCAAGGGGGAAAAAACATATGGGTAGAATTGGTCAAAAGTTCAACATAGATATGACATTGTCTTGTTAATCTTTGTTGGTCGAGCGGTCTCTTCTTCGTTTTTGAAGTTACCTACATAAATAAGTAAATGTACCTTATTATCCCTTCTTATTGTAGATATAAATTAATGGCCAATTCGGCATTGTGAGTTCGAGTTATACCTCTTCGTGATTCATATAGATATTTCGTAAGCATTTTGATACTTTTTTTATGGTCTTCACATATGGCCTTCATTACACTGGGGGATCATTTTGTTTGAAGTTTCTTTGTTTTTATGATGCTCCTTGGTCATCCTTTTCTGGAATTGGATCGGATGAGTAAAATTTGTAAATGCGACTTGTTTTTTTCCTTGAACTCAACCACTTGAATTTGTTTCTTTGGGTAATTCAACCTTCGCTATTGGACCTTTGGCTTCTTCTTGGTCAACACTGCCAGTCATTGTTATCCAAGTATTGTATTCAGCAGTCCTTTAAAGTTATGTTAGCTCTTCAAATAATTAGTAGGGCTCCATTAAGGATACTGGTAGTTTTTTTTCCCTAACCCAAAAGATAAAAATTAATGTTAGTTTCTATGTAGCATACAATGTGTTAAGGTGTGTTACATGAAGTGGTAGTTTGAAGTCAACAAGACCAATATACATGAGAGTTTGAGACAACCCATACAAATAAAAACTTTGAAAAGTATGTTTTTATAAACACATCCTCACATAAAAATCATTGGGAAAAAAGATCTCTTGCAAACAATTTTTTTTTATTTTTGGATTTTTCATGTGATCAATTAAAGTGCAGATTAGTGGTTTGAGTGTCAACCGATTCATCTCCTCTATTATAACCATTTTTGAATTGGAGTCACAGTGGAGTCAGAGTTGCAGTGTGATGTGTGTGGGATATACGTGGGGTGAAAGATACCTATTTGTACTTAGAGCCCTAAGTCTAGAACTATCTATATAATATAGTGTATCTAGTATAATCTGAACTAAATCCTATATGATCTAATCAAATCTATATAATCTAGTGAATCTATTATAATCTAAAACAATCCAATGAGATCTTAGCAAATCTCATGAATATCCCCATGTTAGGATGCCAAATCACCTATCACAGATTGTAATTTGCTTGCACACAAAGCTCTTTGCCTCGCGGCAACTATGTGGTGCATTCTTGTAATGTGATGCCCTTAATAGGGGTTGAAATGATATCTAAAACTTTTTGAGAAAATTGATACATACATAGAAAAGTGCGCTATGAATTTTTTTTTTCCGATAGGTTTTAAATCGCAAATATATTTTGTGAAATATTTTTCTAAAATCCCATTTTCAATTCTTTTTATTGTTGATAAAAGTCGGGGTGTTACATCCACCCACCTTAAAAAGTTTGGTCCTCCAAACTTGGTGAAATTAGGAAATGAGATGAAATGTGACCAAAGCTTAGTCGAAGAGCTCCGGGTAATGCACTCTCATATCATCTTGTTTTTCCCACGTGGTTATTCCACCATACTTTAACAAGAGGAATTATTTTATTTCTTAACCGCTCTTCCTATTGATCCATGATCCCAACTGGTCATTCTCCTTAAGTTAGGTTCTGCTTCAATTCTATTGGTGTCAATGCTAAAACATGTGTTGGGTTTGACACATAGGATTTTAGCATTGACATGTGGAAACATCATGGATGTTGGTCAGATCGGGACTTAAACTAATTGGTAAGCCACTGGTCTAATCCTTTCTATGATCTCGAACGATTTGATGAAATTTTTAGAAACACCCAATCTACTTCTTCAAATTCCATTTCCCTTTTCCTTGCATCTGCGTAGTTTTTATTTTTATTTTTATAGCTTTGACTAACTTTTAATTTTTCTTGAATGAGCTTGATATTTTCCGTTGCCTCTTGAACAATATCAGGCTAGGTAACTATGTCTCACCTACCTCTATCCAACATGTTTGAGAACTACACTACTTGTTGTGTGAAACTTCCTAAGGAGTCATACCGATGCTTACTTGATAACTGTTATTGGAGGTCAACTCAGCTATTGGTATTAATGTTCCTCCTAATTCCCTTGGGCATCCATTGTGCAAGCATGCAACCAATCTTCCAAAGTTTAGATTGTCTGCTCTGATTGCCCATCAGTCTGTGAATGAAATACTGTACTGAATTGCAATTCCATCCTTAAGGCCTTCTGAAAGCTTTTCCAAAATCTGGAGACAAATCTTAGGTCTCGATCTGAAATTATAGTGACTAGTACTCCGTACAATTGAACAATCTCTCGAATATTGAGAGCAACCAACTAATTCATCGTGTGAGTCGTCTGTACTAGTGGAAAATGGATCGTCTTTATAAGTCGATTCACGAATACCCATATTAAATTATTGCGTTTACTTGAACAGGCAATCCGACTATAAAATTCATTATGAGATGCTCCCATTTTCATTTTGCTATAGGTAGAGGTTGCAACGATCCTGTAGGCTTCTCGCATACAACCTTAATCTATTGGCCTGAAAAGCATCAACTTACTAACTCAGCAATGTCTATCTTCTTGCCTATCCACCAGTAGACTTTCTCTAAATCCTAATACATCTTCACGTCTCCCTAATGGATGGAGAGCTTGGAGTTGTGACTTTCTTCCATAATTTGTCACTTCATCTGGGGATCATCAGGAACACAGACTCGACTTAAAAATTTTAGCGTATCATCTAATATCTTGAAGTCAGGATGCGGGACTGTCTCTATTTGCTCACGGATCTTCTCTAAGTTAAGATTGTCTTTTGGCTTCAATTTGATCTCCATTATTTTTGGTTGAGCTATGATAGCTGCACACAAGACACTCGATCCCCAAATTATCACTTCGAGGCCCATTTGATCCATTTCATTCAATAAAGGTGTATGGCTTGTGATAATGTGGTTTAAAGCTCCAGTTGCTTTACGACTCAAGGCATCTGCAAAGATGTTGGCCTTTCTTAAATGGTATTGAATGGAAACATCGTAGTCCTTAAGCAACTCCAACTAGCAACGTTGTCTCAAATTCAGCAACTTTGGTGTAAAGTTATATTCTGACTCTTAGGATTTGTATAAATTTCACATGATACTCCATACAAGTAATGCCGCTAAATTTTCAAGGCAAGTATTATTGCTACCAACTCCAGATCGTGTGTAGGGTAGTTCTCTTCTTGAGGCTTCAATTGTTGAAAAGTGTTAAGTAATGATCTTTCGATCCTGCATCAATACACATCTCAACCCTTGTCCAGATGCATCATTGTAGATTGCAAATCCTTCAGTTTCCTTTGGCAATGTAAGAACAGGTACCATAGTTGGTCTTCCACTTCAATTCCAGAAAGCTTTGTTCACTCTTTTTGTCCAAACTTAGGCTCCCCTTTTCGAGTCAACTCTGTTAACGGAATGACAATTTTGGAAAAAGCTTGAAAAAATCTTCTATGGTATGCTGCAAGGCCCAATAAACTACAAACTTCAGCTACTATAGTTGGTATTGGCCACTTTACAATTGCTTACACTTTCTGAGGGTCCATCAAATTCCCTCACCTCTAATGATGTGCCCAAGGAAGACGACTTTATTTAGCCAAAATTCACATTTCTTGAATTTGGCATACAACTTTTGGTCTTTCAATATTTGCAAAACTATTCACATGTGTTTTGCATGTTCTTCTTTGCTTTTGGAGTAGATAAGGATATCGTCGATAAAGACTATCACAAACTGGTCTAGATGTTGCTTAAATACTTAGCTCATTAGATCCATAATGGCTATTGGTACATTAGTTACTCCAAAGGACATAACCAAAAACTCATAATGTCCATATAAAGTTCGGAATGCCATTTTTTCTACAACCTCCACTTTCACCATAAGTCAATCTTCGACAAAAACGTGAGCTCCTTGTAGATGATCGAACATGTCATCTATTCTTGACAATGGTATTTGTTTTTTATTGTCACCTTATTTAGCTCTCTGTAATCAATACATCACCTCAGGGTGTTGTCACAAAAAGTACCGACGCTCCCCATGGTGATGTACTTGGCCTGATAAATCCCATATCCAATAGTTCCTGCAAGTGGGTATTTAGCTCCTTAAGCTCGGCTGGATACATACGATAAGGGCTTTAAAAATTGGTTGCACATTTGATTCAATTTCTATTGTAAACTCGATCTCCAGATCTATTGGAGTCCTTGGAAGTCATTTGGAAAAATATCTGGAAACTTTCAAACTACCTGAATATTTTCCACTTCTGGAGTTGTTGGAGTTTTTATGATGCTACAAATTTATTCTCAACAATTGTCGAGCATGAGTTGTGGACACGAGATATGGAGGCAAGGATACTTTGACTTTCATGAATTGGATCCTTTCATGTTCTAGACTTTGGAACTTGACACATTTGTTAGTATAGTTGATTTTGGTGTGAGCAGTGAGCCAATCCATGCCAAAAATTGCGTCAAAATGATTTATCTCAAGGGGTATTAGCTAGGTTCACTTGTAAGCATACATCGCTAAGATTCACATCACACTTCTTATAAACTATTATGCAAACCACACCTTTACTCTTCGGTTATGACACTAACAAGTCGTAACCGAGGATTTCTACTCTCTTGCACATTTTTGTGGCAAGTTGTGGTGAAATAAATGAGTGTGTTGAACTAGAGTCAATAGGAGCATACGCTGCACCGGACATACTAACGCATTAGCTGCCACAACCTCATCAGTATTCTGTGGGATCCCCCGCATAAGAGCGAATGTCTTCACCTGCTTTCATCTATCGTTGTTCTGCTGCCATGGTGCCACTTGTCCTTGCTTTTGCCCCATTGTCTATCCTGAGTTTTACACATTACTCATTCCTGGCCTGAGATTTGGGTAGTCCTTTTGTAGATGTCCAATTTTGCCACAGTAGACGCATCCTCCTGTCGCCACCAAACAAAAGCCTAAGTGGAGTCTCATGAATGTTGCACACAGTGGTGCGTATGTAATTGGAATGCTTGGCAAATACTTAAGTAATCTTGGCATGGTTCACTGGAAAACAACTAAGCGAGTTATGCAATACTTGCAATGCACAAAAGATCTAAAAATTTGGAGATCATTGGATAGTCAGACTCTGATTTTGCTAGTTGCCTCGATAGTAGAAAATCCACTGCTGGTTATGTTTTCATATTTGTTGGAGGAGTTGTGTCATGCAAAAGTGTCAAATAGACACTTATAGCTTCATCTGCGTACCATGGAAGTTAAATTTATAGTTTGCTATGAGGCATCAAATCAAGCAATAAGGTTGTGGAATTTATCTTGGGGCTTCATATTGTGGATAACATTGAGAAGCCATTAAAGATTTACTGTGATAATAAAGCTGCCAAATTGTATTCCAAGAATGACATGAGTTCATCAAAATTAAAGCATATTGACATCAAGTTTCTTGTTGTTAAGAAGAGAGTTTGAAATTATTTTAGGTCAATTGAGTACAGTAGCACAGAACCCGTGATTGCGAATCCGCTTATTAAGGGTTTACCATCTAAAGTGTTTAAGGAGCATGTAGCTCGTATATGAGTGGTTAGTTCTAGTGAAGTATTTTGTTAGTGGGAGTTCTACTACTCATATTATTGATTACTTGACATTTGTGCTAATCACTTTTGGTTTATTAATGATTCTGATATAAAGTTGCATATTTTTCAAATTGTGGTTATGCATAAAGTTTTGAATATGAATATATGCATTAATAAATAACTCTTCTAAGTTATGAGGTTAAACTAGTTGGAAATAAGCATGCTAAAGGATCACATTTGCATGTAATTTTTATGCTGCACTTTTGTACTTGATCTATGTCATTGAATGCATAGATATTTATGACCACGGATGGGTCCTGTCATGATAAATATGGCAAAGGCTGCCATGATCCTCTATTCGTGTTTTGAATAGACCAGATTGTTTGGTATGACACTCATAAATTTCAACAATAAAAGTTTGAGCTCCTAAAGTTTACAATGTCTAATATCCAGAAGACCTATGTGGCCCAAGTAGGATATTGTTAGCAATTTTCTATAGGTGGACCCACATAGATCATATAATTAGATATTTTTATATTGTGGAATAAGGTTTGAGTGGTGTCGGTATTAGCCAATTAAGATGTGATTGACTTAATTGACAAATCTTTGTTAGCACATATGTGAGTTTTATTATGTGCGTTAATTGGTGCAGACTTATTATTAACTTTAGAGACCATTAAAGGCCTATTAAGGTTCCATCTATTATTATGGGTTATGATGGAACCAATGCCTGTAAATATGTGCTTAAGTTTCCACTCCAAGACTGAGAGAAGAGCTTTGGAGGTTGAAGACAAACAACCACACATAAAAGGTTTTCATCTTCCATGGTGATAGGTATGGATCCACTATTATTTTCTTTAATGGTTTGACATGAGTTTTTGAGTTTAGGATTTCTTATGAAATCCTACATATCTCTCATCTTGGATGGAAAACTTATGGATCAGTAATAGCTGAACTCTTTAGCATTAGCCAATAGCCTTTTGGTTGAATGCAATTGTTTTTGGCACTCCACTTTAATTGTAATCCTTACATTAATATATTCCTTTTTTATGTTAAAAAAAAAAAAAAGAAAAGGTACTCTGGTAGAATAATTTGGCTTAAAACTTGAAAATTATGGCTAAAATTTTAATTCATTCTCTTTAATCATCATGTGCATAGCACGTTAGCATGGGTATTCTTGTACAATTTTTTGGCTTAAGACTTGAAAAATATGGCCAAATTATAGGTATATGTAATTTGCAAATTTCGATAGGGTAGTTCTCATGCCGTCCATTGCATGGGGTCTCTTCTATTGATATATTATTGCAGAGATTTGAAATCGTTTTGTGTATAATACGGGTTCATGCTAGTTATATGTGTCAGGAATGAGAATTTCCAACGTAATCCATTGCTCATTTTATTATGCCCCGCCACTCATGACCCCTTACAATGATAACTATACGTACTCACTTTCACACAGAAACCCATACTTGCGCCTATTTTGGCTTAAAAACTTTCTTTGCCTATTTTTTCCGTCTTTATTCTAAATTTTTTAGTATTTGTTAGTTGCGTTTCAAATTTTTGTAGATTATTGCTTCTTCTCAACGAGACGAATCGGAAAACTACAAAATTATGACCCAAACTTAATTTTTTAATAAAGACAAAAATAAGGCAAAAAGGCAGATTTTTTGACTTATTTTCAGTTTTAATAAAAAAATTGAGAATTCCAATCATAATTTTTTACTTTCCAATTCCTTTCGTCAAAATAAACTAATAATACACAAACTTGACGCAAGACTAACATACGCCAAAAAAATCAAATAGAGAGGAAAAAATAATTTGAGTGTTTTTGGTTTCCCTTCTACAAACATCACCTCTCTTTCTCTCCCTCCCATTGACAAATTATACAACAAAGTTCAATATATAGCATTGACGAAGCAATTTATGCTACTCCTCAATCAATGACCTGCAAAACAGAACAAAATCTAGAACACCGGTGTTGAATGGTTAATCGATTGTTGATTGGTTAATCGAGTGAAAGTATTGAATGGGTTGAGTAACTTACCTCTGTAGGGTTTCATTAGTCACTTTTATAGGCATTCGGAGTGGTGAAGTTCTAATGGGACATGGAGTCTTAACCCTTGCTGGATAGTGTTTATCCCTTAGAGTCCCTGTAACCCAGGACTCTAGTTGAAGATGGGTTTTATCCCTTTATATTTGGATAATGCCCTTAAACCCCTTGGGTTACCTATTTGGCGATAAGGCTTATCAAGATTGGGTTCGCGGAGACTCATTTCACTCCATTAAATAGCTCGGCCCGCTTAGGTCTTGAGCTCTGTTCTTGTCCGAGCAGACCTATTGACCCGAGCTGGGGAAGGATTCGCTCGGACCCAACAAGCATATATACTAAGCATACAGTGGTGACCATGTTTGGCTACTATGTGATGTTGTCACATTCGTATTTGGAGAATATACTTCACTACATCACAAATGGAGCACATTCAACCAATACATTTATATGCCTGGTATCCAAAATATGTTCAAAAAAGGGGAAAAAATGTTATAACAAAAGTATTAGTGCATATATAATTATTGAAAACAAAGTTGAATACAGACTAATCTCACAAGCCATCACTCGTGAACTGTCTTTGTCCCAAAATTTACGTCTAACCATTCCCCAAGTCCACAACAAGCAAGCTTATTAATATTTAATTAGTATCTGTTGTTGGAGCTTCCACATGTAATGCATAATTAAACTCCTACTATTGTCGGATCGGAATTAAGCTCAATGGTCCTCCTCCGAAAGGAACATACGAGTAGGGAGGAGGTCTGTCTCCTTCAAACCTTGAGGGATCAAACTTCTCTGGCTCTTGAAAGTAATCTGGATTCTTGTGGGCTGAACTTGTGCTCCAAAAGATCTATGAAAAAATACAGTTTTGACTTTGGTAAGTAGATATTTAAAGAAACGAAATTCCATAAAAGGCCTATGAAGTAAGCAAGGTTGACTTGATTAATTAAGAGACACAGACGAGGACAAGGAACACGATGCCAAAAAATAAAAAAAGTTCCTGAGGCCAACAATTTTTCTTTAATTTACCGAAAAATCACTTGGGGACCACACACACGACATACATTCTTGACTCTACCTCTTGCTATAAGTCATTCAACCAAATCATCAATTTAAGGCCTTCATATTTAAATGTTGCTATAATTTCAATAGATACAAATTGCTAAAAAAAAAAATCGTTAGAATCATTTTTCCCCAAAATGTATTATCAAATCTAATTGCTTTTCTTTTTCTTGTTGAAACACCCAAAATTGGGCTTCAAAATTACCATTGGGCTCAACTTTTTAAAATTAATAGGGCCCTAAATAAATTGATTTGTAATTATAGGGCCTGAATAAGTTGAGTCGTAGTTGTTCGGCCTTTTTTCCCTCTAACCTAGTATAACTACTAGTCCTTAAAGGCCCAAAAAAATTGGGTGTTTTTGAGAGGCCCCAAATCTATTGGGTCTTGCCCTAGGGCCTTCATTGGGCTCAGATGCACACTACAATCATGTAGTACACTCCTGCACTATAGGTCTCCCTCCTCTTTTTAAATTGTCATTGAGATGATTAGCAGAAGCGTTAAGCATACCTTGCATCCTTTGGGAATATAGAAACCAGCATACGGGAACTCGGTTATGGCCTCTCGAAACATTCCTTGAGTTGGTGGTGCCAGTCTCAATACTTCACTTGCCACATTCCAAGAATACTTCATCTTCTGTATGTCCTCCCAATTCAGTGGCTCACCGTTTCGTTTCGCAGCTGAGGCCCCCTTTTGCTCTGCAACCAAATAGAACAAGGAAATAAGATAGAAGCTACATATATTGTTCAATCTGGGAAAAAACTGAAAACCATATGTATTACCCTTGAGGACTTCATCATAAATGTGTGGCCGCTCTGCAAGATACTTGATCATGCAAGTAATCACAGTGCTTTGCACTGTCAAAACCACCAACTAAAAAACCTACTAATTTTTATGCAATCTCTATCTCACTCATGAACTTTCCTTCTTCATTTGTGGTAATGAGCATATGGGATAGTAAATCATATTTTGTGCGTGACATGGATTTCTTCTCCATCACTGTCAAATAACTTTTTCTTTGCTTTATGATTGCCAAAATCTCATTCCTTATATACTTTGAGGCTTTGATAGCGTGGTTAAGATGGGTTCCCGGGAAGTTTATGGGTACGGGTGATGATAGGATCTCAGGGAGTAAACATTGAAATTGTTGGGAAAACCTCGCAATATGTTTCGGGTCATGGATGCTTAAGAATACCCTGCATGCCACAGCAAAGGTGTACTCCTTTGCCAGAGGGGAAACCGTGACTTGTTTTTTCGAGTCCCAATTTGTTTCGAAATGTTGTTTAGCAATTGAATCCAAAATTCCAACATAATTTTGCAAAGCTTCGGGTTTTAGAAAACCCATCGCCATTTTTCACATCTTGAGGGCTTCTAGCGAGGACGAAGTGTGGAGAGAGGAAGGGAAAATCATCTCCACAGCACGGGGAAACCATGTTACGACAAGTTAGTTCTCGTTTGAGAACAAGAACGGCGGAGCCACAAAAGACCGCCATTGATTCCCCTATCAGCGAAGTTTTGAAAACAACTTGTGAGTATTTTTTCATTCTATCTTTGACAAACTTTTCCGGGATTCCGTGTCTCCCCGAGGAAGTAAACTCTATTGTTTCCCCGACTACAGACAACCCCATTTTCCCTGGAGGAAGGTTTTGTTGGACAACTAAATGTAGAAAACAAGTTTTTTTTTGTGTAAAACATATATAAAGAACAGATTTGGTAAAAGATGGAAACGGGAAAAGATTTATAGAACAAAGCACTTTCAAAATATATCACTTCAGATTCACTAATAGGTAACAAAAAAAAACAGTGGCGCATAAACTGAAAATATAAGCAAAAAAAAAAAACAGTAAATTATGCTAACTTACATAATACCAAAATCAATTTGGTAAGTAGATCGAGGCCAGCGATGAATCACTGTTTCCTTAAAGCAGATTTCGCCCTCGCTATGGTGCTCACGATTCTGGACGTCTGCCTCCCAGGATACAACGATCTTTCCGCACACAAACGCAGCACTTCGAATGCGTGCCCAACGAACAGAAACTATGTAGAACTCTCTCGGACTCTATATGCGAAAGTGCAGTGTGTGACTAAGCAAATTAAGTTAAAAGAAATGGCTGGTAACGTCCCAAATTTATAGGTAACCAGGAACCTGTTCCAAAAGGGTATGTCCATTAGAAATGGTTGTACCATTTCGGAACTGATGCACATGTACCTATTAGACAACTCATGGCTGGAAATTAAGAAGCACACCGGTTCGGAAATGAACTGGTGCAAGTTCAGTTATATCCCGAACAGTTGCAACTCTAATACCTAATTTCTTTCACATTATTTTAAGTGGTTTTATTTTCCCAAGTAAATATTATTTTGTATTGTATACAACCATTTCCAACAATCCCCCACATGAAAGAAATTTTTCCGGACAACAAATGCAAATGCAATGCAACCTAAAGAAAGTTCAGTAGGAAATTCCCTGCATAGGGGTAGGTAGTTTTTGGCCTTGAACCATCCCTTGTGAGAGCCTATCGGATTTACTGGCTAATCAGTGGACGCGATGCCTTGAACTGTTCAACTGTTTGTGTAAACCAAGACAATAGACTTCACACAGAGTTTCTCCAAACACAGTTTCGTTCTTACTGTTGTGCCCATTTTGGCCCTGGGCAATGCCTGGTATTCTTGAGTGCTCTAAAGAATTCAGCCTTAAAATTCTCATAGAAGCGGCCCCACTTCACACTCATATAGGTGATCTCTCATTAAGAGTACCCTGCAATACTCCACTTGATATGTCAAGATATGAGAATCATTAAAAGCATAGCTTAACCTCCAAACCGCGGCAAGTATCACTGTTTCATCATAGGTCTGGGTAGGAGAGAATATCTCCACAGTGATTACTCTGAGTCATCCGAAATTTAGTTGTCCCATTGAACCTAGTTCTTGGGATCTCCAGTCAGCTAGGTTGGGTGTCCATTAAGGCGACTCTTAATTGATAGGCTTTAAACCCATACCCCTCGATGATCGCTTCACTTGCTCCTTATTTAAACCTTTCGTTAACGGATCCGCTATATTATCCTTAGATTTAACATAATCTATGGACATTATTCCACAAGAGAGCAAGTGTTTAACGGTGTTGTGCCTCCGACGTATATGTCGTGACTTACCATTATACATATTATTCTGTGCCCTTCCAATTGCTGATAAACTATCACAATGTACACAAATTGCAGGCACAGGTTTCGGCCACATTGGAATATCTTCTAAAAAATGGCGTAACCACTCAGCCTCTTCACCCGCTTTATCTAAAGCTATAAACTCAGATTCCATTGTAGACCTAGCGATGCATGTCTGTTTAGACGACCTCCAAGACACAGCCGCACCTCCCAATGTGAAGACATATCCACTTGTGGACTTCGAGTCATGTGAATCAGATATCCAGTTTGCATCACAATAACCTTCAAGTACTGCTGGATAACTCGTATAATGTAACCCATAGTTTTGAGTATTTCTCAAATATCTCAAGACTCTAACAATAGCCTCCCAATGATCAGCTCCTGGGTTACTCGTATACCGACTCAATTTGCTTATAGCATATGCTATGTCTGGTCTCGTGGAGTTCATCAAATACATTAAACTCCCAACGATACGAGCATATTCTAATTGAGATATCCCATTACCTGTATTTTTCTTTAAATGCAGGTTTGTATCTATAGGTGTATTAACTACACGATTATCATCCTTGTTAAACTTATTAAGGATCTTTTCAATATAATGGGATTGTGATAAGGTGTATCCCTCAGATGTTCTAGTGATCTTCATCCCTAGTATTACATCTGCTTTGCCCATATCTTTCATGTCAAATTTAGAATTCAACATCCTTTTTGTAGCTTTGATCATTTCGATATTGCTGCCAACAATGAGCATATCATCAACATATAGGCAAACAATTACGTATCCATTATCGGTCTGTTTTAGGTACACACACTTATCACATTCGTTGATCTTGAAACCACTAGATATCATGACATTATCAAATTTCTCATGCCATTGTTTAGGGGCTTGTTTCAAACCGTAAAGAGATTTCACAAGTTTACAAACCTTTTTTTCCTGTCCTGGAACCACAAACCCTTCAGGTTGTTCCATATAAATCTCTTCATTCAGATCACCATTTAAAAATGCAGTTTTTACATCCATTTGATGTATCTCTAGATTAAACAATGCTGCAATAGCAATTATTAATCTAATAGATGTTATCTTCGAAACTGGCGAATAGGTGTCAAAATAATCTACCCCTTCAGTTTGTCTATATCCCTTTACAACAAGTCTAGCTTTATACTTGTCAATTGAACCATCTGCTTTCATTTTTCTCTTAAATATCCATTTGTACCCAAGAGGTTTACTTCCAGGTGGAAGATTTACTAGTTCCCATGTGTGATTTTGCAAGATGGATTCAATTTCACTATTAATGGCTTCTTTCCATAGTGGTGCCTCCGGAGAAGACATTGCTTCTTTGAAAGTCCGGGGCTCATCTTCCAACAAGTACGTCATGAAATCTGGACCAAAAGATTTGGCTATCCGAGCACGTTTTACACGTCTAGGTTCCTCATTCTCTTTCGGTTCTAAATCTTGACTACTACCCATTGCAGTATCATAAGTTCTTTTTAAAGAACTTGAAATCTTTTCATGTTTGGTTTTATAAGGAAAGATGTGTTCAAAGAACACTGCATTCCGTGACTCAATCACAGTATTAACATGTACATCAGAATTTTCACTTTTATGCACTAAAAATCGATAGGCACTACTGTTCATTGCATATCCTACGAGTGCACAATCTACGGTTTTTGGTCCTATTTTTCCTCGTTTAGGATCCGGGATAGCCACCTTAGCCAAACACCCCCACACTTTCAAATATTTGTAGGTAGGCTTTCGACCTTTCCACAACTCATAAGGTGTTTGGTTTGTCTTTTTATGAGGTACTTTATTAAGAATATAATTGGCGGATAGAATTGCATCCCCCCACAAGTTCTGGGGTAAACCTGAACTTATTAACATAGCATTCATCATCTCTTTTAAAGTTCTATTTTTCCGTTCTGCAACACCGTTTTGTTGTGGTGAATAGGGTGCTGTTGTTTGGTGTATAATACCATGTTGTGAACAGAATGCCCCGAATGGTGCTTCATATTCACCACCCCTATCACTTCTTAGAACTTTAATTTTCTTGCTAAGTTGATTCTCAACCTCAGTTTTGTAATGCATAAACATTGCTAAGGCTTCATCTTTACTTCTTATCAAGTAAACATAACTATACCGAGTGCAATCATCAATAAAAGTGACAAAGTATTTTTTCCCTCCTCGTGATTGAACATATTTCAAGTCACAAATATCACTATGAATTAGATCCAGAGGTTCCGTATTTCTTTCCACTGAGTGGAATGGTGCCCTTGTCATTTTTGATTCCACACATGTTTCACACTTATGATTTTTATTAATACTAAAACTTGGCAAATAATCCATGCTTACTAATCTACGCAAAGAGTCAAAATTCACATGTCCTAATCTACCATGCCACAAAAAAGAAGACTCAAACAAGTAAGCAAAAGATGTGTTCTTATTATTAGCAATAGCAATAGCAGTTGGTACAACAGACATTACATTCATCTTGAACAATCCATCACTCAGATAACCCTTACCCACAAACATTCCATCCTTAGTCAAGACAAATTTATCAGACACAAAAACAAGTTTGAAGCCATTCTTGCTCAACAATGACCCTGACACGAGATTTTTGCGAATATCCGGCACATGCAGCACATTGTTAAGCGTGAGTTCTTTCCCCGAAGTCATTTTAAGCACAATTTTCCCTTGGCCTTCAGCCTTTGATGTAGACGAATTCCCCATGAAAAGTTGCTCTCCATTAGTCACCGGTTGATAGGTGGTAAACAAAGTCCTATCGGAACAAACATGACGGGTTGCCCCCGTATCCACCCACCACTCCTTGGTGTTTGAACCAACCAAATTCACTTCGGAAACCACAGCCGACAGATTCATCTCAGACACTTCATTGGATAAGTAGTCCACTTCTGTCACATTTGCCTGATAATGCTTTTGCTTCTTGTTGGCATTTTCTTTGTCTTTGCGAGTTCGGCAATCCCTTGCGCGATGTCCTTCCTTATTACACTTGTAGCATTTCCCTTTGAACTTCTTATAACCTCCACTCATAGAGTTTTGACCAGAATACTTGCGTTTCTTGTCTTTAGGCCCTTGTTCCACCAGAATACTTGACCAGAATACTTGCGTTTCTTGTCTCCATGTGACTAGCAGGAACATTTGGAACAGCGGAGATTACTGGGTTTGGAGTGGCCAAACTTGTACCAATGCCAACTGGGGTAGAAGTAGTCGAACCAGTGCCATTACCAGATTCAGCCATTTCAACAATCACACGCTAAAAAAAAAAAAATAACAAGCAACAAACTAAGGTTACCAATCTGTACTAGACAAAAGTATTTTGGGAAAAAGGAAATCTAAAAAAAAAGTCTGCTTTAAGATTGTTGGACAACTAAATGTAGAAAACAAGTTTTTTTTTGTGTAAAACATATATAAAGAACAGATTTGGTAAAAGATGGAAACGGGAAAAGATTTATAGAACAAAGCACTTTCAAAATATATCACTTCAGATTCACTAATAGGTAACAAAAAAAAACAGTGGCGCATAAACTGAAAATATAAGCAAAAAAAAAAAAACAGTAAATTATGCTAACTTACATAATACCAAAATCAATTTGGTAAGTAGATCGAGGCCAGCGATGAATCACTGTTTCCTTAAAGCAGATTTCGCCCTCGCTATGGTGCTCACGATTCTGGACGTCTGCCTCCCAGGATACAACGATCTTTCCGCACACAAACGCAGCACTTCGAATGCGTGCCCAACGAACAGAAACTATGTAGAACTCTCTCGGACTCTATATGCGAAAGTGCAGTGTGTGACTAAGCAAATTAAGTTAAAAGAAATGGCTGGTAACGTCCCAAATTTATAGGTAACCAGGAACCTGTTCCAAAAGGGTATGTCCATTAGAAATGGTTGTACCATTTCGGAACTGATGCACATGTACCTATTAGACAACTCATGGCTGGAAATTAAGAAGCACACCGGTTCGGAAATGAACTGGTGCAAGTTCAGTTATATCCCGAACAGTTGCAACTCTAATACCTAATTTCTTTCACATTATTTTAAGTGGTTTTATTTTCCCAAGTAAATATTATTTTGTATTGTATACAACCATTTCCAACAGGTTTTTCCGGTGTTCACCATCGGACTGTTTGGGAAAAAGAAACAGGCCGAAAGAAACAGAAAGAAAGAGAGTCAAGACGAGGAGGAAGGAGAGAAATAAGAGCTCCATCTGAATGTGGATGTCTTGAGCAATTATATCTTAACTATTTACAGAAGAGCTCATAGAAACATGGCAACATGCTGTTGAATGTTCATTCCTTTTTCTTTTTTTTCTCTTTCCTTTTTTAGTTGTTTATAAAAACATTATTATGTTAAGAAATTTTGTTGTTTATGAGTGAAATGGGTAATCACTTAATATATGTTGAGACCTCTCTACTTATTGTCAATTGATTTTGAGTTGGATATAAAGTTTCTACATATATTATTAGCCACTCACTTACACGTTTAAAGAATCAGCGTGAGTTTGGACTAAGGACCAAAAAATGTACCAACGAACTGGATGAAAAAATATAGAGTGGCTAACATATGATTTGTTAGTTATTAGTTAATTGTAAATCAATGGAACCATATTCGTAGTAAAAATCGAGTGGTTAACATGTGATATGTTAGTTATTACTCCCTCTGTACTAATTTGTTGGTCACCTTTTCTTGTTTAGAATCTCTCAAAAATTGTCAATATGTTCTAATTTATAATACTTTTTATATCCAATATAAATCTTGTTTGATAGATCTCAATTAGTTTTATCAAACAAAATTTTTGAAATTATAAAAAATGTTATAAATTGTGATATTGATAATTGTTTGAGTGGCACTAGTACCAAAAAGTAACTATTATTTTGGAACGGAAGGTGTAGTTAATAGTAAATCAATGGAACCATATTTGTAGTAAAAATCGAGTGGAACCATATGATATGCAAAAACAAATTGTAGTAAAGATCGAGTGGTTAACATGTGATATGTTAGTTATTAGTTAATTGTAAATCAATGGAACCATATTTGTATTAAAAATCGAGTGGTTAACATATGACATGTTAATTATTACTCCCACTATTCCAATTTGCGGGTCACCTTTCCTTATTTGCAATCTCTCAAAAGTTGTCAGTATCTTCTATTTTATAAAACTTTTTACATCCAATATGAATCTTGTTTGATAGATTTCAATTAGTTTTATTAAACAAAAATTTTGAAATTATAAAAAATGTTATAAATTATGAAATATAGACAATTGTTTGAGTGACACGAATACCAAAAGTAACCATTATTTTGAAACGGAAGGAGTAGTTGCTAGTAAATCAATGGAACCATATTTGTAGTAAAAATCGAGTGGAACCATATGATATGCAAAAATAAATTGTAGTTAAGCTCGGATGGTTAACATATGATATGTTAGTTATTAGTTAATTGTAAATCAATGGAACTATATTTGTAGTAAAAATCGAGTGGTTAACATATGATACGTTAGTTATTAGTTATTTGTAAATCAATGGAACCATATGATATGCAAAAACAAATTGTAGTAAAGTTAATTGTAAATCAATGGAACCATATTTGTAGTAAAAATCGAGTGGTTAACATATGATATGCTTTTTACCAAAAATACACATGATATGCTAGTTATTAGTTAATTGTAAATCAATGGAACCATATGATATGCAAAAACAAATTGTAGTAAAGATCGAGTGGTTAACATATGATATGATAGTTATTAGTTAATTGTAAATAATGGAACCACATTTGTGCATGTAATGTTTAAAAACTATATTGAAATATGTGAAAAATATACAGTATCCAAAAATGTAAAAAAAATACATTGAAAACATCAATTTTTGAGGTGACTTTCTTTTTTTTTACTACATTAATAAGTAGTAAGAGTTAAACTGCAAATTAAGGAAAGCAAATGGCATTTCTTTCGTTGATATTTCATATGAGAAGCATTTCAATGCCGTGATAGGACAAGAAAAGGAAAAAGAATTCAAGTTCAAATTAAGCAGCAGAGAGAATGGTTTGAGAATTCAATTTACGAGCTGAATTAGCAAAGGTGCGGGTCAAACGCTTTCACTTTCCATGTAAGGATGGACATGGGGACGGATTGGGGTCAGATACTACTATCTCCACCCCCAATCCCCAAACCCTTACTCATATCCATCCCCTATCCAATCTCCAACGGGAATTTATTTTTATCCCCCATCCCCACTCCAAATAGGGAACGAGGATCGCCACGGGGATTTCGGGAATCCAATCATTTTCCCTAGAGTAACAAGTAAATAGTTATAGAAGCCCAATTGCAAATCATTTTCCCTATAATCCAATCACTGGGCAACCCCTGGACGTGTAAAACTTCATGTGTTTGTAGAACAACATAAATAGTGCAGAAAAGTAGAAATTATGAAGAGTTCTTATGTATATTCATGACACTAATTAAAATTGATTAAATGCAACATGAGTTGTCTAGTAGATAGCATATATAATTGTTTCAAAGGAAAAAAGACTACAAGTTTACAAATCACTGTTGATATGCCTAGGAAACAAAATATAGCAAATGATAAGTATTCAAAGAACAACACTGACTACCTTCAAATAGTCTCTGAACTAACAAAAATAGTCTCAGATCACCCAAAACAAGTGTTGTAATTAAAATTGAACTAAATTTCAACAAGATAGCAACAACTAAGGTAGCATTAATATATTTCATGAATAGACCCCAAAGTTTCATAATTTATAAATAGACCCCTACATTTCCGAGATTCGGGGATGGAGTGGGGAACAGATTCAGAGCGGATTCGAGGCGGGGACATGCCTATCTCCACCCCGTATCCAATCCCCAAACAGTTTCAAAAAAAATTCTCACATCCTATCCAATCTCCAAATAGATCTCCATATTGCCGATCCGTTCGGATCGGATTCGGACGGGGCGGATGAAATGGCCAACCCTATCTCCATGTCCTTGCGTGCTGAACTGGGAAATTAAGGTACTTGTTAGATTCGTCTCGTCGAGAGGAATTCAGAAACCACAAAATCTTGATGCGAAATTAACAAATGTAAAAAAAATTTGAATAAGGACGAAACCAAAAAACCATAATCCGGATTATTACCCAAAGAAGGCCAAAGTCTATGTTTTAACCAATAAGGACAAAAGCATCATTTCATGAAGGAAAAATGACGAAAGTTTCGTCCCTTTAACTCCCACTTTATGTATGGCACAAGCTCTCTTAAACTCTACGGTGCGGGATTTTTTGTTTGAGATTGAATTTCGATGATCCAAACCGTTAGATGTGTTTAAAATGTGTTTTTAAAGTCCACGGCGAGGATTTGTCAAAAAAAAAAAACTCGAAAGTGCTTGATTCGAGCAGTTTTGATAAAAATGTACAAATACATATTTGATCGAAAACTACTGGGATCAAGCCCTTCCGGGTTTTTTTTTTTTTTCGAAAAATTCTTGCGGTGGACCTTAAAAATACATTTTAAACACATTTAACGGTTCGGATCGTCAAAATTCAATCCCGAATGAAACGTCCCGCATCGTAGCTTATATGAGGGAGCTCTTGCTAGAAATGCCTCCATAAGGCTATCTCTAGAGGTGGAGTTAAAAATATAATGTTATATGACACAAAAGTGTAAAAAAATGGGTCACATTTATGTGTAGTTATGACAAAATGTGTTGTTAAGTGAATAAGTGTTGCAGTGGTGGTGTTAAAGTATTATTAAAGTACACAAATAGTAAATAAAAATCCAACAAAAAATGGGACCCACGTTACTTTTTCAACAGAAAGCTTTTCACTTTTGAGAGCTTTTTCACCTTTACAAATAGAGGCTCCACTTGGCTAGAGTTACTGTTGCAATCACAGTTGACTCCTTCCATAACTCCTTACCCAAGTTAATTACTCTTTCCATCCCAATTCATTCGTCCTATTTCTTTTTTGGACGTCTCAAAAGATTATATATATCTTTTAATTTATAATGTTTTTTATATTCAATATGGATCTTGTTTGATAGTAGATCTCAATTAATTTTGTTAAACAAAGATTTCGAAATAATAAAAAACAATATAGATTATGAGATATAGCCAATTTTTTGAAATATTCAAAAAATAAAACAGACACAACAAATTGAGATAGAGGGAGTACCATTTAACTACACCATTACAACCCAAAAAAACACTAACATATACTAACTATCCTAAATCTTACACAAACTACACATTTAACTGCATTACTAGAGATGGCGTAAGAGTACTCCGAATTAGTTATTTCTCGAGGTACATAGCTCTTGTGCTCTTTGTTTTGTTAACTTACCGTATACTTTAACTGATTACAAACTTACGAAAATAGTTCTTATGATAATGCTTCTTTTTTTTTATTATCGGATTGCTTATATTAATTTATTTCGATGTCATGTTATAAATCAAAGTCTCTCTTCAAAGTTCAAGAACGGGACATACAGAAGAATAAACTTTGCCTATAGAATTTGAAGGAGTTTCACTTGTTTCTTTCCACAAGAATTGCCCAAAAATGTAAAGAGAGTTTTCCTTGATGTGAATATCATATATTCATTTATTTGAGCCACATGTATTTATAATTTTCCTCCACGGTTCATTGAAAGCCCGAAAACACAAATTACAGAGTAATCCAAAGGACCTAATCTTAACCAATTGGTCATGCATGCAAGGCCAAAAAACTAATCTGAAAAACAACAAAACACAAGCACAACACTTAGCACATCATATGCCTTAGCCCACACACAAACCTATTCAACAGGAAACAAAAACAAGGATTTACAAAGTTACATACCCAAGGGATTTATGGGTGGCATTCCAAATGTGACATATATTTCTAGACTCCAGACAAGCCTAGCCTTCACATTTCGCCATGATGCCATGCCATTCCTAATAGCATTGATAACTAGCATTCCAAGAGAATCGGGACTCAAACACTTAGGTTAGGAGTAATAGTTGTAGCGTTGTTGATCCCCATGTTGATAGTGTTGGGGATGTGTATTTTAAAGAGTTTTTCAAAACCTTTTGTCCCGCATTGGCTTGCTATGAAACATTTTAGCTCTTTATACTATGTGTGAAAGCTTTCTGAGCTGTTCAATAGTTAGGCCCAAAGTGAATTGATAAGCCCCCAATATTGTACATATCCGGGGCTTATCTAACTCATTTATCTCACACACGCACGCGATTTCGCGCCTTATATGTTTAATATGCGCGTTGTAGTGTTTTTGGCAAGTTACAGGTTGAACGTACGAAATAAGCGCATTTGGAGCACTTTGAGAACCGTGCCACAGTACCGAGAGCCACGTGCCCAATGGCACGCCAACACCGGGCCCCACGAGTCACTAAACGACGATTCGGTTGAGACCCGGGAATACGAAAAGTTGGTGCTTTGAAGTCGTGCTTCACGTTCACAAAAATTTCCAGTGGGGTCCGGGCTTGAACCTGCACTCACAAGACCGAGGTTCACCTTCCCCGACGGCCCCACGATGTATTCAAATGCTTTGGAGGAAGTCCGGAACATGGAAGGCCAAAGAAAGTGACCAAACGCATTATCGGCCCAATAGTGGATCTATCCACTCCCAATAGTGGATCGATTCACTCAAGTCAAAAGTTCATCAGAGCATTCTGGATCAATCCACTCTCAATAGTGGATCGATCCACTCCACCCCAAAGGTTCATCAGCAACACTCCTGTCCAAATGACACCTAAACATTCTGGATCGATATGAGAGTGGATTGATCCACATCAGTCTGAAAGTCATTTTTTTAGCCACTTTTTGAACATTCTATTAATGGCAAGTTGTTAGTTGTTGTGAGAGCTTTTTAGATATTTTGTAGAGAGAGAAGGGAAAGTCTATATGAGGCCTCTCCTCTCTCCATCTCTCCCACTTTTGCTCTTTCATTTTAGTCTAGATATTTTGCTCTCCTTTCTCTCCTCCATTGGAGGACTTTTGAAGCTCTCTCTCTCTCTCTCTCTAGTTTATCTCATATAAGTGTTTGACTTATGTTAATTTCATGTTTATTAATCTTGTAGCTCTTGCTTAGCTCTTCTTAGAAATCTAGTTTATTTCCAATTCTATCTAGTATTTAGTTTACTTGATTTTCTAGCTTAATCCTTTGAAAACTCATGTTCTAAGTGATTGTTTGTTAATTCCTCTAAGAATAAAGTGTTAGGCAAACCTAGGATCTTCATTAAAAATCACTTTGTAGAATATTTTGTTATGTTCTTTATTTCCTTTATAAAATTAGTCATGTTTTATGTAGTTATGATCAAGTAGTCGTAATAGGCTCGGTCATGGGGTGATTAGCACCATGTGACTTAAGTTGATTCACTCTCCTCGCCATATTGCAAACATTTCTTGTGAATCAAAGAGTTAGGATTTATTTTATTTATCAAAATTTGGATTTGTTAATCCCGTTGATCACGCGTAGCCAAGGGCGTGACCACTTGGCAAGTGCGATGCTTCGGGTGATGTCAATCAAAATATTTGTATAAATGGCACAAGAATCTTATTCCTTGAGAAACACAATTTTCTAGTCAAACAAGTTTAATTACCAAATCTTCCGTTCGGGGTTGTTTAACGATGTCCCTGAGCCAGTTATTTTAGAGGAGAATGAATCGGCCTAAGGCATGGGTGTTGTGAACCCTTTGACTTAGCCTTGTGTTAATTAGTCTTTTAAATCGCGTGTCATTCACGAAGTTAAGTGAATTCCACCCCCAAATCAAAAGCCAAGTTTGCCGCTTTAAAGCTAAAACAAACAGTTGTGTATCAACACTCACGCTCGGCGCATTCAGTCTCTGTGGATTCAACCTGGTCTTACTGGTTTTGATGCTACGTGACACCTAAACCCTACGCTTGGGGAAACAACAGTTGACATACAATCCAAGGTCGCAAGCATGAATCCCCGCGTGCAAACGGAATGGGTCAAAGTCCAAGGTAATTTGAGGAACCCAGCTCGAAAACTTATTAACAAGGTGCGCGTTGCGAATCTTGCGCATTATAAAAAAATTGTGGTTTTAATTAGTGCACAGAGCCATTACAAAACTGATTAAAAAAACATGTGCTTAATTAGTGCACAGATTTTTTGGGTTAATTTAAATGTTACAGAATTTTTTGATGGATTCTGGTTCCTTAAATTATGTTTCTAATTCTTCGCCTATAAAAGGAGCTATTCTCCGACTATTTTACACACATCGAAAAAACTATTTTTGTATACAGAGTTCAAAGAGCAAGAAAATCGATTGTGTTTTGTATTTCCAGTCTTCTTCTATGCAAAAGAGACTGAGATAGATGTTGTATTTTGGGCTATTTTACCCTAGAAACAGCATGGCTAACACTGCCTACACAATGAGGGTGGAGCCACAAATCATCTTTAAAAAAAGCTACCTAGTCTACGACTCAATCCAAAAAAAGCAGCCAATTTATTTTGGTATTTTTGTTCTTTTACAGAACTTGCATGCCCCACAAAAAAAAAAAAAAGGATAACCTATTTCAATTTGAAAAGAAAAGGGACGCAATTGAAAACCGTTGGTACAATGGGGAAGATCGAAATGCGGCTAAAAACTGCATATTACATGTAAAAGAGAGTCTTGCCTTCAATGTCGTCTCTTCTTAGTAGATATAGACATACATAAATGTGTAATGGTAGTGTATATTAACATTAATGCTTTCCAAATGAGTTGTCAAAATCAATCATGATTTTAGCAGATCTAAACCAAAATTTGCTAAAATCAATCATGATTTTAGCAAATGAGTTGCTAAAATCATTTGACATAAAAAATGGATAAATTTTGGAAGCCTACAATGTGAAATTATTCGTTAATCAATCGTGGTTTTCTTACTTTCGTTTGCCTCCTTCAAAATCTTAGGATAATACAAAAGTATGGGGATACGAAACTCCAGTCTTCGATGAATGTACCAAATGACTCCAGATAGACTTATGTCGGAATTTTATTCTAAATTTGTGTCCCTTGCATTAGTCGTTAATTTTTTTTTCCAAAAGCGATAACAAATGGTATTATTAAATTGATCAAACAATACATCAGATGAGGTCTCGTCCCTTAGCAAGGAACCGAGCAACCAAGACAGGGGGACTTGGTCCAAAGACCATACCCCATGCCAGCTAAACATTTAGAAGCAATAGTATGAGCCACAGTGTTGGAAGATCAACGGATATAAGAAAAACACGTACACAAAAAACTCTGCCCTAGTATGCTCAATGGCCATTCGAAAGCAAGTCTAGAAGTGGGAGTCATTTTACACGATATTTTAAGCATAGGGCGGAGCATTAGTCGTTAATTAATTAATATCCTTTTCAGAGAAACAAGAAAAGGCTTTCATCAACCATATTTATTTTCGATTACAGATATCCAACTGGGTTAGCATGTATTTGAGAAGTTCAGAGACTTCAAAGCTTTTGTGGTGAAAGAAAATGACTATTACATCAAAATGTTGCGGTCAGACCAAGGTGGAGACTACACTGAAAATCAGTTCAATAGATTCTTTAGATAGCAAGGAATCAAACACCAGTGTACACCAGCTTATACTCCTCAAATAAATGGTGTATCTGAAAGGAAGAATTGCATCATCCTTAACATGGCTAGAAGCATGCTGAAGGATAAAGATCTGTTCAAGAGATTTTGGGCTGAAACAGTTCAATGTGCAATCTAATCTATTCAACAGATGTCCTACAAGGAATCAGAAGTCAAAGACATCACAAGAAGCATGGACCACTTACAAACCAGGTGTGGCCATCTCAGAGCATTTGGTTGTATTTTCCATGCAAAAGTTTCAGAGGCAAACAAAACCAAACTTGAAGACAAAGGAGTGAAGTGTATCCTTATTGGATACGGTGACTAGACGATGGGATACAAGCTATACAATCCAGTCTCTCAAAAGGTGATTAGATAGAAGCTACCATGAATACGGAGCTTACTATTGAAGAAGAAGAAGAAGAAGAAGAAGAAGAAGAAGAAGAAGAAGAAGAACATGTATAGACCAGGGAAGTACCTAAGAGATCAGAAGAGCAGTCATCACCGTCTCGTGGTTTCCCCACACCACAAAAGAGGTCAACCATCCTCACTAGCTTTAGAAGAGTTTTCAGATATGAGGCCTAGAGGAACACGAAGCCTTGATGATTTGTATCATAATACAAATCCGTTGGATGCAGACTTTACCATGTTCTGTCTACAAATGACTTGTGATCTAATTAGTTTCAATTAGGCTAACCAAAAAGACAAATGGAGGAAAGTTATGGATGAAGAGATTTAGTCCATAGAGAAGAACAAAACCTAGGAGTTGACCAATCTTCTAGAAGTGTATAAGACCACTAAAGTGAAATGGGTCTACAAGGCCAAGAAGAATGCTCAAGGAGAAGTTCAAAGATACAAGATCAAGCTCGTAGCTAAAGGCTACAAACAGAGGGAAGGCATAGACTATGACGAAGTCTTTGCCCCTGTTGCAAGGATGGAGATGAACAGAATGATGATCTCATTAGCTGATTAGCACAGATAGAAGATCTAACAATTAGACGACAATACTGTCTTTCTGATTGGATTTCTAGAGGAGGAAATTTATGTAGAACAGCCACTTGGATATGTTAAGGAAGGACATTATGAAAAAGTGTACAAGTTGAAGAAGGTGTTGTATGGATTGAAACAAGCACCTCGTGCATGGAACACAAAGATCGAATGAATTTTTTCGAAGAATGGATTCAAGAAGTGCCCTTACAAGCATGCACTCTATATCAAGAAGGAAGCTGATGGAAGCCAGCTATATTTATGTCTGTATGTTGATGACTTGATTTTCACAAGCAATAATCCAGCTATGTTTGATTCTTTCAAACAGAGTATGGTCCGAGAGTTTGAGATGACAGATATCGAACTGATGGCACACTTCCTTGGAATCGATATGATGCAAGGAGATGATGGCATTTTCATCTCTCAAGCTGGATACACCAAAAGCATCCTCAAGCATTTTGGCATGGAGAAAAGTAATCCAGTGACAACTCCAATTGAAAGTGGAGTAGAACTCAAAAAGAGCGAGGTCGGTGACATTGATTCGACATATTTCAAAAGTCTGATAGGTAGCCTTCGGTACCTGACATGTATAAGACCAGACATACTATATGGCGTTGGTCTTATCAGCCAATACATGGAGACACCTAACCAATCCCATCTAAATGCAACCAAGCAAATTTTGCGCTATGTCAAGGGCACAGTCAATGATGGACTATTTTATACAAGTACTGAAAATCTCAGGCTTGTCGACTATTCAGATAGTGATTGGGGAAGTAACTGGGATGCAAGAAAGAGCACTACCGGATTTATTTTCTTTCTCGGAGATACAACCTTCACATGGTCATCGAAGAAACAAGTGATAGTGACGCTGGCCTTGTTCGTTTCATAGTTTTAGTTTTGTTTTGGAATCATTACACTCATTTCTCTCTATATCTCTCTCCACTCATCACACCTTTTTCCAAAACTAAACTAAACTACTAAACGAACAAGGCAGCTATCATCTTGTGAAACTGAGTATGTAGCAGCCAACTTAGCTATTTGTCATGCGATATGGGTCCACAATATGCTAAATTATTTGAAAATTTCTCAAGAAAAACCCACGGAGATCTATGTCGACAACCGCTTCGCAATCACACTAGTAAAGAATCCAGTGCATAATGAAAGAAGTAAGCATATTGACACACGCTATCATTTCATCAAAGAGCATATGCAATCAAAAGAAGTGGAGCTAGCTTCTTGTAGGACCTATGACTAGGCTGCTGATATTTTCACAAAGCCCCTCAAGCACGAAGTCTTCATCAAAATGAAAACAATGCTTGGAATGAAGAATCCTCAAGAATCAAGTTTAAGGGGGGATGAAGAAAAAAGATAAACTTGGCTCAGCAACCCATAACAAAAACATGGGCTATTATAAAACTATCAGGTGAGAGACTTTTGCACTTCTGTAATAGTATTTGTGATTTCTTCAATAAATGATAGCTTATCTTGTACTTGTCTTACTATCTTGTATTGCCTATAAAAAAAAGGCTTGTAATCAGATTGTTTAAGTATGCAAACACTAGTGATCAAAGTGTGTGAGAGAATAGGGAAACCTAGTTTTCTCAGTGTAATACAAATTGTGTGTTTTTGTGAAATATAAGTCTGAGAAAATTTATTTGATACTTCTCTGTTTGCATCAACATTGGCTTGCTATAAAAAAAATTAGTTCTTTATATGTGTGAAGGCTTTATGAGCTATTGAATAGTTAGGCCCTAAAGTGAATCCTCGTGCACACACAGAATAGGCCAAAGTCCAAGGATTTTTGAGGAACCCAATCTAGAAATTTATTAACAGGGTGCGTGTTGTATACCTTATGCGAAGGACAGTGCAATATGGAAAAAAAAATCGTGATTTTAATTAGTGCACGGAGCCGTTACAAAACTGATAAAAAAACATGTGCTTAATTAGTGCACCGATTTTTTTGGGTTAATTGAAACGTTAAAGAATTTTTTGATGGATTTTGATTCCTTAAATTATGTTTCTAATTCTTCGCCTATAAAAGGAGCTATTCTCTGGCCATTTTACACACATCGAAAAAACTATTTTTGTATACAGAGTTCAAAGAGCAAGAAAGGTCGATCGTGTTTTGTATTTCCGGTCTTCTTCTGTGCAAGAGAGACAGAGACAGATGTTGTATTCCGAACCGTTTTATCCTGAAGATAGCGTGGCTAACACTGCTTGCACAGGTCGGGAGGAGCTATGAAGCATCTTAAAGAAAGCGACTTAGTCCACGACTCAACCCAAAATAACAACCAATTTCTTCCAGTATTTTTGTTCTTTTACAGAACTTGCACACACCCAAATATATATATATATATATATATATATATATATATATATATATATATATATAGGGTCCCCTTCACATCTGGGATTCGGGACTCCGGGAATCCATGATCCGAGCAATTTTTTTAATGATCTGAGCCGTCCAATGTGTTCAGAAGGTGTTTTCAATGGTCTACACAAGAAATTTTCAAAAAAAAAAATACCGGGAAGGGCTTGATTCAAGCGATTTTTTCGAAAAATTTTATATTTTTATGATTTTTTAAAAAATCTTTGATCAAGCCCTTTCCGGTATTTTTTTATTTTTGAAGATTTCTCATGTAGACTCTTAAAAACACCTTCTAAACACATTAGACGGCCCGGATTTTCCAAAAATAATTTACAACACAAAAAAATCACTTTTTTTTCTTATTTTTGGGAGGGTGTGGACTAGAAAATTTATATATATATATATATATATATATATATATATATATATATATATATATAAGTTATTTGAATTTGAAAAGAAAAGGTACGCAATTGAAAACCATTGGTACAATGGGGAGATCAGAAATGCGGGTAAAAACTGCATTTTACATGAGACTACATAGATAAGAGAGTCTTGCCTTCAGTGCTGTCTCTTCTTAGTAGATACAGACATACATAAATGTGTAATAGTACTGTATATTAACATTAATGTTTTCTAAATGAGTTGCCAAAATCAATCATGATTTTAGCAAATCTCAATCAAAATTTGCTAAAATCAACTATGATTTTAGCAAATGAGTTGCTAAAATCATTTGACAAAAAAAACATACAAATTTTGGAAGCCTACAATGTGAAATTAGTGGCGACGGATGGGTTTTCTTACTTTCGTTTGCCTCCTTCAAAATCTTAGGACAGATAGGATAAAACACTTGTGACAGATTTATGTCGGAATTTTATTCCAAATTTGTGTCCCTTGCATTAGTCGTTAATTAATTAATCTCCTTTTCAGAGAAACAAGAAAAGGCTTTAATCAACCATATTTATTGTTTATTACAGAAATCCAACTGGGTTAGCATGTTTTTGGAAGGTCGCATTAAGACAAGTTTTGTGCATTTCCCCCATTCATTTGGGACATATTTTAGCTTTCAAATTTCTGCTTGCGGGTTTAATTTTTTTTCCCTTTTTGAGCTGCATTTTGGGCGTTTATGACAATGACAAATTAGTGTCACGAATTATAACATTTATGAGCTTTCTAATTCACAATTCATGTTATAATGCCTTGATTCAAAAGTCAAAGCATTTAAATACATGAATTTTCCGGGATATAATTCTCTTTCTATCTATTTAAATGTATACTAAATTATACTAGTATGAAGGAATAGATAGAAAGAGAATTATGTCCCCTAAAATACATATATTTAAATTCTATGAATTCTGAATCAGAGACATTATAACATGAATTGTGAATTAGAAAGCTCATAAATGTTATAGTTCGTGGCATTAATTTGTCATTGTCATAAACACCCAAAATCCAGCTCAAAAAGGGAAAAAAAATTACACCCGCAAGCATAAATTAGAAAGCTCATAAATATTTCACAAACAAGTGAATAGGGGAAATGCATCAAAAGCTCGTCTTAATGTTCCTTCCAACCAAAAACATGCTCACCCAGTTGGATTTCTGTAATCCAAAATAAATTTGGTTGATTTAATGCCTTTGCTTGTTTCTCCTAAAAGAAGATTAATTAATGACTAATGCTAGGGACACAAATTTAGAATAAAACTCCAGCATAAGTGTGTCCGGAGCCATTCCGACATTATTCGAAGACACAGTTTTGTAGTCCTAGACTTTTGTAGTATTATCCTATCTGTCCTAAGATTTTGGAGGAGGCAAATACAAGGAAGAAAACCCAGACGGTCCCACTAATTTCACATTGTGGACCTCCAGAGATCCGTACGCCTTTTATTGTCAATGCACATTTATGTATGTCTATATCTGCTAAGAAGAGATAACCCTTGAAGGCAAGACTCTCTTCTATATATAGTCTCATGAACATGCAGTTTTTGGCCACATTTCTGATCTTCCCATTGTAGCAACGTTTTCTATTGCGTAGCTTTTCCCTTCAAATTCAAAAAAGTTAATTTTTTTTCTTCTCTTTGGCGCGTGATTATGGCCACCAAAAGCGCGGGAAATGATACCAAGAGAATCGAGAGAGGCCATGACATCAACATGGGGATCAACAACACGACAACTATTACTCAACACCTTAGTGATGATGTTGTAGAAAGAATAATCTCTTTTTTGCCAATCAAACATGCTGCGACGTGTGGAGTACTCTCCACGAGATTCAGGAGTTCTTGGCTTTGTAACCCTAACTTTGTCTTCGACCTAGATTTTGCAATGGGTAGAAGTAGGGAAAATTTTGTGAGGGCACTTAACCGCATTTTCAACCAACACTCCGGCCCCAAAATCCAAAGGTTTCGGTTGTATTTTGATCCAACTGACATTGAGGTTTTAGTGGAGCATTGGTTGCAAATGGCGACTTCCAGAGGGGTTGAGGAGGTAGATCTAGATTTTACTCAGGGAGATGAGCCTTTCAATCTCCCTTCTCATCTCATAGAGTTCGAATCCATAAGAACTCTAAAGCTAAACTTTTGCCAACTCGAATTGCGTCCTAAGTTGAAAGGTTTATGTTTCTTGAAAACTCTTGTGCTTAGGAAAGTTAATGTTACTTCAGCCCTAATTGCGACCATTTTTTCCAGCTGCTTATGTCTTGAGGGTATCGACTTAGTACAATGCTTAGGAATATATCATCTAAACATTGTTGCTCAAGAGTTGAAAAAGTTTAGGCGACTCGTGGTTGGGGATTGCGACGATATTAGTGTTATTGACATTGATGCTCATACTCTTTCAACATTTTATTACCGTGGCAAAGCTTGTGTCATTATAATTAACATCAAGACCGCGATGCCTCACTTGAAGGATGTGATACTTAATTTCACACCGATAAGAGGTTTTCCACAGCTTCATTCGACGAGCAATCTCATGACCAGACTATCTCATGTTAGAGTCCTCAGAATTAGCACTACATTTCTCGAGGTACAAACTTGTGAAAATAGTTCTTATGCAAATGTTATTCATTTATTTTTATCGGAATGCTAATGTTGATTTATTTCGATGTCATGTTGTAAATCAGAATCTCTCTTCGAAGTTCAGGAACGGGACATGCAGAAGCATAAACTTTTGCCTAGGGAATTTGAAAGAGTTTCACTTGTTTGCGGATGAAGCGATTACTAACATTAATCCTTATGACATTGTTTCTTTCCTCAAGAATTGCACAAATGTAGAGAGTGTTTTCCTTGATGTGAGTATATCTATTCATTTCATCTGTACGTATTTACACCTCGGTTCATTATGATCAACCTCTACCATGTGTTGATCTTTTTTTTTCTTTTTTTCTTTTTTATTTGGCTGCAGCTCGGTGAATATACATTCGAACATGGATACTATTGGGAGATGCTTGGAAAGCAAATCTTCGAGAACTGCGATCCAAATTTCCACCGGCTTAAGCGACTTCTAGTGAACGGCTTCAAATTTGAAAAGCTTGAACTCGAGATGCTGAAGTGTATTCTCAACAATGCCGGAGTCTTGGAAAGTGTAACACTCGTGCCGGCCAAAAAATGGCTCTCAGCAAATTTTTCCGGAGAGCAGCATACGTATGATCAGCTTTTTGAATCCTGGAAAGTATCTCCAAGTGCCAAAATACACATATTAATTGAAGAGTATCAAGTTCGTGAAATTTTGGTCGTTCTAAGAAGTAGAGAGAGCATTTTCTAATTCACTGCCAAGAGTGGAAAGATTTGTGTCCCCGTACGTATGAGAGTCCTACCCAATATCTTTGTATTGGTAAATTTAATTCAAAGTTAATCAGTAATTGGGTTCTTAGTTTGTAATAGTAAATTACTCCCTCTGTTCCTCAATATTCAATTTTGGGATGTTTTAAAATAATAGTCTCATTCAAAATGTTAATCAGTAATTGGGTTCTTAGTTTGCAATACTCCTAGTAAATTACTCCCTTTGTTTCTTAATATTCAATTTTGGGATGTTCCAAAATAATAGTCTCATTCAAAAAGTCAAACAAAAAAAGTATGTTTATTTCTAAAAACTATCCCTCATAAATAATATAGAATAATTTTTAAAGTGAGATTTAAGGAATAATATTATAAATCAAATTTCATTTTGAAAGAAGACACACTTAATTCATGTTCCATTAAAAAATTGGAACTCCTAAAAGAGTTTATTATTGTGGAACGGAGGGAGTATTAATTACGACAACTCAGTGAACTATCGTAACAATGTCTTGCAACATTTGGATTAAAGAATTCGAAGTGCTATCAACTCTTTGGTGTCAGTTCATACGGGGCTGTGCTCTGGATATAATTGGGTCTCCCACCGATACTGGACGGTAGGATTGGTCCTCAATATTAGTCTAAGCCAGTGAGCATGCAAAAGGTGGCCCGGACATCTAAGTTTTCAGAAAGAAAAAAAAAAGTAAGGATACGAAGATAAATACTCTAGAAATCTAGATTCCGAGGTTAGAAGTGGGGTTTGTGAGACAAAATTTTAGCGGGGTGAATATTGTACTGAGATCCTTAGAGGAGGATAAGCTCTCCCCCTTCCTTCTCCCATTAGCAATCACCTTCTCCCTTATTACCCCTCCCTCTATTATCCCCCTTCTTAATTTCTCCCCAAACAAACAGGCCGATAGGTCATACTAGCATTGTACCCCTGCATAGCACGGGCAAGATTAATATGTATGCCCAATATATGTACATGGCATAATAAGTAGCATGTGGATCAAAATCATATGCTCATAACATATCTAGAATAAGATAATGATAGCATGTGAACATTAAACAAAATTTATGGTATCTTGGTAAATTGTGATGCAACATGAGCAACAAATTTGAAAAAAGGATTCAATGCATATGATAACAACTAAAGAAACAACTCGTGTGCCAACAATGACGTATTCTGAAAAGGAGTTATGATGACAGTCTCATACTCATAGAAACTGTTGAAGCACTATGAACATCTAAAGAACAATATGATATACTTACATAATGGATAGCTTAAACTTCAAATGCGGTAGAGTTTTTTTTTTTTTTTGGAACAGCGAAATAGGATTTTATTAATATTTGAAAACGGATTACAAAGATTAAAGGGATCCAAAGAGAAGGCATCAAATGCAATAGAGTTATGGTTCATCAAATTCCAATTTTCACTTCACTCCTTGCAAAAGCAAGAGGATAAAATAATTAATCGTTTTGTAAGTGTAGTAGTAAAGTACATTGATCGCTCGAGTTCGGCTGGTTTCAAACCAAAAATACATGAAGAGCATCAAGATCCAAGCATCAATAACCTAGTAGGGGGTGTTCCAATAAAAAAAAAAAAAAAACTAGTTTTAGTTTAAATGAAAAAATACTTCATTCTACTAAACAAAACTCCACAAAAAAATCATTTCATTCACTAACTTAAAAAAAACTAAATCATTGCACAATCAAGTACATGTACTTTAATCATGTAAAATTACGAACCTCCCTTAAAAAAAAGAGCAATAGTTGTTTGGGTGGAATAGTAAATTTGTAATTTCATAACACAACTAAAAAACCCAAAAAACCAAAAACTTGTTAGTGGAACAAATGAGTTTTTTAAAAAAACTAAAGATTACAAAAAATCAAAAAACTAAAAAACTACTTATTGGAACACACCCTAAGGCAGTAATTAATCAATTGAAACAATGAAAGGTGATCTAACCCAGTAATCCAGTAAGGCAGTAAACCCAGTAATCAATTGAAAATGAAAGGTGAACACTAAATCGGTAAATCCCATGAAAGGTTTCAGAAAATCCAAGGGGTTTGAAGTTTGAACTAAAAAAACTAGAGTGAGAGAGAGAGTACGACGAAGATGACGTTGACGGTGTTTGGTGGGGGTGACGACAACGAGGATGAAGCTGACGGTGTTAGTCAAGGAGATATGTACTCTCGAGGCCAAGGAGAGTGACCATGTGTAGAAAGCGCAAAAATGCTACATGTACAACTATTTTGATTTCAATCATTTTTTAACCCTCTTATATACATGTGGAGTCTATACTTATAATTGTGTATAGGTCCCACATGTATGTGAGAGGATTATAAATGGTTAAAGCCAAATTAATTGTACAAGTAGCATTATTCGAAAAGAAAGCGTGCTTGTTTGAGATCTAGACGGTTCTTGAAAGTCATAAGAAATCGGATCATTTGATGTTGCCAGTATTCTCCCCATCAACGGGAATATATTCGGTGTGGCGGTGGCAGTGATTGAGTTGCGAGAGAGAAGAGTGAAAGGTGAGAGGAGAGAGAAATTTCAGAGTAGGGTTGGCAATGAGAGGAGTGGACAAGTGGGAGGGGGGTTTGGTAGTATATATAATCCTGGTACGGTCCCTTTCAAAAACCTCTGAAATCGAGAGAAATAGGGGTAATAATTATTCTTATGGCAATGTGTTTGGTTTGGTTTCTCTGGTACGGTCCCTTATTTTTAAATATTATTCTTATGGCAATGTGTTGGGTTTGGTTTTGAGTTTTGATTTTTGTAATTATTAGAGGGAGAAATAGGGGTAATAATTAAAAAATAGGTATTAATGATTAGAGAGAGATAGAGAGAAAAATAAGAATAATATTTAAAAATAAGGGTAATAATTGAATAATAATTTAGAGAACCGGTTCTAAGAACCTAAACCAAACAAGGCGTAAAATTTTCACGAACCGGAAACGAACTGGCCAAACAAAAAACCAGGAGAAAAAAATCCCAGATTGGGCTGGTTCTTTGGTTCAGGGCAGTTTTCTGTTTTTATTTTCACCCGTACTTATTTCTAAAATGGAAACTTAGGGTTGATTTGGGTGAATTGAAAAAACTAGTTTTTTGGATTTTTGGTTTGTCTTTATTCTTTTTTTTTTTTGCATTTGTTGGTTTTTAGTCGATTTTTTTGTGGTTTCTTCGCTTGTCTCGACGAGAGGAATCTAAAAAGTATAAAATTATTAGCCAAACTTAAAATTTTGTGAATAAAGACGAAAAATAATCCAGTTTTTTGGATGTAACCTTTGTCTTTACTCACAAAATTTATAGTTTGGCTTATAATTTTATACTTTTTAGATTCCTTTCGTCGAGACAAGCCAAGAAACCACAAAAAATTGACCGAAAACCAGCAAATGCAAAAAAAAATTTGAATAAGGACAAAACCAAAAAACTAGTTTTTTCAATTTACGTACCCAAACCACCCCTTAAAATTTGGATCACTGACTTACATATATCAAATTGAGCTCAATTTTTGTAGAGATGATCCAACTTACGTATATCAAATTGAGCTCAATTTTTGTAGGGCTACTTGAAAATTTATTTTAAAATTTTTGAACGGTATAAGTTATTTATGTGGGACCTAAAACTGGGCCTCATAAGTCGATGAAACATTTTATGTACCTTGAATTTGTACGCCTAGCAGTATCCCTCTTAAACATGTTGCCAAAATTGATAAGTTAAATGATACAATAATACTATTATTGTATTAAATTAAGAGAAATGTTTTTTTAGTGCTTAAAAATTGTTCACAATGGAATAATCAAAGTTAGCAACATCTTAACCAATACTCAAAATTTTTGGCTTTTGCAAACTCAAAGTTATCAATCTTTTCATAATAACCAAATTTAATAGACCCTACATATCCTCAATTTAGTACACCCATCATTACACAAAAATCTTCCCTCTATTCTCTCTCTATTTTTTAACAATGTTTTCAGAAAATTATTGAATTGTTTCTTTAAAAACCTTCTCTCTTTTTCTTTTTTTTTTGAAAACTATTTGTTTTTAAAACTGAATCGTATTTTTTTCGAAAACTATTTTTAAAAAGTTTTTGGGAAAAAAAAAGTTTTGACTAAAAAATATGTTTTTTTAAATAATTTAGTTTCTTTTTTAGTTTGAAAATATGGGATAGCACTCAACTTTGATTATGTCATTGTAGACCTCTACAGTGTTAACTTTAGCCATCCTCTAAATGGATAATCAAAAGTTGAAGTGGCAACTTTTGGTTATTCAATTTTGAGTATACCATTGGTAATATCCTAAACACCCTTAATCGGCTCCAGGATACAGTGATATCATCCTTAAATCTTTATTACTATATATGGACCCTGCTAGGGTACCAAAGCAATTGTACTAAGAATGTACATAACAGCTTGTGGGACCCACTTTTGAGTCTCACACAAATAATTCGAACCGTTTAGTAATTTTAAAATTTGGGTCTCTGCAAAAAAATCGGCTCAATAGATATAGGTTAGTGGGTAATCCAATATCTAAATTTTCATTTAGAATTTAAGATCGTAACTTATATCTAAAGAAATTTTAATTTATACTTATTTTTTTTAAGTACAATATTCTTTTAACCCAACGAAATCGCTTGACCTCACTGGTGCAATGGTGGAACTGGCCCGGCGTGGTGATGAAATGGGTGGTGGCTATATTGCATGGGTTTTGATGGTGATTATATATTGGCAACATTGGATTTTGGCCGAAACGAAAGGGGAAAACGTGGGCGGTGACATGGTATTTTATGGGTAAAACTAATTAGAAATTTTAGGAAACTAGGATTGGGGGTTAGGAGGATTGTAGGCAAAACACATTTTTATAGGTGATTGATTGATTCCCTCACACACATAATGGAAGTCGTCTCGTCCACCCACACACACAGAGATCAGTAGCGATTTCTCCCACTTCCAAATTCCAATCCCGAACTTTTTAAAATTTTGCTTCTTATATAATTTTGAAATTAAGAGAGAGAGAGAGAGTTATGGATCAAAAAAAAAAGAGAGAGAGAGAGAGAGAGAGAGAGAGAGAGAGAGGGTAGAGAGTTACGTAGGAGACATGGGAGATGTGGAAGAGAGAGCGAGAGTTAGTTGCATACCAGTCCTGTAGCCCACCCAACCTAGCCCGATTTTTTTAGGGTTTGGAAAAAATATTTAAGCCCATAAGGCTGGGATGGGTTGACATTTTAAGCCCATTTACTAATTGGGCCAGGTTTGGAAAATTCCGACCCAATTTAAATAATATTTTTATTTTAATACTATATATATTGCTGAAACCTAGTGGGTTAGGATTTGTTTATTTTGATGAAGAGACGCATCTACTCATCTCTTATCCAGTAACATCTTCTCATCTTTTATTCAAGAGTACGATCATCTTTATTGGCTCTTCAATATCTCATCTCTTTTTAACAGTTTTAATCTTTTTTGGTTGTAGGTTTTCTTAATCTTATGCTTGATTAGTTTGTGTTTGTGATACCATGCATTAGAAAAATAAATAGCCTTGTTTGACGGGCTTGGGAAACTAAAATTTCAATCGGGCCGGGCTTGACATATTAAATGAAGCCCTTTTATGAATTGGTCGGGCTTGGGAATATACAAATGTCATTATTATTTAGCATAACCTGGCCCAAACCTAGCTCGGCCCTATGTTTGTACACCCATAGGTTGAAGGTGTCTGATAATTAAAATTCGGATATAAAAATAAAAAATATCCATAGTCGCCAATATAGATATCTTCCCGTGCATTGCGCAGGCACAAAAAGAAAAAAAAAACATCAAAATGAAATGTACAATGCATCAAATAAGCACAACGCTAATTGAGTCTATTTAAAAGAGAGGAAAAGATGAGGTAATTAGTTTTTTTTTTTTAGGGTAGTGTACGGTCTCAGCTCCTCCCCATTTTGGTCTTCTTGATTAGGTTAGTTTCCAAAATAAGTAAAATCTCTTTCTCAAGATTAATTTTCAAAGGGTAAAATGGAGCCTTGTCCGGAGAAAATATAGTATTAAAGTTTGCACACAAGGATGGAGTTAGGGGGACAAGGGGTGGCGGTCACCACCACAAGATTTTCAAAAAATACAATGATTACATTGAAAATAGATTTTTATCTCTAAATTATATAGACTCGCAACTACTAGATATTTTTATGTTATTATAGTTTTTCATAGAATGAATAAATATTCATAATGCAGTTTGTCTTTTTATTTTTTAAGTGCATATTTTCGCCACCACAAATGTAAAATCTTGGTTCCGTCCCTGTTTGCACGTAGTAGAAGTTAGGGAAAAATAACTCAAAGAGCAGCCTCGTAGTAATTAGATTGTTTAGTTCTGTTTTGCTCCAAAAGATTATGTGTGCAAAAGTGTTAGCATAACTCGCGATAGAGAGAGTATCATTATTTCAGTTTATGGTCTCACTTATCTAAACATTGCCTTTCATTTACGTTTTAATCTCAAAATCAAAGTAATACAAGTATGCATCTATTTTATTTAATTTCTTCCCATATTAACAAAACGCAAATATCCTTTTTATATTCCAAAATAAAAGTATACCTTCTACAAATCCAGTAGCATGGACAAAAAACCTGAGGCACGGCCAGGAATATTTGCTGCTGAGTAGAAATATTTAAATGCTTGCTCTTTGAGTTTGGTGATTCGAAAAATAGTATAGTATGGTCGCACCAAGGCCCGCAAGCCTTGGGCCTAAGGCACTTCGAAAACTCCCAAAATTTGCGGCACTCTCATAAATTTTAGTGTTAGGCTTAAGTAGAAGTCTTTTTTAAGGTTAGCCCAAACAAAAAAAATTATTAGGCAGACCAGTAAAAAAAAAATTAATTTAGTGGCTGGCATGAAAGGAAGTGGAGTGATGGTAGCTTTATAGAAAAAAGGAATGGTTGTTGAACACTAATTTCCTGATGTGGGACTAGTGACACTCACAACTCACAAGGAGATACGAAAGAGAGCTTCCACAATGGTCTTGAGAGAATTTTATTTATGTACAGTCTTCCTCACCACCTCTTACACAAATGGGCATCCAACAACCTCTCGATCTTGCACGAACCGAGCTCAACACTGTCCAATGAGATTGTAACGACCCCGATTTTTGGGTACGTTAAATTTATTAAAAAGAAATAATAAAGTTTTACAACAATATTCCACTATGTAAAAATACATTAATCTCCTTGCCAAGTACAATCATTCACTTCTAGGTATGCTAGGGTTATCTCTACTCTGTGGTATGGTCGTCAACTCTGGCGGTGTCCTCCTTAGCTCCGTAGACCTCCAAACTGTAGTGCTTCTCCTGTTCATCTCCAAAGTCTAGCATAATACGTCCGAGTCGCAAAGCAACATCATAGTATTATACAAGGGTCACACAAAGCGTAACACCGTGAGCGATAAATCACTCAATAGCTACTCTAACCCACTCAACCCTTGCTTAACATACACGTACAACATATATGATTGACAAACAGTAATTAAAGGAATTAAACAGGAGATAAATCGTAGAACAGAAATTAAACACATAGCTGATTTCGTTACTAGCCATTAACTTACATGTTCATCTAAGTTCTCAACCTAGAGAACTTTCCTCCCTAAGTAACCACTAAGCGAATATGACCAAACTGCGATATACTCCCCTTGCTTGCCCCTCGACCGGGAGCCCCGGCGTAAGGTATAAGTTACTTACTTAATCCAACCGGCCACCCGCCACAAGGATGAATTTCCTGGGGACCGACCGTACCATCGGGCTACGAAAGTGACAATCGCTCACCTCCAGGTATATAAATACCCTAGGTGGCCTATAATACATCCATCCTTTTAACGCCGTAATTCAAATGAAGCAAATCACGTAGTGTTATACCCTAGGGTTTCAAATCCCGGCGATCCGCCAAATATTCCTCCAAAACAAAATCACTTGGTCCGACCATTCAACAAATCTCGGGGTGACTCCCCATAATCAATTCATCACTTGGCTGACTGCCATTCAACAAATCTTGGGGTGACTCCCCATAATCGATTCCATTTCACTTTTCCATTAACCTTATCGTCTATGTGATATCCGCGTACGATCACCCAACCCGGGAACTTAGTTGTCCATTCTAACATTCAACACGTTTATGGAAAGTACACTTAACAGGAGAAGCAAAGCGATAACAATATCTCAAGGGTCACAACCAAATATCTCAATTCACAAGTTCATGAAATTCAAATCATCGAATACCAAGGGTCTAAACGTAATAAATTCAATCTACAGGGGTCAAAACGTAATTTACTAAACTATTGGGGTCAAAATGTAATTTAAAGGAAGTAACGGTCACCAATGTCATTTTAAGTAAGTACAAGGGTGCCCAACCTAATTTCCCGACTCTAGGGTCCTTAGTGTAATTTTACAAACTCTGGGGGCCTTTTTGTAAAATAACATAGTACAAGGGCAAAAACGTAATTTGCCACCGACAAGGGTAAATACATAAAAATACTTTATTTTGGATAATAAAGTCCTAACTTGTCACAAAACACAATTCCTTGATTTTCTTACTAAGTATAAAACTACACATTATGTAATTTACACACACAAGGGCAAAATGGTCATTTTACATCCGAAGGGCATTTCGGTCATTTCGTTAAACTCCTACATTTCCAGTAGTTACATTTAGTTGGTATAAGTATGTTTCGTAAATGATACAAAGTACGCACGCCAATTTTCACTAAATTGCACTTTGAACCCCTAACTTAAACACAACGATCCATAACAAGGTTAAGCACAATAAATTTATGGAGAAACTCATATAAACAGTTATTAAAACATTAAACATGCTTGGAATAATTAACAACATGAACCACGATGGATCTAGAGTTTACTAAGCACGAAAATAATGTTTCGCGTACATTGCGTTTTGGCTCGGGTTTCGTGAAACCCTTGAATTGGGGCTTTAACCCATCAACTCTAAATTACTCCTAGACTATTATAACACATTCAAAAGCTTGGAATAGGGTGGAGTGAGTTTCTACCTTTGGTCGAGCGAAAAAGCTCGGCGGTAAAGTCCGGTGGTATTCGAGTGGCAAATGAGAATCTTTGGGCTGCGATATCTGGTTCAAACCTGGATCGTTTCCAGCGATTCTTGTGTCTAAAAACGAAGCTCTCGAAGTTCTCTACAATGTTGATGAAGGAGTCTAAGCCTAAAACGCACTCTAACAATGAGAAAAATGAAGATTTGTAAAGGTCCAAAGGAAAATTTCGGTTTTGAATAGACCAGTAAACTTAGGGCCTTAATAACGCGTGGTCATTTCTCAATGTTTTTGAGTGATTCTTGAACCTAAAACGAAGAGCTTGAAGTGATCTACAATCTTCGTGAAGGAACCTAAACCCGAAATCCACTTTAACGAGGAGAAAAATGGAGATTTACGGAGGAACAGAGAGCTGTCTGGAAAAAGGTACCCGAGATTTTTACTGAACTTTGGAAGCCTATAACTCACTCAAAACTCAATCGATTTGGATGATTCTTGTGTCGAAATCGAAGTTCTAGACACCCTCTACAACTTCCATGAAGAAACCTAAACCTAAAAACGACTGTAACTATGAGCAAAGTGGCTGTAAAAATGGGTACGTGATATGGACGAAAATTGGAGAAAGTGATGGTGACCTCTCCTCTTTTTCTTTTCTTCTCTTCCTTTCTTCCTCTTTTCCAGCATTTCTCAATCTCTCCTTCTCTTCTCTGCCGAAAATTTTGAGGAGGATGGGTGATGAGTTATGTAGGGGAAATGGTTGGTGGTAGGTGGGATAAGTGGTGGAGGTGAAGTATTGTAGGTGGAGTGTGGGAGTAAGTGAGATGAGTGGTGGAGGGAAATGTGGTTGGTGGAGTGTGGGAGTAGTTTGGAGGGGGTCCCGCGGCACGCGATGTAGCACAATGCAGTACAATTTACTCTAAGCAGTGTTTGAACTGTCCGGGTTTTGGTCTCAGAAAATTATCAAAATATTCGTACGAACTTGGAAAATCGTGGGCAACGTCACCGTATGCCCAGAATCGTTTGGAAAAATCTTGAAAGTAGAACACGCATTACGATGCGCTCGCCAGGAGACCCGTAATTGGTCAACAAAAGTCAAAATTGAGTAAAATTAAATTAGTAAAATTAGTATATACAAATATCACAAATTTTATTTTTTTAAAAAAAATTTGGGATATTACAGAGATTGTTACAACAGTCAATGTCATAATTTATTTTAGCCCCTGCATATTACTTCCTGCTAAGCTTTATGGAATAACAATCTAAGATCTTATGGAACTCAACACAGTCCAATGAGTCTCTTCTCCCCAATGTCATAGTTTTTTCACCACTTGATCAATTTTGGTATTTTGTTTCGAGCTCAGTTCAAGTATTTTCTTAGTGAGCCAAGCCTAAGCATCATAGAACTCGGCTTGTAAAGCAAAATTATGTTCCTAAAGATGAATTTTATAATATATATTTCCTACTTTCTACTAAATTTCAGCAAAATAATATTATCAAAGAAAAAAAAATCATTTTTCTTAACTTGCACATTTACTTCGAATCTATTTTTTGAACCATTGCATGTGATCTTATGCAATAATTAGTAGAACTTTATATTGTTTTAACTTTCTTATATTGGAATTATTGCCGAAAATGGGAAAATGTGTCAATCAAGTAGTGCCAATTAATGAAACAATTATCGTGATTCAACATTCATCATCTATTTATATAGTCCCTCCGGCTCAAAAAGGATGTCCAAAAATACTATACACCCATCTCAAAAAGGATGTTCCAGGTACTATTTAGTCAATGGCTCCAATCCATATTGCAAATTTTAATTTGGGAATGCAAAGTGTCCAAAAAATACTACTATTGTTTTTATTTATAATGGTTTGCATATGCAATATGAATCTTGTTTGATAGATCTCACCTAGTTTTATTAAACAAAAAATTTTAAATTATAAAAAGTATTATAAATTACCAAATATAAAAAAAAATTTAAGATGTGAATTATATTTTTGGACATCCATTTGCGACGGAGGAAGTATTGAATTATGAATCCCTTCGCATTGAAGCTAGTTAATCGGTCGTTGATATTGAAAAGGGGTAACTGCGTCAATCAAGTAGTGCCAATTAATGTGCATCCCTCATTTTCTCAAATAATTCAATGCAAACCAGTTTTGACCATGGGCGGCCCCATGCAGGGACAAAGGGGCAACTGACCCACTAGCCAGAAATTCTTCCTGGAATGTGTATATCTTTTCAGTTATTTTTGTAATTTTTTTTATATTAGTATATCTTGTTATCTTTACATTGTGTTCATTGTCCCACAAATAATTCACTTGCTTCAAATGTGCTGCAAATTTACATGTAACTTTATAGGGAACCATCAAAATAAAATGAAGAGACTAAATATTGTAAATTCTTGACCCTTAATGATAAATCCTCACTTGCCTCAAATGTGCTGCAAATTTACATGTAACTTTATTGGGAACCATCAAAATGAAATGAAGAAACTAAATATTGTAAATTCATAACCTTCTTAATGATAAATCCTACGTCCGTGTCTGATTTTGACTACAGCTATAAATAATGATAATTTGGAAACTCTAGATGTCAGAGAACTGGGTATACAACAATGGGAATTAAAATATAGCGGGGATGCCGTTTGCCGAGTTCATTGAAGCTTAAAAAACTCTTCAATTCCATGCCGCAAAATCGCACGACTTTTGCTTGTGGGTAATCAATTTGGAAGGAGGATGGGCTCTGAGTTTTGAGTCTTAAAATAAATTTTTTTAAACGAGCCTTCATTGTACATTGCACATTTAAACATACTTGGAGAAAGGGGGAAAATCTCACCTAGAAGTCATTACAACTATTTGAGACTATAAGTACCCAAAATTCATAACCGTTACAATATATCGAATATTTCAATTCCGACATAAATTCTCTCCATCAATATGGGAAAGTTCATCTTCTTTCGAAGATCTTCAAAATTTGCATTGCAAGACATTAACTTTTCATCCTCAACCGAAAGGTAATAGTTGGTAGGCGTGGATATTCTTGAAAATAAGTCGTTAGGCAATGATCTTTAAATTCTTTTTTGACACTTAAAGGCCAAATTATATCGGCTGTGTTTGGTTAGATAGTTTAATTTAGTTTTGATGATGTCATCATGTGTAATGAGTGGAGAGAAATAGAAAAATGAGAAAAATGATGATGTCATCAAAATTAAAACTAAAACTAAACTGCGAAACGAGCATGGCCATCGTGTTTGGGCTCTTTCATTGGGTCCTTATTTTAAATTTGGCCTTTAAGTTATTAGACAAAATAACTGTAATTTTTGTGTACTAAGTTCTATATGAAACTATACAATTGAATCTCCAAAATTAATAAATTGTAGAAAATGCTCCATCCGCGTTTTGACGCGTTGTTGACTCTCCAAATCCAGAAACCCCACCGTGTACACGCATACCCGCCGCAGAATCCGCCAGCCGCCTAATCTATATTGATTTCGAATCTCCTCTCTTATTAAACCGCAACCACAAACACGCCCTTTACCCCCCACCGAAATCCCCACCGTCCAATCACCTTCAACATACACGCGTCCAAAATCCATCGGTTCCTCCACTTGACCGCCACGTGTTGGTAGATAAACCAACTCACTGACACCGCCAACCGACTTAGACCGACCACATCGTCCACGTCAAACCCCCCACCCACGTTGTTTCCTCACCTCGCATTGGATCCCGCCACGTGTCCTCCCTCAAACGGCTACTTTTTTTTTTCCCCCCGGATTCTTACTACTATAAGAGATCGACACGGAACAGTGCCCTTGGATACTTTTACCTCCGAAATTTCGAGTCCTTTCCAGTAAATATACGAACCTTCACACTTTACCTAGATTTCCCCTTTCTGAATTTCAAATTAAAAAAAAAAAAACCCCCTAACCTCTTTCTTTTTAATATTGTCGGATAGGATAAATAGAAGACGTACAGAATTAGAACTCGACTTCCTCCAATCGAAGCCATAGTTGAAAAAAGACCGGTTCTTTGTTTCCTTTCTCAGAACAACAGTTATTCCAATCACAAATTACTCCACAGCCTCAATTTAGGGTTTCTCTCATACCAGGTTTCCCTCTCTCTCTCTCTCTCTCTCTCTCTCTCTCTCTCTCTCTGTGTATATAGATGGTGATTTCTTTTGGTATCTGCTAGGGGTAGGGTGAGTGATAGATACATTTCTGATTGCTATTGGGTTTTGGGTTAATTTCAGAGTGAACTTCTGCTGCTGTTTTTGCTCTGATTAGGCAAATTTCATTTCCTGTAATTGGGTTTCGGGATTCCTGTTCTGTTAATTAAGTTAAAGATTGGATTTTTTCATCGGGTCGATTCTGATTGTTGCTGGGTTTTTGTTGTTTGGTTTGTGGAAAAATCAGATCTTGTTTGGAATTTTGGTGGAAAATCAGTAAGTTGAAGAAGAAGAAGAAGAAGAAGAAGAAGAAGAAGAAGATGGCATTAGGAAAGAGATGTGGGTCGACTGCAAGCGAAGAGTTAGGGTTTGGAGTCGTTCGATACACCCGGTCGATGAGTGGGAAAAGAGTTGGATTTTCCAGCAATATGGAGGTTGATTCCACGATTACATCGCCACCATTGAAAAGGCAATGTAGCTTGGAAATGATGATTCCCAGTTCTGAAAAGTCTCTGCTTGAAGCCCTGCCTCAAGATATTCTGGTGAGTACCATAAAAAAATTAATCACTAATTTAGGTTTAGAAATGTGAATACATAACTAGGTTTTTGTGATTGAGCGGTTATGTGAAATTAATTTTTGGGTTTTTCGTTTTGCAGATTAGGGTTTTGTGCGGTGTTGGTCATGATGATTTAAAGCAGCTTTTCCATGTTTCCAAACAAATCAGAGAAGCAGTAAGTTTCTATCCACACTTACAAAAATTGAAATTCTGGAGATGATTGATTGTTTTTGTTTTCAGTATTTATCTATTTCGAGCTCATTGAGATGATTTATTGATTGTTAATTTTTGTTGTTTGTGTCAATCAACAGACTAAAATAGCAAAGCAGTGGCATTTCGCATATAGCACGCCTAAAAAAGTTTCAGCTTTCCGAAATCCGATTGATTTGGGGGATTTTGAAGAGCTCGGGACCCCAAATGCTCCTAAACAGTGTCGATCCCGCCGGCCTCGACTGAGTGGAAAGAAGCTGGCCGACATCTCGGTGGCCCTGTTTGCTTCACCAGCGGAGGGGGACCAGTGGCCGCGGAGAGATTTATTTATGGAAATGGAAACCGAAGCGTGAGGTTTTTTGTTCTAAGTTATCGACGAGTTTTTGTATATAGTCATTGTTGTTGTCGTGGGAGTTGAGGGTTTGAGATCTGAAGGGCAGATCTCTTTTTGGTTTGTGTACATTGTTTGTTACACTTCTTACACTTGAAGCCTTATTCTTCAACTCCTTCCATTGAAGATGGGTTTGGCTCGATTTTTTTTGTATCTGTTTTGTACATTTTTAGGGTTTGTTTGGAGGGTTATGATGATATCTATGCCCCTCCGTTTCAAAAGATAAGAGTGTACAATTAGGTCTGCATACTATATGATGTTATATTGTTGATCTGGCTGAATAAATATAGGTCGATTTCTTATCAATTCCAATTTTCTTGGAAGCTTGTTGCAAGTCTCTTTGTTTGCTTAATTTCTGATTTTTCCTCGACGTTTCTTCATATAATTGAGATCAAGTCTTTTGTATTCCGTTGTCTTTACACGTGATCCAGTAGTCGAAAATGCATTTGAGTACCGGGCTTCTAAGGGTTGTATGATTCGTCGTCTCAACTGGATAACATGGCACAAGTCCTAAAAATTGTTATACGGAGACATGTTAGTGTTGGTGAATATGCACATTTACACCGTGTTAGATATGTACAGATTTGGATTATTGTCCATGGGAAACAGTTTTCGACACGTTATTAATGTGTTTACAGCTTAGTAAAAGCTGTGTACAGCTTGGGATTATTGTCCATGGAAAACAGGTTCCATACTTTGACTGTTTACAGCTTAGTAAAAGCTGGCATTCCGTAGAAGATAACCGGAATTTAGCGTTTACGCACAATTCAACAGCTTCACTCGTATTGTTTGTTTGTTTCGTCCGGAGGATTGACATTACCAGTAGTAGATTCTGGGTGTCAATTAAAAGCCAACTTGATATTGAATTAAAGTGTCTCATCAATATTTAAACATGTCGCACAAATGTAATCGAACTATAAATATCGTCGATTCTCATTGTAATTACAAATTCAAGTTCGCGTTCCAGAATAACAAGTTTTTAACGAATTGAGATGTACCTTCTGGAGATTAGAGCTGTGGCTAATATCTTTCTCAGTAATCATTTTGGACTGAATATCAAACTTTCAAGCGAACCATAAAATATGGTCGACTGATAAAGCAAACCGTAAAATAAAGGCGATTTCGATATGCCTTATCTCGATAATGCTTCAATATTTGCCTTTAGATAGGAGTATTGCGCAGGGAAAGATGTGTACAGCTTAGAATTATTTGTCCATTGAAAACAGTTTCCACACGGTATGACTCTGTCTCTACATCTTAGGAAAAGCTGGCATTCCATAGGAGATTGTTGGAATTTAGTGTTTACAGTTTACGCACAAAATTCAATAGCTTCATCTTTGTATTGTTTATTTGTTCGTCTAGGGGATTGTGGTATTAGATTCTAGCCGTCAATTGATTATTTGTTTCTCTCTCTTATAGTATATCAACTCAATTTCACTCAATAAGCCAATTTCATTAACTCATTCAGTGTAAGTGTGGAACGGGAGCGGAAGGGTTATCTAGCTTTTTGTTTAAATTTCTTGGGCCTTGTTCAGAAAAGTTTTTTTAGAGTTGAAAGTTTCAACTCAGTATTTCCCTCATTAAGTCAGAGGTTAGAGTTGAAAGTTAAAACTTATTGTGTCAGAGTGAGATAGATAGAGAGAATAATGGCCGTTGGATTTGAGGGGGCCCACCAGGAAGAGACCACACATGCATTCTGCCCGGAAAATCAAAACAAAAAAAGGTTTGAGTGGGGCCCAGCCCAGTCAATGTCAAGACAATGGATAGATCCATTTTTACGCCAGAGTGTAGAGTGCAGAGGGTAGACCCCACCCAATATGTTTGGAAACTGGCTCGAAAGCTATCTGAACAAAGCCTTGTTTACCTTTATAATTTTTAATTTGTGAATTATATGGAGGGTCTCATTTTAAAAAGTTCACATCGGGCCTCAAAAAACTCAAAACGAGCTCTGAGTAAACCAAAGCTTAAGCTAAATAGAGTAGTAAAAAGGACACTGCACGGCTACATAAACTAAACTTAAATCATAGACAAATCACCATGACGTTTTAAACATTAGAGTCAAGGATGCCACGGATTTTATGGAGGCTCAGTGACGGGATAGGTGTTCAGAAGGGACTGGCCCGGCCTAAGGGTTTGAAATATCTTAGGTCTAATTTTAAAAAATGTGTTCTAAGAGTAAAACACTTAAATAAAACCGTATCGAAACAGACAAAACTAATAAACTAATATTTTATTAAACAAAACTCAATAAACTATTCCCTCCGTCCTAATTTGTTTGCTCAATACGAACCTACGTGCAATTTTTAAACTAAAAAATAATGTACTTACAAAAATAATTTTCTAATCAATATGGATCTTGTTTAATGGATCTCATTAAGAACTTTAATACAGTGCAAAAAAAAAATTAAAAATTATTTTGAAAACACATCCCTGCAAGTTTGCAAAATTATCCATATTTTCTTTCACAGTGTAAAGCAATAACATTTAATTTTATTAAATGTGTCAACGAGTCGTCAACCTCACGACCAGGAGTTATGACGGTACCGTTACCTCGTTCACATGCTCACATATAGTGGCGGTGACAAGGGCCATTATTTATCACCAATGGTAGGTGCAACCCACAACGTAAGCAAAGCTTACCGGCAAGCAGCAATCAAGCTTGCACAACAAACATTTGGCACAGCCTACGAATGCAAGTTGCCAACCTTGGAAACCAAAAATATTGGCACAACCCACGTTGCAAGATGCCAACCTTGCAACTTTTTGGCTAAAATGCTGGCGCACAGCCAAATGGCACAAGAGGTATAAAACATTCTTTTTTCACCGAGCAAAAATCATTTGATCCATTACCAAAAATCATTTGATCCATCCATACTTAATTTTTGCCAATACATACTTAAAAGAGTTTCAAAAGCAGCAATAACCACTAAACAACTTCGAAAACACAAAATTTCTATTTATTATAGAAGTTGTACATTCTCACCTGTCACGAAAGGACAAATTCCGCTATCAACTTAACCTCTACGCACCGAAAGCATAATCACGATCATTCTTACGATTTCGCCACTTATAATACCAATTATAAAGTACCCATAAGGCTCACTACCAAAATTCATGCCCAAATACAAATGAAATGCATGAAAATACATCCTATAACCCAACAGTGTTGTGCTCTACGAATTTCCAGAATTAATCTACTCATCCGCTTCCCAAGAAATTTTTACCAGAAACTCTAGACTCATACATAATCATCATATCAAAAATTCAGAATTTTCTAAGCTCTTTAACTATTTTTAAACAACCCCAAACAAACCTAGAGCTTGCTGAAAATTTCCCAAAACATATTTTTCTCCAACGTCAAAATAAAAAATTCTATTCTCTGGAAAAAATTAAGGCCCAACCCATACATCATTTCGAAGGTATACGATTCTAGTTTCATAATCAAAAGACGGTGTACCAATCGGATAGCCGAGCTAAACGTTATAACTGTTTTCCCAGTCTGCCCAAACACGAACCTGACAACAGATTGGTTCACAACTTTTCTTATTTTCTATACTTCGAATTAAATTCTGAAATTTTTACACAACACACAAGACATCCATGGGTAGCTACTGTAAAAATATCATAAAATTTCAACTTCAGGAACCATATCTAAAAATTCGGCCAAAACCATATAAAGTATGATTTTCACCAAAACCTAGTTAGTGAGCACCCTTCTCCTCCCTTCCACGAATTTTTGTAAAAAAAAACCCCAAATCATTCTTATGAGATGCAAAATACCAAATTAACTTGTATATGAACTACATAACTTAAGAATTTCGGAAATTAATCTTCAATTCGTACCTCAATTTTGGGTTTTTCCCAATTTCTTCTTCTCTTTCTTCTCTTCTCTTCTTCTTCTGGTCTCTCCCTCTCTCTTTCTTCTCTGATTGAGGCAGAGGACTTGGGGGAGAAAAATCTTCTCCCATTGACTTAGAGTCAATAGGATGAGGTGTCCCATTTATCCAATTTTCCACAAACATAAATGAGAACATCCCCCCTATTCTACACATACGTCCCTTTTTTTTTTCAGTCATCAAGTAACTCACAAATGAAACCCAAGCACATGCTTATTAAAAACGGGTGTCATATAATATCCCCTTATAGGAAAATTATTGAGTGTAACCACACCACCTCTCAAAAAATACTCCCACCCAATGATATTAAACACACTCACATCTACACGCATACCAATGAGTCCGCTAGCATCACGTGAAAATGCATCAAATATTTGAAATAACCCAGGGTGTTACAAAAAGCAACTAATGTTGAGAGGGAGTGGATCGAATATCGTGGTTGTGGTGTTGGTGGTCGTTGTTCTGTAACAAAAATGGTACAACCACACACAAGTACATAAGCACGCACACGCAAGTCTCTTGAGTGTGCGTATGTGGTTGTTGCAAAGTTGGTTCTCTAATGCGTTGGGGTTAGGAGAGATTGTGAGTGGTAGCGATTGGTGGTGATATTGTAATTTATAGTGGTGGAGAGTGGTGATATTGAGAATGGTGGGTACGGTTTCAAATTAGGAGGTGTAGACAATGAGAAATTACGAGGCAAATTAGAGATTTATGAAGCATCTTTTAAATTGGTGTTGGTATTGAGAAAAGAGAGAGGTTTGCATAGAATTTGTCCAATTCATCCTAGGTATTTTGAAGGTCTAGGTAGCATCAAAACGAACATACAACACAATACAAACATATCACGAGCACTCTGACATGTAAATTTTCAACGAGGACATGACACATTTGGAAGACACCTTGGGGCCTTTGAACGATTTTATTTATTTATTTATTTATTTATTTATTATTATTATTATTATTATTATTATTATTATTATTATTATTATTATTATTATTATTATTATTACTATTTGGCCTTCACTCACTGAAACTTTGTACTAAGTTGACAATCTCATTGAGATCTTATTGTCTCTTGAATTGAAACTAGGATTTCTGTTGAAATTTGGGTCCAAATTTGGTGAGAGAAGTAATTTTTGGTCGCTAAGTTGTGTCTTTTTGTGAAATTTTCTTGTTTATCATTGTAACTCCTCAAAACATTGTTCTCTTCACATTATTGGAGTACGTATTTCTTTTGTTTGTTTGTAGAGTAAGTTTACAAAGTAAACCGAACCACTTCTCTCTTGTACTTTTGTTTTTCATTTTTTTTTTTCCGTATGAATTTGAACTTTGGATATTTTTATTTTGTTACCACAGACTAGAAATCATGAAATATTGTCCGTCGGGCCTCCGAATGATTCAATCGTAACCAATGATCGTTGATGGTTATGATAAAAGAAAGAAAAACTAAGGGGTGTTCCATTAACAAAAAACAGTTTTTTTCCAAACAGGAAGACATGTCATTCTAATACATCACATGAAAAACTGTGAAAAATTAATTTTTTCAAAAAACTGGGTTAGTGAAATTTTTGTAAAAGAAACTGACTTAATAGACGAAGTATGGTATGATTGTCATACTGGCCTCATTTGACGCAAAAATGAGACTTGTCATTACACCATTATCTGATCGGTATAACGACATGCACAAATGTGCATGCATAGATGGTGCACAGATGTGTCTTGGGAACCCACTTTTGGGTCCCACAAGGCTAATCCGAGCCGTTCATTCATCTCAAAATCAAATTCCAAGGGGCCCGTTTTGAACGAAATTGGGTGATTTTGGATCGAGCACTTAGGGACGTCCGATCGACTTGATCTCCGTGCGGGCTCCTCGGAATTTGATTTTGAGATAAATGAATAGCTTGGATCGACCGTGTAAAATCCAAAAATGAGTCCTCAAGACCCATTTATACACTATCTGTACATGCACATGCATGTAGAAGGGTTCTTATCCGAAGGCCTCGATGTGCTAATTGTACATATGAAAAAGTAGATAATTGGACATCAACAAAGATTTGGTCAAATCACATACGTCTGATTAGAAATGATGGGTTAGACTTTGACAGAAACGTTACTTTTAGTTACAAATATGTTGTCTGATCTTTCATTTCTAATAAGATTAATCACTTTGTACATTTTATATTTCTAAAAAAAAATTTCAAAAGATTTTTTCTTTATATATCATCTCTTCAATCATTAATTATATTTCTCTTTTTGTTCATACTCTTCTTTTCAATCATTATTCTCATTTCTCTTTCTATTTCTTTTCAATTATTAAACCTCTCTCTAATTATTACTTTTTTTAAAGACTCATCCAAACACTATTTTAAAAATATTTTTCAAAAAATTTCTCCTCAAAACTCTCAACCAAACACAGTGAATATGTTCCCTTCAAAAAGATGGTCGTCGTCCGTTTGGCTTGAGTTTTAAATTGAACTATAGTCATATTGAGAGACGCATCAAAGACTTCTCCATTAACAAAGGGTTCAACAAGAACCTCGTTCCCAAGAGTAATGTGCCATCAAAGTCGAACCCGATCATTTCTAATAGAAAAAATATTTCTTTAAAAAAAAATAAATGGTCGTTGTCCATTTGGCTTGAGTATCTAATTAAACATTAGACATATCGAGAGACGTATTAAAGTGAATGTTTCAAAACATCTAAACAGGAGTGTAACAAGTCATATTTTACGTGAGAGAATCCTGATTTATTACTCGAAACATTTTTAATCACACACCCTCTTACATATGGTGGACTCTCATCACATGTGAGATGATATATGATTTTGTACGACTCTAGTATTTTTTTGTTATTACTAGTAGAATTTTTAGCGCCCGTGCCCATGAATCAACATCAGTGCTGCACAAGTCAATTCTATTTTTCAGATCCGAAAAGAAAATTCCATTTTTGCCCCGGGATTATCCGGAGCCACGTGGCATCACACAGACCACGGAATAATTTCTGAATCACCTTCGTTCGTAATTTTCACAGTTGACCTAAACTGTGTTGAACCAAATGGACCAATACTGAACTTCCACCTGTTCAGTCACAGCAAACACAATGCAATAGAGCTGTGGGACCTACTAATTCGCCGAATACGCGTGTCAGTATCTTGGGCTCCTAGTCAATCGAAATAAAGAAATCGGCTCCTCTCCAGTGGAGCTGTTCCACAGTTTTAATCCTTGTCCAGTTGCAAATTTTGGGGCCACAACAAAAATCGGAACCATTAACATTGCAGATCTCGTCGAAAAACTCAATCATTCCAAAAAAACATATTGATTAAATAGCAATTCATACATGATCGGCGCACATTTTCATTGAATAAAATCTATCGAGCATGCTGAATTCGAACTCATTTGTGTGATTTTTTCAATGTAAACGTGTGCCCATCAAGTATTTATTACTCCAGCATCCAATTAACATGCTTTTTGGTGTACTCGAAATTTTAAGGATGAACGATTTCGATCATTGTTGGGAGTCCGGGATAGGCCCACAAAATTGTAATCTGGGCGGGAGGCAACTCCCACTAGGGAGGAGCCGGTTCATAAAACTGGATGGAAGATTCGTGACGCAACACCACCTCACACTCCTTGCGCCGAGTCTTTTGTGCTGTTTTCTTCCGTTTTCAAAGATTTCTGCCTCTCTCTGCATCACTCACGCTTCTCTCTCCAAATTCACTGCGCAACTTTTATGCATTTTCAAGCTCGCTGTTAGATCTGAGGCCTAGAGGTTGAAGCAAAGATGCGTAATTTGACGTTCTTCGAGAGATTTTCTCGGACTTTCCACGACCATCCTTCTCTCCTTAAGCTGCTCGTTGTCTTCACTGTCAGGTACTCAAAACATTAATTCCTCTGTTTTCTAGTATGTAATTGCAGCCCCCTTCTGATTATGTTGAAGATTATTATATATATATATATATATATATATATATATATATATATATATATATTGCCTATTTGATCTGGTTTTGTAGGTGAGAGTTAATTTTTGTAATGATTATATACAGCGTAATTAGACTCTCTCTTTTTTTCTTTTTTTTTTTGAATTCATCCGTTTTCTATTCAGCTCGTAGTGCAGTTGTTTCGTTGTGATGAGTTGAGAGTCCGTTGGATTTTATTTTCTTCATCGTAATCAATCATTTAGTGTTGCTAATTCATCTTTTTGCTACTCCAATTAATTGAGTTGTTGCTCCCAGTTGAGTTGAAAATTGCATTTGATTTGGTTTTGTAGATCAGAGTTTCTTCTGTCTAGGTTGAGGTTAATGATTTACACTCTCTCTTTTGACCAATCACATTGAAGTTGTTTTTATTTTACTCACATACCCTTTCACTCGAGAAAATATGTGGTACATTGACAATTCACATGCAGATCTGTAATCTTGGATAATAAGAACACAAATATAATGTTATTATCTTTTGAGATAAGGGAGTGTGTATATCACATGCTTAAGTCAACCACTAATGCTTGATGCAAATGTCTATAGTTGGTGGGTCCCATACCATGTGATCTGATTTGTATCTGTGTCACCAACATCTTTGAAAATTAGTCTTGTTCCGGTTCAATATAAATTTGGTCAGTGGTGGTATTTTCCTTGATACTTTCTAGTTGCCAGAGGTCACAATCTTGTATCATTGTTTTGATTTCAAATCACGATTCACGAGTGAAGTTTGATTGATAAGTGCTTTTTGAACAATTCTTCCCAATGAAATTATAATGGTTAGGTGCTGTTTGAGCAATTCATATTGATGCCAATGGCTAATGTTTCTAGAAACGAAATTAGAATATTTGAACCCCTCGAATATTTGATGATGATGAGTGAATTCTGGGTTACCATTTTTTTTTATATTGTTGCTGTATTATGATGATTGCTTGTTCTCTGCTAGTTTTTATTCACAACAATGCATCCCATTTGGAAACATTGGCTGATTCAAGAGTGAGAATGCTATTCATTTGGAAGTCCAGAGTGAGTCTGCTTTTCATTTTGGCACATGGACAGGATAAGTAATGGATTAGTGCTTGGCATTGAGTCGATTAAGTAGGCTACGTAAACCTTTGGTTCTTCATTATGTTAGATGCTGAACCCCGACACAGAGGTTCTTTAACATTAAATTGGAATATTTTGGCTGTTGAACACTGGACCTGATTCAACGTGCACATATTGTTGTTTTTTCATTTTCAGCGAACTTATTTATTTTCATGTCTTCTCTGATTGTATTACGTTGTCCTTTCTGGCAATACTTGATTATGTTTTTTTTGGATAACTTACCTATTTAGGTAGGTAAGTGAGATCCACATTACTACCCACTTGTACATATAGCATCGATAACAAGTTTAATAGCACCTTAACAAAAGCCAATCTCCTACATGTCTTATATGAAGATGAATGAGATAGAAATGGTTTTATTCATGGCATTTGACATAATAGCGTGGCAGTAACCTTAAGATTTCTTTTCCCTGCCATTCGGGGGTCAAATCTATATTGAGCTGCACCTTTTTTATTGAATAGTTGCCCTTTCTTGCTTAATACATTTGAAGCAAAAGAATTTTAGTGGAGTCCCTTCCCCTTCTTTTGCTTTATTATAAGAAGTAAATATTTACCAGTGTTCCAGTTTTAGCCGTATAAACAAGATCATACTTTCTCAGCTTATAGCGACTCATTCTTCCTGGATTTTTAGGTACACTAAGAATTACACTGTTTCGGGACCATAATTACTGTTGTGTTCTCTCTTCTGGTTTGTTCCTTATTCACTCTAACCCCTCAGATTTGCTGTTTTGGCAGTGGTGGTGGTCTTGTGGCCTCTGCAGAGTCAAAATCCTATGATGGCATGAACGTTGTGAATTCCCATGAAGCTGATAGCAAGAAGAAGAAGGTGGTGGTTCTTGGAACTGGTTGGGCTGGAACAAGTTTCTTGAAGAACCTGAAGAATTCCGCATATGATGTCCAGGTGCTATCACCTCGTAATTATTTTGCATTTACTCCGCTATTACCGAGTGTTACATGTGGCACTGTGGAAGCTCGCAGCGTTGTTGAACCAATTCGCAGGATCATTAGAAAGGTAAAGAGTTATTGGTTCATGGTTGATTCCAGTGCGTTCTTATGGGAAGCATCTTTCTTTCCAAGTTTTATTAAGGTCTTTTTGTTTCAAATCCAAACAAAATCCTGTTTTGGAGTAACTTCAACTACTATTGTCCCTTGTAACTGGTATTATCAATAGTATTAGGTCATTGTTCCATGGTGCAGTTAACCTTGACCATATGTCAGATGTTCTCTGGTCAGTGAAAGCATAAAGGTGTAAACGTGTGACAGCAGATATGCGCTTAGGCCATAGGGCCGAGCTGATCCATGCTCAATAAGCATGGTTCCATGCTCCATAGTTTGTTCAAAGTCAAATCATTTCTATCCGATGATCAGCAGTTCCGCATTTTGTAATTATTTTTTGATTCGTAATTCTTTACTAATGGATGATGTCCTTTCTTCCGCTACTGGCAGAGACATCTGGATATACAGTACTGTGAAGCTGAATGTTTCAAGATTGATGCGCAAAATAAGAAGGTCTATTGCCGATCAGCCCAAGATACCAACCTAAAAGGCGAAGAAGAATTTGCTGTGGACTATGATTACCTTGTTATAGCTGTGGGTGCACGTGTCAATACATTCAATACTCCTGGTGTTGAGGAGCATTGTCATTTTCTGAAGGTATGATTTCGGAATTTAATTGAATGACAATTAGATTTCGTACATACCATTATGCACAGATACGCGATAAAGACACGACATTGCACGGCACAGACATGTCATTTCTTTGCAAATTAGGACACGGACATGTCAAATAGATATATTTTGAAATCATTTGAACATCATAAACAACATTTCTTTCCAATTAGGAGCAATAATATGAAGATGTGGCGGACATGTTTTAACTTTTTTTTAATGTTATTAGCATGTTTCAAGAGTGTCGCCAAGGTGTCCTAGAGTATCCACGATGCATTTGAGTGAAAGAAATATGATAAAAACATTTGAAAAGTATTTAGGTGTGACCAAAACAGGTCAGGAGAGTGTCATATTGTGTCCATGACCAACATGTGGAAGACATGGATACGTGAGGCCGCTAGACGTGCCCGTGCTTCTTAGTCTACCAATAACCCCCCAGTCCCCACCCTCTTCTTCCTATTCTGTAGCCATTGCGATATATATCAAGATAGGATCAAATTGGACTCCCACAATGATAGGCGACCTAAAAGCAGTATGTATTTAGTTCACTTTACTAAAGTAACATGCACAGATATTGAAACCAGATGCTTTGCGTTCTATTATGAAGAATGGTTCTGGTGTAATAAAAAAGTATTTTCCTCTTCAATTCGGTGCACATGCAAATTGGTTGTTGATGTACCTGGCAAATGTACTTTCATGCAGGAAGTTGAAGATGCTCAAAAGATCCGGAGGACTGTTATTGACTGCTTTGAAAGGGCTAGCTTACCTGCCCTAAGCGATGAAGAGAGGAAGAAAGCTCTTCAGTTTGTCATTGTTGGAGGAGGTCCAACTGGTGTGGAGTTTGCAGCGGAGCTTCATGATTTTGTTAATGAAGATATAGTGAAGTTATATCCTCAGGTGAAAGATTTAGTAAAAATAACACTTTTGGAGGCTGGAGGTCATATTCTGAACATGTAAGAATGTTATTTGTCTGAAAATCTTTGATTTTGATCTTCAACTTTTACTGTCAGAAAATGGATGATATTCCTTTAAAATGTTATTTAAAGTGATTCTACAATGATACTGTCTACTAGGAAATGAGAACTTCACAGATAATGTTTCTTGAAACAACATTTTCTGAAACTTCAAAGAAACAAGGTCTTTGAGCCATCTTTGCTTGTAGGATATAGCTATCCAAAACCTGAAGATGGGGATTTACCTGTTGCTTGAATTTATTAATGATGACATGCAAGATTAGTTAATACAAATAATCTGCTACAAAATATAATTGGTGTCATTTGATGCTTGCAAGTAGTACCTGTGTAGAAGTGTAATTTGACATGTGGACTGCATCCGTAAATGTTTTTCTCCTTTCATTCATAGTTAATACATGCCAGATGTGAATTCTCTATTTACTAACCTGTTTTTTAAAGAAGGATGCAATTTCATATGTAGCATTGCCATTTTAAAAAATAAATTCTCAATCAATGAAGCTCATGGTTTGCAGGTTTGACAAAAGAATCACAGCTTTTGCAGAAGAAAAATTCCAAAGGGATGGTATTGAGTTGAAGACTGGGTCAATGGTTGTGAAAGTATCGGATACAGAAATCTCTACCAAAGAAAGAAGTGGAGAAATCTCTTCCATGCCGTATGGGATGGTTGTCTGGTCAACCGGTATTGCGACTCGACCACTCATAATGGACTTTATGAAGCAAATTGGTCAGGTGCATTTCTTTGCAGTTAGTAGCCATCTAGTAGTCCAAGCTCTGTTTTATTGTCAATGTCTCCCAGAAGTTGCCTATACAAATTTCTTTGTAGTAGCTTTGTTTTACTATCTCTAAGGAGTCAGGAGTTGCCAATAAAAAGAATAGGTTGATTTGTACTACACTAACTAAGAAAACTTCTGTTTCTTGGAGCAGGCTAATAGACGTGTACTGGCAACTGATGAATGGCTTCGTGTCGAAGGATGTGAAAATGTATATGCCATGGGAGATTGTGTGACGATTAATCAACGGAAAGTCATGGTACCTAATCTCTTTTCCTACATCACTTTTTTGGCAATATATGTTCAGTTGTTGATCTACGTCAGGAACGATTTGTTTAGATGATATGCAGTTAAAGCTCAATATCTATCAATTATCATACATCTTGTGGAAGACGTAGGGTGGAGCCATTTCCACTTGTATCTTCTTTGCTAACTATTATCACCTTTGCTTGCTTATTTGTTTTTTTTTTAGGAAGATATTTCAGCAATATTTCGTAAAGCGGACAAGGACAACTCTGGAACCCTGACAGTTAAAGAAGTCCAAGAAGTGATTAATGACATTTGCGAAAGATATCCTCAAGTTGAACTTTATTTGAAGAGCAAGCAAATGGACAGTATTGTTGATCTAATAAAGGAAGCTAATGGGGATGTCACAAAAGAATCCATCGAGTTGGATATTGAAGAACTCAAAAGAGCTCTCTCTGAGGTGGACTCCGAGATGAAAAATCTTCCGGCCACAGCCCAGGTTTTTGTTAACGAAATCATTTCATGCTCAAGCTTTAACTGCTATCCAAAGCACACGTCCTTGAATGCTTCTAAATGCCTTGTTGATGGCATTTCAGGTTGCAGCTCAGCAGGGGGTGTACCTTGCTGATTGCTTTAACCGCATGGAGGAGGCTGAGAACAATCCAGAAGGTCCACTTCGGTTCAGGGGAGAAGGTCGCCATAAGTTTCGTCCCTTTAGGTACGAGTCCAATTTCCATGTTATATTTTCTCCCTCTCTTGAACTACAGGCCGGGTGCCACCGGTGCTGAGAAAGCTTTAATTGGACACCTCTATACGGTCATAGTATAGCGATGACCGAGGAGGGTGGATACCCTGTATAGGAATCTCATTCTGTTTTGTTACGATCAATAACTCACTAAATCGGTGTCTTGTTTGTTATATGTTTGTTTAGGTTTAGACATTTAGGACAATTTGCTCCGCTAGGAGGAGAGCAAACAGCTGCACAACTCCCTGGGGATTGGGTTTCAATTGGGCGTAGTAGCCAGTGGCTTTGGTATTCTGTGTACGCAAGGTAAATCTCTTTATTCTTGGCAACCGTATGGACTTAAGATTAAAACCCTTGAGTGAATGATTTACTGGATTGTGAGACTTATGTCTTTCGTATTTTCTCCTATAACGTACAGTAAGCAAGTCAGCTGGCGTACGAGGGTGTTGGTGGTATTTGACTGGACCAAGCGCTTTGTTTTTGGGAGGGACTCTAGTCGCATCTAAAAGCATCTTACGGACCCTGTTCTCCTAAGGCTTTTGTTTGAAAATGTTGTGTTGTATATTTGTTGTTTTACCCAAATCATGGAAGATCTTTTTACTCAAAACATATGACCATTGCCATGGCGGACTTGTTGCAAATTTGCAAGAACTATTAATGAGTTGGTCAATAAGTTTTACTTCCGAGTTCTAAGCTGAGATATTCCGTGAATTACCTTTCTGGAAATGATAGAGTCGGTTTATGAGTGAAGAGGTGAGTTCTCAGGCTGGGTTTGTATCTAGGTGACAAATTGAAAGGTAAATATAGGATTTTGCGGGATTTAAGAAGGGGGAAATATTGTTAAGGAATAGTTGTCATTTTCGGCATATTGGAAATGAATATTGCTCTTTTTTTCTTTTCTTTTCTTTTCCATTCCATTGTTTCTTGTGGAAGCGAAATCCAGCGTGGTCTGGGTTTTGAATGAAAGGGACAAGCATTTTTCCTTACCACCGAAGGTGATAACCTATATGGCAAGGGTGAGTAGGTTTAAGTGTTCTTCCTGTCTATACACGATTCAATAAGGTTCGAGTCCCATCAACTGCAGAACTAGTGTTGAGGCCTTGGAGGGCCTTTTGTCCATGTAGTGCCTAGGTGAGTGATCAAGTAATCCAGAAGGATAGTACTATGGTTTAAGAGTCTCTATTATGGTTTAAAAGTCTCTATGGTCACGCCCAAAATGGTGATTATTCTGGTTGGACCCCCTCACTTTTTTGCAGCTTTAAAAAAAAAAAAAAAAGAAGGCATTTTTACTTGCTTGATGGCCAGGGCAAAGCATGTGACGGGCCAGATTTATCCATCAAGGGCTCGATTGGATGAGGGATTATTTTCAGGAGGATAAGTTATGGAGGGGGTATAAGTTTTGAAGGATTGACCCACATTAATGTGATGTTTATGGAAGGGAGATAAAAAAAATAGATGGTTTGGATGAGGGATTAAATAGGGGGATAATTTTTTACTTGGTTTGGATGTTTTATAATAAGAGGGTGTGATAGATGGAAAAAGCTGCCAGATGACTATTTTGCCCTTGTGCAATGTTAAACTTGATTATGTATTTAATTAACTATATAATTGCAAAACCTAATCTAATTAATTAATTTGAGACAATTTCAAGCTATATTAATTTATTTCATTGAAAAAACATTTTTTCTAATAAATTTATTTGAAAAGAAGTTTTTTTTAATATGTCAATTTTAATGGTTGGTTGTCATCTCCAATTTTAATGCATTGTAATTTATTTTTTTGACCAAGGAAAGAGCTAATTATATACCAAAGGGGTGGGATCCAGCCATTGGATCAAAGCCCTTAATCAAAAAATAAAAGATCAAAGGGGCTGCACCAAATAATTTTCTTCTTGGACCAATAGCATGTGCCGCTCCAGATCATACCTCATTCTTCTTCTTCTTCTTGTAAACAACGACCCAGAAAGAAGAAAAGCAAGAAAATCTCTATGTCTCAACAACGACCCAGATCACCACCCTCCCTCTTTATCTCAGTCGATCACTCCGGCGACCATCTTACAACAACCATCTCTCTCTCCACAAATCAATCTCTCTATCTCGACAAATCAGTTTCTCTTGCCATATTGCAAATCGCCATGGTCGTCGATTGCAAATCGCCACACAAATAATTTTCCCACCAACGGGTCTGTGCAAGGGATAAGGAGGGGTAAGATCGACAAAATACCTCCCCTCTTCAACTTGATAACTTTTGGGGAGGCCAAAGGGAGCCCAAAAATTATGTCGGAGAAAGCCTTAGTAGAGGGATTAGCTTTGAAGGGGTCAAAAGTTATCCCTGTGATTTTATGGGTTGCCAAACGAGGGAATAAGGTGGGCCTCCCATGTTAATAGGGGGTGAAAAGTTATCAGGGGGAGTAATCCCCCATCCAAACAGGGCCCAAATGTAAAGATATGTCCATCCTCTTGAAGTCAACCACAACTCGGCCTAGGCTGGCCTGGGTTTTTGGTAATTTATACTTAATTTGCATTCTACTATCATTTGTCGAACTTAATTGTTCAATTGTTTTCTGATAATATCTTGTGGGTATTAAAATTTCTTGGATGCAGTTTAAATCTGCTCTTGTATCAATAATGGCAGTGACTTCAATCTCAAAATCATTAATTACTAACTTAACTTTAGCATGCCATTTTTGGATGTTTATTTGATTTCTTATATTTAATCTATTATTTTCTAGGTTATTTTCTTGGTACTCATTTTCTTCATGATCACTATTCGAGTGGTCTTTGTGCAAAATTTTACTATTTAATTCTGGGGATTCATCAAATAACTGATTATGTATTTCTTCTTCAAATTTTTCAAAACTTTGTTTTAGCTGTAATACAGCTATACTATCTTTTAATTTTTTACCATTTTCTTTTATTTTGATAATGTCTTGTTTAATTTGATTTATTTCATGTTGTAAATCTAGTTAAGTAACTTCTTTTTGTTTTCTACTAAATTTATCTATAGTAGCATTAAGGCTTACTATTGGTTTGATATATTAGGATTTTTTACTTCGTTGTACTAAAAGTTGTTTGAGTTTTTTTTAACATATTGTTGTTTTAACTCAGAATCCTCTATTTTACTAATTAAATCAATTAATAAATCTTCTTCTGGTATTCCTTTAGTGAGTACATTAATTCTTTTACAACAATTATCAGTATATCCTCTTCCTATTTTGACTTTCACTTGAATTGTCACTGAAAGAATGATAATCTGAAGATGTACTAATTTTTTCTTCTTCTGAATCATTATCAAAATTACTCAAATTTTCTATTCTAAAAATTTCAAGTATGTGTTTTTTTTTTATCACAATCATATATTTTTAATTGATTGATTTTTTCTTTAACTTTACACTCATTTTTATAATGACCTTTTTTGCCACAATTATGACATGTAATATTAATTTTGTCATATTTTTTTGTATAATATTTTTTACTATGTTGGTACTTTGGCTTTTCATAATATTTATCATTGAACAATTGTTTTTTACTTTTATTAGAATATTTGTTATTTCTATTAAAATCCTTAATTTGTTTTTGCCTTCCCCTAGATGCTTCTGGAGGTAGACCATATTGTTCGCAAAAATTTCCTAATTCTTATTTAGCTTTATTTTTATTTTTCTGGGCTTGTTTATTAATTTTTATATTTATACATATTCGTAATCCTTCTTTTTGAATAATACTAATTATATCTCCATAAGTTAACTTATCATATTCAATTACTCCCGTTGGTTGACTAAGAATGTCTCTAATTTTGTGAGCAAATAAATTTGAGAGTCCATTGATGAATTTTTCTTTCCAAAATGATTTAGTACAATCATCACGGAGCATTACTCTAGATGTGAAAACATCTTTATACCATCTAAAATCACTTAGTGTTGGACATTGTAGGTTACTTAGTTGATCATGTATTCTAGAGATAATATTACTAGGTGTACCAACAAAATGCTTAATTATGATATATATATATATATATATATATATATATATATATATATTAAAGTATTTATTCTATCAGATTATCCCATACCAATTTCTTCATTAAATATTGGGAAACCATTTTCATCCATTTGAATACACTTTCAAATTTCTTCACATGACTCATTAGTGAGGTATTTATCCCATCAAGATTTTAACATTCCAGTGAAACCAGAAGTTAATAGGTCAACAATTTCTGGTTGAGTATAATCAAAATTACTTAAATAACTATTAGCAACCATTGTCATATGATTTAATTTTTCTAATATTTGGTGTTCACTTAAACCATCAATATTCCATTTGTATAGTTTATTTGAAGATACAGAAAATTGATTATCTAAATTTCATTCTTCATATTGAAGATTGGAGTAAGACGGGAATACCAATTTTTTTGTAAGACTTGTAGGGTTTGGCTTACTTGTTTTAGGGTTATAGACACGATTAATTTCTTGGGTAGAAAATTGTCTGTCTAATTGTGTGATTTCTTCATCAGATGATGTATTAAAATCTTGACTACTAGAATCTGTACTATGATTTTTTCCTTTTGTAATTGATGTTACTAGAGATTCTTGTTTAAATTTTACTAGTTGAGAAGATGTTGATTCTGATTCTTTTTTAAGGGCTAATTTAGCTAGCAATTCTTCAATTTGTTCAATACTTTGGTTCTGATTTTTTTTGTGGTGTTGATTGCCTTAATTCTTTTTTCAGGAAGATGTATAAGGGGTTTTTCTATGATTTTTACTAGAAGAGGGAGTATTGCTAAGAGATCCATCATCAATTTTAGTTTCTATTTTATCTAATTGTTTACTTATAGTTTTAAGACATTGATTAGTATAATTATTTTGTTCTGTTATTTTTTAAAATTTAGCTTCTCCACTAGGTAACCTTAATAGGGATGTTGTATAGACGATCCTTTGTAATCAATAAGAATTGAATCTAAAGGAGGGTGACTAGCAGAAACCATATTATTATCTGAAGTTCTCCATCTAATTTTTGTTATAGTGTTAACTTTCTTATAATAATTTTCTAAATAATCAAAGAATTGAATTTCTGTTCTTGTATAGTTCATGAATTGTCTCCAATTTTTTACTATTTCAGATGTATGACTAGGATTGCATTTATTACGAAATTCTTTTCTATTTATTTCATTATTTCTTGATTTAAATTCTTGGAACAACTTTTCTACATCTATACTAAAATCTCTATGTATAGTTAATAAACTTTTATCTATGAGATGAGGGGTTATTTCTTCGAAATTAGTTTGGGTTGGTGATCCTGGGAATGTTTCTTCATCCTCAAATTTTGACTGTGTTGAGTAACATGGTTTACTAATTTGAGAAGTTGTTTCCATTCCTTTTAACCTAACTTTTGGATCTAGTAAATTCCTATATTAAACCAGAAAATGGAGCATATATTAAACCAAAAAACAACAAAAATTATGGGATATTTGATTCTTTGTTTATAGACATGCAACTATTTTAAGAGAAATAATGCATCCATGCGATTATAGGATGACCAGCTAGCATTCTTCGGTAGAAGAATTAACAATCAATAAATAATTAACAGACAGTTGGTTTTATTTTATGTTACAACTTACAAGCCTAGAATTAGCTACAGATTTGACACCATGGAAGTAATCAATTCACCAATGATCAAAAACAAAATTAGTTCACCATGTAAGAACTAAACACTTTCAGTGGAATTCAAATCCTTAAGCCTTTCGTATCCTTGTTGACACGCCCATAAAATTGGGGCTTTCAGTGAACATCAAAATACAAATACAAATGGATGGATTTGGTCAAACCCAGCATATACTTCAAACACAGCCATTAAATCTTTGTGATTTTGTATATACATCCTAACTGATGACCCCGGTAAGAAACAAACAATAGAGTTCCAAAGCCAAATTTCTTCTTGCAGATACATTAGTTAGTGGAATCTCACAACAATCAGTAGTGTGTTCTTTATATGACTTTGTTGATCATTGTGATGAACCACCAAATCATGTACGATAGTACCCATTTTTCCCTATAATGAAAAGAATTAAGGATAAGAACTTGAAAAATAAACAAAAGAAGACAAAAGAACAGTTACATGCAATACAATAAACCCAAGATTACAACAACAAAAAAACGCCCATAAAATTGGGGCTTCCCCATATTCAACTTAAACAAGGTTTGCAGAAAACCTAAACAAAGTTTGAAGAAAACATAAACGAGGTTTGAGTCACATTGTAAAAGTCAAAACATGTAATTTCCCTGATTTCTTCTAGAGCTTACAAAATTTACTAAAATTGTTTCATATATAACCCTAGTTTTTTCAAAGACTGTGTTCAATAAAATATACACATGCAAATGGATAAAAGCTACCTTTTTTTGAGGGGTTTTGATCAGTTCTCGTGTTAAACCAAATCACCAATTTTCAGAGTCTTCTCTACTTCTTCTCACCTTCTTAGTGTATATTTTTTGATCTCTTCATATCCAATTACTCTACAACCTTTCTCACTTCCCTCTCAACCCATCTATCTCTCTCTGAAATTAGGTCACTTTCTGAGTGTGTATTAGGAGTGAAATTTGTAGAAAAGAAAGATACACCCTCCATTTATAGAAGTTCGAATGAGGTGAGGTGGCTTCTTTCCATTTTTTCCCGCGAGAATAGAGGGGTGGTACATGATTTCCCATCTTTGATGACAAGTTGGGATGAGGTGAGGTGTCGCCATTTTTTTTTTTCGGGGATATAAGGGACGGTGGGTGGTTTCCCATACTTGTTGACAAGATTAATAATCGTAGGGGAATAAGGCTTGGTTCTCCAAAAACTAAAATGGAAATTTGCTAAAATCATTGATTTTAGCAAATTTCCATTTTAGTTTTTGGAGAACCAAGCCTTAAGAAGAAGACTCAACAGGCAAGCAAAACGTTTGTGGGATTGATATAAAGGGGTAAATATGTCATTGACCACTTTCCATCCATTCCGTTAGTTAACAAACACCAATAAGGGAGGACATTGTAATTTCTAAAATGTGAGGGGGAAATCTATAGTAGTCACAAACCTCAAGAGAGGTCAGTGTAATTTGCCCTTTTGTTTTTAAGGCAGAGTTTTTTGTTTGATTATAGCAACTCAATTGCTAAAATCAACAATGATTTTAGTAAATGACTTCACTAGGTGTTAAAATTATGCTAAAATCAACCATGATTTTAGCACCTGGTGAACTCATTTGTTAAAATCAAACAAAAACTCAAATCAGAGCATATACACACATATAGATACACAGTTCAACAGAGCCATATAAAGGAGAGAGACGACAACGATCCGACAAGCAAGCGATGACAATCTGATAAGTAGGCGACGACGATCCAACGAGTAAGCGACGAGATTTGAGAGGCGGTTCAATTTCAAGTCTCAGAAGAAGAAGAAGAAGAGAAGCTTTAGGTTAGTAAGTTTCTCCTCCCTTTTTCCAGTTTTGATCTAGAAGTTCTGAAAGATTTGTGACTTTTTGTTTATAGAAAACAGTATCGGACGAAATCGTCGCTATTGGATTCTCGTCTGAGATTGTCCGAAATCGCCGGTATTTGAGCCGGGACAGAATTGGAGGGTGAGGTTAACGGTTTCTCTCAAATCCGGTACGTATCGGCCAGTATAAAACGGGATTAACAACCTTGCGAGGCTCACTTCAGAGATTCGTTATTAAATTAAACTATTGACAGCAGAGCTACGGTTGAGGAGGGAATCACGTGATTCCTCACATGACTTTGGGCTACTTTGGCAAAAAAGGAAAAAATGGTTTTTCGGTTTTTTCGTTTTGTCTTTATTCAAAATTTTTTTTTTGCATTTTTTAGTTTTTCTTCAAGTTTTTGTGGTTTATGGATTTGTTTCGTCCAAAGAGTATAAAATTATGGTTACAACAATTTTTTTTGAATAAAGTCAAAATTAAACTAATAAACTGGTTTATTTTCAGATTTATTCAAAAAATATTATTTTTGACTATAATTTTATACTCTTTGGATTCGTTTTGTCAGGACGAATCCATAAATCATAAAAACTTGACGCAATTCTAAAAAATTCTAATTTTTTAAAATAAATACAAAATGAAAAAACTACTTTCATCATTTTTTTTGCCAAAGCACCCCTCAATCATTTCTCCTTTTAAAAACTTTTTACCAGCTAAAATTTTCCTAATAAAATCACATCACTCGAGCTTTTTAGTATTTTTTTGCTTTACCAACCACCGCACAGCCGCACACGGAACTCTTAACACGCGCCTCACGCGCAGTGCGCACCCACCAAGGGGGTCTTCACCACCCCTGTGACTCTTGCTGCGTGGCAGCATTTTAATGGAGGGTGCCCAAATGATCCCTCTGTGGACGTTACCTGTTCTCTTCCCTGTGTGTCAGCTTCACCTCCTAGTACGGGAGCTTTCGAAAATGTCATTCGCTATAATACGCAGTATTGCTTGCTTCCTCTCTCCCTCTCTTCAGGTGGTTCGAAGTTCCAACAGGTTAGAGAGAGAAACCAGATTTTATTTGCTCTAATCTGTTCATAACTGCAATTGCTTCATAATCTTTTGTTCTTAAATCTGCAATTAGTCACTTCATTTACATAATTTCTGTTTTTATTGGTTATTACGAGCGTAGTTTAAGCTTCTTTCATAGCGGATCTCTCTTTTTAGTTGTGATTATGGCTACATACATGATACATGTATGTTTTTGTATCTCGCTTCCTTTTTTTCCTTGCTGTAATTTGTAAGCTGACAATTTGTTGATGATAACTTCCTTAGAAACGAAGTTCAACTAATGAAACCATAGGTCGCGTTTGATTTACAAGAAGTACAATAACACGAATTGAAAACACTTAACTCCGCAACTATATCCCGGAGCTGTTCGATGTATGCGGTCCCATGTGTATTTAACGGCTCCGGGTGGATGCAGGGGTTGTGCAGTTGACATTAATAATTCTTTTGGTAAACAATGTTTCAGCTAATTGCAGATCCGTATCCAAAGCCTTATTTGCATCTTTGTTCTAATTATTTTGTATTTGTACAAGCTCAAGCTTTAGGACGGTGGATAATGTGTAAAAAGTGCATCGATATCCGAAAAAGTGTATTATTCCCAGACTACGAGCAATCACACCAGTTGCTATTTCCAAAGATTGCCAAAAATAAAAAATAAAAAAATGGCAAATTGGGTGCCATACCCACAAACCAATTTTTTTTGTCAAAGATGGAAAATGCCTTTCTTTTTCTTTTTTTTTTTGTCAAAAATGGAAAATTTAGGGCAATGTTTCCATTTTTTGGGCAAAATGACAAACAGGTGGAACACCCTTGTTATTTTTTTTTGACAAAATGACACTATTCATTACTAAAAAATGAAGGTGGCAAGGGTAAAATGGTAAACCCCAGTGTGGATGGGCAGTTGTTAGCAGGACTTATACATGTATACTCTATGAGATTAACTTTTTCACGGCTGACCCGTGAACCAAATGACTGCGGCTAGGAGTGAATAATCGCCACCTCTCTCGTCTATTCAAGCCCAACATTGAGGTTTGATATCTTTCAAATGGTTTGAATGTCGGTCAAGATTCCACTTCTTGCAATAATGTTTTAATTTCTTTCATTAAGTAATCGTAGGATGCATACTGAATCAGGATATGCATACATATGTATCATAGAATGCGCCATCGTATCGTAGGATTTCTACACAAAAATGATACAGGGTGGGATACTTATTGTTTTCCTAAGGAGACAATTCGAATCGTAGGATACGTATCCTTTATTGTAGGATTTTAACAACAATGATGGACATGATAGAATTGATTATTGGGACTTTGTCCTCTGTACGAGGGGTTTGGGAAGGACCATGGATAGTCATGGATGGAGTGGAGGGTATGGAAGCTGTGGTGATCGGCGGAGAGACGAGAAAGGGGGCGGTAGTTATAGTAGTCTTTGGTAAATGGCCAAATAGAGGCAGCAGAGTGTAGGGGAAGGGTGGAGAAGATTATTAGGCGAGGGTGAGTGTAGGCTAGAGGGTGGAAATTGGTATTTTGTTTTCCAACCAGCTGATGTGGCGTCAATTGCATTGCTGTCTGTAAATGTGGAGTTTTTGGGACAGTCGTGAATAAGTTAATCTCATAATCTTTACACATCTTTTCTACAAGAGCTCCTACATATCACTTATTTTAATCCAAAAATGCTAGTCATGCATCTAGGTTTACATCCATTTATACATCCTATCTCACAAGTGATGGTGGGACCTTTCAAATAGTGTTTTAGGTCCCACCATCACTTGTGAGAGAGATGTAAGAAAAAGATTTAAACTTGGATGTTTCCATGGCATTCCTCATTGATGGACATGATAGAATTGATTATTGGGACTTTGTCCTCTGTACGAGGGGTTTGGGAAGGACCATGGATACGTATCCTTTATTGTAGGATTTTAACAACAATGATGGACATGATAGAATTGATTATTGGGACTTTGTCCTCTGTACGAGGGGTTTGGGAAGGACCATGGATAGTCATGGATGGAGTGGAGGATACGGAAGCTGTGGTGATCGGCGGAGAGACGAGAAAGGGGGCGGTAGTTATAGTAGTCTTTGGTAAATGGCCAAATAGAGGCAGCAGAGTGTAGGGGAAGGGTGGAGAAGATTATTAGGCGAGGGTGAGTGTAGGCTAGAGGGTGGAAATTGGTATTTTGTTTTCCAACCAGCTGATGTGGCGTCAATTGCATTGCTGTCTGTAAATGTGGAGTTTTTGGGACAGTCGTGAATAAGTTAATCTCATAATCTTTACACATCTTTTCTACAAGAGCTCCTACATATCACTTATTTTAATCCAAAAATGCTAGTCATGCATCTAGGTTTACATCCGTTTATACATCCTATCTCACAAGTGATGGTGGGACCTTTCAAATAGTGTTTTAGGTCCCATCATCACTTGTGAGAGAGATGTAAGAAAAAGATTTAAACTTGGATGTTTCCATGGCATTCCTCATTTTTGTCGCCATTTATTTTTGTCACCATTTCATTGCTGTATCATTGCTGTAATGATTTTGAGTCTCAAAAATACATCTAAATGTTGTGGAAATGTTTCTAAGTTTGTGTTCTCTCCTTGAATTGTTGACTGCAGATTGTGCCTTAAGATATTTTGGAGCTTTTAATATGATATGGATCCAAAGAGGATGAGAAAGTTGGGCGAGCTACTGGACTCATCCAAGTCCACTCCCCTTTCCCAATTCCCTGACGAGGTACTGGAAGCAATACTCTCCCTAGTGAAATCACATAAAGATAGAAGCTCGGTTTCTCTCGTGTGCAGAGACTGGTACAACGCCGAGCGATACACTCGGTCCCACGTGTTCATCGGAAACTGTTACTCAGTTTCGCCGGAGATCGTGGGCTGGAGGTTTCCGAGGATTCGAAGCGTGGCGCTGAAAGGGAAGCCGAGGTTTTCGGATTTCAATCTGGTGCCGGAGAATTGGGGAGCTGATGTTCACTACTGGCTGGTTGTGTTTTCTGGGGTTTACCCATTTTTAGAGGAGTTGCGACTCAAGAGGATGACTGTTACTGATGAGAGCTTGGAGTTGTTGGCAAATTCCTTCCCGAATTTCAAAGCTCTTTCACTGTTGAGTTGCGATGGGTTCAGCACTAATGGCCTTGCTGCCATTGCCTCACATTGCAAGTAAGGCTCTTGGAATGGTGATTCTGTTTGTATGCTTAAAGTTGTTCTTACATTACAGTTACATGGCCTCTTCTAGATGTATATTGTCGGATAATTGATACTGGGATTTATTAATAATGTTGTGGGGACCGCATTTGTTGACCATAAGTTGTCTTTAGTGCACTGGTGCAATGGACCCCACCTGTCATGATTTTTACCAATTTAGGACTAGACTCACGTGGTATCCTAAACATGGTCGCCAAATGTAGTAAGAGATTTATATGTGTCTGGCATTTTACGTTGGGAGCATTTCTTTTGATTCTGGTTTCTCGTACTCACGAATCCTGAATTATGCATGATATGCTCTACGGCATCCATGTCTTTGAGATGAAAACGAGATCAGTCTAACACGCAGGGTAGATACGTGCTGCTGTGTAAAATACATATTTTGAAGGTTGAACTTGGATTTGGTGGTTGTTTTCACTGCGTTTCTAGCTTCCATTATGATTTTTTTGCCTTTTTCAACATAGGTTGGTTTGGTATGACATGTGAAGGTATGAGGAGAAAAAATCGGACATACTTGTAAAGTGGTTTATAACTCTATTCCTAGTGGATTTAGTGGAGGATTAAATGACAATACTTGGGGTAACCGGACAAGGAAGTTATTGCTGAGTTTTCTTGCTTGTACTTTAAAAAGAAAAACTGTTACTGTGAGGCAGATATTGTTTTTCAATGTTGATTGTGGAATCTACGGTTATTTTAATTTCTTTTCTACCTTCCATTATGTACTTGTTAGTAACTTTTTTGACATGGGTTTGCTTGGTATGACATAGGAAGGTATATGAGGAAAATTGCATATTATGGTTTGCTTATTCCTGTTGAATTTCTAGTGATTAAATCTATTCATGTTGTATGTAGTGTATTATTAAATGATACTCTTTTTTGATATGGAAGAAATGGTTTTGTTCTGTATGAAGTGAAAACACTAGAATGGAAATTGAAGCTTCTGCTTTGGTTTTTTCCTTCTTTTCTGTTGCTTCCATGATGTCTGACGTATTGCCCCGGGCAAGTTGAAAGAATTACCAATTTGTTCCTTTCTTTGAAATGCCTTTTATAATTTTTTGTATAGAGGATCGTTGTATGGGGTCTTGTCACTTTCTTGACATTCGTTTGGAAATTTCAAGGAAAAATTTCCTAAAATAAGGTATGTCTGGTTTAATGAGATTGACCAGTAGATGGGTTAGCAAATCCTGAAAAACAAACCATCGTTGCCGCACTATAGGAGCAGTTATATTACAACATTCATCCTGTATCCTCCTTTGTCACTTGTGCCTTTGAATCCTAGATTCTTTCGACAAAGGCCTTTTGATTTCTTGTTTTGCTTGTTTTTCCCCTGCTTGGAAGGAAAAAGTGTAGGACATAGACGAGACTACAGATTCGATTTTTTGAAATATTAATCATTGGTTAAACATTTTTTATGGTATTGTGACAAATCACGAGAACTAGTACGTCCTGAATAATCAATGAACTGTGGTATTTGGAAACTTCAGTGGCCTTCTCATTACCATTAATGCTTACCATTAACCATCTTTCCATGTTTCCTTCTTTGTTTAGTATTGTTATGTATGCTTTGCTGCAAAAGAATCATCTGGGTAGATGACCACGGAGTTCTTTATTGGATCCCAAAAACTGGCCACCCAATTTGAGATGCTAAAAGTCTGGCAATGTTCTCTCTTGCACCAAAAGGAGGCATGCTCTTTTTTTTTTTTTTAATTCCTGGACACAAAATCAATTTACCCTTGACTAGCATGTACCTTGAATACCGCCAATAGTCCATGCTTCCTGATTGTTCACATTGTCCATTGTTATCTGGATTTATGACCATATGCAGACTGGTTATGCTCTTTGTGATGTACAGGTTGTGAGGGTACTTGGTTGACTGCTTTTGTTTAATTTATCTTCTGGATCAGATTTCAAGTTCTCTGATTCTGGAAATACAACAAATTGAACTAATTTAAAATTCCATTGTTTCGGTTATAGACCCTAGTTTACCATTTTCCTTTGGATTCTTGTGTTGGTCGTTTAGCTTTGAATAGCACTGGCATGTATTCATACTTTCGTTATTTCCAGTCTGTTAGTTTCATGCGATAGTTCTCTCCAGAAGAAAACATCTAAATCCAGTGTGGCTTGCAGGAACTTGACTGAGCTTGACATACAGGAGAATGAAATGGAGGATAAAGGTGGAGGTTGGTTAAGTTGCTTTCCGGAAGACTTCAAATCATTGGAAGTGCTAAACTTTGCAAGCTTGCATAGTAACGTTAGTTTTGATGCTTTAGAGAGACTAGTATCGAGGTGCAAGTTGTTAAGGGTTTTGAAGGTCAATATGAATATTAACTTGGAACAATTACAGAGGTTACTTTTAAGGGCTCCTCAGTTGACAGAGCTTGGTACTGGCAACTTTCAACAGGAACTGACGATGCACCAGTTTGCAGATCTTCAATTTGCATTCAGTAACTGCAAAAATCTGCAATCGCTCTCAGGTCTATGGGAAGCTTCGTTCCTCTATCTCCCTGCTATTTACCCAGCCTGTGGTAGTTTGACTTTCTTGAATTTGAGTTGTGCAACTCTGGAAAGTGATGAACTTACCATGCTTCTTTCTTACTGCCCAAATCTGCGGCGGCTCTGGGTAAGGAGCTTCTTTTCAGACTTATTTCTTCAATTCCTTGACAAATAATACCACTAAAATCTGTAGTTCTCCAGCTAGGGATATCATACACTTCATAAGGTCCTTTGTCGGTCTTTTGCTTTGTGCCATCCTAGGAAGCACGGGTACTGGTACGGGGTACGGGGGCTGGTATGGGATACAGCAACAACCCAAAAATGTAGGGTATGGGTACCGGCGGGGGTATGACGATTTTTTTATGTATATTTTTTACAATTTTGGCATGCTTCATTAGAAATAACAAGTATAACATATTTTATAGATAGAAACAAGATAACAAAAGCCAATAGCACTTGAACTTGAACCTATACTCCTTGATGGACTCATCTCCCTATGAAATAAAGTGCAATAGCCTAATTTTTGTGCATGCAATGGAGAGCAAAAGATATTTCAATGCCTTTCTAAAAAATAAAAAAAGGAATATATTTTGACATAATAACGAGAGAGAAGGGGGAACATAAATAATGAGAGAGAGAGAGAGAGAGAGAGAGAGAGAGAGGAGTCGTAGTCGCTAAAGAAAGATTGACAAAAAAGATTAGTCAACCCAGCTCTTGTTTTTCCGAGATCAAGCATTCAAGCTCTAGATCTGATTCATGGTCTCGAGTTTATGACTTTATTGGATGGAGTTCTTGCATATTAAGGCCATCAGTTTGAGTTTTTTTTTTTTCCATAGAGAATCCCTAAAGTTTTGTATACTTTATGAATGAGCCCAAAAGTACCCAGAAAAGTACCCAATGAAGTACCCATGAACTCAAAAGTACCCGGTACATTTTTGGAGTACTTGGTACGTATTTTGGAGTACCCATGAAGTACCGGTACCCGTTACAGTACGTTACGGGTACTTTCGGGTTTTAGAAGTACCCATGCTTCAACCATCTAATATCTGCTATTTTCAATGCAGAGCAGGGAACATATAACTTTCTGTTATGGTTTCATACTGATACTGATACTGCAGTTTGCATTTAGTCTTAAGGTTGCTTTGGTAGAAAGTTGCATTTCCATGGGGCACCTAAATCCAGATGCCTGTACACATGAGATTTGTAGTCTGCATCTTGTTATCCAAGTGTGACATTATTATCGAACGGCTGTGTTACTCGGACTCCCCATTTTTTGTGGAGTACCTGTGTCGACATGACACAACATGACATGACACGACACGGGTACGGGTGCGGGATTCGTACGGGATCTGGCCACAGAAATACGGATATGGCAGTTTTTGCATTTGCAGGTGGTTCAGTGAAGAAGAAGAAGAGGCAACGAAGGAGAAAGAGAAAAGTAAAAGAATAGAAAAAGTAAAGTAAAGTGGGAGAAAAAAGATAAGGGCCCCACCTTGGTACTGTTGATAAATAAAGAAATGTCTCCTGCGCTACCTTTGGGTCATTAAACAAAGGAAATTATTTTCATGCCTGGCCCACTGTGAAATGGTTCTCCTGCCTATTTATGGACCATTTGGTCAAAGAAATGAGTCATGTTCCACTAGCACATGTGATTGGGTCCCACTGCAAATGCATCTATAATAATAAATGCAAAATTCATCCATTTGCAGTGAATTGTTTCATTCTTCGAGGAAGCCAAAACAACTATTGTAATACAGCTATACAACACTGCAAGAAACTATAGCGGAAAAAAATGTTCCATGCTTTTAATGTTAAAAATATTTATTATTTGACATATTAAATGTAAAATATAAAAAAAATATTACAAAAGAATATTATATGCCGTATCCCCGCACCCGTGTCCAAATTAGGATTCGTATTTGCGTATCCTCTATTTTTTGGCTTCACGTGTCGGACACCTAGATTCGTACCCGCACCCGAGACCGAGTAACACAGTCGAACAGATCTTAGATTAGAAATTTGTAAACAAGTCTTGATCACTTTGCTCTTGATTTTCATCATGAATGGCCTTTGACTAATGACAAGCAGGGTAATCTTCATTTCATAAGGATGGTTTTTATTCTTGATGCACCAAGTTTATAGCTGAAAACATGCCTATCACTATCAAACAGTAGCTTAGGTTTGTTTATTAACAGAACCATATATGTTCGACACTGCACGTAAGAAATATTGAGCACGGCTCTTTCTTTTACCAATATATATTTCATTCGTCTTGTCAAACCTTTATTGCTGTGAAGACTAGTAGATTGTCCATTTTAACCATTGTTTCCCCAAATTTGCACTTCATAATCTCCCCCACAGCCTTAATCGATCATACTATCTATTCTAACACGAAAAGGCTAAACACCAATTTGTTGGGTACTTTCTTTTGAGGCTGGTTCAAACTTTCTTTGCCATTATTGTCCTGAATGTTACTGCTCATTGCATCTATTACGGTTGAAATGAGAAGAGGTTAAAAGCATGAATGCAGAGAATCGGTACATGATAGTTTCCCCACTTCTCAGCAGTTTCTATTAATGTGTCATTATGTAGTCATTTGTCTCACTCCTTCCCTCACGGTTCTCCATCGACTTCTGTGGAAACCAGTTGCCTTTCAAGCATCATAATGGTTGTGTTCGGTACATAGTTTTGGCCCAGTTTTGGGCAGTTTCTGTTTTGCTTACATCATCACTTCTCTCTCTCTCTCTCTCTCTCTCTCTCTCTCTCTCTCTCTCTCTCTCCACTTATTACACTTGCTTACATCATCAAAACTAAACAGTTCAAAACAAAACTTGTTAACCGAACAAGGCCAATACCATTTGGGCACAAACTTTCAAGATCTTCTCGAATACCGAGTATTCACCAAATCACTGTACCTTTTGACCAACCATCTTAATTTTTTGTTTAAGTTCAAAATGGGGGTTTTCCTTATTTTCATGGGCAAATTTCACTGACCTCCCCTAAGGTTTCTGATGAATACACTGACCTCTCCTCTGGTTTTTGAAAATGCCCTGCCCTCGTCTACTTTTTAAACTATTCCCCCCTCCTGCTACTTTATGACTAACACTGTTAAGTTTGGAAGTAAGTATACTCCACCATAAACAAAACAATTTTTTAATATAAAAATAGAGTTAATCGAATACAATTTTTTTTAACAAAAAAGAAACTACTTTTTGAAAAATATTTGTTGAAGATAGTTTGTTGTGGGGAAAAAAAAAAGGCTTTTGAAAACAGTTTTTTGAAATAAGAAAATTTTGGAAGCATTTTTTTGGATGAAAAACTAGTTTTTGGAAAATAGTTATTTTGAAAAAATGAAGTTCAGAAAACAGTTTTTGTTTAAAATTGTTGAAAATAAACTTCATAAAAATAGTTTTGAAAACATTTTTTCGAAGACAGTTCTTTCAACAAAATATTTTTCAACAAACATAAAGTTTGTAGTTGGAAGAGTGAAGGAGGGTAATATGGGCATTTACAATTGGAAATATGGGGACATCAGCGTTTGCCATGACTTTAACGAATGGAACTAGGGATGGCAACGGTGCATTTTGGTTATTGGTAAAATCAAAACTGAAATCGAAACCAAAATAAATACCTAAAACCTAAACCATTACCAAAACTTTCGTTTTTTATTTTATTGAAACCATAACTAAAACCACAGTTACCAGATCGGTTCGGTTTTTCACCGAAACCAGTGGTCAACATGTTTAATAAATTAGACTCTTAAAATCCAGCAACAAGATATCTGAAAAAGCCAACAAACTAATGCACCATATAGTTCAACACCTTTAATATGATTTTGAAGGTTCTAATAACTAAACTCACTTATTATGCAGGTCTTGGACACAGTGAAGGACAAGGGATTGGAGGGCGTTGGGTCCACCTGCCCCTTGCTTGAGGAATTACGCGTCTTCCCAGAAGATCCCCATGACCTGGATATCGACCATGGCGTGACCGAATCAGGTCTCATCTCTGTGTCTCGTGGATGTCGCAAACTCGTCTATGTCCTCTACTTCTGCCGTAAAATGACTAATGTCGCGGTGGCCACTATAGTTCAGAACTGCCCGAATTTCACCCACTTCCGCCTCTGTATAATGAACCCATGCCAATCAGACTATCTTACCAATGAACCCTTCGATGAAGCCTTTGGTGCAGTGGTGAAGACTTGCTCTAAGCTTCAGAGGCTTTCGGTTACAGGCCTATTGACTGATTTGACATTTGAGTATATAGGAAAGTATGCTAAAAATTTGGAGATCCTCTCGGTGGCTTTTGCCGGAAGCAGTGATTGGGGAATGGAATGTGTGTTAGGAGGTTGCCCTAAGCTGAGGAAGCTTGAGATAAGAGACTGTCCATTTGGGAATGTGGCGCTTCTTTCTGGATTGGAGAAGTACGAATCGATGCGGTCGCTGTGGATGTCGGCATGCAACGTGACGTTGAATGGGTGTAAACTACTGGCAACAAAAATGCCAAGGTTGAATGTTGAGGTGATGAAGGATGATGAGAGTGATGAATTTGCTGATAAAGTTTATGTGTACCGATCTGTTGTAGGGTCTAGAAGGGATGCTCCTCCTTTTGTTCTCACGTTGTGAAGATGAACGTATGTTGGTGAGCTCTCTCTCCCTAACCCAAAACGCCACCCGAATTCTCATTGATCAACTCGTAAAAGTTACATTGCTAAAGCATCTTATTTATAGCCTAGAAACCCTAATTAAGGAAGGAAACTAAATCCCGTAAACTCGAAGGAACCAAAATCGAAAAGTCGTACTCCAATTTAAGACTCAAAAAGAAAATGATACTCGTTATTAAATTGTAGTATTAAAATGCCTTAGTTTCTATGCCTCCAAAGGAAGGTGCTGCACGAACACCTGTATTGGTTCTTAATATCTGCTTCAATTGCTGTCTACCATACATTCAGGAACTGTTTATAAGAAACTGTACAATAAGTTTGTGGGTCTTTTATTGAAGCTGCGGAGCATAAGTAAAAAGCATTTAGCTTTCTATCGTATTGGGTGTATTATTCTTCTTGGGCTTTCGTTGATACCCTTTGCAGGCTCTTTTATGTATGTAGTTGAGCACACTTCCGGTTATTGAACTCCTTTGTTGCTCGTTCAAATAAATGAAAAAACTCCTTTGTTGCTGATAATTCTCTTGGCCTTTTCCTAAATTCGTCTGTGCAAACAAGTCGTGTTAATATATGGGCATCTTGGAATTGGTGGATGAATTTGCTGCCTATAATCTCTGATAGTGTGCATGGGAATTACAGCAATTAATATGGATTTAGGATAGAAGTTTACCTTTGTCTTTATATAGTGTCACTGTCATCAATTTGCACTCCTGTATACAGTAATTTTGTAAGTCGCTTAATGCTAGGTATTTACAGGTTTCATATTCGGCATTGGACCCCCCTAAAGGACGTAGGGTTGGGTTGTGATTCAAACAATTGAAAATGGAGATAAACTGTGGAAAAGTAAGAGACTTTGTCTTGAGGGAAATAAAGACGCAAGAAGATGTTAGGCCGCTGGCCTCCAAAGGCAGTGACGAGAAAGAAATCTTACACTTTGCAGTCTCTCCGAGAGTAGAATTTGCCTCAGCTGCTGGATTGGCTGCAGTTTTTGAAAGCAATCCTGGCATGTGGGTCATAAGATTTCCAGACACAACACCGGCAGCATTGGAGGCCCAGCCTAGCCCTCATGTCAAGATCTCGCATGAAGCAGACACAGGCAGAACATTTGAGGTGAAATCTCCTTGAAACTGTAAAAAGCATGAAGGATTGATGAGTTTCAAATGTTGCTTTTGGGGAGCTGGCTAAACTGATGAAAAGAAAAGATTGAATGAAGAGAAAATAGGAAACAAACAAAGAAGTCGCCGGTACCAGTTCTCTTCATTTATGCGGTGGTCTTTATTGAGAAATTTAATTTCACAGTTCCAGGGATGCAAGTAATGATCAAGTGGGAGCCTTGGGATGAATATGATTTATTTTGAAGTTCGTCTCTCTGCGAATGTGAGGACTAGATGGCCACGTTTCCAAATAATGCCTAGTTACGGAATTGTTCATGAAACCTTTTATAGTTTTGTTAGGTCTCAAATCGATTTGGTTTCCCTCTTGTCATTTTCATGCTAGCATACTTGAAGCCTCGCTTTGGTTTCTCTCTGTTCATTTGAAACCTGCTGATGTTAATCTATGCAGATTATTCACCGAGTCTTTTTCTGATTTTTTACTTGGCTCTTTCAATATTATACCACTGCTTTCTTGGTCTGGCTCGTTCTCTTATGTTGTGACAAGAATTATAGAATGGCTTGAGTTCAACATTAATATGATACAGATGTCTCACATGATTTTATTCTTAGGTTTTGGCAAAGTGGCATTCATGCTCCAATCATGGTATGATAGGATAACAACCACAAATGGAGGTTTTGGTGGGCTGTCTCATTCAAATTATATGATCTTCTTTTAGGCTGCGTTTTTCATGCATGAGCTATGTGGACACATCATTTGTGACACTAGAAGTTCAGCCATCTTTTATCACAAATTGGTAACTATTAAGTCAAGGTAATTTGTCCTCAATTCCATTTTAAATGCTCATTACGAAAACTCGTGCTATTTTGATTTTTTTAAAAAGATACAAATGCAAATATAAAATTGAAATTTTTTACACTGTTCGAAAGTAGTTACTAAAATCTTTTGAACAGTGCAAAAAAAATTCGGAAGATAAATTCCAAAAGTACTTTATTTTCTGAGGTCGAAGTTATAGGTCTCTCGTCGAGAGCATTACGGGAGCATTAAAATGGAAAGGAGGGAGTAACAGGTTTTCAGCCAAGGCCAAGCCTAGTGGGCCACAATTTTGAGAAATGGGGTCTTGGTATTATTATGCTCGATCTGAGCCGTCCAAAAGTGTTTTTAATAATTTAGATTTCAAATGTTATCCTACAGGGACCCTGGTCCTCAGTCCCCACAATTTCTCTTTTTAACTGGGCAGAAAATTAGAGCTATTTTGTTCCACCCCGCTTAGTATTACCCTCACATGTCAGGCTTTCACCTTGATTATCCAACCATTCATTTTATTAAAAATGATTTTTTAGAAGGTCACGTATAAATTCAACTCAATTGAATATCTATAAATATCGATACGAATTTTTGGGTCCAAAATTTTGAAGCAACAAAATGCATGTTTACAACAATACTTATCGATATCCGATTGAGTTGAATTTTTGTGTAGCCTCCTTAAAAATCATTTTGATTAAAACGAACAGTTAAGTAGTTGAGTTGGAAGCCAAAATTATGAGGGTAACGTTCACCTTTACTTAGATGAGAGTGAACAAAATAGCTCTTCGAAGAAAAATTTTCTGAGTATTGTCGGTTGGCCGATTCTCGGGCCCTCTGCTCATTACATGCTAAAATAAATTCAGGGCATAGAAAATTGCTTTTGAGAACAAAACACTCCTCATCTTTCTAAGAAAATTTCACAATTCTTTTTGGGAAAAACTTGAATAGTTTTTCTGTTTTGAAAAATGCATCCCAAGGAAAATTTTGAAAGATGACCTTTTTTTTGAAAATTTTTCAACATGGACATTGTTTACGGGACAACCCAAAGTAGAATATTGAACCATCTTTGCGGGATGAACGATATTTGCACTGGTTCGTTTGTGTTTTTTTCTTTTTGTTAACCAATTGGTTGATGTCCAACTTATCTATGTTTCATCATGAGTGGGTCCAATTTTGCGAAGGAGCTTTGATTGTTGGAAAAACAGCGATGGTTTTGTTCACCCTTATTAAGTGAAAGTGAACGAATTTGGACTCAGCTAACGGATAGTAAAACAATAAAGTTACGTTGTTCACCAAGTTGAAACTTGGTAGAAGCTCATTAATTAAGACAAACATTAATGAGAGGCATTCGGTTACCAATAAGTGTTGCATCAGCTCCACTTAATCAAACAGAGATCGACGAATGGTTTAAGTCGGTCAGTTCAGATCCCACACATCCATGGTATCAACAAGTCTTGCCTCTGGAACCTCATAGAGGGTTCTACCTATTTGGGAAGAATTGTTTGGATAGTATGGGTGATAAGCAATGCGTTCGACAACTTTTTGATGGGTTTTTTTTAATGAAAGCGAAGTCGAAACCACCTGCTTGTGCAAGCTCAAGAAAATGGGAAATTTATGCACGACAATGATTGCAGAGACTACAGGGCATATGGGTAAGGGACACGGGGGTGGTTCAGATTCATCCGGGGCAGATCGTTCTTCCGGATGGGGCCCGGCTGATTTCACTTCAAGCATCTTTGTATTGAGATGCGCTCGCTTTGCGTGGAGTCAAGAGATGGAGGTGCAGTTGCTCATTCGTCAACGGATGTATTTCAGATGGTGCACAAGAGGCGCTTACGCGGTTGGTGCACAACCACCACCCCAAATCCATGGATAAGTACAAAAATGATGCTGTAGGTATGTAAAGTTTCTAGCATATCACAAATCACCACGTGTTGTTAGGGACGAATGAGGCTTAATTAAATGTTCTTAGAAAGTGTCACAAGTCAAAGTCAAAAGTTTTACTGATTTGTTAATTAAATGTTCTTAGAATTAATGCGGCCAAGTCATCAAGCGACGCATAAATGGCGAATCAAATGATATGCACGCTGTGTTCTGAAATTCAATGGGTAGATATGTGTGAGGACTAATTAAATGGAGCCACGTGTGAAAATGATGTAGTTATTAATTTATCAAGGTTGGCCAATCAAATTGTGCCACTTGGTGAAATAAATTATATATCTCTTCATATATAATTATTTTTCTTAAAATAAATAAGAAGAAAGATATTTATTAAGTTTTAATTATTTTCCTTTAAATCAAATAAGGAAATAATTAGAGAAAAAAGTATGGAAAGAATTGCAGTCTTGCCATAACTCTTCATCTTACATCCCTATAAATAGAGATGCTCTCTCATATTTTTGGGGACATCAAGACGCTAAAGCTTCAATCAACACATTCAAGTTTCCATCAAAAAGCAGACCTCTGAAAATCAAAGTATCCAAAGCCCTTCAAAACTGTTCAAGTCTACATCAAACAAGGAGGTTCTTTTATTAGAAGTTACTACAAAGATTGTAACCCTAAATTTTCATACATCAATAAAATTGATTTTGGTCAACATATTTCCGTCTTTTTCGTAGACTCGAAATTTGTGTGATACAGATGCCACTCGCATTTATGATAGGGCTAGCAAGTTCATAACTAGGGGGACAAACAAAATTGTTCTGCACCCTAACTAGCTCGACAGCAAGTCCTATAAAGGATATCGATACTTAAACTCATGTACCACATGATAATGTACGATGTTGTATCATATACGTTAACTCGGTGATATCTTATAAAAGCTTACCAAATTCATTTAATTGAAACAATTTTTATTTAGTATGCCATTTGAATCGTTATTGAGCATCGTTTTCTAATTTATTACTACTAAAGGGATTGTGACCTCGGAAAAGTTCTTATAAGAAACTCACCTGCAACAGTTAGATGTTTTTTTTTTCTCAAGGAAAAAAAAAATTAAGACAGCTATATTTTAAAGGGTTACCGTGGACTTAGTAGTGGTAAAAAAAAAAAAAAAAAAAAAAGTTGTGGTCGAAGAGTCAAAATTATACTATTTACCTATAAATTTTCAAAGTAAAGGGATAGACGGTAGCAAAAAAACCTAACATATTTGTCTAGCTTTCAAAGTGTAAAACATTTTCACTCAAAACCTATTTCGTTAAATCCTGCGATATTAATCTTTACGAGGATAAAGGTGTATTAAACTCTCTTAACTAAGGCCTATTTAACCCCAAAGGGTAAATAAATTGGTAAGGACTTCTCCTGGGATATTAATTTTGCCCGGTCTATGTGTTTGGCAAGGTGTACACAGACGCTAGGATTGGTAGAAGTGTGCGCAAGCTCGTCCGGTTATATAATAATAATAATAATAATAATAATAATAATAAAATAACTATGGCCTATTTTCACTTTCTCTTCCTTATATATAACTCAACAAGAAGACCATGATGAGATATTTCCAAATGGTCAAAGGGATGAAGATGTTTTGGATGTTGGTTCTCAGATGGTAGGTGTTAATATGGGTGGGTCTTCGGGCCATTCGGATTCTCGGGTTGTTGAAACCCCCATCCAGCGCCAACTGTTCTACCAAATTTGGAAGATTCATCAAGGCAAACTCAGGTTTCAAACATCATGTTCAATCTTATGGGAGATATTGGGCTTTCTAGAGTGCTGCAAACCCCAAGGGAAGAGGAGATGGAGAAGGTCAGCACTTCAAGTTGCATATTTTTTTTATAAGAAACCTCCTTTGAAGGATACTTCAAAAGGGAGGAGAAAGAAGAAAAATCACACACATCTGCAGTGAAGTAAAAAAGGGATGCTACTCATAAATGCTACAACGAATGCTATTCATGAATGGTACAAAGAGGTAATAAAGGCATAATATTTTGAATTTGAGAGGTGAGGGGTGTCATTTAGAGAGAGAGAGAGAGAGAGAGAGAGAGAGAGAGAGAGAGAGAGAGAGAGAGAGAGAGAGAGAGAATTTGAAGGGTTGCCTTTAATTATTTGGTGTTTGAGGGATCTACTGGAGCATCTATTCCATATCTGATCTCTCAATTTTTTTCAAATTTGACATTTGAGGGATGTACTAGAGATGCTCTTATTTGTCAATTGGCATGGGTTATCCCATAACATGGGCCTTCACACTAGTACGAATTGTCTCTGGGCACAAACCGTCCAATAGCATGATATGCCATACGAGTATAGCCTGTCTCAATTCGGTCATATGAGTGTAACCTGTCCCAATTTTGTCATATGAGTGTAGCTTGTCTCAATTTGAGTATAGCCTGTCTCAATCCAAAGCTATACTCAACTTGAGACTGGCTATACTCATGTGACAGATCATGCTAATGGAAGGTTTGTGCCTTTAAGTTTGAGATTTTGATGAGAAGACAACATATTATTTTGCATGTTAATATAGGTTGACTTCCGCTGAATGAATATCGTGTTCCTTTTAGTTATTGCCTTCTGCATAGTATTTATATTATGAAATGGCCTCAGTGATAGTTTGACTACCAATTTGTTGTGATTTAGACCTTTGAGGACGGGGACGAGTTAGGGTTGTGACAAAAGCTAATCCGAACACTTATATTGACTAATTATGCGTCATACCTGAAACAACTTCTCCTTTAAGGCAACAAAATGGCTGACAAACTTGCACACATGGGTGTTGATGAATAGAACTGAAAAACCCTAGTTCAATTAGGTTTACAAATTTGCTATGTTTACACTCCTTTAATTATTAACCCACTATCCAATCGCACAATGAAAAATAATTAGACAATGAACACAATAATATACGTGGAAAAACCTTAAATGAGGTAAAACCACGAGAAGGATTCATACACTAGAAACATCGTATGGTTTACAAGTATTCTTACTCTTGACTATGTATCTTCACCACCAGTCCTAAGACCTACCTGCCGAATCCAAGTTCACCATATTCTTGAATCCTCAAGCCTTCCAAAGTTGCCTTTCGAACTCCACGAAAGGGCTTAACTCAAAGATTAAATGTTGTTGAAGTAGATGGAATGTTTTGAAGATGATTAGTTAGGACAAATATTCCATTGATTGTTAAATTCCTTCAAGATACATAAGCCTTAACCCTTGAAATGGTTTGGAAGTGTAAAAACGAGCTTTTGAAGTGATGGCTCCTCAAGATAAATTTTAAACCCTAATGTCTTTGTATTTATAGAGCAAATAAAAAATGCCACTTTTGCTCAAGCAACTTTGAAACTCGCTTGAGCAGAGCAAATCCAGAAGCAGTCGCTCAATCATCTCACTCGAGCAAACCTGTTGCTTCTTAAGTGAATTGCACATTTTCAATTATTTTGTTTCCTTAAACAAAATGACCATCTCCAATTATTTTATTTCCTTATTCTCAATTTCCTTTCCTCCAAGATTCTTGTTTTTCCCAAACACAATAAGTTCATAATTCTTTCCGAGTCACAATATTCCCATAATCTTTTTTGAGTCACAATCTTTCCTAAGCCATAGAACCACTTGACTTAATGACTACCACACTCATACCTATACAGACTCTCTAGAAAATAATAAAAAGAAAATACAAATTGATAAAATGGGATACACGAAAATGTGTGTTTTGACATGAAATTGTCAATCATAAAAGAGCTCGGCCTATGGAGTTTACAAGAACCAAATGGTGTATTGTATTGTATTAGCCCAACAGATCATGTTATTCAGCTCCTTGAGAGAATATGAGTGGCGTGGGTTTCGAGCTTGTTTAGCTTCAGTTTTCATTTTCTGGTGTACCAAGAAAAGATACTGATTATATGTCATATGAGATCTTTCGTAAATAACATATCGTTGATAGGGCTCTCGAGAGAACTATTGGCCCAAGAACTGAATTCATTTCATTTTTTCCCTTTTAAAATGATATGACCAATTTGTTCTTTGGGCCCAGGAGCCCACTTCAGAAGAAACCCCAACTTTATGGGCCGGGATCACACGCTTTGCCACTACTAGTGGACTTGAACCACCAATCTTTCTGGGTGAATTATTGGCCCGTTGGGTGATGCCATTCGGCCACAAGCCCGTCGGTGCATTTGTGATTTGTGTATATGAATTTCAACAATCTCCACTTGATTTGTATGAATTTCAACAAGCAAAAAATGGACTTGGTGGTGTCATTGACTATTTCAGAACCCCAAAATAAAATTAGAGATAAGCGAACCCTCTTTCTTTTTTTTTTATTTTTTTTTATTTTATCAGCAAAGAAAATAGAGATAGCGACACTTTCGACAATAAATTTATGGATATCACCACCTCACTAGAATCTTTTGATAGTGGTAATATAATGTAATGTCACAACTGATCGACGTTTTATTTCTACTCTATGTTTACGGCCGGAGTCAGTGGATTATCAAATGAGATAATTATTGGCATACGAAAAGAAAAAGGAGAAAAATGCTTTCCAACTTTGAAGTTGTGCGGGTATTATGGGAAATTTTTGTCCGGCTAATCTTATATATATTTTTAAAATGAGGGCCGCAGTGCCAGTATTAGCTTAGGCAACCAAAATTAATCATTGATTTCCAACTACATGGAAGTTGAGCCCATATTATTAAGTACCAACCAATCAAATCTGAAAATTCTGATTAAAACAGCTGACATACAAAATTTTAAAAAAAAATACATAAGAAATATTTTATTGTTATGCAACGTTTGCAAATCGGGACTTTATATTGTCAGCCTAGTAAGAAGACCAAAAAAACAAAAAAACAAAAACTCCTGTGTATTTTTTACACTTTTTGAATATCTTCATACATTTTTATACATTTTCACACATTTGTACATTTTTTAAAACCTTAACGATAGTTCACTGGGCTGGTTTTGGAATTTTCCTTAAAAATATTAGTGACTGCTATGAAAATGTGGACTTTGCTAAACACTTACCGTTTAGTTACCGTTTTAGACTCAATTATTTTCAAATTTTCAAATTTTACAATTGAAATTCCACGTGAAGTGCATGATACTAAAAAATTTAGCTATAAATATTTTTTTGGGGTGCTTCAGAAGATTGATTTAGCTATAAATATGCTCAACGTTCGAATGGGCAAAATTCCATGTGCCGTGAGCGCAGGATCAGTTGCACACTTTGCACCAAAAATATAGGAGTTTAACTATGTTATGGGCTCTCCTCAACTCCAAAACACATTATTTACGTTAGAATTAATAAATGTGATTTTCAATATTTAAGAAATTGCTTATGAAAATCACAGTTTTTCTATTTAGTAACGGTTACTTGTGCAGGTTTGTAACGTACAGCTCATTCTAGTTTTCTATTGTGCTTATCCACTAACACATAAAATTTAATTATGGTCCACTCTCTTGGGGACATTACCGCACACGTGTGAACGCGAAAATTACTGTGGAATGGGATGGAGAGATTAGTCTGAGATGCAGGCAACAAACATCTTGTGTTACCAAAAAAATAAGTGAAAAGAAATAATTGAGCAATTAACCAAGTCAACCCATTTGTGGGTAAGATGCCGCATTTTGAGCTTTGGCTCAGAGCCGAGTCTAATAATCTTATCCATAAAAACTTCCTAGGTTCATAGTTGTAGGTGTGGCATTAGATATAGGATAAGACAGTAGTATTTTCGTACAAATATTTGGTTTTTAGTAAGGAATAGAATGGGTTGAATAATATAGTTATCCAATTTATGCGTTCACATCATCATATATTCATTTCTTTTTTTGGAGGTGAATTCATTTATTAAGTTGGTTATATGGATCCCTATGTATTTGTATTTGCATATACTAACCCAATACTACGGCCGGAAACACCAAACATATCTGCAGTATACTGTACAAAATAAAATACTACCGAGCATAATTTCTAGAGCAAAGGCAAATGCAAGTAGCTGGCTAGACGGCGTCCACTAATTTACACTAATTTATAGAGAAACTCTAGGACGTACTTTACGTACAGAGATATTGTACCCTTGCAAGTTGCAAGATTAAAATTTATGAAAATATACATAGTGTATTTTCAATGAAAATATACATACCACAATACAATTTTAACGGTCTTTTGAATATCTTGAAATTAAATTCAAGATCAGGAAAAAATGATTTACCAATTTGAGAATTACGATTGTTATGTTAATTAAATTGTGAATTTAAAAAATCGAGACTCATCTTTATTTTTGGAGTAAGATCTCCAAAGTCCAAATTTAAAGATCTGATATCAAGTACTATCTATTTTAGAGACTCATTTCTGGGTTTAATTAAAATGTGTTGACTCTCTATACATAAAGATATATAATGTATTCGGACCAAACATTTCCACTTGGGCTGCAAACGAACCGAACAACTCGTGAGCAACTTGTGACTCGGCTCAGCTTGTTTCGCTAATGAGCCAAGCTCGAGCCAGAGTTGCCTGCAAAAACTCAGCTCGTTTTTATAGGCTCAACTCGTTTCAGGAGGCTCGTTAAATAAATTAACCTAGCTCAGCTCGTTAAGGACTCAGCTGATTTACAAACGAACTGAACTCAAGCTCGATTTTGTGGCTCGTCTAGTAAACAAACTGAATTGAAACACTATAATGTTGGACTCGGCTGGTTTGCGCCCCAAGTCTAGTCTTCACCATACTATTCACAGTGGTGTAGGGAATAAAATACTTCACAAATGTTCAAGAACAAAATGTAGCATCAGCAATGATTCAGCATATTGTAGTATATATCATAAAAGAATGCAGAAGTATAGCCATGGGGGAATATAAATTAACAAATACTCCTATCTGGCTTCCTCGGACGATGGCAACTATTCAACATATTTATTAAAATTCCAAGTAAAAAAACTCTGTCATTAGCTCACCCCACTGTGCTGTATCTCTTCACCCACCTAAAAAGAGAGAATTATGTATGATGATGATGATGATAAATCCTTTTCTTTGTCGGTTTGATTTGGGACCATGTTAGTTGTTGCTATTTCGTTGATTTCATTTGTTTGAGTTGTCATTTTCATTATTTTATTGTATTGAATACTCTGCATTGATTAATATTCAAAGTGAATTTCTACTAAAAATATCGTCATTTCACTGTAATCAACAGTAGGTTAGCCATGTTAAGTAACACAGAAAAAAGCATCGCGATCACCCTCGAGGGTAAGTATCTAACACTATAAGAAACTACGTGTGTCCTCATCGATCTATGACATGTCCTCATCGATCTATGACAACATGATGCTCAGGGATGGAACCAGAAGGGACCAGTAGGAACGGTTGCCCCTACAAAGAAAAAAAAAGAAAGAAACCCTCTAGCATTACATAGAAAATGAAAAAAATTTTGGCCTCTGCAAAATATTTTGAAAAAAAAAAATTCACCGTTAGTGAAATTCTTAACTCTGTCCCTGGTGACACTGTAATTGGTAGCAATCTCTGGTCAATCATGCAACTAGCTAGTGTACGTAACCTCAGGTCTCATCTACATCTTCGAAAAAATGAATAGTTATTTTCATGTTGACTAAAGAGTATGCTACGCACATAATTTTAAAACAAAATTCTAGATATAATTATTTCCGGACTCGTTAGGTACACAATGTGGGCCCTATTTTTTTTTTTTGATCAGTCACATGTGGGTCCCTATACATCGAACAATTCTAAATACAGTCGTGTTAAGAGTTGTGCTTTGAAATTTGATGCGTAGACAAACTAGACATTCCCTTAAAATTCTAATTGTATTTCGCTATGTCGATGCCGTGGTAACCTAACATTTCAATATCTGCAAAATTTATGTGCCAGACTTTTCCACTTCCGTTCTTTTGTTTTTGAACATACCACTTGCTAATTTAATATAGTACAAGAGAATCTTTACAACTTGACAAATTTGGACATAAATAGGGTTCATATTCAAGTGATGCATGCTTTTAAGTAAACGGTTGGGTCAAGTCTTATTAAAAAAAACAAAAACTTGTAGGGTTCAAGAATAGAAACATGCACCCAAATGGTCCTAGTTTTCATTTGAATTCATTTCAAACGGTCCTTATTGAAGTACTAGTCAGATTCATTTACTATTATTAATTGTTGCTTCCAAACAGCTACAATTTCGAACTGGATCGGGAATGTTTCCAAGAACTTTATGAGTCGAAATTTCGAGGTTGGCCAGGTTAATAAAATCGCCATGGGTTAATTGTCTTTCTTTTTTAATACCTTCTCCATGGTGAGTTGCCTTTCTTTTTCTTTTTTTTAAACATCAGAAATTACACGTACAAGGAGATTTCATCATAGCAATATAAAAAGTAATTACAAACATCTTTAAAATTCCAACACATCTGCGTCGGCTGTGAGTGCACAACACCCCAGGTCCCGTCTGAATAAAGAGGAATCCTTGAACCCAATATTGTTTTCATTATGTTTTTCTAAAATGAAAAAGAAATTGTGTATTACTCCATATATAATTGCCCCCCTTTTTTTTTTATCAGTTTATATAATTGCCCTTGTTTACATAAAAAAGCCAAACATAATTGTGGTGAATCTAACTGGCTGATGCGATGTAGACATTGACCATTGAAAAAGGACCGTCACTAGGCTTTGATTAATATATATATATATATATATATATATATATATATATATATATATATATATATATATATATATATATATATATATATATATATATATCCGGACTTTTCATTTCCCGATTTTTTATCCAAAATTTTTTTTGACGATCCGATCAGTTCAATATGTTCAGAAGGTGTTTTCAAGAGTCATCGCAAAAAATCTTCAAAAACAAATCCCCCCTAATACATAACCAAATTGTGGAACACCCCCTTAAAAAAACAAGGGCAGATTGGTAACACAACTCAAAAGGCCAAAAAGCAAAAAACAAAAAATCGGTTAGTGGATTAGTGGAACACTCCCTAATACATAACCAAATTGTGTTGTGGACAATCCACAATACATCTCTCACCGTTCAAAAGTGTTTTTAATGTTTCAGGTTTTAATTTATAAAGTCTTTGTGTGAAGAGTTTAACTATTTAGATCTAGCGAATAATTTATTTAATCTAAACCGGTTAATTACTGAGATGAACGGCAAGTGATGTGTTAATTGACCAAAGGTTGGAAATGGCGGCCTGGCCATGGATAATTGAAAACATAGTAGTTAACTGAAAAAGGGTCCGGTTAGTATGTGGGCTATGAGCACATTTTTTTTTAACTGCTCAGCTATGAGCACATGGTAATAACAGTGCATTAGCTCTTTTGTTTTATTTTACGCTTTCCGGGAATGGAAAGGTAATACGGAGTATTTAGAGTAAATTGTTTTCTTGAGATAATTAAAGGTTTTTGAGCATCGGACAAAAATGTCTCCTCTTTCCTCCCAACGTAGCTATTGGTACAGATGGAAGGGTATCGATTGGGTCACATACGAACAATCCGAAATCAACTCATCTTAGAAAAAATTCCCGAGGGATCCTATGAGAAATCGACTCAATCGGACTTGCGTAAGTTGTTAGTCCAAAATCTCTCGTTTGATTCAACTTGTGAACAAAACGGGAGATTTTGGATCAATCACTTACGACGTCTGATTAAGTTGATTTCTAAAGGGGGCACCTTGGAAAATTATTATAAGATAAATGAACGGTTCGAATCATTCGTGTGGAACACACAATATGTTCATCTTAGCAATTAACGGTTCGGATTTTATCGGCAAAAGTATGGTAGAATTCGAATTTTAAATGAACTATTTGCCATTCATCTAGACCGTCAAAAGTACTTTGAAAGACGAGAGATGAGTTGTGGATTGTCTACGACACAATCCGGTTGATTGTGTATCAACTTAATTCTTATGGGCAAAAGTATGGTGGAAACGGTTTATTCGTTCACACTAAAACCCAGTATGAACTTACTATGGCCAGGGCCGGCTCTGAGTTTTGTGAGGCTTAAAGCAAACTTTTTAAAGGAAAAAAAATGGGTCCTCAATCTTTTTTTGCATAGTGAACAATAAGAGAAAGAAAAAGCATTCATACGGAAGACAATACAATAATTTGAGACCACAAGTACCTAGAATCGATAGCCATTACAATACATTAAAAACTATCATTTAAATATTACTCTTCTCACGTTTTTAGCAGCAAAAGTACTAATTAAACTTGCATAATCTAGTTTCTCCACCATAGCCTTTTCAATAGACAACATAGCCAATCCATTCAATCTGTCTTATGACATGGTTGACCTAAGATAGGTTTTGATCAACTTTAATTTCGAAAAACTTCTTTCCCCAGAGGCAACTGTAACCGAAATAGTTAGCAGTATTCTGTAAGCAATCCACGCATTCGGAAAACAATTATCCATTGTCTTCAAAAAAAATGGAAACCCTATAGAGAAAATAAGAAAATCTCTCCAAACAAGAAATAAGAAAAAAAAAAATTACCCATAAAGAAATCACGAATCTTCACTGATTGTTGCGCTTTTTTTTCGTCAACCGGACCTTCAACTGGTTCGGTTTCATTCAAAAACCTTTTCTTTCCAAAAATCGGTCTAAAATATGAAAATCGTTCAAGCCGGACGGTCGAACCGTCAACTTGTTCGAACTGCAGCTGGGTCTATCAACTCGGATCGGAAAATTTTGAACTAAAATTTGCACCCATTTATGACCAATGCTTACACGTCGCAGAAACTTATCTTAGCAGTGAGTTGTTGCCAGCTCACACGCCTTCTGCTAATGCCAAGCGAAGATTAAAGGCTTCTCTTCCTTTTATAGAAGGAAAAACAAGAGATGTACTCTTTGTCCCACCGATGTGAGATTGAATACAGCAGTGAAGGTAACCACCTTTTATAGAAGGAAAAACAAAAATTGATTATTTGTCCCACCGATGTGGGATTGAGGGAGAATTGACTAGAAAATATTTGGGCTATCAAAGTTCACTTTTTTAAATGCTTATTCTATTAAATTATATATGTATAATATATTATTTAACATAATTATGACATCACTTTCCAATTCCTTCTCGACGGCACACCCATCCGCCTCTGGCCCCCCTTTTCTCTGTTATTTCACGGCCCCGGGTTTTTAAAACATTGTTGTGCTCATGATCTTAACCCCATGATGTTTAACTCCTTTATTGACACTTAGGACCCTTAATTTTTCAAAACAATGAAATAGGTGTCAAATCATATTTCATTTGGGCCCTTTCACTTGGGTCTTATTTTAAATTAGGTCATCAAATTATTAGACAAATTAAACTTAGTTTTTTATATATATTAATAATAACTATACTTATATTATTGTTATCGCGCCAAAATTGGCGCTTAAAAGCTGATTATTTTATCTACTTTTAATTTTGAAATTCTCTGACTATGGCCAATATGTACCCTCTTCATCTTGTGTGCTAAATAAAAGTGGATTCACAAATGACAGAATAATACAGAAACTGTACATCATATTTCTCGTCAACATACTCAGCTGGAATTTGATCTGCTGGGTTTACTTTTCGTCAACATATTCAGCTAGAAAATTAGATTGGCCCTCGTTGACTTTTTATATGGCTGCATTAATGGATAGAGAGGGTTGACTTGCGTTTAGGTCTGAAGTCTTATACCGTTGGAGGCTTGGAGCGTAAAATACTCCATAGACGCGCCCCAGAAGGTTGCAGAAGCTAGCATAGAAATTCACGTTTTGGCAAAAAATGGAGAATATTATGCAACGGGAAAAAAAAAATCCTAGGAGGGCCGAGGAGAAAGACGAGTACTGTGCATATATACATAGGAGGACTTCTATTCAAGGATTTCTGACTTTGCTTAAAATTAAAACCTCACTTTTTCCAATTGAATTTTGATGATCCAAGTCGTCCAATGTGTTTAGAACATGTTTTTAAGAGTCCTTGCGAGGGATCATAAAAAAAAATAACCGGGAAGGGCTTGATCCGAGCATCTTTTCATACAAGCCATAGATTTATAATTTATGAAAAATTGTTCAGATGAAGCCCTTTCCGGTCATTGTATTTTACGATTCCTTGCAAGGACCCGTAAAAACACATTCTTAACACATTGGATGGTTCAAATTATCAAAATTCAATCAGAAAAGGTGAGGTCCTAACTTTAAGCAAAGCCAAGAATCCCTGACTAGAAGATTTCCGTATATATAAAACAAGGATCCAGTCCACACTCTTATATCCTCACCTTACGTCCAAACTTTCATTTCCTGATCAAATTTTCATAATCTAAACCATCCAATATGTTTAGAAGGCGTTTTTAAGGATTCATGCGAGAAATAAAAAAAATAACCTGGAAGGACTTGATTCGAGCATTTTTTCATAAAAACTGTATATAATGGTTTTTATGAAAATCTGTTTGGATCAAGCCCTTCCCAGTCTTTTTTTTTGTTGATTTCTCGCATAAACCCTTAAAAACACATTCTAAACACATTGGACGGTTCAATTCCCGTCCATTTGGCCGAGAAAGGGGTGGTGTGGACGTAAAGTTTGATCAGTGAGTCCTGACTGGATCCTGACCCATATACATATATATGCAATTTTATGAAATTATTTTTTACCAATTTATGAAAGTTGGTAATAATTTCTATATATTGTTCTTTTTAATGCTCCTTTTAATTTATCTTTGTTCATGTAATTTATTACTAGTACATTGTCTTTCTTATATTTGTTGCATGCTATGCACAAAGTATACATGAGAGGGCAACTATTTGTGACTCCATCCTTCCCTAAATAAGTATTCCTATAGAATGACATGCAATTTTTCAACACAAAATTAAAATAATTTTAGGCATAATTTTTTTAAAAAAATCTGACCCAATTAAGGAACTGACTTATGTTCGTTGGCACATTTATTTAGGGATGGAAGGAGTGTTTACAAGTTTTTTAAAAAACTTTTCTACCTTAAATAAGACCTACTCAAATTATTTTTTTTATAATTACAATGGAAATACGAGTTCAGCTTGCATAGAAAAAAAGTTGATACCCTTATTAAGATAGCACTATGAATTAAGAAGTTGACAATTATTGGTAACAAGGGCCCTTTGTTGCCCGCTCAGCCTGTCCAACTTTTCTGACTTTTTACATAGTCATTCAAGCCCATCTTTTCTGAGGAAAGAGGACTTTAGCTCTTACTAATCGACATATGGTTTTTCATATATTCTATCCTTCGTCCCAAAAGTCTTCTTTTTTTTTTTTTGAAATGTCCCAAAACATTTGTTTTTTCTTTGAAATGTCAATTAAAGAAATGTGTGCCTTTCTAAAATTTATCCTTTATAAATACTTCAATTAAATATAAAAGTATTTGCGTATTTTAAAGGGTAACAATGAAAATCAAATGTCATTTTCAACTTGGGGTCATGTATTTCATCCTACAAGGTTGATCATTTATTCCATTTTGGAATGTCCAAAACATTAAAAAAAAATCAACTAAAAAAGTGCGCATTTCCAAAATTTCCCCTTTATAAATAATTAAAAATAAATTTATTAGTGGAATTCAAGGAGTAATAGGAGAAATCAAATGTCATTTTCAAGAGGGACATGCATTTAATGTTTGTCTTTTTAAAAAGTTTGAATCCCCCATAGAGACTACAATTGTGCAACGGTGGGAGTATTATGTGATAGTGTTCCAAAAGCACTTCATAAATTTTCCATTGCTTTCACTTTTAGCATTTCTGCACATGCAGTGACAAAGCAATTTTGGGGCTAGATAATTTGAAAAAGAAATCTTAAATTTCACCCATCATAAAAAAAATTGAATGATTTTTATTTTAGCAAATTAAATTATGGTGGAATGATATCATCCGAAATGATACACGTTGTCATTGAAGGATATTATAGCAATAGCTCTCATTGTTAATTCTTTATCATGATTAGAAATAATAACCTTAAACTATCCATGGCTTAGTTACATAGTTAGGGTGAATTCGAAACCCTATATCCTTCTCTCAATAGTTTTTCCCCCAATTTAATTACTTGTCTTCTTAATTCATTCAATTTCCAAAATCAATCAAACCTAGCATAATTATAGCCAATCTGTCTCAATGGATCGATACTTGGACTTAACCACTATTATCTAGAGTAGTAGTTAATTCAAAGTTCATATAAATATTTTTGGTATGGTTCAACATGATAAAAAATGATTTAGACGAAAAGTTCGATTAAAGTAATAATATGTTAGATTTACACAATAAAAAATGTGAAATATCAAGGCCAATGTAACGCCCAAATTTCGGAGGCATTATTTAACATACAAAGATTTACAAAAAAGAAACTTTTTTTGATAAGCAACGGAATAAAACATATTTCATAGCTTGATTACAATAACGATGTACTGTTGAAGACTACGTTACATTTATTCAACAAAATACAAATGATGGGGTTTCCTAATTATTCTTATTCAGATTTCAACTCTCTTCTGGCTTCTGTCCTTCCTCCAACCTTTTTGTCTACTAAAACGGCTCTTTGTCTTCTCCTACAATGCCTAGTGTGACATGCTAGGGCCAATAATAGCCCCATGAGTGATAATTCATTCAATAACTAACTTTTATGCCCAATAACCATTACTTTACAATTAAGCAAAGAACAATTCATAATATTCGCATAAATGCAATCAATCTTGTAAATATTTATAAAACTCTCAACGTTATACTGAAGTCTGAGAAGCTCTATGTCATAAGGTCTAATAGTCTCTAAGTCAAAAGATTTGGTGCTCCCGTCCACTATGATCCTGTCCACTATGTTTCCCATCCACTCTAGTCTCATCCACCATGGCTAACTTGAGGTTGTGACACGGCTCATAACATAGCATGACCCATGGCATCCCCTAGTTGTCTAATCGTATCCCTTTGCCTATGTTCCCATCCACTATGTTTCCCATCTACTCTGTTCCCATCTTTCATGTCTAACCCGAGGTCATGGCACGGCTCATGACATAGTAAGAATTAAAGCATCTTCTATTCTTTCAATTTCCATAACCTCAAATCACCGATATGATCCTTGAACTACATACGGCAAACAATTTCCAGGGATTGAAGCATTCATTTCTAACAATTCAATAAGAGAAAACATGGGCACAGAGAGAGAGAGAGAGAGAGAGAGAGAGAGAGAGATGGTGATACATGGGGAGAGAAGGTGGTAGTGTAAGGTTTTTGAAAATATTAGGGTCCTTAGAGTGGGTCTAGGTAGTTTAGGGGGTTATTAGTCTAATTAAGGAGATTGGGAATTATTATTAGTAATTAAAGAATAAAAGTACTCTTAATTATAACATAATATATTTTAAAAACAAATGGGCTGAAATTTCGGGCCATTACAGCCAATAAGTAATAAGAGATTGATAAAATTTTAAAACATCAAGAAGAGCACATAAAATCATCGAATCAAACGGAGGATATTAAAATTCTGAAATAAATTTATTTAAACTTGAAGTCTTTGAAAATAAATGAAAAGGTCTGATGATATAAGAAAATCTCTTGGAATACGAATCGTCCCAGAATAACAAAAACCTTTAAACGGAGACCAACAACATGTAGGAGATAACCTATAACCTGTTGACATTGGATTTTAAATTCCTAATTATCCTGTAATTAACCATTCGCCTTATCAAGATGGTAAAATAACGAAAGAGGACATTATCCAAAAGAAAGTATTAAAACACTGATGAAGTAGAGCATAAGCTCAAACAAATGAAGTCAATTACTTCGGAATTCGAGTTCTATAAACTATACTCCTGCAAGATAGGAAGAGAAAACTTAGGTGCATCACTTTATGTATCGTAAGAGGTGATAGAATCGAAGACATTTAACAAAATTTATTGGGAGTCGTGCAAGCAGACACGAATTAAGAAATTTTATTCTTTAATGCAACTCTAAACATCACAGTAGATAACAGAGATGATCATGAAGTGCTCAAAAAGAACATTAGCAACTCAGGGAATTAGCTATAAAAAGAAAAAAACAAAAAAAAAAGTTAATGGTTGTAGGCCCTCAATTTTTTCGTAAATGCTTAAACCCACGCCTTGGGAAAATCCCAGTTTTGAAATAATTATCGTATGCCTTGATTAATCATATGTGAATCTGATGAACTCCGTGAACTCTGAAAGGTCAGAAATATCAGATGTCCCCGCGGCAGCCCAAATTGGTCAGCCCCTGGTTGTGACAAACCCTTCTCTATCGAGTAGGTGAAGCCCTACCATCCAGGTAACCTAGTTTTGTATTTACTTTGGTTTTCAAAAATCATGATTGTGTGAGGATCCTTTCAATGAAATTGGATGTCTTTTAGTACTTTAAATATATCTTTGTTTTATAATCGTAATATTGAATACGGTCTTGCAATGGTTTTGTCAAATTAATATATGCATCAATCGATATTTTATCATAACTTAGTCATTCTGTCTTTGCAAAATAAGATATAGAAATGACACAATCACCAACCAATCATATCTCACTACTCATTATCAACCTCTCACTACTCATTATCAACCACCTTTACTATTGATTCTCTATTTCTGAATTTTTAAACGTTGTCTAATTCGAATGATTCGGTCAATTGGTTAAATTTAAATCAATTGACCCACTTTAGTCGATTTTATTGATCTTTATTGATCACTGTCAAACACCGCCATTGTTAACTACCATATCTGCTAATTATTCTACATTGATCTCTTCAAATGATTCAATCAATTGGTTTAACTCTTAATCACATCAACTGGCAAACTTGAAACTTTAGCCAATTGTATTAACCATCAATGATAACTATCATTAACTTTCCAAATCATCAGATCGACTAATTAAACTCTTAATTATAATTATTTAGCTATCATTGGGGCATAACCCCGTCGGACCACCTTTTCAGACCTGGGGTAGTAACTACTACGTACAATCTGGGCTGTCCACAAGTGTTTTCAGCAGTTCAGATTGAAAACAAACTATTTGCGCAAATAGTTCTCCTATTTTATTTGAAATCTGTGTTGTCTATCTAAGCAACGGAAGACCTGGATCGTGCACAACAGCTATTGTGCACAAGCTACACAGTAGCAACCCCCCCGTCTTTTTCCACCATCTCTCTTAAAACCAATTGGTATTATGAGAATGACATTATGTAACAAAATCCATAAAGGCACTTAGGGCCCAACAAACTCAATTGTCTAATCTTTGGTAACTACTACCAACAATCGTCCAGAATATATCATTGGTGTTGTAAAGCAACTACAATTATACGTACTAGTTTGATTAATTGTTGTAGATATAAATTGACAGATTGTGGCACTTTATTAAATAGATCGACGATGATGATGCAAAAGAAATGATTTTTTTAAGCTTTATATGACATAAAAACAAGTAGGAGTGGAAAATGTCATTGTTGCTTGTGTTGTGCAGCTTAGGGCTCCTTTGACAAAAAAAATTAATCCGCTTTTTTAGTTGTCTTTATTTAATTTTTTTTTACATTTGTTAGTTTTTTGTTAAGAGTTTGTGGTTTCTGGACTACTCTCGACGAGACAAATCTAAGAAGCATAAATTTATGAGATTTTGTTTTTTTTTTTTTTTGTTAGAAGTAAAATGGAAAAAAGAAAAGAGATTTTGTATGTTATTTGAGGAATAGAGCAAATGCTCTTTGAATTGAAATGAGACTGCGTAAATATCTGTTGCATAAGAATTTAAACAACAATAATGGTAGGGACACATCATTCCACCACACAAATTTACGTGGCATTGCATGATTGGTGATTGCAAAGTAGCTTCAAAGTTTTTGTTCTACCATTACCAATCATGAAGTGTCACATAGCCACTGCATGATTGGTGGTTGTAAAGTAGCTTCAAATAGGATACACGCACACCTCCTCTCTCTAAAAATATTCTCTCCTCTTCTCTAGTATCCAACAGTTAGGGTTTTCCTTCTCTCCACCCCTCCCCCACCCCTCTCTAGGCCGGCACACCTTTCTCACCCTCTCTCCTCTCCACCCTGTTCTTTTCTGCTTCAGCCCTCTCCACCAATTTCATCCATTCCCATCTCACCTTCACGCCATAGATCTAAAACGCTTTCTTCTTCTTGGCCGAGTTTGGAGCTATTTCAGGACTGGTCTGGTTTTGAGGGTGCTCGGGTTTGCTTCTAAACCAAATAATTAAAGATGTCGGATCTGGTGCATGCAGCAGAGTCCGGCAAACCCTTCTCTGGCGGTGGCGACTTCGGTTTCTTCTCTAGGGAGGTTTTTCAATCCGACTCCATCTACGTCTCTCTTCGTTCAAATCACGTTGCTGTTGTTGGTTTGCTTTGGGGTGTGAGCGGTGTAGGTAGGTCAAATTACCGCTGCCATTGCTCACTCCTCTTGATGCTGATGGTGATTGTTGTTGGGTGTAAAGATGGTTATGGATTTGACCGAATTTTTCAGTTTATTTGTTTTTCTGTTTTGTTTGTTTTCTTCTATTCCTTGTGTGGAATCGTTGCCCCCTTGGAGGGTGGTTGTTTGGTACTCCTTTTCGGGATAGTTGTTTTCTGTACTCGGTTTGTGCTCATCCGAACCACATGGATAACCCATTTATCTGGGGTTTTTACCCTTCGATGGGCTCCGGTTCAGTGTTTATAGCCCTTTGGGCAGTTTTTGAGTAATCAAAAACTCTGAGTTTGATCACAAAAAAAAAAAAAGTAGCTTCAAAGTTTTTGTTCTCCCATTATCAATCATGCAGTGTCACGTAGGCTTGTGTAGTTGGTCATGTGGTGGAGTCTTGGCATTATTGTTTAAACAATCGTATACTCCTCCATCCCAATTTATTTGTTCCTTTTGGGAGCTCGCAGGGGTGGATGCTCAAGGGGCACAGGGGGGTCATGTGACCCCCCTGAAATTCCAAAAATCAAGATTTTTTCTTTTTTAGTTTGTGAAAAATCTGAGTCGTTCAATAGGCTTGAGATAACAGGTAGATTGCGCTTGTAAAATATCAAATCAATCGGGAAAATTATTGGTAGTTGATCAAATCTTTCTATTTTTCATTCAGAATTTAGAACCCTAAGCTTGAATGAATTTTGGAGAATAGTTTGATAAATGTGTGCTCAATTTCACAGTGATCTAAACCGTAAGTCATATTGAGAAGAGTATTGATAGAAAAATTTCTCGTAATCCGACAATGATAGGTATCAATTCAGTTTACATTTTTAAAATTATCTTTGCATTTTGATAACCATATGTATCAGATAAAAAAATATATTATATTAATTCTCTTCACATCAAGCTTTACAATATCTATGATTCAGGTCATTGGAATACCTAACACACAATTATCAAAACTTGTCTTTAAAATTCATTTTGAACTTAGGTCCTTAAATTCTGAATGAAAAATTAAAGAATTCGATCAAGTACATATAATTATTCAATTCAGCTGAATTTTTATAAGGCAATTGAAAAATCATTCTAAAAAGTTATTGAACGGCTTGAATTTTTCACAAGACCAAAAGTGACCCCCTGGGTGGAATTCCTAGATACGCCACTGAGAGCTCATGCCACTTTTCAATTTTGTATAGTATCTCGTAATTTACATTATTTTACGTAATTTTGAAAATTTTGTCTCATAGAATTAATTGAGATCTATTAAACAATATTTATATTGAATATAAAATTTATCACCAATTCAAAGTTATTATTAATTTTTTATCCGATTAAAATAAAACGAGAGATCAAAATTTAGAAACAGAGGAAGATCTTGGATTCGTATCCTTGATTGCACGGGTTTTCCCCAGTATATTCCTACGGGAAAGGAGAGGTTTGTGATGTCACGGGATTTATAACCGCTGCCGTAGAAAGACCTTCTTGGAAGTCACGTTTTCCGTTATCATATCCGTAATAACTGCGGCTTTATCCAAACACCGATAAGGGAGTAACCTAACCTTTTACAACTCTACAGATGAGTCAGCATGATTTGTGCTCCACACCAACCCAAAACAATGCAGCCTTTAAAAATAGTGAATAAATGAGAAATTTCTTTTTGTACTTTTTAAATATTTTGAAATTTATCTTTCCATGTGCTTTTTTTAAAAAAAAAACACCAAGATTGCGACCCCTTGCCTAATCTTGAGTTTGGACCAATACTAAAGACATAATATTGAGTAATGCATTTTTTATTTATGTGAAGAGTAAAGTTTTACAGAGTTTACTTCTAATCCGGACTTTTAATTTTCGGATCTCATGATTCAAATATTTTTTTGACGATCCAATCCGTCCAATGTGTTCAGAAGGTGTTTTCTTAGGTCCGTGCGTGAGATCTTCAAAAAAAAATACCGGAAATGACTTGATCCAAGCAGTTTTCGCAAAAAATATATATTTACATTCGGACCCTAGAAAACACCTTCTGAACACATTGGAAGGATCGGATTTTCCAAAAAAAAATTTTAACACAAAAAAATTCCATTTTTTTTTAAAATCTGGAAGTGTGGATAAGAAGTTTGAGCAACTTTTACAATTGGAGAGATAGAGATGAAAATTACTTACGCAAAAGCTAGAATGAGCCCACGGGGCTCATGTTAGTATGCCACACGCGCCTATAAAACCTTTTGGGATTAGAATTAGTGGGCCCAGTTACATTAAAAAATTACAGTTGAAAAGACTTGTTCCTTGGGAAAGGAATTTCTCTCACGCATAAATCTAAAGGGACCGACGGGAATGTACCGATGGGTACCGACGGCGTCGGCGACGCCGTCAGTATCCCGTCGGTACTATTCCGTGAGTCCCAATAGAAGGGCTCTTCTCTCACTTAACGATTCTAACCCTCACTTTTTTTTACTAACAACAAATTTAACATTCCAGTACCAATTTGGCTACTTCTTCTCTGGCGAGCAATTTCCCTCCAAGTCGTCATTTACCTTTTTACAAACTTACAAAAATCCACTTTCCAATTTCACATGCACAACTTCATAAAAAAACTTCAGGAAGAACAGGTCTATCATTTGAAAGTGGTGAGTGTTGTCTCTATTTTGAATTTTTACTTCGACTTTCTTTTAGCAACAATTTCTTGTCTCTACAGTTTCTTTTAAGCTTAGATCAAAGCTTGAAGCTATTGGTGGAGATATTTTGCTTAAAGCTACAGGAGTTCTTTTATCTTCAACTATGATTTGGTTGAGATATTTTGGAATTTACATAGTTTTTTTTGCTTGGAGTAATTTTGCTACATGTAATCTCTGGTACATACTGAACGAAGGTGGACATTTGTTTCATAATAAGATGCACATTATGTTCTACATGTTGACCTCAAATTTACATTTCTTCGTTTCGAATGTTTCTTTTGGCTGTGGAAGCCATGCCCGACCAAGAGATGTTTATATTTTTTTAGTTCAAACTCGAATAGCCTTGCAGTGATTTTTTTTTAAAAAATTTTGGATGGTTTATTTTTTAGCTTAAATAAGTCACTTGACATTTTTCTTTGTCTTTATTTAATTTTTCTCATTTGTTACTTTAGTGTTAGAATTTTTGAATTATAGGTTTGTCTCGATGAGCAAAATTAAAAATTAAAAAAGTAAAAGGGTATGATCGAAACTCCAAAATTTTTAAATAAAGACAACAATAAGCCAAAAGATTTAGTTTATTTTTGTCTTTATTTTTGTCGTTATTTTTTATTTTTATGATTTTGCTCGTCGAGACGAATCGATAATCCACAAAAATTTGACATACAATTGGCAAATGTGATTTTTTTAAATAAAATAACCCAATTAAGAAAGGAAAACTTAGTCATAAATGTATTATATTTTTCCTTTTATGGAAAGGATAAGGAATTTTTGCAATCAAATATTAAATGATGGTTTTAATAGTATTGATTTAGTAAAAAGACAAAACTCAAACTCTCTCCTTATTTGGCACATAAATACCCTCTCTCCTTCTATGTCCTTCGTCATTTCAATTCTCTCTCTCTCTCTCTCTCTCTCTCTCTCTCTCTCTCAACTATGTTGCTCCCCACGGTAGTTAAGGTAATCACTCTCCCACTTGATCTCTTTGACTATTTCTCAATCAGTCCGTTCTCAATTAGTCCGTAACACCCCGATTTTCGGAAGCATTAATTGAAAGAACTAATTAGGATTAATTTAATAAAAAGTGTTTCCATCAGAGTACACGTTGGAAAACATGAAGTGAAGCCCATTACAAAAATACTTAGTACGGTTTGAGAAATTAATATTGCAGACCAAACATTAAAATAAAGGGGTGGGTTCTACAGATTAGAGTTCAACTCTAGATTCCACGGCTAATGAGCCTGGTTTGTCGGAAAACCCTCGGCTTCAAAATAACTGTTTCCTTCGACACCAACAGTACCTACTTGGTTACAATCTGGCATAATACGTCCGAGTTGCAAAGCAACATCATAGTATTATATCAAGGTCACACAAAGTGTAACACCGTGAGCGATAAATCACTCAATAGTTACTTTAAGCCTCACAACCCTTGCTTAACATACAAGTACAACATATATGATTGAAAGACAATAATAAAAGAAATAAGCAGATAATTAATCGTAAAGCAGAAAATAAACACATAACGGATTTCATTACTAGCTATTAATTTAAATGTTCATCTAAGTTCTCAATCTGGAGAACTTTCCTCCCGGTTAACCACTAAAAACTATGACCAAATTGTGATTTACTCCCCCTTGCTTGACCTTCACTCAGGGGCCCCGACGGTAGGTTTAAGTTACGTACTTAATCCAGCCGTTATCATACAATTAGGATGATTAGTGAGTTTTTACTAATTTCAAGAAATGATAGTTGACTAGTTGGCCAATTTTTTGAATTTTCTATAAGAAATTAGAACTTCTAAATATTAGTGAAGTCTCAATAATTTTTTGGGTCACCAAAAGTGGTAGTCGGCAGGAGCTCATTTATTTGAATTTTTTTAAGAAATTAGAACTTTTAAATATTAGTGAAATCTCACTATTTTTTTAAATTTTCTATTTGAAATTATATTTTTTAAAATTATTGGCATTTCACTAATTTTTTTAAAATCGCAGGAAATGGTTGGCCAGAGGTGGGGGTTGTGATTTTTTTTGAATTTTATGTTCGAAATTAGAATTTTTACTAAATTAGTGACAATTTTTTTGGTAGTTGGCTAGAAGTAGGGTATTGTTTTTTTTTTTTTTTTGAATTTTTTGTTTGAAATTAGAATTTTTAAAAATTAGTGACATTTTACTAATCTTTTTGGTTGCCGGAAGTGGTTGGCCAAAGGTGGGGAAGTGGCAAAATCAATGTCTCTAGTTTATTGTGTGTTGTGTAGTATATCTATTGCTCTTCAGTACAAAAAAAAACTTTGTTTTTAGTTTAAGAAAACAAAGTAGTAGAGCATCAACCCCAGGGCAAAGTTGTACTCCCTCCATCCCAATTTTATGGTCCTTCGTTCTATCCTAACTGGATAAAAAAATGATTATATCTTTCAATCGATAATACATTTTATATGCAATATGAATCTTGTTCGATAGATCTTGATTTAATCTAATAAACAAAGTGTTCAAAATCACCTAAAACATTGTAAATTATAAGATATAACACTTTGAAAAATGGCACAAACCTTCAAAAGTGACTATAAAATTGGGACGGAGGGAGTACTTTACAATTAAAAGAAGAAACAAAAGTAATAATAAAAGAAAAAGTTCGTACTATATGCACAGAATGCAGACAAAGGACAATTGGTAAAGGACAATGACAATTAAATATTTAATTTTGACATACTTAAAGTTGGCCCATTGGGCTCATTTTAACAACACCCAATTAATTATAGGGAAAAATACAAAAAAAAAAAACCCTGACCTTTGGACCGAGTATTATAGAGACACCTGACCTTCAATAAACGTTAACTAAACATCTGACATTTGCATTCCGTTATCATTTTACCCCCTCCTCCCATTTTCCATCCAAATTCTAACGAAGAATTCTACGTGGCACTTGCCTGACATAAAACTGATAACCTCTCTCTCTCCTCCCCTCATCTCTCCCTCCCCCAAAACCAATCCCCTCCCCTGCCCTCCCCTCCGCCTCCATGGATTCCATGGCCTCCCAAAATGACACGTGAACTCCCATTCTCCAAAACTAAAATCTAAAATCAATCTCCATCAAGTCTTGGCGGTCTTCTCTGCTGAGTTGTAAGAACCCATCCAAATCCGTTCCTGGCTGTTGGGTAGTCAGATGAAATGTATTTTCCAGTGCATTTTACTTCTGAAATTTTACAAAAATTATTAAGTTTTGTCTAACTCAAGAACCAAGGCAACAACTTGCAAGAAACCATAACAAGTTAGAGAGAGAGAGAGAGAGAAAAGAAGGTGGCGGAAGTTATGGATAGGTGACGGTGGCTGTGGAGGACAAGGGAGGAGATTGAGTTTGGGGGAGAGAGAGACAAGGGGAGGAAAGAGTGGATTTCAGTGGTGGCTATGGAGGGCAGGGGAGGAGATTAGGTTTGGGGGAAGGAGGGACAAGGGGAGGAGAGAGAATTTCAGTTTTTTAATCTTTTTTAAGTCAGTTTTAGGAAGAGAGAGAGTACTAGGGGGCCCAATGCTGAGTTGGCATGCCAAATATTATCCTCAAACTCAAGTTTTATGTCAGGCAAGTGCCACGTAAGATTCTCCGTTAGCATTTGGACAGAAAATGGGAGGAGGGGTAAAATGATAACGGAATGCAAAGGTTAGAGGTTTAGTTAATATTTATTGAAGGTCAGGTGTCTCTATAATACTTGGTCCAAAGGTCAGGGTTTTTTTTTTAATTTTTCCCTTAATTATAACTAGTTGTATGTAATAACACTCCCCCTTAAAGATAGTGCCAACGGGAGATAAGAGCATCCCCATCAGCTTCTTTACTTTGGCCAAGTGGGTATTTTGTTGAGTCAAAGTGCCAAAAACACCTCAAAATCAGCCTCAACAAACATTTGGCTAATTTGCAAAATTTATAGTTTTGTTACAGTAACTCGGTATCTCGGTAAGGTTACTGTTCACGGGTTACCGAATACTTTAATATTTTTGTTACAGTAACTCGTCCTTCCTCTCTATCCACTACACCTCAGCCAACCTCACTCACTCTTTCTTTCTCTCCGTCTCTCTCTCTCTCTCTCTCTCTCTCTCTCTCTCTCTCTCTTTAATAATTTTTTATTTATTAAAGTCTCCACTTGCACAAATCCTCAACTGGGAAAAAATATTTTAAGACAAAGGATTTTTTTTTTTTTTAATGAGACTTGAGGGGAATAGTAAAGTTAGGATAGAGAGTCTAATTTTGTAAATTTTTGGATAAATGACTTGCTAATTTATAAAAAGTGTTTTTGAGGTTAAATTAAGTGTTTTTTTTTTGTTGAGTCTGATGAGGATGCCCTAAGCAGTGGGCCTATGTAACTCTTAACAATTTCAAAAGACTTTCCTTACTTTACCAACTCTCTTTCCATCTCAATTCGTTTGTCCCTCTTTTTTGTTGATACGGAGTAATACTTTTTATTTACGGTCTTACTATAGTCTATATAATAACTATTTCTCGTCAAACTGTACAGTACCGATGGTACCAATAGTGTTTTATATTTGTTGTCAAATTATATAGTACCACTCCCTCTACAAATTAATATAAGAACGGTAAATAATAATGTACCTTTCAGTGTTAAGGAATCACTCATTTATGTGCAGATCTTATACGAACACCACAAAAACAGATACAAAGTGCTTTTTATTTATGGGACAGAATGATTCAACACCACTTAATTATGGAAAAATAAATTGACCTCCATTAGCTTAATTACACCTTAAACAAACCAAAAAAAAAATCCAATACAAGCTCATTTTCAACTTTCCATACTAGACATTGCGAAATTCCAGTCATAACTCTCCACTACATAAATGTATAACTTAGGCAATTACAATACTATCCACATTTCATGCAGAAATAATACATTTACGACAGCCGACTCCAAACCGGCTCCAACTTGCTGACATGACAGCAAGTGGGCCCCAATTTCTTGAACTGAAGCAAAAATAAATTGAAAATTTGAAAACCCAAATCGGCTCCCTCTCCACCGCCCCGCCCCTATTTCCTTTCCTCCGACCAAACCAGAGAGACAGAGGGCGAGTAGCTCGCCACCACCACCGTTGACCCACCTCCTTCGGCAATCGCCGCCGCCGCCAATAAACCTTCGAAAAAGATGACCCGCACCGACTTTTTGGTTTCAAAGGGTCATGCTCAGTCCTTTACACATCTCTAAATTTTTTCAACATTGAGGAATGATGTTTTTGCAGTATTCCGCAGCTAGCGTGATGAAGCTGAGAACACAAATCCTTGAGTTCCTGTGTACAACCAGAAATGAAGAAAGCTACAATGAAACAAAGGAAATTAAAGAAAACAAAGTACACCAATGAAAGTAAAAAGTCCAATTTTTTTTTTTAACACATTACACTAACCCAAAGAGATTTGCTAAAGCGTGTGGAATCATCTTTCAATTTGGCATCTTAGCGGCAGCGGTAGCAATCGCCGGAGGTGGAGAAGGAGGCCGGAGGAGGTGGGTCGGCGGTTGTGGTGGTGAGCTTCTCGCCCTCTGTCTGTCTAGTTTGATCGAAGGAAAGGAAATGGGGGCAGGGCGGTGGAGAGGGAGCCGATCTGGGTTTTCAAATTTTCGATTGTTTTTTTTTTCAAAAATGATATATGTACAACACAAGTCTCCAAAACACACATACATGGTGTGTGGTGCCCACACACAATTGAGTGTGAAGTGTGTGTGGACTTCACTCACCATGTGAGTATGTTGGAGACTTTTGTTGTACATGTATCATTGTTGTTGTTTTGTTTGCTTTAGTCAAGAAAGTGGGGCCCACTTGTTGTCACATTGGCAAGTTGAAGCCGGTTTGGAGTTGGCTGTTATAAACGAATCATTTCTGCATTTCATGTCATTCACGCTATTGGCATGTAAAAAATTTCAAAACCCCCCTAATAAAATAAGCGCCGTTCTACAAATTTTGAAGACTTAAATATTTTGTGGGATATCCTTACATCAGAAACTAAGATTATGTGATATATCCTAATAGGGCATGTGAAAGTGAAAGTCAAGAAAGTGGGGCCCACTTGTTGCCACATTAGCAAGTTAGAGCCGGTTTGGAGTCGGCTGTTGTAAACGTATCATTTCTGCATTTCATGTCATTCACGCTATTGACATGTAAAAAATTCGAAAACCCCCCTAATAAAATAAGCGCCGTTTCCACAAATTTTGAAGACTTAAATATTTTGTGGGATATCCTTACATCAGAAACTAAGATTATGTGATATATCCTAATAGGGCATGTGAAAGTGAAAGTTGCACCAATTAATTTGTCTATAAATTCTTCTTCTTTGCCGATTAAAAATAATATATATATATATATATATATATATATATATATATATATATATATATATATGCATTGCTAGTTAATTACTACTCCCTCCGTCCCTTTTTAAATGTGTTACTTGGGATTCTGTGCTATTTTCAACGGTTTATAACTTTTAATGTGAACCTCAAAACATATGCATTATGGATCTTGTTTGATAGATCTTAATTATTTCTATTATACAAAATTTTCAAAATGATAAAAGCTATTATAAATTAAAAAGTTATAAAAAGCTCATTTGAAAATGGCGCATTTAATCCCAAAATGAATACATTTAAAAAGGACGGAGAAAAACTTTTGATTCCTCCTCTACCAACTCAATCATGAGATCACTTGATTTGTGTACCACTCAAGAAAAAAAAGGAAAAAGAAAAATAAGAGCCTCACATCATTACGAGTTAGAACCTCTTGATTTGCCATTTAATAATTCTACTAGTTTCAAAATCAAGGTTAACCAAAGTAATGGCAAGTTGGCTACAATGACGCAATTTATAGGGTTATAAAAAAAAAAAAAAAAAAAAGCCGTCGAGAACATGATCAACAAAACCCTTATATGATATATATATATATATATATATATATATATATATATATATATATATATATATATATAACCACTACAAGAAATTATACCAATGCCGACTAAAAAATCTGAATTTGTTGGTGGGGATTTTGGTATTTCCCTAGCAAAATTTAGTCTGCAATTGTGTACAATATTTCCCGACTAACTTACTTAGTCAGCATTTATCAAATTTTTTTAATACTAATTTTGTTGCGCCAATTTAAAAATTCATGGAATTGTTGGCGGGAATTTTGGTATTTCCCGACCAAAATTTACTCGGTATTTGTGTACAATATTTCCCAACTAACTTATTTAGTCGGCATTTATCAAATTTTTGAATAATTATTTTTTTTAGATTTTGCTTCAATGCCCACCCATTTGTTATTTGGATGATAGTTATCCTTTGATTAAACGTCTATCAATACGAGATCAACTTTATTCTTGGTAGGAATGAAGTACTCCATAATATGTAAAAGATAGACGGCTTGGATCACCAAATTAAAACAATTATTAATATTTTTAAAGGTTCGCAAGTCTAATCAAATTGAATAGCCTTAGGTTTGGGTTATTCATGGAACGAGCCTAAAAATAGGGCTTGCAATGAACAAGCCTAACAATTAGGGTTTGCGTTTGGTTCATCGGGTAAACGAATAGAATTTGTCCTTTCGTCCCATTGGTTGAAAAGTCTTTAGGGATGTCTTTAATTCTCCCCGTCCTTGAAAAAGAGTAAGAAGGGATATAGAAAATGCATCGAGCCAATGTTCGAGTAGTAGGCGCTACGGTGCTGAAGTAACACATGTCATACTCTTAGGAAAAGTTCGAACGACCTTCAACAAACTTGATTTTCAAACCATCTCTTTTCTTCTTGGCTCGTGAGAGTGACTTAGAGGATGAATTTTATTCCTTGAGTTCTAAAGCTCTGTAATATATGTCCAGATTCATTGGACTTAAAATCTCCTCCCCACTTCATTTGCTAAAATCAACCACTTGATTTTAGCAAATTTCCATTTTAGTTTTTGGAGAACCAAGCCATAGAGAGGATTTTTTTTTAGACAGCCAATGGTGTAGAGGTCTTCATACTGGAGTAAGACGGTTATTTGAGAGCGGTCATTTCTTACTAGTAAATAAATAATTATCTTCTTTTGACAGCTAAGAGATCCGGCCATTCGATGGCCTGCATGCTCATTGTTCTTTCCATCTCTCCTCACAGTATATATACGTACTTCCCATACCCTGTATATACTATATACATAACTCTTCCCCTGTTTCTAATTTGTTTCCTCCACCACCGTGACTCTTCACAACCCATCTCTCTCTCTCTCTCTCTCTCTCTCTCTCTCTCTCTCTCTCTACAGTATCAAGTGAAATCCCAAGAACAGAGAACCAAAAATGCCGGCTGGTGGTTTCGGACCCGGTCCTGGCACCGGGAAAGCATACCCGGGCAACCTCACTTTGTATGTCACTGTCACATGTATGGTTGCAGCCATGGGCGGCTTGATCTTCGGTTACGATATCGGAATCTCAGGTATAGAAATATACCCCTCACTAAACTTCGCACATTTTAATCGATTGTCATACTATAAACAAGTAATTTTCAATCTATAGAATTTGTAGACAGAAAACAGATAGAGAATATGAATCTGTGACATTTCAAAAATGAAATCAAGCTTCTTTGCTATGTTTTTGGACTGTAGATAGCACCAAGGTTATATGGTTATAAATAATAGTATCAAAACACGTAATGGTAACAATCAAGTGACGGTATCGGAAGTATTAATGGACGATACATAATCAGAATCGGTTGTGCATTTTAAAAAATCACTTTTGAAAAAAATAATTAAATTGCCTTAAAAAAAAAACCCCATAACAGCCATTAAACGGTTCATGAATGGGAACCGGTTGACATGTGACGAGAACCAATCGATCGATATCTGATTTTTCGTCTCAACAATATCCCAGGATGTACCAATATCGGAGGGCAAAGATTGATATATATATATTTAAAGATGGCATACTTAGTAGTTGAAGCTGCCTAAAAGCATTTTTAATACTTCAAATCAGTGGCGGCTCTAGGAATTTGGAACAGGGTGTTCAAAAATTACCTTAACTCCACTAGCAATATTAACTAGCCATATAAACACAAATTTTTATATATTTCTTGGATAATGAGACCAATAATACGTAAGAAATATGGCACAATTGCATGTTCTTGGCAATTTTTTTTGTTTAGGCCAAGCAAAATTAATCCGACACATACATTAGTTTTTATGGTAGGAAATTCTTTGGTGAATATGTTGGCACAGATTTTTTTATGACGTACTTTGTTTTGAAATAATATGTTTAGTATTCAATTGTGAATTTCTTTGACTGACGGATATTCTTCTTTTTTTTTTTTGTCATTCGTCATTTCTAATCTATTATGTGGGGAGGGAGGAATAAGACTCGATCCCAGGATGCAGTGTGTGACATGCAAAAGCTCTACCACATAAGTTAACCACAACTAGGAATAAGTGTTCAAACAAACTGAAGATAAAATTATTACTATAATATAAAATATAAAATGTAAAAGAGTTTAAGTTGTTCAATTGACATCTATGGGAAGCTATGAAGCCTCTTGTTATTTTTTAATTGGGTTTTTTACATTAGATTCGTTTGTGGGCTAATTGTTCAATTTTTTGGATTATGTGTTCAAATATTTACGCATATGGTGTTCAATTATTTTTGCCTGGGTGTACAAAAAAGAAAAAACTTAAATAAAACTACAAAAGATTACGTGTATTCTAAACAAAAAAAATTTGCTTTCGTTCATACATGTACATTATTATTTTTTAACGGATGATATGTGACAGTAATTGAAAATAGAGGAGCATCTGGAGGCCCTGTTCGGTTTAGAATTTTGTTTTAATTTTGATTTTGTTGATATCATCATTTCTCTCTTTATCTCTCTCTACTCATTACACCTACTTACATCATCAAAACTAAACTACCAACCAAACACAATGTAAAAATTTATGCTCTGATATTTCTACTATTTGTATAGGTGGAGTGACGTCGATGGACTCGTTCTTGAAGAAATTCTTTCCGGACGTGTTCAAGAAGGAACAGGCGGACAGCTCGACAAACCAGTACTGTAAATTCAACAGCCAGAGGCTGACTATGTTCACGTCATCTCTGTATTTGGCTGCTCTGACCTCGTCGGTCGTTGCTTCAACGGTGACGAGGACTTTTGGCCGGAAACTGTCAATGCTGTTCGGTGGCGTCTTCTTTTGCGCCGGAGCTTTGATCAATGGGTTCGCACGAGCTGTGTGGATGCTTATCGTCGGCCGGATTTTGCTCGGTTTTGGTATTGGTTTTGCTAATCAGGTAAAAACCTCTCTCTCCTCAATCTCTTCTGATTTTCCTTGTTGATAGGCCATTCCTGGGATTTTGGAGGGAATAGATGAACTCAAAAATAATGGGACCCTCAATGTGGAAACGGGACCCTCTAGGTCCGGATTGAGATAAAATTCTTCCACGAATTTTATTTTAATCTAGAAAGTCGATTGTCTAGATGAACGGCTTGAATGTGCACACCAGCCACTCCGGGTTCTCTCAATGTATGTTTAAACAGAAATATTCTTCCATCCCAATTTATTTGTCAAATCTCAAGAATCCAAGTTATTTTTTGAGACACAATCAAAACACTTTGGAAATGTTTGAATTTCCAATAATGTCCTTCAATTGAAATTGATTTATCACTTGAAATCAAGACTGAAGGGTATAAGCATTTTATAAAATGGGATGGATGGAGTATAAAAAATAAATTACTACCTTTTTTAAAGAGTGAGTGAGTGAAAAAAATGAGGCTAATATAGAGACAAAATACCCTACAAATCTGCTAATTCTAAGTCTAAAAAAAATTGTTAATCAGATATTTACACAATTACATTACTAAAACATAAACTTAAAAAGATGATCGGTTAAATAAAACTACTTTGGTAGAAAAAGGAAAAAGAAACTTATTAAAATTGGAGGACTCCGAAAAGAAAAAGGAAAGGCGAACAATTATATTTGTAAAAAATTACGTTAAATAAAAAAACAATATAATGTGAGTTCATTCGGCTTTATTTTGATGTTTTTACTCACTACAAACATAAATAGCCTAATGAAAGTAGCCTATGGCACCAGGAGCTTAGGCAGTTAATTAAATTCCAATTTTTTTTTGCTTGAAAACCAACTTTCTGAGGATTGAACCCTGTACCATTCGCATAAATTTATGATGGGTTTTTTTTTTGGTATATTTTGTCGTAAGCAAATAATAACATTTTTGAGTTCCCCTAACTCTTTTGTTTTGAAACTAATGGGAATTGACTAAGTTATTTGTGCTAAATGAGTTCCGTTTTTTGATTCGAATTGTTCATTTTATTCATCATTGAGTCTATATACCACACCGAAATTCAAGTGGATCAAACTATTTGATAGCTCAGCATTTAACTTGGGGGGGGGAATATACCTACGACGATTTCTTTAGCTGTTTCATTTCCATAAAAAAATGTTGTCTGAAAACATAGTTACCAATGTCTGACAACCCAAATTTTAGCATGTTATACATACTCGACGAGACGAATAAAATGAACTATTCAAATTGAAAATAGAATTTGGAGTGGACCCCATAACATATGTATTGCTCAATGCGCACACATGGCACACCCCGCTCCGTCGAGAATATTCCATTCTGTTTTGTTTTTTCGTCCAAAACTGAGAACAAAAAATGGTGCTTTCTGAAAACAGGACAAGGTTTTTTTTTTTTTTTTTATCCCGGAGTTCATTTGATTCGTTCCAGATATTCCTTTCCAGTAGAAAAGTACATGTGAAATGTCATAATTTTACCTGAACAAATACAAAAAAGTACATGTGACAAAATAAATTGAGTAAAAACAATTTTCCGTTAATGTTAGGCTGAATGAATAAAGTTCGAAATATTAATTAATTTAATTTCGTTTTGCAGTCTGTGCCACTATACCTATCAGAAATGGCTCCATACAAATACAGAGGTGCACTCAACATAGGCTTTCAACTATCAATTACAATAGGCATACTAGTAGCCAATGTGCTCAACTACTTTTTCGCCAAAATCAATGGCGGTTGGGGATGGCGTTTGAGCTTGGGTGGAGCCGTGGTCCCAGCCCTAATAATCACCATTGGAGCGTTGGTCCTCCCCGAAACACCCAACTCGATGATTGAACGTGGTAGGACCGAGGAAGCAAAGACCAAACTCAAACAAATCCGTGGTGTTGACAATGTGGAGGAGGAGTTCTACGATCTACTGGCGGCGAGCGAGGAGTCGAAGAAGGTGGAGCTTCCGTGGTTCAATCTATCGCAAAAGAAGTATAGGCCGCACCTAACAATGGCTATTATGATTCCAATGTTCCAGCAATTGACCGGGATCAACGTAATCATGTTTTACGCGCCGGTTTTGTTCAAAACGATTGGGTTTGGAAGCGACGCTTCGCTCATGTCTGCTGTAATCACCGGTGCTGTCAACGTTGGTGCGACGGTTGTTTCGATTTATGGTGTGGATAAGTGGGGGAGAAGGTTTTTGTTCCTTCAGGGTGGCACCCAGATGCTCATTTGCCAGGTATATTTGAATTTGATCTTGTTTTCTTGATTGGCTTTCCATTTTCTTTTACCTAGTCAACAGTGTTCATATGCAAAGGGAAAACTCTGTTTTTGAAGGTAACGTGTGCATTTTTATTTTTTAAGTCAAAATTTGTCAAATGCAGTAGTAACGAGCCACGTAGTTTGGTTTCGGTAATGGCACTCACAAAATTCGGGCCTATAGTAAACGGTCACATGGTTGGTTTCGGTCAGGCAATTAACAATAATATGTTGGTATTTTATTAATTTTGATGTTTTATTTTATTATAACTCTTTGGAAAAAAAAAATTGCCTGAAAAAATTTGTTTTTTCTTTACAATGCCTGATATGAGCATGAGCATGAGCATGGCGGGAATTGGCACTTGCATGGGCACGACACGACACGGAGTTAGGTGGGCACGTGGACTAGGTTGGGCCAAGCATATTCTAAAATAGACCAACACGGTACGCCTAATAAATGGGCCGGGCTAAATATTGCACGAAAAACGTTTGGCATGGAACTAAATGCACTAGGCCAGCACGGCACAGCCCATTTGATACCTCTAATTTTCGACATTCACATCCTTTCTTGTTAAACAAGAATAGGTGCACTATACACTCACATGAGGTAAAAACCACACTTTTGTGTTTGGTTTAGCCAAATGTATTAGATTTTTGTTTTCTGTGTGTTTCTGCAGATTATAGTAGCAGCTTGCATTGGAGCCAAATTCGGAGTTCAAGGGGAGCCCGGAAACCTACCAAAGTGGTACGCTATCGTAGTTGTACTCTTCATATGCATCTATGTTGCGGGATTTGCTTGGTCATGGGGACCTCTAGGCTGGTTAGTCCCCAGTGAAATCTTTCCGCTGGAAATCCGATCGGCTGCTCAAAGTATCAACGTTTCAGTCAACATGCTCTTCACGTTCATCATCGCTCAAATTTTTCTGACCATGCTATGTCACTTCAAATTCGGTCTTTTCCTCTTCTTCGCTTTCTGGGTGGTGGTGATGACCATTTTCATCTTCTTCTTCTTGCCCGAGACCAAGAACATTCCAATCGAGGAGATGGTGATTGTTTGGAAGGAACACTGGTTCTGGTCCCGATACATGGTTGATGTCGAGTACCCGGGTAATTATAAAGCCGTTGAGTTGGGAACCCCTCGCAATGAGCCTAAAAGTGTATGATTTTATTGTGGGCCTAAAAGTGTGTGTTTTTTGTGAGTTTATTTAGTATGTTTGAAACAAGTTTACTATCCAAATCAAATACAATTATCGCTATGTTTGCTTTCCCTGTCAATAACTCTCAAGAAAATATTCACAGTTTGTGAATCGGCATAGATTGTCTCATAGAATGCATCGTCTTACTTGTACCGTCTCAATGGTACAGATCGTCTAAATTTTTTTAGCACAACCCGTCTTGCGTGAATAACCTATCTTAATCATCCAAATCGCAAACTAAGAAAATCATTGCATCACTGTAATTGAAATCATGGATATAAACACATGATAGACATGAATCATTTAAATCAATTTCATCAAATCGGATCCAAATATTAAACTTAGAATCAAGACAAAAAAAACATAGTTACTTGAATGTTGACTTTATCTACGCCCTAGAAATTAGTTTAGCCACTCATAATGGGATTGGTCCTTGAATCTTTTCTCTATCTCTCCTCTTAGTTCTGATGTAAACGATCATTTTTGTACTTTCAACATGTCCAAAACAACAAAGGAAACTCGGCTGGAATTTTACACAGCATATATGACTCTACTTGTGAGCTCGTTTAGTCCTGGTAAAAGTCAAAATTGGAAAATTTATATATGACACAAAGTTGTAGCCCTTTAAACCTTCTTTCTAACCCAATTTGAATTGCCTCAATCACATAGTCGATTATGGTCAAAATACTGAAGCTGTGTAACTTGAGTCCAAATTCGGGATGGAATCAAACTCTTAGTTTTTCCTTCCAGATTGGATTGGTCTTAATTTTCTTGCATGATTCCTCAAGTAGGAAAATACTAGAGGCGTTGACTAATGTATTAAATGTACATGTGCCATTCTTTTAGTGTATGGGTGCATCCATTGCATCATTCATTGATGTGGTAATGACATGTGTACTTTTGGTGTAATAGATTGTAAGTTATTTAGTGCCTCTAGCATTGCTCTTCCAAATATCCACGGTTTCTAAACCTTTTAGGAATGTAGTTCTTTCTTGTTTCTCACTTGGACTTTCCAAATTGACCTCCAAATTAAAGTCTAATTCATGCAAACAGCTCTAATAACATTTAATCACAAATTAGCCCAAAGTAAGTCAAGTAACATGCATTTAGAGAACAACACAAGTTAAGGGGCGCATATATATAGTTCGGCACTTATCATAGTAATAACCATTAAACACTGTGTTTTTCTTTCTCCTTTCTACTCTGCACTCCCCTCTCTATCTTGATAATGAGCAATACCTCTTTACCATGAGGGCTTTCTTTATCAAACAAAAAATCAAGTGAAAAATGGCCCCTTAAGATTAAGGTTCAGATAGCCCATTATGGCTTTGAAATGAAAAATCTGCAAGCACCATTTTGCACTCCTAAAGAGTTAGGATTACTTGATTTTCCATTTAGAAAATCCATCTATTCTAACTTCCGAAGAGAGGTTGCAAAATTGTAATTGCATTTGTTCCTTTTGTGTACATGTTGTAATTGCATTTGTTCCTTAAGAAATGGGAGGTATTAAAAGCATAGTTGGATATTTTGGCCTTTTTGTTGTGAGAGATAAGTAGTAAATATGAGATTGACCAGATTTGAGCTAACATAGGGGCTCACATGATCGATCATTGGTATTTTGTATCCCACATTTGTTGGACAGAATTTGATATCCAATAGGATTGTTATCAAAAGTGGGGTACTATGCCTCCTTTGTGATTAGAAGTTCCTCCACCCGGCTACCCTCCTTCCAGATATAACAGCATTATTGCTCCAATGGTTAAAATTAGTCGTGTTTTTCTTATCTTTGTGTATATGTGATCTTAAATAAACACTAAATATGGAGTCCATCGTATATACTTTCTACCTTATCACATGGTATTACGTATCTCATTGTATATCCCATGGCATTACATGTCCCCTCCCACCACCTTACCCTAGTCCACGAAACAAACAAGCCTTTGGATGCTTAAATTAAGAAGTACTTTTGTGGCATGTGCATGTTATACAGATAGCCATCACGCGCACACAAATACACACACGCACAGAGTGATGGGCAGAAATTAGAGTTTTTCGAGGTTGAAGATACCAACAAAGGGCATCAATAGAGTACCTGCCACTAAGGTGCAAACGACCTGACCTAAGTTGAGTTTTATAGAGATCGAGTTCGGCTCGTTTAGTAAATGCGCCAAAAAATGAGTTCAAGCTCGGCTTGTTTATGAATGAGCCGAGTCTTTAACTAGCTGAGGTAGGGCAAATTGCTTAATGTGGCAAGCTATATACTAACAAGCCAACCTTTACCGAGCTCATTTATTAAATGAGCCTAAAATTTGAGCCGAAGCCATGAGTTGCTTGTCTCAATTTGTTTGCAGCCTTCGAGCAAAATTTAGCGAATTGAGTAGAAGTAATACCTGCTTCGGACATCAAGGGGTCAGACTGTATATACCAGTTCTCTAAATAAAAGGGGTTAAGTTAATACTGACTAATAGTTGAAGGGGGTGCGTCGAAGAAATTAAACTCTTTTTCTATTTTTTCCATTTTTGGCACTTCGGCGATTTCTTTTCCCACCGTCTTAACTCGGTAACTCCCAATGGTTTCTTAATTCAACTTTTTCGTGATGTGTCTTAGCACACGACTTTTATCTTATCTACTTATCCAGAAATTAAGCTGTAATCATCAATAAGGAGTATTACGCCTACAGTCCTACTCCTATTTTAACTTGGAAACACAAAAATTTAATTACTCTCTTTTTGACAGCTAACATAATCCCCCCCCTCCAAGGACTGCTTTATTTCTTTCCATCTCTTTCTCTCTCTATATATACCACTTCCCATACCCTTCAATCCCTGTATATTCTACCCAATCTCTCTCTCTCTCTCTCTCTCTCTTACTCTTCCCCCTGTTTCTTTCTACTTTCTTTGCTACACCACCGTAACCCTTCACAACCCTCTCTCTCTAGAAACTAGTGAGATCAAAAGAACAGAAAACCAAACATGCCGGCTGTTGGTATCGGGCCCGGCCCGGGTGGAAAAGCGTATCCGGGCAACCTCACTCTGTATGTCACCGTCACATGTATGGTTGCGGCCATGGGCGGGTTGATCTTCGGTTACGATATCGGAATCTCAGGTATTGTAAATACACCCATCACAAATCTGTCGTCGCCCTTTTAAACCGTTTTTAACAGTTCAGATTTGCTGCATTCGTTCGTAATTTTGGACTTTTGTACTGATGCTTTTGCGATTGGTTTTGCAGGTGGCGTGACGTCGATGGACTCTTTTCTGAAGAAATTCTTTCCGTCGGTGTATCGGAAAGAAAAGGAGGACAGCTCGACGAACCAGTACTGTAAGTTCGACAGCCAGACGCTGACGATGTTCACGTCGTCTCTCTATTTGGCTGCTCTGATTTCGTCGATCGTTGCGTCGACGGTGACGAGGACTTTTGGCCGGAAACTGTCGATGCTCTTCGGCGGTGTCCTGTTCTGCGCCGGAGCTTTGATCAATGGGTTCGCTCAGGCCGTGTGGATGCTTATTCTTGGCCGTATTCTGCTCGGTTTTGGAATCGGATTTGCCAATCAGGTACTAAAAAATTCTCTATACGTCTACGAATTTGTTTATATTTTTTATTTGAAAATTTTCGGATCCCTTGATTGGCGGAAGCAAAATTATTACACGGAATCTACGAAAAATTAGTTTGAACATAAAATATAGTCAGATATTAATGTGGCATAATAAAATATATTCAGTAGTAGTAGTAAATTTTTTATTTGGAGGGACTTAATTCAACTTATTTTTGTAAGCATTATTAAAAAAAAAACATTGGTACTACTGAATATTTTTATGAAGATTTTTATACAAAAAAGACATGGATTTATTCGAATTTGTATGGATCTGTTTAATCAGTGATCGATTATGATATTCTGTTCTGTTTTGTTTTTGATAAAAATCTACAAAAAGAACAAAAATGGTGCTTTCTGAAAGCAGGACAAAGCCTGTAACGTTGGAGAATTTTTTTTTGGGATAGATTAGATTTTAAATAAACTTTTCCTGGAATTATTTAAAATTCGCAGCACTATTGATTGCTTGCTGTGATTTGGTGCCACGGGTACCACGTCACACATCACGTGACGTGATACTCACTCACCACTGAAAAATTTCTCACAACGTTGGTATGTTTTGGGGAGTTTATTTGATTATTTCCAGATTTTTTACTTTGTTTTTGTCCATTTATTTGAGTTTTTTTTTTTTCTTTGTTTCTTTTTAGTGGTTTTTCTTCTTTCTTTCTAGAGTAAACAATCATCAATGCCTTAAAACGGTCTTGACATCCTTTTTGTTAATTTGTGAAGCAAATAAAATACGCCTTTTTCTTCAGATTTGAAAGTTTCTGATCCAGCTTATATGTTTTCGTCGGCAGATCTTTGAATTCATGCATCTCTTCTCTGTCTGCATATATGTATATATTGATGTCTTTTGCTCTCTGACTTCTACCATTTTCAGATGTGTAATTAATACGATTTGGGTCCTGTAGGGCGGCCATGTAGTACCCTCGTTTCCTATTAATATACTTTACGAATTTAATTGTTTTCGTTACGACGATCCTTACCATCTTTTTGCGATAATACAAGGTGAACAATATATGGATGTGCGTAATTTCCTTAAATTCATAATAGTAGAACAAGAAAATAGTTCGTATAAAATGCATGCCATCGCGACACAAAAAACTCACATTTGTACTCTTCACATATTAATTCATATAAATGTTACTAATGATTCACCTTATTTCTTAACTTATGCGTAAATGCTAGAATTGGCATTATGAATTTGGCAAATGGTAATTTAAAATGGCTTTGACATTGCCATTGGCCTGTGATTTTTTGCGCATTAGGTATTGTGTTTTATACAGATGTTATATTATACAAGAAATGCATTTGGCATGTATCGTAATATTTTCAAGTTGCAAATTTCAAAAAAAAAAATTTTTGTACCCCGTCCTTTTAGTGCCCTCAAAATAGAATAATGATCAATGATTGGGCGCTAAGTAAAACCAATCCATATAAATAATTTTTTTCAATTATTTAGTGAGATTTCAATGTCGTCGATGCCTTGTTTTTCTTTGCACATGACATATCCATTTGTCTGTTTATTTTTATTTTTTGGAATCGTTTACTCAACGGAGTTGAATACAAATTTGAAAATTAATTCGACAACGGCTTGTTATTAAACAAAACGACTTGTGTGCTGTAATGTTCTGCTTTTTCTTTGTTTGCGTCGAAACTTAGTTATCATAATAGTGCCTTTCCATTATTTTCAACCCTCGAAACACGGCCAGAACGTGTGGTCCCTGAAAGCGACTTTTTTTTTTTCTTTCAAATAATAGGAAGTCATTTTTTATCAAAAAAATATTTAAGTATATACAGTACGATTTTCCAGGTTATATTTTAAACTTTGCAAAGAGACTAACGCTATTGAAAAGGGCAGAAAAAATAAAAAATAAAAAACGGAGGGATTATTTAATTCGTTTTTGAAAGACTGTCGCGTGATTCCAAAGGAGAACTGATAAAAAAAATTTTAAGGAACTTGGAATACTTTTGCTTCACTTATTTTGTGTTTACCTTGACTTGATTAATGACATTTTTTTTTTTTTTTAATTTTCTGTATGTCACTCTGTGACACTATGCTTCATGACAAGAACATCTGGTCCCACAAACAACTTTATTCCTTTTTTTCTTCACCTTGATCATTCATGACATTGATTATTTCATGAACTTCTCTTCTTTTCTTTTTGGCGTCAATTTGCGGAAAATAACATATTTTTCCTTTCAGTAGTCAAAAAGTTGTACATAATTGATAACTGAAAAGATGGTTTTGCTATTTTATCTGAAAAGATACAAATATGTACCCATGAAAAAAAATTGGCGCGTTACAATTATTTCTCGTTATTTACCGGTTAATTTATTCAACTTTGTAATGAGGTCTTTACTTGGTCATTGCTAATCACAGGATAAATGGGTTTCAAACATTTTTCTGTCTAGTTGAATGAAATGCTGATTTTTTTTTTCATTCTGATTTTGTGTTTACAGTCTGTGCCACTATACCTCTCGGAAATGGCTCCATATAAGTACAGAGGAGCACTCAACATAGGCTTTCAGCTATCAATTACAATAGGCATACTTGTAGCCAATGTTCTCAACTACTTCTTCGCCAAAATCAAAGGCGGTTGGGGATGGCGTTTGAGCTTGGGAGGAGCCGTGGTCCCTGCCCTGATAATCACCATTGGAGCGTTGGTCCTTCCCGAAACACCCAACTCGATGATTGAACGTGGTAAGACCGAGGAGGCAAAGAACAAACTCAAACGGATCCGTGGCATTGACAACGTGGATGAGGAGTTCAATGATCTCGTGGCGGCGAGTGACGAATCAAAGATGGTGGAGCACCCTTGGTCGAATCTATTGCGGAGGAAGTATAGGCCACAGCTAACAATGGCTATTCTGATTCCTTGTTTCCAGCAATTGACTGGCATTAACGTGATCATGTTTTACGCACCGGTTTTGTTCAAAACGATTGGGTTCGGAGATGATGCTTCGCTTATGTCTGCTGTGATCACTGGTATTGTCAATGTTGCTGCAACGGTTGTTTCAATTTATGGTGTTGATAAGTGGGGCAGAAGGTTTTTGTTCCTTGAAGGTGGCACTCAGATGCTTATTTGCCAGGTATGTTCAAATTTGTTCTAGTTTTGCAAGATTAACTTTCCCTTTTCTCCTAGCTAGTTTAACACTAATATTGACATCCAAAGATAAAACTCTGTTTTTGACAGTATCATACATATTTTTATGTCAAAATTCGTCGAATAATTACCAGCCAGGTAGTTTGTTTCGATGATAGGGTTCTCAAAATTCGTGATGTTCTTGTTTGTCGATTGTAGGTTTCTATTGAGTATTGAATCATTGGTTTTCTTTTCTTTCCTTTGTTGTCTCCAGATTGCAGTAGCAGCGTGCATTGGAGCCAAATTCGGAATTCAAGGGGAACCCGGAAACCTTCCAAAGTGGTATGCCATTGTAGTGGTACTCTTCATATGCATCTATGTTGCAGGATTTGCCTGGTCATGGGGACCCCTCGGCTGGTTAGTCCCTAGTGAAATCTTCCCTCTGGAAATCCGATCGGCTGCTCAGAGTATCAACGTTTCGATGAACATGATCTTCACGTTTATTATCGCGCAAATCTTCCTGACCTTGCTCTGCCACTTAAAATTTGGTCTCTTCATCTTCTTTGCGTTCTGGGTGGTGGTGATGACCATTTTCATCTTCTTCTTCTTGCCCGAGACCAAGAACATTCCAATCGAGGAAATGGTGGTTATCTGGAAGAAACACTGGTTCTGGTCCCGGTTCATAGCTGATGACGATTATCCGGGTCATGGAGGCGTTGAGATGGGAAACGGTGGCAGTGGGCCTAAAACTGTTTGATTTTACTGCGAGTTTATATAGTTGCGTAATTATAGGATTTGCTGAGGGAGGGGGATTTAATTTGAATTCGCCCTTCTTTTTTTTTATTTATCAATGCCCTTCTTTGTTTGTTCTGTTGATTTTCGAAATAACTTATTGGTGGCTACATTTTACTATCTTACAGTGGGATCTAATCTTGTGTTTTACAAGTTCTCTAGAAGTACATGATGATATTTGGTTTTCAGTGTCATGAATTACGAATTGGTACATTTTGTGCTAAATTTGCTCAAAATACAGCTTATTGTGCTAAATTTGTTCCAAAGAGTTCTTCATTTAAAGTCTTGCAAGTCCCAAGTATTATGTGAGTTTTATTGAGATTGCCTTTTGGTAATTTCCTTTCTCCTCTATTGTTTTTGTTCAAAGAAAAATGAGTTGGGTTGTAAACTAACCAAGTTGTTCGTGAGCAATTCAAGACTCGGTTCGACTTAACTCGTTTTGTGATAGAGCAAAGTTAGAGTTTTAGGCTTGTTTAGTACACGAGTCAAGTTCAACATTCTAAAGCTCGACTTGAAAATGCTCGGCTCGTTACCGAGCTTGAACATTTCAAAACTCGGCTTGGCTAGGCTCCTTTGCGCCGAGGGAGATGAGGGGCATATTTGGATGATTGGATCCAAAAAGGAGCAAGCTAGCAGTTTCAGTCCATAGGCAAACGGCACTGTTGCTCTTGCACATGCTATTTGGCTATGCAAGGAATTTCAGCAGTTACAGGCACCTAGAGATGTAGACCAAAATAATTGGGCAGATTTCCACATCCACCCTACGGTAATCAATACGACTCAGTTCCTCTATCTGGAATTCACATGTGACTTCGCAACGATGACGACGATAATAACAATGAAATGTAACAGAACAGATTTTTAGCGTGGTTGATGTTTTTGACGATCACTAAAATTTGAACAATTTGAATCATCTAAGTGGACCTAGTAAGGGCTCACAAACGGGCAAATGTGCCGTGTGCTTGATTATTGAACTTGTTCCACGCCCAAAACCGAGTTTCTTTTCCCCGGCCAAACCCCCCTTTTGATTCAATAATTACATCAAAGGTTCCTTGGGTCCCCGTAATAATAAATTAATAATTCTTCTTTGAAATACATGGCATTCTGACCCCAAATTTCCTCTAACTATTGTTTTTTATCCAAAATCATGGCACATAAGCGCGAAATAAACACAAAGAAAAACAAACAAACAAAAAACTCAAATAACACGTATCAATGACTAATAAATGTATATTGAAGAGCCAAAATATGCATATTTTGGCCTTTATTTATCAGAACTCAATAGGATTATTTAATGAATTACTTGAAAGAATTTTGGAAAGGCGAAAATGACACAGACAATTAAACAGGAGGACAGGTTGGCACCTACTTGAATTTGCCTAAACAAGTAAACAATTCATGGTTTGTCCTCTTACTTCTGTCACATTATTAGTTTATGTTTCCTAACAGATTCACAACTCCACCTATATTGTCTTCAGACTAACTCAGGTAACCCGACCAGCTTTGGCGTATCTCGATTAAGGGTTACTTTGGCTTAAAAGTCAAAAACTAGATTATTGGATTATTTATTTTGTCTTTATTCTTTCTTTTTTTTTTTTGCATTTGTTAGTTTTGCGTCAAGATTTTGTGGTTTCTGAATTCCTCTCTTCGAGCCAATTCAAAGAGTAAAAAATTGTGGTCAAAAGTAATATTTTTTTGAATAAAGCCAAAATAGGTGGATTATTGGCCAAAATATATTTGGTTTGACCATAAATTTATACTTGTTAGATTCGTCGAGACGAGACGAATCCAGAAACCACAAAATTATGATGCAAAACTAACAAATGTAAAAAAAATTTAAATAAAGACAAAATGAATAATCCAATAATCCAATTTTAACTTTTAAGCTAAAGTAGCCCTAATCTTGAGTGTAGAGTTGGGCCTCCAATTAAAGCTAACTCAAAAGCTACGAATGAATTGGCTTCAAAGTAGTAATTGATAGCATTTGAGAAGTTTTCAACGCGAAATCTTAATAGGAAGCAACACTCCAAATTCCGAGCCTTAACTACTAGGCTAACCTTGGGTAGCTCGACCTATAATATTCCTAGTTGGTTTTGCTCCATGTTAGGTGGATTTCAAATCGTTATGCATGGGGAACAACAACATCGTACCACATCTCACCAATTGTCGTATGCTAGAAGCCTAGGTGATGATTTTTGTGAACTGCAATAAAAAAAAAAAAAATTGTTTTCAAGCAACAAACATCCAATAAGTAATAAGTAATTCCAAAGCTCAAATGTTTGCAGATTTCTAGATCATTTTAATTACGGAAGTGGGACCCCTTTTATCCACTTGCATTATTTTCTTTGTCTTTATCCATGTGAAATCATCAAATCGCTCTTCATGTGAAAAAAGTGAATATAGAAGCAAGGATAGTTTAATAATTTTATGTGAATAATGACAAGAAAAGTAGTGGATGAGGATAAAAGGGGAGTATGATAATCATTTTCCTTTAATTTTTTTATCCTTTAATTTTTTTTATCTTGGGATAAAGTACAGAGAAATGGGAGAAAATTTAGAGATTGTGACTGGGTTCGGCCGAACTTTGAATTTTAATAAGATATTTTTGTAAACAATTTATCTTATAATGAACTTTTGTTTAGTTTTTTATTCATTTTGATGCGAATAAATAATTCGCAAAAATTGAGACAAAATAAATAAGTTAATCGGTTTTGACCCTGCACTTTTTGATAGCTACATTCAAATATTTGTTATGAAATTTGGAGTGCCGAAGATCATTTTCCTGAATAAAATTTTTCGTGTAAGACAAAAAATTCGTGAAATATAATCAATAATAAAACTAGACCAAATCCAACTGTAACAGATATAGTTAAATTCTTCCATATGAACTAATTTATTGTGGTTTCAAAACTTAAAGTTTAGCCTGCGTGACTGCTAAAATATTAGTATAATTTAAAGACATTGTCAAACGGATAATGCCAAACATCAAGACAATGAAAGGCATCCTAAGTTTCTTACTCATCAAATCCATCAAAATCCACAACTTTAAATCCAACTGGGGAATCGAATTCACATTCTTTCCACCAGAGAATCCCTCCTTTTTTCTGTCTGAAACAGTGAGATCAGATGAACTTTCGGATAAAGAACCACAAAATTGAGTTAAGTAGACGATGAGCTCTTGTAGCGCGTTACTGCACTATAGGGTGTAGCGCGTGAGGTGGGGTTCACAGAGCTATAACTGTGATCTGAACTGTTATGTTTGTAGAATCTGCTAAGTAGATTTGTCCAATAAAAAAAATTAAATTGATCGAATATCATTAATTTATTTGTCAGCCAATACATTTGTCTACCAAAGGATAATCGCATTATCTTAAGAAGGAAGTGTAAGACAAATATACCACGATTATATGGTCATTAATGTCCAATCAACCCTTTTTTTTTTGTACGAATTTGGTTGTTCAACGAATGCTATAAACTGAACGGTTCATTGCACGGTAATAAGATCTCGGTGAAGCTCACCGAGACTTACCAGAGTGCATTAGTGGATTATCGGAGACACCTTATCCTAACTAAGCTGGAACTTTCATGGGAAAACGGTCAGTAATCAATATGGTCACGGTCATGGAAAAGAAGCAAAGGACAAAGGCATCAAATTCATCACAGTTTGAAATTCAATAGGATCACCTTTTTTTTTTTTTGCATCTAAAAAAGTAGGAAATGGGATAGAAGTTTCGGTCACGGTTTTTGCAAATGATTAAAGCAAAGGAAAGAAGGGTATCATATGACTCACCCCACTTTAATTTAATTCGAAGCAACTTTGGATCTTACTATGGCATTCTATGTGGATATGTTTATGGATAAGACAGGATGAGTTTATTTTGTTTATGTGGTGGGGTAAGTTTTCACCTTAGGAAAGTAAGCCACTGAAATCGTGCTGGGTAGAGTACCGGCGAGGGCACTTACAAGACCCAAAAAAACGTTGGGCTATTCGGCTAGGGTTTTGGCAGAGTACCCCTCTGATGCTTAAGTCGGAGATGGAATGTAGGAGAAGAGAGGAAACTAGAATTTCAGGAGTAAGATTATGTGTTCCTTTAGTTGAGAGTGAAACATTTTTTTTACAAGCTCTCCTTATTTGGTGTCCAACCTACCTAGTCCGTTTGGGATACACTCGTATCCCTAACTCTCTAGAGTTTTTCCCTTATCGAGGCACTTGATGATGTTTACCAAGGTAGCTTCCTCGATTAGGGCAGAGTCCAATCTCAACTAGATCTTCATCTAGGATACACTGTTGTCTCTATCTCTCCAGAGCTTCATCTTTATCTGGACATTTGACTATGCTTATCAGCTAGATCCCTTAAGCACCTTCTAAAATGATCCTTGTGCCGAACAAACTTTTACTCCCGCCCATTGAGACGGTCCTGGGCCTAGTCTGTCCGGGTCACGCTCCTTTCTAGCACAATTCAGTAGTTTGACCTAATTAATTCAGGTGCCTAAAATCCAATCCATTTCAGCTTATTTTTTGGTGTTGCCTACATGAAAAAGTATTCGGTACACTGTACACATGCTCTTTATGAACTTTTGGGGGAGGGGGTGCATGCTGACTTGATCCGGACCATTAATACTCGGCGATCAACGACGAAGATTAGTTTAGTAATGGTCGTGCAGATCTGTTTGGGTCTGAGCATATCTACGCTTTTGATCGTCAAGTATGGACAATCCGGATAGGGTCAACATCCATTCTGTCCGGATAGGGTCAACTCCCTATTTTCAGAACTTTTGTGGCTCTATTTATAAATTTTTGTGGCTCTAAGTTTTTGACCGATGGTTTTGGGATTTAATATTATTTTCTATCTCTTCACCCAAAAAAAAAATGGGATTAGGGTGTTTAGCTTCGCAAAGGTCTTTGCCTATTGCCAGCGGCAGTCTGTACTGACGATTTCACGGATAATGAATTTTCTCTCTATTCCTCTAAAAAAATGGAATTAGGGTTCACCAACATTGAAGAATGACCCCCCACTATTGGAGGTTAAAAAATCACCATTGTTTTTCTTTCATTTCAAATCATTCAGACAAACAAAAGTTGTGTTTGATTAGATAATTTAATTTAGTTTTGATGATGTCAGCAAGTGTAATGAGAAAGAGAAAGAAATGAGGGAAATGACGATGTTATCAAATCTAAACAGGGAAATGACCTTAGAAGAATTGATCAACAATTTTACCAAATCCTTATGGTACAACTAGAGTCAATTGGGCCGTTAGATAAGACATTATCCGCTTATTCATATTTTTTTTATGTGTAGTAACTTTCACAAATCGGCCATTGTTAACGATAGAACTAGGGTTGCACAAAAAAACCGGTGAACCGTGAATCCGGTCCGGACCGAACCGATCCGTGTGTTTTGGATTTTAACCGTGGATTAATGGTCCGGACACGGATTGAAAAAATAGTAAACCGTGTCTCGCGGTTTGGACACGGATTTTGATTTCGAAACCGTGGATTAACCGATCCGGACCGTGAGATTTTTATTATATATAATTTTTTTAAATATATATATACACACACACATAATTTTACACAAACTTCTACTACACAAACTAGGGGGTAAACTGTGATCTCTTTCAAAACTTTGATGTGTATTTTTATTGATGACCCATTAGTGTGAGATTCCAACGAAGGCATATTCTCTAATTAGCTACGGGAGCTCTTTAATTTGCTTTCCTATGTTTCAAGTTGATGTGTTAATTTCAAAATAGGAATAAGCTGTTACAAACTTCTGTGTTTGTGAACTTGTGGTGTCCTTAGTATTTATAAAATTTGAATAACGTACTTTGGGATGCTTCTTGATTTATTTTTATGCCAGATTACGACTACCGTAAATAATAATGTCTTATATAACATGTAATCCGTGGATAAAACCGGAACCGATCCGTGACTCGCGGATTGGATTGGAACCGAACCGTGAGACTTTTGGTCCGGACACGGATTGTATTTTTCAAAAACCGTGGCTCGCGGATTAGGATTGGATTCATGCCAATCCGATCCGATCCGGACCGTGTACACCCCTAGATAGAACGCCAATTCTCCAAAACGGATCGATTTGGGGTTTCTATAGTTCTTCCGTATACATATCTTTATTTTTTTCTTCTTTTTCTTTTTCTTTTTTTTTTTTATTTGATTGACGTTGAAGAAATAAAACTTGGTTGGAAAGGCGTTAGGGGTGTTTGGAAGCGGGTTTCTATAGTTCCTCCATATACATATATTTATTTATTTCTTCTTTTTTTTTAATTTTTTTATTTGATTGACGTTGAAGAAATAAAACTTGGTTGGAAAGGCGTTAGGTGTGTTTGGGAGCCTCCACAACCACATACACATTCTCCATTTTGGATTTTTTAAATTTTGGCCATTTGAGAGAAAATTACAAGACGTATTGTCCAAGAATTCATTCTTAGTACTTTACAAGAAAAAAAAAAAAAGAAGTTAAAATTAAACAATGTACAAAACAATTTGGGATTCACCCCAGGATATGCTTTGATTCCTACTCTGCTTTTGAAGAGAAAGACTCAAAACAAAACCAAGTACCAACACCTACTTTAGGCCGCGTTTGGAAGACGGCGCTAAACCCTTTATCACTTATTTTAGGCTTCCTTAGGAAAGGAAAACAAAAGAAAATGGGTGAGGAAAATGAAAAGGAAAATATACTATTATCAGAGCTTAATTCTTTTTTTTTCCTCTCATTTTCTTTCTAAACCAAAAAAAGGGAGGAATTTTTTTTCAATTTTCCTTTATTTTGGCATGTTCCAAACAAACCATTAGAGCATTTCTAAGGGTGCTGGACATAACAGCCCCAAAGAGGCAATCAAAAGGCATTTTCTGGGCCTGTAAACTGGAAGCTATGAAATGCAAATGATCAGCAGACTTTGTGGCATAGCATAAGTTTTCATGTCTTCTGAAATTAAGTAGTGGGCTTTAAACTTGAAGTCCATAAAACACCCGAATTGGGCTCTTTTCTGGACAACATGAATCAAGGTCATAGGAGGCTTATGAGCCACTTGGGTCAGAGCCGAAAAAGGGATAATCAATGGACTGCATGGTACCAAAATTGTTTGTAGCCGCAAAAAATCAGAAATGCAATCGACACTAACTCTACACACTCTCTCTCTCTCTTGCCCTTTTTCAATTCAAAAAATTAAGTGCTTCCGTGTATCATTTTTTAAATTTTTTCGGACCAATTAAAAGTACACGACGAGTATTTTAATTCGGTGTAAAAAATTTGAAAAATGATACACGAAAACACTTTATTTTTTATTTGAAAAGTGACACGACTTTTCGAAAACAAATAGGAATGGAGGGAGTATACAATTTTTTATACTAAAGTGCATTTGGTAAGTGCTAATTTAGTGAATGAGTTAAAAAAAAAAAAATAGTGAATGAGTAACGATATAGTTTATGAGGCATTGATTTAGTAGTGCCATCACTGCCATGTGTTCATTTAGTGTAATAGTTTGTGTACTAATTAGTGTCTATAGCATTGCTCAAAATGAAATAGGCCTGATAAATGAGCAATTCTGACTCTCCATATCTAGTGTTTACAAATTGTTTACACAGCTAGGAATTGTCTTGCCTAAAGGCACGACTTAACAAACAATCACGCTGTAAATTACCCATTCTTTTAGACAACTACTACTAATCAAAATTAACAAATAAAATGATACAATTATCAATTTAACTAAGACAACTACTGAATTACTCCTACTCAAGAAATAATCGCACGGTAAATTATCCATTCATTTAGTCCTTTTTGTTAACTAGCTGGTCTTTTATGTCTTTTTTTTTTCCAAGTCAATTACGTACAAGTTTTTAGGTCTATTACTAATATATTTGCTTTATCCTTTTGTTTAATTGTTTCAGTTCTCTAAGTTATCAACATTAATAGTGTTAGGTTATACAAATGAAGGCTAAGCTTGATATAATTAAACACATGATTTTCTAATCCATCTATCTATCTACTTATATAACAGTATGACAGCTGCATGCGAGGCGCGCACCCTAGGCCCATTACAAAAAAAAAAAACATTGTTCTTCAGACCAAAAATTAAATACTTTCGTACATAATATGATGCAAAAAATAAAAAAAAATTATGAGTGACTGTACTTTATTTTTTGCCCAAAAATCGTAAACCTAACAAGCTGGTAATGTGAAATACTTTCATACATAGTTTTCCACTATTAGTAGCTTATTTTGGTGCAAAAAAATATAATAATTATGCACGGAAGTACTTTTTGTTTATCCAAAAAAAATTGCAAAGTCAACAAACCACCAATGGAAACCTAACAAGCCAGCAATGTGAAATATTTTCGTACACAATTTTTCAAATTTTTTCGCATCAAATAAATATCTCTATTAATAGTTTAATTTGGTTCAAAAAAGAATAAAAAATTATGCAAGGAAGTATCTTATTCTTTGATTTGAAGAAGATTGCAAAGGGCATAAAATATTACGTATTGAGAAGCAAAAACGTAAACAAAACCAATTATGCACGAAATTACTCTTCTTTTTTTTATCGGACGAAAATTGCAAAGCCAACAAAACCACCAAGGTAAACCTAACAAGCCATCAACGTAAAAAAAATTAGTACACAATTTTTTAAAACATTTCGCATCAAATTAAAGATCTCTATTAATAGTTTATTTTGGTGCAAAAAAGAATAAAAAAAATTAAAAGTATCTTATTTTTTTATCCGAAGAAGATTGCAAAGGGCCCAAAAGGTTACATATATGGAAAAAAAAAACGTAAACAAAGAGGAGAAATTGGACGGGGGCAATTTCGTCAAATTCCCATACCAAAAACAAAACCACTGTCTCTTTATATATAGTAGGAAAACAGAGCCGTTTATCTTATACAACAACCCAACGGTATAGAATTGTCTCGATAAATCCTACATTTGAGATGGATGGTTTTCTAATTTACAAATCTAACTGTTCATCAACAAATAAATCTTATGACTAAATTATTTTTTGGAAAAAATATTAAAAATATACTGTATCTTTATTCAGATTTGTTTCCAATTCACACATATGTTTCCAATATCAAAGCTCTCCCTCTCTCTCTCTCTCTCTCTCCAAAATTTCGAAATCAAAATTTCTTGACGGGAAATAACATAAATAGAATGTACGGAAAATGAAAGGCAGCCTCTATGCTAAGGAAACGAAAATACATGGTGTATGGCTTTTGATTTTGTTACATTTTTTCATGTGTCTTGTAAAATATTGCCAATGCAACCTTTACTCTTTGTGGGTAATATTTTAAAAAAAAACTAGACATGTTTATACTCTTCTATGTCCCAATTTACTTGTCTTTTTGGAAAAGCTAGTTTATATGGGTCATGGGGAGAATAATGAGACAATTAATTGGGATTCGCTTTTCCAATTTACTCCTACTTAATGCTTGACATGACCCTTAAATGTAGAAGGAAATGGCAAAAGGCTAAAGTTGCAAATAGGGTTGGCAATGGGGACAGGGCGGGGCCGGAGACTACTATCCCCGTCCCCGATCCCCGAATTCCTTCCCATCCCCGTCCCCGCCCCGATCCCCAATGGGGATCATTTTTTCCCCTCCATCCCCGCCCCAAACGGGGAACGGAGATCCAAACCGGGGATTCGGGGAACAAATCCCTAAATGAGAGAGTTCAAAACCTGAGTTCCTATGAGAGAACAGATCCCTAAATTCCAATCCTGATCTTTAAAATAGAAAACTAAGTTAACAAAAAGATTGAATACAAAATCAAAATTACTGCATATTGATAGATTGATCTTTAAAATAGATGATTTTTCATCCCAAGATAATCGAGCACTCTCCGGGATCTTCATAATACAGGACAATTGAATCCAATAGCATTACAAGAAGCAAAACGAGTTGCCACAAAAATTTCAGATCTGTGCATATAGAACCTCTCAAAGAGAGCAAAACCACTTCGAGTTTGATTGGATTGCAAGGGGCGTGGGCCCATCATCTTCTCGGGTGAACCATGAAGAACAGTTGAACTACCACAAAACTCAGGCAAACTGGGTTTATTCGAATGAAAATCAGTAGCTTAAAATCTGAACATCTGGACGAACATTTTTTGGGTTTGAAAGAGAACCAAAATACCTCAAACTCGTAGGGTGTTGAAACATCCATGGCTTGGCTACGATCGTTGTGTTCAGAAAGAAAGGGTTCGAATGAGAGAGAGAGAGAGAGAGAGAGAGAGAGAGAACTGAGAGCCAGAGGAGGCTGAGTAGTGAGAGTGAGGAGTGTCGGCTATGTTTTGATTTGTTAACTCAAACCCTAAATAAATACTATATATATATAATAAAATATAAAACGGGGATTCGGGGACGAATCGGATCGGATTCGGGGCGGGGATACACTGCTATCCGTCCCTGATCCGATCCCCGAATTTTTTTTAAAAAAATCCCCAAATCCGACCCGGTCTCCAAACAGATCTCCAAAATGCTGATCCATTCGAATCGGGGAATGGATCGGATTCGATCGGATCGGTGGAAATTGCCATCCCTAGTTGCAAAACTTTTTATGTTGACTTTTCAAAATGAACATTCTTTTTTTGGGACATCCAAAAAAGGAAAGGCCTAGTAATTTGAGACAGAAAAAATACAATTTATTTTTATTTGCATTTTTCATAGCTTAAAAGGAAAATCTAACAGAACTAAACTTGATTCATTGAGTTGGATTTGATTATTGATGTCAATCGAGGCTGTATTAAGTTCATTGTGTTTGAACTTATGCCTGAAGTCATTTGCTTGTATTTCTCTATAAAGTAGAATCCGAAATGGTACCCGATATTACACGTGTATTGGATATATTGTGTCAATAACAAAAATGGTACCATGTCCAGTATGACATTGATGGGCTGTTTGGATGCCAAAGATGAGGGTGGATTTGTGATGCACCCTGATTGAACACAAACAATTGAGTGACAAAATTCCCCAATTTTTCTCATCTGGTTTGGATCGGGTGAGGTCAAGCAACTGAGACTTTTGTTGTGGACTTTTCTTCTTCACAGCCGTTTGATCCAAGCAGGTTGTGGTTGCAGCAGTGGGTGAGGGTAAAGCCAGAGCCGCAGAAGCAATGAGGAGGATGACGCTGAAGATGAAAGAGATGAAGAGGTCTCCTGACTCTTGACTCTTCTGTGTTTATCATAGTGCAGATAATGTTTTTTTTTTTTAGAAGTAATATGTGTTTATCATAGGAGTAGTATTCTTTATTTATGGTTGGTATATAGAAAATGTGTTGTCGTAATTGTATCAGTTTTTGTGGTGGCATAGTATATCACAAAGGAATTTATTAGTTTAACCTATCTCTTGGAGGGTCATTTTTTCCCTTCAATTGTGTGCCATTTTTTGTTGAAAGAGTTAAAAAAAAACAGGCCATAAGGTTTGGGCCCTCCTAATTACATTTTTAAACAACAATTTTTTTCGTTATATAAAAAACTCGCATAATATATATTTTAATTTATTTTCCAACAATTAAATTAGTTATAATAAAAAAATGAAGAGTCAATATTTGTAATTTTTAAATTATCCACTCCCCCAATATACAAATCCTCCATTCTTAGGAGGTGGGCCCGCCCTCATTACAAATTTACCTTTAATACAAATACACCCAAAATCAAATCCGCCGTCTAAATGCCTCATGATAGCCGTTGGTGCAGTAATAGCTATGTGGCGAGTTATAAATACTGAATAGTTTAGGGACTACAATATTAACATAAAGAGTTTTCTATGTTTTTATTCCCTAAATTATCACAGTTTTTGCTATGTAGTCCTCAAATTATTAAAAGTCTTTATGTAGTCCCTCAACTATCTATTTGTGTCCTATTTAATCCAATTGATAACGACAGTGGTAATTTTGGACGGAAAATCAAACCACGTGAGACACATGTGTTATTTCCCCCAAATATGAGAGGCTTAAATGCCATTTGATCCCCTAGATTTTTCTGGAACTCTTCCAAAACTCCTTATCATCGCTCTGGCACTCTCTTTCTCTGTGTGTGTGTGTGTGTGTGTGTGGCTCCATACTTAACCCACCCCCACCCCCGCCATCTTTCTTGTCAACAACTTAGAGTTTCATGATCAATCAACATCTCTCACAAGTGTACAAAAATGCAAATAAGAAGCAAAACGTAAATGGAAAGCAAACCTGCAGAAAAATTCAGATGGATCAATTGAGGCAAGTGGAACATGCAATCCCCAGTTGTAAGTATATAAATCCTTCTTCTTTTCTCGATCCTAGAGTTATTTATGTTGTTTAAATTATTTATTTGTAAATGAGTAACTTGATCTGACTCACATGCATGATTTTCGGATTTTATATGAAAAGTGGCCCCATTTTCGATTAAAAAACATTGAAACCCACTGGTGGTGTGCTGTGGTCTTGAGTTCATACCATTTTTTAGAGAGCTAAAATTGTAATGTTTAGTGTAAATTTGCAGTATTTGGGTGGGATTAAAAGCATATGGATGATAGAGAACTTATTTCTTACCTCATAGTTCCCACATCCTAAGAATTTTCTTCTTGGATTTGCTTTATGTGATTGACTTTCTAATTGAGGCTGACTTTCCATGATAGCAAATAGATAATGGGTGCTTGAAAAAGAAGAGGATGAGGATGGCATGGTTAGGTTGGGAATGGGGGAATGGGGAAGAGTAAGAAATTCTGGGTGCTTCGGTATTTTTTTTTTTTTTTTTTTGGGGGAGCTTGTGCTTGTATATATATATATATATATAGGAATAAAATGGAGGGAAAAACCCATCTAGTTTTGGTGCTAGATTGGTGAGGGAGGTGAAGTACCTTATTTGCTCTTAAATTGTTAGGGAAGGTAGCACATGTTGCTCACGTTGTTGATTTTCCATCCAAAAATACCACTGCCGTTATCAATTGGATTCAATAGAATGCAAATACATAGTTGAGGGACTACATAAAGGCTTTTAGGGGCTGTTCTCGAATGGACTTTATCAAGATTTAATGAAATCAAGCTATTGATTTTAACTTAAATAATCATCCTCAAACTCACCTGAACTTATGTTATCATTTTGTCCTTTTAAAAAAATTATGTTTTCATCCCGAAATTCAAATAAAACCCAATATTGACCTTCATGTCATATATATATATATATATATATATATATATATATATATATATATATATATATATATATATATATATATATATATATATATATATATATATATATATATAGCGGGGAAATTAGGATGAATTTTTAAGTTTGGAGGTCTTCCCTAATAATTTAGGGATTGGGAGATCAAACCCAATCCCCCAATTCAGGCTACCATTCATCATCTCATTTTAAAACCTAGACTAGAATGGAATCTTGGAATGGTAACCCATTATTCCTTCTCCAGCAATAATTCAATCCCCAACCCATTTTTCCTTCTCTAGGTTTATTGTTATCATCCTCACCCACAACTCATACAAGCATGTGCCGGATCACCATCCCCGTCCACCGTAGTCCGTTTCTGCACACAACCCCAAACGGATGAGAGGGAAACACTTCATCATGGCTAGCCCGAATTCGTAAGTGAATCTAACTATCAAAATTCATTTTTTCTTGTTTATTTGGTATCTAAATTATTCTTTTTGTTGCATGCAGAGTTATTTTGCCCCAATTCTTTAATTTTTCCTATTTGGTTGGATTTCCTATATGATTGGAGGTTCGGCGGGGTTGCAGTTTTGTCTAGGTTGGAGTTTTTGACTTGGTTTGAATCGGTTGTGTGGAATATCATGGCTCGGGTTTCATGATTTTTTTTTTGTTGGGTTAGGGTTTCATGGTTTGATTGGGTTAGGAATTTTTGTACTAGCTTTGAATCGGGTTGTGGAAAATGATGTTAAGACCCGAATAATTTACTATGTTTACTGATTATGACAAAATCTGATATTTCAATGGTTTGTATTTATCATATTTTCCTAAATACAAATAATTTACCATGTTTATTGATTACGGCAGAGTTCCGATATTTCAATAGTTTGTATTTGCCATATTTTCCTAAACATACCCCTTGCAGTTCAAATTTACCATATAATAATCATTGAAAATGGTTATGAACAAGTATTTTACCATGATTCAATCTAACAAATATTCATTTATCATGTTACTGTTCTGTGCGCTTTTTTCCCTATGATAATTGGTGAAGGTTGAGATGTATGCTTTCACCATGATCATGCCGTTAAACAAAGCTAAGAAATTATATAAATTTACCATAAACAATGAGATATATTTTGAAAATATATTTTAGCATGATTCAATTTTGCAAGTTGTTTAATTTACCATGTTTAGTATAATGGTTCATTTTTTCTCACTGAAATATGATGTGGACATAATGTACCATGAGAACTGGTATTTTTTTTTTACCCACCACTTTTTTTTCTTCAAAAATTCCTTAAATTTCATACTTGTAGGACTAATATTTGAAACTAATATCATCCCACTTAATTTTGAATCTTCAACATTTCAAAAATTCCATGATTTTAGGCAGCACAATCCTCTACCATTTGAAATAGTTAGATCAATCCCCTTTATTAGGAAACAATATTTATACAAATCTTAATCAAATCCCTCTATATTAGGAAACTATATTTACATATATTATTATGTATCACTAAAAAGGGTAAATAAGGTATTTCACAAATAAAAAAGATAAAAATATAACTATTCAAACTGATAAGAATGAAAATTTACGTAGTGTATAAAAAATGAATAATTATTTAAATATCTCAAGATTTTATCAAATCTCTTCATTAATATATAAAATCAAAAGCTTGATTTTCCTTTGGAGAATGACCTCTTAATCGTTTGAGCACATAGACAAAACTCGGATAGCCGAGGATGAACGAAAACGTAGAAAACTCTAAAATAAACTCCCAAATTTACACCATCCACTCCAGTGTTTGTCTCCATGGATATCCTGCACTCCGCCAGTCAATACCCCGCGACATCCTTCCTACACCATCTCCGTCGCCGCCCATTCACCTCCGTTCGCCACCTCCGCCGATGCCTCGGCTTCACTGTCAGGTTCCTCTCCACACGGTTCTTCCAGCTTCTAGTTCGTGCTCCTCAAAATTCTAGGGTTTCCCCATGTTCTCTCACTTCCGTTGTTTTTCTCCGCGACGGATTTTCCAGGTCGAGCCTACCCTTTCCGGACCAAAATGCAAAGTACCATAGAGAGCTCCGAGCAGCCGTCAATGCCGTCGAGCGAGCTTGTCGTCTCTGTGTCGACGTAATTTCTCAACTAATTTCCTTGAGGCCGTTATTGAGAACATTAGGTCAAAGGAAAAGCGACATTACAATCGAAAATTGGCATCTTCTCAGTTAATTCAGTATTAATATATTTCTTCGGGCTGGTCATATTTTTTCCAACGGGCAGGGTCGGGTCTACTGGCTTTTGAGGGGGTTCAATGGTTCAAAAAATGCTCTGAAATTTTACTATTCTACATGTAATTTGAGTCTGAATTTGATCATTCTTACAACTCAAGAGTAAATGAAAATTCACTTAAAATTGTAAGAGATTATATTGCTCAATAAAACAAAGTGAACTAGGCTTCCTAAGTTGTCAATGAGAATAAACGTTTCATAATTTAAATTAGTGTCTTGTGTACAATTTTTTTTTTATAATACATTTTTGTCACCACTGAGCAAAAATCTTGCCTCAGAAAACCAAATTTTGACTTTCAAGGACCATAAAAGAGTTTTGTCACTCTGATTCATTGTGCACTTGACCTAGAAAGTGATTATTGGTTTCATTAGAAATATATTGCTGTATTTAACACAGGAATTTCTTGCTTAGAGTTCGCCCCAAGTACTTTTAGTTTGCGAAAAAATTAAGTCGTGAAAATATGGCTGGACTGTGGTAGACATTAGCTATTCTTTCCAAAGTTTTCTGATCTACCTGAGGGAGCATATGTGAAAAGCATTTTTTTGTTGTTAGATCATAACAAGGTTGATGTTATGTTTATCAATGATGGACTAGGTGAAGAAGTCTTTGTTCTCTAGTGATGGACAGATTCTTGGAAAGAATGACCAAACTCCAGTCACAGTGGCAGATTTTGGGGTTCAGGCTCTCATCAGTTTGGGTAATTCATTCCATCCTCTTCCGTTTTTGATTGGTTGTTTTCTTGGTAATTAAATCTTCTTCTATGGATGCCTAATTTTTGTTGTATGACAATGCAAGGTGACAGTAGTTTCTCCAGTTAGAAAGGTTGACACTATAGTGTTTTTTTGCTTCGTGAAAGTTGTTATTGTTAGAAAAGTTAGATTAGCACCTCAGAAGATGAGTTGAACTCCTAACCTCCTTTCTCCTGGCACCTAAGTGCACTCCTGGCGCCATTGAACCAAAGCCTCTTGGCAAAACTTTAATGTTAAGATAGCAAAAAGCAAACATAGGTTAACTCCTTGATTCATGCATGTTGCCGTCGTCAAGCAATTGGGGTAAAGGTTTACCTATTTGATATGGATTGAGTTATGATGATTAACATTCTAACGGATTACACTTTTGTATGGAAGAATTCTAATATTCTAACATTCTAACGAGTTTCTAGTTGGCACATGGTGGCCTGTTATGTGGCGGAATTGCATGGTAATATTCAAGATGAGGTTGTTCTTCCTGACTTCAGAAGGGTTGATGAGGTGTACTGTTTGGCACTTAAAAGTTGAGAGTATACTTAAACCTTCCTCAACCGGTAAGTTAGAAATGGTGCAGAATGGGTCAAGTTCAGTTGGAATAAGTCAAGTAGGGGGTAAAGGGTAATAAAAATGCCCAAACCACACCCCAGCCTACATTCACCAAAACCAATCGTAGTCAAGTTGAGAAGAGTAAGGGTATTATCTGTCCAGAGCCACCTACATTTACTTGTTTCAAGTGTCTAATGAAATGGCGAATAAGCTTAACTTGGAAACTAAGAAATTGGTTAAACCTTACAAGGTGGCTTGATTTAAAGGAGGTGAAGTCCCAGTCATTAGTCGATGCCAAATTTTCCATCGGAAAGAACTATAAAGGTGAGGTCTGGTGTGATGTAGTACCTCTAGAGGTGTGTCACTTCTTGTTGGGCCATACTTGTCAATTTGATACGAAACCTAGCATGATGGACAAATGGAGAAAAGAACACCTATGCTTTCAAGAAGGACAGGCTTGAGATAACTTTAGATCCCCAGAAGGATTCAAAGATCCCAACCAAGAACAATGCAAACACGAAGTAGGTACAAGGACAAAGTAGGGAATATGAACTTTGGACAAGCACACAAAATATTTTATTACTTGGTGAAGTCTAAATACAACATATAATGGCTTCTCCTTTTAGAGGCATAAGGAGAAGCATTGCGTTACATTAGAGCAAGCATTTGGATTGCTTTATAGCTAAGACAATGACAAGCATATGCATTGCTTTGTAGCTAAGCTAGGAAAAGCATATCTTCAAGGACAAGCATATCTTACAAGTCTTATACAACCGGACAAACAACTTTCACTACTACTAATGGAAAGTAGAGGAATATGCATGGAGTAAAGATAAAGTAACAATAATGTTATTTTTAAGTTACTTTACTTTAACCTCTTCTCTGGACAAGCAGAATCACACTTATTACAACACTTCAAACCATAATTGTCAAATTGTGAATTGAATCGAGAATCAAAAAGGCTTGGTTGTGAATCGTGAATCGAATCATCAATCATATTTTTAAAATGCATATTAAATATAAATTGGTTACGAGAATAAATCTCACACCACGTTTGATATTGGTTGCGAGAATAACCGTGAACCAACCACTAAATTTACTTGTGATGCGCTAGATACAAAAGCTATGCTTTGTAGAAGGAAATTCTTTTGCAATTGCTTCACTCATCCATTGATCTTGATCCTTTAGGATTGTCATGGGTTGTTTCTTCATTGAAGTCAGAATAGTCTACAAATCACAATATAATAAGTGAGTATGTGAGAGTAAATATACATATGACAACAAGGGAAAAAAATACTGATTATTGTCTCATTTCAAAGAAGTGAGAATGTGAAAGCAAGTATACCTTAAACAACCATTGAAAAGCACTTGTTGTCTCATTTTGAAGAAGTGCACGTCCAAATAATACCGTCTTTCCATGATTATTGACTCCCACGAAAGTACCAAACGGCATTTGATATGCATTAACCTTGTAAGTGGTGTCAAACACATCCCCAAATCTTTGATACCAGTCAAAACAATGGGCCGATGACCCAAAAATATGCTCCACCTTTCTTTCTTCATCTAGAGTGAAAGCATACCGAAACTTGCAATTTTCTTCTTTAGCCAATTCACAATATCGCAGAATATCGATTGCATCATTGACTTCATGTTTCCTTCTTGTTCTAGTAAATAGATTTCGAACATCTTTCTCAAGGAATGGAAGAAATCCATGATCAATGTTCTTCTCAGGTTCCATAATACGCATTATTTGTCTAACTGAAAGACCTCCTTCTTTTAACAATAAGTTATGACCTTCATCCTCTTTGGTAATTTTTCGATTCGTTGAAAGAAATCGAACTTCTGAAGGAGCTAACGACTAATGACTGTGTTCTTTAACACACGCGATGATCTACCATTCTTGAGGAAAAATTTCGGAAGATTTCTTAAAGTGCTTTACATTCACATTTCACCAACAACCTATTTCGTTGTTCCTTGAATGGATCCATGAGTTTCAAAGGTGCCTTTCCTTCACATTGGCAACAAAAGTCACGTTTTTTAAGTTCTCCGTTCTTTGTAATCGTGCAGTCTTTTCGAATTGAGAATCCACGCTGGATTGCGTAACTTCTATAGAAAACAAATGCTTCTTCGTCACTAAGAAAACACTGCCCAATAAAAGGATCAAATTCATTTCTCCCTGAATCACTTTTGATTTGCCCACATTCTACCAATGTTGCATCTTCAGGAATGGGCACAACATCAACAATTCCTTTTGGACATACATTCAATTTTAACCCATTTTCTTCTAATTCCACAATATTTTCTTCATCCATTGGAAGCTCATTCAAATCAAAAGAAAACAATTGTCCATCCATTGTCCTACAAATTAGAGATATAGATTTCTAAAAAAATATAAGGAGGAAGAACACCTCCACTTGAGGCTGGTAAAAAAAATTAAAAAATAAAAGGAAAAGCCACATTCATATGAGAGTAAGCATTAGCAAAAGTATCACAATAAATATAGCTAAAATCACAAGAGGAAAAAGACATATCTTACAGAATTTGTTCAAGATGCAAGGAAACCCCTTTGTAATTCTTTTTCCATTAATTAAGCTCCTTCCAATTTTTTATATCTGGGGTTGAAAGTCAAGACTAATAGTTAGAGTGGAGATGAAGATCTGTGGAGATGAAAGTACCAGTGGCAAAAAAAAAATGATAGGGAGAAAAAGGCACTGAGATGGGATAAAAGGATGGGAAAAGACCCGTCAAAAGTGTGCTGTAAAAGACTAGACTAGGAGTGAGGAGGGTCGTTCTGTTATTACCTTAGTAACTAAGGTCCAAAGTATAAAAGTGTTCTGATTGCATCATCTACAGTCACGTTGCTTTTGGAATTTGTTCCAAAAAGTTGTTTTAGGACCCACATAAGGAATGCATCCATGTGCCCCTTAGAACTTCTGATTAAAATATAATATATGAGGGTAATTAAACTGAGACACTGTGATTCCTCATAAGGCAAAAGCCTCAAGGTACTTTAACCCTACTATGCAAGATGTTTGAAATAGTTAAGGAAAAGAACACAAAGTATTTCTATGAAGTTTCTGATGTGGAGGATCTTTTGAAGGCAACCACAGAGCATACACTTTAAAGATGAAATATCTGAAGTAATTTTGGAAAAGAAGTTCCAAGAAAGAGTTTTAAGCTTGGAACTTCTTGGTTCTGATACCAAGACTGCAAACACGAAGTATAAATTAAAGACGAGATAACATTATTGTTACTTTATCTATAGTCAATGCATATTCCCCTGCTTTCCATTAGTAGTAGTGAAAGTTGTTTGTCTGGTTGTGTGAGATTTGTATTATATGCTTGTTGTGGGACACCAAGTGATCTGTGATCCTTGTGCATGATAAGTGGGGTGAAGGGTCTTGTGACTTGGTGCCTACAGTTAAGGATTCCTCAAGGTGCCTTTTCACACTTTCATCATCACCAAAATGAGAATTAGGGGTCTCCATTATAAGACAATACACACTACAATAGAGGTACATGGCGTGTTCCGGGCACCGGGGCATGTGACTAGGTGAACATAGATGCTTGTCCTCATTATACTAAGCCGCTCTTTTGACCTACATTGTCAATTACTATCCATTATTTTTTTGATCTGCAAAAGTGATATATTGTTGGAATAGTTAGATTAACACATTGGAAGATGAGTTGAACTCCCGACCTCCTTTCTCGCAGCACTTCGGTGCCACTCCTGATGCTGCTTGGCCAAAGGCCTCTTGGTGTCAATCGACTACTATCTCTGATCATTCCCTTGGCTTCTCAATTTTACCAATTTGAAGAAATAGAGGGTACTTAGCTATCATAAGACTTAACAAATGATTTTTCAATTGTTTTCCCTACAGTCAAAGTCTTTAGTAGGAATTTGCTCAATTGGCTCTATCATATTTCATTTCATTTTATTTACCTTTTTGGTGTCAGAGCTGGGCAAATTGTTTCCTTTTATTCCATTGGTGGCTGAAGAGGATTCAGCGTTGTTGCGTTCCAGCAATCTGGTAAATTCTGTTTTAAATGTGGTTACTGATAAAGCAAATCCCAGAGAGAAACAATTGACTGAAGCTGATGTGTTGGATGCAATTGATAGAGGGGGAAAAGATGCTTTTTCATCCGGACGTAAGCCTGCTACTTATTGGGTATACTCTTTTTTTCTTTTTTTTCTTTTTTTTCTTTTTTCCCGAACGGCCTTATTGGTTATACTTACACAACGCTTTTCCTTTACCCCTCTGATTGGTGTACCTGAAAATGTTTAGAAATCCACTTTTGGTACTTTCTCAAATGAATTTCAAAGTAACATACCGTTTGCAGTTGTGCTGCTTGTTCACGTGAATAAGTCATTCTGCTCCAACCCAAGAATCTCTATCTGATATTGTTAACTTACTTCCCTACTGAAGAAAAAGGCGTTTACCTTTCTTAATTTCTTATGCTGTCTTTGGAATTAGTTTGGATTTATTCAGTCAGAAAACTTCTCACAGGTTCTTGATCCAATTGATGGCACACGAGGGTTTGTCAGCGGTAGCAATGACTTGTATGTGGTATGCACTTAAATTCGGTCATGTGGAATCATCTTTCTTTTTTCTTCAATTATAACGATGGCTTGTGTATGAATCTAAATGGTGCCAAATAAAAATCATGGGAGTGTTTGTTGTGGCTTAAATTCTGCAGGTTATGATTTCACCGTTTGGGGAATTACATATTGCACAATCTAGGGGATAAACTCTGGACCCCAACCCCATAACATCCAAGTCTTTCTTTTCCAAAATGTCAATAATAATTAAGACATTAAGTAAATTTTTTGATGTTCTATTAGAATTCTTTTGCACAAAAGATCGTAGATTGCTCAGTTAATTGGACTGTACATACAACAACAACAACAACAATGACATAACCCATTAAGTCCCCAATAATTGGGGATATGGGCAGGGGATCACAGAATACCACTGAAACAGTGGTTCCCCTGTACTGTCACATTTGTTGCGGAATCATGCCCTCAAATCAAAGCCAAAAGGCATCAGAAATGGTAGACCCAAGAATCATTTTGATTTATGTGCACATTACCATGCTTCTTTCATTTAGCATCCAGAGCATTGGCGTTGCACAATTAATTGGACCATACGTATTTATAAAAAATCTTTAAGGGACATATTCACTTTTTCTGGTAAATAGTTCATTTATACTTATATATATATATATATATATATATATATATATATATATATAAACCAAACCAAACCGAGCTTTATGTCCCAATCAATTGGTCGGTTACATGAATTTTTTTTCTCCATTGAGCTCTGTCAAGTTTTGCTTGTTCACTTAGATCTAGTAGACTCAAATCTTTGTGCACTACCGCATCTAATGTTAATTCGGGTCTTCCTCTCCCCGGAGCATTACCTCCCAAAGCTATCCTATCCGCTCTCTTAACTATTGCGTCCGCGGGTCACCTACCATATCGCAGATTGTTCAATTTCTAATCCTGTCTCGTCTAGTCTTACCACACATCCACTTTAACATTCTCATTTCCGCTATACTTTTATCTTGTTCACCTATTGTTTCTTAATAGACCAGCATTCTGTCCCGTAAAGTATTGTTGGTCTTATGGTAGTACTGTAGAATTGTCTCTTCAATTTTGTGGGTATCCTCTTGTCACATAGTACACCAGTAGGGTTTCTCCACTTGAGCCACCGCACTTAGATCCTATGGGTTGCATCATATGGAATCTCTCAATCTTGACTAATAATAGAGCCTAAATACCTAAAATGGTCACTCTTTGGTATCTCATAATCTTGAATCATCACTCTTTCTTCATATGAACTTCTGGCAACACTAAACTTGGAAACCATATACTTAGTTTTACTCCTACTTATCCAAAAGCCCTTAGACTCTAATGCTTCCCACTAACTTTCTAATTTAGTATTAAAACCACTAACAGCTTCATTGACAAGGACAATGTCATCTGCAAACAATATATACCATGGAATATTCTCCTGAATCTATCTAGTCAATTCATCCATAACTAAAGCAAAAAGATACGGGCTCAAGGCTAACCCTTGGTGCTATTCTATTTTGATGGGAAATTCACTCGTTTCTCTTGCTAGTGATCTAATGGTAGTGATGACACCTTCATACATGTTTCTAACCACATTGATGTACCCTTTGATCACTCCCTTTCTCTCCAGAACCCACCATATAATGCCCTAGACACCTTATCATAAGCCTTTTCTAGGTCTATGAAAACCATATGGAGATCTTTCTTTGTTGACCTGTGTTTTTCTACTAACCTTCTTATTAGGTAAATAACTTCCATGGTTGATCTCCCAGGCATGAACCCAAACTGTTTCTTCGACACCATAATCACCATCCTTAATTGATGCTCAATAACTCTTTCCCACAACTTCATCATATGACTCATCAATTTAATACCTCCATAGTTGTTGCAACTTTTAATATCCCCTTTATTCTTGTAAATAGGTACTAAGGTACTCCTCCATTCATCGGGCTTCCTCATAGATAAAATAATCTTGTTGAACAACTTTGTCAACCAAGTCACTGCCAAGTCACCTAGGTTTTTCCACACTTCAGTAAGGATACTTTCTGGTCCTAAGGAAAGCTTTGGCCACTTCGGACTTTTGTATCCTCCGATAGAACTTTTATTCTATTTTCTCGCTAGAAACATCAATTTCCTCCAAAATAGAGGGAGAAGTAAAACCCTCCCAGCGTGGGGTTGGACTAACCTCAAAGCAGAACCACACTGAGCTAGCATCCCTTACGACCCCTGCCCCACAAGGTGGCCAGCAACATACAAACACTAAACCAAGAACAAAACACAAACTAGCCAAAAGCAGGCGCACAACTTTCTTCAACGCCCATTTAGGGTTCTCCAAATGGAGCAAATCCTTCTGTTCACTTCTTTATATTTAGGGATTCTCCAAATGGAACCTCTCCCTGAAACAAGCTTAGCCCTGACCTCCTCCATTACTCTGGTTTAGTTGCTCTGTATCTACCTCTTTTAGTATGAAAATTTTGCATTTCTCTTTCCCTTAAAATTGTAGATAAGAGTATTAGCTTTTGTTTCATTCCTTGCTTAAAATTGACTTTGTATTGGTCTTTTGTTCTTTCTTTTTGTTGTATATTTGCATTTGGATCTATGTCATACTATGTTACTATCCTCCTTGGCTAAGAGTGAACCAAAAATTTCAGGTTGGCTTGGCTCTTGTAGTTGAAGGGGAGATGGTATTAGGAGTTATGGGATGTCCTAATTGGCGGAAAGATAAACCTGGCAATTCCAAGACAGAAACCCTAGAAGCCCAAAAAAATTTGTCAGGAATAATTATGGCTGCTCATGTTGGCTGTGGAACATGGACAAAACAGGTATCTTGCATGCTGAGTAGCACCACCGAGTTTTCTAACAGTTGGACCAGATGCTGTGTTGATAGCTGTTGTTTGGTTCATGAGGCACGCTTTTGTAGATCAGATAGTCAAACGTGGGAGTCATTGCCATTATCCACGTTCTATGATGCAACTGCCGATGCTGAGAGTAGCAATGATAAAGAGATTCTCCTTCTGTCTGCATGTTGTGGAAGGTTTGATTTTCCTCTATTTTTAGAAGTACAGTCACTGATCATTGGCATTTATTATAAATATAGGTTGTAAAACGGCAGAAAAGGTAATATGTTCCTCTGATAATCTGGACTGGCGCTTGAAGTATTAGACATCCCCCAAATTAAATTTCTTTGAGTAGCGATAATTTCATATCACAAAGGAAAGATGCACGTTTACTGTAGAATGTGCTATTTAATTTTCTAACAAAGCTACTTTTAGAGGTCATCATATGTAACCATGCGTATGTATATAAGTCTGGTAAGATTGTTCATTATGCAAGCTAAATTATCAACTTGTGAAATAAGAACATCTTTTTATCTTATTATTAGGACATCTGTTTAGAACTATAGATCTGCATGGCATAATTTTATTTATTTATTTTGGGGCTACAATAATGTAACAAATGGAACAGAATGGGGTTCACCCTTTGGTGGTTCTCTTCATATGAACCACAAGCAAGCTCCTAACTTGTTGGGGCGAGTGGTCACTTTCTTTTGTTCCATCTTCATAGGGTAATCAACACTGGTTTCTCTCTTGTTGGCCAAGTTGACTGCACTGGTGCAACCTTTGCATGGGAAATCTGGCATCCTCAAGAAGTCAATGGGAAGTATTTTGAGTTGCTGCTTCATATAGCATTTGAACAGTAATTTGAGAGTGCTTTTATCCCGATCTCATGTATCCTTTCTGGAAAAGGGTTGTGATTCCCCATAGTTACGCTTCTAAACTGCTGCATATCTCCATTTTGCCAGTGAAGCAAAAATCCCAGGTTCCTCTCTCTGTGTGCCAGTCCGTTAGGTGAAGGTCAGGAAAGAGAGGAATTCAGAACCATCGTTACACAAAAGCCTAATTAGCAGTTCCAATGCTACGCCTTGAACCACCAGACCATCCATCATCAATCCTGCCAATGATTATGACCCAAAATATAGTGAATAGTGAGTCAGTGAATCATTCCTATTAGATTATTAGATAGGTATGACTAATCAATTCGAACTATAAAGAATGTTTTCAGCAAAATCCACCTTATCCAGAATTGTCCCTTGCACTTCTATCAGTGTTCATTCTCAGCTTAGCCGCACGTAGACAGCTCCATTTGGTTAGGTTCATCGCCCCATTAGCATCTCAATGGATCTGGGTGATCCAAGAGTAAGAAAACGAAAGACAAATTTAATTGCTTATTAGGGTGATAAAAGGTAGAGCCAAATGATTTGGTTATATAGGTAGATACCATCAGGCAAACCCTAATAAGATAAGAAAGGACTAAACTACTGCCAAAATAAAAGTTCAATGACAATTGATAAAGTATGCAACTCAAAAGCAATTAGCTATAAGTGGAGAGGCCGCGCAAGCTCATATACTAGCTTTGGAGATTATGATTAACCCCTATGGGACAAACTTTAACACTCCCCCGCATGTGCGACCCCTGACCCGCACATGGGGAGGCAAACAAGGGATCCACAACATTGGGATCATAACGAAACATGGTGCACTTATGGTACAAACAATGGGGCAATGACTGAGAGAGTCTTGTCCAAAATCCTTCAAAAGCCTAGGTATGATACTATGTTAAAGCATCCAACTCAAAACCAATTGGCAATGAGTAGAGAGACCGCTTAGGCTCATATACTAGCTTTGAAGGTTATAATTAACCAAATTGAGACAAACTCTAACACTTTCCTGCACTTGCGACCCCTAACCCACACGTGGAGAGTTAAACAACAGATCAACCATGACAACTATCAAACCATCAATGACAAACTAAGATGAACCAACCATCAACAACATAGAGTCTTGTCTAAAAGCCTCCGAAAGTCTTGTTCTGATAACATGTTAAAGCATCCAACTAGTTGGATATAAGTGGAGAGGTTGCCCAAGCTCATATACTAGCTTTGGAGGTTACAATTAACCAATGTGGGACAAACTTTAACAATAATAATCCATTCAACGTACATGTTTGTCCCATTAGGTGATGCACAAGCTAAATCACTTATCAGTTCATGCTTTTTCCTTGTGACCCCCTTCCCCCACTTATGATGTGCTGGTCAGTTCCAATTATTCAAAATGACCTAAGACTCTCACGGTATAATGGGTCATGGACGAGGCTTCGGGACCCGTGTCGGAGAGCATATTAGAGTTGCACCACTTTCTTTGTCTTGGTGTTTCATGATGGTCTTTCACTTCTTTTCTAGGTAACTAGAAGGTTGATTACCATATTGCTATTTTTATGGTATTGATTCACTGCATCTGATACAATAGCCCTTTTTGTGTGTAGTTTGTGCAAGTACTTAATGGTGGCTTCTGGTTGGGCATCCGTTTTCATTCTTCGAGCACGGGCGCAAACAATTATGAAGGTGTTCTATTAATCACTGGTGATCACTGTGTAGTGAAATTACCTTGGAAATGGCTTGATTTTGCTTCTCATTAAAACTACAGATTTGGGATCATGCTGCTGGGATGATATGTGTGCATGAAGCGGGTGGAAAGGTATACATCTCACACAGCCATTCTTTTCTTTGCCAATGGTTGGATACTTGGATTTTGAGAACGTAGTTTTGAGAACCCATTATCCACTGTTTTGTCACAAAAACAAAATAGAGCACTTTTTCCATTGAATAAGTGTAGAACACCATGTTTTCAGTGAATAAAATAGATGAAAAATACACATGCTGGCACACAGGCAAGTTGGCTTTTGATTTGGATAAAAGATAGTTTGCATTGTTTCTGTAGTTACCTACCAAAGACCTTGCTTCAACACTTGACTTCCAGCATTTCTTCTTGTTAGTTCTTGTGCTTGTGTGATGTGTCACATGAAGGAGAAAAATAAACCCAACATGAGCTTTTCCTTTATGCGTTGAGAAGTCACAAGCCTGTTCATGGTTATTACCATCCTTTTTGCGTTACTGTTACCGTGACTTCTATTCTTGTAATCTTGGGCCTAAGGGATTGACTTGTTATTAGGTGACTGACTGGAGAGGGAGTGAACTTGATCTCTCAGTAGATCAAGTGGAGCGGAGGTTCATATGCCCTACGGGTGGTGTCCTTGTGACAAACAGCAGCTTACATAGCAAACTACTAGAGTTGATCTCATCTGGTTGATTGGTGGTTTAAAGGCATCGGGTACTCGATCCTATTACTCATTTATGCCACGTTAATCTAATCAAGGGCATCATTTGTGCAGTTCTTGACTGGCTTCTCATATGTCAGTTGTTGTAAGCTCCTCAAATTTTACAAAACCATTCATGCAAACTGGTGTTCAAGTGTTCAACCAATTAAATTCTGCTCAGTACAAATTTTACTGATTCTAGGACTTCATGTGTTTTTGTGGGAGAATTATGTGAGTAACAGAAGTAAAACTTGAAAAAATAATCAGTAATGCCATGATGAAAAAGAAACTCATTCAATAATGGGCAGATATTATTGTACTAGCTATGTGCTTCTACGTTAGAGGATGAAAGGGTTTATAAATCTAGAGGAGGGAATGGGCTTGAAAGATATCCATTCACAGGTCCATGGTTATCTTGGTGGAAGATGACTCAGAATGCAAAGTTAGCTTGTGGAGGCCTATGAAGCACCAACACTTCTAAAGGTTGCCATATCCACATGTGAGACACGGCAGGGACATGCCCACCTTATTTTTTTTGAATTTTTTTTCAGGGGACACTATGGGGACACGGCGACAGTGGGGGGCCAATTTGTAAATTTTTAAATTTTCAGGGGTAAATTTGTTATTAGTTAAATGTTTGGGTTAAAAAGTGTAATTAGCCGTTGACCACTCTTTGTGGAAGACCTAGATCGATCAGAGACTCAATTGACTCCCTCTGAGTCGAATCTCTCTCTCTCTCTCTCTCTCTCTCTCTCTCTCTCTCTCTCTCTCACACACACACACACACACACACACATATATGTATCTCTCTCTATTTCATGTCCCTGTATATATATAAAATAAACGAAAAACTTCTAATACACACCTCCCGGAAATAAGAAAAAAATAGTTTTTTTTTGTGTTGCAAATTATTTTTTGAAAATCCAATCCATCCAATGTGTTTTGAAGGTGTTTTCAAGAGTCTTCGCGAGAAATCTTAAAAAAAAATACCGGGAAGGGCTTGATCCAAGCAGTTTTCACAAAAAATGTAAATATATATTTTTTGCTAAAACTGCTTGGATCAAGCCCTTCCCGGTATTTTTTTTTTGAAGATTTCCCGCATGGACTCTTGACAACACCTTCTGAAAATATTGAACGGATCGGATCGTCAAAAAAATGTTTGGATCATGAGGTTTGGAAATGAAAAGTCCGGATAAGAAGTTTACCCTATATATATATTGCCGTGTCCCCCCTTGTGTCTGTGTCCATTTTTTTAGTATTGCCATGTCTGTGTCTGTGTCCACGCTACTCAGGTGTAGGCAATTCGTATTTGCTTATATAATCCAGCTTTGACGATATTAACTGTGCAGTGGCATGCTTGTCATCACAATAGCACCACATAGCTCTAAATTTAGGATCATATGCTTTTGAAGCTTTGTTGTAGGTTCTATTATGTATGACAATGTACCAGTAGGATAATATGCTAGTTACTAGACATTTGAATTGCATTAACCAGATGCAACTAGCTAGTATATTTGAGAAATGCAGGTTAATACTAGTTTTTTTGGTTATCATATGCATCTGTCCAAAGACTTCATATCCCTATGTGGATTTATAATTTGCAGTTGCTTGGAGCTTGTTTGGGAGGATATTGCCTGTTTTGCAGTTGAGTGATCTGTTATTTGAGTGTAAGAAGAGTGTTAAGGGAGCTAGTGGCCTTGTTCGTTTCCGTGTTTAGTTTTAGTTTTGATGACATCATCATTTCTCTCATTTCTCTCTTTATATCTCTCCACTCATTATACCTACTAACATCATCAAAACTAGACTAAACTATCTAACCAAACACAGCCAGTATCATTGACACTAATATCATTGACATATCTTAAGTTGTTTGGAGTTGAAGAAATTTTCAGGGCAGATAAATGACACAAAAAGAGCTATGTAGTAGATTGTTCAAACTTGGTTTGAAAGTTTAAAGAGCTTCATAGTATGGAGTATGTTCAAGATTAGTTGGTTTACTTTGTGAGTCTATCTCAAACGATCTTTAATCAAGTATCTCGAGTGACTTGAATATTTTAAACATCATAAGATGAGTAATCCAAGTATAAATTGTTCAAGCATTGTATGAGCTAAAAAAAAATGTTCAAACTTTTTCTTCTTTAAGGACTAGAACTCGAGTTGCTCGGTTGATTTTATCAGCCCTAAAAACTTTCAATGTCTAGTTACTTCCGCATAGCTGGTTTTGAAGGAGCATTGCAATGCAAGTTCTTTTTCCAGTATTGAATCAACACCCTTGGGTTGTGCTTCAACCAATTTTTTTTGTGTAGATGCCATCATCATGATATTCAGATATTGGTATATTATTTGATTTAGGGGATTGATTATTTTGCCCATATTGATTTGATGTTCAGAGATCTCTGATCATGTTTCAAGCTTGCAAAATCTTTTTAGACGACGTATCTATTTCTTCCTTCGACTCCAGCCTTCTTTAAGCTTTCGATTTCTTTACAACATTATTGGAACAAAATACAAATCATGAAAAACAATCGTCAAGTATAATGTACTTTCAGATTCAACTTTATCTCTTCTCGACATGTGGCAAGCTCGGGACCATGGTCCATCTGATCATATTCCAGAAAATTCAACCATCCACCTCTCAGCAATCCCCACGTGTCCCACGAATACATTTTGAGGATCCTCGTTTATGGGAAAGTTCTCGACTCCCAAAACAAACCAGGTATCTTCCTCTCTCTACAATAATATTGCATGCTCGTCTCATTTCGATTATATAATTGGTCTTTATTATGGACTCTTACGTTATACTACGTGGTGCTAATAAACAAATATGCATGGTGGTTGTTTATAGTAACTATATTAATTTTATAGGCAAGATACAGAGCATAGAATCCACAAAGGGTTTAAAATATGCATGGGAACTCTTAGAATAGTAATTGCTTCGGATCTTGTATCCAGAAAACAGCACTTAACTATTTCAACTTTGTTTAAAAAATTGCCAGGAAACAATAAACAAGTCCTCTGTCAATATAAAAAGCTTGTTTTGATAAATTGGTTGACACAAGTAAGAGGCCACTTGCATTGAAAATATGGGCCCTCCGAAGGACTCTTTTTCATTGACCAGTGGGTCGACTGATGCGGAGGACAGATCCGATCGTCTATTGGAGAGGATGGGGGTGGGGGTTTAAAGCCGGGTTAAAGCCTCTTTTGGACAAGCCGACACAAAACTTGATAGCATGTAGCTGGGAGTTGAACCCTAGACCAAATGCTCCTTGGGAGGTTTCTGCCACTGTACATACCCCCGTGTATCATATTCAAAGTTTGTTGGAGCAATCTAACAGCTCACAACAGAACTAACAACATTTAGACATAAAATCTACCTAAACCAGGAACATGTCTACTCAGTCATACGTTTGCTGGTTAACTTTGAATTGTTATCAACATATCCTGGTAAGTCTGCACAAGTAAACTATAGATTTTGGCCATGTAGTTATCGCATTGGATTTAATATGCAAGCATTCTCTAATTTGCATGTTAGTATTTATATAGTATGATTAATTTTATGCCAGGGGTGCTCGCATGACACCGATTATGGGACATTAGCCTAAGATTGTGGTCACGGTGAACATTAACCTTTTCGTACTAGGATATGATTATTTAGAGAATCCACTCGTCGTTTGTTAATTAGATGAGTTTTGGAATAAGAAATGCTGATCGAAGGTTCAAGATTGTATTATCATAGTGCAAAAAACCTAAGGAAAGAAAAGGTTATAAGCAAGTACAAGAGTACAGTTTTCAGAATCAATTTCATGGCATTTTATGTTACGGTTTTCAACAACATTCATGTATTTATTTGTTATTAACTAGCGGATTTGATTTCGAGAATTTGATATCATATTTTTCGACGTTCTCTTAGGATTTGAGTTTTTTCTGCATAAACAATTACTCTACAAAGAAAACTTTGAAATAATACTGAGCTAAACAATTTTTTATTCTAGCTACATGGTAAATAAGGGTCTGAACTTACGTTACACGGACTCTAAGTATTAGGTGCGGTTATGTGGTAAGTGATCGCTTTATTCAGTTTTCATCTCAAGAACTTGGGGATGTATCCAAACATTACAAAAAAAAAAAAAAAACTTTTATCTTCGTGCATCCACGCATTGTGCATTGTTCATGATGAATTCAAGTCACAGACTAGGTGTATGTTACAGTAAATCTGTCGAATACAATTTACCAAAAAAAAAATAATCTGTCGAATACAGATCGCACATCTTTATCTGTAAGTTGAGTGTCCAATACAATCATACGCGTACTTCACACATTTAGTAGGATCCATGGATTTGGACAAGGAATAGCTAGAATCCTATGAAGCAGGCGTACTTCTAAAATCCCGGCGTACTTACCCATAATGTACCAGGTATTGGTCCTTTGCATGATAATTCTAAATCCGTACGGATACACAAAACATGTACCAAAACTTTTTGCTTTGATCTTTGCTGTATTCCGGAAGTACCCCACTATATATCAAGCTGTATCAAATACAAATATGAAACGAAGTTGATGAGGCTTCCATTTTTGTATGCTTAGCATGATTGTAAAATACTAATGCTTTTGGTCGATAGCTTCTCCAATATAATGGCATTAAACTCTTAATTTGCATTTTAAGTTTGGCGTAGAACTATTGTGGATGTTAGATTCCAAATTGCCCTGGTTATTTAGCTATTTCCTCTATTTGAAGTGTACCCGACATTTTTAGGTTTAGTCGTATTGACGTACCCATATCGTACCAGTACCTGCACACTTGCTTCTTGGCTAGAATCCATCCACGTGGAAGTGTTTAGTCGGGTTATGTATACAAAAAATAACTGGCATATCAGTATCACGTAAGGAAGATCTGAGCAGAATGAGTAAAATATCATTTGACCTGTGGCCATAGTTACAGATAAACTCAGGATGACATTGGAGACCACTCTTTTAAAAAAAATTCGCCTGAATTTTCTTCCCCCATTTCAAAGTAAATTGTGGGCGCCTAATTGCCTGTGATGTAAATCAAACCCAAATGGTGGCAACGGTATTCGACACCTGTCCCAAGTCCCTTTATTATTTACCACAGTTCCCCAGAAATACTAAACTAAATTATAGAATATCACGAACGGACAGGTGGCAGTCGGTGGCAGCAGGACGGAAATTTTGCTCAGGGGCTGCTGTGGCATGCCGCACATACATGCTACATCTTGAGCTAAAATCCGTTCACTTTGTAGAGCTCAACGTGCTTATTAGCCTTTGAAAAAAATCAAGTCAACTAGACGTCTACAACATAGTAATCAAATTATGGTTCATGCAGGCAAATAGGATACAAGAAATGCGCAGCAAAATATGTTGTTTGTTTACTAAGGTAAATAGGTAATGGTGTCCGAGATCAGCTTGATTTTTTACTGGTGGTTAAACGCGTTGAGCTCTACAATGTGAATCGTTTAGATCATGTTTATGAGTTTGGAATGTGGCCTGTATGGGCGGCACAAAAGGGTCCCCTTCTTCGGAAATTTTAATCATATGAATAGCAGCCGTGGTATGCTGTTTTATGTAAGCGAAATTTACGACAGAAGACTAAAATTAATTAACAATTAACGTTGGATTAATTAAATACATTTATCAGATACTATTTTTTTTTTTGGGATCACTTATCAGATACCATTTGACATTTGGAGTTTTACCGGTTTGTTCTTAGAAGAGGACAAGTTGCGACGTGGCCCGTTGCTGATTGGCTGATAATTTCTTGGTGTCGTCCCAAACTATGGATAGCTACTGACTTGCATGAAGACACGTCTCTAGTGATGTCAATTCCCAAAGAATAGTAAAACATAAGTTAAATTATGGACCCTGTCACGGGTACAGAAGGCTCTGTACAGAAAATGTACGGAGCGCTCTCGAGGATCTATTTTTGGGTCTCACACGAGTGATCCAAACCGTTCATTATTCTTAGAACATTTTTTGACGGGCTCCACAAAATTTCAGCTCAATCAAACGGTTAGAAATGCTTGAACCAAAGTTTCACCGTTTCAATAAAAAAAATTTCGATTGAAACGGTGAAATTTTGGTTCAAGCACTTCTAACAATCCGATTGAGCTGAAATATTTTGGGGCCCCTCGAAAAAGTGTTCTAAAAATAATAAATGGTTCGGATCGCTCGTATGAGACCCAAAAATGGGTTCCCGAGAGTGCTCTGTACATTTTTTGTACAGAGCCCTATGTACTCGTAGGATTATCGGTTAAATTATTGATACTACTAAGTCTTTCATGCAGGGACAAAGCCAGGAATCTCACTACGCAGGGACAAATTTTTTTTTTCAAAATACTTTGCAGGGGCGAGTCTATATAATTCATGGGAAAAAATTTATTTTTCTATATAATACTAGAGGTTTTTTTTTTAGAGGGGTGACCGCCCCTACCGGCCCTCCCTCTGGCTCCATCCTTGCTTTCATGTAAGTGAGATTTTGGCGAGTACACTTTAGATTGACTTTAATGTAAGGAATTTTTTTATTCTAGAGAGACATATAACGGTATGCACTTTGCTATTATAGGGTTTTAGTGGTTTAGACATTTTCATAGAATACTCCAAGATTTTAGGCATTTTTATAGGGTAATCTAATCGTAAGGTGCCCTAGTCATAGGGGTACTCTAGAGTTTAGGTTTAGGATGCATTTTCCTATTATATGATTTCAGTGTTTTAGAGACTTTCATAGAATATCTTAGGATTTTTGGCACTTTCATAGGGTACCTTAGTCGTAAGGGGTGCCCTAGAGTTTAGGTGCATTTTTCTATTATAGGATTTTAGTGATTTAGACACTTTCATGTGGTATCATTTTGACCTGATGATAATTTTTTCGAGTTAGACTTGACGTTATGGTAATTATGGAATTCAAGAGTGATCTGATGGTAAATGTCCCTAATTACTTTGGGTGTGGTCCCAAACTATGGATAGCTAGTGACTTGCATGAAGACACGTCTCAAATGATGTCAATTCCCAGAAAATAGTAAGACATGAGTTAAATTATTATTACTACTAAGACTTTCGTGTAAGTGAGATTTTGGCTAGTACACTTTAGATGACTTTGACGTACGAAATTTTTTATTTTGGAGAAACACGCAAAGGTTTGCATGTGTTTTCTGACATTATGAATGCAATTGTTTTCTAATTAGTGACCGCAAGGGGTTAGGTTCATGGCCGGAGCCAAGATTTTTGCATAGGGGAGGTAGGGTATATTTGTCGTATATACTCTCTCCGGTCCTTTTTAAGTGATCTATTTGAAAAAAGTATATTTTTGTAGACGTTTAAAAATATGTTTTCGTATATCGTTTTTGAATTTTTTTTGCATCAAATTAAAGTACTGGATGAGCACTTTAATTTGGTATAAAACAAATTAAAATGTTATATAGAAAAATATGTGTTTTAGGGGTTTGAAATTATACGTATTTCCATATGGATCACTTAAAAAGAGACGGAGGGAATATATACACAAACGTATACAGAGCATATCCTATTTGGGCACCCTTTTATGGCTACGTTGCGGGTTTTTTTTTTTTTTTGTTTAGGTTCAAATTTTGAAAATCTAGACCATTAGATGTGTTTGAAACATGTTTTTAAGGTCCAAAGGAAGGACTCGTAAAAAAAATAAATACCCGGAATGACTTGATCCAAACAATTTTCGATAAAAATATACATATACACATTTTATGGAAAATGGCTCGGATCAAGCCAATATTTTTTTTTTGTGACAAATCCTCGTTAGACCTTAAAAACAACCTTTTGAATACATCTAATGGTTCAGATCATAGAAATTCGATCCCCCAAAAAATTTTCCACACTGTAGAACTTGAGGGAGCTTTATTGCCAATCTTTTTTCTTTTGTGACAAATCCTCGCGTTAGACCTTAAAAAACCTTTTGAATACATCTAATGGTTCAGATCATAGAAATTCGATCCCCCAAAAAATTTTCCACACTGTAGAACTTGAGGGAGCTTTATTGAATGTTTGTTGTGTGTGTGTGCGCGCGCATATACATTTATATATATATCCCGTTCTACTAAGGACTCTCTCAAACTCGTAATTTGCAAATCTCATGGATCGCGGTCGAATCTCGACGATCCGAATTGCTCAATGTATATAAAATGTGATTTTAAGAATCACCGCGAGGAAAACATGTTGAGTACTCTCTCCGTCCCAATTTCTTGGCCCTTTTTGGGGAAACGAGTTTTTAAGGGATTTGAAAATTTTGTATTGACTTTTCTATTTTACCCCTAAATCCAGTCAATATTACTGTGACCAAATTTGTAAGACTAATTTATTATATGAAAGTTAAAACATATTCAATATGGATCTTTTTTGATAGATATCAATTAGTTTTATTATACAAAATTTTCAAAATCATAAAAACGTTATAAAATAAAAAGATAATAGACTAGCTAATTAAGATAGGAAAAGTACTTTTTAAGGGTAAAATTGGAAAATGACCTAGTTTTGATGAATATTTTTAGAAGTAGGATAAATATTTTGGGACATTCTAAAATAGAAAGAATGACCAAGAAATTGGGACGGAGGGAGTAGTTCAAATCGTCAAAATTTGGTCCGAAAAATCAAAAAAGGGGTGGTCTTCACGAAGGAGATCTTGGAGGGAGTCCTCAATAAAACATCTTCCTATATATATAATGCAATAATAAGGTTTTTTCAAATTTCTCTACTAGCTACCCCTTGGTTACATCCTTGGTTAGATTGATGGTCAAAACCTAAGATGTAGAGGTTTTTCTTTACTCAAATTTTACATTCGAAATATCTTAGGTGCTATCAACTTTTTTTTACGGCCAATTCATACGGAGTTTAATCAGGCTATGTGCATGTGGGTGGTGGGATGGATTGGTTATGAAACCAAAAAAATTGTTTTCTAATTCGTTGAAAGTTCCTTGGGGGAAGTATGTGTGTTCCAATAGAGCCAATGGGTTGATCGGCGTGAAGCCGATATGGAGTGCTTCTGTTGCAAATCTGTTGTCAGTAGTATATTGTTATTCTCTCTTGGTAAACAAATGAAATTTGGAAGCATAAAAGTGCTGTGGGGCTATGGTGTAAGTTGGCAAGTAATGATTGAGGAAAGTCAAAATTTTGCCCTGTTCTAGTTGCCATAATTGGGGGTAGGTCAGTGACAGAGGGGGGACCCTAGGTTAATTTACGAAGATATTCTGGTTCTAGTTTGTAAAATAAGAAATAGGTAAGAGAAGCTAACATATTGTATAACATCCTTATTTTGCAATTTTATCTGATGTCCCGAATTTGTCCCGAATTTAAGTCAAATATAAAAGATGGAGCAAAAGATACAACTAACCTAAGATAAAGTGTTTATCATCATGAGCGATAGTTAATGTGACTTGGGACTGAACCAAAGCATATTTTTATTGGTTGGCGGTCTAGTTAAGTTGTTGTGAGAAACCTGGTTCACCTATGCGGTTCAAAATTGTTTTTCTAATAGTAATATGTTGACGGAATTATTCGTGTAACATATTAAGTCGATCGTACATGAATAATTGTACCATTTAGTCACATTGTTTGAAGAGGGGGATGAATACACAAGTATGATATTTAGAATGGACCATTAATCATACCACTAAGATTGTATTGGTCCTCTCTCCTTTTGGACAAAAAAGGCGAAAAAGAATAGAGAATCTCTTTCTTAGGGCGTATGTTATCTAATCATGAGGTTAATGATTTTTTTTTTTTCACCAAACTTCTTTACACGGATTATCAACTTGTCAATCCATGTACAATCAAATGGGTCCATCTCTGTGGTGAATTCAAAATAGTACCACAATAAATCAATTGGACCATACAATTAATGATACTTTTGAATACGAGAGAAGCCATCACAATGATTATTTTGGCGTTCAGATTACTTGAAACCACAACATTACTATGTTGAAAAAGTTTTACATTTGTGTAGCACTCACCACCAAAAAAGATTGTATATTCACTATCCTTTGCAAGTCATTTGGTTTTGGCTTCGGTTTTTCTCATTGGAAATGTTCAGTTTTATTTTATTTTTTTATTATGGATCTATACTTTGTCCACCTCAATGATAGGACCAGGCATTAAATATGGTCACTTGTTCATTTTCTTTGACCAAATTTAAATCATTTGAATGGGCTTTTGTGAATGGTTTGGATTAGGGTGCCCAGCAAGTCAACCAATTTGCCCTAACTGAATTGTCCGCAAACTCATGCAAGGTATGTTACAGATGGATATGGATTATAATATTCTAATTTTAGCGGATTTGGTTCGGGTTCTCTTTGCCCGATACACTCAGTAATCTTTCTTCGATCTGCCTGATCACCCAATTTGCAACTGAATCGACCCTACCCTCAGTCATGGACGTGTGTATGGAAAATACAAAATCGGCCACGATGTGAAGATCAGTTTGGGAACCGCCCCATCCTGCCCAAAACTGATCCGCAAACTAGCCTAGTTTACATTATTTGTCTAGCCTAGTTTAGGTTATTTATCTGAGATTCAAAAGTGGGACCCACATGTGTATATATATTTTTTGGTATTCCTACTTCAGTACCCATAGTCTTTCTCATTAATTAATGTGTCAAAAAGAGAGAGAAGAGAAAAGTATACAGAAAAATATCTTGATATTCAAATATAGGGAGTTAGGATTAGGACCCTTTTTGCCCATAGATAGGGCTAAATAATAAATGCTCCTATATTTCGGCAAACACCCAACTCTATTATTGCTGCCAACGAATTAATAAATGTTCATCTTCCATCTCATGGCATTACATTTACACATGCTTACAAATATAGTACATGTACATATCGTACGTGTAAAAGCAGCCAAATCGGCATATATCTAGTGCTGTACCGAAATTACCCTTCTAGGACGGAACCTAATAGGAGTCACTCCGAGGGGTTTTATAGTCTTTTACTCCTCGTTTGATTTTACGTGTGTTACATGGCTAGCACAAGCCGGCTAGAAAACAGCGCCATGCAAAAGAGACGCCGTGAATGCCCTGTAAGGACAGAAACGAGGAGGGGTTACGTGGCATAAAAAAAGTCGATGACAGCTAATATGAAAGCCAGAAAGCAAGGAGTGGCACCCCGCCGGAAAATGATGTATGTGATGTGAGATATATATAGGGAGAGTGAAAGAAAAATTCTAAAATCAATCCAGTAAACTGTCGTTAAAGTTAAAAATATGTGAAGATATGTTAGGAAGCGTAAAAAGTATTCTAGAGTGCATTTTTTTTTTTTTTGTGTTTATTGTTAGCTTAGTAAACTGACAATGGAAGGACAAAAAAAAAAAAATATGAGAGAGAGAGATGTGAAAAGAGATGACATTCAAGTTTACGTGTGGACATTTTGTACAGTACTTCCTTCTTCCTTCGTTTCATATGTCTTGTCCATTTTTAAATATACATGTTATTTTAAATTGTTTATATCTTTGAATTTACAAGGTTTTTTTTTTTTTTTATGATTTTGGAAATTATGTTTAATAGATTTAATTAAGATCTATCGTTTAGGATCCAAATTCATATTTAAAATATTATATATTTGAAAACATAAACAATTTTTTGAGGTGTTTGGGATTGTAAAAGTGGAGAACAAATTTGGGCCGGAGGTTTTTCATGTAGATGGAGAGAGAGAGAGAGAGATTGATTGAAGTTTCACAGTTTTTTCTTGAAAGAAAGGGGACACGTTGCCTTAGTGATCAACAGTGGACGGCACCGAATCCCATTGAGTCTTTGACTTCCCTTTAACTCTTTTCTCTTGCCCTTTATAACCACTATATATACACCATGTACTTCACATACGGACCTACACTTCATCCCTGCCCTCTCTCTCTCTCTCTCTCTCTCTCTCTCTCTCTCTCTCTCTCTCTCCTGACACAGTACGTACGTGTGTAGTGACCAGTACCATATTCTCGGAAAAAAGGGCGTTAAAAAGTTGGTGAGTACCATGGGAAGAGCACCTTGTTGTGAAAAAAATGGACTGAAGAAGGGGCCATGGACTCCTGAAGAAGATCAGAAGCTTATTGACTATATTCACCAGAATGGCTATGGAAACTGGAGAACCCTTCCCAAAAAAGCCGGTATGTCTCCTCATAATTCGCGATTTTGATCTCATCGGCTACCCTTATCTGTTTTTTTTTTTTTTGTAAATATGTAGTAGATGTTTATTGTGATTGTGTGAAATATAGGACTTCAAAGATGCGGAAAGAGTTGTCGGCTTCGCTGGACTAACTACCTGAGGCCCGATATCAAAAGAGGTCGATTCTCTTTCGAAGAGGAAGAAGCTATCATCCAACTACATAGCATTTTGGGAAACAAGTAAGCTTTTATTTTTCTTCCTTATAGATAAAGTTTGAATAATGGTATTTTGAAATTGAAGCTTTCTATATAGCATGATGTGACAAGTTTAAGTAAATTATCAAGAAAAACTCTCTTGGGATAATTTTGTCTGGTTATTTTATGTTAAATACTTTTGTAAAATAATACTAAAAGAAGTATGGTACCTTGTATGCATATACTTTTGGATTTTGTATTGCCTTTCTTATTTGTTCCTTTTAACTATAGGTGGTCTGCCATTGCTGCTCGGCTGCCTGGAAGGACGGATAACGAGATTAAAAATTACTGGAATACACACATAAGGAAAAGGCTTCTCCGAATGGGAATCGATCCAGTAACTCATAGTCCTCGCCTCGATCTCCTCGACCTCTCCTCGATTCTAAGCTCATCTCTCTATAACTCGTCTCAAATGAATCTCTCAAGGTTACTAGGAGTTCAACCCCTAGTTAACCCGGAAATCCTAAGGCTCGCCTCTTCTCTTTTGTCTTCTCAGCGCGAAAACCCTAATTTTCATATGCAAAATGTTCAAGACAATCACATGTCTAATGATGTTCAAAGCCAATTGCCACCATTGGTTCGACCCAATAACCAATTTGATCAAACCCCAATTGGAGATATTCCAAATTGTCCTATGTTGAGTACACCTTGTGTTCCAGCCCAACTCATGGAACCAAATGTGGAGCAATTCTCATCAGATTTTACCAACTTTAGCTCCCAAAATTTCGAAATAAATGAGTGGCAAAGCAATGGAATGCCTTCAAATTTAACAGAAGACTATGGCTCAATACCAAATTATGGCTATTTCGAGTCAGACCAAAGCATCATGGACCCTCTACCGTCTGAAAACTCAAATTTCCAATCCCACAACAGCAATAACTTCAGCTTTGCATCTGTTTTATCAAATCTATCAACTCCTTCGTCGAGCCCGGCACCTTTGAATTCGAGTTCGACGTACATCAACAGCAGCAGCGTTACTACCGAAGACGAGAGAGAAAGCTATTGTAGCAGCGAGATGTTGAAGTTTGAAATGCCAGAAATGTTTGGTGTTAGTGAATTCATGTAAATGATCAGTTGAAAATCAAGCTGATGCTTCTTGTAATAGTATTAATATTTTCTTCCAGTTTTCTTAAGCTCATCTCCTTGTTTATTCTTTATGTGAACTTTCCATTACTGTCGTTCTATATATTTTACAATTATCCTCCCATTTCACACCTAATTATTATACGTATTTAATTCAAATCGTGTCAAATGCATAGACCGACAAAATATTTGGAAAATACTACGAATAATACCACATATTTAATGAAAAACATCATGGCTAGACTAGCATCATATCAAAATATTTCAAGTTATATCAACCCGGCCAAATAAATTAGCCCGGTGATCAAGATCTGAAATTAGGAGCTCGCTCCAGTCGAAGTGTAGGTTTGAATTCTTTTTTGTGCTATCAACTCTATCAGTTAGTTCATACAAAATTTCATCCTAATTTTAAATGAGTCTCGTATTAGTAGATGGTGGGATCGGTCCAGACTCTCAAGAAGAAGTATGCGTAAATTGCCCGAGTTAATATTCTTTAACTATCTGTAAAATCATCCCAATTATATCATTTATTTAATTTTGATGCATCTAACCCATAAATAAACATATCTCTAAAGTACTTTCTAGCATATAAGAGCTTTCTCATAAAGTAATCTTCTCTTTTTTATGAGCATCTTCCCTCAATGGGTAATAATCATCTATATGAAGAAAGATGCAATCCAAGTTATAATTAAGGTCTGAACTATGGTTTCATGGATCCCAACAATCCGGTGACAGCGCCGGCGAATGTTGCCGGAGATTAGGAAGCTGGCACGTGATCCCGCCACCTGTATAGTACCTGTCTTTTTCACATATAAATTATGTCACTTATATAATCATATAAATATGACATTAATAATGTTTATGGTGATTAAGGGGATTTTTTTTAATTATCTGGTGGTTAAAAGGACAGTTTAAAGCCTTTGACAAAGAGGAGTACGTGTTGATGTACCAGCGGTGGATAAGGTTCTTGTGGGGACCACATAAAAAAGGTTTGCTTTATTGAAAATCATGGCATGGCTCTTGTGTGTGCCAAATTTGTCTTTTTCATCCCCCTGCTTCAACAAAAGTCTGTGGCAGTGTCAAACACAGCCTTAAATGGGTTACGTCATCGTCTTAGACACGTGTACACAATTATCCATAGGTGGGTTCCACCGGGTGAGCTTCTTTTTTTTTTTTTTTTTTTATTCGTCATTTTTAATCTACTGAGTATTACATTAGTAGGGAATGAAACTCGATTCCGAAATGCAGTGTAGGACATCCAAGAGCTCTACCGCATGAGTTATCCACCACTTGCACCGGGTGAGCTATTGACCCGGTGACAATAAGGTGGACATATACCCAATCAATGAGATGTTTTGGGTTTATTTTATTGCTCACTCCATGTCTTTATTTATGTTCAAAACGTCACAGGTACTATCAACGCATGTAGGTCAGTGCTAAAGAAACTTTATTCTGCCGTTAAATAGGTCTTTTGAGTTTTGAGAGTGGACGGTGAGGTTAGTTTCTCAAAAAATAATTAGTTTGCACATAAACATGTCTAGACACTCTTATTTGTCAAAAAAAATTGTAAACGAAATTATACATAAAGGTTGAGACTATACTATAGTATATACTATTCAAGGTTTCATTTGATGATACAAGCTGCTCATTTTGTAAGTCTAGCTAGATGGGTTTATTATAGAACACATTAGAGTGATCGGACATAGTGAACAAATCGAAATAATAAGCGGGTTGTTTTTTCATAAGCGGGATTATTTTCAATTCTAGCTATTTTATCTTGCATAAGAGTCGAAGGAAAGGATCACATCACATGAGAGTATCAATGGAGTGTAGTTCTAATTAAACTCTATTTCTCTTTCGTATGTTTACACATTTTTTATTCAAGGATGGCTGGAAAGGCCTCTAATAATAATGAAGGTTAAATAAATTTATAGGAACAATATTTAGGCATCGCATTTTTTTTTTATGCGAAAGCATAATAGGAAATTACACATCTAATAGCACGAAATAAATTATCTATAAAGGTGTCTCTGTAATCTGTATGCCCAATAGCACGAAATAAATTTTTCGACTAATTGACGAACAAGTTATGTGGTTCTTCTTGGTTCTCATAATAAGTGGTAGTAACAAAGAGTTGACAGAATGGGGCCTCTCATTTGGTGAGTTTAGAGTCACCAATTGAGTTGTCAACATTTGGATGGCTGCCTGCTAGTAGTTTGGAAATATATATATATATATATATATATATATATATATATATATATATATATATATATATATATATATAGAGTAAGCTTCCTATCCAAACCCAAAATCCGGACCTACCGTCCGGACCTCTACCTTCCCAGTTTTTTTTTTTGAAAATCCGAACCGTTAGATGTGTTCAAAACGTGTTTTTAAGGTCCAACGTGAGGATTTGGCAAAAAAAAAAATACCCGGAAGGGCTTGATCGGGGCAGTTTTTCATAAAAACGCTATATTAGCATTTTATCAAAAAGCTGCTCGATCAAAACCCTTCCGTATTTTGTTTTGCCAAATCCCGCGTCGGGACTTAAAAACACGCTTTTACACATCTAATCTGGTTCGATTTTCAAAAAAAAATTGGGAAGGTGGAGGTCTGGACGGTAACGGAATCCGGGAGTTTGGAGGTGAAGTTTGGTGTATATATATATATTGTGGAAATGACTGTAATACACACTTTTTATTTGAGTGTACTATATGCACTTATTGTATAGTCTAGATTGTTTCAACTCATCAGCAATCTTAACATTTTTTAATTTTTTGTAACTTTTCAACAATATGATTTGTAACATTTTCTATGATTCGTAATATTTTGGTGTGTCTCGTAACTTTTATAAAAAAATTCATACATTTGACAAAAAAATTCGTAACTTTTATAGGGGTGTGTATCATACACACCCAAATAAGGTGTGTGTGTGTATATATATATATATATATATATATATATATATTAATTTTAGATTTGTGAATTTTTATTTATATTGGAAAACGATTATGTATCATGGGCCATAAGTTGGTTCAATTATTGGTAATCACTTCAATCATTTGTGTATTTCTTAAAACTTCTTTCCTCAACTGTTTCTTGTCCATTTCTTCATTTGTTTCCTGTCCGAGACAAACATATGAAGCTTTTCGTACGCAGCTGACTGATTATGGATTAGGTATCTTGGGGGAAAAAAAAAATTGAAGATTAAAAAAAAAAAAACACTCACACACACACAAAAGAACCTGTTTGAATTCAAAACACGTGAAAGTTGATTAGTAATGCAAATCCAAAAAATACACAGATCCATGCCGATAAAATAAAAAATGAAAAATGATACAGATCTGTCAGATCCAACACGAGGGACGGGTAACTTTCAAACAAGAATTACCTCACCACAAAATAATTGAATTTTAGTGACACCTTAGTGACAACGTGTCATTAAAAGTATGTTGCTAAAGGATATTCAGTGACAACTTTTTGTACTAAGTTATCACGAATTACAGAATTAGTGACAACAAACTAAAAAAATGTCTCTAAAACTCTTTAGCAACACGCTTTCAGTGACAACCTAGTAACAAAATCATTGTCAGTAAAAGACCAATTTTTTTGTAGTGGCTTTGCAATTGTATTCTATGTTCAATTTTTTGTTTTTTTGTTTTTACATTTGTTAGTTTTGCGTCCATTTTTCGTGGATTATTGGGTTGTTTGGACTAGAGAAATCTACATAGTAGAAAATTATTAACTAAACTAATTTTTTTAATAAAGAAAAAAATAATCTAATAATTCACAAATATTTGGATTATTTTTGTCTTTAGTGAACCTTTTAAATATTTTTATAATTTTTTTTATATATACAATACATATGAAGAATAAAAGGAATCTAGACACGCAAAAAGGAGCATACGACCCAACATCGTTGGCGCCTACTAGGGTTGGGCATTTCATCCGACCCGTCCGAATCCGATCCGATCCCCGATCCGAACGGATCGACAATATGGAGATCTGTTTGGAGATTGGATAGGATATGGAGATTTTTTTTTAAAATGTTTGGGGATCGGGTAAGGGGTGGAGATAGGTATGTCCCCGCCCCGAATCCGATACGAATCCATTCCCCGATCCATCCCCGCCCCGCTCCGCCCCATCCCCGCTCCGCCCCGTCCCCGAATCCCCGAAATATAGGGGTCTATGCATAAATTATGAAACTTTGGAGTCTTATTGAATTTTCTCCAAACATATAGTTGAATTTTAATTATGTTTTAATTTTCTTGTAATGAAAGTCAACGTGGATGGGATTGTTTGAAACCAATCTTCAATGTGAAGCCTTATGCAGATCAAGTTTCTGGGATGATGCCTCTTTATTAAAATTTTCTATAGAATTGCCTGAACAATATTTCAACTCTAGGTAAAATAATTGGATCCCTGAATCCCCGCGGGGATCCCCGTTCCCCATTTGGATTGGGGATGGAGGATGAAAATAAATCTCCGTTGGAGATTGGATAGGGGATGGATATGAGTAAGAGGTTTGGGAATTGGGAGTGGAGATAGTGGTCTTTGGCCCCGATCCGCCCCCATGCCCATCCCTAGCGCCTACACACTCCGACCCAACATAAATAATAACATATATGTAAATCTGATACACCTAGTAGACACTAAATTGTTTTTATTCGACAGATAACATTGGTGGAAGCAACAAATAAACACGGTACCTTCAATATAGAAGTTTTAGAATAAATAACGATGGATTTTATCAATAAGCACTAAATGGGGGTTGTTGAGGTGCACGTAGAGCCAAAAAATTTAGGCTCGAACAAAAAATGCACATTTACAAATTTCCATTTACGTCCTTTTCAGACTAGACACCACTCATTCAAATGGTTAGCATTTTTCATAAACCGAGCCCTTGTTTTGTTATATTTTTTGTCGGTAGAAGGAGAGATTATAGTTCAATTGGGTATATCGAGAAACGAGGAGGAGATTTTATAAATTTCCTTTTATGTCATTTTCAGACATTTACTGAGACTAGAGACTACTCATGATTGAAAGATGGTTAACATTTTTCATAAACCGAGCCATTTTTTTTTAGTCAACAAAAGAAGAGAGATTTTATAGAGATAATAAGGCATATCGAGAAAAGAGGAAAATAACAAAAGTGAAGCCAAGAAGGCCCACTTGCTTTGCTTTGCAAAAATGAATTTTCCAATGTTTGAAAGTTGAAATAGGCTTTTGAGATTTGGCAGAAACTATGAGATAGGTGGTTAAAATTAAAGTGCGTAATTTTAATCAAAATGCAAAAGAAAAAGATTAAAAAAATTCTAGGGAGGCAGGAGCCCCTCTACGGTCCTATGCCCCCTCCGCCACTGTACATGCCACCGTGTTTTACCAATACTTTAGGCCATGTTTCACTAACTAATTTTTTTCAAAAAACTGTTTTTTTCCAAAATCCGAGACAGGTCATCATCTCACAATACATCATTTTTTCCCAAAAACCGAGGCAGTTTTTAAACAAAAACACTTAGTGGAACACCCTCTAAATGATTTTCCCTACTAATTTATAAACTGTTTTTGATAATCATTTATTTATACTAATAAACCCATATTTTTTTATAATCAAGTGTTTTTGCAATTATGCACGACCCTAAACTAATCCCGGTGAGCAATTTTGTCGTAGACTAGCGGGCTCCATTAAAAGCCAAATAGCTCTGTGTGAATTGTCTCAAAGGATACGATATAACACTATAGAGATTTCAAATCTAAGAATTTAGGAAAAAACAAACCTCGAAGTTCCAAGCCTTGATCACTAAGCCAACTTTCCGCTAGTAGACGGTGGATTCAACCCTCAGGATTAGTTGTGGCGTGCGTTTATTAGCTCCGTAACTGTATTAAGACTAGGTTTAAGACTTTAAGCATGTTAAACACATGCATGTAAGCCCTGCGTCATTCATACGTATAAAAATGTACATACATGTGGGTCTATTTTGTACGAGTGTATGACTTTACATGTCTTTCCCTGTCAAGGGGTACGGCCGTTCTTTGACTATCAGCCGACCACAGCCAAAACCAAAAGGGTCCCCTCCTTGTTCTTCTTCATCTTCTCCTTCTCCTTCTCCTTCTCCTTCTCTGCTCTCTCTCTCTCTCTCTCTCCACCGCCCAAGGAAAAAGTGGTTTTATGTCCTAGATGGCTAATTGTGTTTTCATTGTTTTCAACTCTATATCCACTTCAGTATCTTTTCTATGTTTTGTTCCTTTCTACTGTCTAGGAAAATACAGCATTCAATCTTTACGGAAAATGTGATAATGTCTAAGGAAATAAATCCTCAATGTTGCCCAAAAGGATTGGAGGATTCCGTCCGTATAGACCGTCTTTAGGCCTGACCCAGGCCAAATTGGATGATCAAGACCGTTTATTTTTTTGAACTAGTCAATAACTTAGGCACGCCAACATTATGATGACCGGATATTGTTTGATATGTTTTTGAACTTCACATTTATCTTGCAAAAAATGAATTTTGATCCACTGTTGCAATGTTGTTCTTCTCAAGATAAACGTGTTCAAAAAACAGATAAAACATGATCACATCAATTTGATTTTGGACACGACTAATAATTTAAGTGAGATTTTAAAGGTGAGCGGTTCCGTTTATCAAATTGAATTAAAAATGAGTGAAAATTAGCTGAATAGGAACGTCCAGCCGCTCAAATAAAGTAGAGAGGATACAAATCCAAATGAAAAGTGGGTCGTCTTGAAAATTTTGTATCTTTGATTTTCATGGTTTGGAGATGGCCCCGGTTGACTTATCACATTTCTCTTGTGGAAATTAATTATGCTTCTTTGGGTTATGATGTTAGGTTTTCAAATGCGACTATACTTTCTTTTTTGGTCTCTTTTGCTGCGATTTCCAATGAAAATTATTTGTTAGACTTTTTTACATATTGGGCTTCAAAAAAGGAGGCGGGACCTAAAAGTGTAATCTTTAATGCGAATGAGAATGGGTCTTACTATGATTCCAATATTTGTAAGAGACAACAATGAGAATGTGATGCTATGTTTTTAAGATTCAGACATTTAGAAGAGACGGGAATAGGAATTTGAATCCTGATAACACATGAATCACATTCCTAAACTGTGATTCCAACGTTTGGAAGAGATAGACAGTGGCGTATCCAGGAAATTTGGTCAGTGAGGGCACAATTCATAAATGCCAGTACTTTAGTTGTGAAAAAAAAAATCTCTCTTAAAAAATCTAACATGTCTTAATTTTCATTTGACATGAGTCTCGCTTGACTTACATTTTATGGATAGACGCGTCTCTTTAACTATTTGGTTGTACTCCTTGGCTTCCAAGGGGGAGATCTAAGGTTCAAGTTAGTGGAGGTCTGGCTCTGTGAACATTTAGTTTTGAGGCAAAAATTCGATATATTGAGGCTTATTTGTGAGTAATTAGTTTATTCAGTTGTTTCGGGGCATCGCCATGTGATGTCCTAACTTCCTTCTCCATCACTTTTTCATATGGGCCTTCTCATCACATATTCAGGTGAAACTCATATCATATCTTTAGTCTTGAGTCCCACGTATATACGCACATGAGAATTACATTATCACACCAAGTAATGATGCCCAAAAGCACTAATTAGTTTTTTGCATAAAAAAAGAAAGAAAGAAATGATGTACCAATTTATATTTTTCTACAAAAATGCAAAAAAAGAAAAGAAAAGAAAAGAAATTCCTCCCAAAAATCTAGTGTGGGCATAGGCCCACACTAGTTCACATGTGGCTCCACCACTGGAGACAAAAAACGAGGATGTGACACCATGCTTCTATGATTTCAACGTTTCGAAGAGACATGAATAAAAATGTAATTCTTGATAACATATTCAATCAAGAATCATATTCCTAAACTGAGTGAAAATCTGATCGCTTCTTTACCCATGAAAAACTTATATTCTTGGTTCATTCATTAAGAAAAGAAAATGTTAAACAAAATTTTAAAATAATTGTTTCCCCTATAAGATTACTGAATTAATATAAACACCGGAATGAAATTGCTCTACGTATCTAATTCCAAGGCATTCGATTCTCAGTAATCATATTTCTATTCATATCCAAGAAAATTCCTAAAATATTATTTCCGGTAATCATATTCCTATTCCTCCTCAGGATTCCGGTCATCTAAACATAGCCTAATAGAAAAGGTTTCGTTAGATGTTTATAAGAGATTAGGGAGCTATTTGATGAATTTGAAAATTGAAAATTTAAAATTAAGTTCTAAAAATTAAATGCTAAATTTGTTAAGCTAATAAGTTTTTTTTGATATGTATTGAATTTTAAGCAGTCAATTGAATAAGCTGTTTGATTTGTACAAGGAGCTGAATTATTAGTTTCACTAATATACCTTTCATATATTCATACTTGAATACCAAAACAAATAAATAATAAAAAAAAACAATATTGGCAAGATGACTTGAGGATGGAGTTGTCATTTAAAAATGGTCACCATGTATTTGTAATAGCGGGAGAGTGGTGATTATGGTGGCTCAAGAATGGAGTTATGGATTGGATGTTGGACGGTGGTGGTCGTGGACTGATGGGAGCAGTGACAATTACGGTAGCGGTGGTGGTGGCAATGGTTATGGTGGGAGTGGCAAAGTGGTGGGGGTGGAAGTGTGATAATGGTGGTGGCGATGGAGTAGTGGTGGTAATGGAAGTAGCGAAAGAGTATATGTGGTCGTGGTGTCATGGTGATAGTAGTGGCAGAGTACTGTTGATATCCACAGTATTGATGGTAGTGGTGGTGGTGGTAGAGTGCTGGTGGTGGTGACGACAATAATAATGACAGTTGTTTGAAGGGTAATTAATGATAGATGAAGAAATGATTGAACGAGAATGCTCTTAAATTAAGTCAAAATTATTTAATTTTTATAAAATTTTTAGGTTACATTTTAAGAGGTACTAAATCTTGTCAGTAATGTAAAATATAGTTATCAAACTTACTTAATAACTCATTACTTAATTCATTTAGTTTTAAGTGCTGAATTTGTGTTCTTAAATAAGGCCTAGGTTATACATGGTTGCTCCATATACACCAATTGACCCCAATCCAATAGGTCAATGCCACATCAGCCTTTTCTTCTTAATTGATGTGTTGAGATAACGTCACTCCAGCAGAACCCCACTATAGGTACAAAAATCAACCTACAAGTACCGATGGGGTATAAACATGCCGCGGAGCCCATTTACAGGTCCCGTACAAATGATCCAGACCGTTCAAAAATTTAAAATATTTTTTTGAGTGGCCCAGCAAGAAACCAGTTCAAAAAGATACCTGCAGCTAGTCGATTTGAATGAGAAATGAATACATCGGATCAACTAGTTACAGGTATCTTTTTAAACTAATTTCTCGCGGGGCCACTCGAAATTTTTTTTAATCTTTTTTGAACGGTTTGAATTATTTGTGTAGGACCTGTAAATGGGACCTGCAGCCCGTATGTACCCCATCGGTACAAGTTTGATAAGTCCCCTCAGAAGTTTGGTTACCAATAACTCGAGTTAATAACCTAAATATTACTGTCCATTGCAATTCCATTATAGATATTCAACTTTCCATATTCACTTGCAATCTACCTAGGAGTGTATACTAGTCCGGTAGCCTGCCCAGCTTGCCCAACCTAGTTTGATTTTTTTAAGGCTTGGGATAAATATTCAGGCTTATAGGGCCGGGCAAGGCTGAGATTTTAAACCCGTTTACTAAATGGGCTAAGTTTGGGAAAGTCCTCTGAAGCTCAACTTGGCTCGGCCCCCGACCCGATTTAAATAATATTTTATTTTAATACTATATATATAGAGATTGATGGATGTAGTGGAGTTCCATCTTTTTAAGTATTTTAATTGCACTTTAATTATAGGTCCATAAAAAAATCAATGAGAAACTAACAAATGGGATTTTTTTTAACAATAATGAAAAAATAATCTAGCTCAATTATTTAGCCAAATACCTAGTAAGAGCATCCTTATCTCACGCAAAAAACAAAAAAAAAACACCAAATTTAACCTCAAAAACACCTTTTATAATTTAACAAGTCACTTTTCAAAAAACTCACAAAATCAGACTCAAACTTTTACTTTTCCCTCCCTCTCATCTTTTGTTGTGTGAACAGTGCCTCCCTAATTTTGGGGGGTTACTGTAGCAAAGTTATAAAATTTAGCAAATTAGAGAAGCATTTGAAGAGCATGATTTTTAAGGTTTTTGGAGACTTTGCTTTCTACTTTAACTTTAAAGTTAAAGTGGAGAGCTAAATCTGGATGCTCTAAGAGGATGCAAACAATATGGAGTCTAAATTTTGTCCGATTGCCTCTTCGTTCACCTACTATTTGCAAAATATGGAAGAATTTCAAACCTAGGCTTGTATATCTTAGTTTTTGTTTTTGCTTTTGTTTTTCTTTTTTCTTTTTTCAAAAGACTCTTTGAAGCACTGATACCATGTTAGAAAAGTAAATTGCCAATAACCTAACTTTTCTGTTATGAATTAAATTATCATCCCAATATGCATTGGTATGGCTACAAATATAGTGTTGAAAAAACCTAAAGTTAAAAAAAATTGATGCATAAGAACAAAATTAATCTAGACGAACAAGAAAACATGAATAATAACAAAATCTAAATATGAAACATAATAATAAAACACAAAAAATATGGTTACCTAATATGATAATATTATCCTTACAAATGATAACAAAAGTATGTTTGTAAGTTGATTGCTAGAAACTAGAAAGCTCTAATGATTGCTTTGTATCTGATGTACTATTGCAGGAGGGCCGTGAACACAAATGGCACGAATTGATTAGTTTGTCATGTAGAATTTTAAGTGAAACATGTTACTTAATCATAACTCCAATTTGAATTTGATATCCATAAATCTTGCTTTTCTTTTTTTTTTTTTTTTTTAAATCTCTAGCATCTTTATTTCCATAACAAAACAAAGAATCTTTGCCCATAACCCTTGATTTATGGGGTTCAAAATAGTAAAAAGATATTCTTACTCCCCTTCTAATCAAGCCTTGGAATCATACCGTGCGGAAGAGGACTGTGTCTTCCATTACATGGTTCTTCTTGACACAAGTTCGATAAGAAGAAAAAGACTCAATCCCACCATACCCTCGATTAGTACTGCTCACCTCATTAAACATTCCTCTTCTACTACCAAAGAATCTTTATTCGTCTTCCTTTTCTCATTCCTCTCCCCTAATCTAGTAATAAGGCCTTCCAAGGTAATCTTTTCTCTCAGACCATATATATTACTCTCTCCGTCTCAATTTTATAGTTTCTTTTGGGAGTTTGTGCCACTTTTCAAAGTATTATATCTTATAATCTATAATGTTTTAGGTGATTTTAAACACTTTATTTATTAGATTAAATCAAGATCTATCAAACAAGATCCATATTGCATATAAAATGTATTACCGATTAAAAGATATAATCGTTTTTTTATCAAGTTAGGATAGGACGAGGAACTATTAAATTGGGACGGAGGGAGTAGCATTTGTTTGTGTGTTCTCAGTAGTTATTCTAAGGGTTCGAGGACTCGTCTTGGTAGACTATTGTTCGCTTTGGCCGCGAATAGCTGATCTTGGCCAGTCGTCAAATTATAACTCGACAGAGCCGTTTGTGAGATCTTGATTGCCTTTCATTGGTATCTGAATGGAGGCGGTCTTCTACTGTAATCCTATACTCTTTTGCTCTTGCAAGTGCTGCGTCCTATCCTAACAAAGATCTATTAAAAGAACCCAATCGGAAATCTAAATCCGAAATGAAAGCTTTTCAAAACCTAATTACTATAAGTTAAAATGAACATAGGCTCTTTCCGTTTTCCAAATAATAAGTGCATTCACAATGGACTCCCTAAAAATTGCTCCGAAGTTGACCCCTAAGGTGTACACATAAGCTTAATTGAGGTCCATTTTTCACTCGTAAATCTTGCTAAATTTAGAGAGCATACGTGCACTCAATGGACTAGAAAGAACATTCTCTATTTTGTGAAAAAATCAAAATCAAAATTTTGCATTGTCTTCATCTTTCATCCGATTAATATTTCTTATCTTTGGTTGCGGGACCCTATTTATTACTCCCTCCGTTCCTTTTTATTTTTCTTCTACGAAAATTCGTGCCACTTTTCAAATGAAAAAATAAAGCGTTTTCGTGTATCATTTTTGAAATTTTTTTACACCAAATTAAAGTACTCATCGTGTACTTTAATTCGGTGCCAAAAAATTTGAAAAATGATACATGGAAGTACTTAATTTTTTGATTTGAAAAAAGATAAGAGAGAGAGAGTGGGACAAATAAAAAGGAACGGAGGGAGTATTTTTTTTTTTTGGCTTTTTGAGCTTGTGAATCCGTATTTTGAGAAGATTGATGAGTTGAAAATTGAGATGGCTCTGAACCTAATTGGCTGGGTGGAGTGAAGGAGAATTGTGTATACAGATATATTGTGCGTAAAATTCTGCATAGAAAGAGTTGAATGGAGGGTTAGATTGATTATTTGAATTTGGAGGTGTAGATTTCATTCGCAAAGAAGGCTGAAGGTGATGAAAGCTGTTTCTGGAGTCTATTGCATAGAAGACCTCATCTGGTTGCTATATTTATGGATGAGAATTCAAATTTCGGGAACATTTGAGAGATTTCTTCCAAACGGAACTTTTTCAAAATTTTCAAACAAATCATCTCTCTTGAAAATTCTACATTAAAAAAAGGATTAAAAATGTTTGGGTCCCACTTGGGGCTATCTACAAGGCTACCTAAATCTAGCTAATGGGTTAGGAGCCATACTTAGGAGCCAACCTTAGGAGTTTGTTTTGGGAGCCCATTGAAGACCATAATTGATCAAATAGCTTGCTAAATTTTAGGAGTCTCACCTAAGAGCTATTTTAAGAGTCCACTCTAAATGCCCGTCATCAACCTGCTGACTAGTTATCCATGGTTTAGGGATCATACACATACAATCTTGAAAACAAATGGTAAACTCTTTTTCTCTCGAACCGTTCTCATTTTTAATTTGTAAACCCTAAACAATCCATAAAATCTTTTTACTGTTGCTTTCACAAAAGGTAGTATTGTTCAATTTCACCCCATAGTCTTTGTGACCACTTTCACATGAAGGATAGTAATCATCCTTTTGATTGTCACTTCTTGGATTGTGGTAAGTAATTGATATTTCCTTCCATCTTTATTGTATTTATTGTATGTTTTTTTAATTTTACTTCGAAGTTGTACCTAATGTTTTGGTTTTTCAAGGATCATGACATGATTCGGTTTATATCACAACTATTGTTTTGTTTATAGTAATCATCTGCTCATTTTCTTTTCCTCACAAAGATTAGTTTGAGCATTCTAATTCAACACGTTTTGTAGATTACCAGAGATTATATGATATATAGCTTGGTTATTTGCAAACTTTCATCTTCGAATTACAATTATTTTATGTGAACGACCTAGGAGAAGCTCACTTATCATATTTAATTGATTTAGCATTGGAAAATTCAAACTGTGATCTGTGTAAAATTATTTAGCATTAAATCACTTTCCTACCCAAAGGGTTGGTTAATTTATTTTCCTGGTATGGCATACATATTTGTTGATTCGAATTGGTTCGTGTGTTATACAAGTTTTTTACACTGTAGTTTCTTATTTTGTCGCAGGTGTTTATGGGTATATGTTTAGTAAGAGCAGAATGTCTATATCAAACTTCAACCTGTAGCAACTTAGTTACTTTTCTTATGTTTTTGCAGTTCCTATTTCTAAGAATTTCAGTTTCTCACAAATATGTCTTATCCTTGGATTTATTGTAGGAGTTCTTATTGGAATGTTGGAGTTCTTAATTCGACTATCTCCATTCTATTCTAGACAATACATACATTGGTAGGAGCAGTAATTTTGTTCCTTGGCCTTCAGGGTTTATAAAAAAAAATTAATATGGTAGGGCTTTGAAGTGAACAAACGTAACACAATAATATCTTCAATCATGCAATCAATCTTTCAATGAAATATTTTGAATATATCCGACTTGACTCAATATCAATTTAACATTAAGACAATATTTATCGGTTATAGAGAATTTATTGTAAAAATTAATCATATAGTTGCGTATAGCTGTAACGCCCCCATTATTTGGGCACGTTAATTATTATTACAATCCAAATTAAAGTTTAAACCCAAACTTTAATACAAACGATACAGTTCTCATAAACTAAATAAATAGCAACCGGGGTGATTCTAGGGCCTCGTCTATCCCTGCGTCGGGTCATTCCCCATTCCGGCAGCGCCTCCCGTTCCTCGGGTCTGGTTTCCATAGTACGGTTCCTGTCCATTTAGATAGTCTAGCATAATACGTCCGAGTCGCACAGGCAACATCATGGTATTATGCCAGGGTTACACGAAGGCAACACCGTGAGCCAGGCTCAATAGTTTACTACACTAAGCTTCTAAGTAGCAATTCTAGAACAATATATTCATGAACAGCATATATAACTTATGAACAGTAAATCAAATCATGCATCATGCGTGTCCATGCGGTCGAGTAAATATCTTGCTGATAAGATGGTGTCTCGTCTCAGTGTCTCAAAACTGTGCTACGTGTCACTTCCTCGAAAATTCTCATTTCGTTTCTCAAAAACACATTTCAGTTATCAATCGTTTTCCCCAAAAACTCAGTTTTCTCCATACGGTGCCATTCCCGGCATTCTTCTTCAAATTTCATTAACTCCCACCGCTCTGAAAGTTATTGGTCCGTTTACGCCTCCTACCGGTAGGTACCAACACCAACCTTTCCGCTCGAGGTCCCGCGTCGTGCATCCACCCGAACTTAACGACTGTTTGCACGGTCCGTTCACCCCGCGACTCACACGACACAGTCCCGGCCGTCTTGCATCACCGAACTTAATAGTCTGTTTGCAAGGTCCGTTCACCGTGTGTTGTGCACGCTTAGCCCAACATCCTAGTTCTCTCCGCCATGGCTGAAGTGGCGCCTTTTGCACACTACCGCAATCGATACCATTCCTCCAAATTCTCTCCGCGAATTTGAGGTGGCAACAAATCATCTCATCACATTTCATCTCATTTCATTTTTCCAAAATCTCATTTCATTCCCCGAAAGAACATCTCCATTTCATTTCTTGAAAATTTCATTTCGCATTTCAAACTCATTTTCAATCTCATCTCTATTTTCTCATCTATAAATAGTAAATTTTGCGTCCGGTGACATTACGTATCGCGTACGTGCTCAGTGTCACATGCTCAAATCATGCTCATGCAATATTTCATAATTTCCTCTAAATTCATATTCTTTCAAAATCACATTTCTCACATAAAATCATGCACAAAAATATACCAACTCTCTAAATAATTTTGTTTCCTCTAGAAACTTTCCCACGTAAAATCATACATTTTAATATACCAATTTCCCTCATAATAATATTCCTTCTAGCAATTGTCTTCACATAAAATCATACACTTTAATATTCTCCAAAAATAATATTTCCATTTCTCTCAATTTAATCCTCAACAAAAATCTCCAAACTATTTTATTTCTCCTCCAAAGAAATAAAATATATCAATTTGCTCTTTTCAAAAATAGTTTAAACCCAACTCTTTTCTAGAAATCCCTTGTCAAAATCCACCATAACTACTTATAGACTTCCAAAATAAATATTTACAACTCTCCAAAAATATTCTTTCTATTTTTCTAGAAACTTTCTTCTCAAATATTCTCAATAATTTATCCTTTTCATATCTAGTAAAAATCACAATTTTTCTTCTAGAAAGAAAAAAAAAATTCACCAAATAAACCCACTATATACTTTATAGAAATCTTTCTAGAAATCTATATGATTAATTCCCTCTTTTATAAAATCAACTCCATACTTTCTTGTCAAAAACAACCACTAGACTTTTCTTTCCAACAAATCTCTTAATAAAGCAATTTCATCATTTATCTAAGAAATAATATCTCAAATATCAACCAACAAGTAAGACAATCAAGATTAATTATTTCTTTCTAGAAATAATAACTTAATCATACTAGAATCATGTCTAGTGAAACACATCTACTAAGTAACTTCTAATCACTTCTAATCACCTTCTAATCGCTTCTAATTTCACTAATCCACTTCTAATTTCACTAATTAACTTCTAATTCCATGAAGAACTATTTTAATTTGAACCTCATAACATGCTTGTTAAACTTTCTAAATGAAAGTACTCTTTCTAAATTACTAAGAAACATACTTTAGTCACTTAACTTATGCATAAATTAACTTAATCAAACTCCGTAATCATGCCTAGAAACTTAATTAGAACAACATATTTAAACTAGAAATAGCTAATTAGAAGAGTAGTTTAGTAAACTACCTTAGTTTTCCGGGTGTAAACCGGAAGCCGATTAGCAATCCTTTGGAGAAAGCAACCCTTAAACTACCTAGCTAACTTACTAATCAACCTAGTAAGTAGCTAATTAGGGTTAAAATATGGTGGTTAAAAGGTGGTAGGAATATTTGGTTTGTTGGGAAAGTAGGAAGATAAATAACAAGTGTTGGGCATGGGGTGTCCAAATGAACCAAGAGGGTGGTATTTATAGACAAAGAGTGACCTCTCCTCCCCTCCTCAAAACTTTCGGCCTCTCCTCTCTCTCTCTACCGAAAATTTTAGGTGTGGTGCATGTATGGGAGTTATGGTGATGTTGTGTTGGCAAATAGAAGTACATAGGTGGCAAGTCTAGGTCTAGGTAGGTGTCTAGGTATCTAGGGCTAGATTCTTGGCTAGAATGAACCATTTAGGGTAGATACAATGTAGAAACAATGGTGGGGGAAAAACGCGTTCCGTTGTGTAGGTTTTTGCGCGGTCGTCTTAGTTACGGGGTGTTTTTAGGAGCTAATATGAACCAAAGGTGTGTGAAACCATTAAATGGCTAAGAGGGTAGCCATAACTAGCTATGGCTAGGTGGATTATTCCTTCCTTAATTTAAGGGAGCTTGTCCCTAGCTTACTTGGAAGCCAAGGCCTACAAAATATAGGCTAGGATGGGTGTATTGTGTACAAATGCATGTATTGTGTGGGTATGTGTAGTGTACTCCAAAAATAGTAAGGCTTACTCTAACTAATGTTTGTTACAAAACCTAAGGTTTAGTTGGCCACCTCATCAAACCATTGCTTGCACAATTGTACAAAGCAATAACTCATGCAATGTGCATGTGTACTAAGGTGCATGCACACACACACACACTCTCTCTCTCTCTCTACCGAACCCTCTCTCTCTCTCTCGGCATTCTCTCTCTCTCTCTCTCTCTCTCTCTCTCTCTCTCTCTTTCTCTTTCTCTCTCTCTCTCTAACTCTCTCTCTAACTTGGTCAAGTTCCAAGTTCCAAGGGAGAGGAATCTATGACGTACTTATGGTGATAGGATGGATGAGAGCTAGTAGGTTTCGGACACTAGCCGGGGTCTCCGGGTGCTACAATAGTGTAACGGATGCTCTACTCGGTCTCGTATACGTGTACGCATGGCTGGAAATCGAATTAAGGAATTACATAATAATTTAATAGGAAATTATTCCATTAAACCGAAAATTAAGTTAATTAATTAAATTATTTAACGAAATTTTCATTTACGAAAATTAGGGTCGTTACAATAACTGTGCAGAGCATAGGTTCATGCTAGTATTATTAGAACCAAAGATCTCATCCTTCGGACTTGGATCCAAGGGTATAAGACGGATGGGTATCATGTTGTGTCATGTCGTATTCGTATGATCGTATTGTGTCGCAGGTTTCGCATAATTATCTTTTGGGATTTGTGACAAAATGTTTGTTAATATAAACATGTCAAATATCTTGACACTAATGCACCATGAGTAAAACCCATGTCGTGCTCGACTTGATACCGTTAAGACCATTAGTTAATTTTCATTATACATATAACTTTTATGCACATGGCAACGTTGCACATGGACAACTTATTTAATTCAGTAGTCAAATAACGACATTTCCACTACTAAATCACAGAAATTGACAAAACCGACAAAAAAGTTAGGCCTGGTTTGGATGAATTGAGAAAATTGATTGTTTGGTTTTTTTAGTTGTCTTTATTGAAAAAAAATTTGCATTTGTTAGTTTTCGGTCGATTTTTTGTGGTTTCTTGGCTAGTCTCGACGAGAGGAATAAAAAAGTATAAAATTATTAGCCAAACTTAAAGTTTTGTGAATAAAGACGAAAAATAATCCAAAAATTACCAAAAGCCAACAAATGCAAATTTTTTTTTGAATAAGGAAAAAACCAAAAAACTAGTTTTTTCAATTCACTCAAACCAACCCTTAGTTAACAATAACCAAGTCATACATTGAAAGATGACTCAATTGGTTTCGACCTAAAAGGAAAAGTTAATTTTGGACTTCTTTTAGCATGGAAAAATAGTGAGTAGCAAATTCATCAATTGGTTTTGATCTTAAAAGAAAAGTTCCGTCTTTCTATAATTTCATTGAGTTTTGGAAAATCAAATATTCTACGTACTGATTAGAAAATTCAAAAGAATCAACACAATCTTTAAGGAAGCAAAAGGCCACGAGTTGGCATCGCAGCATCGTGTCAAGACATGCCATTTTGAGTTAACGAGTTGACACGGAAAATTAAGCGGTTATTTGTATTCTTATTAAGCTACACGACTACAAAATGCATATGTCCTGTTTAATTTTTGAGTTGGAAGGTCATGTTGTATTCGTTGTCATGTCAAAAAGTGATCGACCAAACCCCCTCTTATAAGTTCGTGCTATGTTAATGTTCATATCTTGTTAACGAGTCATGTATGAAATTCACAACTCTTCATAGACCATTGGGTTAAAGCCAATCTACAGGTTTGTATGTCGGTTCACCCCTTTTTTTCACACTAGGAGAAAGTCAAAAAAACAAAAAAAAAATGTCAACGAGTTGAGAAGCACACATGATCCTAGTGTTTCAAAAATAATAAATGTACAACAACCATCTCCAACAAGTCTCAAACACACTCAAATGATATGTGGAGCCCACACATATTTTACACTCAAGTGTGTGTGTTGAAAATTTGTTGGAATCTTTTGTTGTACATGTATAATTGTTCAATCAATTTTTGGCAATAGCTAAAAGAAAGAATAATGATACATACACAAATTTTGTGCCACAACCAACCACAACTCCACTCACATGAGGTGTGGGACCCGCATGTGGGGCCCATATGAGACCCACACCCCATGTGAGTGGAGTTGTGGTTGGTTGTGATACAAAGTTTGTATCACAATTATTTTTGTAAGTGTGGGTCCCGATTCTTTTTTCTCCATCAAAATCAATTTTTGGCAATTGCTAAAAAATTTACTCCCTCCGTTCCAATTTATTTGCTCAATACGAAACTACATGCAATTTTCAAACTAAAAAATAATGTACTTACAAAAAAAAATTTCTAATCAACATAGATCTTGTTTAATGGATCTCATCAAGAACTTTAATACGGTGCAAAAAAAATTTAAAAATTATTTTGATAAATAGATTATTTTTTAATTTGAAAATTACACGTAGTTTTGTAGTCAGCAAACAAATTGAGACAGAGGGAGTACTAGTAGCCTATTATAAGTAAAATTGTTGACATAATTCAGTAATTACCCTTCTTGCCAGTACGATTTTCTTGAGTTGGAATTGACAATCTCATAGCATTGCCAAAATTTACAAACCAGCTTGAACAGAAATATTGATAAAATGACCATATTACATTTGGACCAATGAATGATCCTTTCTTCATTATTCATCAAATCATGTTTTGGCAATAGCAAGAAATATAGGAGTAACCCTACACTAGCCTATTATAAGTAAATTGTTGACAGATTTTATTTCTTATTGGAATTGCCAATCTCATATCATTGCCAAGATTTACAACCTATAAAATGGCCATAAATACAGCTGGACTAATGAATGATATTCACATGACTATATAGTCTATTTCCCGTTCTTTTTTCTCCATCAAATCAACTTTTGGCAATAGCTGGAAATATACCAAGTTTGCATTGAAGTCATGCAAGGAGGTACAACCCCAGGTAGAAATTAACTCGCCTATTTTAAGTAAATTGTTTAAAGAATTCGAACCGGGGGGCCTGCTGTCCTTATGGGTCGGCAATCCTGCCAACCCATCCAAGCCGTCCATTTCATGCATCAATGCTCGGATCGCATCAAACAATGGACAGTGCGAATACACGTAGGCGAGGTAATTTCTGAGCCATTGATGCGTGAAACTAGAGGTGGCAATTTCTAACCCAACCCATGAACCCATCCAAATCCACCCACTCAAAACCCAACCCAGCCCACCCATATTAAAATATGGGTTCTAAATGGGTAAACCTATCTTAACCCACATTTACATGGATTGGATTGGGTTGAAAATGGGTTAGACCTAAAATGCATTTTTCAACTCAGATCTCCCTTTTCAAATATTTTACGCCATCTTTCTCGCATCCGTTATTAGAGTTTGTTATACCTATACACATTACATCCACCGTCTGATCATGCACCATCCACCGCCCGTTAATCTCCTTCAAAGTTAGTTAATTTGATACCCTTCACATAATTATTATGTGGGCCTGTGGCTCATGCGTTAAATGTTTTTTTCTTTATAATTGAAATCCCGAATGTATCAATCCCAAATTTAGTTTATTCTATTCGAATATCATAAGGTCTTAAACAATTTATTCAATTTTTTTCCTTTTTTTGCTACAATGATTTACAAGTTTTTTTGTTTTTTTTTACAGGATCGGATTTAGATTTTGGATTGGATATCCTTTTTTTTTTTTGGATTCGGTATTGAAGTCGATTTAAAGAGTTTAAATTGATCGATTTAAATTATTTGGGAAAACAATTTCCGTCCCACACATCTCTCTCATATGTTGCAAAATCTAGGCAGAGAAGTAATGTTCCCGTAACGTACAAACAAAATCTAGTGAGAGAAAGTTCACTAGATTGTGGTGCTTTGTTGCTGTAATGTTCTCCTCTTGGGTAAGTGTTCTTTTTTTTTTTTTTTGGTAAACCACGATCTTTAATCTTTATAAAGCTCATCCAGTGCTTTGAGCAATGGAAGATATCAAACAGTGCATACTCTTTTAGGAAAAAAAGGAAGTGTAAACCACGACCTTTACAAAGCTTAGTTGGATAAGTTCCCACTAGAATATATTTTGAGCAATGAAAGATCTACTATAAAAAAAAAAAAAAAAAATTGGGTTAGGTTGGGTTGGGTTGGGTTGGGTTTGGCTTGATCCATATTCAACCCACCCATATTAAACTCATTCACTGTCAATCCATATTCAACCCACCCACATTTAACCCATAACCCATACCAACCCACACAAACCCAACCCAACCCACCCATTTGCCACCTCTACGTGAAACAGATGACTCATATTCACATGACTATATAGTCTATTTCCCGTTCTTTTTTCTCCATCAAATCAACTTCAACAGCTGGAAATATACCAAGTTTGCATTGAAGTCATGCAAGGAGGTACAACCCCAGGTAGAAATTAACTCGCCTATTTTAAGTAAATTGTTTAAAGAATTCGGACCCGGGGCCTGCTGTCCTTATGGGTCGGCAACCCTGCCAACCCATCCAAGCCGTCCATTTCATGCATCAATGCTCGGATCGCATCAAACAATGGACAGTGCGAATACACTTAGGCGAGGTGATTTTTGAGCCGTTGATGCGTGAAACAGATGACTCGATGGCCCCGGCGCACCCCCCTATTTAGAGTTCACCAATCAGGGACGGATCCAAAGGGGGCACGTGAGGTCATGTGCCCCGCTGACCCCGCTTAAAACTAAAAATATATATTTTTATTATGGGTGGTGCTACTGCCAAAATCGTTTTTGTTTGTGCCAAAACTATTTTCGTCTGTGTCAAAATTGTAGTGGTTAAAAACCTTGTACCATGTGCAAGGTGCAATCCTTTTATGTACTACAATTTTGGCACAAACAAAAATAGTTTTGACATTATCATTTCCCTTTATTATTTATATTTAGCATAATTATATAACATAATGCTATATTTAGCATACACACTCATATATATTTCAAAAATAAAAATGTAGAGTTAATTTTGTGCTTTAACTTTTGCCGGCTGGTTAATTAATAATTATTGGTTTATAAATTTATTTTTTTATTTGAAGATTTATCTTTTGATTTTCTTTATTTTTAACCATCGTGAGGAATTTTTTTAAAAAAAGTCATCAATAATACCATCTCAATCATTTCTAAAAAGTTGTCAATGTCAAGGGAAACCATACTTGAAAAATTTGTCTAAGATTGTCTGCTTAATTTTTATTTGTTTTTTTTATTTATAAAAAGTATGCATTATAAATTTATAGCCCAAAATGAATGTCTTAATTTGGTAAGATCATTGACCAAGAAAAAATTTCACGATATAACTAATAAGGTGCCCCTACTGGGGTGAATTTCTTGATCCGTCCTTGTCACCAATTCCCTTTTGAGGAAAGTACGGGCCGCTCCTGTTTCAAGAGATAGTGTGTTGCGCGCTCCAGCTGGCTTTTGGAAAAAGCACCACTAAGTCATCCTTCTTCACATGAGCACAAAAAAATGAACTGAAGCATTCTCTCTCTCTCTCTCTCTCTCTCTCTATACTCACCCCACATTGGTACAATTTCTCTTTCCTCAACTCCCTAAATTGTATGAAAGTGCCTAAATCCTAAGGCGTCCTATGAAAGTACATAAATCACTAAAACCATGTAATAGAAAAGTGCACCTTAAACCTAAACCCTAAAATACCCTAATGAAAGTGTCTAAACCCTCAAAACCGTATGAAAGTGCCTAAATTTCTAAAACCCTATAAAACCGTATGATACCCTAAGTGCCTCAATTCCAAAAAAGAGTGACTGGCCTTAATAATAATTAAAAAAAGTAATTGACCTTAATTAATGGTAATAAATATTTGTTTTATTACCTTAATGGTAATTTATCTTTCCCTTCTTCACCAGTAAGATTCTATTTCTTGAGTTGGAATCAATAGTCTCATATCATTACCAATTTACAAACCAACTTGAACACAAATACTGATAAAATGGCCATAAATAAGGGCATCTCTGGTGCACTACCTAAAAAAGTACTCCAAAGTGTCCTACCTAGCCAACTAAGAAAAACTCAAAAAATGTTCTCTAGAGCACAAAAATTGACCCCCTAAAATTCTAGGTGGCATCTCTTAACCCCTAAAGTGCCCCAAACCACTACGTAAATTTGGGGAAAGACTAGGGGGAGAGAGAGAGAGAGAGAGAGAGAGAGAGAAGGGATGGAGATGGGAAATTTTGTGGGACCAAGGAGTGGGACCGCATGCGCGCCCATGCGAGAGAGAGAGAGAGAGTGAACATACATAGGTAGCCCATTAAATTGCATTCCTCCTTAGCTAGCTAACTGATTTCTTAGCACATAAAAAGGGCCCCGCGTGTACTTAGGTGTACATTTTAGCTAATATTTTTTAGGTAGTGCGCTAGAGATGCACTGAACTTGATTTTTTGAATGATATTCACTTCACTATATAGGTTATTAGGTCTGGTTTGGTTAAATTGAAAAACCTGGTTTTTTTAGTTTTGTCCTTATTCAAAAAAAAATTTCGCATTTGTTAGTTTTTAGTCGATTTTTTTGTGGTTTCTTGGCTTGTCTCGACGAGAGGAATCTAAAAAGTATAAAATTATTAGCCAAACTTAAAGTTTTGTGAATAAAGACGAATGTGACATGCGAAAGCCTAGTTTCTATGTGACCTTTGCGAAGAGGTGGTAATTAAGCCATCTATGAACTCTGCTCTCCAATACTCAGATTTAACATATTTTCTTTGTATAACTTTGGTGACAAAGACATTCTTATACCATTTAACATGAGTTAAAGAATTACATTTTATATTGAACAACTCTTTATTTCTTTGTCTTTCATGAAATCGGGGCCATGTAGTGAGGGGCTCACTCCAGGGGTGTGGTGAGCCCATCTGGCCGTTCATTTCGATAATAAACGCTTGGATTTTAATCTAAACAATGGACGGCCCGGATCATTTTGAGTTTTGATTAAATCCAAGCCGTCGGTGGCTAGATGGATGGGCGGATGAGACTCACTACACCCCTATACAGGCTCCCCTATTCTGTTTTTTACTAGCTTGTACACGAACACTATTGGGCACACATTAGCATTTTCATTATGTCACATCTGATGTCAACAAAATACAATTGGGCCTCTGATTTTTTGTCCCAGGAGAGCCCTCTGAGCGTATTCCCAAGTCCTAAAATGCCCAATTGTCTCCAGATTGTAGGCCCAGCCTTTCGTTCTCGAAGAGATGGATATCTCACTTAGGACCAACGTCAGGCATATCCAGGCCCAAGTAAAAAAGTCATACAACCCAAATATTTTAGAGGCAGAAAGCCTACTGTTGTCCTCTACAATCAGAAAAATATTACTCCCTTCGTGTTGGTATTTAACGTGTGTCCATTTTAAAAAGTAACATAAAAGTTAGTGCATTTTGTACTTTTCCCTCAAGCAGATTTTATTTGGAAAACTAAATGAATAAAATTTAATGACAATGTCTACATGAAATACAATAATGAAACGTTGGAATTTCTAACATGTAATGAGATCTATAAAAAGTTAGATTTACGCGGTTCGTAACTCAAAAAGGGACCGAGGGATTATAAAAGTTAAAACTTTTGTGACTCAAAAGTGTATATTATTCTAGTTTTTTTTTTTAGTGCAATATTATTTTTAATAGGTTCTTATATTCAAGTATTTTACCGTCTCTTTTTCAACTTTTTTTGGGTTCATTTTTGTGCAAATAAGATTCGTAACCAGAAAAACCAAGCAATACAGCCTCAGGCATATCCCAGCACAGAACAACAGTAAAACATAGCATATGCGACTAACTAGTTCACCAACCGCATCACTAAGAAATCCCAAAAACCAAAACCACAACCAAACTACCCAACTACCAACCGAGATCTAATTGTTAAAATCTGAAGTCTTTCACACCTTCAAGACTTAATCGCGCTCTAAAATTGTTCTCGACTTTAGACCACATTGCTAGGGTCCATGGCTTTAGCTGAAAGGTTCCAGCTTTCTTTTCCCCCACATATAGGCAACGTATGCAGCAACAAAAGCAATAGCCTGAACAATGCATCGTTGAAGGAACTACTACCACAACGGTGCAATGCAGTAACGTTCATTCCACATCATAAGCCATCTCAAAACGTAATCCTACCGCAGCAAAGACATTCAGACCAGTTTTGAAAACTGAAACTCAAAGAAGAGAGAGTGACGAGTCTCAGCTGTGCAGCTTTCTACCTCGAAGCCAAATGATGAAAATCCATTGAGACACAATTGGACTCGATTAAACCAATGATCCAAATGCGTGGGGAAGTGGGATGGGTGCCAATGATGCAAACATAGAAAAGTAGAAGCCCATTCTCAATGCTTAATCAAAAGCCTGCCCAAAATCCTCAACTTCAAACTCTTTCCATGTCACAAGATTTTTCAGCAGGTAAAGTTGTATTCCACCAACATTGATCTTTCATCACATAGGTATGGACCTCCTTCATCACATAGGTATGGAGCTCATTTAACCCAGAAAGTATCAAGCTTTCTACACAATCGATAAATTTCTTCAGATAGCAGCCTTATTCCAGGGTTCCCAGCTCTTCCTACTCTTTGGCACAGCACAGGCTGTCAAGAGAGTTTAGCTTTTCGTGCTTTATGCTATGATCCTAAGGTCTCACATCAGTTGAGTCTGAACTAGACCTTGTGTGTATAAGCTCTTGAGCACCCTTCCCGTGCAAGTCAGTTTTCAAGGATGAGTTGTACTGAAGGGTTTGTGTCACTTTAACTTGGCTCCAGAGTCCCAGACCGTAGGAAAGAGCTAAAATTATACCCTTTGATATTTTCAGCAGCATACTGAACATGAACACATTCTTTCACTTGATAATACAGCAGATATTTATTAAGCTTTTCATCGTTCTCCTAACATACTTAACCTTCGATACCATTTTCTCAGTTTTTACCTTAAAAGATACTTCCTTCTGCTGAAGCACCAGGTAATTGTATTACCTGTGGTATCATGTTTTTGTCTTAACAAGAGTTCAACCGCCAAGCCTTGTTCTCCTTTCTCTTGTTTTTCTATTAATAGAGTTCAACCGCCAAGCCTTGTGGGTTGCTTTGTGTGGAGCGACACTGGAGGGGGTTGAAGATGATGGAAAGAGAGACACCCTCTAAATTATTGGCATATAGAGCAGAATATATATTTTATCTAGTTCACTGCAATTATTTTTCCCTAATCCCACCACAAACATAGTCCAAGTTCCAATGACATCAACAAGCAACACATATAAAATGGTTGAGAGCAAAACACATATCAGGCTATTGACATTATGAACTCAATTAAAGAATGTAACATTTTGTTGGGTCGGCACTTGGGCTCCACTGAAGTGACATTTCATTGTTCAAGAAGGCTACTTACAATGCACCATTGAGTTTACTCATTTCTTTGGCTGCCGCAGATATACTATAAACGGTCATTTTCTTCACCTGTCAAAGCATTGTCATGTTATTGACCTGCTTCCTTAGAGCAACCATAGAGGATACTAGTTATTGAGATCAGCACAAAGTTACCTCCAACATATTTTTCCTGGCTTTATGATTTGCAGGAAGCAGACGAAGATTGTCGATCAATTTGATGCACTCTTTAGTATTTTCGGGTGAGATGAAGTCCAAAATGACATTAACGCAGGACTGCAGGTCATAAAGAAGCAATTTTTTCAAAAACTTCAGTGATTATCATAGTTCTTGTGAGTTGTGATTTAAGAGAGACAGCTACAAATTCTCATGCAAACTGAAAAGCAATGGCAAAAATCAAGGATAAGAATTGACGAACATAGTAATAACAAGTTCATTGAAATCAAAGTGATATTTAATGCTTGTAACATAGACTTTTCTAAATGTATGTAAGTACATCTTGGGTGAGGGTGAGAGTCGTGTCCGACACCCATACCAATACAGTCACATGGATCATATAACTTGAACAATGTTCGCAGAAGAATAAACCCAAATCAACTAGAAAATATACTATTCTAAGCTTTGACATTGATGATTTGTAACTTTTCACATGGATGATAAAAGAAATTCCAAATTCTTCCTTGTTCCTTGATCCCATTTGATTTCAAATACGTTCCACAAATTTCAAAACATCTGTTCTTTAATCCCATTTAATTTCAAGCATATATCTGCATAATTTACAACCCCAAGCCGAATGTTGGACACATGTTTGAATAGCCTTATATTTTGTTTTAGGAAAACACATGAACATAGTTTCACCATCAAGACTAAATATCATGAAATTAAAAACTGTGAATATTATGGTTATTACAAAGAGTAATATGTATATTGGAAATATTAATGCCTTCAAACCTAACATTTTATACAAAGGTATGTTGATAGAGAAAACGAAAAAAAAGAAACAAAAGTGATAGAAGAAGAATGTGGACTGTCACGTAAGAATTTGGACATTCCCATGATAAATATAAATGTGTCCCGATGTTCAAAATTGTGGATGTAACCTATTTGTTGATTTCAGGCTTAAAGAATGGATTGATTTCATTACAATGTTGGATAACTTCGATGCATGCACCGTGCAAATGAACATGCACACGCATGCACACAGAAAACAAAAGTACGGAGTTGGCATTTTAGTGTTCAAATATAACCTTCAGTTTTCTAATTTGATATGGACATCCAGCGGGAATCATGACAGCTTCTCCAAGGTTTTGCTCGAACGTCCATGGTTCAATATCTGGAAAGAATGGAGGAAAATTCAACCAATCTATGATGGACCCAACAAAAGAATGAGATGCTAGGACATATAACTTACTGAATTCCTCCTTAAGCCTGATTTTGTGAGTTACATCGAGGTAAAACCTTTGGTCAAGAATTGGATGAACAACCTGTGGCAATGCAGAAGTCAATACATGCTTTGCGTGAGGAACAAAAAGTCTTTCTAGACCAATCTTACATTTTGTGGAAAGCCATACGCGTGGCTGAACTCATTAGAGTGTCTGGAAAGATATTCTAGAAGCTTTGGGACGTCTTGCCGGTCAAAAATATCCCATTGAGCCCCGCAGGAATTAGCACCTTGTTGCTCCCCGCAAAAATAAGAGCTCTTGCTACAATCTTGGAAGAAGTTCTGATCATCTGAATCATCGGAGCTCTGGGTGATTCCAGAGCAAAGTATTGAGGCCTCAGATTCAGATTCAGAATCAGAATCAGAATCGCCTCCTTCAGCATAGGCTGTATTTGTGTTATGTGCTCCATTAGGTAAGCATAACCCTTCTTCCACAATATCCTGCAAACTGGATTCCTCAGTGTTTCCACTAAGCACTGATGATTTTTCTTCCCCTCCCATTTTCTCTCTTGTATTACTATTAGCTTTGTTGTCTTGATCACGGCAATGCTTCATCAACTTTTTTATTTTAGTGAGCTGTTCTGATGAAATTGGGACCTCTGTTGTATGTACCAGAATGTTAACCTGTGGTAACAAAACACAAGAAGGGAAACATCAGCCAATTCTTCCAATAATCTTTACTTATGTCACATTTTGCTGTATTTGCAACATTTGTGAATAATATACATGTGTGGGTGGGTGTGGAAATTCTTGAATTTAAGATGTATACTTCAAGTTCAACAAGCCATGGACGAAATGAAGATGATTTGTATTTAATATGATGTGGTTTGAGTCTAGCTCGTGGCAAAGCTAAAACTGATCATCTTGGGATAGTCTGATGAGTAAAGAAACAGTGAAATGAATCATTAGAGATTACAAAGAAACAATGTAGACTTGTAGTTGAAGTTCTTTTCTGCCCTTGCTCCATGACCTATAATTGAACGTCTAAATGAAGCACTATAGACTACTTACAGTACAAAAACCATAGCCATCATTCCAACTATTGAAGGGAGAGATCCAAAATGAAGCAGTATATAGAATCAAAGATTGGAAGCACATGTTTGATGAATTAAACTGTATCTATCACATGGAATATGCATCTTCCAAAACAATAGGAAGAATCATAATTTAGTCAAGAAACGAATTTGTAAGTATTATTTAATGCAGGGATCATACAACCGAGGGAAGTGAACTAACCACATCATGTGAATCAAAAGATAGTTTTGTTAAAAAATCAGGCTGCATTAAGTCGTCAGGACAACCAAATGAGATATATAAACCAGGGCCTAGGCTTGGCGTTGCTGTATCCTTTGGAAGATTTGCAGCTAAATTTAAAAGACCGGACACTGGGTTCAAATACTCTTGAAGTGGTAGAGCACGGACAATCTCAGCATAATGATCAGGAAACTGTTCTTGAAGCAAATACGAAGAAAGCCAGACTTTCAATTTCAACAGCTCATAACGCATATTTGCATGCGACCTGCCCTCCAGAGACCCCATAAACATCTGCTTTCTACAAATTTCCATCTGCAAGAATTTCGAACACTGAAGATCATAGTAAAATGATGAAATAGAAAATTCAGGATATTAACAGAATATAGACACTAATTCGATATGGAATAAAAAATATACAAGATCATAGTATCATACTAAAATGAAGAAGTAGAAAATTGAGGATATTAACAGGACATTGACACTGATTCGATATGGAATCGCAAAATACAACATTTCCAATTTCAGAAAATTTAATGTTGGGATATTTTCAAATATACAGAAATATATACTTATACTGTTTTGGGTGTTTTAAATATAAAAAATGATAGATACACACCCTTTGTGCCACTCCCCACCACACCCTCACTCACATGGGGTGTGGTCCCCACATGTGGGCCCCACAACCCATGTGAGTGAGGGTGTGGTGGGGAGTGACGGGTGTGTACCTATCATTGTTCTTTAAATATATTTATGAAGTCTAGAATTGCCTTGTTTATTTTGACTGACAGTTGTAAGACTTTGTAGTAGCGATTGGGTGGTGGAGATCATAATTGAGCAAAAAGGAGGGATAAATAGTTTGATAGAATGGTGAAGAGGTGCAATCCACACTTTAAGACATGAAGAGGTGTGATCAGACGGTTTATATTTAAACCTTGAAAGGCTGTTATAATGACTGCCATATGGCAGTTATTGCTGGCAGTGGCAGTAAAGGCCTGTTAGATTCAAATCCTAACGGACAAAATTCTCCTTGAAAAGTCACTTCTCTTCCCTTCTTTAAAATGGCAGATTTGCAGCCATTTTAAGGACATAAACTTTCCAGCAATCTCTCCTCTTTTCTAAGGCCTTTAAGTACTTCTCGTATAGTGTTGTTCATACTTTTCCTGAGTTCTATTGTCCTGCAGAAAATAGAATTCAGATTCTTGTTTGACTAGAAAAATCTTAAGGGATTCGGGCCTTCCTTCGTTTGTGCAAACACAGCAAGGCATTAGTTTAAAGTCCTAGGCTTCATTGTATCCTGGAGGCGATTCGCTTGTAACCTGGTGCACATCAAATTCCCAGATTTGGTGGGGGTGAATTACGTCTGAAGGAAAGCCTATTTTGCATTCCTTGAAGCAATCTGTTTTGTTCTTCTTCTTCTTATCAGTTTTTTGAACCAGCGTTCTAACATTTAATTCCTCCAGTAATAAGTGCTGTGCAAGATTTATGGAGAACTAACATCACAAAAGGCAAAATAGAACTATCGACTCCAAATTGGCCATGAAGAAAAGGCCATTGTTCTCAAATCTGTACTTACATTAATAAGTCCAACTCTACTGTCAACAGAAAACAGCGAATTGGGGCAACAAGGAAGAAAATTAATAGTCGACAACATACCATGCCATGAATTCATTTGTAGCTACATCCTTCGACTTTATCTGGAGCATGGATTTGTTGGGTTATTTACCATGGGAGAGGAAAATGATAGGAAAATAAGAGACAAGTTGGCTTTTTAGTCTTTACACCCTTGTCTTTTTATATTTTCTTTTCCCTCCATGAGTTTCTCAGCAGATGCATTGCCCAAATACAGCATAAGACTACTCCAAATGGTATTTTCTTAATAGATGGACAAGAAAGAGCCAAATCACTTTGGCGTGACATCAAATAAGGTCAGCAGGAGATGTCATAGAACAGGAACTACAGACTATGATCATGAAGAAAAGACATCTACATGGATAGTTTAGAAAGCTTCCAACCCTTGAAGATCAACTACAAGCCCAAAAGAGCCTGCCTATTTTATGTCAAGATATATGTGCTCACTGACAGGCAAGGACCTCAAGGTTGGGGGCTCCCTCGAGAGCCTTCTTATTTAGTACCAATAGAAATGACGGTAATATGGACCATATGAAACCCTGAGTACTAAGGTATCTTGATTTCTTGGTCATCATTGACATTTCTCTAACAAGGAGTGGTGCATCTTCATCCACTTATCCAAAGCCACTATACTTTCTGGAGGCTTCCACTTATTTATAAAGATTCAATACCGTGTCATCCCATAATTGGTCCAGGTTGTTTGTATTCTCCTAGTGTAAATATTAAGTTTGATGCCAATAATAAATTCTTCTATTTGTGATCTTTAAATTAATCAAATAGCACATGAAGCATACACCCGTGGGGACAGAAAGAAATGGAGTGGCGTGGGGGGTGGGGGTGGTAGGTATGAGCAGTTCTGCAATACTAAACTGCATAACAGAATTCAGAGACCATAAAAACTGATAGTTGAGCACTGACCTCACACCAGTCCAAGCAATTTGTAGCTTTAGCGGCTTCTTTATTGTTTTGTGATCTATTACTAGTCTTCTCAAGGTAAGTGCAGAACATGACAATCGGATCCCAGCTTAGATCTGGTCTACTCTTGATCACTCTACGAACTATAACAGGTTGACCTTTACCCCAGTGCGTCTGAAAGTGTTCAAGGCTTTCATCACAAAGATCCTTGGCAGTGGGGCAGTAAAGAAAGTTATCATCCGAATCTTCTCTTGAAACTGCTCCTTGCAACACCTTTCTTTTACCTGCTTTATTGTCCTTACACAGTGAGCAACATGAAGAAGCATCTGGAGTTTCCGGGAAGCAATAGCTGCAAATTAATTCTTTTGCACATAATTCCAGCTCTTTGGTCCAACTGAAGGGGAATACACTACTCAAATCAAGGACGCCATCGCCACAACCACCAAAAGCAATAGGTGGACACATTATTATGCCATTGTCATTACAAGCTTTCCACGTAGGTGATATTGTAGGAGAAGTGTGGTATCTTCGCCTGCTCTCCTGCCTAGAGGAATTTTTCTTCTTTACCTGTGACAGTAACTTGTCACCAGATTTACATGGTTTACTTTTATTTGAGTTTTTGGTGGTACATGGTTTCTTGACTCTGGGTGTGGATCCTCTGAAAACCTCTGAACAACTTAAGCAAAGATTGTATGAACAATTTCTGCAGCTTCGATGATAATCCAACACCGGTGTTTGGCAATTATTGCTGCTCCACAAGTTAAATCGCACCAGAGATGAACACAAGGAAATTATATAAACTTTCTCAATGAAAAGTAAATAAATGAAGAATAAATTAAGCTTCTGAGCCAATATAAACATACCAGCAGCGTAGCTTATTGCTTCTCAATTCATCCTGCTGAATCTGAACTTCTGATATTGTGCACCCTGTAGTGAATTCTAACAGATAAGAAAACAAATGGGATCGGGGGAGGAAAATCTGAGAGCAAATGCTTGACCTCGGATGCAATGTGAAGAAATTAACAAGAGCACTCCTTTGAAAATACAAAACAAAGCATCACCTGTACCTTTTAGTTTTGCTTCTAACTCAAGCTCCATGTTTTGCCCTCGATTTATTTGCTCCAGCACAGGCAAAAGCATATATACTAGATACTGCAAATGCTGAATTTTGCTGACCCTCTTTTCATTATTAAAAAGATCCTGAAATATTTTTGGATGGATAAGCATACCAAATGTATAAAGTTAAATAAGAAATGTAAAAGACGCGTATCATAATTTGAAATTGTCACTCTGATATCTAACCTTATGCTCATCATCTTTAGATTGATTTGTCGAGCAGGCTCTACAGCTGCAAGTTCTAAGACAAACTGGACATGCCAATTTAACTTCTTCAATGGCACATAACCTATATTCATTGGATGCCAAAGTTAACATAGCACAAACATGTTGTCTAAACCAAGTTATTTGGTGTGAAAAAGATACAGTGAAGTCATAATGTTAAGATGCATGTACATGTAACTTGCCACTCTGCTATTGCAATTATCATACCATAAACGGATCTTTCTTTTCATTTGAAACAACCAATTTTTCTAACAGAATTATTTATGATTGTGGGAAGCTTTGCGGAAGAAAGAACCAAAGGAGGAAAGGTCAGGGTATCGAAATATTATTGTTCACAGTTCAGAGAATCAACCTATCTTGGCCCTTGTTTTTTACTCTTTCACATCACCAGGTTTGGGTTAAATCTTTTCTGGAGGTGCTGAATTTGAATGGAAGCGTATCAATTATCAGGCTTTTTGGAAGTGCCACCGCCTCATGTTGCTTACTGGACCTTTCTGTCATAAACCATTACTGAGAATGGTCATAATGGTATGGACACATTCAAAATCTAACTTAAACAGTGAAAGGATTTCATAGCCCCAGTTTTTACCATTTTAGGGTTCATTCAACTTCGGTATCAGATAAAGAACAAGAAGATGATTAGCTGTGATGCTGCCCATAGCATTGGTCTAATGGATCTTCTAACCTAAGGCCATCACCAATGGCATATTTTGGAACCTGGGCCCCCAAGTTGCATGATTTAGGGGTTTCTGTCCTAGATTTGATTCTTGGTCCAATATTTTCCCAAAAAAATTCATGATTTTTAACATTTTAAGTTTCTCTTTGGCGTATATCATGCACCTACTTTGCAATTGGAATGCCATAAAACATAAGTCCTCATTTTATCAAGACATCTCATCAAGTATTTCTAGATCGCATAAAAGATTACCTCTATTCCAACGTCCCAACTATGGATTAAGTTATTAACATTAGTATTACATCTCTAGCTACAAAGACATGACAATTGAACAATGCCACTAGAGAATTTTGATTGAAACGCTATAGTACATGATTATCCAAGCAAACAACCACTAAAAGCAATAAAAACAAACCTTTCGTCGATACAATCAGTGCAAAAGTATTCTTTCTTGCAGCTTAAGCACTTAACAATGGTCCGATAGCCACTTTTCCGGCACCAATGACATTTCTTCCTCTTCAGTTTCCTCAGCTTAGCGGCATTTTTTGCAAACGGTAAAACCTAAGTAATAAAACAAACATTTCATCCAATGTACTTAAGAACAAAAAAAACAAAAACAGATTCAAACCAAACAAAAACAGAGCAGACAGTTCAACATCTTGCAAGAAAACAACCTGCATCGTGCTAATAGGAATTGGCTCAATGTTTTTCGATCGAAAGCATCTTCGCGGGGATGAATTCAAGTCAATCCCCAATTTGACATCACAATACGGACTGGCATTGTTGATAATTTGCTCAGAAAATACCGGCGAAAGAGCCGGAGAAATCTCCATTAATCCATAAGGCAACTCTCTGGTGAACTCCCTGTCACACCCACCATTCTTTTCCAATTCCCTCTCCTTCTTCTTCTCCACTTGCCTCTTCAAGAAAACCCTAATCAGATCCAACTGCAAATCCCCTTTCCTCAACTTCATCTTCCTCAGAGCCCCGTCCAACGCCTCAGAAACCCCAACACTCTTCCGCCTCTTCGCCGGCCTCGAATTCCCCTCTCTCTTCTCTCGCTTAAAACCCCTAATTCCTTCTCTCTCCTCAATCTCAAAATCTTGATCTTTCCCCCTCTTTGTCTCTCTCTTGAGCTTGAGCGATTCAGGGACTTTTTCCTTGTGCTGACGGTGGCGCCCTTGTTTATGGTGAACCTCGCATAGCTTCTTGTTCTCCATTACTCGCCTCTTGCACCGCCATTGACGGCCGTCCGTTCTCTTGCATCGTAAGTGGTCGGGTAAAGCCTCTTTTTCCTCCATTGGGTTGTATTCTTCGAAAAAAAAAATCAGGGAAATTCTGTGGCAACTGTGGAAGTGAAATGGGTTTTACGATAATTGGCAGATATAGGGTTTTGGGTTTGTGTTTTTATTGACGGGCGTCTGTTTTCTTGCATCGGAGAAGGTCGGACAAGCCTCATTTTCCCATTGGGTTGTACTTTCTTGGAAAAAAAAGAATGCTGGGAAAATTTGTGGCAACAGTGAAGTGGGTTGTGTGACAAGCGGCAGATTTTAGGGTTCTGGGTTTGAGTTTTTATTGAGATATATCCAGTAGGAGCGGTGGGTCAAGATGGGGCACATTCTGTGTGTGTGTGTGTTGTATGTATAGGTATCGGAGAAAGTGGTTGGAGCCCAATCTTGTCTTGGATTCATCAAAATTGGTTAACAGGTGTCATCTGATTGCGCTGTCAAATTCTGTTGGCTTTGATATGAATTTGGGAAATAATGCAGTAACTAGATTGTTCCAGATGTAATAGCAGATTGCATGTAGATCAAGATTTTGCAGATTGTGGGTTTTAATCTGCAGTCTTGAATTTTATAAGATGTGATGACTTTGGTGGGGTCTTAGCAGAGGATTACTGCCATTTTGCTGTGCTTTCTACCAGTTGGTTTTTGTTTGAAGATTGAAAAAAGCAATCAGACTGATTGATGTTCTTGTAACATTGACATTTACTATAATCTTTGAAAACCAAAAGCGGCAATTGTAACAGAAAAAGCCAACAACGGATTGAGTTGCATTGAGTAATTGCAGCAGCTAAATGGCACTCACTAATTGGTTTAAAGACTTGAAATTTGGTTGACTTTTGCTGCATAATTGCATAATGTTAACTCCCCTATTCTTTTGCCAAGCCAATTGATCATTATTCACAAGTTCAGGCTTGGTAAATCCACTCCTTAATTATTGCTGAATAGTCCTTTCACAAGCGTGAGGCTGCACGAATAACCATGATCGAAGCGGAAAAATATGTGTGCCTTTTATGGTGTTGCAGGCAATGTGTCAGTTTTTGCGTATGTATTGGCATTTTGTTTTGCAAAGCTTAATAGAAAACTAAGCAGACTCTTATCATCGTAACAAATGCTCTTCCAATCGGTTGGACCATAGATGCGATGATTTATTTCATAAAAAAGTCTTCTGCTGTGAAAGTTTTCCACTAATGTAGCTTCATCAAGAAAGAAAAACATGAAGCACTGAAATGTTGCTGATTGGTTCAGTCTAGGATGTGAAATAATCTGCCGTCCAATTTTTTACGGACTTGTAAATCATGGCCTTAGCTTGGAACTGCTTAACAATTCACGATTCATGGCTCAATTTCTCTGTTTGGGTTCAAGAAAATCTGAAACGAGTGGAAAACGTGGTAAGTTGGTTAAATTTGTTGCCAACTTTGGTAGAAGCAGTTAAGACGAAAGATATAGACCATTTTATTCAACATGGGAAAGTGTCACGGAGGTTAATGACTCAATCAAAATCCTATTTCCTTCTATCTGTAGCTCAGGGAAAACTGAAATTTGGATACGAAAAAAAGGAAGGATTTTGGATTGAATTGTGAAACTGATGGGTGATTTAGGTATCGACAAGTTGATAGACCATTTTTAGGTTCGATAATATTCCAGACACAAACATCTAGATATAGATGCCTTTGGAGTTGTCTGACTCTCGAAGATTCCTTAGCGAACTCGGGAGACTAATATGAGCGACTCTAAACACATTCTTTTCCGCATCTATATCAAAAGATCTGTGTACGTAGCACTGCTCTGTGACATTTTGCCACAAATGTAAAGAGTCTTACCATAACTTGTACGAAGAACTACTTTCACAATTTTTGGATAAATTTTCCTAACAGAGCACATAATCCAGTGCGACTGCAATTCAATTTTTTTCAATTTGATTGAAATGATTTACATGAACTATTTGAGCCCCCAAGACAACATCAATCAATAACTAAGTTACCTTTATACCTACACCACCCTTGCAAATATGTACATCTAGCAAAGATGGCATCATATATTACAAAACATGCTACAGCCTCAATCGATGCTACAACATTTTTGTTGAATTTAAGAATGTGATTTTTGGGCTTTATCGTCTGCGAAGAAAAATCTTACCCTCCGCGTCATCTTGTATAATGCGTAGAACTTGATACGGCGGATTGTGCCTCCAAACTTGAGGCTTTTTCAAATGATGTCCCATTTGTGCCAATTTATCAGCAGCCTTATTGCCTTCCCTATAAACATGGCTCAAAATGCAATTATTCAGTTCTGGTATCATTAGATTTATATGACTGATATGCCCTTGTGCCTCTGCACATTTAACTTGCCTCTTTCGCGCAATTATCTCAACTAATGTCTTCGAATCTCCTTCTAGCCATACATCATCCCATCCATTTTCAAGCACCAACTCTAGGCCTCGTCGAAGCGCTGCCAATTCTGCAATGGTGCTTGTGGTTCTGCCTATGGTCTCTGCATAGCCAAGCAAAAATTCAGCCTTGTGGTTCCTGAATACCCCTCCGATGCTTCCCTTCCCTGCTTTGCCCTTGCATGAACCGTCAAAGTTTAGTTTGGTCCAGCCGATTTCAGGTTTTTCCCATGCCACTTGAATAGGTTCATTGTGCCGGTTCCTAACAATAAGTAGTCTAAATGGGCTTTGTGTTAGTTTTTGACTTCTCATAATATTCGGAATAGTCAGCATGACGCCTCCTTTATTTTTTAGTCAACTGAGTTTTTCGTTGCAATTTCAATTCAAATATCTAATCATAAACTTTTGATATGCCACGATATTTGTTTTCACAATTATGAAATACAGATGAAAATATAATCTTATCTACAAGAATCAATCAAATAAAAATCCAGTATCATTTTCTAGGAAATTATTTTGTCTATGGTGTGTTACTAAAAAGCCATACATTTCTTAAGTTCAAAAACAAAAAATCTTTGTGTAGGCTTCTACAGCTGAAAATACGTAGCCCGTTTTGCCTATGAAGTGGGAAGAGAACAAGGTCGCGAATGGATGCTTAACGCATGGGAATGTGCCGGGCAGTTGATGCTAAATCAACAAGGAAAGCGAGAAAACAAAAAAACGAGAAGTTGTTTCAGGACGCAAGTTTTTCTCGTATGTACTGAAAATAGTTTGAAGAATCTTTTAATGGTTGCCGATTGAAGGAAATGGGAATCGAATGATATATAGAACCGAAGGATCAATCTCAGAAGAGAAGATGCATATATATGATTAGAGAAAACCAAGAGAATTGAACCTTCAAACGCAATGCCGACCCCTTTTTCTTAGCAAATACATGATTTTATACAAAAGTGTTGGAGTGAGAAGAAGGCAAGATAGATTCTGAATTTCACACCAACAAGGCAACATTTGGATGCCCAGAAATTTGGAGATGTTAAATTTGAGAATATTCTGTTCAAGAACTGCTTTGAAGGTTTCTTGACGTAAGAGTTTTCCTGAGAAGCATGAGAACTGCATGAATATGCGTAGAGAAATTGAAGGGGGATTGCTTGACAATGGAGTCCACTTAATCCAACCGAATATTGAACCATTGGAATCCTTTTTTAACTGTTAAAATAACCTCTTTGTATTCCGAGAAATCTGGTGAACTCAAATTCTTAATTTGGAAAACTTGCTTCCTTTTTAGCCACAGAAAATGATAGTTTAAGCAAGAATATAGGGAATAATTATTTAGTGGTTAAGCTTTTAGATTGTCCTAATTGGGTTTTGGGTGCTGGAGGATAAAGATTTGTGCAAACACTATTGTTTTTTTTTTTTTTTTATAACAATTCAGGGTAATTCAGATTACGCACAACTCGATTGACTAATCTTTAGGAGTCTAATCTTACAATTTTCTAACGGGAACCCAATTAAAGTCCAACAAAGCCCCTTAATAACCTAAGAATGAGTGAACTCCTAAAGCCTTCACCAGAGCCAACCCCTTCGGGTTAACATGTCTCCCAGTAATATTGTTCTATTTTTCTTAAGGAGCTGGAAATAGATCTTATCTAGCTTTTAATTCCTAATAAATAGTACTTATAAGCGACGTGTTGCGATTGCCTTTCTAAATATGTTTTGTGATATTGGGCATGTGCCTATGCAAAAGTTGTGAGGGTCTTCGGTCAATTACATCGATCATCTCTGATTAAAAATTCTTATGAATGCGCACTATAGTTTCATGAAATACCAAATTATGTTTCCATACACAAGTATGACTTTCGGTAATAACATTATGATCACCCTGATCAAGATTTTCAACTCCGATCCTATTTATGGCCGGTGAGGATAGCAGGATGGCAAATGTCAGATATGAATCAATATAGATATAATGAATAAAAGTACAGGAATTAGATGATAATCGGATATATTGTGGTGCAAAAAAAAAAAAAAAAATTGCTTGAAAACCAAATTGAGTTTTCTGGAGTTGGTTTCTTAAAGTCAGTCACATGTACGTCCTAATGTATCTCCTCCTTTTGAAGTTGCAAAAGAGACGAAAGCAACACCGTTTGACAATTCATCAATTCAAGCACAAACGCAACATGTTGCTTATAAGAACGCCTTGCTATATTATGGATGTATTCAGTTTCTTGATTGATACTTTAAGAGATATTGCAAGAGGGTGGCATATGCTTTTTCAAATTACCAATGCCCATAGTGGCCACGCTAGGAATTTGTTACTATAGGCATTATTGAACACAATCTCAGTTACAATAACTACAAACAGGGACGGAGCCAGAATTTTGGCATAGGGGAGGACAGATATACACAATAAAAAATAATTAAAATTAAGAGAACGATATGAATTTTTACTAACTCAAAAAGAATAAAATAAATAAAAAAATACACACACACACACACACAATAACACCAATACATATGAAACTAAACATATTTCTAATATCAACTTAGATTGCAAAAGGTATTCCGTTTATTTAATCCTATCTAGTGTCTACTGAAATCAAGCATTTTGAACTGTGCTCGACACTCTTTCTTGTTATTAAAAGCATCAATGATAGAGTACCCTCGAGCAATATCTTTCTCAATATACATGATCAAAAAACTTGCTAAATAATCATCCTCCATGTTGTTGCGAAATCTTGTCTTCACACATTTTATAGCAGAAAATGCACGTTTGGTTGTAGCCGTTGAAACATGTAAAGTTAATCTAAGCCAAATCAACCTATTGAAAAGATGATATATCGTGCACTTTCTTATCTTCGCCAACACTTCACTCAACTTTGATATCGTTGACAGATTTTGGAACTTAGGATGCCTAGATACATCAAGCTTATAATTTTGCAAATGATATCTTAATTTGTGCTTTTCTTTCTCGGTGAAATTCATTGGATAATACTTCTTTGCAAGCTTGTAAGTATCTTCAATGTTGAATGATTTGAAGCCGTCGCGAGATCTACAGATGTGCTGAGAATGAGCAACTCAATTGTATCTTCCTTAAACTGTGTGTTCAATTATTGCAATTGAGAATCAACTATTTTGGGAACCCCCAATTTCTTTTGCTCTTTTCTTTTCCCCTTCACCTTTGACGTCTAGAGACCACTTTAAAGCGTTTTGCGTTTCCAAAATTTTAGTGAGCCTCAGTTCTTAAAAGTGAACGGGCCTTGAGTCTGAAGTGAGTTGGGTTATAAATTTTGGGCGTTGTTTTATTTATAAGAATTGTAATTAAACGTCATTAAAACCAGTTTTAGTACAAAGGTGTTTCATAGCTTGATAAATATTAAAGCTGATACTATTACTATTTTTAACGAAAAAACGGAGGGAGGACGAGACTATATAGTTTGATCTTAAATTTTTCTTTTTTCAATGTAATAATATGAATTTTTTAAGACGTAGGAGGGGGCAACTGCCCTTACTAGCCCCCCTGGCTCCTGCCTTGACCACAAGTAATGATGGACACTTACGAGAGGGCCGATCACAAAACTTTTGGTGATGGGAAAAATCTTCTCTATGCAGTGGTGACGCTAGGAAATATTTTAAAATAATTTGTCAAGAAGGAAATAAACTTATTTACGGTTCAGGCACAAACCACTAGTTGTGAGTCCCACCGTGCAATCATTACAATAATCTGGACTATTCATCTTGTAGAGCCCACAAAATAAAGTATCCACGCAATAAAACAATTTGATCGGACATTGATAAATATGTCAAAAGTTGAATTTTGGGTTAAAAAAGAGACGATCATGGACATTTCAACTTAAAAACTATTGATAGAATCTAGACCATCCATATTTTAAACCAAAATTCATCTTTTGACATACCTATCAATGGCCCATCAAGTTGATTTTTTGCGTGGATAGAATAATTTGCAGGCCCTACAAGATGAATGGTTCATATTATTGCAATATATGCTTGGTGAGGCCCACAAAAGCCGGTTGGTTTGTGCCTGAGCTGTAAATAAGTTTATCTCGTCAAGAAGTTGTAGGCTCCTTAAAATTGCTAGATCTTCTTTTTGAGAACCATATCTATAGCTTCTAAAACGCATACAATAGCAGTTTACTGATGCATTTGTTTGCCGATAAATGGAACATTCCGTTCCATGTCCTAGAGTTGCACAATTTCATGTTTTGTGCGATTTTTGGTCGTAGCTGGTCTTGTTGGAGGCAAAGCTTAAGAGCAAATTCTTTTGTTTTTTGAGCAAAAAGTCATTATCAGTCCCATCCATCAATCAAAGCTGGAAGGCAATTACAATGATTCCATAAAAGTGTTGGAAACATGTGTGAAGAATTGAGTCCCACATTGGATAAACGAAAAAAGAGTTGGACCTTAATATACAATTGGATGACTCACCACTTACAAGGCTCAGTCTTTTAAGTGGATATGGGTCATTCAATGTATATTGGGTCCATTTGATGTGGTGGACTCCGTGGATACTCCCCAACGAATTGGGCCTACACACGCATGGAAAGATCCTTAAGCAGATCAGACTCCCAACTAGTAGTATCAAAGCCAATGGCTAACGATCTATGAGCGGACTCTCCTAGAAGCATTAGTGGTTGTGGAATTGCACGGAGACTCTCAGAGGAGAAGAAAAAATCCATTGTAACTCTTGATGGAGTAAGAAAATTCTTGGTGCGTGTAGCGGTGGTTTGCTAGCAAGGTGACTTTCGATGGAGTGGGTACTCTCGATAGAGCAGGAAAAATTCCTAGTGCATGCGGCACCTGGCTGGCAAGCAAATGTGGCTCTTTCGTGGAGTATGGTGGCCTATGATGAAGTGGGTGCGATAAATAAGCTCGGGTTTGGACATGGTGTTGGAGAGATAAATCAAGAATTAAGGAGGATTCAAGTGGATCAGATCGAGGGGGAGCTAGGCCCAATGCATGGTTCACACATGAGGGGGAGATTGTTGGAAACATGTGTGAAGGATTGAGTCCCACATTGGATAAACAAAAAAGAGTTGGACGTTAATATACAATTAGATGGCTCACCACTTACAAGGCTTAGCCTTTTAAGTGGATATGAGTCATTCAATGTATATTGGGTCCATGTGATGTGGTGGACTTCATGATACTCCCTAAGGATTGGGCCTATGCACACTTGGGTAGAACCTCAGGCGGATCAGACCCCACAATAAAAAGTACATGAAAGAACCAAAACTACAAAAACTAATGCTGGCTGGCTTGTGGTTCAAGGAATGCCAACATAGCTAGTGAACCCTAATATCCACAAATGTTAGACGCAACTCTAGGGCAAGCTCCAATTGGCACGATAGACTCTAGACGCGGGAAAGCAGATGTCTGCTAAGCCAACAAACCTACGCGACCACAGGGAGTGGGATATCATTTTGAGGGCCAAAACACAGCTAAAAACTAAAATGGGCCAGTTTGACAAGTAAATGGGCAAGGACATGGCATGACACATGAATTGGCATTGGCAAGAGCATGACACGACACGACATGACACGAATTTAGGCATGCCTATGGGCTAGGCTAGGCTGAGCATATTCTAAAATGGAGCGGTACGACACAACTAATAAATGGGTGGATTTCATTGTAGTTTTAAAAATTTCTAAAAATATTATAGATTGAAAGATATGAACGGTTTTAAAATTATATTGAAATCCGCACTTGACCAACAAATTGGGACAAGCCTTGTTGGTCAAAGTAACTGGAAGGTTGGGATGTTTAGTTGTCACCATCAATAAACTTATATTTAAGTAGATAAGAACTTACATAACCACCATGTTTGTGTAAACTCACATTCTAACGCACAACAAAGAATGAGGGATAACATCCAAGTGGGAGAAAGTTTGATCACCAATTTAACTAGGGAGGATGGACTTTACATAAGAATTCATCAAGATAGTCCATGGCTCGTCTTTTGATATACAAGTTCAACAATTCACTAATCAACTATGTAAATGAGGTCAAGTAAGCATACCTAGATAGAAAGCCAAAGCCCTAACAAGTTAAGAGCTCATAAAAAGATCATCTCTGAAAACTTTTGTCCTAGATGTGATGGCTGCAATGAGGACATTTCTCACCTCCTGCGGGATTGTGAAAAAGCCAAAGCCCTATGGATTCTTATGCCTCATGGCCATTGGAGAAATAGATTTGATGGCCTCATCCAAGATTGGATCACTTTCAATCTTAAAAGAAAAGGGATTATTGGCAATAACCTAAATGTTTCTTGGAGTACCCGTTTGCTGTATCTCTATGGAAAATATGGAAGGATCATAATAAAAAAAGTTTTGATAACAGTGAGAATGATCCTAATTTCAGCATAAGAAACATTGTGGTTTATGCTACTGAAATTTCGGAAGCCTTTACCAATAAATCTACTCTCTCCATTGGCTATTCAAACACCATGCTAATTTATTGGTCTCCTCCATGTACAGCCGGTGTCAAGCTCAACACCGATTGATGTCTCTATGAAAGCAACAAAGAAGCTGGATTTGACGGGCTATTTAGAGATCACCAAGGCAAATGGCTATGTGGTTTCTTTGGCAAGCTTTCTTGCAGCTCATGTTTGGAAACTGAAATCTGGGCTATATATCATGGCCTAACCATAATGCTTGAGAAAGGATACTCCAAAATTAGCTCGCACCACTTCGACTGTTTCTCACATTTACCGTCAAGCTAATCAGTCAGCGAACCATCTTGCGCACTTGGGAGTCGAGCAAAATGAAGACCTTGTTGTTACTAAATATCCTCCCCAATCCATTCGCCATTCCATATTTGAGGATGCAATGGGTATTAGTAGTTTCAGACACTAATGTTCCGGTTGGTTGTTTGTTTTTCCTTTACTTTCCCTGTAATCTGACTTTGTTTGTTTGTTTTCAACATTTCCATAGTACCTAAAAAAAAATACCCAAATAGGTGACTAACCCATCATTGTGGCCCCAACTGTCCCCTTTTTTTAAACAAAAAGTGCTCAATTCATCTGACATTCTCTCTCTCTCTCTCTCTCTCTCTCTCTCTCACACACACACACACACACACACACATTTGCGTGGGACAAAAAAATTGATGGGTGAGACAAAATTAATTTCTCTCTCCTTAGTTTTGGAGTTCAATTTTAGGAGCTTTAGGCTCTTTGGGGGTAGGGTATAGTGGATTTAGGCATTTGGGTTTAGCCACTTAGGGTGCACTTTCCAATTATAAGGTTTTAGTTATTTAGACATTTTCGTAGGGTGCTCTAATGTTTTAGGCACTTTTATAAGGTATCTGAGGGTTTTATTTTAGACATTTTCATAGGGTGTCATAGGATTTATGTTTAGGGTGCACTTTCCAATTATAAGGTTTTAGTGGTTTAGACACTTTCATAGGGTACCCTAAAGATTTAGACACTTTCATAAGGTACCCTAAAGTTTAAGTTTAGGCACTTTCATTAGGTTTGGGGGTTTAGACACTTTCATGGCTAGCGGGGGCATTTTTTTTGAATATATAGGTGATTTGTCCTCTTGGCATTAAAGAATTAATTTGTGTCCTATTTTTATAATTGATTCATATACCATGTCCTTGTCGAAGGAAGACCCTAGTAAAAATGGGAATAAAAGGTTAATTGAAGGACTGTTTGGGGTCCGGAAGAATTTGGGCCGTTGATCTAGAACTATTATTCTAGATATTTGGAAGGAAAAGTAAAAATGGAATAAAAGGTTAATTGAAAGACTGTTTGGGGTCTGCAAGAATTTGGATCTATTATTACAAAATATTAATACTAACAATTAATTGAATGTTATTTCTACACACCCCAAAATGATATTCACACCCTTTTTTTTTGTCTTGTAGATATCCTTTTTGGGTGTGGATATGACTAAAAGGGAAAAAAAAATTAATGATTTTCCTTACATTAAAAATATTTAAAAAAATTATTTTAGTTGAATTGTTATAGGTATAACAAATTATTCTAGATTTTGAAATCATATTAAATACATAATTTAATATATATGCATTGCAAATGGCAAGAAAGTCTTTTGACATGATTTTACATTATCCACACTTTTTATCCCATTTTTATCCATCATCCAAACAATAGACTATTAATCCCCCTTTTTAACCCATTTTAGAGGTAATTAAATAATCATCCCTATTTTGGACACCATGTAAGTTTTTATCCTTGTAAGTTTGAATAGTTATGTTTTCATCCTTTTTATTTGTGAAATACCTTGTTTATCCTTTTTCTAGTGATACATATTAACATATGTAAATATTATTTCCTAATTAAGAGGGATTTGATTAAGATTTACATAGATATTGTTTCCTAATAAAGGGGGATTGATTTGACTATTTCTAATGGAATTTTTGAAATGGTAGATGATTAATTTTATTGCCTGAAAACATGGAATTTTAAAAAAAGTATAGATTCAAAATTGAGTGGGATGATTTTATTCTAATTGGAGATGATCTCTACTGGAAAATTAGGAAAAATTAGTTGGGGAATTCAAAGTGGCATGTCCAAGAATTTTCGATAGGGAAGTTAAGTGGGACTATCACTTGCACATTATGGTAAAATAAGTTAATAGCAATGTTCATGGTAAAATTATGAATACTCATGATAACAACATGTCCACAAGATATTCCGGTTCAGTTCAACCAAAAAAAAACAGTCATTATGATAAAAAAATTGAAGTGGGAACAAATAAACATGGTAAATATTTATTGATTTAAGAACTTTGATCTTGGAGTAAGATATGCCTACAATACCTTCCTATAATCATGGTAAAACTTACACCCATAACACTGAACATGGTAACTTTAGACGACTAGTTTAATTTCAAATATTGAATCAGGGTAAAATATATGCCCACAATATCTTCAAATAAACATGGTAAAATTCAAACCAAAAATGAAAATTTGGTAAACAACCATTCTACTCCGTGGATTTGTTGCAAACGACGCCTGTCTAAAATGATTTCATGGTAAAAAAAACTGACACCATTTAAACCGATTTCATCTTAAGGCCTAATTTGGCCTAAAAGTAAAAACTGGATTATTGGTTTTTTTGTTTTGTCTTTATTCAATTTTTTTTTTTCATTTGTTAGTTTCTCGTCAAGATTTTGTGGCTTATGAATTCCTCTCGACGAGACGAATCTAACGAGTATAAAATTATGGTCAAAACTCAATTTTTTTTAATAAAGCCAAAATAGATGGATTATTGTCTCGTCGAGAGGAATCCATAAACCACAAAATCTTGACAAGAAACTAACAAATGAAAAAAAAATTTGAATAAAGACAAAACAAAAAAACCAATAATCTAGTTTTTACTTTTAGGCCAAATTAGGCCTAAATGATTTCATGGTAAAACAATAGATACCGTTTGAACTAATCTCATATTAAACTCGAATACTCCTGAACTGATTTCATGGTAAAAAAAAAAAATTCAATAATACAATTTTGCACGTGAAACATGGTAAAAAAAAATAAATTCTATAATCAAAATAATCATGGTAAAATATCAAGCAATACATGGTAAAATTGATACTCCACTAGAACAGATAACACAGTAATCATGGTAAAAATAATTCATGCCCACAATATCTTCCAAACTTTCGAACAATAAAGTGTTAATCTACTGCATGTTTTCATTTCCTTTCGCAGTCTACTCACTCTTTCTAGTTTCTTCTCCAATTTTTGCAAAAATCCCAAACTCAGGGCCGGCGGCATCAACAAATGACCCATAGAAGACAAGATCTCGTGCACCTTCCAGCTCCATAGTTGGATACCATTTCACCTCCCAATTTCTCCTCACTGTTACTCCAATTCCAAGATCACCACTCCAAAACCCCAATACCCCAAGACACCCTACCTCTCCGATCGCACCACCTCCTTCTCCATCGACATCTCCAGGTTTAGCTTGCTCGACGACGACCGATCTATAACCTCCGGTCTGTAATTAATCGACCGCAAGAGGCAGAGGCGGCACTGGTCAAGATGGATGTTGGGTCGGAACTGCTCAGTTGGGGCTTACGACACGTATTCCGACGTTCCGGTGGTAGTGGGTGGCCGGATTTGAGAGGAGAGTTGTTTTCGAACGGAGGAATTGGGGGGTCGAATGTGAGCGAGGCGGTGGTGAGTAAGGGTTTGAGAATTTTAGATTCTAGTCCTAAAATTCTTACCCTATATATATGTATGAGTTTTTTTGAATTTGGGATGAAAACATAACTCCCAAATGGAAGTGGGATGGAAACATAAGTTTCCTTGCTCTTGAGGATCAATATTTAAGTGTCCCTTAATTTTATGGGTCTATCCTTTTTATTTAACCCACTGACTATTTTATTCCCCCATATTATTTAATCCTTTCAATACCAATATGTCATCCAAACGGGCTCTTGCGTGTATTAATCCAATAAATTTGGTGAACAGAAATTCCTAGTTTGGAAAACTTGCTTCCTTTTGAGCCACAGAAATGATAGTTTGAGCAAGAATATAGGGAATGATTATTAGTGGTTGAGTTTGTAGATTGTCCTAATTCAAAGGTTTTGGGTGGTGGAGTATAAAGATATGTGCAAATATTATTGCTTTTTTTTTTTTTTATTATTACTACCTTCGTCCCATAAAGTTGTATCACTACGAAATTACGTATAATTTTCAAACTAAAAAAATAACGTATTTACCAAAATAATTTTTGAATTTTTTTTGCATCGTATAAAAGTTCTTGATGAGATCTATCAAACAAGATCCATATTGACTTAAAAATTATTTTCGTAAGCACGTTATTTTTTAGCTTAAAAATTACACGTAATTTTGTAGTGATACAACTTTATGGGACGGAGAGAGTGTAATAACTCTAGGTAGTCTATGCACAACTTGATCGACTAATCTTTAGGAGACTAATCCTACAATTTACTAATACAGAACCCAATTAAAGTAGAAAAAAGCCAAAGAATGAGTAAACTCCTAATGCCTATAGCTCATCCAACCCCTTCAGGTCAACATGTCTCCCAGCAATATCATTCTTTTTTAAAAAAAAAAAGGAGCTCGAAATAGATGTTATAGTAGCTTTTATTCTAAAAAATGGATTATTGATTTTTTCATTTTGTCCTTATTAATTTTTTTTTTTTTGCATTTGTTAGTTTTGCGTCAAAATTTTGTGGTTTCTGAATTACTCTCGAGGAGACGAATCTAAGAAGTATAAAATTATCGTCAAAACTCAATTTTTTTTTGAATAGAGCCAAAATTGTACCAATAATCCAAGTATATCAGTTTTATCCAAAAAAATATTTGGTTTGACTGTAAATTTATATTTCTTAGATTCGTCTCGTTGATAGAAATTCAGAAACTAAGAAATCTTGATGCAAAACTAACAAATGCAAAAAAAAATTGAATAAGGACAAAATGAAAAAACCATTTTTTTTTTCCAAATCACCCCTAAATATTACTAAGCGACGTGTTGCGTTTGCTGATGTACATGTGTTTTGCCAAATTGGGCATGTGCCTATGCAAAAGTTGTCAGGGTCTTTGGTCAATTACATCAATTCATCTCCGATTAAAAAAATCTTATGAATGCCTATTGTAGTTTCGCAAAATACCAAATTCGGTTTCAGTCCACAAGTGTAGCTTTTGGTTAGATTTTGATCCCGCTAATCATGATTTTCTGCCCTGACCTTGTTTACAACCGATGAGGATATATAACGGGATGGTGAATGGCAGATATGAATAAATGTATATATATAACGAATAAAAGTACATAAATTCAACAAGAAACGGATATATAAATGATTGTGTTGTAAATAAAAACATTAATTTCTATTGGGGTAAAAATCAAATTGAGTTTTTTGGAGTTGGTTTTTTAAAGTCAGTCACATGTGAAGTTGGGGAAAAACATTAATTTCCTCCTTGTGAGCGGTGAAGTTGCAAAAGAGACAAAGCAACATCGTTTGACAATTCATTAATTCAAGCACAAACGCAACATGTCACTTATAAGAATGTCTTGCTATATTATGGATGTATTCAGTTTCTTTTATTTACAATTCAAGTACATTGGGTCCAGGGATGGAGCCAGAGGGAGGCCAATAGGGGCGGTCGTTCCTCCAAGAAAAGGAAAAAACCTCTAGTATTATATAGAATTTTTTTTTCTATGAATTACATAGGTTCGTCTCTGCAAAATATTTTAGAAAAAAAATTTTGCTCCTATGTAGTTAAATTCTTGGCTCTGTCCTTAATTGGGTCAATAGATATTGCAAGAGGGTGTCCTATTATTGTGCAAACTATCTATGCCCATGTATGTAGTGTTGGTGTTAGGAATTTTTTTACCATAGACATTATTGAATACAATCTCAATTAAGAACCTACGTATTAGTAATGATGGACGAGACGAGAGGGCCGGTAACAAAGTTGTGGGTGATGAAAAAAATCTTCTTGGTAGTCACTAAACAATTCGAAAATGTTCTTTGTTCCATATTTAAATTTTTTAATATAAGTTGTTGTAGGCTCTTTAAAGTTGCTGGAAAAAGAAACCACATTTTTAAAAGATCAAGAAGTTGTTGGCTGCTTAGAAGTCGCCATAGCAACAACTGATATCTCTAGCTTCTTCTTTTTTCTCTTGTTCTTTTTTTTTTTTTTTTTTTTTCCGGTGAACAATATCTATAGCTTCTAAAAGCCATTGCAATAGGAAATTACTGATGCATTTGTTTGCCGATAGACCATAGGTATATATGTAAGTACTGAAATATTCATATTTTGGCCCTCCAATTAACATTTAATAGTCATTTATACTTTATTTATTATTTGATAATTATTTTGTCTTTTTGTGTTTGTTGTTCGAGGTATGTCCAAGATTTTGGATAAAAACAAGATTTTAAAGATTCAGGGTTAAAGTGCAAAATGCTTTGGAGTTGGACTGTTAATTTATTATTACACAAAGTCCAAAGGACCGTAGTGTAATTAATTCCTTAAACCCTACATAAAAAATGACAGCCTAATGACTGGGAATGAGTTCTTGAACGTGAATTGGTGACGGCCAGAGAGTTTTTGAACATGGCGTCTCGACTTGCGTACGGCAGCAGCAAATTGGGCAGCGAGATTCTGGCTATGGCGATTAAATCAACATCGTCCAATTGTCTCTTTTCTATGGGCAGCTATTCATCTTCTTAAGAAGTACATGAAACCCTAACCAAGTAACAATTTTTATATTGATTTGATTTTGATATGCTTTAGGATAGATTCACACAATTGAAAGGTATGGAGCAACCAATTGGTGCTCAATGTTCTTTCTATTAAACTCAACGAAGAAAACACATCGTTTGAGATACAAGGGAAAACAAGAAAAATGAAATTACAAATCTGATTCTTCACACCCTTCCTTCCCCTTCTCTCTCCTTCTTATACTCATAATTCACGTGAACCTCCTAACTGTTTTCTCTCCCCCAAAAGGACTAACAGAAATGGAATAAAAGAAAATGTAAAAGACAGAAAAGACCCTTTTATTAAGTTATAAATTACCGTGGTGTAACATTCTCACCCTCTTAACATCAACCTTGTCCTCAAGGTTGAAAGGATGGAAACTGTTGGAGAAGCTTGTGCAGGGGTTCCCACGTGGCATCTTCAAGAACTATATTTGACCACTGCACTGGGACCATGGTAACTGGTTTATTGTTCTTTTTTTCCAGCCTGCGATCAAGAATGGTGAGTGGAACTGCATGGAGTTGACCTGAAGAGGTTTGCATGGGTAAAATGGGTGTAGTTTGCTGGAGAGGACCATACTTCTTCTTGAGTTGAGAAACATGGAAGACAGGGTGAATCTTGGAACCCTGGGGCAGGGCCAATTCATAGGCTACAGGTCCCACCTTTTTTGTGACTTGGAATGGGCCAAAAAACTTTGGAGCGAGCTTAGCATTATCTCTGTGAGCCACTGAATACTGTCGATAAGGTTGGAGCTTCAAGTAAACCCACTCCCCCCACCTCCAAGACTCTTTCGCTTTTGTGTTTATCTGCCATGTGCTTCATCCTATTATGGGATTGTTCCAAATGTGATTTGAGGATCTTCATCATTGTCTGTCTGTCATGGAGGGTAGTGTCTACAACATCAATGGTAGATGTTCCTGGAATGTAATCTTTATAACTTGGAGGGGATTAGCCATAAATAGCTTCATAGGGAGTGGTACCAGTAGAAACATGGTATGTGGTGTTATACCACCACTCAGCAAGGGGTAACCATTTGGCCCAATGCTTTGGCCTATCTCTAGTCATGCATCTGAGATAATTTTCTAAACATCTGTTGATGACTTCCATTTAACCATCAGTCTGGGGGTGATAAGAAGAGCTAAGGCACAACGTTGTACCTTGGAGGTTGAATAGAGACTTCCAAAAGGCACTTATGAAGATGGGGTCCCTATCTGAAATGATAGTTGCTGGCAGACCATGCAATCTATAGATATTGTCGAGGAAAGCTTGAGCGACCTCAGTAGCTGTGTAAGGGTGGGCTAGAGCAATGAAGTGAGCAACTTTAGTAAGTCTATCCACGACCACCATGATAACAGATTTTCCAAAGGAATTGGGCAAGCCTTCAACAAAATCCATTGATATATCAGACCAAATTCTAGTTGGTATGGGAAGGGGCTGCAGAAAACCCGAGTACTTAATGGTTTCATTTTTGTTTTGTTGGCATATATCACAGTGTTGTACGAAGGTTTCCACATCTTTGTTCATTCCTCTCCAATAAAAAGCTTCCTTGAGCCTTTTATATGTTCTCTCTACCCCTGAATGGCCCCCAATTGCACTAGAATGATGCTCTGTGAGTAGCTTTTTCTTGAAGATTGGATCATCTTCCACCACTAGCTTGGACTGATGGTACAAAAGGCCATGCTGCCATTGGTACTTTGGACGGCTAGTTTGGTCTTGTTGTAGCTCAGTAATCAATCTCTGGAGGGATGTATCATTTGCCACACTGTCTTTTAGTTCTTGTACCCAACCACTGAGTACTATGGTTATTGCATTGCTTTCCACTTTGTTATCTTGATCTTGCTCAACTCTGGAAAGTGCATTAGCAACCTTGTTCTCTGCCCCTTATTTGTAGGTGATGTCATAATCAAACCCCATGAGTTTGGTTAGCCATTTTTGTTGCATCAGAGTATTCAACTTCTGTCCCATGAGGTATTTAAGGTTGAGGGATCAGTCTTCAATATGAAATGGTGGCCTATGAGGTAATGCTTCCATTTTTGCACAACCATTACTACAACAAGTAATTCCTTTTCATATGTAGAGAGGCCAAGATTTTTGGGAGCAAGCGCCTTGCTGTAATAGGCTATGGGTCTGCCCTCTTGCATCAAGACGGCACCCACTCCTCGTCCTGAGGCATCACATTCCACTAAGAAAGGTTTGGAGTAATCAGATAGGGCTAGGACTGGGGTGGTAACGATGCCTGATTTGAGCTGTTTGAATGCTATTTCAGCCTCTGCATTCCATGCAAAGGCATCATTCTTCAACAAATCAGTCAATGGTTTACTGATTTTACCATAATCTCTGACGAGTCTTCTATAATACCTAGTGAGACCCAAAAAACCTCTAAGGGCCTTGATGTTTGTGGATCTGGGCCATGATTGCATGCTCTTAATCTTTCCCTTCTCAGCTGCGACTCCCTCTCCATTGATGAAATGGCCTAAATACTCCACTTCAGTTTTTCCAAAAACACACTTAGAAGCCTTGGCATAAAGTTGTTGCTCTCTTAGTGTTTGGAAAGTGATTTCTAAATGTGTCATGTGATCTTTCCATGTTTTGCTGTACACCAGGATGTCATCAAAGAATACTAAGATGAATTTCCTCATGTAAGGTCTAAATATATCATTCATGAAACTTTGAAAAGTAGATGGGGTATTGTTGAGACCAAATGGCATCACTAAAAACTCATAGTGGCCTTCATGGGTTTTGAAAGCTGTCTTTTCAATGTCTGAACAATGCATTCTTATCTGATGATAGCCAGATCTAAGATCTAATTTGGTAAAAAACTGGGCACCATGCAATTCATCCAATAGTTCATCTATCACTGGTATGGGGAACTTGTCTTTAATGGTCTCCTTATTCAATGCTCTGTAGTCCACACACATTGTCCAGCTGTTATCTTTCTTTTTGACCAACAAAACTGGTGAAGAGTATGGACTTGTGCTAGGTCTTACTACCCTAGTGTGCAAAAGTTCCCTTACAATCTTCTCAATTTCGGTTTTCTGGATATAGGGGTAACAGTAAGGCTTGGAATTTGGGGTTCTGGAATTTGGTTGCAGGGGAATATGATGATCTTGGGTTCTATGTGGGGGTTGTCCTTTTGGTTCATGGAATATGTCACTAAAAACATGTAAGAGGTTATTTAGTTCAGGGTTTACCTCCATTAGTTCCTTTTGTTGCTGCCACTCTAAATCTATCCCTTGAATGCTGTTTAGTTGAGCCACCAACCCTTGTGGCTTCTTTCTGAGGATGGTATGCATTGTTGCTGAAGTCACCTGCTGCAGTTCCACTGATGCACCTCCCCTCAAGACATGTTTTTTACCCTTAGCATGGAATTACATACATAGCCCCTTAAAGTCCCAAAGCACAGGACCCAAAGTGGTAGGCCATTGAACACCAAGCACCATGTCACACCCACCCACCCAAGGGTACTAATCTCACATCAGCTTGAAATTCAGTTCCTTGCATCCACCAAGTGAAATCTGATATGGTTGTTTTACTCATAAGTTTAGTGTCATCTGCCACAATTACTGTAAGTGGTTGTGTGTTTTGGATCATTTGGCCAGTCCTTTTGGCCATCATGTGATCTAAGAAATTATGGGTGCTCCCAGAATCAATGAGAATAGTCAGAGGGCATTTTTTGACTTTGCCCTTGATCCTCATAGTCTTGAATTATGGCATCCCAAAAATCGCATGTACTGAAATGTGCAGGTCTTCTTGTTCAGTGGCCTGCTCAATGTCATCTTCCCCACTCTGAGCTTCATGAAATACATCCTCCTCATCTTCAGCTTCTAACATAAAGAGTGTTTTCTTCTTGCAGACATGTCCTCTGTAATATTTTTCATCACAACCGTAGCATGGCCCTTTCTGTCGTTTTTCTTCAATGTCCTTGGAGGTTAATCTAAGTATTGGTGGATAGGAGTCCAAGGGTTTGATGGAAATGGGTTGAGTGGTTTGGTAATTAGATTTGATACTGGTGGTATAAGTAGGTGAAGGTTTGTAGGGAGAGGTGTAATGGTTGGTGCCAGCAAAACTCGTAGCTGGAAATGTAGTTTTCTGGGTAAACACTGTAGGTGTTTTTGCTTTCTTCAGGGCTTCTGTAGTCTCCTCCTGAAGCCTAGCCAAACCCATTGCTTGAGCAATGGTATTAGGCCTAAACATTTGGACTCCTGCCTTTATCTCCTCTTTCAAGCCACTTATAAAACAGCTCACAAAGAAATCTTCCTCGAGCCTATTTGTTCAATTTGCCAATTCTTCAAACTTATCTTGATAAGCTTTCATTGTGGTAATCTATTTCAGCTTGGTCAATTGTCCCACTGCATCCTCATAAACGTTGTCATTGAATCGAGCATTGATGGCAATTCTAAACTCTCCAGGTCCTAACTGTGTGTGACTTTTCAAACCACCTGAACCAACTTATGGCCTTATCTTCCAAATGAATAGCAGCTAATCTCACCTTCTGAGGCTCATCAATGGTATGAATTTTAAAGAATTTCTCACGGCGATATACCCACCCTTCGGGATCATCTCCCCCAAATTTGGGAAAGTCAATTCGGTTGAACCTAGGGTTCGTCCAATTGGTACCAGAATTTCCCCTAGATTCTCTTGGGTTGGGTAGTTGGAAATTTCAATTAGTATTTACGGTCATAGAAGAAGAAGTTTGGTCTACCTGTGTCGCTAATTGATCGTACTTGAGGGTAAGGGCTGAGACGAGATTCTTCACCTCAGACATGACCTCAAATTGTCGATCGATAGCTTTCGATTGCTTCACCAGAGTTGCAGCTTGAATTTCGGTTGTGGTCTGCAACTTTCCAACCGCCTTGAGAGCTTCTTCGATTCGCTTGACATCATGCGATCTAGTTCCGTCCGCCATTGCTCTGCAACTTTCCAACCGCCTTGAGAGCTTCTTCGATTCGCTTAACAGCGTGAGATCTAGTTCCGTCCGCCATAGCACAAGCTTCAGAGAGGCCGAGAAACGACGGCTCTGATACCATTGATATGCTTTAGGATAGATTCACACAATTGAAAGGTATGGAGCAACCAATTGGTGCTCAATGTTCTTTCTATTAAACTCAAGGAAGAGAACACAATGTTTGAGATACAAGGGAAAACAAGAAAAATGAAATTACAAATCCGATTCTTCACACCCAGCCTTCCCCTTCTCTCTCCTTCTTATACTCATAATTCACATGAACCTCCTAACTATTTTCTCTCCCCCAAAAGGACTAACAGAAATGGAGTAAAAGAAAATGTAGAAGACGGAAAAGACCCTTCTATTAAGTTATAAATTACTGTGGTGTAACAGATTTCGATTATGAAAACAATAATTGCATGACTATGGACATCTTTTTATAGAGCGTTATCATTTGTTCCAATCTTGTATACATACTTTTGGTTTATGTGAATGCAGATATATAGTTATGTAATAATATTCTTTGTGAATGGAATTGCTAATAAGGATAGTTTATGCCTAAGAAAGACGAGTCATGCTTAGATTAACCAGTTATAGAATCAAAGACAATTCATGCCAACTTGTAGATAGGTTATGCCTGATTCTCAACTATACGTTATTTTGTTGGCGATGTTGTTAGGGCTTGTAGCCATTAGCAAATCATTATCGTTTTGGTAGTTAGTTTTCTAAATTGATATAATTTCTTTGATGCGAAGTTAGGGTAAATTCAAAACCCTAAGTCCTTTCTCCAAATTATTTAATTCACCTTCTTTCTTGCTTTTAGTAATTATTTATATAATTTTAAAACTCAAACTCATATCACTTTTTCTTGGTTAATTGAGAAATTGATTGAGATAGTTGCAACTTAGCCTCAAACTCATATCACTTTTTCTTAGATTAACTAAGAAATTGATTTAGTTACAACTTAGCCTTTAATCTCTGAGGACGATACTCGAAATACTTACTACTATTGTTTGGATAGTAGTAATTGTTTCGTTTTATTAATTATTTTTTGTGCAAAAAATGACCAACCAATATGTACTTCAATAAATTCACATCATAGTGCAAGTGAGGTTTAAGTGGACATTCTGTTCCATGACTTGGAGTTAGAAAATTTCATGTTTTTTGCAATTCTAGTCGTTGTTTGTCTTGTTGGAAGCAATCTTTAGAGCTAATTAGTGACAAGCCTTGTTGCAAGAAGTTTGAGATCTTTAGCTTTCACAATCTCATTATTAACTCATATTTTAGTAGATAAGGGTTGTGTTTGGATGGGTTTTGAAAAGAAATTTTTGAGAAGAATTTTTGACATAGTATTTGGTTGGATTTTTGAAAATGTGAATAATAAAGTAATGATTGGAGAGAGATAGAAAGAGAAATGAAATGATAAAGTAATGAGTAAAGAGAGAAATTTTTTGAAAAGAAAGAATCTTTTGGAAATTTTTTTTCTTTTTCAAATGGATAAAGAAGGGAAGTGAACAAGGCCAACTTCTATAACCCTTTGTTCGTGTGAACTTACATTCGAACGCATAACAGAGAATTAGGGATAACATCTAACGATAAGTTTGATCACCAATTTAACTATGGAGGATGGATTTTACATATGAATTCATTGAGATAGTCCATGGCTCGTCTTCAGATATACAAGTTCGGCAATTCACTAATCAACCATGTAAATGAGGTATAGTGAACTGTCTTTCTTCATTGAGATCAATAGGCAGTTCGTTTGATTAAAGCTTTCAAAACTTCTGATCACTACCAATAAGCCACAACCAATCAAGAGCAACTCCCGAAAATATTCCGCCTAGAAGGAACAACACCATCAAATTACCCAACGCGTTTTGCTCTGGACCCTAAAAAAGACAAGGAAAACTCAATTACTATTCACGAGGAGAAACCAATCGAATTCTAATAACTGATTTAACAGACCTTGTAGCCTTTTGGAGCTTCTGTCATGACACAAACGGTTAGATAGCCATTTGTTAGGCCCAGAAAGGATACGAGTACTATCATCCATCCCTGGCTCCCGTACTTTGCAGTGAAGTAGAACGCAGGAATGAGCAAGAAACGAGACAGTACTGCTAATGTAAGTCCTTTTCGAGATTTTATCTTAAGGCATTCTATGACAGGAATGTATCTTGATATCAGATCCCAAACGTTGTACATCGCAATCAGAACAAGTGCATACCTAAAAGATCACAGCGATATTGTGAAAATGTCCAATTATATATAGTCATATGATAGACAACGACACAATTAGCTCCTTCATGGCAACGAGGCTTCAAGATATATGATGCAATATATTGACCCAATTTTATTTTGGTTCTTCAATTGAAGATCATGAAAGCAATTATAAACTTACGAACGAAACAGAAACCATGGTTTAGACTAGGAAATAGCAAGAATACTAGCAACTTGATCTTGTTGTGATGGAAATACAACCAAGGCACTATATGATCATTCGTAAGAACAATTGGAAACATGCAAAGAATAGAGTAAGTAATACAATTCCCTGCAGAAAAATGAATAAGCGAGGATGTCTCAAGAACATTATGCATAATAATTTGAGAAAATACATTTTCTTTTACCACTAAAACACTGAACATGGCATAATCGGATGCGTTCGGAAAGCAATGAAACTAGCATACTCAAGCCCAATACTGGTACAAAAATAGCACAGAATGCCTCTTAAGTAGTGGAGTAGCTGGTTTATAAGTTAGGAATTACCACTTAGTCACTTACCAAGAGCCTAACTTGTGGTGTGTTCCAGTGTTTTCATATAAGAAGCCAGGAAAAATGGATAGAGTCAGGACGTATATTAAATACAAGTCCAATGCATAGTCCATGTTCTGAAATAACAATTGCTTTTTGCTCAATATCTCATGTTGCTTAACCTCATCTTCACCCTGCACAGATCCACAAAGCTATTTTAAAGTTTCCTATCCTGAAATTTTATTTTACTTATTTTTTATTCAAAACTTTTTTAAGTAGATGTGATTTCTTAATCTGAGGGAAGTTTCCATACTCCTTGGCTTACTTCTGTTTGGATGCCGGCAGCAGCAAGATCTGCTGAAACAGTTTTTGATCCTTCCGAGGCTGCTTTCGTGCGGTAGTACTTCACAATTGGAAGTTTAGGAAAGATGTATGCATATAGAAAAATGCATAGAAACTCGAAGAATGTGGAGATTGCTAGGAATAACACTGCAAAAATGCATCAGTTGAAGAACTAATTAACAATTATAATTTCTGACTACTGTTGATGAAGTCAAGTTTTAGGAAAGATCTTAAACCTCCAAGAAAACTACATCAACCGGTAATCTTAGTTAGTTTGAAGTTCGTTATGACATGAGAGCAACTTCTAGGGAAAGGAATAGATCAAATTCACATTGCTGAAAATAATTTGAACTATTCACCACCATGGCAGATATTAGAGGTGTCAAATGGGTCGTGCCATGCCAGCATAGCCCATTTAATTTCGTACTAACCATGTTTTGTGCCGTGCCGGTCCGTTTACTTAATCGTACCCCGTCATGCCATTCCTGCGCCGGCACATCTCCGAGTTTTGTCAAATTTTTTTTGTATAATCTAGTCAAGTTTCATTGGGGAAATTTTTTTATGTATCTAATAACTATAGCTATATTGACTTATTAAAATCATATAATATATAATTCGATTTTTTTTATATAATCTATCCGAGTTTCGGCATATTGAGATTCACAAAATATTTGTATTGACTTATTAAAAGTTTTATAATATATAATTAGAGAATCCATCAGTAAAAATCATTTTTTTTTGGTACATTCAAAATTAGTATTTTTTGTGTTGTGCCCTGGGTTGTGCCCCATGCCGTGCCGCACCGCGCCGCGTCTAGCCCACTTCCGTGCCATGCCCTTGTCATGTCCATCTAGACCGTGCCGTGCCCGACCCAATTCCTTGCCGTGCCGATCTAAAATCGTGCCCGTGCCGTGCTTAAACGTGTCATGCTTGTGTCAGCTCGGCCCATTTGACACCTCTAGCAGCAGGGCCAGCCCTAAGGTTTGGGTTGCCCAAGCCTCGCTCATAATTTGGTTGCCCACTTAATGTTAAATTATAAAAAATTAAAAATCATACAAGTAAAAGAAAAAGAATCAAGGTTACATTGTTTTTTTGCCTTGAATTATGTCCAAAAAAAAAAACTCGCAATTTATAATTGTGATATCGTATTTTAACTTAACCAAGAATTCATTTTTAATTGAGACCATAGTAAATCGACTTAATCTCTCGAAAAAACCGTAATCAGCAATGCGGTTTTAACATTTTCTGGAGCCAAAACAAACTCCCAAATGTTGGGCTCCCTGCATCTTCAAGATTTCTTTTAAAAAAATTACAAGTTTATAACAATACAAACTCAAAGAATAAAACTACAAAAGATAAACACAAAAACTCATAAATTGTGTGTTAGCTTCATTGATTTTTATTTTTTTTGCAATTTTCCACCATTGGTTTTTATTTTATTTTTTATAATCAAATTTAAGAATAATTTTTTTGTACATTATTGTTGTGTTCATTAAATGCAAAATTTAAAGTAATTGAATAATTTGATTTTCGTAATATTGTGGATTGGTAGGGAAAACAAAAAGTTTAGAATCACACGAAAACTACACGCGTTTACTTAAACACATAGCACCACAAATTTGTTTGGTCTCACACATTTATAAGCTATTTTGAGTGTGCTTCTAGACTTGTTGGAGGGAAAAAATAGAGCGAAAAAACAAAAATATAAAAAAGAAAAAAGGAAAGTGTTTGCTCACAAGAAAGGGGGGAAAAGGAAAATGAAACTCTAAAAGAGAACAAGAAGTATATAGAGTGAGGGAGCTGGGAGTGGAACCTAGCCTGGCCCATACGGAATATCAGAATCTTGGTACCATCCGGTGGCCAACGCACCAAGACTATGTACTGTTTGCATTAGCTTGGGGAATTTTTTTAAATTTATATATAAGTTACTAATGTGATTTTTTTTTTTGGGTTGCCCAGGCCCGGATGAGTTGCCGAAGTCCGAAGGCTTGCTGGGTGCTTACCCATGGGCCGGCCCTATCTAGCAGATACCATATCAGTAGCTTGTACAAGTGAAGACTAAGCCAACTGCATAACAAGAGTTTCAGCAAGAGAGAATTACGTACTGACTCCTTTGCGAAGACCGTTAGAAGATTTTTCGAAGGCTGCTTTAGTTATGAGCCTCATGGCAGAAGTGAGAGCCCCAGATGCAGCCAAACCAGCTAGGAAGGACTGCCAAAATTCATGAGAAGCATACTCACAAAGCTATAAAATCTGTACAGTTAATTAATAGGAATAAGAGCAAAAATGGCCAAAGTAAACATTACTCTTCTCTACACAGGCTTACTTGCATAAAGTCAGGGCACATTAAGGATAGATCTCCAACCATTCCACCTTCAACATGGGCATCTGCGACTCCAAAAGCGGCAACGATGACGCATATGCCTATAAAATTTCCAATTCCACCCTTCCCTGATGTAGCTAAATCTAACTGCCATAGTGAAAGTAGCATATATAGAAATTGAGGTGAAACATTGGTATTTATGTAAATGGTAAAATAGAAAAGATTCATCAAAAAAACTGATGGTGAAAATCAATATTATGAAATGGTTTCCGCAAGATAGAGTCTTTGCAGTACTTACAACTAAGAGAGCCAAAGTACTCAAGAAAAACAGGATGTATCCGGTCAAGTTGCGCCGCCTTGTATCGCTTTTTGACTCTGTATATGCAAGTGTTGCCATTGTTCCGAGAGCAAATGGTTGATACACGAGGGTAAGTACCCTTGCAGGGTGGTATTTCTTCAAAGGAAAAGCAATAATAACTCAATTGAATTGCTATTGGAATCTATAATCAGACAAAAAGAGCATTTTTTTTTTTTTTTACGCAAGATGTGATTTATTCAATGCATTTTTCGATGGTTTTTATCCATTTAGTTCTTATGCTTAAGCTAATTATCTGTAAAAAATTTCAGACACAGATCAAGTTAAGTTGGAATGTCCAAATTGGCTATTCTGCTAAGAATAATGAGCCAAAAACCTTGTAAATCTTCTCTTAAATCCTAAAACAAACCCAATTCTCAGAAATGCCTATAACAGAATATCTTAATCCCCCTCAAACCATGTTACGTAAAATCCCAAGAGACAAATTCGACCAAAAATAACGTTGAACTAAAACACTAACCCAAGAGACAAATTCGACCAAAAACAAAGTTGAACAAAAACTAACTTTTGTAATTAGCAGTCACAAAAGCAACGATTTGCGACTAGAAAAAGATGAAAATTGGAAGTCAAGAAAGGGGATGCTTACTGGGAAAAGGTTATAGTAGTAATCTGAAATTGTCAACATGCTGTTCCAGGCAACAAGGGACCCAAGTCCTAGAACCCAACATACTACCATTGCACCATATTTTCCCTGAAATGCATATACAAAAACCACAAATTAAGAATATTCGATCCTCAATCAATTAGGTCCATCTACATGAATCCGTAACATTCTAAAAACATATGAGACCAATATCCAATTATGAAAACAGAAATTTCAGATCCACAAACCTGAAGCCTAGTTGGTGAACTAGCTGAATCAGCAGAAGTCATGGCTGCCTCTTCTGTCAAGTGATGGTAATTCCTATTAGTATTGAATATACTGCTAATTCCCAGGTATATATATGGATATGTATGTGTCTCTGTCGGTAGAATGTGAATGCTGATACCATGTGAAGCAGATGAAGTTGAACGCTTTTTTAAAAAATGCCCATTAAAACAAAATCTCTTTGACTTGCTCAAAAAAGTGGGTGTTTTTCTAACAAAATTGAATTTGAATTTAAGGAATCATAAACTGAATCGTGGCGAAAGAATTTATCAAATCATAAAGTACTAATTAATATACCTGAGTCTCCAGCTGAAAATAAGGAACGATGAAGACCCTTAGTAAGAGGGTAACTGGCTATCGTAGTAGTTTATTGGGTTGGGGTGTGTGAAAAGAAACCTTATCAGCAGTCAACTGAATGAGCTTGCAATTCACAAGGAAGGAACCATAGTATATAGTTTATTATTGGGTTCGTGTGGGTGAAAGAAAACCTTATCAAGAGCAGTCAGCTAAGGGGTATTTGAGAGTCTATTTTTTAGTTTTTCATTTATTACTTTTTGGCATTTTGATTTTTTAAATTATGGTCAGAATGTGTTTTAAATTTGAGAGGAGTGTTTGGAAGTAATTGTACAGAATGCATTGTGCAATAAAACTATGGTCAAATGAGAAGTAGAAATGAAAAAGAGCTCACCACCTCTTTTTGGTTTCTAGCCTAGAAAGTTAAAAATGAAAAAAAAGTTACGAGGGAATGAGTTTTGGATGATGTCTCCCAAACGGCCAAAATTAGAAAGGGTGAGTGGGAAAAGCCAAAGATAAAGTAGCCAAACACCCTGAAGATGGGCTTGCAATTCAGCAAGAGTTGGTGGGGAAGTGATGGATAAAAAAGTCTGCGAAATGGGTAATATTCCCCTTTTTTCCTTCTTTCTTTGATTCCCCTTTTTTCCATCTTTCTTTTTGTTTTTGAACGGAATTCTCCTTTTTCAATGTTTCTGACAGTATTTGATTTCCGTTTGCAAAAAGATTGATTCTAAAGGTAAAGATTGGTCCATTCTGGCACATCATTTTCCGATTTAAAAAGGTACATTGATTTAAATATAAAGGAAACCGAATTATTGGAGGGGGTTCCACGACGATTCTCCTAGTGATTTGGGAGAATTCAGTGGTGCCTCACGCTCTCTATCCAGGGTCGGCTCAGGGATAAGCACCGCAAGCCTCCGGATTTGGGCAACTCCCGGGCTAGGCAATTGAAAACAAAAAAAAATCCTGAAACTTATATATAAATAACTAATTAAGAGTTTCCACACAAGGCACAAAGTTTGCTAGCGCTCTTGGTAAGGTGGCAACTGAATGATGTCTCCTCATGCGAAAACTCAGGTTCAAGACTCTCCCAGACACTTTTTCTTAATGTTTTGACTTTGCTTTTTTCCCTTAATTTCTCCATTTTTATTAGTTTTGGCTCTTTTGGTTTTTCTTTCGGTCCATAATATTTCAAAAATCACATTAATAAATTACTTTTGTTAAAAATTTGCATTTAACAAGTGTACCATTAAATTTTGATTACAAAAATTATCACCATGGTGGGATTTCAAACGGAAAAAAAAATTGACCGGTTTTATTATTTCTCTCACATGTTCAACTATGAAGCAAACATTTTTTATTTATTTTTTTTTTTTTATAAAAAAAAAAACTCTTACAATCATATTTTTTAAGTTTCTAAGTTGAAATTGATAAAAAAAAATTACCTCCGTTCTAGACCTGTCAATGGACTGGAATGGATCCAAATCTGATCCAGATTCAAAAAATGCACGAAAAAGGTTGGTTTCTTTTTATTGGAATCATAAAACACTATAATTGTGGTTACATTTTGATATAATTCAAGCTAAATGCACAATGTAACCAATTTTTTTTTCCCCACTTTTATATCTTTTTACTATTTTGTATGACATAGTAAGTGGGCAACCAAGCCTGCGGTCGGGCTTGGGCAACCTAAACATCGGGGCCGGTCCTGTCTCTATCAACCCATAGTGGTGGAAAGCTCAAAATTAACAAAATTTTAAGAACGCAATTTGTAGGGATTCGGATATCCCGAACACCTGGTTCACATAAAGAGACACCTCATTGATCGTTTCCAAGAAACTGTCTTTAATGGATTCTTTGGATATTCACCAAGATCTGCCCCATACTTGATTCATTAACAAGTTTTCGAAGTTAATGTTAATAGACCTTGGGGCCCACCTGAGGGGTGACCTAAACCGACTTTTTTTGTGTGGAAGCATGTCGAAAAGACCGTCTTTGAGTCAACAGAAAGCGCTTAATGTTGTATGTGTGTAATAAACCCGATGACGCATGAAGTGGCGTTATCCGAAATGGCAAGTTATGACAATCTGGCCACGATTTTATCGAATCTGCGTTATTAGTATATTCCTTCGGCTTGTCATCGACGTCACCGAATCTAAGCAGCCACGTGGCGAAAGATACCAGGCTTGGAGACCAAGTCAAGGCTCACCTATAAAAGGTAAACTTCATCACCTAGAAAAAGTACGCACACCTAGAAAAGGTACGCACGACTCTCCTTTCAAAATCCTAAATCTACACTTCATCTTCTTCTTCCTTTACTAACTTGGCCCGTCGAGAAGCTTTTTTTTGACTTCTGGCCCAAATTCAAATCTAACGGTGTGTTGAGTGTGAGGGCTAGGAACAACTTGGGAGAGAATGCACCATCTCCATCGCTAGCTGATCATCGTCAAGAAGAACCACCAGAGAAAGAGGCCGGGGCTCCACACAATTAATACACAATTTTATAGTATATAATTATGTCCCGAATGCATATGTCTTCGGACATAGCAGTATACGGAATTATGTTCTAAACATGTAATCCTATCAGTGCTTGTTTAAATTTACGAGTACTATCACTGCGTATTACTGGAAGGAACTAAAGTCATGCCTTGTGATGGTGTCGTGAAAGAACCGGAAAAGTGTTTGATTAGAAGAGTAATAGGGACTCTCAAGTCTCGAAATGGGAAGTGATTACCTGATAGAATTCTTAGTTGTTCTCTTTCAGTACCCGCTTTATATTTTTGTTGGTTCAAAACTTGGAACTTTCGGTTGTTGAAAGCCTTGTTGGAAAATATTTCGAGTCATGTTGCAGGCTTTCCAAAAAAAAGTATTTACAACAAATTTATTTCGAGGATAGAATGAAACCCGATTATACTATCTTCCGACTGCCACCTACATCAGCCCAAACGAATGGCAAGCAAAATATCGAGTACTCCAAGGGACAGTTAATTTCGTTTTTGCAAAGTAACGGAATAACAATGGAAAGAGTGGCTAATTAGAGAGAGAGTTTTTGTTTTTTGTTTTTTTTTGTGTGTCATAAATGGTATAGATCTGGTTCTTCTTGTAGACTCTGTTGCACCTAATTGAATGGGTCATAATTCTTTATCATACTCGTTCATATGTGGCTGTTAGATTAGATCCTATGGTGCAGATCACATCTATTTGAAGGGGTTGGTTTGTTGTTAACACACTAACATTTCCACCAACCCCGCTAAAGGGTGATAAACACGCCAAATGAGCCAATTAAGCATGCTGTTGATATAGCTTAGTCTAAAAACATAGCGATCTTCAAAAAAAGTGTTTGGACTTAGCTTGTTCATGAGATGGGCCGATCTCGAACGAGTTTTAATCTAGCAAAACATCAGCTGATCTCAAGTAGTTTGAATTTTTTGTACATCATACCCCAAATGAGCCGAATAGTGATTTGTTAAAGCTTGGTTTGAAACTTTAACTCATGACCTTCAGAAAAATGTTTAAACTTGGTTTTTTTTATTTACAAAACCGATATTAAACAAGCTTTTAACAAACAAACAAGAGCTCTAACGCGAATAGCTTGATTCGTTTAGTAGCTGCTGGCAAAAAAGAAAAAAAAAAAGGACTAATCCTTAAAAACTCTACATAGACATTCTCTATAAGGAACACGAAATGGGTTGAAAACACCCGAACCAATCTTTGTTCTCACGAACTTTCATAGGATGAAATGTTTGGGAAAAATACTTGTCCGAACTCCACTTGTTTTTTTTTTTTTTTTTTTCAAAAAAAAAAAAAAAGGGGACGAGAACTGAATTGTTTAAATGTAGTTTGAGAGTTTATTTTAAAATTTTAAAATTCTATGAGTTGGACAATTCAATAATCGACATGATATCTACCGCATTTTTATAAAGATGATTACAAGTTATTTTTTAACACAATTATTTTTTAATTATTTAATATGATCCGAGTCAGATTGATTAATAAGTTTGATTGCTTATGAGACAGCTGACGTTAATAGGTCAAAATCGGGTAAGTTGATTCATTTATTAGTTTAATCACGCTATTCTTAAAAAGTCAAAATTTCTTTCATTTAGTCAGGGCTCATGTGTTGCACTATAGCATCTCCGGATTCAATACGGAGATTTTTGTTCTAAAAAACAAGTGTTATATTTTATTATTTACACTGAAGATTGTCCGCTGTTCTAAATTATGTTTTGATGTACTGAGTTAAATTTCATGATTTTCAGATCTTCTAATATGGAGTAGAACAATGATAGGTACACACCCTCTGGAGCACTTCCCACCTCGCCCTCTCTCATATGTGTGGTGGAGCCCATTGGGACCCACTAGGTGACCCCCACCACACATGTGAAAGACGGTTTGGTAGGGAGTGGTTAAGAGGATGTGTACCTATCATTTTTGTATGGAGTATATAGTGTTTTTGTTTTTGTAATTTCAATTTGTGGGGGATCGGGGTAGTCAATCACGCAATACATATGACAAGATTTACATTATTTGGAGTACTTACACAAGCCCCAACTAACTTTACTTACTCTGTCCATTCTATAAAGTTTGATTACTATGAAACTACGTGTAATTTTCAGGCTAAAAAATAACGTGCTTACAAAAATAATTTTTTAGTCAATATGGATCTTGTTTGATAGATCTCATCACGAACTTTTATACGATGCAAAAAAAATTCAAAAATTATTTTGGTAAATACATTATTTTTTAGTTTAAAAATTATACGTAATTTCGTAGTGATCAAACTTTATGGAACAGAGAGTACAATTTTTGGAGACTTAAAACCACGGTTTGCAGGGAGAGAACCATGAGATAGAAAATAAACGGTGTGGGTCCCAACACTTAATAAATTTTTTCATTTGTCTCCCTTATACCTTGTAGTACTAAACTACTCCTACTAATTAATCGCTATTCCAATTTCCAACCATTATTGAACTGGTAAAGTAAACACTAAACAACTTTTTAGATGCTTTCACATTGTTATTTTTAATATGGACAATAACTGCAATGGCTGGCGGAACGTTCCTATTAAGGAGCCGGAGTGGGCTCCACCCAATTTTTATCTTTATTTTTTTTGTGTTAAAGCTTGCATGATTTTGATAGGTATGCCCAAATTTTCAAACTCTTATTTAAGAGAAATGATTTTTACGCCCTCATTTTATAATTCATACTTTTTTTTTGTCTTTATCAACATGAATTTACAATATTGCCGTTCTTCAATACACCTTTTTCACACATGCAAGGGTAATATTGTAAATTCATGTGAAAAAAGACAAAAAAGAAAGTGTGGATTGTAAAATGGGGAGTGTGAAAATCATTTCCCTTATTTAAAATTAAGAACTACTATTTTCAACTCTTGTTCAATGTTATGACACTGAAAATAGGCGAGATGAATTTTTTGATTTATCAAAATTATTTCACACAAATTTGAGTGACTTGAAAAAAATTTGAAAAATTATCAAACCAAATTTTTTTATTTACCGGCCTCCTTCAAATTCGATTCCCAGCTACGTCACTCAGTAATCGGTCCGGTTGAAGGACTCGTCCTCAGCAACAAGTTGTTCTATCTCTGGACGATTAGATGATAATATATGAGTTGACCTCTATAGATATACTTTCACATTCACCTACAAACGCATACTGCGAAAGATAACGCATCTTCCTAGCTAAAAGAGAGAGAGGCTCCAAAGCAAATGTCTTTTTGAATCTTCGAATTTTACTCCATGCCAAAGGCCATCGATAAAAGGCAATTTGGGTTGAGATCCGACAAAGAACACTAGCTACCTTTTCGGCTTCGGCTGGATAATTACGGGTTTTCCAGATTTGGCTGGAAAATTAAGGGTGTGAATTTATGACATGACACGATAACACGCCCTTGAACTTTGATACGAAGTTAGGACATCAACAATGGGCTCTCGAAATATTTATGACAAGACACAATAACACGCCTCGAACTCAATACAAAGTTAGGACATCTACAATGAGCTATCAAAATAGCTCCTAGGATAGACACTTAGACTCCTAATATTTACTTAGTCATTTGCCCAATTAATGTTTTCAATGAGCTCCCCGTACAGAATCCCAAGGGTGGCTCTGAACATCACTCCTACAACATTAGTTAAATTTAGGTTGCATTATAACTAGCTCAAAGTGGGATCTAACGTCTTCAAATTTTTAACATGGAATTTTCAAAAGATAAATGATTTTTAGCAAGCTCTTGCTAGGCCCATTGTGCACTTATCCTCTTTAAAATTAGCAGGCTTTAGGAGTGAAAAGCGGAGAATTACGCTTATATGTATACCTTGGTATTCAACTTAGGAGCTATTTTTACGGAACACATTATGGGTGCCCTTAGAGGATTAGTATTAATTATTTTTGACACGAAACATGCATATGACACAATTCGAGAACATGTTCAGCTTAACAGGTTGGACTAGTGTTTAGGGTGATCTGACACGAACCTAAATTGACACGACACAGACCCTACATGACACGACACGTACAATGCCTAGCCCTGGGAACTTATGGTCTGGTGCCAACACACACTTCTCTGATGCTTAAGTTAGTCGGTTTATGGTGTAGGAAGAAGAAATAACTTCGGCGGGTTGATAGCAAGAATTAATTGTGTATCTGCCCCCTGCGTTATGGTTTGTTTTATTAGAATTAGAATTCTTGAATCTCGAGTGTGGATAAGAATGACCCCAGTCAGGTACTACAACCTCAACTTCTGCTAATTCCTTTAGGACTAACTATACAACTAGCAATAGGCGATTGTGGGACATTTGTTGGCTCTTGCCCATTTAGGCCATCCGTAGTAGTAGAGTTAAATTTGTGTTGTTATATGACACAAAAGGGTAAAAAGTGGGTCTCATATATGTGTTGTTATGACAAAATGTGTTGTTAAGTTAAAAAGAATTGTAATAGTGTTGTTAAAATGTGAAAAACACTACGCCAAATTTCACTATTAGCGGCATTTTGATAAATGCCGGAAAAGCCACCTCAAATGCCGGAAAAGGGCGCCGGGAAAAGTTGTCACAAATGCCGGAAAAAGTGGCCACTATTTGCGGCATTTCACAAATGCTGGGAAAAGTCGATTATTTTATTAGGAAAAAATGCCACGTGGCCCCCATGCCACGTGGCATCCATGTGGGGGGGCCACGTGGCAGCCACTTGGTGCCCGCATGTCACCCACGTGGCGGCCTACGTGGTGCCAAGCAAAATTGGGACAAATTGCTTGCCCCAAGATTTGAACCCGTGACCTTCACCACCACGCGCGCGAGCACTACCAACTGTGCTAGCACGCATTTGGTTCCTAAAGGCCGAACAAAAATATTTATAGTATAAAATAAAGAATTTTCAGAAATTTAACTATTACCGGCATTTTATGAAAAATGCCAGGAATAGTACTTTTTCCGGCATTTTTTTCCTCGCCATTTCAACAAATGCCGGGAAAAGTGACTTTTTTCCGGCATTTGTTGAAATGCCGGAAAAAAAAATGCCAGGAATGGCCCATTTTCTTGTAGTGAAAAGTACACAAATATGTATGTATTCATATATATATATATATATATATATATATATATATATATATATATATATATATATATATATATATATAGCTTTGGTTCCCACACCCACCTCCCATTTCTCTCTCCTGCATTTTCCCCCCTCCCCCCTGCTTTTCCCCGCCCTCTCTCCTCTCTCTCTCTCTTGCGTGTCAGGGAGACACTCATTGCTCTCTCTCTCTCTCTCTCTCATCTCTCCTCCCTCTTGCTCAGATGCTCCTGTTAACTTCTGAGCTAACATTTTTACTCCTCTTACACACTTTAACTACTCCTTAACTACACTATTATGCACACAAAAACATAAAATGTTAACTAACTGCCCTAACTACTGACTAATTTGTGCATTTAACTACACCACTAGAGATGGCCATAGGACCCCTTTGGCGTAGTTTAAGGAACATATTTTTACCTCGAAGTCTATAAAAAAGGCATCTAATTATCATTTAGATAAGTCATTCTTTTTAATTACCATTAAAGTAAGTCACTCTTTTTTGGGTTTAGGTTTTGGTTGCAGTTCCATATTATAGAGTTTTAGTGATTTAGTCACTTTCATGAGATAGCCTAGGGGTTTAGGTATTTTTATAGGGTACCCTAGGGTTTAGGTTTAGACACTTTCATAGGGTACCCTAGAGTTGAAGTTTATGGTGCACTTTCCCATTATAGAGTTTTAGTAGTTTAGTCACTTTCATATTGTAAAGACCCGTGTTTTAAAATAATTTTCCGAAAATAACGTTGGGTAAATGTGAGAAAATGAAAATAGAGTGATGTGGGTTCAATGTGATGGAAGTATATGCATTGGGGTGTCTTTAGAACACATTAGAGACATGAGGGGTGTAAGTGCTAGTGTGAGAGTGTATATAAGCAAGTTTGGAAAAAAATCACACCCCTCTCTTCTCTCAAAACCCACGTATCTCTCTCTTCTTCTCCTTCTCTCAAGGTCTCCTCAAAACCCCTCCATTTCTACCACAAATCCACCCTCCATACTCTAATACTTCAACCTCCAACCAAGGATTCATCATCTACGCGTGATTTGGAGTCCGGGACTCCATGGTTTTGCTTGGAGCTAGCATGTTTCGGTTGGAGGTGGAAGCAAGAGCTAGGGTCTCATCTCCTTCTTGGTTTGCTTGAGGTAGGGAACAATTTTCTACCCCCTCTTAGTGTATATTGATTGAATGAGTGCATTGTTCTCCTCTTTGTTCCTAAATCTCTTGTTGAACTTGATTAACACCATGGAATTAAATTTGACTCTTGGATAAGTTTGGATTTGCAAAATTGGTTGATAACTCTATGAATTGGTTGTGAATGTGTTTACCTCATTTGTTTAGTTGTGTTTTGAAACCCCAATTTGGACTTAGAATGAAGCCCCGTCCATTTGAACATGGTTGTTGATTTTTCCTCTCGAAACCTGGGTGGATCGATCCACTCTTGAGAGTGGATCGATCCAAAATGCTCTGTTGCACCTTTGGTACGTAGTGGATCAATCCACTCCTTGGTTAGATCGATCCAGAATGGCTTGCTCTCAGATTTCACTAGAGTGGATCGATCCACTCCTTGGTTGGATCGATCCAGAATGGTCTGTCCACGGATTTCACTTGAGTGGATCGATCCACTCCTTGAGTGGATCGATCCAGTTTCCCTTGTCTAGACAGATTTTTTTTTCCAACTTCGCGGGCACGCCCCAGCTTCGTCCGAACTCCGATTGAGGTGATTCTTGAACCGTTGGAAAGCTCTTCGAGTCTACTTTCAAACCCAATTGGTTTCATATTCATATCCTTTGTATTTTGAGAGAAATCCCATTTTTACTATCAGCATGTCGTATTTTCTCGAGATTTATAACTCCGTTTTTGTGTTCCATCGTTCCAGGCCCTCATTGGCCATTTCAAAACTTCTTGAATTGACCTCTAAGCTTCGGTAACCTATCATGGTGCATTTTATGCTTTGTCTTGGTTGTCGTGCTTTCTCACGCACATTGGACACGTGTAAATTTGACCATCACCGACACATTTTAAGTTTTTGAACAAAGATGATTGTGTGAATGTTTTGGACACTTGTGAAAGGTTATTGTGATACGTGAATTGGTTTTGGGCACTTAATTAAACTTATGAGTTGATAAATGGTAATATAAATGTGATGATTATGAGAAAACTTATGGATATTCTGGTTTCATTAGATCTTTGAGGCATCTCCTAGACACTTTGTCATCGAGTTGATTTATCTTGGCCCATCTAGGTTTACTCATTCATGTGTATTATACTTTCATGTGCATCTTTCATTCCATATACCCTTAGTGTTGGTAGAAATGTTTCCTACGAGCTAGTGAGCTCACCCTATCTTTCCCAGGTACACAACATGGAGCATGATCTCGGATGCGTGGAGTGTGATGCATGCCATGAAGATTTTATGAGCATGAAGTTATTTTCTCATCTTCATGCTAAGTACATTTGTGAAAGATAATCTTGTAACTTTAATTTCCTCTAAGCCTTTGAGTATTTCAACTTATGTAATAACTTTAAAACCTTTGTTATTTTGTATGGGTACGGGTACCATTGACTAGAAGCTTATTGTATTTGACTTTGGTTTTGCTATGGGAAATTGTTGACTTAAATCGATCCTACGTGGATTTTATTTGTATTCTGCCTTATTAAAATTGAGGGCGTGACACATATGGTACCCTAAGGTTTTGGACACTTTCATAGAGTATCCTAAGATTTAAGTTTAGGCATTTTCATAATGTACTCTAGTATTTAGACACTTGGGAGTGTCCATGTATGGTGGGGAGAGAGTGAGACAGATGGAACAATTTGAGCCCATGTGCGGCACGTACAATTTTTGTGCAACAATTACCTGAGCGCAGTGGCGGATGCAGGATTTGAGTTAAGCAGGGGCTGAAGTACGTGTAGTTTCATATTCATAAAAGAAATTTTTTTTGTAAGTATTTATTGCTACTTGCAAGGTCCAAATAAGAGACGATATTGTGTGCATGTGCATAGTCAATGTTAAATTTTATTGAAGCAACCTAAAAAATGATTAATAACTTGAAATTTTAGGAGTTTTTACTATACACAAATAGAAATTTTAAGATTTTTTTTCACTCAAGGGACTTGCAAGGGCCAACCCCATAGAATTTTTCTTAATTAACCTTAAAAACTAGTATGACACGTGAGAATACTTGAAATTGTGCAGGGGCCGGGCATCCCCCTAGCACCCCTTTAGTACCGCCACTGCCTGGGCAATATTTATTCAATTTTGCTTGGGGCTATCGGTCAATCATCTCTTCGAATTGTACCGATCAGTACTTTCCCTTTTAAGGAATCACCGTTGTGACTCCAAAATCGAAATGCACAGCCACATAGGTCCGAGCTAAGGCCATCTGTAGTGGCGGTGTTAAATCCACAAAATAGTCAATCACTAAGCCAATTAGCTAGCTTTTTTCTCTTTTTTTGCTTGCAATAGTGTAGTTAAGAGGTGATTAAAGTGTGTGAGAGTTGGGAAAAAGTTAGCCGAAAAGTTAATTGGGAAATCTACTCTAGCTACAAGAGAAAAAAGAAGAAAGGAGAGAGATAGAGAGAAAAGAAAAAATTTGTACCATTAAGGCATCCACAGTGGGCTCTCAAAATGGCTCATAAGTGAGACTCCCAACATTTGCCTAGCCATGTGCTTAAGTATTGCCTTCAATGGGCTCCCCATACAAACTCCTAAGAGTGACTCTTAAACTTGGTTCCTAACACAATAGTTAAATTTACGTAGCATTACTACAACAAAAACAGTTTATGAGGGCATTAAAAATTGCCTCTAAAACATCCTTATTGGGGCAATTTACCTACTGGGGCATTAAAGTGTTGTGCCGCTTCTATCGATGCAGCTATAGACCTAAAGTGGCACTTTTTAATGCAGCACTATAAGGTGCCTCAACATAGCTTTCTCACTACACTTTTAAATGCCGCATAAAATTCTTATTAAGACACTTTTAATGAGGCACTTTTTGAGGAGCCTCAACAACTCTTTTTTACTGCACTTGTAAGTGTCGTGTTAAATTCTTATTAAGGCACTTTTAATAAGTCACTTCTTGAGGAGCCTCAACAAATCTTTCTTACTGCACTTGCAAGTGTCGTGTTAAATTCTTATTCATGCACTTTTAAGAAGCCTCAACAACTCTTTCTCGTTACACTTCTACGTGCGGCGTATTTTGCTTTACAAGGCATTTTAAGTTGTCTTAATAGCTTTTTCTAGCTGCAGTTCGAGGTGCCACATAATTTATTTATCAAGGCATTTATTAGTGCTCCCAAAGGCTTTTAAAGAGCCTCAATATCTCTTTCTCGCTACACTCCTAGGTGCTGTATATTTTGTTTTACGAGGCATTTTAAGGTGCATGAATAGTTTTTTTCAGCTGTACTTTGAGGTGCCGCGTAATTACTTATCAAGGCATTCATTGGTGCTGTCAAAGGATTTACAGAATTCAATTCCTTTCACTATTAAAGCATTTTAAAGTGCCCCATAAACCATCATTAGTTGAGCTCAAGAAGACAGATTTTATGGCACTTTTTGAGTGCCTTAAGAAGTGTAAATTTTTTCCCTTTTATAATACATGATTAACCAATAGTACAATGTACAACCTTAATTGCACTTTGTATCCCATCAATATCCTAGACAACATAAGCCATAGTCATTAACTTCAATAAAAACAACTAGTCAACAAACTTTTCACAGAAATCCACTATGAACATGAAACAGAAACAAGTATCCAATAGAAATCTAGAACAATACCATGAAAGATGCCATGGTATAAAAACCAACTAGTCAACTAGTGAAAACAAAAACAAAAACCATAAATTCAGCATCCATGTTATATGACCATATCTATAAAGCCCTTTCCAAGTGATCCCATTCATTCAGTAAAGTAGCCATCATCATCTTTCTCTATCTGATCAAATAAAATCAAATATTTAGGTTCAAAAAATATTATTTTTATAATAAAGATGATATATAGACAATATTGGGCATTAAACATACCAAAGAAATAGGCCATGCAATTGGTGTCCCAATAGCGTCACCAACGGTCTAAAGGCCTCCGTAAGCCCTCATCAAATGCTCATTCCATTTGATTGGAAGTTGAACATCAATCTCACACTAGTTAGCTCCGAGTTCTTCTCTACCCAACTCTTTAGATGGATCCAAACTGGTGATTCTCCCTTTACCAACAATTTCTATCAGGTTGACTACACTCTTGAAATAAGCAAAGTCGCCCACCTAGCATCAATCAATAGAAAACATCATATTAAAATTCTGTAATATCCAAGTTATCAGACTATATTGGGTAGAATTGCCGTATCCATGTCCATGCTACTTAGATTGTGAGGCATAACATCAATCTTCTAATAACAATGCTAGCATACTAAACTTCAACAAGGCAACATTATAGAAATTACAAGACTCATTATCATCTTTTTACTCGGTAATATGGAACTTTAACATATTCCGGACACAAAATGAATGTTGTTAGGCTTCAAATCGGTATAAATAAGGCGATAATCATGCATGACTAAAAATTTATGAAATAAAACCAAGAACATCAAGTCTAAGTTTAATAACTCAGTAAGTAGCAATAACCTTGTTTACCAATACATGATTTTGCATTACTTGTGCTGGTGAAAGAAAGGACTTCAAATTACAATACATATAAAGCTGGATCTCATGTGATGGAATATGGGATTAAAAACATCAAAGGTGAAAGGGTTTATCTGTATTAAGGTTTCTATTCTGCCACTAAGAACTTTCTAGCAAACAAAATTAACTTAGATACAGTACATATAGATGTCAAATTCAATTCTACTTGAATATTGGGCATTCCGTACAACAATCATCCACATTATTTAGCCTTTCAGAGTTCAAAATTCAGTCTTAGCATTATTTCAGAATGATTAAGAGTATTAATCATAGCTGTTACAATAGTGGAAGATATCATGCTGTTCAAGTCATATTAAATCTAATTTTTGTCCATTTCCAAGTCATATTAAATCTACTGTTGCCAAGTTACATGCACGCGGGTGCACATGTGTGTTTGAAGCCTATTAGTACTATGTTGCTAGCTGTGAGGCTTGGGTTCAAATCCTAGTGCAGCCAACTATATAGGTTTCTTTCATTTCCCTGTCTTATAATGAATTGGGAAAAAGAAACCAATGAAATAAGTATTGATTGTTACCCAAATACCTAAATCCACCCAAAAATGAGGAGTAATTAAGTACCTGAATTGACAGGAATTTGGTCAACTCCTTCACAAAATAAGGTACTATTTTTAACCTAGCAAGTCATAAGGTGAAGTAGATACCTGCCAAGAATATTGGTGATTTTGATTTTTGACTTATATCTACGAGGGAGTGTCATTTTGTTTTAAATAAATAATTACAATACTAGTAGTCGGACATTTTGATATTAAAAGGATACTAGACGGGATACATGTAGTTTTCCAAACAAAACTATTACATATCCAGTATAGTATTTTTGTAGAGACTACATATAGAATTGTGTCATGGATTACGAAAACAACAAAGGAAGTGAGAAAGGTATAAATTTTGCCAGCCAACAAAGAAGGCATTTGGGATACCATTTGTGGGGCATTCTGTCGAACAGTTGGTGGTTGACAAGAAAACGATCGTCTAAGGGAAGAAATTCTGATGGCAAGAAGAACAAAAAAAAAACAAAGAAGGCATACATAAATTGTAAACTTGATCGTGAAACCACATGGGTATGGAGTAGTACAGGAATTCCCAATTTCCCATCTTTACACCGAAACAGTACATAAACCCATACAAAATTGGCTAATTGGATCTATCTGTGGAACAAGATTATGAAAGAAACAATACTTAATTGGTTAATTCAACTAAATAGCTTTCTTCCCCAATTCATTGTAAACAACCGTTACCCGTATTATTGCAAAAATATGACAAAAATCTGTAAGATACCTTGTATCTGCGGCAAATTTAGCTTGAGAGATACCGTCAAACATAAATGAGGTCGGAATAAGAGGATAAAGATGGAAGAGTGGGTTGGTTATGATTCCAATCACCCAGGACTCCTCGCACCACGAAATTTCAAAAAAGGGCCAAAATGAGGAGGGAAGTTTTGCTGGGAAGTTTATTCCAAGAACAACATTGTGACTAGGCATTCAACAAGTCCAAAAGCCCTTCTTCCGAATTTTTTAGGCAGAAGCGGGAAATCAAAGAAATTTTGCCGCCTAGTCTGAAGAAGCACAATTTATGTTTAAGGAGTATCACCACGGATCTAGTTCATACCTTTAAAATACAGGACCTTGTCTATACTTCACTTTTTCACTCAAATTTTTATGATTCAAACCGTCCAATGTGTTTAAAATGTGTTTTTAAAGGTCGGCGTGAGAAATCGTAAAAAAAGGGGGAAGGGCTTGATCCGATCGATTTTCACAAAAAATTATACATAAAAATTGTACGAGAACATTAACGTCTTATAGTACACCACTCGAGCCCCGTATGAGGTCTTTTTTGCGATCCAAACCATCTATATGTAACCCAACACTCATAAATCATTTCACACCCATAATCAAGTTAATCACGAACTATTAGGCACTTGATCGGAAAGCAAGTATCATTTTATTACTAAGATTGTGTCCCGATGAAGAAGCTTTGTAAATCTGATCAAGCAAAAAAATTACGAGAATCATTTGGTTAACAAACACAACAAAATCAACGGTTTTGATCTTCATAATCATGTTGCGGTTGACTGACTACTATATATTCAATTACAACACAAGACATAGTTTAGTGACTAGTAGGTTGAATGCATAGAATTAAAAGGCAATTGCATAGCCATTTCTCATGATTGTTGATCCTAACCATTAGGACTTCAAGTCTTACCAATCCCATCATTTTCACCAAAATTGGAGATAATCGGATATGAGAGACTACATGATCGGAAGACATGTAATTCGTACAGTTGCATTAAAGTCTTATAGTACACCAGCCAAGCCCCATCTGATGTCTTTTTGGGCGATCGAAACCGCCTATCTTTTAACGTAATATGAATAATATTGTTTGTACAAAGAATGATGCCAATTGCACATTGTTAGGCACTTCATCAAACACAAAAATATCACTTTCTTAATGAAATGGTGTCCCAATGAAACGGAACCGGGGGCTCTGTAGTGAGGGCACTCACTACAGGGTGTAGTGAGCTATAGTGGCTGTTGGATTCGGCAATCAATGTGTTAGATTTAAAATAAAACTCTTCCTTGTAAGAGAATAGTCTCTTACATGGAAGAGTTTTATTTTAAATCTGGACTACTGATTACCACATCGATCGAACGACCACCGTTGCACACTACACCCTATACAGATCCCCCGATTCCCAATGAAATGGCCCTGTAAACCCAATAAAGCCAATATTTTGCGAGAATGATTTAATTGATAAGCGCAAAAAAATAAATAGTCTCGATCGGCGTGATTGTATTGTAGTCATGTAACTACTAGATGTTCAAACACAGCACAAGACTTTTTTTACCGAGAAGTAGGTAGAACTTATAGGATTAAAAGGCAATTGCAGAGTCAATTTTCATAATGGTCCATCGGAACCGTTAGAATTTAATGTCTTACCAATTCCATCATTTTCACCAAAATTGGAGATGATCACAATTTGGCGACCATGTGATCGGAAGACAATTAATGAATTTTGGGACATTAAAATCCTATAATACAACACCCGAGTCGCGCCTAAGGTCTTCTTTGCATGTATTGAGAATGAAATAAAGCGAGTTTCATTCGACGCTTGATTAAAAGGGAAAAGTCAAAAAGTCTATAGATTTTGCATTAAGTGCGAGATGCCATATTAAGTGGTAGAAATGTGTTAACATGCTGTCAAAAATATCATCAAATATTCAATGTTTGAGATTAATTTAGATTCAGTCAAGTGCGGTTACGAAGAAAAAGAAGAGAGAGAAAGAAAAGAAGAAGATAGCCACGGCTATTATGGCACCTGTGACAGCCTTCTAAGATGTTCCACTTCTTTTTTTTCTTTTTCTTTTTTCCGTTGCCAACCCATGTGCACTACCATAGTTATCAATAGCCACTAATCAACATAGTTATCAAAATCCCATAAATGTGAACATGAAAAACTAACAATGTTGAGTTTCCTGAGGAAAAAGAGTTTTTTTTTTAATTTTTTTATCGGCATCAATATTTAATTAAATCTCGACAAAGGTACATCAAGAAAAAGTCAAATACAGTGCACAAAGCAAAGCATAGGCAAGGAAAGAGAAAAAAATTCAGCAAAAGCGAAATGTTGAAAGGATAACAAATTACATAAGACAAAGAATACACTTAAAATCAGATAGTCATATAGCAGTGGATATGGAATAGTGGGTTAGTTAACTTTCAATCGTGTTTTAGGACTCTAGCGCGCGAAACTTTAGAGGGCCAAATGGATATCCGAAGAACGACATCGTTACTGGGCTGTGTTTCTCAAAAGTGTGGAACAGAGCCGTGTTTCTCATAAGTGTGGAATGCCCAATTAAGTCATTAGGTTTTTGTGCAAAGAAAGTGCCCTATTATACCCCATCTTTTGAGGCAGCTATATGTGTCCTAACAGATTATCAAAACCATAATTAAGTAATTGAAATTAAGAGTTAAATCAGGTCAACTAAAGTAAAAAGGAAGAGAAAAAAAAGATGGCAAAACGACGTAGTATTATACATTTAAAAAATGCCCTATTATGTATCCAATTTTTAGAGGCACTACCAACTGCCTCATTAAAATTGCCACAAATAAGTTAAATAGGGAGAATTTGGGATTTTGACCAACTGCCGCATTAGGTGCACTCAAATGGGGCATTTAACAAGGTAGTGCCTCATTAGTTACTTGATAGGGCAATTTTTAAAAAGTGCCCCCTTAAAAGTTCCCCTAAATTCCCATTTTGTTGTAGTTCTAGCTAACTCTAAGTGGGGCCAAAATCTTTTTAAAAAAATTTAATATAAAATCTTTGAAAAAATTGCTACTCATGTTTTTTTCCCACAAAATGGAGAATGTTATTGCTAGCTCATTGAGTGCACACATCCTCTCTACATTTAACAAGTTCTAGAAGTGAAAAGTTGACCGCAATTATGCTTATGCATACATCTTCGAATACAACTTATGACCAAATTTTAGGGAGCCCACTGTAAGGGATGAAAGATAAAAAGTAGGAGAGAGAGAGAACGGATGAAAGAGAGGTGATAGGGGATGACACATCTGGTTATTGAAGTCCAAATTACTTTGACTGTGTTCGGTACACAGTTTTGACCTAGTTTTGAATAGTTTCTGTTTTGCTTACATCATTATTTTCCTCCCTTTTCTCTCTATCTCTCTCCATTTAGTACATTTATTTACATCATCAAAACTAAATAATTCAAAACAAAACTTGTTAACTGAACAAGGCCTTTGTAACTGCCAACAAAGGATGTTTAAGAGAAATAAGTACACTTGGCGTTTTCTTGAGAGAGTATGAAGCTACGGTTCAGAGCTTTTTAGTGGAAGCTTGACCTATAAATACAAGAATCGAAAACCACTCTTGCCTAGCCTAGTTGTTGCCATTCTACTTTCAATATCCTTTTAACCCCTATCAACTTTGTTAATCCGTTTAATAGACTTGACTTAGTTTTCATTTCAAGTTCTCGTTTTTCATATGGTTGATAAATTATTAAGTCCTTACTCGTTAATGCAAAGCATAGACCTTGATGTCTCATAGTATTACCAATGGTATATCTAAAACTCAATAATAAAAAATTGTCATATCAGATTTTGATTATCCATTCAAAACATTTATACATTAACAATGTGAAGTGTCACAATGGTATTTTATGTACATAATTTAAAAAAAATGCTACTCACTCTATCTTTATTCATAAAATAGGCACACTTTAAATTAATACATATACTTTTTATAATATTAGTATCATTTAAAATATATTCACAATACCTTTAAAATGAGACCAATCTTGAATACATTTTGGTAAAGATTAAAAATTGATAATTTCATTTTTTTTAGAGAAAGTTTGGTAAACATTAAAAAGACTAATAAATATGGTGTGGTCCCCAAAATTTGATTATTAAGAAAATATTGTTACTTTTGATTAACCAAATGCCAAAATTTGGTTATTGGCTAAAAGGTTGTTAACTTTGTTTATGCCAATGTGAACCAATTTTAAGAAAAACATTGTTGACTTTGGTTACTTAGATGTTTTGATTATCTCATTTCAAATATGGAGAGAAAAGCACTGGTTTTGGCGGCATTTTAGGCCTCAAAAAATAGTGTGACATTTTTTTCAGTGTCCAATGTTTTTTGTAAAGAGACCCTTTTTTAAAACTCAAACCTTCAATTTACACCTTTTTTGAACTCCCTTCAATTTACACTTACTGTGCTCGTAGGGCCAATTTGACTTATTGCAACACAGAACAAAAAAGGAAAAAGTAATAGAAAATGTAAACCACGGACGGAACCCTCGAGGCTTGGATAATAATCTCATGTGGTCGGGCCATCAAATCATTTTGGTGCATCTTTCTCATTTTTTGGGACTTTTTTTGAACTGTGTTTTTTTGAACCGCCTTTTTTACAACTTATGTCTATTAAAACTATAACTACAAGCTCTCCTCTCATGGATTAAAAGAAAATCTTTTCTCACAAACTCTTATCAGTCATCTCCTCTGTTATACAACTTAGACCATTTTTTAATTGTCCTTTCTATGACTTGTCTCTCTTAAAATTAAATACAAAATCTTCTCTCACAAACTCTTGTCAGTCATCTCCTTCCTTTGCTATACATGTCATAACATTAGGTCGTGGAATATATTTGCATTTTTTAAAAGTGATGATGGTGACGATTTTGAATCTTATAATATAATGCATTTTTTTTGGGCTTAGGTGCACTTATTTTTTAAACATTGATTTATTGACGTTATATTTTAGTTCTGCGAACGAAACCATAAACCTACTTCACATGAAATTTTGCAAGATATAGATGAGGGATGCAGAGAAACAACTCATCCCCTAGAAATATACTCTCTCCGTCCCAATTTCTTAGCCCTTTTGGGGAAGCGGGTTTTAAAAGGGTGTAAAAACTTTGTATTGAATTTTTTATTTTACCCCTAAATTCAGTCAATATTACTTTGATCAAATTTGTGAGGCTAATTTATTATATGAAAGTCAAAACATATTCAATACGGATCTTGTTTAATAAATATCAATTAGTTTTATGATACAAAATTTTCAAAATCATAAAAACTGTTATAAAATAAAAGATAATAGACTAGTCAATTAAGATGAGAAAAATATTTTTTAAGGGTAAAATTGGAAAGTGACCCAGTTTTGATGAATATTTTTAAAAGTGGAACAAATATTTTGAGACATTCCAAAATAGAAAAAAAGACCAAGAAATTGGGACGGAAGAAGTAGTTGTTTGTTGTTGCAGTGGTTAATTGCTTGTCTAGAGTCTCTTTGTATACCGGGCATTAATAAACTAGAGTAATCGCTGCCCCTACCACAATAATAAAAACAAACAACAATTGGCAGCCACACTCCAACAAAGAGTTTGATTGGGACCCATCTCAGCTGGCCATCATCAAAAGCTTTTCCTTTCTCCCCCAACCCACCTTCCCCCTCTCCTAAGTAATTAACCCACACCTCTCTCTCTCTCTCTCTCTCTCTCTCTCTATCTCCTCGCCTCTGGACTCTCTGGAGAGGTTAGGAAACAAGAACATTGCCCAAACATCAAAAGAAGCGCTTGTTAACAAATAACAAAACCCATCAGCAGGTGAGTTTCTTTGTTAATTTCTTGGTGCTTGTGCTTTTTAAGTTATTAATTTTGCTCAATGTGATTTTATTTATTACAATTGGGTGGTCACTAATTCCATTTTACGGTCGAAACATATCCCTTTTTTCTTGTACGTATGCTGGAAACAAATGGATCGAAACACACAGATTAATTCGGATTTATTTACCTGATATTGGGTCGAATTTAGGTCCAACCATCTCTCCAGGGATTGAGAATGTACTAGAAATATTCTTGTTGTGATTGCTTCGACACATAATCTCACTCTAATATCTTCAAATAAATTCCATACGTGCATTAAGACACCAAGACTTGTTATTCTATAACAATGAAAGTACTTTTTCTCTCTTGCATCGACAAGGGGTCGGATTTCACTCAGAGTAGAAAATTTCCATACTAACGGAGTCGGGTCCATAATCATGATTTGCAGTACATGAGATCTTGTAGTACTTACCGATGAAGCCCTTGGTTTTTTTTTTTTTTTTTTTTTTGTACCGGTAGCTATTCTTGACGTGTTTAAAATTTAGCCATGTTGTTTAGTGCTGTCACATTCATGTTGTTTCCCTTGCTTGAAGGCAATATAAACCACAATCGGCTCTTTAAGCCTTCATTTTTTTTTTTTGTCTTTTTATAATCGATAGTACAAACAGAGTCTGATTATGCACAACTCGACTTTTCTTTTGAGACAGTTTCCCCACACATTTCAGTCTTACGACTCTTATTTCAATAACCTTAAAATATTACGTACAACCGGGTTAACCAAGTTTAGTTACAGAGTGGATCGAATCTAAAATTTGTTATTAGGGAGATCAAATTGCAAGAGAAAAGTATTGATTATCCCACGCGTGCCTAGCAGCTCACCAACAGATCATGGTTGGAATTCTTAATAGTGGCGTACAGCACAGCTTGGCTCTCAATTGTCTTGGTAATTTCCCCTAAATGCTCTAGTACTAGTATTTCTTTTGGGGATATTTTCCTACATTTTGTAATTTTTTTATTTAACTTTCTATTATAATTGTTGGGATTAATCATTCGCATCGAAAAAAGAAATAAAAAAAGTACGAAAATATACACCGAAGTTAAAAATAAAAAAAATACCAACTGTTTGGTATTTTTCTTATTTACTTTTTTATTTTTTTTTTGGTTATAAGTTTTTAATTTTTCGAACTTCTCTTGTCGGAAGAATGATTAATCCAAAAATTAAAAACATGGATGTAATAAAAATTAGGAGAAACTCTCATGGTACAACTTTTTGTTTTTTTAACTCGAACGCAATTAATTAGCTAATTTGAATATTTGCATCAAGATTCAGTCAGATTTTCCCCTGTTCTTACTGCATGGAATGATTAATTAGATAATCTTAATGCATGGACATGTCACACGAAAACTCTGTCCGATTCTTACCACCGTATATGCGACAAACAAATGACAAAACAAGTCTGTTAACAATTACTAAATGAATAGATTAATTTTATGTTTTACAATTATGTCTTTTTCATTCAGTGGAGTGAAGGTTTTCGACCTGATTTAGAAACTCATCCTCGTCATGGTCGGTTCGACGGTTGTGCATAAAAGTACGTAGTCACCATCAATTCCCCTTTCATGAATATTAATATGTTTATACAAATTATGATTTTCTTTACAAAAAAAATTACCAATACATGGGAAGTTTGGAATTTAATAATTTTGCCTTTAAAATTAAAAGGCTGGTGTATTTCCTCTTCTGGTTTGTCTCTCCTCTCATCCATGACAACCGCCACCGCCACTCAGCCACAGACACCACCGCCACCTCCATCCATGGCCACAACTTACTCGACTTTCTCTCCGGTAAAAACCTATAACTACAACCAAATCCCGTTCTTGGGGGCTACAGTGCTCCAACATCTCCGAGGGCCGTGGCTTTGAGGATGAAATCGGGCGAGCCCAGATGATTAGCTTGATTAGACTCTCAAGCTTGGTGTAGAAATTAATGCAAACAAAAACCAGTTTAAATACTTTTTGTTGGCCTAATCATGAACATACTTATATGGGATATATATATACACACACACACAATAAACTTGCGGTCCAAACTCCCGCAACTTGTTAACGTCTGGACCTCCACTTTCAAGAGAAAATTTTGACAATCCGATAGCATTTTTATGAAAAACTGTTCCGATCATGCCCTTTCTGGTATTTTTTTTGCCAAATCATCGCGGTTAACCTTAAAAACACGTTTTAAACACATCTAACGATTTTGGATCCTCAAAATTTAATCTAAAAAGTGAGATCCGGACGGTAGGTCAGGATTTAGTGGTTTGGATAAGAAGCTCACTGTGTATATATATAGAGTCCCGATCCAGTCAGGGATCCCGGATCCAGGACTCTTCGTTCCGGATCAAATTTTTACGATCCGAACCGTCCAATGTGTTTAAAAGGTGTTTTTAAGGGTCCCCGCGAAAAATCATAAAAAAACCCGAAAAGGGCTTGATCCAAACAATTTTTCATAAAATTGTATATATATAATTTTTGTGAAAAATTGTTTGGATCAAGCAATTTCCGGTATTTTTTTGAAGATTCTCACGAGAACCTTGAAAAATACCTTTTGAACACATTGGACGGCTCGGATTTCCCAAAAACATTTTTTAAAAGCATCAAAACACCGAAAAAAGCTCCCATCCGGGAAATCTGGGATCCTTGATAGGATTACCGGTGTATATATATATACATATTGTATTTCATCTATTAGACGTAGGTCCTAATCGCGTAAAGCCAATGGAGTTGTTTGGCAAATAGCCTTGTCGTGAACATAAATTTGAAATATCATAGTGATATATGATAGTCGTAAATATTGTTGATTGGATGTTTATGATCATGAGCGATGAGCTCTCACCTAATGCACTTAATTTAAATGTCTTCATTTCCTTACTGTCAAATATACCTAACTGCTAATCCATTACCTAATCCAGTCATTCTTTCCATTTCCGACAAATGGCGACTCTATATCATATCAGCAACAGTAGCGCTACATATCCAAAAATGTTGCTCAGAAAATATCCAAAAAAATTGCGATGAATAGCTTAGATTTACATGAGAGGGAATCCGAGCTATTCATTATAATTTTTTGAATACTTTTTGGACAAATATTTCTGATTACTTAGCATTTTCCTATCAACAATGCTAAGTAGGCTTTTTTTGTTCATAGTTCTCTATTATTGGTTCACCATTTTTCTTACATAATCACTTTCACTTTCGTGACAGCAATGACAACCAATCACCACCACCACCACCCATCCGACCTCGACTCCACCTCCTTACCCGACTCCACCACCTCGACACCACGCTCAGACCACTACCACCGTCTAACCACCGAACACGAAACCCATCATCCTCCACGTGTACGGTTCATGTGCAGCTTCGGTGGAAAAATCCTCCCCAGGCCTCACGACAACCAGCTCCGCTACGTGGGCGGCGACACCCGCATCGTAGCCGTTCACCGCCACACCACCACCTACGCCTCCCTCCTTAATAAACTCTCCAAAATCTCCAACACACGCAATCTCACCCTCAAGTACCAGCTACCCAACGAGGATCTCGACGCCCTAATCACCGTTACTACGGACGAAGACGTCGAGAACATGATAGACGAGTACGACCGCTTTTACCAGAACAATTCCCAGTCTCAATCTAAGGCCTCGCCTTGGCTCCGTCTTTTCCTTTTCTCGAACGGCAGCGTTTCGAGGACCAGCAGTATCAGTTCCCTCCTTGACGGGTCCACTAAAAGAGAGCACTGGTTTCTTGACGCACTAAATGGCGGGTCGGCTTTGGAATGCGGGCGATCCGAGGTTTCGTCAATTATGTCCGAAATGCCCGACTATCTCTTCGGGTTGGATAACTCGGAGGACCAAACCCATGATTTAAAACCTAAGATCCAACCCGAAAATGTTCTCCTTGAATCGGATCCTGGTTCTCCCTACCCGGCGGGTTCTACTCCGTTTTGTTCTGCCTCGTCATCATTGGCACCACCTGGCATGCCGCCGACTCCGGAGCTTCCGCCTGTTAAAACTGAACCCGACAAGTCAATCCCTGTCACGGATCCTAAGAAGGACCCAATTGAGACTTTTATGCAAGCGGTTGACCCACCAATTGGATATTTGGGGAATCCGACTTGGCACTATGTTCCGGATCCTCATTACCCAACCCAGGGTTTAAAGCAAATGCCAATTTATTATGTGCCTAGTTCTGCCCCATTGACTAATGTTCCTATATCATCAGTTCCGATTCAGCCACAGTATGTTCAATCGTACCCTGCTCCATCGGGTCAGATACCGATTGGGTACCACTACCACCATAATATGCCGGGTATGGGTCAGGTCTATGGAGGAGGAGTGGGGCCAATTGCGGGAGTGAATCCTTATGCCATGGCGAGCAGAGAAGTTCCTGAGGGGATGAATCAGGCAATGTACTATGGGAGGAGAAATGGTTATCCGGGTATGGTGGCATCGGGTAAGGAAGAATTGCAAGTTAACGGGCCCGAGGGAAAGGAGAGTCGGGTTTTTCGCTCTTGAATATACCTACTAGTACAAGAATTATGATGAATCATGTTTTCTTTTAGATTTGTTTGGTCGTACAGGTTTTGTATGATTGATGGATGAGCTTGTATTTGTGTGTAATATAGTTTGACATCCAACTTCAGTCTGAAAGAAAAATTACAATGAAAAAACAAAAATTACAGTATGTGATAAAGGTAAGCGGGATGTTGATTTTGGTAGGTGAAATAAATCTTAATGAACAAGACCCGAGTCGGTACTGAGTTGAAAAAAGCATTGCAGTTGATTTAAGCCTCCCAAAAACTACGAATTTTAAAGGCCCCCTATGTTTAAGTACCCCTAGAATGGTTGAATAGATTCTCCGTTCTATTTATTGAACATTAGATAGTTCATAAGATTGATTGTTCGGGCATAATTAGTACTTTTACTGTTAAAACTTCAAGAATATTGATCATTAGAAGAAGCTTTTAACATCTTGTAAGGTTCGTGTTTTCTTTTTTAATTTTAGGATTAGCGATATTTAAGTGACGAGTTTGAAATCTTAGAATGTCTAGCTATTCTATTAGAGTTATTTCTTGTTGATGAATACCAATATTTCTTTTTGGAAGTGTAATTTTCATACTTACATTTTGTTCATTAACATTTTGAAAAAGGCCTCATTTGGTTTTCGCTTTAAGTTTCTGAAAAGTCAAGGCTGACTATGAAACAACACTAGTATTTGGGTGTTATTCAGTGTGAGTATTTCCTCGCTAATACCTTAGGCGAGGAAAAATGACGCCCTAGTGACGAAATTTTTTCCTTGCAATAGCATGATTTTGTTGTACTGTTTTTTGGAAGTGTAATTTACATACTTACATTTTGTTCATTAACATTTTAAAAAAAGGCATTCTTTGATTTTCACTTTAAGCCTATGAAAAGTCAAGGTTGACTCTGAAACAACACTAGTATTTGTGTGTTATTCAATGTTAGTATTACCATCATTTTTCTAGACCTAGGGGGCTGTGCACTCTGGTGCGGTGTGCCGTGCGGTGCACCACTCGGCCGTCTATTCATGGTTTTTACTCAGATGTGTTTGACAATTTTAATTTAATTTTGATTTATTTTTACTAGTAATTTTACTAGTAAAAAATTGAAACACATCCTGAACGTCCAAAACACGATCGAACGGCCGAGGGGTGCACAACACTCCCCTATTTCCCATTTTCTTCCTATAGTATGTCAAGAATCAGACGGAATGGCCGCTTATCAAATTCAATTATTCACACCAAATCTCAAGAAAACATATGTCGACGCATTTGAATTTGTTCAAATGTTTCAAGATACCTGTGTTTGCAAGATTTATTCAATATATACAATATCCCATAACCTCCAAAATTCAATAAATGTTAATTAAATCTTGGAATTTTGTAAAAAAAAAAAAAAGTTCAATTATACCACGCCATCTATTTCTGTCAATTTCTCTAGACGAAGGATCCTTATTTGGCACCAAGGCTCTGTTTTTGGAGGGACATTAGAATACCCGTATTTGTGCTCCCGCTAGTTTCACTCCTCTCTGTTAATTCAAGCCCTAGCCTTCCTAACCAACCCTATCATCCATTTTAACCCTCTTCTTCAAAACACCATACCCTTCCAAACAAACGAAACCCTAGTGAGCAGGAAGAAAAACGAATGTGACATCTCGAACTTCATGGAGGACAGTGCGTGTGTTGTCAATGGCAACTACAGAGAGATGCACACCTCCTAGAAATGGTGAACCTAGGAAGAAGGTTTGCGATTTGTTCAAATGCATCCTGCAAAGACTTGGGTGGTTTGATCCACCCATGTGCGAGAACTCCGTGCAAATCATTCCGGGGCTTCTTAGGAGGGGAAACAAGATGGCCGGAGAATAAGATCTGAGAGGAGGAAGGGCAGGGAGAATTGATGATGTGGATTGCCTTGTCCATGTGTTGGGTTATTTTTTACAATTGTCTTATTCAAACTTATTGGCTCCCAAGATCGATCGCTCAGAGGATAACACTATTTTTGGTGAGAGGATTAAGAAACCCTATTTTTGGTGAGAGGATTTAGAATGAGGTTATGAGAAAGGGTGCATTGGGATTAATAAGGACCATATTAGGAGTGAGATATCCAATTGTGACCCTCACATGTTCTAATTTCCCTCTAGAAGTAGAGCCTTGGTGCCTCGTAAGAATCCCACGTCTATAAATTGACGGTAATATAAGGCCTGTGTATAATTGAAAAAATCTTGTAAAGTTTGGAGATTTTATTAACAGTTATTGAAGTTTGGAGGTATATATGTGACATTGTAGTGTAGGGTCACAGGTTTTTTTTTAAAAAAAAAACTTCCCTATTTATTGTAATAAGTAGAATGAAACATTTGGTAGGATTAACAAATCAGCAAGCATGAGATTCTTTCTAATTTGAAGACCTATAAAAGTGAGATTTTCTTTTTAATTATCAACATGTATTTGTTAACAAGTACAATGGACAAAAGATGTGAATAAGCTCGTACTATCATCCTAATCACGTTTCAATTATTTTAGGGTTGTATGTGTTGTTTTCAAAATTTATAAAATTACATAACTTAAAACCTGCCGATCCATGATTCTTTTGCAAAATTTAATAATCTTTCCCCTAAAATTTCTTTCACAAAAGAATTGATATAGACAATTGGGTTGGAGACCATATTTAGTCAACTAATAGGCTCTTAGCCCTGCCTACTTATTTCAAATGAGCCCAATTCATTGATGTGAACATATTAAAGCAAGAAGTCCAAAATTGGACAAAATTACCTTTTCTCTATCTGGCACAAAAGGCGAAAGATAAAAAACAAATGGTGATCGATGAGGCAACAGAAATGCGTCGATCCATCAACAAAAGCTCAAAGAAGGTTGGCTGTAATCTCAACCCAACTCTTCGCCTGCGTTGAATCGGATGGCTTCTCACTAGCGACCGAGGCATCTAGCATCTTGTGTTATCTTAATTATTGCCTTCATTAATATCAATTATATTTTCCGTTTTTCTAAATAGAAATGGATAAATGCACAAGATTGTAGGCAAGGACGGACCAAGGGGAGGCTAAGCCCGGGCAACCATCTTATTCAAATTTCAAAATTTCTTCAAAATCTTAGTAGTTTTCTTTTCTTACAAACGGCAAAATTATACAAGTCCATTCAATGATTTTTGAAAAGTTCAATTAATAAGAGTCCTCTTAAGAGTTTATGCATCTCTGCAAAAAATTAACTCAAAATTTAACATTTTAACTTTTAAAATTGGTATGGGGTACAATATTGTAGGCACCTGCAATTATATTTGTCTATATTGTTGTAATTGAATAAAATGATAATTACCTACAATAACTTTTTTCTTTGATTTTTCAAATATGAACATTTACTTTCCATACATTTGAATCCTCCATACTAAACTAGAGAATCCTAGAAAAGTCTGGAAGGTTTTTAACTTGATTTTTTAAACTTGTTCTAGTAAGTTATTGATTGGTATCCATTTAACTTGATTTTTTTCATACTTGAAGAGCTGAATCAGCTTTACAAAATGAAAGGTCAGACTCAGGTCTAGTCTAGTCTTCTTCCATCCATTCTAGTTTAGTTTTGAATTTTTGTTGGCCCATCTGCTCACAATTAACAATGATCAGAACTGCTCATTTCGTAGAGCTCGTCGAGTTCTTTAGGCTTGAGGAAAAAGTAATGTTCGGTCGATATGGATAAGTGACTTAACGAAACACATTTACCTCGAACCAAATTGGTCCGACTTTGTGTGTGCAGTACATTTGTTTCAAGATAAACTTGTTCCAATAAGCTATTGATCGGTATCAACTGAATTTGATTTTTTTCATGCTTGAAGAACTTAACAAACTCTGAGAAATGAATGTTTCTAATCATTGTTCTGAATCCGGGATGAGCACAATAAAATAAAAAACTGGGCGTGTCTCGAAGGAAGAAGACTAGACTGGACCTTAGTTTCGTGTAACCAAGGTTAGAGAGGAGAAAAGGGGAGGAAATTGAATAGGGTGGTTTGGATGGTAGACTTAAGGTCATCACCCATCAAATGGTCAAAACATCAAAACACCAGCAGCCTAGCTCCGACACTAGGGCTCCGTTTGTTTGGTTATAAAATATTTTCCTAAAAATTAATTTTACTGATTTTTCAGTGTTCGGTTGTGCAAAATAAGAAGTTAAGGCCTTGTTTGGTGTCACTTTCGTTTTCTGTTTTCTGTTTTCAGAATTTTCACAATTTAAAAACAGGAATATTGTTTGTGTGTCACTTTCACTTTTAAATTCTACTTCTTACTTCCACTATTTATGAAATTTGGGGAAGTTGAAATGTTTTCCTTGTAATTTTATTTTTATTTTTTCTAAAATGGAGGTAGAAACGACTTTTGCTCATAAGCGCCATAAGTTGTTTTACACTTTGGATCCTGCTCTTCGACAGCAACAACAAGCCTCCTACCCCCACCATACTTTTTTATTTTTATTTATTTTAAACAAACGTCGTTAAACAGCCCGAAGGCAGAGACTGAAAGTAGTAAATACTTCATTACTAGAGAATGGAATGAACCAAAACTACCAACAATCTAGACCTGAGCACAACACTAGTAGGCTCAATGGTACATACTACCAAAGCATACCAACAATGAGGTTGGCATTAGAACCAGTTATGATATGATAGTAGAGGACCCAATAAAAGATACACAGTTCAAGCTAGAAAAAGGCACAGATAAAATTTGGGACAAAACATCCCACACTGGGGGAGAGAAAACACTCCCAAAGGAGTAACAAAAACAAAGCCTAACAAGAAAAAACTCTGGTATCCAACAATGTCGCCGGAAAAACTGCCTCTGATCCAGAAGACTTAACCATCGGAGGAATAGCCAAGCCACCCAGGCAACACCACGATCTCAATCAAATCCAACTGGTACCCGGCTAGGAAAGGATGGGTTGAAGTAGATGGTGGATCTTCCATCAAGATCTGGCGGAGTGAGGTTGATCTCTCTCCCCCTAATTTTGTTCCTCTCTCTCGTGTCTCTCGCACACTTCCTTGAGGTCAATCCGTCGCCCTCAGCTTCAATTTCTTCACCTGAAGTCAAAAAAAATTCTTCCGAAAATATTTTTCCTTTACCAATCAAACATCAAAAAACAAAAACAAAAATAATCATTTTGGCAATATTATTTTACATGAAAAATATTTTACGTTGAACCAAAAAGATCCTTAAAACAAGTGGATCAAGTCATGTTTTTAATATTAACAATAAAACTCTTTTTCTATGTTAACACACTTCTCGGTGAAGTTACGCCATAGATCTATGCTACACTACTGCAAGTAAACAATTTTTTAACAGATTGTACTTGAGTCAATTTTCGGAATTTGACCAAATAAACAACAAAGTCGTCGTTTACCCCATAAAAAAACGAAGTCGTTGCATTGATAGAAGTGATGATAAATATACTTCCAAACCTAATTACCCGTCAGATTAAGTAGAAGTTTCACAACATGTGCTCAAGTGATAATTAATTATGGTTTGGAAGCTGTTTCACAAGTACCTTCAATGTGAAACCAATTTTCTGTTTTTTGAAACGTGTGAAAGCAATTTTCAGTTCTCTTGTGTTGATAATTCATTCACACCATGGGGTTATCGCCGTGTAGTAGCCGGGGGCTGTTGTGAATTGTGATCTCTTAATGGGTCTCGTTTCAATTGAGCCAGAGAGAAAAATTAAGGGCTGTGTTCGGTTGCACATTTTAGTTTTGTTTTGTTTAGTTTTGATGATGTAAGCAAGTATAATAAGTGAAGAAAGATAGAGAGAAAAATGAAAAAAGTGATGATGTAATCAAAACTAGAGCAGTGCCAAAACTGCCCCAAACGAACACAACCAAGATAATTCACTTTGCAGAGCTCGAGCATAGAACAAATGAAAAATCAAGTTGGTTAGACTTGTAAACAGTAAGAGAATTATAGTTATTTTGAATTATTGATCCATTATGCGCAATATACTAGCTGAATTAATTAACTTTCATAGAGTGACACTCTACCCGTAGAGCTCTATAAAATAAACGGTTTGGTATTTTAATATTTTTAAGCTAAGTACAAGCTCACAGGCTAAATAGATAAATTAACCTCTGCGTTAACCAAAAAAATTAAGGGGGTGTTCCACTAACCAAAAATAATTTTTTTCAAAAATCAAGATAGATTTTTCTTTCACAATACATCATATAAAAAATTATGAAAAGTCAATTTTTTTAGAAACCACGTTAGTCGAACACCCTCTAATTTTATTGGTTTTCTTTTTGGACACAAGTGGCTAGTGCACAATAAAGTACTAGAGAGAGAGAGAGAGGAAGATGCCTTCCTACTTCCTAGGTGAAAATTATCTAGTGCTCCTCGATCAGTGTACACGGATGTGAATCCCAAAACAAAATGTGTAAAATTGAAACCTTCCTAGGACAATCCTGAAACCTTCCTAGGACAATCCCAAAACAAAATAATATACACGGTATAGGGTGTGTGTCCATTTCTGCATAGTTGTCTCCTGAAAAATATACACGGTATACACCCCATTCACTAAACGTAAAAGAGGGATATTCAAATGGAGCAGAGCCTCTGTGAAGCTGCAATTAGAGGGGACATCAATGCACTACACGAAATAATCGGAAAGGATAAACTGATCCTACAAAAAGTTGCGTCCGGATGTTTCAATGGCGCAAGTCCTCTCCACGTCGCTACCTTAAGCGAGCAAACAGGCTTTGTGAAAGAACTACTGCATCTCGAACCAAATCTCGCTGAAGTTTTAGATTCGCAACTACGGTCCGCCCTTCACTTGGCTTCCGCTAAGGGGCACGACGAGATTGTGAATGAATTGTTGAATGTCGGCCACGACATGTGCCTGGTTCGCGATCGGGATGGTAAAAACCCTCTCCATGTTGCTGCCGTGAAAGGTAGGATCAGTGTCTTGGAGAAGTTGGTTCGAACCAGCCCACAAGCGGCTCAAGTCAGGTTGGATCGGAACGAAACCATTTTACACTTGTGTGTCAAGCAAAATCAGTTGAAGAGCTTGGAGAAACTGTTGGAGGTGATACAAAATCGGGATTTTGTGAACGCCAAGGATGATGATGGCAACAACATTTTGCATCTAGCTATTTTGGATAAACGATTTGAGGTATGCTTTCAATCATAAATTTTTGTAATTTTTGATCGATCGCTACAGTCACAGATCAATATTCAAACGTGGGTGAAGATTACTCACTCTGTTTGGAATTCACACCCTGTCCCACTTGAATGGCTGTTGAACCAATTCTATGACGAAAGCAGCTAAATCAAACTAGCTCAAATCAGTTAATGCATTCTTGGTAGAACTCCTTTAATCAAGGTTTCTAAGGTATTTTTTGGTAGGAAATACTCACCGACAGACATGCATGTTTTCTGAATTGTTGCGTCTAACCATGAAATAAAATGTTAATATTTCAGATCACGAATCATGTCTTAGAGAAGAACAACAAAAGACATGTGAATGCAAAAAATGCAAGTGGACTCACACCAATGGACATTTTGTTGCAAATGAACGACGGTTCAGATAAGGAAGATCGGGGATGTTTGGATCATATCGAAGACTTGCTCCTACAAGCTAATGCTAAAAGAGCAAAGGACCTCGTAGGTGGTGAGTGGCTCACAAAGAAAAGGGATGCTTTAATGGTTGTGGCATCACTTATCGCAACTATGGCATTCCAAGCTGGGGTGAACCCTCCAGGTGGCGTTTGGCAAGACGACTCAAATGGACATAGAGCTGGGGAAGCTGTAATGGCGTATAATTATCGAGATTCCTATCCGCACTTCCTTCGTTTTAACACGATTGGTTTCGTTGCATCATTGAGCACGATTTTGTTGCTCATCAGCGGACTAAGATTCAAGAATAAGGCTGCAATGTGGATCCTAATAGTGACCATGTGGCTGGCAATAACATCAATGGCGATTACATATGCGTTTTCGAGTGTTGTGGTTACCCCTAAAACGGATAGGCGATCACTTAGTCTTACCATTGAAATTGCAGTCGTAGTATGGTCCAGCGTGATGACACTTCTTCTACTGAGTCACACATATCACTTGGTAGCAATTTTTGTCAAAGAGAAAAGGAGTAGAATGAAGGCCCTCAAAAGGATTATGAAAGAGCCACAGGGTTTGCTCGGTGGATTGTCTTTCCTACGCAAGCTCCTATGTGTGAAAGATGAACGAGCTAAACTTCCACTTCCCGTCGATCCTTAGACTACTAGTAAAACTACTCAATTCTCACACAGAGTCTCATATTTATTTTTGTATTTTTGGTTTATCTATTTGTTTTCAGTGGTGAGTCCTCGAAAGATTCTTTTTTTGAATTTTACGTCAGTGCTTTGTATTATAGTCTTTCATCTTGAAAATTTGGCCATTCTCACACCTATTACAGCCCCTTTCGATGGGGAGAAATTGCATGAAAAGAAAAGAAAAGAGTATGCTCTCCCTTAATGAATGGATAAAACATATGAGAAGTGGTGAGAAATCGTGAGAAAGGAGAAGAATGGTGAGTTTTCGTTGTTTCATTTTGTTTCTTACCCTTTCTCACCAAAAGTGGCAAGATTCGCTGAGAAAGGTTACTCTTTTGTTTTCCCACGTTCCAAAGGGGGTGGTAGTGTGTTGAGTTCTTCTTTCCTCTTCATCTATTCTTGTCATGTTGGAGATGAAAAATTGTTGAATCACAAAATCTTCGACGTTCTGTTCTTAGCCTTAAGGAGAATTCTCTTAACACCTTAAAGTGGTTTCAATACTGCATAATTGTTTGGGGGGCTCCTTACCTTAGCAAAAATTTAGAGGCCTTCGTCACCTTTGCTCCTAGGTTATATTGAATTAAAAGATACTTTAACTATGTTGATACTTTAATGAGATGATTAATTTTGAAAATTTAGAGGCCTTTGTCGCCTTCGTCACCTTGGTTGTTCTCCCTTAGATTAATTTTGAAAAACCAAATCTAATGAGACGATTGTGTTTTAAAGATTCAATTACCTCAATTAATAGGATTTTTGCTTCAAAGTGAATAAATACAAACCAATATACTCAGGAAATCAAAGGACAATAAGGAAACAAGATAATTTGATTTATAAATCAAAGGTAGACTTACTTCGAAATTGTCTTCAACTTCAAATAAAAGGTAGCATGAACTTCGAACACTTGATTGTTACAAAAACAACCAAAATTTACTTCCTAAACTATTTCCTAATCTACTTCTTAATCTACTTTGAATTCAGTGGAAACCCTAATTCTACTTGCTAATGAACAAACCAAGCATCAATTTTGATAGGTGTTTGTTGAAGATTTGTTTGAGGGCTTTTCTTTCTTCAATTTCTTCTATTTATAGATATTGCTTGTAATTTGAACTTCCCGTTCAAAGCATTTGAACTTGGTTTGCTTAGAACTCCATCTTTGCACTTCAAATGAGCGGTTTCTTTCCTCCAACAACATCTGAACTTGAATTTCTTTGATCTTCATTCAGAAGTTTTAGTTTGAATGCACAGTTACTCAAACAACTCATATGAGTAGTGTTAAGGAAATAACTGCCTTGTACGATGTACTCCACGTGTCTCAACTATCAACTATCTCGTTTTATATGTTTACACGTGGAGTTCATGCATTTAGCCATTGACAAAATGGTTTCAAAGCCAATTTTCTTACTTGTCTGTTGATCCTTAAGTGTCAATAACTGCTTTTCAAATTGGATACAGATACGCCATCGTATTGACCCAGTTATAACTTATTAATCTAGTGCTTTTCATAAATGTTGAGCAGTCAACATTTGATATTCTTAATTACGTGTCAATTAATTACTGAATTTGTTAATTTTTATATGTAAACAAAAACATAAAAACATCAGTCAATTTTGAGTATAAATTAGAAATTTTGTCGAACAATTCCTAAGTTTTTTTTTTTATTTTTTAAAAGACTGCAAGTTACTAATGGTGTAAAAAAGTGGAAGAGGGTCTTTCTAGAACAATTCAGTGCTCACATGTCATACATTCACACATACAGTATTCTCTAAAGAGAGAAACTTTGCCCCCCTCCTCTATCCCCATTCTCTGCCCCCACCCCACTAATTTGACACGTGTCCCAATTTATTCCTAGACCTCAGTTCTCTCCAACTTTTGCACTACCATCTTCAGCGAACATTTTGTTGCTAGAAACCCAAACTCAACGTTAGTACTTAGTACCCATCTTCGCTGTGAAAGTCTCGTCGCCGATGCAAATCCTAGTAAAAAACAACTTAGCCAACCATCTATGAGAATCACAAACGATGATATTGAGTAGGTATTGAACACCATTTGTATTCAATAATTTTACATTCAGCAAACCCCATACTGATCAGAGTTCTAATATACAAGAGTTTTTTTAGTTCCAAACTGATTTTGAATCTCTAAGATTCGAAAATTTTAAATCTAATTTTGCAGCATACCTCTTGTTGCACTGCGAGTTTTTTGGTCCAAAGCTCTAGTTTGTAGACAGAGAAAGGAAAGAGGGGGAGGGGAGGGGAGGGGAGCACATGAAGCTTTGGTAGAGGATTGATGTTCGAGTGGCGAAGATGGCTTCGTTTGCTGGCGGCAAAAGGAGGAGGCAGAGATGGAATGATTTCCAAGTGCATAAGTGAGAAAGAATGGATTGAAGGGTTGAGATTAAATCTGGAAACACGTCAAATGAATGGGGTTGGGGGCAGAGAAGGTGGGCAAAGGATCCCACGCTGTATTCTCTAGTCTCCTTTTGAATATCCAATTTTACGTATCCAAAATTTTTATTGGGTCGTCATCATTGCAGTTAATAAATTTATACTACTTTTTATTAAAATTTTTTAGAAAGAACATTACACATTGCTTAATAATTTTTTTAAAAAATTTATTTTTAAGGCAAAATAGAAATACCAACTTTTACTGCTTAATTTTTCAACCTGAACACTAATCAAGGAACAATCCAAAATGTAACAGTGAGAAAAACTTGCATGCCGAATGAGTACTGTTACATGATAACATGATAACCGTCAGTACATTCGAACAATTCAAACATGTTTTGGTTGACCCAGATCTACGGATGGTATTTAGGCTAAGTTTTCCATTTGATTTTAGGAACTAAGTTGCTAAAATAATGGTAATTTTAGCAAATGAGTTCTGCGGGTGCTAGAGTCATGATATTTTGTATATTATTTTTTGAATTTTCAAACTGAATTAAAGTACACGAGGAGTACTTTAATTTAGTACGAAAAAAAATCAAAAAATAATACATAAAACCATTTTATGTTTTTTTATTTCAAAATCATGATTTTAGTACTTATTGAACTCATTTTCTAAAATTATAGTTGACTTAATAACTTAGTTAGTAAGTCATCCAAAAACATTTCAGGAAATTGTTTGTCTATTTGTAGATACTGGTCAACTGAATAACATCCACCCATTTCTCTAGATTGGAGAACAGGTCAAATGGAGCACACCCTCTCTGAAGCTGCAATAACAGGGAACATCGATTCACTGCGCGAAATAATCGGAAGAGACGCATTGATTCTACACAAAGTTGCGGCCGGATGCTTCAATGGCCCAAGTCCTCTCCACGTTGCCACATCAAACAAGCAAACACGCTTTGTCGAAGAACTACTCCTCCGCAAACCGGAGCTCACAGAAGTCTTAGATTCGCAATTACGGTCGGCCCTTCACTTGGCGTCGGCAAAGGGGTACAGCGAGATTGCCAAAGTATTAGTGAAGGCCGACCCCGAGATGTGCCTAATTCGCGATCGAGACGGTAAAAACCCTCTCCATGTGGCCGCCGCGAGAGGCAGGGTCAGTGTCTTGGAAGAGTTGGTTGGAACCTGCCCGGAAGCGGCTCGAGTCAAGGTGGATCGGGACGACACGATCTTGCACTTGTGTATCAAGCACAATCAGCTGGAGAGCTTGGAGAAACTGTTGGAGGTGATACAAGATCGGGATTTTGTCAACGCCAAAGATAATGATGGGAACAACATTTTGCATCTAGCTATTCTGTATAAACGATTCGAGGTATTTCCTTATTCCTACGTACTTTAATTTGGTTCCGTCGCTCCTCGAAAGTCAGTGAACATTCCTCTCTATATCCGGTGTGAACTCATTTCAGTATTCAGGGCCATAGCTTTTGTGAAGCTTGGCTTTTTAGCCACTTTTGTGAAAAGTAAAAAATTAGCACAATCAAAATTTGTTTTGGTTAAAATTTTTTGTCTAGAAATCCACACAGAATTGGAAGCTTGGATAAAATATCTCTTGATATTGGATTAATCTGATTTGAACGGTAATGCCTAAAAACCAATTCCTAAAAAAACAAACTAATCTGATGACCGAAGTGGTGCCTCCCTATCAAATATAGAGCAACATGTTCACCCATTTTTTTGGTGGGTGAACAAAATTACACTCTTTTATTCAAGGTTACTATGTTGTTTTTTCAGTAGGAAATCATCACTGAAAAATGCGTTCTTTTACTTCTAATATCTAACCACAAGATGCAATGTAAATCTTTCAGATTACAAGTCATGTCCTAAGCAAAAAAATAATGGATGTGAATGCAAAAAATGCAAGTGGACACACAGCAATGGATATTTTGTTCCCAGTACATGGTGCATCAGAATCAGATCAGAAAATTTTGGATCATATTGAAGACTTGCTTCTAGAAGCTAATGGTAAAGGAGCGAAGGATCTCATTGGTGGCGATTGGCTCACAAAGAAAAAAGATTCTTTAATGGTTGTGGCATCACTTATCGCCACAATGGCATTCCAAGCTGGGGTGAACCCTCCAGGTGGTGTTTGGCAAGACGACTCGAATGGACATAGAGCCGGGGAAGCTGTAATGGCTTATAATTATCAACATTCTTATCCCTACTTCCTTCGGTTTAACACGATAGGTTTCGTCGCATCGTTGAGCACGATTTTGTTGCTAATTAGCGGGTTAAAATTCAGAAACAAGGTTACAATGTGGATCCTTATAGTTAGCATGTGGTTGGCAATCACATCTATGGCAATTACATATGCGTTTTCCAATGTAGTGGTTACTCCTAAAAGGGACAGGCGATCACTCAGTTATACCATAAAAATTGCAGTCATAGTGTGGTCCTGTGTGATGGCTCTTCTTCTACTGAGACACACATATTACTTGGTTGCAATTTTTGTGAAAGAGAAAAGAAGTAAAATGAAGGCTGTGAAAAGGATTATGGACTTCGAGCCCCAGAAATTGCTTAGTCGTTGGTCTCTCCTATGCAATCTCTTTGGTATGAGAGATAGAGGATCTGCTCGTTCCCTTCCCGTCGCCTCTTCTTAGACTGTCTAGGATTGCTCAGGCTTTCCCATGTTTGATCTTTTGCTCATGGCTGTATTACTGTAGTAAAGAACAGTAATACACCAATGGAGATTGCATTGATAGTATTGGCATATATAGATAAGTTTCTTTGTCCTAAGTCTTGTCTTCTGATTGGGAGAGTGTTGCTGGAGCATATTCGTGGACTGTTCTGAGGATGGAGTTGCCTGAAGTTCTGGAAATTCGGAAAGAGAAGATTGTAAACAAGTGTGGTGGACTTCCATTAGCTACAAAAATGATGGGCATATTGTTCGATCAAGAGCTCACCACCTTTTCTTTTGACTCGACATCATGAGTTTTCTGATTTACTTCATTTGTAACATTTTCCTTTGTATTCTTGGATATGCCTTAATGCTCTTCTCACAGCGCTCGTTTGTTCTTCATCATTTTTTTTTTGTTGTACTGCGAATGGTGATCTTTTGTTTATCAAGATAAATAGGTAAGTTCTTCAGCTTTTGCAGACTCCAAAGGATCTGTTGTCTTTTGGTTGACTATCTTATGACAAACCACACATTCTTTGCATCCAATTTATGCTGTTGTAATTTATTTTACCCGCAGTTGTTCTAGAAATCAATTATTAGGCTGTTTGTGGAGAGCAATCAGGTTAGGAGCCCTGCATATGGGGTTGGTTCGAGGCAAAGTCACGACTTACACTCCGACCAAGCAATTGTCTCCCGCTGGAATGTCTTCACTTGACAGAGCATGGAAACAAAAATAGAAAAAGGTAAGTGAATTGTGTAGTTTACCCAAAAAAACAAGTGAATTGTGTCCAGTGAGTTTGAACTAGCTCAATGGACTTCGAACTTTGCTCTCACCCAAGCAATTCTGATTTGACACAGCTGCTATGTATTCGTTTGTATAATTTCACTCTGATCTGACTCGAACATGCCTTGAACTTTCAGACGTGCAAAAGAATTTCACTCTTCTAAAGTCCTAGAATTTGTTCGGCTTGAGATTTGCTTGGATCCAAGAATCCATGGAGTATAAGTATCGGATTAGTTGTACAATTGGTTGATACTTTAGGGCTCGAGGTTGGATATCTATGGTTTAAGTGTAAATTTGTAGGCTTCGAAGGGTTCAAATGTGTTTTTAAAAAATCTGTCTTATAAAACTCGACTTATTACTACGTTATCCCTATTTATCAAAATCTGTCTGTATTTTTTAAGTTTTTATTTGGCATACAAGCAATATAAAGAATCGTAGCAGTTACCTACAAGTTAATTGTGTGTGAAAGCGCAAGGAACCATCCTAGGACAATCCAGTGGTCACAAGTATGTTCACATATGATACATGAGTAAATAATGGAAACAGTTGAATGGAGGAGTCTTCTTTTATGTCTTTCAATTATTAGTCTAAAGTATTTTATTTATATAGTTTTTGGTGTCATTTTGGACGTTCGAAAAGTCATTGAGTCGTTTAAAGAGTCTAACTAGTTCTTTGTAGTCAAAGTCTTTAGTTCATTAAGGTTAGAGTTTTGGAAATTGTAGTTTGTATTTCCTATGGTTGGAGGGATGTTCTAAGTTATCTATTTAAACCTATGTGGTGAATGAAACAAGTAGATTCAGTTGGTTTGAATGATATGTTATACAGAGAGCATCTCTTATCTTCCAAATTCTTTAGTATTCTGTTGAATCAACAAAGCGTTTGATGTCTTCACTCTTGGGTATTCTCAGAATCAACAGGTTTAGAGAAGGACACAAATCAACGGATTTTAACTTGTGCTAATTTTGTGTTTCCATATGCTTGCGCTGCATCAACATTTTATTTTTCTTTTGGAAAGGCAACAATATTTATCACAACAAACTCAGACAATGAGTACATGAAGTGAAGAAAATGGAAAGATCCCTAGGAAATAGGACATACCATAAATCTAGAGACCAAACCGAAAAAATGAAAAAAAGAATCCGTCAAACAATTGGATGACAACAAAGCTATACACCCTCGAAAAATCACCCACTCTTCATAAAACATCCCCTCAACAGATCCAAGCAACAGCCTAACAAGACAACATAAGGTGATTGGGAAGAAAACATGGTCCAAAAGACAATCAATCAGCATACAACCCAATCAGCATCGATGAAGGTCTTGAAAGAAAAATCAAGTAGCAACAAAGAGAGCCTCCAATGGAAACCCAAACATTATCCATCCAAACAGAGAGTCAAATTGGACTTCAACCAGTATCAAACAAAAGAGGATGCAACAACATGACAAATCCCAGGCATCGGCCAAACCAAAAACAGCAAACAACAGCAATGAAAAACCTCAAACAGCAAATACATCGCTGGATAGAAAATAATTTTCCAAGCAACAACACAGATAATCTTCAAAGAAAACTGTAGTGGGCTGAATATCTATGATCCCCGCTACTAGAATGGCCAGTGCTAGATGACCACGAAGAGGATCCCTTAGCTGTAAGTCCTAATGGATGTTCCGTTTAGCCCAGGGAGACTTAGGATGGCCTAGTGCCGAGGGTATCAAGTACCGATAACTCCAGATTGTTGTTTGTACCATATTTGGACCCCTCCTATCAAGACGATTCGTCCAAATAGTAAGGAGATCTGGTCCAAATAGTAAGGAGACATCATCGATATCTCCTGACATCTCAGCACGATATCTCCTGCTACGTGGCAACAATGTCTCCTAATACGGATATCTCCTGACATGTGGCGATATGTGAGTGCATCCGTAATTATTTCAAATGCATGAAGCTTAAATCAAGGAAAGTGGGTGGTTGTTGCCACATGGAATAAATCCCTTCAAGGAATTAGTTACCACTTATGGAACTTTTTTATGGGAAGTGACTAGTAAATTGATTCCTAAATTTCAGGCGATACATCTGAGGCTAAGGCAAGTGTTCCCATATTTTGCACATGTTGTGGTAGTTATGGAAGTAGTGAGACACTTGGCAACCTATGATTTAATTTCAGAGTAGTTAAAAGGGGTTAAATGAGTCAAAGGGACACATGGCAGCTTGTAAAGACTTTTGAGGAAAGGGGATAGAAGATGTGCTTAGTGGGTCCGAAATCTCCTGAATCATTCATAGGCAAATGATGCCTATAAATACAAGTCATTATGCAACATTACAATGGTACACACACCAAAAGCTCACAAAAACATGTAGTTTTATTTCCTAACTATAGAGTTAGTTGATTGTTTCCTTCTTAATCATGTCTCTTGTTTCTCATCTTTTTTCTTCTTCTTCTTCTTCTTATTCTTCTTCTTCTTCTTCTTCCATGTAATCTTGTTTTTTTTCTTTTTGTTGTTGAAGTCCTTATTCAAGGCAATCGAACCATATTACTTTGGTTCCTCTTTAAAAGTATCACAAAGCTTGAAGGAGGTTTTTAGATTAGGCACATTTTCCATCTTTACATTTGGACATCTTGTATCTCTTGGCACGCCCGCACATTCACAACACCACTTGGTGTTGGCATTAACAATTCTCCTGTCCCTGGAGAATTCTGTGTCAACATTTTCGGCACGCCCGACGAGACATTTTAAGGCAACAAAGGTTATCAAGATGGTAGGATGTGGTGCTAGAAGAGGAACAAAGAATATGGTGACGGATGAGAATTTGCTTGAAGAAGATTTCGCCTGGAAGAAAAGGCATTGGAGAGATCAAATTGCTCCAACCTCTCAAAAAGATCTCCAAAAGGTGGTTGTTGGAATGCGGAATATCATTCTCGAATCCGACGCCAATTTGTCTTTAGGGCCGCCTAATTCCATTATCGGCCCATTTCAGGAGATCACATAACCTCAACAAAGTTTGAAGAAGGCCATCAAGGAGACGATGGCCTTGATTGTAGAGAATATGATATCTCCTGGCCCTTCATGAGATTTTCAACTGCTGATCCATCAAAAATACTACCGGTTCTAATTCATCCCTCACGAGATTTCCATAGATTATTTCTCAGGGGGCAGCAACTAGAGTCGGCAAGAATTTCGCTCCAGACTAGGCCAAGCGAGAAAAGGAGAGAAATGGTCCTCACCAAAGATCTCTTGTCCTTTATAACGATCATTTTCCAGGAGCATGAAGAGATCCAATTCATTTTTCAACAATACCTTCTTTAGGAGGTCAAAATATCAGGAGAATTTCTCGAAGGTCATCAAAGGAGATGTTGGTCATGCTTAGACAACATCTCCTAGACCTTTATGAAGTGTGGGTTCTATTGTTGAGTTGCTTAAGTTCAAACCATAGGAGATTCCGGATGCATCTTGACTGAAGAATATCTCCTAAGGGTCAACATCCAAACCGGTTCGGATTTTCAAAAAATAACTGGGAAGGTGGAGGTCCGGATGGTAACAGAATCCGGGAGTTTGGATTGGAAGCTCGGTGTATATATATATATATATATATATATATATATATATAAGTTCGTTCTTGAGCTTTTGTAGAGTCCAAAAAGTCATGTTGTCCTAGGCCGGTTGGATTTGGTGGTGTCTTCAAAGAAGAGAGAGGCCATTGGATGCTTGGGTTCTATGGAAGACTTGAAGATTGTACAAGTCTGGAAGCCGAGCTATGGGGAATATTCAAAGGTCTGGAGTTGGCCTTAAGCCAAAACATGGAAGCGCTTGAAGTGGAATCAGATTCTGCAATGGCCGTAGAGCTCATGAAAGGAGAGACTCCTACCCACTCTCCACACAAGACTCTGATTGAAGAATGCAAGGAAATTCTTGCCATCACCGGATGCACATTGAATCACACATATCATGAAGGAAACGCAGTCGCAGACAAGCTTGCTAACATTGGAGTGGAACAAGAGCACAAATGGGTGTCTCATATTTGTCCTCTTGTGGAAATCATCTCCCTCTTGGAAGTGGATATGAGGGGGGTGGCCTTTGAAAGAGTTTAATTTCCTGTTTTCATATGTACCAAAAAAAAAAAAAAAAGACAACCATGACAAGCAACACATTTCTTTGCATCTAAATTACGGTGTTGTAATTTATTTGACCTGTAGTTGTTCTAGAAATCAAGTATTGGGCTATTTGTGGAGAGGAGAGCGATCAGGTTAGGAGTCCTTCATTCGGGGTTGGTTCTAGGCAAATTCATGACTTTAACTCCGATCAAGTGCCTTTTATTCAACTGATCAAACAATCGTCAACCGCACCTGATGGTCCTGACTGAAAAAACCTTGGTCAGGACAAAAAAACTGAACCTTGTTTTCTTCACAAATGGTCAGGACTGACTTACCCTGGCTTAAGACCGAAATTACAGAGCTTGATTTTCTTCACTGACGGTCAGGACTGGAACTTCTGAAAATGAATAAGGCTTCACTCTTCAATAATCTCCCACTTGAAGACTGATTTAGGCCAACCCTCCAATCATCAATGATAAGCCCAAATATTGATATGTAGCATTCTCTATAACCATGAGATGAGTCCTAGTAATTGAATCTTGTTTTTTCAAGTCCAGTAGGGTGCTTAACCAATCTGAAAAGAAGGCTAGAAATAAACAATATGGCTGGGAAATGCTCCTTCGGATTTGACTCCTCAAATCCTTGATCTACGCAAGACTCCTCCTTTTGATCTACGCAAGACTCCTCCTTTAGACCAATCTCCAAACGCCTTTGAACTCCGTCAAAGAACTCCAAGTGACATAGATGATGAACAAATCAACTTGAGAGAGATTATGAGAGTTTATAGCTCCAATACTTCATTTAATCTCTCAAGAAAATAATCCACAAGTGTTTTTTTCTTGCTCTCACGAACTTTTCTCTCTCTATTCACGTTATGGCTGCTAGAGAGTTTTTTCGAACCCTAATGAGGTTGTATTTATAGACAAAGAAAATAAAACACCACTATTCCTTGACTAACTTGCTCGAGCAGAACCAATCCAATTGCTGACACTCAACTACTCGCTCGAGCGAACCTATTGCTTCTTGATTGGGCGAATGACACATCTCCAACTATTTTGTTTCCTTAATTTATTTTGTTTCCTTATTCTTAATTTCCTTTCCCCCAAGATTCTTGCTTTTCCCAAACATAATATGTCCATAATTCTTTCTGAGTAAAATCTTCACAATCTTTTTAATCTTCTCAATCTTCCCATAATGCTTTCTGATCTTTGACTTCACACAAATCAATCAACTAACTACCATATGCATTGGATTTCAATTACATGGAAGCGTCATGGAATTAGACAATCACAAATAAGGAACTTACAGTCCGATGTAAGAAGTAGGGCCGCATTCAAGGAGTTTGGTGATGTGGTTACTTTCGACACTACATACTTGGTGAATAGGTATGACATTTTGTTTGCCTCTTTCGTAGGGGTGAATCATCACGGGCATTTTACATTGCTTGGGTGTGCACTCATCTCCCTTGAAGACACAGAAATGTTTACATGGCTATTCAAGTGTTGGCTTACATGTATGTCTAATTGCCCTCCTACTACAATAATTACAGATCAAGACAAAGTAATGAGAAATGCAATAGAGATTGTTTTCCCAAATGCACATCATCGATGGTGTATATGGCTTATTTTGAAGAAGGTTCCTCAAAAATTGGAGAAAGAAATTGAGGCAGATTCTAGTTCCTTGAACTCGTACATCCCACACTTCAATCAGTATGAGTTTGAGAAACAATTTCAAAGCACTTACACTCTTGCCAAATTTAAGGAGGTCCAAACTAAGTTGGTAGGAATGATTTATTGTAACTTGAGTTTAAGTAAGAAAACTAATAGTTTTTCAGAATACGAAGTGCGGGAGGATGTGTTATGTGGAGCAAGGAAAAAGTGGGTAAATTTCAAAAGTTTATTTGAAGGAAAATGTTAATGAAGCTAATTGTAATTGTTGCTTGTTTGAATCTCGGAGTATATTGTGCAAGCATTGCATTATGGTATTCCTAGAAAAGGGCATCTATCGGTTACCAGAAAAGTATATCTTGAAAAGATGGAGCAAAACTATTAAAAGGTGTCACACTAAAGTGCGAATAAGCTATGACAAATCATTTGCCAAACCCGAAACACGTCGTTACAGCAACATGTGCAATGAATTCTTTGAGCTTGCGGAGTTGGCACAAGATTTTGAGAAAAAAGTATGAGAAAGTGTTGGCAAATGTGTCCAGACTAAAAGAAGAGTTTAAGGAAGTCTAAGTGGTATGTGAAAGCAATAATTCAATTTCATGTGAAAATGGAGGTCAAGAAATTTGTAAAGAGATCACAAACATAGTTGATCCACTAGTTGCGCGGAAAAAGGTGTGGCCACCTTTTAAATGGAAGAAAGACATCTTCGAAATTAAACAAAAAAAAGGAGGGAGAGCAAAGAAGAAAAAAACAAGTGATGAGAAAGCTTTAGAGGAGGTACTAATTTTTTTGCTTATGTATCAGTCGAATACTATATTTATCATATTTAATGGCTTTTGGTTAAATTTATAGGAAAATGGTGTTGAAAATGAGGATGTTAGACACAATGGGCTTGGAACACAAGGGCCATGTTCGGTTAACAGTTTTGGGCCTGTTTTGATCCTGTTTTAGTTTTGCTTATATCATCATTTCCCTCATTTCTCTCTCTCTCTCTCTCTCTCTCTCTCTCTCTCTCTCTCTCTCCCCACTTATTACACCTACTTACATCATCAAAACTAAATAGTACAAAACTAAACTTGTTAACCAAACAAGCCCCTTGATAATTTACACCTAAATGTAAGAATCTTAATATTTCTTCAAATTGTATTGGATAACATTTGAATGTCATTATTTGTATGTAGGATCAGTGTTTTAAAAACCGGACGGGACCGACCGGAATGTCATTATTTGTATGTAGGACCAGTGTTTTAAAAACCAGACTGGACTGACCAGTTCAACTGGTTAACTCGTCAACCGGTCTCCCTTCTTGTTCAGTTATACTCAAGAACTGCTTCAAGGTCAGAACCCGCCTCCAAAGTGAAAAACGTCCCGAAATTGCGGTTGAACCACTCAACCGGAAGAATCGGAAGCAAGTCAATCAGCCCGGACCAGAAATTTTTGAACTCTAATTCTGTACACCTGCGGTCCATACAGTTGGCGCAAGACCACGTGATTAAGGTCTCTGAGAAGCCCATAAATGCTCTTTGCTCAGGCAGCCTATTAATAAGTAAAAGGCTTGCTACGACTCTTCTCCCACCGATGTGGGACAACATTTTAAGAAGCAAAATGCTTGTTGTGACTCCATCTCCCACCGACGTCGGATTGGAGAAAAATGCATTGAACAAATCTTAAACTCCATTCCTCCTCTTCACACTTTTCCTTCAAGTTTTTTTTACATGTATTTTTTTATACACACTTTTTTTTGTTGCTATATGTATTTTATGTATATTTATGATGTAATTATGACGTCACAGTTCGATAACAGTTCGACCGCGGTAAAACCGGTGACCCATCCGCCTAGTCCTTTCTCCGGTTCGTCCTCTGGTCTGGGTTTCAAAACATTGTGTAGGACTATCCACCCAACAATCTAAACATATTGCGAAATGAGTCCATTTCAATCATATATGTCCCAAAGCTACCAGTGAAGTCCGCTCCTATAAGGAAACTGTCCATTTCAGCCAAATATAGCTCAAGGAGGATTTTTTTACATGTCAGTCTAGCATACTTCAAGGCATGCAACCATTTTAGGTAATGTTTACATATAAAATTAACATATCCACTAATAAACTGACACATAATCAGAGATTCCAAACGTTGGAAACGTGTTATTAATGAAAAGCTTTGGATTAGTCAATACGATGTCGTGTGGTTCTCTAATTTGAAAGGTAGTTATTGGCAGTTATAACCAAAGAATAAATAAAGAAATTGGCTTCGAAGTCACATTTTCAACTGCTGAAAGGCATGAATTACACGTGTAAACATATATAATTGGGCAGTTGGCAGTTGAAACGCATGAAGTAGATCATGCAAGGCAGTTATTCTTTGAAATTAATTATGTGCAAGATATATATGATTTGAATGAGTAATCGTGCTGATTCAAATTCAAATGTTTCTAAAAAGAGTTTGAAGCAATTTAAGTTCAAATGCTTTTTGGAGGGAAGAGACTACCTTTTTGGAATGAAATGATGAAATTTGAAGTCAAGAGATTAAGCGGGAAGTTCAAATTGAAAGCAAGGCCTATAAATAGAAGAAATTGAAGAGTGAAAAAACTTGCACAAATCTTCAACAAACAGCAAAAATGATGTTTGGTTTGTTCTTTGGCAGTTGGAATTGTAGATTTAAGAATTTGACTCAGTTCGAAGTAGTTTAGGAAGTAGTTTTAGGAAGTAGATGATAATAGTTCTTGTAACAATCAAGTGTTCGAAGTTCTTGTTATATTTCTATTTGAAGTTGAAGACGATTTCGAACTAAGTTTACCTTTGATGTATCAATCAAAGTACCTTGTTCCTTTATTGTTCTTTAATTTCCTAAGTAAATTGGTTTGTATTTCTTTCACTTTGAAAGAAAAATCCTCTTAATTGAGGAAATTGAACGATTCAAATACAATCGTCTGATTAGATTTGGTTTTCCAAAGTTAATTTAAGAGAGAAGCTTTAAAGGCTTTCTCTGGCACGCTCGCACACAATTATTTGGTTGTGCTTTAACATAAACTTGTAAATCCTAGCTCCAACTTGTCTTCCTAAATGTGGAAATTTGAATAAATTCTCTCCACTTGTCATTCAATGGAACCCCACTCCTTTGGAAGGTGTTGTATGGTATTTCCTTTTTCAACCCTGAAACAAATCATGCTCTGATGCTAACCAATATACACACACATATGCACACTAACACAGTAGGGCTACTCCACTCCATTCTGGTTCTTGATACACAGAAAGGGAAATTTGGAGCTGTTAAGAAAAAGAAAGAAAGCCCACTAATAAGCAGTAGATTAAGGAATTAATCAGATGTTTTTTTCAAACTCCATGAAAATATTGGAAGAAACATTGCTTTAGCAGTTTTTCCAAGCTGCTAAAATCACACTTTGAGATAGATGATTCCATTGAAATTGTATTTCAAGAAAAATTGTTCGTTGAAACTGGTATAGCACGAAAACACTAAGTTGAACAAAAATGAAGTTGAAACAGAACATTTAAGTGCATATCCATGAGCCGAAATATGAAAAACATCTAATTGACACTGAAACTCAAAGTCATATGAACTCAAACTTGAAACTACAACAAGAATTTAATTGAATTAAAAAATGTTACAGCAATTTAGTAGTATTTAATTGCTAGGATATTCGCATCTCCCTGAATTGAAATTCCCAAATCCCAACCAAAACCAAATTTTGCTAGCAATTTAGGGTTTAAATCGCATTTCCATGATCTGAAACTTGAAATTCCAAAATGCTACAACTATTAAGGGTTGCCTTGAACAATTTAGGGTTTTGGAGAGACAACAAAGTTCAAGAGAGAGAGAGAGAGAGAGAGAGAGAGAGAGAGAGAGAGAGAGAGAGAGAGACCTTGGTGGTGGATAAGGCATTGGGTCATGTCGGGGCTGAGTCGGGTCAAGGGCAAACAAAAGTTGAGTCGGGCCGCTATGGGCTATGGTGGTTGCCAGTGGTGAGGATGTGGTCAGCAATGGGCCTGGTTTGATCTTCTTTGTCGCTAGGTTCGATCTTCTTCTTCATCGTCTTTGTTGAACCCTCTCTCTTTTTCTCCTTCTCTGTATAGTAGCAAAGGGGTGTTTCAGATTTTTATTTATTTTTTGGTTAAGAAGGCGGGGCCCACGTGGTGTTGGCCCGAGAAGAAAAGACCAGCTGGGTTTTGGGTCTATATTCGGGAGTCTTTTTCGGGTACGTAGACTTAAACACTCTCAAGGAACAATAGAAAGGTGACAGTGAATCATAAAAAGGGAAATTGTTGTCTATTTCTCTGGATACTTGTCGTAGGAATAACATCCACCCAATTCTCTAGACTGAAGAAAGAGATCAAATGGAACAGAGTCTCTCTGAAGCTGCAATAGCAGGGAACATCAATTCGCAGCACGAAATAATCGAAAACGATGCACTGATAAAAAAAAAAAAAAAAGGACGTAGGAAATTGTTCTTGTATATATTGACACTTGTCTACCGAATAACATCCACCCAATTATCTGGACTGAAGAAAGAGCTCAAATGGAGCACAGTCTCTCTGAAGCTGCAATAAGAGGGAACATCGATTCACTCCACGAAATAATAAAAAAAGATGAACTGATTCTAGACAAATTTGCTGCCGGATGTTTCAATGGCCCAAGTCCTCTCCACGTTGCTACATCAAAAGGGCGATTAAACTTTGTCGAAGAACTACTGCGCCTCCAACCGGAGCTCACAGAAGTCTTAGATTCGCAACAACGGTCGGCCCTTCACTTAGCGTCGGCCAAAGGACACGATGAGATTGTCAAAGTGCTAGTGAAAGCCGACCGCAAGATGTGCCTTGTTTGCGATCGAGACGGTAAAAACCCCCTCCATGTGGCTGCCGAGAGAGGCAGGATCAGAGTCTTGCAAGAGTTGCTTGGAACCTGCCCGGAAGCGGCTCGAGTCAGGGTGAAGGGGGACGCCACGATCTTGCACTTGTGTGTCAAGGACAATCAGCTGGAGAGCTTGGAGAAACTGTTGGAGGTGATACAAGATCGGGATTTTGTCAACGCCAAAGATAATGATGGCAACACGATTTTGCATCTAGCTATTTTGCACCAACGATTTGAGGTATGTCCACTTTCTTACGTATTTAATCTCGTTGGAAATGGATACCGGAGGATATAGTCATAATCTGAAACATCAATTTTCTATAATCAATGGTGTAGATTTGGTTATGAATTCTTACTTGAGTTAACTCTTATCGCTAAGAGTTTATAATAATAGATAGTCTACATGTGAACTATATCCTCCAGTTTAAAACATAGACGGGTGAGGATATGATCAACCTAATGTAGGAGAAAATTGCTCTCTGTAGTTTACACCGGATCTCATTTTAGTCAGGGCTGGCCCTGACTTTTGAGGGGCCTAAGACGAAATTTAAAAATGAAGGCCCTTAAAAATGTTAGCAAAACTAAATATAAAGTCAATAAACACCGTTCAAAACTATATGCATGTATTTAACACGGAAAAAAGACCCAAAATAGGCCTACATACTTGGTGGTAAAAAATATTTGGAGGCCTTTTTTTTTCATTTTTCGTGAAGCCCTAAGGCGCCGGCCTATTGAGCCTTAGCTCAGGGCCGGCCCTGATTTCAGTAGTCGGAGCCATATGTTTTGTGAAGCTTGGCTGTTTAGCCAATTTTGTTAAAAAAAAAGTAAAAAATTAGCACAACAAAACTTGATTTGGTTCAAAAATTTTGTCTAGAAATTCACGCAAAGAATTGGAAGCTTGGGTAAAGTATCTCTTGATATGGGATTAATCAGATTTTTGTACAGTATTGCCTAAAAAACCAATTCCTAAAAAGTAAATTAATCTTATGACTGAAGCGGTGCCTCCCTGAATGCATCAAATATAAAGCGATATGTTCACCCATTTTTTGGTGGGTAAACCAAATTACACTCTTTTATTCCAGGTTTCTAAGGGGTTTTTTTTTTTTTTTTCCAGTAGGAAATCATCACTGAAAAACGTGTTCTTTTACTTCTAATATCTAACCATGAGATGCAATGTAAATATTTCAGATCACGAGGCATGTCCTAAACAAAAACATTGTCCTCAAGAAAAAAATAATAGATGTGAATGCAAACAATGCAAGTGAACACACAGCAATGGACATTTTTTTACTAGTACATGGTGGATCAGATCAGAAAAATTTGGATCATGGTGGATCAGATCAGAAATTTTTTGATCATATTGAAGACTTGCTTCTAGAAGCTAATGGTAAACGAGGGAAGGATCTCGCTGGTGGCGATTGGCTCACAAAGAAAAAGGATTCTTTAATGGTTGTGGCATCACTTATCGCCACAATGGCATTTGAAGCTGGGGTGAACCCTCCAGGTGGTGTTTGGCAAGACGACTCGCATGGACATAGAGCCGGGGAAGCTGTAATGGCTTATAATTATCAACATTCGTATCCGTACTTCCTTCGGTTTAACACAATAGGTTTTGTCGCATCTTTGAGCACACTTTTGTTGCTAATAAGTGGGTTTAAATTCAGAAACAATGCTACAATGTGGATCCTCATAGTTAGCATGTGGGTGGCAATCACATCTATGGCAATCACATATGCGTTTTCTAACGTAGTGGTTACTCCTAAAAAGGACAGGCAATCGTTCAGTTATACCATAAAAATTGCAGTCATAGCGTGGTCCTGTGTGATGGCACTTCTTCTTCTGAAACACACAACTTACTTGGTAGCAATGTTCGTGAAAGAGAAACAAAGTAGAATGAAGGCCATGAAAAGGATTATGAACTTCGAGCCCAAGAATTGGTTGTCTCTCTCTCATGTACTCAATCTCTTAGGTTTGAAAGATAGAGCAGCTCCTAGGCTTTCCAATGTTTGATCTTTTGCTCATGGTGTGTAACTACTGTAGTAAAGAACAATAATACTCCAATGGTGATTGCATTGATAGTATTGGCATACATAAATAAGTTTCTTTGTCCTAAGGCTTCTCTTTCTTATTGGGAGAGCTGTTGGAGGATTTTGGTTGATTGTTCTGGGGATTGAGTTACCTGAAGTTTTTTAAAATTGGGAAAGAGAAGAATTTCGTGGATTGTTCTTGGGCATATTGCTCAAGAGCTCAAATAAAGAACCAATTGAAATTTTCCTGCTACTAATTAATGTAGTTTTTGGAACTTTTGATCAATGTTTTGACTCGACAACCTAAGTGCTTTGATTGTACATTTTCTTTTGTATTCTTGAATATGCCTTAGCGCTGGTTTGTTCTTAATCATTGTAGACACCTCGATTTTGATCCGAGAAACTTATCGAACATCCCCTAGGATGAAAATGCCCGATAAAACCAGGTGAGGCTTGATTGTGAACTTGGAAATCCCTCTAAAACCTCTTCAAAATAAACTCAAACTTCCACCACCACCTTCTATTACATTCAAAACCCTCTTTATTGATATATAATATGTCCCAATCATTTTGAAATGAGGGAGATATGCGTTTTTACTAACTTGACTTGTTTTCCTGACCTTTTGAGGGTAAAATGGTCATAGATATTGATGTACAAATTATCTTGGATTCAAACCACTTGGGTTAGAAAGTAAACTTGACAAGCTTTCCAACACATCAAACCATGCAAAAAACGGAGTTCGATAGCACTCAAAATGGCACCGCGAAGTTTGGATTGCTGTGCAGCCTCCCAGTCCTGGCGCCTGGACTCCCAATTCCTGGCACCCGGACTCACTCCAGGCATCTGGACTCCCCAATTCTAGGCACGCAGACTCACTCCAAATACTTGTTGTCCAAGGTCAAATAGGCGGGGAGGAGCATTTTTGAAGAGATTTTCTGTGCAAATGGGTGGATGGGATGATTAACTCTGCTACCCCTCTAACCTTCACCCCTAAGAGGTCCTAGTAACCTTTTTGAACCTTCCCTAGCCAATAAAACCCACCTTTTCTCTCTCTCTCTCTCATTAAGGGGAGGCTCAATCCCACTTACTCCCCTACTGTTATGCTGTTAAAACCTTCCCAGTAAAACACCTCACAGTCCATCTCTTCTTCCCCCGTTCATTTCCACCCATAAATCCTCCTTTTTTTACTACTAAAGTGCATCATATTCCCCACTCTCCATCACCAAACCTTGGCAAAAACACCCACCATCAGTCTTGTACACTCCCAGAAAACCAAATCCAGTACCAAATATCTGCAAAAACCAACCTAAAATACCTTCAAAAGTCACAAATCAAGCCTTCAAAGGTAGTTCTTCTATCAAAAATGCTCTAATAGGCCCTGAGGGGATACCATCCAAACTCTTGCTAGTTCCTTGGACTATTTGAGAGCTTGAAATGGTTTCAAATGTTATGGATTAAAATTTTTCATTTACATCCGTATCAAGTCCAGGTGCCTAGATTTGCATGATGTAGGCGCCTGGACTCCTTCCTCCATCTTCCATATATTTTTTTTGCATTTTAATCAGCTTATTAGAATCGTTTGTGTACATTTATGGTTAGTTAAGTTCACTATATGATTTATAAAATCTTCATTGAGCATATATGAGTGTTTTTGGAAGCAAAAATTATGAGAAAATGGAAGGAAATATAAGAAAATTATGCTTGCATGTATTCATGTGTCATTCATAAGTTTGATCATTAAATTTTAAACAAGCTTAAAGGAGCTTTCACATCATCTAAGTACTTTTACAATGATAGATCTCATAGCATTTTCGTTGCGTATTGGCAAAGATGCATCGTATCTTTTCATTTAATGTGCATAAACTGCTAGATAGCATATTATATACATGACATGTAGTACATCAAGTAAGGAATACCTTTAGAGCATCTTATTTCATCATTAAATCATTCCAAAATTGTTGTTTTAGTGCATAAATCGTCTTATGTAATGTTTTGGAATTCATTTAGTCTAAAACTTCATTATGAACATGAGAGGATAAGACATAAGGTCTGCATTTGTTGTTTGGCTATTTGAGATAGGGTATAGTGGATTTAGACATTTTGGGTTTAGGCACTTCGGGTGCACTTCATAATTTTAGAATTTTAGTAGTTTAGTTACTTTCATAGAATATCCTAGGGTTTTAGGCACTTTCATAGGATACTCTAGGGTTTAAGTTTAGACACTTTCATTAGGTTTAGGAGTTTATGCACTTTTATAGGGTTTGAAATTTAGGCACTTTCATGGTTAGCGGGGGTATTTTTTAGAATGTGTAAGTGATTTGTCCTTTCGACATTAAAAAATTAGTTTGTGTCATATTTTCATAAATAACTCATATATCATATCCTTGTCGAAGAAAGACTCTTCCGAAGGTTAATTATTAAACCCACCCAAATACAATATCGAATTATAAATCCGGTATGTTGCTTATTCGCGAGATCAATTAGTACCGGCGCCAAATTAATTAATCAGGAATCAAACTCGATCTTGGCCCCACCAATAGTCACTTTACCGGCCCCACTTCTAGGGACCAAAAAGTAACCACAATCCCATCGTCATCTTCGGCTCCCAAATCCTCTAGAAATTCTGTAATCCCAAGCCTCAAAACGACTTGTGGTCTTATTTTTTCCACCGTGCTCGTGCTTATGCGGCACGTTCACAAAGCTTCCGGCGAACTCGCTGTTTCCTGGGCTAATCACCGTCTCGTCTACGTCATCAATGATGACGTTGAATTTAATAAAGGATTCTTTGTCCTCCAGCTCTATCCCTTCCATCACTAGTATTTCCTCTCCATTGTCTTTCTCCTTCGTGGTCCTTGGCTTTTTGGGCCTTGCTACCATCGCTCTCACCACTTTGTCAAGTTTTGTGGGAAACACCTATCGGGATTTAAACTTTAGAATTTTAACATCCATAACATATTGAAGAAGTTTGAACAAACAAACATTATTGTCAAACTCGGTTTCCCATTTTAGCTAAAAATGTTAAATTTTTTGATATATGTGAAAAGAATGACTTGTTTCGAAATTAATGTTTATCTCTTTTAGCACTTTCAACATCTTTAGAAGAAACGGAAAACTCAATTCATACACAGAATATATATATGTGTGTGAGTGCGTGTGTGTGTTTGTGTGTAATTTTTGTGCTGTGTGTTAACAAGAGGCAATTTCATTTCAGAAGTCCTGAGGGGGTGTTCCAATAAAAAAAAAACTAGTTTTAGTTTAAATTAAAAACTATTTCATTCTACTAAACAAAACTCCACAAAAAATCAATAAAAAAATCACTTCATTCCACTAACTTAAAAAAAATCAAATCATTGCACAATTAAGTACATGTACTTTAATCATGTAAAATTAGGAATCTGCCCTCCCTTCAAAAAAAAGAGAGCAATAGTTGTTTGGGTAGAAGGGTAGATGTAACGCCCCGAAAATTGGGTACGTTAATAAATAAATTGCAAAATTATCTAAATAATATTCTTCAAAAAATAAAAATAAAAAAAATCCAAAGAATACTTAATAAATTTTTTTTGCAAAAATTAAAAGCAAACTAACTTATTACAACTGAAATAAATTGAATTCGTACACTGTCTGAAAAACTTAAACATTTATTTCAAAAAAAAAAATCCAACGAAAATAAAATGACAGAGCCATCTAGCTAATTCTACTGGTAAAAAGTTATGTGTCCGGGCTTTGATTCCCATCTAGCTTCTATCGCCCATAATCAAGTGGCTCCTCATCTTCTTTCCAGATGCTGGCGTTGGGGCCAAAGTCTTAAAAAGTAGACAAATGAGTGGTAAAATTACACTCAGTAGGGCACCCTAAACCACCTATTTTACTATAGTTACTCATGCGACAAATACACACATAACTGAAATTTTATTTGAATGAAATACTCAGATTTTTATCATCATTACTCAGCACATTGATTCTCAAAATTCCATTTTTCTCATTCTCATTTCCGACACATACTTTCCATCATCGGCCTCCGTTCACAATATACCTCAGGTGCTCGATCACACAACAAAGCCACCTCGGGGTACCGCGGTAAAGACTCACAATTTATCACACATTGTTCAATCTCATCCGGTGTCGATTCCCACCCACGGATATACTTCCATACGCCCGATCACACAAAGAAAGCTACCTAAAAGTATAGACTGCGTATGGCTCAAGACCCATACCGGACACGTCCCAACCCCAATATTGCAATTAAATCCAATCATTCTTAAACTTTAACATTTCGATCAAATAGTACTTAACAATTGGGTTCATGCATCACGTGGGTCATTGTTCACATAAGTCTCACATAACAATAAAATAATCACAAGGTTAAAGAAAAACTTAATACGGCATGTAAAACAGGCAACTTCCTCAATTTGTTAAAAATAGTAAATTAACTCTTAAAATCACGAATTTTTACAGAGATATTATACTTCCCAATACGAACAGATAATGTGTTTTGCTCGAGTTCCAATTCCTTCATTAAGATGTTGAAAACGGAGTTTTAAAAGTAAATCGTGTTCTGTCTCGTTTTTCCACTACAGCAGAAACTTCGAAAAATCATATAAAATTCTACGTAACTCAGATCGAGACAAGTTCTATATCAAAGTTGCTTAACTTTTTAAGATCTACAACTTTTCAGTTTTGAGATTTTCCCAAATCGACTCAGAAAAGACCTGAAAATGACGAACAGAATACAGTACCCAGAAAACCCGATTTTTCAACGTCAAACTGTCACTACCCATTTGATAATGATCCGACTTCCAACAATTTAAATTATTATTATTTTTTCACGTACACACAACTATACAAAAATAATATACTAAAGTAAAAGTTAGGTTAAGGATGTCCTACCTTTTCTCCGTAGATTTAACCACAAAACGAAAGTTTGCAAACCGAATATCAAACGTCACCGAAGATATGAATTTCTGATGAAAAGAGGGAGAGGAAGCCGTATGAGAGATAGAGAGAGTGAGGGAATGAAAGAATTAATGTAAAAAGAATTTATATAGGGAGAGATAAATATATATAGGTAGTTAATAGAAGATAAAGAGGACTAACAAATGAAGAAAGAGGGAGAATTAATAGAAGAAAAAGAGATAGAGATAGAGATAAAGATTGGTATTTATGGGCAAATGGAGTGGTAGAGAGTTATTAGGAGAGTGGAGAAAAGATAATATTCTTTTCAAAACAAATAACTAGTAGATATATACTACAAAATTATCTCTATATCTACATTATATAGTTATCCACTACCTAACAATTTTTTTTCAATAAAAATATTTTGTTTTACAGATAAAGATTATTAAAATCATATTAATATAATTAATAAAAACCGTGTCTTTACAGTAGATTTGTAATTTCATAACACAACTAAAAAAACCAAAAAATCAAAAACTTGTTAGTGGAACAAGTGAGTTTTTTTAAAAAAAACTAAAGATCACAAAAAACCAAAAAACTAAAAAACTACTTATTGGAACACCCCCTGAGACAAAAAATAATTTCATCATAAGATACACAAATGAACAAAAATAACCAAAATCTAGACACAAGCACATGCAATAATAGGTTAAATGATACACTTTGAAACTAGACTAACAACGAGGTTGAAAGTCGGTCTAATCATTGATTAATTTGATAGAGGTGGATCTCTAAGAAAAATCCAACCCAGACTATATAAAGACACAAATGAAATCATCGACTACTTGCCCACAAAGGGTGAGAAAGTTCTTCGAAGGAAAGAAAAACCTCTGCTGTAAACAAAATATTTATAATCAACTCAAAAGAAAGAAAAATAAAAAAACTCATGTCACCGTCTACAATGTTAGAAGGGCAGCCTCAGGCGTAACAATTTATTTGCCAGAAGAAGAGCCAAGACACTCTTACTTCACAACATCATCAAATTTGACCTTACAAGGTAACCGGATCGGAGCCGAGAGCGGACGGAGATGATGGAGTTTTGAAAGGCAAGGAGATGGAGGGGCGGCCGTGTAGGAGAGAGGGGAGGTGGTGGCAAGAAGGAAAAAAAAATTCTAAGTATCTCAAAATTAAAGCTACCTTGAAAACTGTTCTGAGAGTGAAAATCAGTTGTCTAGATAAGTATCCAAGTGAATCTGAACCTTTGATTTCACTTTTGGAGTAGTTTTCGGGATAGTTTTTGGGATACTTTAACATTGCTTTAAAAAAAACCCTAAGAGCATCTCCAACCCATACAGAATGTTATACTTTTTGGAGAGACTTATTATTATCTTTTAGATATTTGGTTCTTCAAATTTATTTTGGTCCTTCAAATATGAAGAATCAAAACCAAAGTAAATTTGAATAATGGTGTGACAAAAAGGAGGAAGGATGTCTCGAAAAAATACAAAAATTTTTTTTGAAAAAAATAGGACATAAATAAAAAAAACATTCCCTTAATGTGTTACATCCATACTTCATTTTGAATATTTAAAGATAAATTGGAGATCGTCTGCAAGGAAAGCCTAGAAAGAAAGGAAGAGTAATTTTCCACCACATGCGTGCAGTTGGAGTACGTGAATGATGAATATTGTAAACTATGCACACACAAAAAAAAGAAGCAATATGCTTATCCTGTTATCCTCAGGCAGCCTTTTAATTAATTATTTTTTTCAACGGATATTCAACTTTTAATTAGTAGTGTAGTCAATTTCTTGTAGTTTTTACTGTTTTTTTTTTGGTTAATGACTTGCACACCCCACACCCCCTGTACGTATACGTTTTTCTTTAAACACCCCTTGCACCCAAAAAATCTACGACGACACCCGCTCTATCCTCCAAACTTTATCTAAACACCTCTTTCGTCTAGAACCCATCAATTTTTTTAATGATCCAAACCGTTCAATTTGTTTAAAACATGGTTTTAAGTGTACGAAGGAAGAAATCGGCTCAAAATATAATCGGGAAGTGCTTGATCCAAACAATTTTTCATACATAAAAAATTGTTTGGATCAAACACTTTCCGATCAAATTTTGGGCCGATTTCTCGCAAGTACCGTTAAAACCATGTTTTAAACAACTTGAATAGGTTGGATCATCAAAACATGACCCAAAACTTTGATATTCGAGATGATTTTAGACGAAAGGGTGACGGAAATGGGTGTTTAGGTAAAATTTGGAAGATAGAGGGGTTGTCGTCGTATATTTTTTGGACACAGGGGGTGTTTGGGGGAAAACGTGTATGTATAAGTGGTGTCCAGGCCATTAACCTTTTTTTTAATAACCGATGAACAACCCTACAATAAGCCACTAATTTGACGCAATGCACAACCCAAACCTCGGAGGGAGCTGACCTAACCCACACCAATCACGGCACCCCGCTTAGCACTGATACTCTCCCAGTGGAGAATCGAACACCTGAGCAAAGGGACTACCTCACATCCCCCTTCAACCATCAAACCATATTTAACCATTACATAATCCAATTTATAACTCCCCATGTAAAGACCCAAAAAATTTAAGTACTTTTTGAAAAAAAAATCACTTTTTGGAGAAGTTTCGATTTGGTCGATAAAAAATGCCGGTAATTGTTCCTTGGATTTTTCTAATCAAAATGGTATAATCGAAAGTTATTTTTGAGTAAGGCAGTCATCTTTCGATCATGTTCTTCAGAGAAAAATGTGCCCGTTTTCGGTTTTGTACTAAAAGTGGAGGGATTAGATTTTGATGTGATTAAAATTTCAAAATTTTGTAAATGTCATTGTTTCCAAATGGGGGGTACTTCCTTATTTTCATAAATAAATTAAAGTAAAGACTATACTTAAGTTTGGTTTATGAAAATAAGTATTGTGATCACATATTATATACACAAGTTACATTTGAGTGTGTAGTGTAATAAGGATATTTGTAGTGTGTGGGGGAAGATTTGCAAATTTTAAAACATTTCACTCTCTCCTCTCTCTCCACCGATCGGCTCTCTCTCTCTCTCTCTCTCTCTCTTCTCCTCCATTAACAACTCCTCCAAGCTCAAAACTCTCCCTCCTCACTCAACCACTTCAAGAACCAAAGCCATTTTCACGTTCTACGCGTCAATTGGAGTCGGGTTCACCGTGATTCTTTGTGGAGATCAAACATTTCGGTTTGGGTGCTTCATAACCTAGGGTTTTACATTTTCTACACATTTGGAGCTTAACCCATGAGGTAGGGAAACAATTACTACCTCATCTAGTTATATACTTGTGATTTGTTGTACATTTATTGTTCTTGGCTTCAATTTCATGAAAAATCATGTTTTTCCCTCTTTGTGTGGGTTTTTCTCACTTAGATTTTGTGATCTATGAAATTGGTCATTGATTGATGCAATTGGGACTGGAATTGACCTCTCTCCATCTTTAATTGTTGTCTAACATCCCTATTTTGAGCCTAAACTATCACATTTGTGTTTTGGGTTGAAATTCCACACCTTAGAGGTGAAAATCTGTCATTTTCTGGACAAGGCAGCTACTGTCCCTGTTTTTATGTTGCTGCCCTTGTTTTCTAGGTGGTTTTCGGCCACCCTTTGACGTCCGTTTGACCTCCAATCGTCCGGATCATTGTATACTTGGTATATAATAACGTGGTAACCTCAAAAACTATTTTAAAATCGTTAAACTACGACTTTGACACATGTTTTATTGGACAATTCGTTATATGTATCAGACACAAGGCATAGTGGATTGGTCGCCCCCTTTGGGTGAAAATTGTGGCATTTCAAAAGAAAGAGCACTTTGGTGAAATGAAATTTGAGAAATGGACTTGTTATGAAAGTTTTAATGAAATGTTTGTGATAATGAGGTCTTTATACTAATGCCATCATTTAGTAAAAAAAAATCTTGATAAAGGCACGCGGGGCCTATGGAACCCTAAAGGCACTTGGGGGCTATAGAACTTCGGCGAGGGGAGGCGGTAGGAACTACAAATACCCAAAGAAAGGCACGCGGGGCCTACTTGAACCGGCGGAGGATTAAATCCCTTGTACCACTGAAAATGATGTTTTTCTCAATGAAAGAAATGATAAATGAGATTTTGAACTATTTTTTTGTGTTTTGTCGAAACTCGAATTGTTGAGTTGGTTTTAAACTTGTGTGAGTAACTTGGGTGATCTTGGTGAAACAAAAATGGAGACTTAGGCGGTGTTGAGTGCTTGGAAATGAAATGTTTTGAGATACGTAAGATATTTTGGCAACCTTGGATACTTGGACACGATTTTGGGCACGTGTGATACTTGTGAGTGATTTTGGCAAACTTAATAAATTAATAGGTTGTTTGGGACACCTTGAAATCTTTTTGGACACTTTGAAGTCACTTGGACATGTGATTACTTCTTGGACACGTCTTACTTGTCTTAGCCCTTGTTATGTTCCTTGATCATCTACTCTCATGTTAATTCATATTATGTGCACTCATCATATTTATATATTTTAGCGGTTGTAGTTTGGTTTCCTACTGTTTAGTGAAACTTACTACTATCTTTCCCAAGTCTGTGGCATGGGCGTAAAGAGATTGGATCTTTGTGGAAAGTGATCGTTGTGTGAAGCTTATGCATGCATGAAGATATTTTTCCATCTCAAGTTTTGTATTTTGATAAATGACAATGTAACCTTTGGTTATTCAATTTTTTGACAATTTGGACGTATGTAATAACTTATGAGATAATATTTGATTTCACTGTTTGGGCAATGGTGCCAAAATACCTGATTTACCAATGGATTAATGATGTACATTTTGAAATGGAAACCTCTTGGGGAGGATTTATGGAAATATTTTATCATTTGACTTATTAATTGTAAGAAATTCCTTTATTTTTATTTTTTATAAAAATGAGGGCGTGACACCCCATCCATGTTATGGACGGAAAAAGTAAGAAGTTGAACCCTAATGTCTTTTTTGAACCCTAATTTGTTTCTTGAATCCTAAAATGGGGGGCAACAACCCAATGGACTTTCAATTTTCTGACTCACTTTCGGGTGGGATACCCAAAATTTTTGGAACAATACAAAAACTTTTCAATTGACAGAAAACATATAGAGCAGAATAGCTCCATAAAAATAAAATTAGCTTCTTAAATCTTTCCTTATCCAGAAATGGTAAATATTCAAATTGTGCTGGAAATTGAGATGTTTGCTCCAGGGGCTTCCAGGGGCTTCATCTCCAAAAAAAACAAAATACAAAAAACCAAAAACAAGATTTGAATCTAAATATTCCTCAAATATCTTCTTTAGCAAAAAGTTTAATAGAAAGAAAGGAACTGCAATCGGATTCGACAAAAGTTCATAATTCTCCATGGAGAAACTGAATCCGAAAAAAGCTCCGGCAAGTGGGTGTACGAGGTGAGGGAGCCGAACAAGAAGTCGATGATGTGGCTGGGGACGTTTCCCACGGCGGAGAACGGATCCCACTAGGAGTGTTTAGTGGCTTCGATTACTGGTACTTGGATCAGAATGCCGACTCCGGCTATGGGTTCTCATAACCAACTCCGACCATGGTCACTGAGAGATCTACTTTAGCGGATAATTATCGAACAAAGGTTTGGGTTATAATTGATTATAAGAACTAGGTCAGGTTTGGGTCATTGATTTCAAGAAGGGTTTGTGGGGAACTGCCATTTCAAGAAATGGGTTTGTGAAATCAAACCCAGTTTTCCTCCTCCTTTTTACTCTCTCCCTGATAAAGGCGTGAAAAAAAGGATTAGGATTGCTTGGTGATAATGATGGTCTTTTTAGGCCTTAGGGTTGCTTGGGTTTGAACCCTTTCAATTTGTCATGTGATGGACGGAAATAAAGGATTGGGTGGAGTATGTAACGGTTTTATAGTTAGAGGGGGAAAGTGCATTCAATTGAAAGTTTAAAGACGATGTAAATAAATATCGAATAGTATAAGAAGTAAGTACATATTTTACCCAAAAGCAAAATGTAAAAAGTTAAACAATGAGACTCCCAAAAACAGCTCTTAGAATAATTGCTTTTTAGGTCATCCTTATTAGGAGAACTAAAATTTTCACCAAATTTAATATAAAAAATATCTTTTATAAATTAGCAAGTCACTTTATAAAAAATTCAAAAAATTAAATTATGTATTTTAACTTTATTATATTAAACTAATCTCTCAAGTCTATTAAAAAAAAAATTTTCCCCATCATACCACTTAACTACCACTTTTTCTATTCTTCTCCCTCCCTCTCTCTCTCTTCTGTCCGCTTTCCCTCTCTCTCTTGGGTTTCCCACGGCCCCACAACAGAAAACAATAAAGAAAGAATCGTGTGTGAACAGTGTCACACTAAATTTGGTACAGTGCTATAGCAAAAGTAATTTGAGGAGTGAAAATAGAAAAGCTAATATTTTGAGGTTTTTGGAAATTTGGTTCCCTACTTTAACTCAAAAGTTAAAATAAGGAGTCAAATGAAAATGCTCTTAAGGTATGTACTTTTTAACTGTTAACTGCTCAAAAGATATTCATTTCAAGTGGACCTATGTTCAAGAATACCACAAAAATAAAGTATGGGAATCAATTTATTCTTTTACCTAGGTAATGTGTGACATATACCAACGCATGATCTTCACCGTGGACTTATCTTTTGGCAGGCATATTGCATATGGAGTTCTATGAAACTTGTTACGTAGATAAAGATCATCTATTTTACCGACTTTTTGAAACTTTAGAGAGTCAGAGACGATATTAACTGTGCGGCCGCCGGGATGTTCGCCGCCGTAGCCACGCCGGCCTTCTTCATCTTCCATGAAACTTATCTTCCTTGAAACCTTGGAGACACGTGCCGTTGGCCGATTTTTCAGCCACGGAATATTCAAATCTTGATAAATATATCCAAGATTTCTTGAGTCCAAACAGTCCTTCACCTTCACTTTTACAAGTTGAGCATTCTCATCGTAGAACAAAAACTCCGTGTTCAACCAATCCGGGTCAGTAAAATCCTTTCGTTTTCCGCCCCAAGTCCTCCATATGGACCACATTCTATCCACATTACCATGATGGGCGAAAAAAAGTGGGTCCCGACCTGTAGAATAAGAATTACCCATGTTCTCAATATTGTGCTGGGTCCGATCCCCCCACCATATATAAACTTTCCTGTGAGGAACGTTTTCAAGATGTAAATTATCTTTATGCTGTTAAATAATTAACAACATACATAATGTTAGGATCTAGAATTATCATGATTATCACGTATAAACATTAAGCGGAAATTAAACAGTTAAGAATGGCGTACCCGAATCCAGTAAAGCGATCCAGTAATTAATTGAAGTGACCATAATTGACCATAATTTACAAGAGCATTAAGCTCTTGGTGGAAGATGGATTTCTCTCACTTGCCTTACTTTATAGTCGTTTAGTATATCACATATATCGATGGAACCATAGACCCTCATTTATAGGTAGAGAGAGGACCAGTTTCCTTATAAGCGATTATTCTACTTTCCATTAAAATGAGAATTTAGGAAATCACTCCATCAATTTGACCAATCAATTAAAGTAGAAAATATGGCTCAAATCTCGTCACTATATAACTTACCACATGTGCCGTAATGTGGGCCATATAAGAAAATATTCTTACACAAGAGACCCCGCTCTAGATTGGGGTTTTTCCCAGCCCAGTACGGGGTACACATGAAAAGCTTAGCAGTTTCCCCACTAGACACAACTTGTCTACACGTGATGGTTAAATTGCTGGATATTCGCTCCTGATCCGTGTCAGTCGGGTCGTTAAACCATACAGTACAAATCAATTACGGCCCGAGTCGAGGGCACGTGTTTGGCGTCACGGGGCTTGTCATACAGCGATGATTTCGGGTTGCTGTACATCGCGGGCATTTTCAAGGACTTGGTTGAATCCCAGCTCCAAAATGGCATTGCAAAATTCGGGTCATCAATAAGTTTACCCAAAATTTTCTCGAAAAAATAGAGGTAGTATCTGTGATAAGGGAAAAACAGCCAAAATTGAAGTGCATGAAATATTTGTAATCATATCTAAAGTAAAAGCTCTTTATGCACTGGAGTTTTAACACATTCAAAAACAGTTTTGGCATTATCACTATCCAAAAAAAATTGAAACAAAAAATATTGATTTCTATTCACTGCCTCCCTTTTGGATTCAATTACTTCTATGAATGAAACTTTGAGAGTACTTACAATTGGGTGAAATAGACCAAATTTAATTTGCAATCCATCACGATCAGTGTACTTCTAATGTTAATACTGTTTTTTTGGTTGATGATCACAGATGTCAAGGACAGTTTACGTGCCCCTCAAGTAATCCTCTCTATTAAAGACAGGTTCTCCACGCTGGGGCTATGAAAATCTCAAAAAATTACTTTTGTATGTTCTAACCCTAATAATCGTTCCCCAGTCAATTATGTTTGGATGAGATGCCCGGTTGGTCCTAGCTTTATTATTGTAGTATTATTTTTTTGTTATTATACCCTATCAAACAATTGCTATCTTTACATCATTTTTTTTTGTGTGGAGATTATTGATTCATCTCCACATGGAAAAAATATAAAAATATGTTAACTAAACAAGAAAAATGTTAAGAAAAGAAAAGAAAAGTAACAGCCAATAGATGACAGGCAAGAGGTTTCTGATTTAGGTGGAGGGAACCTCACATTTATTATGTCTCCAAGTCCAGAAGTTTCTGACTTTAAGCGGTAAATTTACTCCAAATTTTTTGCTCCCTCTCTTCTCTGATTTATTCCCCGATCTAGACTTTTCTTCTTAGAATTCCATTACTCTTTTTCCCTTCTCTCCCTAGACAAGAAACAAAATAGCCAAAAGAGAAAAATTCTTATTTTCCTTTCCTTTCCTTTCCTTTCTCCCATTTCCTTTACGTTCCAAACAGGCCCTTAGTGTGCTTTATTATTTTTTCCTTTGGTGTTTTCTTCCGTATTTCGTCCCAAATCAAACAAGGGAGGAAAGAGGGATGGTTGACCTAAGGTCATCACCATTCACCAGTTAAAAAATGGTCAAAACACCAGCTACATTACCGATTAAAAAAAAGTGTAAAGTCAGGCTTTTACATTATCAATAAAACACTTTTTCTATGTTCACACGGTATGATGAAATTTAAAGTTTATAGACATAGTTATATAACAGATTGTACTTTAAAATAAAGCTTCAGTCATTTCTAGGAACTTGTCCAAATAAACGAAAAAATTCGTCACATTGATACAAATGACTATACACCTAACGCCTTGCCAAATGCTCCCCGTCCCACGAAAAATGCCAATTTTCACTGTTCATGTTTTTCAAATAATTATTGATATTTTGTAATTCATGGTAATATGTTTTACAATTTTGAAAAGCCTTATATATACTAAATAATATCTACTACAAAGATCTATGCTGCATATCACATAAAATATTCTATAGATAATTTTTAGAGTGATATGAGTAAAAATTGGCATTCTTTGTGAGACAGAAAAAGTATCAGAATAAAAAATTTCACAACATTCGCTGAACTCAGAGGTAGGAACCTCGAAAGAGGTTTATTAATGATTTTGTTGCCAATTGTTTAATAGGTTTTCCTTTTTAAGCACAGCGCGTTGTTGTGCGCGCCTTCGAGCCCCTGTGTAGAAGTAATTATTACAACAATATCCCTGAGGCTGCGTAGGTGGATTTTTTTGCTACAACCCAACTTCATCAGTTATAGTACTGCCTCCGTCCTTTTTAAGTGTGTTGTTTCGTAAATTCAATTTATGAAACATCACACTTTTTATATCAATTTTTTTTTTCACTTTACACTTTTCACATCAACTTTTTCATTCACTTTCTAAAATTATCATTCACTTTTAGACATTAATTAACTCGTTTTACCTACTTAACTTTTTAAAATGGCAAAACGATAATTGTATAAACTTTTAACTATTAACTTTTCAAAATAGACGTTAATTAAGGGACAACACAAAATGAAAATGTCTATACTAAAAATGGAACGCAAGACTTTGGAGTACAAAATGGATTTCATAATTTGAATAGATGAGAAAATTAAAAATTTCAAATTATCAGCTCAAGCTCCACTATTGGGAATCAAAAATAATATATGCAAGGAAGATTTGAAAGAAATCACACAAGGATGACTCTATAGGGCCCAGTATAGATCCCAAACGGCTGATCCAAGCCGCTCAAAAATTTAAAAAACACATTTCGAGTGGGCTTGCTAGAAACCAGCTCCATCCGATATATGTGGATACTTGATCCAAGCTTTCATTTTTGAATGGCTCGGATGAAAAAAGAAAAAAGAAAGTTTGGATCGAGCATTTAAACATATTGGATGGACCTGGTTTTTAGCAATCCCACTCGAAATGTGTTTCTAAAATTCTTGAGCATTTCAGATTAGTCATTTAGAATCCGTACTGAGCCCCGCAGGACCTTCCCTGCGTGAGTCCCTGCAAATCCTTTCCTTGCATATATGATTCGGAATCTAAGAAATTAAAGTTGCTCACTTGGACACTAAAGCAAAAACTATGCTATTGCGTCATATATTTGTTTGTTTCTATTTTAGCAAGTGTTTTCTAGCTAGAATTTTCAGTAATAGTTTGTTTATTATTTCCGTTATGAACATGTAAAACAAGAAAAAGGAAAATGAATAGAGAAATGTCAATTTCCACGAAAGGAAGGGGGAAAAGGACAATTATTCTTTGCGAGAGGAAAAAAAGCCAAGAAACTTTCACAAAGGATTCAAGAAAGCTCATGAAAAAGTCTACGAGCACATACTACATGGATTTAAGTGCATTTAATTAGTCTCGGAAAACATTTTAAAAATCAAACAAGCCTTCCCCCATACCAGTCTATTCGCACATGCCCTATGACTTCGGTCTTAATGTTTTTTTATTCTACTTCGGAAACCTAACATTTAAAGAACTCCATCATTACTCTTTTCACTAATTAAAATGGACAAAGATCATGAAGCATCCAAAAATAACAAGAAAATTTTGTGTGTAGGACGGGTACCACCATGTGGTACATGTTGATATATCTAATTGGTTATACTCAAATACGGGCTATCCAAAATACGTATCGACAGTTTGGATGTGCTGAAAAAATACCACTTGGCGGTACCGTCCGGACACACAAGATTTTCTAAAAAAGAAAAACACTCCATACATTAATTACAAGCCATAAGAAAGACTAGTACTTCAATCATCTTCATAGTTTAATACGTAGTAATTTAGTAGCTCTATAGTTCACATTTAGTATATAATGGCGATTGGTTGGACGTGCTGTTCATTCAAGGAATCCCATGAAACATAGAAAACGACAAATAAACTAATGCTTTTTCTTGATAATTGGGTTTCTCACTGGAAATTATTCCAACATTTTAAACTTTAAAGCATTTCAATTAATAAAGAGTTTCACTCTTCTAATTGGAGGCACTAATTTTGCAAAACAATAATCTTATGGTACAACATTTCACCCCAATAGTTTGCGTGGCATTGCGTACACAATTAGTAATAACAAAACAAGTATTTTGAAATTAATACTTTACAACCACCAATGAAGTACTACTCATATTGTTGTGGTGGAGCGTTGTGTCAATGTTTTATTTAAATTTTTGTTTTGTTTTGTGTGTGTGAAAGTTGGCTCTTATTTTTGGGTCAAACAAGAACTGTTAAGGAAAATTGTCCCACATTGCTTAGGAGTGTAATGAGTGATCACTTAATATATGTTGGGACCTCTCCACTCATTGCCAATTGGTTTTGAAATGGATATAAAGTTTCCACATGGTATCAGAGCGGGGCCTATTCCACTCCACATTTAAAAAAAAAATCACAATCCACGCCCCACGATGACAGACCAGCAAAAAGATTGTACGATGATAGGACCCAAAAGTGGCCACACGTGACAGACCACAAATGCGGCTGCACGTGAGGGGGATGTTAAGGAAAATTGTCCTACATTGCTTAGGAGTGGAATATGTGATCACTTAAGATATGTTGGGACCTCTCCACTCATTGCTAATTAATTTTGAGATGGGTATAAAGTTTCCACAAGAACAACTGCCGGTAAGGTGGATGAAATTGAATGGAAGTTGCCAAAAGATTCCTCCTCACTCACAGAGTAATGAACAAAAAACCCCACAGAGAGAGAGAGAGAGAGAGGGAGAGGGAGAGGGATCCTTCCTACAACCATCCTGTGATCACACTCGGGAAAAATTATATGTAAACCTTCATCTTAGAATGCGCTTAACCCATATCAACCCTCCCTTCACTACAAACAGTTCTGCGTGCTTGTCTACCAAAAAACATATACCCAGTTCACTAGACTGAAGAGAGCAACCAAATGGAGCAGAGCCTCTGCGAAGCTGCAATTACAGGGAACATCCATTCGCTGCGCGGATTAATCGAAAATGATGCGCTGATTCTAGACAAGGTTGCAGCCGGATATTTCAATTGCCCAAGTCCTCTCCACGTTGCTACATCAAACAACAAATTACACTTCGTTGAAGAACTACTGGGCCGCAAACCGGAGCTCGCAGAAGTCTTAGATTCGCAACTACGGTCGGCCCTTTACTTGGCGTCGGCCAAGGGGCACGTCGAGATTGTCAAAGAATTACTCAAGTTCGGCCCCGAGATGTGCCTGGTTTGCAATCGAGATGGTAAAAACCCTCTCCATGTGGCTGCGGAGAAAGGCAACATCAATGTGTTGGAAGAGTTGGTTCGAGCCAATCCACAAGCGGCTCGAGTCAGGGTGGATCGGAATGAGACAATCTTGCACTTGTGTGTCAAGTGGAATCAGTTGAATAGTTTAAAGATATTGTTGGAGAAGATACAAGGCGAGGAGCTTGTCAATGCCAAGGACAATGATGGAAACACCATTTTGCATTTGGCTGTTTTGGATTCACGGCTCCAGGTATGTATTTAATCAATTTATAGTTATGCATCCGCCTAAAAAATGAGTGAACAATATGCTCTTTGTGTGAGTGTCTATTTGTGCATACGTCGTCTACTAAACTTACACCCGATTTACCAGACTGAAGAGAGGGATCAAATGGAGCGCAGCTTTTTTGAAGTAGCAGTTAGGGTGCTCGATATAATCAGAGAAGATCCTCAACAAGTTGTGAAAAGACAGTTTGTGGAAGAACTACTGCGTCTCAAACCGGGGCTCTTAGAAGTCTTGGATTCGCAATTACAGTCGGCCCTTCACTTAGCATCAGCCAAGGGGGACCACAAGATTGTGAAATTATTAGTCAATGCAGGCCCCCAGATGTGCCTGGCTCGCGATCGAGCCGGTAAAAACCCTCTCCATGTCGCTGCTGTGAAAGGTAGGATCAATGTCTTGGAAGAGTTGATTCGAACCAACCCACAAGCGGCTCGAGACAGGGTGGATCGGTACGAAACCATTTTACATTTGTGTGTCAAGCACAGTCAGTTGGAGAGTTTGGAGTTACTTTTGAAGAGTATACAAGATGAGGAGTTTATCAATGCCAAGGGTAATGACGGCAACACCATTTTACATCTAGCTATTCTGAATAAACAAATCGAGGTATGTCCTTATTCATTACATATTTTTTTTATCTTCCGCTTAAAAGTGGGTGAACAATACCCACTTTCTGTGGATTTTACCTTCAATCCCACTTCGATGGTTTCATAGAGGTTGATTGTTAAGCAAATTTTGCTCAAAAAAAACTTACTAAACCTCACCCATATCGGTAAATGAGTGATTCAATGGAACTTGTTTTTATTCAAAATTTTGTTTAGAAATTCAACCCAATAATTTATTTTTTGGATCAAGCATCTACCGATATGCGATTTGTGAAAAATCCTATTTTGCTAGCAGTCAAATAGCCAAGCAATAATGAGAATTAAAAAATAAACGATGAACGCACGATATACGTGAAAAACCCCAATACGGATAAAAACCACGGGAATGAATCAATCCACTATAAACTCATTGTGTAGTTCCAAGCAATCTTACCCTACGATTTGAATCACTCACAATCACTCTAAGATGTACTAGCCGAATCTTCGTACACCACACCCAGTGATTGAGCATCTTTGCCTTGAATCCACAAGCCTTCCAATACCCTTCGGAAATCCATTGAAGACAAACTCAAAAGAGTTAAGAACAAAAATGTAGAAACTTCTTGGAGTTGTGGATGTTGCTCATCGATATATCTATAGCATTTGAATTCCAGGACTCAAAGCAAGAACCCCACTAAAACAAAATCTTCTCTTCCTCTCATGTCTCAATAGTGGCTGCAAAAGTCATGCTTCAAACCCACGGTGATAAAAATCACACCCTTCGTGAAAATCTTCTGCGTGTCCCACTTTTTTCACAGCTATTGTCGTGTTATAAAGAGGTAGCCAAGACTCCTTCCTTGTTGAGGAAGAATATACCTATAGAAAATAAAATCTCTTCATTTTGATTAGGCGTGCAAATCTTTCCCAAAACTTAGTGCCTCATGTTACTTCTATGTAAATCCTTCCAAACGTAACTGCCATTAGCCTTCTTTGGAAACCACGTGCACCTCCTCTTATATTGTCCAAATGTAACTGCCATAGGCCCTCCAATTTCGTGCACCTCCTTTTATGTAGTAATAAAACCTTTCCAAGATAATTGATTTGGCCCAAACTTTCTAATTGATTAGATCCCATACTTTTGCAAATCCTTCCAAATATATCAAGAACTTTTGATGGACGTGCCTCATGGTCCCTCGTTACAAGGCACATTGATTCCTTCCACTTTCTACATAGACATTCTAAAAATAAAAAGAAAAATAAATTACAACTCAATAAACAAGGATACACCCAAATATGTGTTTTGTCGTGGAATTGCCAACAAAGAGAGGCCTCGGGCTATGGACCTTACAATTTGATTTTCTTCACTGGATTGCCTCGACTGTCCAACCCAGAGTCAGTAATGTTCATGTGAACATACTCTAATCAATGTTTCTGAGAAATTTTTTCGTGAGAAAATAATCGCTAACAAACATGTTCTTTTATTTTCCATCTGACCATGAAATCAAATGTAAATATTTCAGATCACGAGTCATGTCCTAAACAACACAAAAGTAGATGTCAATGTGGAAAATGCAAGTGGACAGACCGCAATGGACATTTTGCTCCTACTACAAGCTGGATCAGATGAGCAAGATCTGGATTGCATCAAAGACTTACTTCGACAAGCTAATGGTAAACAAGGGAAGGATCTTGTAGGTGGTCATTGGCTCAAAAAGAAAAAGAATTCGCTAATGGTTGTGGCATCACTTATCGCAACAATGGCATTCCAAGCTGGGGTGAACCCTCCGGGTGGTGTTTGGCAGGACGGCAAAGATGGACACAGAGCCGGGGAAGCGGTAATGGCTTATAATTATAAAGATTCCTATCCGTACTTCCTCTCGTTCAACACGATAGGTTTCATTGCATCACTGAGCACGATTTTGTTGCTCAACAGCGGATTAAAATTCAAGAACAAGGCTAGTTTGTGGATCCTTATAGTGAGCATGTGGTTGGCAATAACGTCAATGGCGATTACATATGCATTTTCAAATGTTGTGGTTACTCCTAAAAGGGACAGGCGATCACTCAGCTGTATCATTGTGATTGGAGTCACTGTATGGTCCTGTGTGATGACACTTCTTGGGATATATCATACATATCACTTGGTAGCAATTTTTGTGAAAGAGGAAAGGAGTAGAAAGAGAGATGGTTGGTTTATGCTACGCAAGGGCCTAAGTAGAAGTGGTCATCGGTCTATCCTACGCAAGCCCCAAAGAATGAGAGTTGGAGGAGCGAATCCTCTCCTACCCGTCACCTCTTCGCCTAAAGGAGATTAAAACTTTCCAATGTCTGGTCTTTTGCCCAGTGTGTTACTCCAGTAAAATATGATTCAATGCTCGTTTGGTTGCGTTAGTTTTTTCTTTAAACCTTATATCAAGAAAGGCTTTTACGGACTCCAGAAAATCTTTCTGCCTTGTAGATTGCAATTACATTGACAAACCACGCATTCTTTTGGATTCTATTTACGGTGTTGTGTTTTCTTCTATCGGCAGTGTGGACGTGCACCCCTCCCGAGGCGAAATCCGCACGCTCGTCTCCACACAGGACATATGGCCAATTTGGCGGATGTGTTGGCCTTGTTACTTTGAATCCGTTGGTGTTTTAAGACTATGTCATCCGACTTCACAGTGACAACGTGCGACACCTACAACTGTTGAAAACCATGTTTAATAGGACCTAGTAATATCAGTTGGTACAAAAGATCTATATGTACTGCATATAAAATATGCTCTAGATAATTTTTTGAGCAATATGAGTAAAAATTGTCATTTTTTCTGAGATGGAAGGAGTATCAAAACAAAAGTTTCACAGCATGGGCTGAACTCAGAGATATGAACCTCTAAAACCGTTTTATTATTGTTTGCCATAATTGTTAATTAATAGGCTTTTCTTGTTAACCCAATCATTTTTCAATTTGAAGTACCCTCAATGTTAAATGTAGTTTTCAGTTCACGCGATGGGATTGAACGATATAGCTATGTAGGAAAGGGTGCTTCTCTAATATTTAAAGGACGATGCTAAGGCTACCGAAACCCAATGTATCGAAATTGTACTAATCGGCTTACGGGGCTCATTTTTGGGTCACGTACAAATTATTCAAACAATTTAATAATTTTAAAATAATTTTCCGAGTGTATTTGCAAAAAATCAGCTCAATTAGATATGCGTAAGTACTTATCCAAACTTCAAGTTTTTCATTCAGAATTTAGGATCCTACGTTCTAAATGAAAAACTTGAAACTTGGATAAAATACTTGCACATATTCTATTGAGCTAATTTTCTATAAGAACACTAAAAAAATTATTTTGAAATTATTGAACGATTCGGATCATCCGCGTGGAATCCAAAAGGGGACCCCAAGCTGCTTGACAAATAGAACAATCTTATAAAAATTAGTATTAAATTGATTAGACTGGGAACTTGATAAATGCATTACAATTGACTTTAATCAGAACGACAAGCATGATTTTGAAAATACTCTTCCCGATAAAGCTCGGGACGAGCCTATTTAAGTATGCGCGCAACACCCTGTTGTGCCTTGAACTCTTGAAGCCCCTATGCAGAAAAATTATTGCAACAATATCCCTACCGCTGCGTACAAGGACTCTTTGCAACATCATCCAAACTTCATCAGTTCTGCAGATTGGTTCTTAAAAACATCGAGCGTCATCGGTTGCATAATTCAATGCGCATAATCAATTTCAAACCTTCTCTAACTCTCAAATTGATTTCCTTGAGTTGCTAAAAATCTCCCAATCGCCATAATATGCATTTGATAGAGGTTTTTAGTTTTAACAAACATACCGTTTTTCAATGCAAAGATGTTTTTTGTCTGCGAATCATAGTTTTAGCCCATGCAAAGATTAAAAATAATCTTAGTTCCGTTTGTGGGCTTAAGGTGCACATTGTGGCTTCCACAACATTCATAAGGCTAAACAACAGACATGATGACCCATTTGCAAATACTCCTTTGGAGTACAAAATTGATTTCATAAGAGCAAGAGCAACAGCCTGGGTAAAACATTTGCCAAAAAACCTGACGCACTGTGCATATAGATATCCTATCACTCTCAACACTCCAACAATTCTACTCATTTTACCTTATTTCTTATTAAAATATTAGTATTTATTAAAAAAAAATATCGCAAAACAAATAGACCACACACACCTCATGGCCCATCGATCCTTACCATGTCGCCGATCACTGTAAAGTCCCGTCGTTCGTCGATCGTTCATCGTTTAGAATCACTGTCGTCCGTCGTTCCGAAATCGCTGTCAATTGTTGCTATGTTCGATTGTCACCGTATTTAGTCGTTCGTCGCCGTAGCTGTGTTCGATCATTGCCGTCGTTCGCCCCATACCCATCATTGTGTTCGTCGCCGTCGTTTGTCCCATACCCATCGTTGTGTTCGTCACCGTCATTCCCATACCCATCGTTGCGGTCTGTTATGCGCGGGGTGGAGGGAGGGAGAGGGGGGAGAGAGAGAGAAAAAAAAAATAAATAAACAATTTAGCCAGGTGAACAGTACTTGGGCATTTTTGGCTAAGTACTGTAGCAAAATTAGGAAAAAAGTAAAATAGCCAAGCATTTGGCTAAGCTGTTGGAGGCCTAATTTGGACTTTCGGTTAGCCAAAATGGCATTTGAGCCATTTTACCCACGCTGTTGGGATGCTCAAAGTTGAATAGATGAGAAAATTACAAATTTTGAATTATTAGCCCAAGCCCCTCTATTCGGAATCTTAATAATTTTGAAGTTGATCACTTGGAAACTAGAGCAAAAACTATTTGCCTAATGCATCCTATATTTGTTTGTTTCTATTTAGTAATCGCTTTTTGGAGCGGAAATTTTCAGTACTAGTTTGAGGTTTAAGAAAATGAGACTCGATTTCGAGATGGAGTGTGAACCATCCAAGAATTACACACGTGAAATTTAACCATCACTTGCGATCTTAGTTTGAGGTTCTAAAAACAATGATAATCATCTGTGGCCTTTCCACAAACCCTCCACATGGCTTATACCACGTGTGATGGGGCCCCATCACACGGGTAGTGGAGTCGTCAGCGTGTGAGAGGGTTTGTGGTTGGTTGCCAATTGTTGCCAATATCATTTTTGTACAAAAAAAAGTAAAATGAATAGACAAATGTCAATTTCCAAGAAAGGAAAGGGAAAAGGACAACTAAAAAAATCATCTGGTGGAAGTGATGGCGATTTATTGTTGGACTGTTGTTCATTCAAGGAATCCCCAAAAAAGAACTTAGAAAACGACAAAACCTTCTTCTTCTTTTTTGTCCTTTTTTTTTTAACAAATATGATTGGGTTTTTCGCTAGAAATTCCAACATTTAAAGCTTAAAGCATTCAATTAAAGACATTCACCTCGGAAAATTGGAGTGTTGTTCATACAAGGAAGTTTGGTCTTAATTTTCGGACTTCTGGTTGGGAGACGCATGACAGCATTTGATTGGATTTTGGGAGTGCAACTTCACTCGACACTGTGTACCAGTTTTCTTTACACAATTGAAATTGAATGGAAAGTGCCAACAGAATCCTTCTCACCCACAACGTAACGGACAAGAAAATACACAAACACGCACAGAGAGCGCCTTCCTGCAACCTTCCCGTTCTCGCCTTCGAAAACATATATATATATATAGGATCAACTTCTAATGAGGGATCCCTCATTTTAAATAAAATGAGGACCAAGCAATTTTTTCACTTTCCGAACTGAATTTTGATGATCCGAACCATTAGATGTGTTTAAAATGTATTTTTAAGGTCCAACGCGAGGATTCGTCCAAAAAAAATACCTGTAAAGGCTTCATCCAATCAGTTTTTGTTAAAAACGTTATATATAGCATTTTTAACAAAAACTGATCGGTTGAAGCCCTTACGGGTATTTTTTTTGGACGAATCCTCGCGGTGAACCTTAAAAACACATTTTAAACACATCTAACGGTTCGGATCGTCGAAATTTGGTCGGGAAACATGAGGTCCTCATTTTATTTAAAATGAGGGATCCCTCATTATATATATATATATATATATATATATATATATATATATATATATACACACACGTTAACATCTATCCCATATCATCCCGCCCTTACATACACTACAAACAGTTATGCATACTTGTATCAGAAAACATAAACCCAATTCACTAGACTCGAGAGCAAACAAATGGAGCAGAACCTCTGCGAAGCTGCAATTACAGGGAACATCGATTCGCTACGCGGAATAATCGAAAAAGATGGGTTGATTCTAGAGAAACTTGTAGCCGGATGTTTTGGCCAAGTCCTCTCCACATTGCTACATCAAACAACAAACTACACTTTGTTGAAGAACTTCTGGGCCGCAAACTGGAGCTTGCAGAAGTCTTAGATTCGCAACTACGGTCGGCCTTTCACTTGGCGTCGGCCAAGGGGCACAGCGAGATTGTCAAAGTACTAGTGGAGGCTAGGCCCAATATGTGCCTGGTTCGCGATCGAGATGGTAAAAACGCTCTCCATTTGGCCACGGAGAAAGGCAACATCAATGTGTTGGAAGAGTTGGTTTGAGCCAGCCCACAAGCGGCTCGAGCCAGGGTGGATCGGAATGAGACAATCTTGCACTTATGTGTCAAGAACAATCAGTTGAAGAGTTTGGAGATACTGTTGGGGAAGATACAAGGTGAGGAGCTTGTCAATGCCAAGGACAATGATGGAAACACCATTTTGCATCAGGCTGGTTTGGATACACAATTTGAGGTATGTCTTTACTCATTGTATAGTTTTGCGTGTACCTAAAAAATGAGCGGTAATATGGAATTTGTCTTTAGCAATTCTTCATGTGCTCGTGCTGTCTACTAGAAAACGTACACCTAATTTACCAGACTCAGGAGAGGGATCAAATGGAGCACAGGCTTTTTGAAGTGGCAATTATGGTGGGCGATTTAATCGGAAAAGATGCATCAAACAAGAAAGAACAGCTTGTGGAAGGACTACTGCGTCTCAAACCGGGGCTCGTAGAAGTCTTAGATTCGCAACTACGGTTGGCTCTTCACTTAGCATCAGCCAAGGGGGACCACAAGATTGTGAAATTATTAGTGAATGCCGGCCCCCAGATGTCCCTGGTTCGCGATCGAGATGGTAAAAACGCTCTCCATTTGGCCACGGAGAAAGGCAACATCAATGTGTTGGAAGAGTTGGTTCGAGCCAGCCCACAAGCGGCTCAAGCCAGGGTGGATCGGAATGAGACGATCTTGCACTTATGTGTCAAGAACAATCAGTTGAAGAGTTTGGAGTTACTTTTGGAGAGGATACAAGGTGAGGAGTTTGTCAATGCCAAGGATAATGATGGCAACACCATTTTGCATCTATCTATTTTCAATAAACAAATCAAGGTATGTCCTCCATTGCAAAATTTTGATCATGCGCCTAAAAATGGGTGAACGCTAATCACTTTAGTGGGTGGCCAATACCCAAGTGGTGTGGAGTTTATATGAATCCCACTTCAATTGTTTCGTAGAGCTTGGATGTAACACTTGTATTTACTCTAAACTTGTCTCAAAATTCAAACCAATAATTCATTGTTTGGATGAAGCATCTACCATATGCAGCTGCTTTGGTTTTTCACAGGATTGCCTAGAAAATCTAGTCCTTAAAAAGAAACAGATTTAATCACTAAAATGGAGCTTGGTTTGCGTCCAACCCATAGTCCCACAGTGAGTATTGTTCTTGGGAAAAAAAAATTGCACTGATCCACAGTGAGTAATGTTTTCGAAGAATTTTTTTGAAAAGAGATAATCACTAACAAACATGTTCTTTGACTTCCCATCTAACCATGGAATCGAATGCATATACTGCAGATCACGAGTCTTGTCCTAAAGAATACAACAGTAGATGTGAATGCGGAAAATGAAAGCGACACCCAAGCAATGGACATTTTGTTCCTACTACAAGCTGGAACAGATGAGAAAGATTTGGATACCATCGAAGACTTACTTCGGCAAGCTAATGCTAAACAATGGAAGGATCTTGTAGGTGGCCATTGGCTCAAAAAGAAAAAGAATTTGTTAATGGTTGTGGCATCACTTATCGCAACAATGGCATTCCAAGCTGGGGTGATCCCTCTGGGTGGTGTGTGGCAAGATGACAGAGATGGACACAAAGCTGGGGAAGCAGCAATGGCTTATAATTATCAAGAGTCCTATCTGTACTTCCTCAGGTTCAACACGATAGGTTTTGTTGCATCATTGAGCACGATTTTGTTGCTCAATAGCGGATTAAAATTCAAGAACAAGACAAGTTTGTGGAGTCTTATAGTGAGCATGTGGTTGGCAATAACATCAATGGCGATTACATATGTGTTTGCGAATGTTGTGGTTACTCCTAAAAAGGACAGTGATCACTCAGCTATACAATTGTAATTGGAGTCATTGTATGGACCAGTGTGATGACACTTCTTCTAATATATCACACGTCACTTGGTAGCAATTTTTGTGAAAGAGGAAAGGAGTAGAAAGATGGTGCAACGCCAATACTTTGGATGCTGAATGAAAGAAGCATGGTAATGTGCACATAAATCAAAATGATTCTTGGGTCTGCCTTCTCTGATGCCTTTCGACTTTGGTTTGAGGGCATGATTCCACAGCAAACTCTACGGTATAGGGGGACAACTGTTTCAGTGGTATTCTGTGAGTAGCCACTTTGTGCATTTATTGCCAAAGGTTAGGTGTGTCTCCTATCCATTCCCTGCCCATACCCCCAATTATTGGGGACTAAATAGGTTATATTATTGTTATTGTTATTATTGAGGAAAGGAGTAGAAAGAGTGTCGTCAAAAGGCTTATGAATTTGCGTGATGGTTTATCTATCCTACGCAAGCGCCTAAGTAGTAGTGATCGTAGGTCTATCCTATGAGAGTTGGAGGTGCAAATCCTCCCCTACCATTCACCTATGCGACTAAAGGAGATTAAGGCTTTCCAATGTTTGGTCTTTTGTCCAATGTGTTACTGCAATAAAATATGATTCAACGCTCGTTTGATTGTGCTTGTCTTTTCTTTTTCCCAATGTATCACAGAAAGATTTGTACATAGCTTTGATGCAGCAAAACTAATTGTAGACAAATTGTGGAATTCAGCACAGTATTACATCACCAACATTTTGATGTGTGGGATTGAGAATACAATTGTAATAACATCTGTCAGAAACAATTAACACCTGTCAGAAACATTTTGTCTCTGTATAGTGCCAAGATCATGGCTAGCTATAAGAGAGCCTTCGGTTCTGTATTTAGCATCTCTGTGAGTGACATCTGTGAGGAATTAGCAAATTTTAAATCACAGAGAAGACCAAACTATTAGCAATGTGAGAGATTTGTGAGAAACTCACTTGTAAAGCTTGTTCATAGTGTGATTTCTCCAATTTCTTCGTGGAGGTACCCGATTATGGGGAATCATGTAAAATATTGTGTTTAGCGAGTGTGTGAGTGTGTTTGGTTTTGATCATTGGGGAACAACAAAAAGACCAAGCATATTCATGATACTGTCTCTTTACAATCTTTTCCATTTTCAGCTTAGGGTTTGGCCGCTTGCTTAGAGGTAGATGATCCTGTCATTGCTCTTTCAAGACATGATTTCTTGGGAAGCTATATTCTCTACTCAGTCTAGGTACCAATCTGCGAAATTTTCCTGTGTGATTATCTCTAAATTGTTATTAATGGATGGAAGTTAAAACATGGGATGCACAAGTCAAGAGGACCACACCTATTTCATTGAAAAAATGCCAGTTCCATTGCAAAGTATGATCTTGTAGCATTTCAGATACATAAACAGAAAGAAACGACTGCTTCTATAGACAATTGTTTTGCCTAACAAATGTCCAGTTAGAGAACCTAAAATTGCCCCAATCCCCAGAGGCATACGATTCAATTCAAATCAGGTTCCAATGGGTATTTCCTTCAACATAACAGATTCTTGTTAGAAAGAGTTGGACTTAATTATAATTTTAACTTTCTCGAAAACATCACATTCCAGGCCTTTTGAAGCACTTGTTCGATCAAGATGCAAATCGTATCTTCGTCATATTCGATTGGTCTTCCTCTTTCAACTCTCTGTTCTCATCAAACCATAGAAGTGGGTATTCGTATTACTTTGATGAGGTACCACTGATCCATCAATCTCAATAATGTACTCCTTCCATTCCAAGATAATAGTCTAGTCCACGAAACGAGAAAGGCAACAATACACACAGAGCCGGTCCTGACTTTTTGGAGGCTTAAAAGAAAAAACCAAAAGGAGGCATTTTTCAAATCTTAATGAGCAAAATGTAAATAGGTAAATTACACTTATGAAAACAATTACTAGTATTCATCAATAAGAAAGAGACTTACATAGAGAAATAGCTTTTGATTAGTGAACTTGAGAGTATAAAGCTTTCAAGGTAGTTTGAGCAAATGAGGCCCTCACCTATTTATACACACCAAGGGAGAAGTCTAGAACATCATGTAGAAGTATCTTAACTAATCTTCTCTAGAATTTTCTACCATCAACTATACAAGTCTAGAATTATATGCGATATTCTAGACAATTCTATACAAGTCTTCATGATACTTCCGTATGGTTCCAAGGAACTTAAATCTTAAAAAAAGAACCAAACATTCCAAGATTTTAAACTCATCACTTAAACATGCTTCATGTTCCTCTTGGCCACTCTCGTGTTCTTCATTATCCAAATATATATGTTTTTTCTCCATTCCCCAAATTCTCTTGTTCTTCATTTCTTGAATCTTCATGTTCCTCTTCCATTAAGTCTTAGACCGTAACACTTGCTTTAGCTCACGGCCGGCTCTGAATACACACTTCTATTTACGTGTGTACCATATACACCTCCAAAATGTTACTCCCTCCGTCTCAATTTTATGGTCCCTTTTGGGAGTTTGTGCCACTTTTCAAAGTGTTATATCTTATAATCTATAATGTTTTAGGTGATTTTGAACACTTCGTTTATTAGATTAAATCAAGATCTATCAAACAAGATTCATATTGCATATAAAATGTATTACCGATTGAAAGATATAATTGTTTTTTTATCCGGTTAGAATAGAATGAGGGACTATAAAATTGGGACAGAGGGAGTAAGTTTTTACTAAAAAGTTATGACACGTACCATTATGTTATGATTTTTAGTAAAAATGTTACTCTGAATTTTATTGCTCAAAAGTTACGAGAGCAAATGTCATGAGATAACACAATTTAGACCACACATTGAGTGAAAATTATGAGATGACACAATTTAGACCACCCATTAAGTGCATATCGTACATGTCTTTTAGAGGTGTACTGTATTGTATAACTCATATTACTATTATATAAGTGGAAGATATTCTTATTATTTCTATAAAAAGACATACTGGCGGAACTAGAATTTTGGTCCAGGGGCCAATTTAATAGAATTATTTTCATATAAAAATATACGCAATATATCATGTAATTTTTGTAGTACAATAATATATTCTACATAATGGTATTTTGTTTCTTATCGATAGTCACAATACCCATGTGTAGTTACTTTCATCTCTGAAAGAAATTGAAATATTTTTTACATAACAATGTAGAATAACTTTAATTTTTTACTAGATTAAATAAATATTATTTAAATTTTCAGAGAATGGTATACAAATGATGGTTTATAATCTTACTGATTTTTTTTTTATTTTCGGGCCCCAATATAGTTCCCCCATTAAAAAGTCCCATACGTTCATATTAGCATAACTATTATTTTCCAAAATTCACTACAAGAGAAAACACATTTGGAGACCAAAAAATTTGTCGTCAAAGGGTTGTTTTTAGTCGCCCTAATACTTTGGCAACCAATATTTTAGTTGCCCAGTTTGTCGCCGAAACGTCGTCTGGGAAAGTCTACGCCGACTAAAAATTTGGTTGGTCGCCAAAGGGGAGCCATACGGCGACTAAAATATTTTGTCGCCAAAGGGGAGCCATACGGCGACCAAAAAATTTTGTCGCCAAAGGGGACGGCAACCAAACCGTTTGTCGCCAAAGGGGAGCCATACGGCGACCAAAATTTTGTCGCCGAAAGTTCATACGAAAAAAAAAATTCTGGCCATGCGCCTCTACCAAGAATTGAACCCACGACCTCCCACTTCTTAACTCAACACCTAACCACTGGGCTACCTATGCATTTATGTTCCATTTGTTAGAAACAATTTATATGTATTATCTTTTCGTATAATCTTTTTTACATTAACAAATGTATAACATTATTTATCATAAATTATGTAATGCACTATATTTTATTATATATATTATTATAATATATTTTATTATATATATTTTTTGGCACTAATCAATTGGACTACCTTTTGCATTCAACGTCTGCACACGTACTCTGCCAAGAATTGAACACCCAACACCTAACCACTTTGGACTACCTTTGCATTTATGTTCCATTTGTTAGAAACAATTTATATGTATTATCTTTTCGTATATTCATTTTTACATTGACAAATGTATAATATTATTTATCATAAATTATGTATTGCACTATATTTTATTATATATATTATCTTTTCGCGTTGTATATTTTTTGGCACTAAACATTCCACGACCAAAGCCGATGTTTGGTTGCCAAAGCCATCGCATAGGCGACAAAACAAAATTTGGTCGCCAAAGGGGAGCCATACGGCGACCAAAAAAAAAGTTGGTTGCCAAAGCTATCGCATAGGCGACAAAACAAAATTTGGTCGCCAAAGGGGAGCCATACGGTGACAAAAAAAAAAGTTGGTTGCCAAAGCTATCGCAGAGGCGACAAAAAAATTTGGTCGCCAAAGGGGAGCCATACAGCGACCAAAAAAAAAGGTGGTCGCCAAAGCCATCGCTTAGGCGACAAAAAAAATGTGGTCGCCAAAGGGAAGGCATACGGCGACCAAAAAAATTTGGTCGCCAAAGGGGAGCCATACGGCGACCAAAAAAATTTGGTCGCCAAATGTGTTTTTTCTTGTAGTGATTAAAGACGAGATAATAGAGATTGACACATTTTAAATCACTACTATAACTTGTTATTTTACGGCCTGTTTAGAGCAGGTTACATTAGACATTGTGAACGATTTTAGAGATTTTTTCAGCTCTCTTGGATGATAAATCCATCCCAAGAGAATGCAAATCTATGTAGAAGCCGGGGCATTGCCCCTTATTTTTATAATTCAGCATTACAGTAGAATTGTATAGCCGTTTATACCCTTTGATATTATGTGCGTTGCTAAGGTTTGTAATTACCTAGGGTATGCCCCTAGGAAACTTTGAGAACAATTTTGGAGGTAAATTCACCGTGTTTTATTATTTGCTTGCTATTTTCTTCCCTATTTCGTCTCAAATTGGAACAATAGAAATTTATTTTTCATTTTTTTTTTCTTTCCCTTAAGGCTCAGTTTGGATGGCGGTAATCTCAAGGGGGAATAGGAATGTGATATGTTCTTGTATGATTCCAGCATTTGGAAGAGATAGGCATGGGAATGCGATGCCATGCCTTTTTTATTCTGAACATTTGGAAGAGACAGGAATATAAAGGTGATTCCTAATGATAATTTGATACCTCCTATATCCCATGAGAATCTTAGATTCCCGGTTCATTCATTAAGAAATTTTTTTTTTGACTTTAATAAATTTTCAAAAAATTATTTTATCCAACATAAGTGTAGACACCCCAATCGAGTTTGACCTCAAAGAGAGTTTTCACTACACAGGATGGCCAATGGCGCTCATTTAGATAGGCGCACCTTGTGAGTTTGATTTAGACTAGCCGTTTGGTTATGGAAAACCAAGAAAACAAACAGTGAGGGGAACGTGTTAGGCACCCTCTCCAGCTAGCCACAAAGGTTGGCCCACACTCACTCAACATAAAGCTGTTAAACTATTTTAGAAAAATTCACAAATAAATTAATTAATTAGCAATTAAACAACATGGGTGACGACAGGAAATAAAACACACACTGAGTAGGGACAAGAGACCATGCAATGCATAAATAAAATACAAACAACGACTATACCCCACGTTAATTGATTTGTCGGCCAGGCATTCATTTTATCGGCCGACATACCGCATGGGGTTTCATGTTCCAGCGGACAAAAAGCATGCGGCGGCCGGTGTTTTTGCTTAACACCAGAAATGGAAAAGAAATAAATATGAGCAGAGGAGTTAGTGAGCCCCAACATAAATAACTAAATAAGATGCAATTTGTCAAGAGAGATTGTGTAAATATCCCACCACGATACCTCAATTGCTTGGCTATACAATTAAGGTTTTATTTGAGCAACCTTTATAGATTAAAGGCATGAAAAGCCAATGAACGGTGTAGAACTCTTTCAGATTTGAACAGTGTAGACTGCTAGTATAACTCGAACTTGATGTGTTTTGTGTTGTTGATGCCAGGGTATTGAAGCTTCGTGTGTTGAAGACAAGGAGAGGGACAGTTGTATAACGTAGAACGGTAGAAGAGAGGTAGGAAATTTTGATTTTAAACTCATTAAGAGGGGTCCTATTTATAGGGTTTAAATGTATAGTTAGAGAGAGGAAATTAATTAAATTCGAAAATAGAGTTAATTCCCCGTACAAACTCTTCGTAACAATGTTTCGAATGTGCACAACAAGTTGGGTTACTGAAAGGAAAGCGTTAGAGGGAAACCCAACCCTTGTAAAAGCTTCAGGACTCACTTAGAGTTTGGCAGTTGACACATTGATTTGGCAACTAATACTTCTAGATAGCACAGGAGATCAAACTTTGCGGGCTCGTTCCGGGCACTACCGAAATTCAATTTTGATGAGGTTTGAACGGTTGGAAAGGTTGTTAAGTCAACTTTCTAACCCAATTAGTTTGGATCCATAATAATTTTTATAGTTAAATATAAGACAATTTTACCTTCAGTTGGCCGAAAAATTAATGATTTTTGGTAAAACGCTCGTATCTCCCTCATTTCAAACTAGATTGAGACATATTTTATATCGATAAAAAGGGTTTTAAAAGTACCGAAAGTTGGTGGAACCGAACCATAAAAATAAGAAAGTTTGGTTTATCAAAATTTGGCCTAAAGTAGACTAATGGAAAGATTATCGGAGCCAACAAATCCTAAAACACGTTCTAAGTGTCACGCGGCACTTCCCTCCCTAATTCTAAGGCATTCTTTATTTCCTAAAAGTTCCACATAGTCTAAAAGCATCTCATTCCTCATAAAAGCATTATCAAATCATTTCATCATTGATATTCCACACATGGCGGTGATTAAAATTTCTAACGAGCCGAATTGGGGTGTGTATAGTAAGATTACTAAATTAATCTAAAGACCGAAACGAAATTACTCCAGGTATTAAATTCCCAAAAATTTGGTTCACAGTAATCAAATATTGACTATGTTTGGTTGTCAGTATTGAGAAAGAAATTTGAAGATATATTTTTGAGATAATGTTTGGTTTGGTTTTTGAAAATGGTTTTGGAATAATGATTGAATAGAAAAAAGAATAATAATTGGAGAAAGAAGTAACAAGTGGATAGTGAAATGAGACTAATGATTGGAGAGAGGGTAATAAGTAGTAAGAGAAATGTGGTCAATAATGATTGGAGAGAGTAGTAATGAGTGGTTTCAGAAAAAAAGTAGGGATAAATTGTTTTTTTTTTTGGGAAATTTTTTTAAAATGAATTTACTATTCCTACCCAAGAAAATATCAGGTATTTAATTCCCGGTAATCATATTCCTTTCCTACTCAAGATTCTAACCATCCAAACATAGCCTAAGTTCCCTTGAGTAATTTGTTGTAGTGGTTGTGTTTGCAAGTTGAGCATAAGATGGTAATAGGTTATTGTTGTGTTTGTTCGAGCAAAGGATGTGAGTGAGATATTGTTTTGTTTGTTGGGCGTTGTGAGCTATTTGTTTGGCTATTGCGTGGCATTGGTGGCATGGGGGCAACTGTTTCACGAAGGGAGGGTGGCAGTACTCGTCGTATCCTGTTGCAGTGGTTACATAGCTATTGTTTATATTGTTCTGTTATTAATTTCGTCGTTGTGTTCTGTTCCGTAGCCTGATGCTATCTCATGACAGGTTAGCCTTGTTCTAGTCTTCACCCCTCGCCGTCGTCTTCCATTATGCATGGTGATAACACGATATAATGGCACTATTAATAATAGTTGTCTCTGTTAAAAAAACAAAACAAAAGACTGCTATGGTTCTGTGTAACCCAAGTTAGGAAGGAAACAGGGATGGTTGACCCAAGGTCATCACCCGCCAAATGGTCAAAAAACCAGCATCACTACCGTACCGATTAAAACAAGTGGATGAAACACTTTTTCTCTGTTCACACTGTTTGACTAAAACCACATTTGTCATTTTTAGGAACTTGTCCAAATAAACAACAAAGTTGTCGCATTGGTATAACTGTTGAGACAGTTCAACGGTTTTTACTGTCCAAAACTTAATTGAAAAATAGTGCCCCTAAACACTTAACTATTTTTACAGTAACAATCACAATATGTTAAAGCCTAAACAATATAAATTTCTAGTAATCATTATACAAAAAGACAAAATACAACGTCTCCAAATACATATTATCTCAAGAACACATGAATATTACTCGTTTTGCATTTCAGGAAGTAAAAGAGTTGTACGTACTCAAGCCTAAAACTAAAATTTGTAGGAGTGCCCCTAACTTTTGGACTTTTTTGGATGCCCTAGGCCTAGGGCCTAGTCCGGCCCTTTACAAGTGACTTTAAACATCATGCTTAACACCTTCTTTTTAAAATAGCAAAAAAAATTATTAATCTTTGAAAACAAATTACAAAAATTAAAATGATCCAAAGCGACAATCAACACAATGGAGTAAAAGTTAACCAACGAAGTTGGCTCACTCGCAAACCGACAGTCAAAAGCCACCAAGAACCCAAAGAGGAAAGAACAAGCCCAAAGGATGGCAAGATACCGACCAAAAAAGAAAATAGAACACCCCATATTCATACCTAACACCATACAATATACTCCCCATCTCACTGAGAATGTCAATTTTCACGATTCATGTTGTGGACGGTGCCACCAAAACTTGAGAAAGAGTTTTAGAGTCGACATCCTGGTTTTATTTTAAAAATGATTTAGTACCCGTGGGAAACCATTTGAAATTTTGAATTGAATGACTCCTGCCCTGCTGATTTGGGAAACGATTTGGTCAATGGAAAATAGAGAATTTAGGGTTCGGGAGCTAGGTTATGAGTGGGGAAGGTTTTTAAGGCATCCCACTCACCCAATATAAGATTAGTTTTTACTAAATGCTTGTGGGATTTCAGAAAATATTTTATTACTAAACTTTGTTCACGGAAATGACATATAATGGAAGCAAATATAAAAAAGAAGCAAATATAAACAATAAATGATGCTTAAGAACAACATTAGGAAAGAAACTTTGTATTAGTCACTGCCCAGGAAAACATATTTCGGAATTTTGAGTTCAGAACAGTACCGTGCGATACTAGGGAGTCAGCGTGACACTGTACGTGCTTTTGTGGGCAGTTTGCAAAAAGAACATATTTTTGGATAAAAGTAGCAGTAATGTATTGAAAGGAACTAAATGACACTTTGTACCTTTGTGGTATTGATGAATCAAAAGAAACATGATATCAGAAATGTTCCTCCCAAAGGAAAAGTACCGTACGGCAAAAAGAGTGTCACACGGCTTTGTTTTGGAGGTACCGGCAACTTTTACATTCTTCTTGCTGTATTTTGTTAAAGCTTTGATTTGCCAAGTCCAGGGGAGGTATGAGTGTGGTGTCCTCAAAAATCCAATAGGGTCTCTTTACCAAGCCTTGACCCGAATGAGCAACTAGTAGAGGTTAGCAAGATCCTTCACAAGCCCCTGCACATAAAACACACGCCGTTAGTACCCAACCTGGCCGGAATGTGACCAAGGAAGGCACTCTGACGGTCTAGTAAGAGATCGGAGAAGAGAGGCGTATTGTAGGAGAAGTTGTAGAGAGAGAGAGTGTGTTGTGTACCTCTTTAGGGCTCCGTTGCTTTGTATTTATAGGCTACCCAAGTACAGGGTCAGATCAGTCAATACGGCTCGGATGACCTCACGCAGCGTCACGAGCCGTCCTCACAAGTTTCGTATGCATGCATACTCCAATATGGCTATGACACGTAGTGTAACCGCTTCGAATTTCATCATGCTGACGTAGGGCTAGCTGTCACATGCACATATGCCTTCCCAGGTTTGTCGCGTGCGTTAACCGCCTCGGATGACGTCACAGAGGTCATCACCGAAATCTCGGATTGTTCCTCCGAGCCATCTCGGATGTGATCCATCTCAGACGGCTCATCCGATTCATACTTTGCTGACCGAGACTCTGGTTTGATTCGGAGTGTTTCATCTCGGTTATCCCATTACGCCTCATTTAGGAACTGGGCCTGACGACCTGTTTGGGCCTGGGCTCCCCTGGTCTCCTTCACTGGGCCCCATTAGAACTATTAGATTTCGGCCCACTACAATAGCCCCTCAACTTCTTCCGAGACATGATTCCGAGAAAGGAGTTGACCATTCCTTGTTGGGCCGTTGCTTTAAGCCGTGGTTTGAGTAGGACGTATTCCAGAAGATAGAATTCTTTCCGTTGTGTTTCTTTTAACCGAGCCCCAGCCCTGACTGATTCGTGGTTGGTTTCGTTTGCACCACGCGGCAGATTTCAATTGGACAAGAGAGACGTACTCGGACCGCGGTTTTATTGAGGGAATCGTGCTTACGTGAGCTGTCAGAGGGTAGGCTCGGCCAGTCACATCAATGACTCGTGCCACCCAATTAATCACGTCGCCCAAACGTTGCCTTGTTTCCCGCGCTGTGTTTAAACCCGTTTCTATAAGTGGGGACCCGTTGGAGAGAGGAATACTTTTGCTCTCTCTCTCTCTCTCTCTCTCTCTCTCTCTCTCTTTCCTCTTGCACGCGAAACTTCTGTTCTTCCATATTTTCCGGCGAAGCCAAGATCGTCATTCTCAATCGTTACACCGCCGTCGTCCACCCTGTTCGATCTTTTCCTCAGCCATTTTCTGACGAAAAACGCCGCGTCGGTTCATCTCCACCACCGCTGCTACTTTTCACCGGTGTTTTAGAGGTAAGAATTTCGCGATCTGCTACTTTTTTTTTATTTGCTAAGAAGTATGTTTCGCGATCTGTTGAGAGATTAAAGGAGACGTAATGAACAGTTGAAGACATTAGTTCATTGTTCTTCGTGTTCTTCATCAGAGCCATCCGCGTGACTCTTCGGGTCATTTTTCGATCCTTCGTCCTTTAGGTTTTTAGACGTAAATTTGTTTGTCAACCGAGACATTAGGTCCGGACCTTGACCGAGTTAAAAACCCGAGCCATTAGTAGCCCTTCCTTTACCTAGACTGCCCAAAAGGGTAGGCCGTGCCTTGGCTGATTTGGATTGTGGCTCGGAAATAATCCAAGCCGGTTTTGCCACTTAGCAATCTAAACAAGAGCTTTAGATTACTACCAGTTATATGGCTAACTGTTGTTCACCCGTGCACTTTTTGTCAGGTTCTTCAGCCCTGGAGCCCTTTGTCCTTTCTTTGGGGAGCTCGAACAGGACGAGCAGTTCTGAATCCTCTGTTCACAATTATAATTATCTTAGCTACCATCTCGGACAGACCTTCCTTGACCCCGACGTAGGGATGGCATCCGCGGATATAGGTCCGGTTGACGAAGGATTCGTTCCCCTTAACCCAATAGACGTCAATTTGAATGCTCGATCCGAGAGTGAGAATTTGGTTAACCAAGGTGAAATCAGTAGTGATCACACCGAATCCACAAATCTTGGAAGTAGGAGAGACAAAAATGGCGCTTCGGACCAAATCCCCGACGTTCAAATCGTCAGGATCCGCAACCCTGAAGCGGATAACACTGGGTCTCTCTACGAGCCAACAACCGAGAATCCATCAGTTGATCATGCGCCCGAGAACCAACACTAAGAGGCCCCACTTTGTAAGGCCAAGTCCTCGGTAAAAGGGGAGAACGTATACCTGGAATACTTCGACGGGAAGGCTGGGCGATACCGAGCATTCTGCTGAAAGTATAAGATTCCCCCAAACGTTGAGATCTGAATAGTCCAAGAGGAAGACATTACTTTTTCTGAGGATCGTATTACTGTCCCTCTCCTAGCGATAACGGAAGGAGGGCTTCGGTTCCCGGTTAACTTACTCCTTCGTCAGTTTCTACACGAGTACCAAATTAATCCGAGGTTCCTGGCAATGAATTCTTTTCGGATCGTTAACATCGTATTCGTGTTGCGGGATAAATTCAGATTTATTTTTAACCTGAGCGACTTGGTCGGAGTTTACAATGTTTCCAAGAATAGTACCTCCGAGTGCCGGTTCCTATCCCTCCAAAGTACCCCTAAGGAGCCCGGGTCATACTTGATCGATCACCTCCCAGATTCCGACCCCTGGGCTAATGACTTTGTAGAGGTCTGTGGTAACTTTGAGTTCAGTCTTGATGACGATGGCAGCTACCCCATTCCGAGACTCATGTCTTGTTGCATAGTTACAATGTTTGCTATGTTAACCCCTCTTTTGTTGTTCTGCAGAGATCACTTCCATGACCGCCCGACTACTAAAAGCCAAGAATGATGACAACATCCGAGTTGCATACCGAGTTCTTTTGCACGAAAGATACGCCCATGCTCTCCTAGAATACGAGCCGCTCTACACTTCCTTTCTTCAATAGAGGAAAAAGAAGTCCAAGGAACAACTTGCGGCCGAGAAAGCTGGTCCGAGCATAAAAAGGAAAAGAGGATCGAGCAAAGGGAAATCCGTTGCAGCCATTGACGTGAGCTCGAATTCTGAGGTAAATCTTCATCGAGCCAATCTCCAGGAGCTTATCGAAAAGGTCAGGGGACCTTTGGAAGAAGAGTTTGAAGAAGAAGAAGAGATGGGAGGAGATCTCGATGAACTGCTGAGCCTGTTGCCGTCCAAGAAACCGAAGAGAACGGCTGCCCCTACTGCCAAAGGAGCTCCATCGCAAGCCAAGAGAGCCCCAACCGTCGCCGAGATAGATGCTGCCAAGTTGAAAAAGCAGAGAGTCTTGCTGAGGTCGGGTTCTGGGAAAGACACCCAGAAAGAGAAAAATGTGTCCGAGAAGATTCCTACCAAGAAGGATGCTCCACCCCAAGATACTCCCGCCGAGGCCTCTACTCCAACCCCTTTCATTTTTGCTCCGCAGGTCAAGCAAGGGAAACTGGTGCTGGTGACAGATAGCATCTGAGATAATCCGAGGCTCGCACTCCCCGTACTCCAAGAGGTCTGCTTGCCTGAGGATATGAAACAGGTTCCTGTTGACCTCGAAGGCAACATTGTTGATATGTTCTCCCACTTGACTCTTGTATGTTTCTGCATCGAGACTGTGTTTTGCTTTTTCTTTTCTTTTCTTTTTTTTGTTCTCATCCCTTGCCCTTAAATGATGTATCAGGCCAGCCAGTCCATGCTCGGTTATCATCAGAAGGTCGTGGGTATGTCCTCCAACTATTCTTCTTTAAAAGAAAAGCACAAGGAGGTTCTTTCCAAAAGGAAAGAGATTGAGGATGAGTTGGTGGCGGCGAGGCTTCAGATCTCTGAGCTGGATGAGCTCAAGAGACAGATGGGGGAACTGAGGCTGCAGTTGTCCGAGAAGGATGAAATGCATAAAAAAGCTCTGATTGCGGCACACTCAGCTGAGTTTGAGGAGGCCAAATTGAAGATTGTAGAGCATTATCAAGGACAAGTGGCCGAGATCAAAGGCATGGGTTTTCAAACAGGAGCAAAGATTTATTTCTTGAAAGGAGTAACCAAGGGGTATGAGCTCAGATTAGGAGCTGGTGGCGTTCCTGCTGAATCTGCTCTCTGAGCTATCCCCGAGGTTGAGACCCCAGAGATTAAGATCCCCTCGAAGGAAGAAGATGATGAAGAAGAGGAGGAAGCAGTTGTAGAGAACGCCGAGAGTGTTGACAACACCGGTGCTAACAAAACCGAGACCGGTGATCAAGCTCCTTCGAAGGACGCTTGATATTGTTTTACTTGTTTTTGTTTGAACAATCTCTCCCTTTCCCCTGAACTATTTCTTCAGTTTGCTTTTCGGATACGGCTGGCGGAATTTTATGCCAAGCCGTTTATGATATTTGATACAATATTTGTCTTTCTCCCTCCAAACAATTTCTTGTTTCTGTGGCGGCTCGGTGGAATTTTATGCCGCGTCGTCTGTCTTGAATGGATGGTTGGAAATTTGAATTGATGGCTTCATTTTCTGTTTGTATCTTGGTTGAATAATCATCTCCGAGATATTATGGTAATACCCCCATTCATCTCGGCTTAGGGCAAATAAATACCCCTGGCCTAAGTCGAGATGAATGTTTTTAGTATTTGTGCTAAGGCATAAAAAGTAACCAAAGCAATCTGGGTATCTTCTTGGATTTGTTTCCGAATCAATATGAGAATAATTGAACGATTTGGATAAGTCTAAAAATTTGAGAAAAATTGAGAAAGAGGGTTTTCGATAGTGACATCAAAGGTTTGGTTTAATCATGCCTTCAAGAGACTATTAGGTGATTGCAATACCCCTGGGGAAGAGGCTTGTTTGATTTGTTAACCAAGTCAGTTGCGTGACTTAAGAGTTATCGTTAAAACAATATCCCTTGAAAAGATTTTGATTAACTCGGTGAAAACGTACCGAGATGATTGCTAACTTAAGAGGTAAGTTATTGGAGGGCAATACCCCTGTAGAAGCTGTTGTACATCGAGCTCGGTGTATGGGCCGAGACATATACGTTAGTATCGAAACGATGGTGTTTGATTTTGATAAATTATCGACGTAATCATTGGATTGGCTTAGTTAAACCGAGCGGTCTTATGGGATAAGTCCCATGAGTGAGGTTGTGCCTTTAGCCGAAGCCATTGGGTACGAGTACCGAGACACGATTAAAAAGACAACAGTTGAGACCAAAAAGCCTTTTCATTGATAAGCTTCTGAGGAAGTAGTACATCAAAATTTCTTCACAATTTTTTTTAAGTTTGAAACTTATCACCCGAGAACATCACCCTTAAGCATAATACTTTCTTAAGTTGTAAGCATTCCAGGGCTTGTCCACGAGTTTCCCATCCATGTCTTCAATTTTGTAAGCTCCTTTTCCCACCTTCTTAACGACTCGGTAGGGACCGTCCCAATTAGGCATCAGCTTCTTTTTCTTATTCTTATCCGTGACCTTCTTAAGAACCAGGTCGTCCAGGTAGAATGTCCGTAACCGAACCGTCTTGTTGTATCCCTTAGCAACTTCTTGCTGATAAGCCGCCAATTTCACCCGAGCTACGTCTCGCTTCTCCTTGGCCAGGTCAAGGTTGTTACTTAAAGCCATGTCGTTATTGGATTCATTGAAGTATTCAGTTTGGATTGTGGGGAACTCCTTCTGGATGGGGATTACAGCTTCAATACCGTAGACTAAGGAGTAGGGAGTCTGATCAGTGGAACGTCTTGGTGTAGTCCTGAAAGCCCATAGCACGTGAGGAAGCTCTTCAACCCACTTTCCTCGTTTTGCAGTTAGTCTTCTCTTGAGCCCAGCTGCGACCGTTTTGTTAGACGTCTTGGTTTGGTCGTTACTGATAAGCCACATATGTTGTAGATATCCGGGGCTTATCTAGCTCATTTTGTTTACACACGCATGCGATTTCGCGCCTTATATGTTTGATATGTGCGTCGTAGTGTTTTTGGCAAGTTACAGGTTAAACACGCAGAATAAGTGCATTTTGAGGTCATGGAGAACCGTGCCACATTTACCGAGGGCCACGTGCCCCATGGCACGCCAACACCGGGCCCCACGAGCCATGAAACGACGATTCGGTTGAGGCCCGGGAATACGAAAAAGTTGGTGTGTTGAAGTTGTGCTTCACATTCACAAAAATCCCCGATGGGGTCCGGGCTTGAACATGCACTCACAAGACCGAGGTTCACCTTCCCCGAGGGCCCCACGATGTATTCAAATGCTTTGGAGGAAGTCCGGGAACACGGAAGGCCAAGGAAGTGACCAAAGACATCATCGGCCCAATAGTGGATCTATCCACTCTCAACAGTGGATCAATCCACTCAAGTCAAAAGTTCATCAGAGGATTCTGGATCGATCCACTCTCATTCTGGATCGATCCACTCAAGTAAAAAACATGGTCAGAGCATTCTGGATCGATCCACTCTCAATAGTGGATCAATCTACTCCACCCCATAGGTTCATCAGCAATAGTGGATCGATCCACTCTCATCCCGATCGATCCACTCGTCCCAAATGACCACGAGCGTGCAGGTGATCCACTCCCATAGTGGATCGATCCACATCAATCCATGGAGCATTTTTCAAGCATTTCAAGCACTTTTTGTACTTTCTACTTATGGAATGTTTCTATTAAAAGCATTATTAGGATATTTTGAGAGAGATAGAATGTTTTTTTGTATATATTTCCCTCTCCCTCTCTCTCCCATTACTTCTTACTCTTTCATTTTTAGTTTTAGTTGCTCCTCCCTCTCTCCTCCATGGGAGAGGATTTTGAAGCTTTATCTCTCTAGAAAATTCACGTAAGTTTCATATTTCGTTTTATTTCTCGTGTTTTAATGTTGTAGCTACTACTTAGTTCTTCATATATATCAAGTTTATTTCCGTAAAAATCATGTTCTTCATTTCTTTTACGTTTCAAGTTATGTCTTTCATTCCTATGTTTGAGTAGTCTTAATAGGCTCGGTCATGGGGTGATTAGCACTCCATGACTTAGGTTTAATTCGTTCTTCTCGCCAAATTACAAACACTTCTTGTTTAATAAAGTCACGGGTTCATCTTTATGTATCGAAATTGTGATTTGTTAATCTCTTTGATCACACGTAGCCAAGGGCTTGACCACTTGGCACGTGTGATGCTTTGGGCGATGTCAATCCAAATGTTTGTATAAATGGCACAAGAATCCTACACTTTATCGAACATCATTTATAGTTCAAAGAGTTAAGATCGATTTTATGTATCGAAGTCTAGGTTTGTTAATCTTTTTGATCTCTCGTAGTTAGGGTTTATTCTCCTTTTCACGTGTGATGCTTGGAGCGATGTCAACCTAGATGTTTGCCAAATGGTTACAAGAATTCTAATCTCAACAAGAGAGGAACGAATTAGCCTAAGTTATGGTTGTTAAAATCTCCTAGACTTTGCCTTAGTTTAATTAATCTTTTTAATCTTCTGTGTCATTCACGAAGTTAAGTAAATTCCACCAACCAAAATCCAAAAGCCAAGTTTGCCGCTTTAAGGCTAAAAACTTTCACTTGCAAGACAACTCTCATGTCGGGTGCGTTCGGTCCCTGTGGATTCGACCCGGTCTTACCGGTTATTATGCTACCTCTGACCTAGCCCTACGCTTGGGGCAACACTTTCTACGACACAATCCAAGGTCGCAAGCTTTTTTGGCGCCGTTGCCGGGGACCCAATGGTCCATCTAGCGTGAGTTTTTCCTTGCTCCACTGTAAGTATCCCGCTATTTTGTATAATTTTTCTTATTTTCTGTACATTACTTGTTTTATTAACAAGGCGGCGGACTAGCCCCTCGGAATTGTTTGTGGTGAGGCGGTTGCATAACCCCTCCGTTCTACTAGTCTTAAGAAAATCCTATAAAAAAAATAATAATAATGGCATACTTTGAAAGTTGCTATGGAGAGGTCTTACAAGATGTAACCAATTTCTATCAACTAGATCATGAGTCTTTTTCACAATGTTGGGAGCGTTTTAAATGTTCAATTTTCTCTTGGTCAAGGTTTATGTATGAGTTCGGGGATCTTCTAGCTGTCTTTTGTCGAGGTTTAAATCCATCAATATGTCAATTTTATTTGTGTTCTAATGAAGAATTCTTGGATAAAACTCCCGAAGAGTGTTGAGACTACCTTAAGGAATTAGCCCAAAAGCCCCAATATTGTGAGTTGATTGAAATTGGAATAGGGCAAGCCCTTAGTGATACATTGGACAGATTTCTCGCCACGAATCCAGCATATTTAATTGATTTTGAGAGTTTGTGTCCTGTAATTGAGGAGGTGCCGCCTGTAGCAATTTCGAGCAATGAGCCACTAGTGTGTGATGATTCTTTCGAAAATCCATTCACCATTGAGGTAATAGAGACATTGTTCTTTAATGTATGGGTTATTCCAGCTCAAAAAGAAATTTTAGAAGTTATATGGGATGATGAGCCTGTTTTCGATTGTGCTCCCCAAGAGGATTCTAGTTGTACACTTGCTATGTCTTTTCATGAAAAACTTTTTGAGGCTCATGCCCCTAGAACTTCTATTGAGTCTGCTCCACCACAAGAACTTGAAAGAGTCGAACTAATTGATTTTCTAGGTGTTGATAATTATGATTGTGTTTACAATCCACTTTTACTGAATCTTGTCAACACTTTGAAAATGAATTTGGTTCGCATTATGCATTTGGTGGAACTTAATTTCCTTACGCGACTACTGCTATCACAATACTCTAAGTATCTTATTTTATGGCATGGTCGTGTACAATTTTTAACGGAAGGCTTGGAATGGAGTGTTATGCTGGTACTAATAACTCCTCATAGTACAAAGAATGTTTGGATTCCACATGAAGGATGTTGTGTATTCTGATGGTCCGGTATAGCCGCCCGAACTTGAGCTACGTATGGCCTAGCCATAGTCTCTAGTTCCGGGAAGAAAAGTAGTACCCGTGCAATCGCGTGAAGATTCTTCGGTTGTGTTATTTTTGTACATATTGTTATTTGTGAAGCCCGGATAACACAAACCGGGTGGTTCTAATATTTCTTTCTCTTAGTAGGAGTGATGAAAAAGCCTCTCATTTGGTCGAGGTATAAGGTGGTTGACATTCCACCCCGTTGGTACATTTTTATCCCTCCTTGTTCTTCATTTTCATACTGTTTTCGTGCTATGAGGACATAGCACATTTTAAGTTGGGGGGAGGGTTTACTTCTTACTTCGTGCTTTGTTGCTTTGTTTATATTTAGAGTTTTGAAAAAAATAATTAATTAAAAAAAAGAAAAAAAATTGAGAAAAATTTGAAAAATTGGTGAATCAAGGAATTTGGATACTTACATGCGCTTACTCTTAATTGATAGCTTCTAATTGGGGCTTTGATGTTTGTTGTGTGAAACGGAGTCTTGATACGATTTCATGGATAGACTTAAGCTTGTGAACATGACATTAAAGGTATACACTTGATTAAACCGTATTGCCTATAGTTGGATAGCGTATGCTCACTTAAATTCATGCTTTCGCGCACGCATTGTCCCACTTGAGCATTCACTGGCTTCGAATTTGGTTCACGTGTCATTGATCCCTCGGTGTGAATTAACTTGTCTATGAAATATTTGGAGCCCCTTTCCTTGAAAAAGAAAGAAAAAGATGATGCATGTTGTATTGTTAATGTTTATCCGGGCATTCATTGAGTAACCGGGCATAATTATCAACACCTAGAAAATCAATATTCATTATTTGGTTTTGCGGGGGTTCGATGCTCGGTGAAAAGATTGTTCTGAAGGAGATGCTTCGCTGCTCGGAGGCCTTGCACGAGGATCCCAATCCAACAAGTGCATCAGCGTGGGCGTTGTGCTCTCGACCCACCTGGTGTACCTTGAGTTCTTCAAACGTCTCGGATAAACTCCTCACTATGTCTAGGTACTTAGCCATTCTTTCGTCTTTAGCGTCGTATTCTCCGTTGAACTGGTTCACAACGAGTTGAGAGTCGCTGTAAACCATTAGAGTGTTCACGTCCATTGCTTCGGCCAGCCGAAGGCCAGCGATTAAGGCTTCGTACTCGGCCTCGTTGTTAGAAGCTGGGAATTCGATTGAGATTGCATTCTTGTGTATCACTCCCTCAGGGGAGATCAAGACTATGCCAGCGCTAGCTCTTCGTTGGTTGGATGCACCATCGACATGTAATTTCCAAGCATTACCATGGAACATGTGCCAAGTAGAGAACTGCACGATTGCTTGTCCTTCATCCTCGCTCGGACTCGGTTCTCCTTCCGAGAGAGGCGTAGTCGTTAAATCAACTGTGTCAGCTTATGTATTTGTTTCTTCATCCGAGACACATTTGGTCATAGCTTTAATTACCAGGAGAGCGTTAGGATCTTCGGTTTTTTATTCGGGTAAGGATGGGTTGGGTTCTTCTTTCTTTTGCTCTTCTCCTGGTGTTAGCTTGGCTATGAAATCAACTAACACCTGCGCCCTTATAGCCGTTCTTGGTCGATATTGGATGTCAAAGTTAGCCATTTCACATGACCACTTCGAGACCCATGTTGAGAGATATGCTCTTCGGAAAAGTGCCTTTAGTGGATACTCGGTGAGAACTATGATTGTGTGAGCCTGGAAGTAAGGGAGCAACTTCCGAGATGCAATTATAAGAGCGAAGGCAACTTTCTCAAGAGGAAGGTACCTTGTCTCGACTCCGGTCAGCGTCTTGCTTGCATAGTATACCGGTCGATGCTCGATCCCTTCTGCTCGAACCAAAACCGAGCTCACGGCGTGCGGAGAAATAGAGAGGTAAATGAATAAATCCTCGTTTTCCTGAGGCGTCTCCAGTAATGGCGGCTCGGAAAGGTACGTCTTTAAATGCCACAATGCCTTTTCACACTCTTCTGTCCACTAGAACTTTCGTTTACTTGTCTTGATCGATTGAAAGAGAGGATGACATACATCAGCCGAGCGGCTGATGAAGCGGTTTAGGGCAGCCGCCATCCCTGTTAACCTTTGGATCTCTTTGATCGTTCTTGGTGAAACGAGCTGTTGTATAGCTGTGACTTGGCTCAGATCTGCTTCAATACCCCTTCTCGTCACCAAGTGTCCGAGGAATTTTCCTGACCCAACACCGAAAGAGCACTTCTCGGCGTTGAGCTTTAAACCATGCTGTTTCAGTACCGCGAACATCTTGTTAAGATCTGTGATATGGTCTTCCTCTTGTATACTTTTTACCACCATGTCATCGATGTAAGCCTCCATCGTATCACCGAGCTGATATTTGAACATCCGAGAAACCATCCTTTGGAAGGAAGCCCCGGCGTTCTTTAGCCCAAAGGGCATGACTCGGTAGCAATAGATTCCTCTTGGTGTGATGAATGTTGTCTTCTCCATATCCTCCGCGTCCATAAAGACTTAGTGATAGCCCCTGTAAGCGTCCATGAAGCTCAACCGAGCGTGTCCTGCTGTCGAGTCTACGAGTTGGTCTATCCGAGGGACTGGAAAACAGTCCTTTGGACAGGCATCATTAAGGTTCGTGTAGTCTACGCAAACCCTCATTTTTCCGTTCTTCTTGGGGACCACACCGTGTTTGCCAGACAAGTAGGGTATTGGACCTCCTGGATTACACGGGCCTCTAGTAGCTTGTCAACCTCAGATTCCACCGCCTCAGCATGAATGGCGGAGGATCTCCTCAATTTCTGGATTACCGGGCGCCTCAATGGGTCAACATTAAGCTGGTGCTTGATGAAGCTCGGATCAACTCTAGGCATCTCGTATGGAGTCCAAGCAAAAACCTCAATGTTTGCCTTGAGGAAGGTCACCATTTCCTCCTTTTCGGCCTTGGTGAGAGAGGATCTGATTAGGAAGAAGCGGCTCCCATCCTCATTGATTGGGACTGTAACGAGGTCTTCAACGGATTTTGCCTCAGTTGGCCGACCAACATCTTCCAAAATTGGTGCTTTGGGTACCTCCACCCAATACACCTGCTTTGGTTTCTTCTTCTCTTTTCTGCCCACGGTAGAAATATAACACTTCTTTGCAGCTATTTGTTCTCCCTTCACATCCTCCTGCTTTCCCTTTTCTCTAATAAACTGTAGCACCTGATGATACGTAGACACTACAGCCTTCATCGCGTGGAGCCAATTTCTCCCTAATATGATGTTGTAGGGACTCGGGGAGTTAACCACAATAAACTCAACTTGTTGTGTTACCGAACCAGCAACGACTGGAAGGGTAATTGTATGAGGGGATATACGAGTGTGCTGCTGAAGCCAATGAGGGGGACCTCGGCAGGCTTAAGATCCTTGCTAGTGAATCCGAATTGTTTGAACAACGAGTAATACATTACCTCGGTAGCGCTCCCTTGGTCTACCAATATTTGTTCCACCCTTGCTTTCCCCACTTTGAGCGTAATGACGAGAGCGTCTTTATGAGGGAACTGCACCCCTTCTAGGTCCTTCTCGGTGAACGCGATTGTCCACTGAGACAACCTTGGCGGGAATTTTCGTTTTGGTTGTTGTTTAACCGAGAGAACTTCTAATGCATTGGCGGCTTGCTCAATCTCCCTGTACACCCGGGACTCCAACATCCTCATAATTGGGCCATGAATGACGTGCATTACCACCATGTCGTCCTGAGTACCCCCAATCGCAGCCGCCCCTGGCTTTGAGCCCGAGCTAGGGTTTTGTCCTGATCAATGTAGGCATCCAGGTTTCTAATCGAGACGAGGGTTTCCAAAGATGCCTTGAATGGCTTGCAAGCAGTGTTGTAATGGCCTTGCTCTCGGTGGTATGTGCAGTAAACTTTCCTGTCCTTAGTCTTATCATGGGTTCCCATCTTGTGGTCCGGCCAATGAAAGAAACTCTCATTCTCTATCTTCCGGAGGAGCATGTAAATTGGCTCGGTAAATACCGTGCGCTCGGCTACAAAGTCACTTGCCTTTGGGAGGCTCTTTGCTGCGCTTGTTTTGATAATGTTGATGGCCTTCTTCTGATTACTCGAAACATGGATAACCCTCAGAACGGAGGACGAGGTTGGAGCATCACGCTCGGTTAAGAGTTCCTCAAGCTCTATATATTTATTGATTCACTCCATAAGGTCATCCATGTTTTTTGGCGGATGTAACATCAAATCTATAAAGATAGGGCTCTTACTTTCCAAACCATGCTTGAAGTGAGTGGCAGCAAGAGTCTGATCGCAACCTTGGACTTGGCAAAACATCTCCCATTACCTAGCAACGTACTAGCGCAGAGTCTCATCCGAACGCTTTCTTAACCCAAGAAGGGAGTCCACCTCTCTCTTCTATACATTGCTCGTTACAAACCGAGAAAGGAAAGCTCTCTCCAGGGCCTCGTAGCTTCCAATGGATTCTTCTTCAAGCTTGCTGAACCAGAGGAATCTGAGAGTCCCCAGACTGGCGGGAAATACCTTGCACATAATGGCTTGATCCGATGTGTAGAGGTTGATAATCTGCCTGAAGTAGATGAGGTGGTTGTACGTGTCCGTGAGGGCATCGTATTGGTTGAACTTTGGCAGTGTGAACCCAGCTGGCAATGTCACCGAGGCGATCTCCTTTGTGAAAGGAGATTTGGCCAACTGTTTCAGTTGCTCGTCGATGCTCGATAATGGAGGGAGAAACGGCAGAGGGGGAAGAGAAGGTACGGTAAACCCTTCATTGGTATGGAAACGCTTCTATGTGGTTGTTCGAAGGCGCTCATCATGGCGACGCTCGTGATGCGTCGTTTTTTCCTCGCTGGCCGTGCTCCTTCCTTTTCCCCCCAGCGTCGTTATGGTGAGCTCATTCTTCAGTTCGGTATGCATGACGCTTTCTCGTATCTCTATCTTAGATGACCGCAAGATTTTGCTCTTGCGGGGAAGCTTTCTTCAAGCGCTCTACGCGAGCTCGGAGATCAGCAGAGTTTGTTGGTCGCGGAGGGATCTTATGGTGACGTCGGCCAGAAGAGCGTTCAGTGAGAGCAGCTTTGTTAGGGTCCTTCTTGAGATAGATTGGTTTGTATTCGCCATCTTCAAAATAGTACACTGTCTCGTGGGATGTAGATAGCTGGGAGTACGAAGAATGGCCGCTCGATTCCAAAATCTGAGAGGAATAGTGTTGGGAAGAACCACCTTGGTGGCCCTTTGAGAGGTGCTCGGTCGACAGGTTCTCGGGCCGAAGCACGAGAGCCTTATGTTGAGCCCTATCATTGTTAGGGTCGCTAATGCGATCTTTTGCCGAGCGTCTTTGGCCGGGTGCTCCCCTGTGAGATGTTCAGTAGTCTCTCTTTGCGCCTTCTTTTTATCGTCTCGATCCGGTTCTGAGTCACGGGCTTTCATCGCCTGCATCTCGGTATCTCGCTCCTCAAGATGGCGAGTGAGTCATTCGATGGTGAGTTCTTGCGAGTCTGGGCTAGGAGTGAGTCCATCGTGGCCCGGAATAACGGAAACGGAGACGTGAGGGGTTGATTTGGGGTCTTTGGAGGAGGAAGGGTGGTTTGTAGTGAAGGGATTTTGGTGAGTTTGAACAGTTGGGTGAGTTTGTTGGTTTTGCTCGCCACCCTTCATGAGTCAAGGTCTTTTAGAGAGAAAAGAGAGAAGTGGGGGGGGGGGTTCTAGGGAGGAGCACTTAGGAGATTACAGGTTCAAGTCCCCGTGAGTCACCAATTGTGGTGTCCTAAAAAATCCAATAGGGTCTCTTTACCAAGCCTTGACCCGAATGAGCAGCTAGGAGAGGTTAGCAAGATCCTTCACAAGCCCCTGCACATAGAGCACACGCCGTTAGTACCCAACCTGGCCGGGATGTGGCCAGGGAAGGCACTCCGACGGTCTAGTAAGAGATCGGAGAAGAGAGGCGTATTGTAGGAGAAGTTGTAGAGAGAGAGTGTGTTGTGTACCTCTTTAGGGCTCTGTTGCTTTGTATTTATAGGCTACCTAAGTACAGGGTCAGATCAGTCAATATGGCTTGGATGATGTCACGCAGCGTCACGAGCCGTCCTTACAAGTTTCGCATGCATGCATACTCCAATATGGATATGACACGTAGCTTAACCGCTTCGAATTTCATCATGCTGACGTAGGGCCAGCTGTCACATGCACATATGCCTTCCCAGGTTTGTCGCATGCGTTAACCGCCTCGAATGACGTCACGGAGGTCATCACCTAAATCTCGGATTGTTCCTCCGTGCCCTTTCGGATGTGATCCGTCTCGGACGGCTCATCCGATTCATACTTTGCTGGCCGAGACTCCGGTTTGATTCGGAGAGGTTCATCTCGGTTATCCCGTTACGCCTCATTCAAGAACTGGGTCTGACGACCTGTTTGGGCCTGGGCTCCCCCAATCTCCTTCACCGGGCCCCATTAGAACTGTTAGATTTCAGCCCACTACAATGAGAAACCACCTTGAACTCAACAACACCCCTCTGAATGCCAAAGAAAATAGATTTTTGGCAAGAAAATGGAATTTATACATTTGAAATGGGCTTTCGGAAGCAAATACCCTTCTTCGAACTTTAACCTAGCTTAGCTTGCAAGTGATATGGAGGACTCTGGTACTGATATGTGACTGGATTTGATAGCAAATGTAGAGGAAAGGTTTCTATGAAAGTTTATTTTTGGGATTTTGGATTTGTTTTTGGCTTTTGAAAGTGGTAGTAGATTGGATGAGATTCGGGCAGAGTGGAGGGAAGGTTTTTCAATCATTTTTCTTTTCTTTTTCGCTCTCAAATGAGCTTGGTATTTATAGATGAGGATTTTCCAAGTTTTGAATGCACACCAAGTAAGCCAGGGTGGACTATGGCCTAGCCTTTGGTACCCCTAGGCTTTCTAAGCATTTGCAGGAGTTTTGGTTAATCATGGGGGCTGCTTGCTACCCACGAAAAATTGATAAAAAGCCCGACAATGTCGTGCCACAGAGGCGAGTGTTGTGCGGCACTATAACTCTGCCGTGCGGCACAGTTTTGTGGGCAATTTGGTTTTATAGTGGAAGAAGTGTCACTCGTTACTTTTAACTAAAGTCTAAATGTTGCACAGTATAGTTGACTAAGGTTGAGTTTGTTTGTTAAAGGGCATTCCTTGAAAATGTCATTCAGGCATTTTTTTCACATCATTGGTGATTTTAAGGATGCCCAAAGATTTCTAAATTGGGGTGTCCACACATGCTTTTCAAATAACTGTTGATATTTCATAATTTATGTAATATGTTTTAGGGAAAATTTCAAAAAAAAAAAACCCTGACCTTTGAACAAAATGTCACAGACACACCTGAGATTTGCAAAATATAAACACCCCACCTAACCTTTGCCCTCTGTTATTAATTAAACCCCCACCTCCATTTTCGATCAAAAAACTAACGGATCTGGAAAATCTAGCAAGAAATTTTCAAAAAAAACCCTAACCTTTGGCACATTTATCAATTTCCCCCCTCTTTCCATTTTTCGTCCAATACTTTACAGAAAATCTTAAATGACGTCGTTTTGTGGGTTTGTCATAAGCTTCCAAATTTTTTGGCTACATGTTGGGGCCAATTTCAGGGTCCCACAAGACGATCAATCTCAATCATTCAATAATTTTAAAACAATTATTTGAGTTGTCTTGGAAAAAATCAGATCCATCGGATATTTATAAGTAATTGATATAATTAGCTCAATTTTTCATTTAGAATGAGGACCCTATAAGCTGAAAGAATTTTGAAAATGTTATATAATGGTGGGCTATGTATCTCTTTGATTTGAACCGTATATATCATAGTGCTTGTTGAGATTAGCATTCACTTAAAAATTTATCTTGATCGGACATCAATAGGTATGAAAAGGTAAATTATTATAGTTTCATCGAAAACTGCTCGGATCAAGCCCTTCCCAATATTTTTTTTGGTGATTTCTCACGTAGACCTTTAAAAACACGTTTTAAGCACATCGGACAGTTCAGATCATCACAAAATTATGAATTGTTTTGATACCATTCGATATCTGATCAAGATAATTTTATTAGTGCATGCTTATCTCAACAAGCACTACAATATCTACAGTTCAGATCAAGGGGATACCAAGGCACAATTTTGTAACTCTTTTCAAAATTCTTTCAAATTATAGGGTCTTGATTTTGATGGAAAAATTGAACTAAGTAGATCAATTACTTATAAATATCCACTGGGCCTCATTTTTTGCAAGAACACTTACTTATTTATTTTAAAATTATTAAATAGTTCAAATCATGTGTGTATGCCCTGAAGTTGGCCCCACAAGACATCATTTAATGAAGAAATTTGGAAGCCCATGACAAATCTACAAAACAACGTTGTTTTGAGAGTTTTCGTTAAGTATTGGACGGAAAATGGGAAGAGGGGAAATTGATAAATGTTTCGAAGGCCAGGGTTTTATTTTTCAAATTTTCCCTCTAGATTTTGCTTGATCCTTTAGTTTTTTGATGGAAAATGGAGCTGTGGGTTTAATTGATAACGGAGGGCAAAGGTTAGGTGGGGTGTTTATATTTTACAAATCGTAGGTGTGTTTGTGACATTGTGTTCAAAGGTCAAGGCTTTTTACGAAATTTTCCCTATGTTTTATGACTGCATAAAACCTTGTTTAATATAACTAAGTAATTTCTATCAGAAAAGATCTATACTGCATATAAAATAGGAAAATTCTAAAATCAACCCAATGGGTCGTCGTTAAGGTTTAAAATACATGAAAAGTGTATAAAAATGTGTGAACATATGTTAAAGAGTATAAAAAGTACACTGTAGTTTTTTATTTTTTGTTTTCTTATTTGCTTATTATCAGTCAAATAGGTTGACCCTATAAAGTAGAATTCTTTCTCCTCACATTGAACACGGGGAAAATGCTGTTTTAAGAGGTGCTTGGAGTTTGCTCTTAATTTATTATTATTTTTGGTTGTGGAAGTTTGCTCTTAATTTTTGGTCAAAGAAGAACAACTGCTGGTTAGGACCAATTAGGTGGAAGAAAGTCAAGAAACAAACACATGGTGAGAGTACAACTTTTCTCACACGGTATATCATTGAAATTGAATGGAAGGTGCGAGTAGACTACTCCTCACCCAACGTAAAGAAAACAAAAAACCACACAGAGAGAGAGAGAGAGAGAGAGAGAGATCCTTCCTACAATATTCATCCAGTGTTCGCATTCGGAGAAAATTATATTTCTAGTAACATTCATCTTACAATTCGCCTAACCCATGTCAACCCGCCCTTAATTACACTACATACAGTTCTGCGAGCTTGTCTACCAAAAACATATACCCAATTCGCTAGACTGAAGAGAGCAACCAAATGGAGCACAGCCTCTGCCAAGCTGCAATTACAGGGAACATCCATTCGCTGAGAGGATTTATCACTGGAAATTATTCCAACATTTTAAACTTTAAAGCATTTCAATTAATAAAGAGTTTCACTCTTCTAATTGGAGGCACTAATTTTGCAAAACAATAATCTTATGGATACAACATTTCACCACAATAGTTTGCGTGGCATTACACAATTGGTAATAACAAAACAAGTATTTTGAAATTACTACTTTACAACCACCAATGAAGTACTACTCATATTGCTGTGGTGGAGCATTGTGTCAATGCCTTAACTTAAATTTTTGTTTTGTTTTTGTGTGTGTGTGAAAGTTTGCTCTTATTTTTGGGTCAAAGAAGAACAACTGCTGGTTTGGTGGATGAAATTGAATGGAAGTTGCCAAAAGATTCCTCCTCACTCACATAGTAATGAACAAAAAACCCCACAGAGAGAGAGAGAGAGAGAGGGAGAGAGAGAGAGGGATCCTTCCTACAACCATCCTGTGATCACACTCGGGAAAAATTATATGTAAACATTCATCTTAGAATGCGCTTAACCCATATCAACCCTCCCTTCACTACAAACAGTTCTGCGTGCTTGTCTACCAAAAAACATATACCCAATTCACTAGACTGAAGAGAGCAACCAAATGGAGCTCAGCCTCTGCGAAGCTGCAATTACAGGGAACGTCGAGTTGCTGCGTGGATTAATAAGAAAGGATGCGCTGATTCTTGACAAAGTTGCTGCCGGATGTTTCAACGGCCCAAGTCCTCTCCACGTTGCTACATCAAACAACAAATTACAGTTTGTTGAAGAACTACTGGACCACAAACGGGAGCTCACAGAAGTCCTAGATTCACAACTACGGTCGGCCCTTTACTTGGCGTCAGCCAAGGGGCACAACGAGATTGTCAAAGTGTTAGTGAAGTTCGGCCCCGAGATGTGCCTAGTTCGTGATCGAGATGGTAAAAACCCTCTCCATGTGGCTGCAGAGAAAGGTAACATCAATGTGTTGGAAGAGTTGGTTCGAGCCAACCCACAAGCGGCTACAGTCAGGGTGGATCGGAATGAGACAATCTTGCACTTGTGTGTCAAGTGGAATCAGTTGAATAGTTTAAAGATATTGTTGGAGAACATACAAGGCGAGGAGCTTGTCAATGCCAAGGACAATGATGGAAACACCATTTTGCATCTGGCTGTTTTGGATACACGGCCCGAGGTATGTCTTTAGTTATTTTATAGTTTTGTTGCCCCCTAAAAAATGAGTAAACAATATGCACTTTGTCTTGAGTTTACTTGGTTAAATAATGTAGTGCACTATCAGGATCTTGAGGGGGTGAATAGGATAAGAATTCCAGAAATTAACTAATGCCAATTTTAAACAAATTAGCCATTTTTATGTTTTATCAAGCATCACAAAGATATATGTAAACAATATGCACTTCATGTTTTATCAAGCATTACAACAATCGAGGCAGATAACTAGTAATCAAAAGAACTCGAACACAAAGATATATGTGAAAACTACTTAGGGTCTAAACACCCCAAACATAAAATCACGGCCTAATTTATTTATTGTTAAATCAAAAGATTAAATCAAGTGCATACAAGAGATTAGGAATTACCAACTTGTCCCAAGCTAAACCTAACTCTGCACTTCGATTTAGGTCCCTAAGCCCCTTCTTGATTCCATAGCCTCCTCGAGTCTAACACCCCATTGGTCTCCGTATCAAAGACGGCTCTAGATCATCAGACCATGTAGCTAATTTCAAGGCAAGAATATATGATGTGTAAAAGATATTATTTTTATGAAGATTTGATGAATATAATCAATTTTGAGCAAATACATGGTGAACAAAAGTATGCACTAGATTGACATGAAAAATGATTAAACATTAAGCATTTATTATATAATGCATCAAGAACACATGAATATAAGAGGAAAATGCTTTCTCTTTCTAAAGTAGGCTAATGCAAGAAAGTGGTCCCCTAAAAGAGTGGAAAACTTGTTTTTATTGTGCAAATTTCGGAGCTCTAAAGTTGACCAATAAGAATGTGAGACCTAATCAAAATTTAGCAGTAGTAACAAGTGCCACAGAATGGTGACAATATGCATGGACTCAGATAGAACTAACTTGGTGCTACTTAGTGCTCAAGCGCAGTACCAGCGTACCCTCACAATTGAGAAACATGGGGTGATAGCTTGAACAAGTAGGCATTTAACAAATGCTGATCGATTGCATCTCTGTGAATCTATTTTGAATGAAGCACTTGATAGATAGCGAGCCCAAGGGAGCTCACATCAAGCGCTGAACTCTAAAACTCATTTAAAAGAGGTACATGTCTTAGAAAATTTCTTGATGCTAATGCTATAAGGCTAAAATGTAAAACCATGCATCATAAGAAAGATAAATCCCTAATCTAAAAGAAAAACATGGTAATTTAATTGTATACCATTCATGAACTGGATTAGAGCCAAGGTACGTGCATCCAAGCCTCAAAAGAAGACCAAACCAAGAAAGCTACCTAAGAACAAAATTCCTCTTTACCAAGAACAATACTAAAATGAGGACAACTCATGCATAACACTCCCCCTTACTTAATGCTTACTTAAATGCACTCTCAAATACGCAAACGCACAAGACAAACATGCACGAAACAAGCATGCATATTAACAACCTCTTCAAATGTCATGTGCAAAACTAGAACTCCCCCTTACTCAATGACCTAAAAACTCAAAGCAATACATAGAAACTCTCCCTCATGAAATGCTAGAAAAATATGAACATTCAAACAAACATGGCACAGTGAAATCAAACTCTCCAAACATCATACTTAATTATTTGAGAGAAAATATGTGAAATATGGTGATTGGAACTTGGAGATCACAAATGGAAAGCATAGAGCAATGCAAAACATGCTTATACAATTAAGCAATACATGAATCAAGTGAATATCATGCTCTAAGCTATCAAAGTGTAAAAAGTGAAATCCATGTGTTGGATCCAAGGTTCTTTTAAATGCCAAAAGATTCCTTAGCCATTTGTAGGACTATTCCCACAATATCGATATATGAAGTTAAACCATGAGTCATTAGGACTTACAGCCTTCATGCACAAACCCTATTACCAATTCCTATGAACTCCAAGAATAACACACATACCTACGATGGTGCAATGATTAGGTAGTGACTCGCCCATTATGCGAGATCAGGAAATTAGAATTAAGAGAAATATCTCAAGGAAGTACTACAAATCACCTCGTATTCGCCCAAATTTATTTTTTTCATCATCAATAATTCTCACAGAGAAATGATCTCACTCTTTTATGCGACATGGGAAGCTTTCACTCTAATCCTGATGCAGCGGAAGCGTACGGAAAGCACAAAATTAGCACGAGTTAAAATCCATTGATTCGTGCATGAATACTCAGAGATTAAATCATTCTCTAAACCAGTTGATTCCAAGAATACCCAGGAATAAAGGCATCAAACATTTATTGATTCCGCAAAATACCAAAGAATTTGGAAGGTAAGAGATACTCTCTCCATAAAACTCAATATCATTCAAATCAACTCCCCTCATTCATCATAGCAACATAATTTATAGGCCACTTGGAATACCCCTCAAAGTATAGGTTAAAAGAACTTATATTTTCAAGATGATAAAAATTAATAAGACTTGAGACTTTGACTACTAATTAAATCTAGGTAGACTTTTTGAACGACTTAATGGCTTTTCAAAATTCTAAAATGACACTTAAAATTGTATAAATAAATACTTTGACTAATAATTAAAAGACATAAAAGAAGACTCCTCGATTTAACCGGTATCATCATTTGCTCCTGCATCAAATCCCTAAGTAGTTAGCTTGAAAAGAATCAATGGGAGAAAAGATCTAAAGGTAAGCCTCAAACATTTGGTCAATCACATGTCCAACCAAGTAAAATTCAACCAAGAAAGAATCAAGGACTGCTTTGACAGTGAAAGACCCAAGTCCTAAGAGAGTTTTTACAAGTAGTAAAAAGCAATATACATATGATCTAAGAAACCATTTCATGATGTAAACAAGATTGCATAGTTATATGATCACATAAAGTACCAACAAAGTTCAATGCTAAAAAATCATAAACTTTCAAACTTATCCTTTAGCATAATATGAAGTGAAGAATCATTCAAATCATGCAAGTACACAAACAAGGACACCGACTCAATATCAATGAGATGCTAAAAAAGTGAGCTTAGTCACATACCACAAAAGAAAGAAAGATAAAATGAAATAGTCTCAAGAACGAAACAACATTGCTCACTCTACACATGACAATGATATGAAGACGAGAGTGACATGAAACCCTAACCAATTCAATCGATAGGGGTTAATTCAATAGACTTCCTAAGGAACTTGAACCTAGTGGAATCTTGAGGTTTTGTGAAGATAAAGGCGTATAGATTAAGAGGGGGAATGAACACAAGAGTGATGATACCACCTTTTACACATCCATCTCAATCAATATCAGAAAAAGAGGCTAAGTCATCTTTGATACCCACAAAAAATCACAACCCAATGGGTATAGTACCCATTAGCGTGCTTGGACACATCTCTTACCACCTGATACTTAGTATTCTCCATTTTAGTCCTAAACTACTTTCTCTCAATACTATAAGAAGAAGAGTCAAATAACGATTTAGGAGAAACAAGATAATCAACAGTAGCCATTAATATGGAGACACTAGCATTACCCTCACATGCTTCAGGGCACCACTTTTACTAGCCTCATTTTCACTATTATCTCTAAAAGTAAACCTAAGAACCTTCTTTCATTTTTATCTTGAAACCACTTGATGGTTTGGAAGATCTACCCAAGTCACTAGGTTTCCTACAAGTCATAAACCTCCATATTTCTTAATAAACAAAGCAAGCTCATCATCATCATCTTCTAAGTTCTCATCATTGACACTAGTGTACTAGCTTTCCCCAAGTGAAGACTTCAAAACAAGATGCTTACTAGTCTCGGAGATAGGCTTTAAGGGTTCGGAGTACGACAAGTCATTTTTTTATTTTCGCTTTCCAAAAGCTATAGTCACTAATGTCAAGGTGAGGAAGTCGAGATTTCAAGGCACCCTCAATAAGACTAAATCAAGCAAAACTGCAAACAAGGATTAACTCAAGCAATGAAACCAACAATGAGCATAAAGGCTTTGATACGAATTAAAATAATCTAGTGCACTATCAAGTCCTAGAGCGGGGTGAATAGGACTGCAATTTTAAAATTAACCATTGCCAATGCAAACAAGTTAGTGATTTTCCATGTTTAATCAAACAATACAACAATCGAGGCAAATGACTAGTAATTGAAAGAACTCAAACGCAAAGATATACATGGAAAGTACTTAGGGTCTAAACACCCTTAACATAAAACCACAGTTTAATCTACTAATTGCTATAAATGAAAAGTTTAAATCAAGTGCATACAAGATTAGGAATTACCAACTTGCACCAAGCTACACCTAACTCCGCACTTCGATTTAGCTCCCTGAGCCCCTTCTTGATTTCATAGCCTTTAGAGTCCAACATCCCTCGATCTCCATATCAAAGAAGGCTCTAGATTATCCGGTCATGTAAATTTGAAGGCATGAATGTATGATGTGTAAAACATATAATTTTTATGATGATTTTTTTAATAAAAAAGTCAATCTAGACCAAACACAAGGTGAACAAAAGCATTGCACTAGATTTATAGGAAAAAAGATTATCCACCAAGTTTAGATCATATTATGCATCAAGAACACATGAATATAAGAGAAAAATGTTTTCTATCTCTAAAGTGGGCCAATGCAAGAAAGTGGTTCCCTAAAAGAGTGAAATTTTTGCTTTTATAGTGCAAAAATTGGAGCCCGAAAGAGAAACCAATAAGAATGTGACAAGTAATCAAATTATAGAAGGGCGCTAGCAAGCGCTGACAAATTTGCTTACAAGCGCTAATGTGGCGCTACTTAGTTCTTGACATTATGCATGACCTCAGGCAAAACTAGCATGGCGCTACTTAGTGCCTAAGTGCAGTACTGGTGGACCTTCACAATTGGAAACGCGTGGATCTTGCTAACACCTGTAGGAATTTAACAAGCGTTGATCAAGTGCATCTCTCTGAATCTATTGTGACTGAAGAACTTGATAGATAGTGGACGCCAAGGGAGCACACATCAAGCGCAGAACTCTGAAACTCATTTTAAAAAGGTATATGCCTTAAAAAAAATTCATGATGCTCACATTGTAAGGCTAAATTGTAAAGGCATGCATCATTAAAAAGATTAAATCCCTATCCTAAATGAAGAACATGATAATGCAATTTTATACCTTTCATGAACCAAATTCGAGTCAAGGTACATGCAACTCCATTTTTCCAATCCCTCAACCACCGGGTGGAGCGTCTAAACTCCATCAACTAAGCTATCTCCCAAACCCAAATGGAGAAAGATAAAAGGATAGACTCAAATGGTTTGTCAATATCCAAAAAATGCCAATTACACTAATACATGGATCCCTTTTCAATGGGTAAAGGTTTACATTCGTAGAGCTTGGCTGGGTCAAAAAATATGAACCAAAAATAAAATAAAATTAAAAGTTAACACAAAAAATAATGCAGGCTCCTCTTCTTTTTTTTTTTACTTTTTTTTTTTTTTGAGATATTTGGAATCCAGACTCACTCTCATTCAAAAGCACTCTTTCGAATCAAAACTCATATCTCAGAAACAAGAATAGAGGTGTGTTTGAGTGTCTATTTGTGCACGTGTTGTCTACTAAAAACATACACCCAATTTACCAGACTGAAGAGAGGGATCAAATGGAGCACAGCCCTTTTGAAGTAGCAATTACGGTGGGCGATAAAGTCCGAGAAGATGCAGCCGGGTGTTTGAATGGCACAGGTGCTCAACCCGTTGCTACATCAAACAAGAAAAAACAGTTTGTGGAAGAACTATTGCGTCTCAAACCGGGGCTCGTAGAAGTCTTAGATTCACAACTACAGTCGGCCCTTCACTTGGCATCAGCAAAGGGGGACGACAAGATTGTGAAATTACTAGTGAATGCCGGGCCCCAAATGTGCCTGGCTCGCGATCGAGCCGGAAAAAATCCTCTCCATGTGGCTGCTATGAAAGGTAGGATCAATGTCTTGGAAGAGTTGGTTCGAACCAACCCACAAGCAGCTCGAGACAAGGTGGATCAAAAGGAAACCATTTTACATTTGTGTGTCAAGCACAATCAATTGAAGAGTTTGGAGTTACTGTTGGAGAGGATACAAGGTGAGGAGTTTGTCAATGCCAAGGATAATGATGGCAACACCATTTTGCATCTATCTATTTTCAATAAACAAATTAAGGTATGTCCTCCTTTCTTGCATAATTTTGACCACCTGCCTAAAAATGGGTGAATAATAATCACTTTATTATTCACTTTAGTGTGTGGTCGATACCAACTCTGTGTGGAGTTTATACTGAATCCCACTTCAATTGTGTTGTAGAGCTTGGATGTAGCACTTGTATTTATTCTATAGTTGTCTCAAAATTCAAACTAATCATTTCACAGGATTGCCTAGAAAATCTAGTCCTTAAAAGGAAAGAGATTTAATCACTGAAATGGGGCTTGGTTTGTGCCCAACCCACAGTGAGTATTGTTCTTGTGAAAAGAAATTGAACTGATCCACAGTGAGTAATGTTTCCAAAGGAATTTTTGGTCGGGAGATAATCACTAACAAACATGTTCTTTGACTTCGCATCTAACCATGGAATCGAATGCATATACTACAGATCACGAGTCTTGTCCTAAAGAATACAACAATAGATGTGAATGCGGAAAATGAAAGCGGACACACAGCAATGGACATTTTGTTCCTACTACAAGCTGGATCAGATAAGAAAGATTTGGATAACTTACTTCGGCAAGCTAATGCTAAACAGGAGAAGGATCTTGTAGGTGGCCATTGGCTCAAAAAGAAAAAGAATTCGTTAATGGTTGTGGCATCACTTATTGCAACAATGGCATTCCAAGCTGGGGTGAACCCTCCGGGTGGTGTTTGGCAGGACAGCAATGATGGACACAGAGCCGGGGAAGCGGTAATGGCTTATAATTACAATGATTCCTATCCGTACTTCATCCGGTTCAACACAATAGGTTTTGTTGCATCATTGAGCACGATTTTGCTGCTCAACAGTGGATTAAAATTCAAGAACAAGGCAAGTTTGTGGAGTCTTATAGTGAGCATGTGGTTGGCAATAACATCAATGGCGATTACATATGCATTTTCAAACGTTGTGGTTACTCCCCAAAAGGACAGACGACCTCTCAAGAATACCATTGTAATTGCAATCATTGTATGGTCCAGTGTGATGACACTTCTTCTAATATATCACACATATCACTTGGTAGCAATTTTTGTGAAAGAGGAAACGAGTACTGGTTGGTCCATCCTTCGCAAGGGCAAGAGGATCCTAGGCAAGCACCCAAGTGTGAGCGATGGAAGAGCGAAAGGATTAGAAAGAGTGCCATCAAAAGGCTTATGAATTTGCGTGATGGGTGGTCTATCCTACGCAACCGCCTAAGCAGTAGTGATCGTAGGTCTATCCTATGAGAGTTGGAGGTGCAAACCTCTCCCCTACCATTTACTTCTGTGACTAAAGGAGATCAAAGGCTTTCCAATGTTTGGTCTTTTGCCCAATGTATTACTGCAATAAAATATGATTCAACGATCGTTTGATTGTGTAAGTTTTTCCTTTTTTGTGTAGTTTAGAAAAGGTGATCTCGGTTGTTGATTTATCAAGAGAAGTAGGCTGAGTTCTTGAAACCACCACTTGTATACATCAAGAAAAGCTTTTGCATGCTCCAAAAGATCTTGCTGCCTTTTAGATTGCAATCACATTGACAAACTACACATTTTTTGGATCCATTTGTGAATCACGGTGTTGAATTTTCTTTTGCCTGTTGATTTTTCTGCAACTCACATTATTACATTGATTGTAGAGAACATGCAAGACTCCGCAAAATCATTAAAGCAACTTCAACTCCAATCATGCATTTTTTCAATTCTCACAAATTCATGCTAGTGGAGATATAGAGGCAAAGGATGGCATCGTCTAGCTGCTTGCTTGTCCATCGCATATGAGCCATGTGATATATTAGCTGAATTTGTCACAATTGCTTTGCCTACCAACAAACTCCGATCATGAATTTGTCCATGTTGTTTATGGTTGAAAAACTGAAAAGGGTAAACCATGGCGGGGTCATATTCACTCGGCTGAGCAAAAGTAAGCAAATGTTGATAATACTCAATCCATGTCATAATGCAAGAACAGAAAGTACCTTCAAAGGCTACCATAAGTATCTAATTGATCAATCGTCCAAATTTATTTATCACAGGAAGATTCGTAAATAGCTTTGATGAAGCAAAACTAATTGCAGACAAATCGCAGAAATCAACACAGTATTACATCACCAGCATTACAATGTGTGGGATTGAGAATACAACTGTAATAACATCAGTCAGAAACAATTACACATTGTTTTATGGGTAGATAATTGGAATAAAGTATTGGTTATTGGATAAATGTGGCTCCCAATCTTACTCAGTCCTATCTTCTCCTCTGTATAATTGGAGACATGCCATTCTTTTTTCTTTTTTCTTTTTGGTTAATTTATCTCTTGCACCAACTGGCATTGAAATTGTCTTTGTATGGTGCTAACATCATGGCTACAAGAGAGCCTTGGGTTCTGTATTTAGCATCGCTGTTAGTGAGATCTGTGAGGAATTAGCAATTTTAAGTCACAGAGAAGACCAAACTATTAGCAATGTGAGAGATCTGTGACAAACCCACTTGTAAAGCTTGTTCATAGAGTGATTGCTCAATCTCTTCGTGGAGGTACCCGATTTTGGGGAATCATGTAAATTATTGTGTTGAGTGAGTGTGTGTGTTTGGTTTTGATCATTTGGGAACAACAAAAAGACCAAGCATATTCATGATACCGTCCCTTTACAATCTCTTCCATTTTTAGTTTAGGGTCCGGCCGCCTACTTAGAGGTAGATGATCCTGCCATTGCTCTTTCAGGACATGATTTCTTGGGAAGCTATCTTCTCTATTTCCTCAATCCAGGTACCAATCTGCGAAATTTTCCCGTGTGATTATCTCTATGCAATTCTTAGCTTTGCCAAGCACTTTTGAATTGTTATAATGGATACAAGTTAAAACACGGGATGCACAAGAGTCAAGAGGACCACACCAATTTCATTGAAAAAAATGCTGCACAAACACAATGTGAGTTGTGTTGTGTGTGTAGCATCACTAATTTCTTTGCAAAGTATGATCTTGTAGCATTTCAAATACATAAAAAGAAATGACTGCTTCTATAGACAATTGTTTTGTTCATGTCCAGTTAGAGAACCTAAAAATGATAATCCTGCAATTGCCCCAATCCCACATGCAGAAAAAATAAATAAAGTTGAGGAACAGATTTACCTATCCAAAGAGGCGTATGATTCAATTCAAATCAGGTTCCAATGGGTATTTCCGCCAACATAGAGATTCTTGTTAGAAAGAGTTGGACTTAATTATACTTTTAACTTTCTTGAAAGCATCACATCCAGGCCCTTTGCATTAAAGAAGTTTTTATTGTGTTATACTATATGAAACCCTTGTACGATCAAGATGCAAATCGTATCTTCGTCATATTCAATTGGTCTTCCTCTTTCACCTCTCTATTCTCAAACCATTGAAGTGGGTATTTGTATTACTTCCAAGATAACAGTCCAGTCCACAAAACAAGAAAGTCTACAATACACACAGAGCCTGGTCCTAACTTTTTGGAGGCTCAAAGAGAAAACCAAAAGGAGGCATTTTTCAAATCTTAATGAGCAAAATGTAAATAGTTAAATTACACTTACGAAAACAAATACTACTATTCATCAAAAAGAAAGAGACTTACAAAGAGAAATAGCTTTTGATTAGTGAACTTGACAGTATAAAGCTTTCAAGGTGGTTTGAGCAAATGAGGCTCTCACCATTTATACACACCAAGGGAGAAGTCTAGAACATCATGTAGAAGTTTCTTAACTAATCTTCTCTAGAATTTTCTACCATCTTTTATACAAGTCTAGAATTATATGCGATATTCTAGATAATTCTATACAAGTCTTCATATTTCCGTATGGTTCTAGGGAACTCAAATCTTAAAAAAAATAACAAAACATTCCAAGATTTCAAACTCGTCACTTAAAAATACTTCATGTCCTCTTGGTCACTCTCATGTTCTTCATTATCCGAATATGTTTTTTCTCCATTCCCCAAATTCTCTTGTTCTTCATTTCCTGAATCTTCATGTTCTTCTTCCATTAAGTTTTCAATCAAACTTGAACTCTCTTTTTATGATTTACTCAAAATCTTATCAAGAGCACCCACTTGAGATTAAATTAAGGTGTCTACTTTTTGCTTCTTTTTCTTCTTTCATATCCAAACAAATCCTTTCAAGTTATTGTGAATTTCAAATTGGGCCTCTTTTGAGCTTGAAATTGGGCCTTATATATGACCTACTTTTTTTTTTCTTTTTTTTGTATCACAAAAGATACCAATGGGCACCTAGGGATACTAAAATATGGAGACTCTTAAAATTATTATTTTTGGGAGTCTAAATCAGCCGCAACACTTGCTTTAGTTCAGGGCCGGCTCTGAATACACACTTTTATTTATATGTGTACCATATGCACCTCCAAAACGTTAAGTTTTTAGTAAAAAGTTATGACATGCACCAGTATATTACGATTTTTAGTAAAAATCGTACTTTGAATTTTATTGCTCAAAAGTTACGAGAAGCAAATGTCATGAGATGACACAATTTAGACCACACATTAAGTGCATATGGTACACATCTTTAAGAGGTGTACTCTATTGTACAATTTCCCATATTACTATTTAATAAGTGGAAGATATTCTTATTTCTATAAAAAGACATAGTGGCGGAACTAGAATTTTGGTCTGGGGGCAATTTAACAGAATTATTTTCATATAAAAATGTACGCAATATATCGTGTAACTTTTGTAGTAATATATTTTACATAATGGTATTTTGTTTCTTATCGACAGTCGCAATACCCATGTGTGGTTAATTTCATCTCTGAAAGAAATTGAAATTTTTTTTACATAACAATGTAGAATAACTATAATTTTTTACTAGATTAAATAAATATTATCAGAGAATGGTATACAATTGATAGTTTATAATCTTGCTGAATTTTTTTTTTTTTATTTTCGGGCCCCGATATAGTTCCCCCATTAAAAAGTCTCATACGTTCATATTAGCATAAATATAATTTTCCAAAATTAAAGATGATATAATAGAGATTGACACATTTTAAATTACTACTAAAACTAGTTATTTTACTGCCTGTTTGAAGCAGGTTACACTAGACATTGTGAACGATCTTAGAGATTTTTTTAACTCTCTTAGGATGATAAATTCATCCCAAAAGAATGTAAATCTATGTAGAAGTTGGGGCATTGCCCCTCATTTTCGTACTTCAACATTAGGGTAGAAATGTATAGCTGTTTTATAGGCTTTGGTTTTTGTGTGTTGCTAAGTTTTGTAATGGCTTGGGTATGCCTCTGAGAACAATTTTAGAGGTAAATTCACTGTGTTTTAATCTTTGCTTGCTATTTTCTTCCCTATTTCATCTCAAATCAAACAATGAAAAATTATTTTTCTTTTCTTTTTTTTTTCTTTCCCTTAAGGCTCAATTTGAATGACAGTAATCTCAAGGGAGAATGAGAATGTGATGTGTTCTTTCTATGATTCCAATGTTTGGAATAGATAGGCATGGGAATGTGATGCCATGTTTTTTTTTTTATTTCTATCGTTTGGAAGAGACAGGATTAGAAATGTGATTCATAATGATAATTCAACTAGGAATCATATTCTCAAACTAAGCGGAAATCTGATCCTTCTTGTACCCCATGAGAATCTTAGATTCCCCGTTCATTCATTAAGAAAAGAAAATTTTGACTTTAATAAATTTTTTAAATTATTTTATCCAAAATATGTGTAGACACCCCAATCGAGTTTGACCTCAAAGAGAGATTTCACTACACAGGATGGCCAATGGCGCTCATTTAGCTAGCATTAAGGTGATCATTGCAACACACCTCGTGAGTTTGATTTAGAGTCACCGCTTGGTTTTGGAAAACAAAGAAAACTAATTGAGATTCTGGATACGGGAACCAAGGGTACAGTAGGGGGAAGGTGTTAGGCACCCTCTCTACCTAGCCACAAAGGCTGGCCCACACTCACTCAACATAAAACTGTTAAACTATTTTAAAAAACTTCGCAAATAAATTAATTAACTAGCCATTAAACAAATATGGGTGATGACAAGAAATAAAACACACATTGGGTACGGACAAGGGATCATGCAATGCAGAAATAAAATACAAACAGCAACTATACCCCGCGTAAATTGATTTGTCGGCTAGGAAATCATTTTATCGGTCGACATACCGCATGGGGTTTCATGTTCCGGCGGACAAAAAACATGTGTCCGCCGGTGTTTCTGCTTAACACCTGAAATGGAAAAGAAATAAATATGAGAAGAGGAGTTAGTGAGTGCCAACAAAAATAGCAGAGGAGTTAGTGAGTGCCAACATAAATAACTAAATAAGATGCAATTAGTTGACAGAGATTGTGTATATATCCCACAGCGATACCTCAATTGCTTGGTTATAGGCTTTATTTGAGCAACATTTATAGATTGCTAGTATCTTGGTGTAGAATAGTGTAGAACTTTTTCGGGTTTGACGGTTTTGGCTACTATCTTGGTGTTTTCGCTCATAAACTGCTAGACTGCTAGTATAACTCAAAGTTGATGTGTTGTGTTGTTGATGCCAGGGTTTTGAAGCTAGGGCTTCTTATGTGGAAGACAAGGAAAGGGATGGTTGTATAACATAGAAGAGAGGTAGGAAATTTTGATTTTAAACTCATGGAGAGGGGTCTTATTTATCGGGATTAAATGTATAGTTAGAGATAATTATAAGGAAATTAATTAAATTTGAAAATAGAGTTAATTCCCCATACAAACTCTTCGTAACAATGTTTCGAATGTGCACAACAAGTTGGGTTGTCACGCCCCAAATTGAGAAACATGAACAGCCGTGAACCAATGGATAATTCTTGGAACACGAAGCCTAAACAAAAATAATAATTTTTCACAACCCAAATTAATTAGAGTAAATCCTGTATAACAAAATTAAAATGTGAACCAAAACCAACAGTTTTGTAGCAAGTGAACATCCCAATTTCTCCATACTCCAAATTTATTAACAAAAATGATAAATAAACAAAAGTGTGAAAGCTGTTAACATAACTAAAACAAAATAATATCATCTTATGTTTAGTTCTTTATAATATCATCTGTTTACCAAAAAAAAAAACTAAAAGAAAATAAAAAATGCAAATGCCCTGAGGTCTAAACGGTGGGTCTCGACACTATCTCAGAGTCCACTATGATGCTCCATAAACTAACCTGAAAAAAAAATGTGGAATATATAAATCCGTCAGCTAACAGCTCAGTGAGTAGTTAAGCATGCTATGGGTTAAGAATACAATGTGGCGTACGTTTAAGCGAACAATAAGCAAGAGCTCCAAAGAAATGGTTTCAAATAACAAAGGTCAGTGGCTCAACAAGTAGTATCAAGAATATGAATGTCTGAATAGAGAATAACAAAGGCAATAATCGATTCATAAAAATATGCATTTATTCCAATCAGCCTTTCCAAGAATAACAAAATGACGAATGAAAATAATAGAAATCCCAACCAAATTATGTGGGAACTATAATAATAATAATCATTGCCAAATGCCAAATATTTTCTCAAGGCTTAGCCTGTTGGATCTAACATCGTACTTAGAATCACCTCAGGATGGCGCTTGAGTCTTTTTTCTAAGCCGATCCGGAGTAGGGTCACGGGTATTTCACAAGTTTTTTCCCTAATGGCCAAAGTGACCGCAGGATGGCGTATGGGACTTTCCCTTGGACTTTCACAAATATATACATGGTCCCAAACACCAAAAGAATAGCATTTCAGAGATATCACAGAATCAACGAATAGACAAGAAGAAAATTAAATATCAACCATTAAATTGTAAATATTTCAATTAACCTTGTATGCCAAAGGGTACGTCAATCATCAATAAATGTTCCACTAATAAGATAACATTTATCCATCACAATGAATAAGAGAATCTGTCAAGAATCGATCGGCTCAAGAGCAATCCAAATGAAGGGATCACATGTTTAACTACTCACCTCGATTGGAACAATAGATAGTAGAATACAATGCTCGAAGTACTTGCTAATTTGAATTAAAGGTATAAAAAAATCATAATTAATCACATGTTAACAAGTAAATTAGACTACTGCCAAAACTATTTAATATAATATTCAAATCTATACTAGCATTAACTAAATACCTAAATTGCTAGACTTAAATCTACGAATAAATCACCAAAGTATGAACCCAAACAATGTACCCTATACCACTGCCACACCTCGCTCCCTCTCTCTCTATCTCTCTCGGTCTCGGCACTCCACAACAAAACCCATGTTAATTTGTGTTATATAAAATATTGTACATATAGAGATCAAGGGAAGAAAATGGTCTGGAAAAAGGAAGCATATACTTTGGATGAAAACTAGTAGTTTGATTCCCACTTCACTAAAAATACTATTATTTTTACCCTTTTACTGCCTTGCCTGTATTTTGTGCCATACCATGAAGAAGAAAAGTTGATAGAGTGGAAACAAGTGAACTAACCCAACACCCGCTAGTCTGAAATCGTCTGTGAAATTCCCAAGTGCAGCTACTCTCTCTCTCTGATCTTATGTCGCAACACTCTCTACCCCTCTTAATGAAATGATAAATAAACCCTACTTCATTGTTTCTAATATAACCAACCACGTACAAAAACCACTCTACTTTAATCACATAATCACCCCCACTAATTACTAACTTAACCCATCTAGATTATCAAATTATAAGTTTAACATACATCAAAATTTGGCAGCCCAATAATAAATAGAAGCGGCCTATTTTATAAATGCTCACATAAACATATTTAATTTAGCTTAACTATTTTTATAAAAAAAAAAATAAGTTATTCAATCTTTGAAGAGCTTATTGTGCAATGCCAAAGCTCTGGATGTTGAATGAAAGAAGCATGGTAATGTGCACATAAATCAAAATGATTTTTGGGTCTGCCCTCTCTGATGCCTTTTGGCTTTGATTTGAGGGCATGATTCCGCTGCAAACTTGACGATATAGGGGGACCACTGTTTCAGTGGTATTCTGTGAGCAGCCACTTTGTGCATTTATTGCCAAATGTTAGGTCCATCTCAAATCCATTTGTTTCAGTGGTATTCTGAGAGCAGCCACTTTGTGCATTTATTGTCAAAGGTTAGGTCTGTCTCCTATCTATCTCCCGCCCATACCCCCAATTATTGGAGATTAAATGGGTTATGTTATTGTTGTTGTTGTTGTAATCATCGAAGAGCTCCCAAAATAAATGTAGTACACTATAATATTTTATTTGTAACGCCCCATGTAGACCACTAGTCCAGTACCTTGGTTTGATGTACTAGGCTCCCCACATGGCTCAAAATGGTTAAGCCTAAGGTACTAGTAGTCTCTTACAATGTGGGACTAAACACCTTCTACCCCCAAACCTAGGGTATTATATGGGTTACTGAAAGGAAAGAGTTAGAAGGAAACCCAACACTTGCAGAAGCTTTAGGCCTCACTCAGAGTTTGGCAGCTGACACATTGATTTGGCAGCAAATACTTGTAGATAGCACAGTAGACCGAACTTTGTGGGCTTGTCCTAGGCACTACCGAACTTCGATTTTGATGAGGTTTGAACGATTGCAAAGGTTGTTAAGTCTACTTTCTAACCTAATTAGTTTGGATCCATAATAATTTGTACAGTTAATTATACGACAAATTTATCTTCAGTGGGTTGAAAAATAAATGATTTTTGGTAAAATGCTCATATCTCCCTCATTTCAAACTAGATTGAGACATATTATATATCGATATAAATGGTTTTAAAAGTACCAAAAATTGGTGGAACCAAACCATAAAAATAAGAAAGTTTGGTTTATCAAAATTCAGCCCAAAGTAGACTAATTGAAAGATTATCCGAGCCAGCAAATGCTAAAACATGTTCTAAGTGTCACACGGCACTTCCCTCCGTAATTGTAAGGTGTTCTTCATTTCATAGAAGATCCACATAGTCTAAAAGCATCTCATTCCTCATAAGAGCATATGAAATCATTTCGTCATTGATATTCCACACGTGGCGAAGCTAAAAATTTCAACCGTGCCGAATTAGGGTGTGTATACTAAGATTACTAAATTAATCCAAAGACTAAAATGAAATTACTCTAGGTATTAAATTCCTAGGAATTCGATTCAGAATAATCATATATTGGTTGTGTTTGGTTGTCATTTTTGAGAAAGAATTTTGAAGATATATTTTTGAGATAGTGTTTGGTTTGGTTTTTGAAAATCGGAGAGAGAAGTAATAAGTGGAGAGAGATAGAAAAGAAAAGAGAATAATGATTGGAGAGAGGGGTAATGAGTAGAAAGAGAAATGTGATCAGTAATGATTGGAGAGAGTAGTAATGAGTGGTTTCAGAAGAAAAGTAGTGACAAATTTGGTTTTTTGGGAAATTTTGTCAAAAATATAAACCAAACCCAAGAAAATCCCAGACATTTAATTTCTGGTAATCATATTCCTTTCCTACTCAAGATTCGGATCATCCAAACACAGCCTAAGTTCCCTTGAGTAATTTGTTGTAGTGGTTGTGTTTGCAAGTTGAGCATAGGATAGGAATATGTTATTGTTGTGTTTGTTCGAGCAAAGAATGTGAGTGAGGATATTGTTGTGTTTGTTGGATGTTGTGAGTTATTTGTTTCGATACTGCGGGGCTTTGGTGGCATGGGGGCAACTGTTTCATAGAGGGAGGGTGGCAGTACGCATCGTATCTAGTTGAGGTGGTTGCATAGCTATTGTTTATATTGTTGTACTATTATTAATTTTTTTGTGTTCTATTTTGCAGGCCTGATGCTATCTCATGATAGGCTTGCCTTGTTCTGGTGTTCGCCCCTCGCCGGCATCCTCCTCTATGTAATAGCGATAACACAATGTAATGATGTTATTAATAATATTTGTCTCTTTTAAAAAAAGAAAACAAAAGATTTAAAAAAAGAAAACAAAAGACTGCTATGGTTCTGTGTAACCCAGTTGCATTACCGTACCGATTAAAACAAGTGGATGAAACACTTTTTCTATGTTCAAACAGTTTGACTAAAACCACTTTAGTCAATTTTAGGAATTGTCCAAATAAACAACAAAGTCGTCACATTCATACAAACCACTTTAGGCCTCTTTGGTAAAAAAACCAAAAACCAGTTTTTAAAAAAAATTATTGTCTTTATTGAATTTTTTTTTGCATTCATTAGTTTTGCGTCAAAATTTTATGGTTTCTGGATTCCTCTCAACGAGACGAATCTAACAAGTATAAATTTAGGAACATTTACCATCAGGTCACCCTTGGATTTCATAATTACCATCAGGTCAAACCCAACTTTGAAAAATTCTCATCAACTCCCCAACCCGTATAAAAATGCCTAAATCATAGGTTACCTTATGAAAGTGTATGAAATTCTCGGGTACCCTATGAAAGTGTCTAAACCACTAAACCTTATAATAGGAAAGTGCACCCGGTACCCTAAGACTAGGGTACCCTTATGATTAGGGTACCCTACGACTCGGGTACCTTATGAAAGTGCCTAAAATCCTAGGGCACCTTATGAAACTACCTAAAATTCTAGGGTACCCTGCGACTAGGGTACCCTATGAAAGTGCCTAAAATCCTAGGGTATCCTACGACTAGGGTGCCTCATGAAAGTGCCTAAAATTCTAGGGTACTCTATGAAAGTTCCTAAACCACTAAAACCCTATAATAGGAGAGTGCACCTTAAACCTAAACTCTAGGGTACCCTTATGAAAAGGGTACCCTATGAAAGTGCCTAAAATCATAGGATACTTTATGAAAGTGCCTAAACTACTAAAACCCTATAATAGGAAAGTGCACCATAAATCTAAACTTAAAAAACGAGTGACTTACCTTAATGGTAATTAAAAAAAATGATTTACCTTATTAGTAATTAGACATTTCTTTTCTAGACCTAGAGGTAATAATCCCATAAATTTATGGTCAAAACTCAAATTTTTTTGAATAAAGCCAAAATAGGAAAACATTTTATTAGTAAACTTTGTTCACGTAAATGACATATAATGGAAAGTAAATATAAATAGGAAGCAAATATAAACAATAAATGATGCTTAAGAACAGCATTAGAAAGCAACTTTGCATAAAACCTTGTTTAATATAATTAAGTAATATCGATCAGAAAATATCTATACTGTATATAAAAAAAATTCTAAAATCAGTACAATGGGCTGTCGTTAAGGTTTAAAATATGTGAAAAATGCATATAAATGTGTGAAACATATATTAAAAAGTATAAAAAGTACGCTGTAATTTTTTATCTTTTGTTTTATTATTTGCTTATTATCAGTCCACAAGGTTGACCCGATAAAGTATAATTCTTTCTCCTCACATTGCTCTTAATTTTCGGTCAAATAAGAACAACTGCTGTTTAGGACCACTTAGGTTGAAGAACCAGACGCATGGTGGGTGAGTAGAACTTTTCTCACACGGTATAGCGTTGGAATTGAACGGAACTTTTCGGATAAACCTGGGGGTACCAACGGAAATGTCCACAAAATGTACAAAGCGCTCTCGGGGACCCACTTTTGAGTCCTACACGAGTGATCTGAACTGTTCATTGTTCTTAAAACATTTTTTTGAGGGGGTCCACAAAAAATTAGCTCAATTGGACGGTTAGAAGTGCTTGAATCAAAGTCCCAGCGTTTCAAATAAAAAGTTTTGATTTGAAACGGTGGGACTTTGGTTCAAGTAATTCTAACCGTTCAATTGAGCTAATTTTTTTGCGAGCTCCCTCGGAAAAATATTTTAAGAATAATGAACGGTTCGGATCACTCATGTGGGACCCAAAAGTGGGTCTCCGAGCACGCTTTGTACATTATCTGTACATTTCCGTCGGTACGGCTATCAGCGTCCGAACTTTTCTCTTGTAGTTGTAATCCTCCTTATATATATAGTTTCTCTTTTGCTGACCAAAAAACATTCATCTTACAATTCGCCCTTAATTACACTAAAAACATATACCAAATTCGCTAGACTGAAGAGAGCAACCAAATGGAGCACAGACTCTGCGAAGCTGCAATTACAGGGAACGTCGAGTTGCTGCACGGATTAATAAAAAAGGATGCGCTGATTCTAGACAAAGTTGCTGCCGGATGTTTCAACGGCCCAAGTCCTCTCCACGTTGCTACATCAAACAACAAATTACAGTTTGTTGAAGAACTACTGGACCACAAACGGGAGCTCACAGAAGTCCTAGATTCACAACTACAGTCGGCCCTTTACTTGGCGTCGGCCAAGGGGCACAACGAGCTTGTCAAAGTGTTAGTGAAGTTCGGCCCCGAGATGTGCCTAGTTCGTGATCGAGATGGTAAAACCCCTCTCCATGTGGCTGCATAGAAAGGTAACATCAATGTGTTGGAAGAGTTGGTTCGAGCCAACCCACAAGCGGCTAGAGTCAGGGTGGATCGGAATGAGACAATCTTGCACTTGTGTGTCAAGAACAATCAGTTGAAGAGCTTGGAATTGCTTTTGGAGAAGATACAAGGTGAGGAGCTTATCAATGCCAAGGACAATGATGGAAACACCATTTTGCATCTGGCTATTTTGGATACACGACTCGAGGTATATCTTTAGTTATTGTATAGTTTTGTTGCCCCCTAAAAAATGAGTAAACAATATGCACTTTGTGTTGAGTTTACATGGTTAAATAATCTAGTGCACTATCAGGATCTTGAGGGGGTGAATAGGATTAGAATTCCAAAAATTAACTAATGCCAATTTTAAACAAATTAGCCATTTTTATGTTTTGTCAAATTTTATCAAGCATCACAAAGATATATGTAAACAATATGCACTTTATGTTTTATCAAGCATTACAACAATCGAGGCACATGCACATAACTAGTAATCAAAAGAACTCGAACACAAAGATATATGTGAAAACTACTTAGGGTCTAAACACCCCAAGTATAAATCCAAGGCCTAATTTATTTATTGTTAAATCAAAAGGTTAAATCAAGTGCATATAAGAGATTAGGAATTACCAACTTGCTCCTAGCTACACCTAACTCTGCACTTCGATTTAGGTCCCTGAGCTCCTTCTTGATTCCATAGCCTCCTCGAGTCCAACACCCATTGATCTCCGCATCAAAGACGGCTCTAGATCATCAGACCATGTAGCTAATTTCAAGGCAAGAATATATGATGTGTAAAAGATATCATTTTTATGAAGATTTGATGAATATAATCAATCTTGAGCAAAAATACATGGTGAACTATGCACTAGATTGACATGAAAAATGATTAAACATTAAGCATATATTATATAATGCATCAAGAACACATGAATATAAGAGGAAAATGTTTTCTCCTTCTAAAGTAGGCTAATGCAAGAAAGTGGTCCCCTAAAAGAGTGGAAAACTTGTTTTCATTGTGCAAAATTCGGAGCTCTAAAGTGGACCAATAAGAATGTGAGACCTAATTGAAATTTAGTAGCAGTAACAAGCTAAGTGCCACAGAATGGTGACAATATGCATGGCCTCAGATAGAACTAACTTGGTTGTACTTAGTGCTCAAGCGCAGTACCAGCGCACCTCACAACTGAGAAACGTGTGGTGATAGCTTGCACCATTAGGCATTTAACAAATGTTGATCGAGTGCATCTCTGTGAATCTATTTTGAATGAAGCACTTGATAGATAGCGAGCCCCAGGGAGCACACATCAAGCGCTTAACTCTAAAACTCATTTAAAATGGTACATGCCTTAGAAAATTTCTTGATGCTCACGCTATAAGGTTAAAATGTAAAACCATGCATCATAAGAAAGATAAAATCCCTAATCTAAATGAAGAACATGGTAATTCAATTGTGTACCTTTCATGAACTGGATTCGAGCCAAGGTACGTGCAACTCCATTTCTCCAATCCTTCAATCACCGGGTAAATCATCTCGACTCAATCAACTAAGATACCTCTCAAACTCAAATAGAAAAAAATAAAAGTGTAGGATCCAATGGTTTGTCGGAATCCAAAAAATGCCAATCACAGTATCAATCTCCCCCTTTGACATTTTTGGGACTAGTCAATATATTAACAAAAACAATACAAGAAAATACAATTAACTAGCTAGAGAACCTTCAAAACTCTAGCCAACTATACACCAAAGCTTCCTCATAAAATGCTGAGACCCCGCACAAAATAGCTCATCAAACACAAAAGCAAAGATACGCAACACAAGAGAGTAACGATTTGCTAGCGCAGGGGAAATATAGATATGGCAAGCTAAAATAAATGAATCGATGCATGAAGATGAAAAAAAATTCAATAAGACATCAAGATATTCAAGCATAAGCATAGCATAATAATCTCTAACAAAGTGTGTCCAAGCTCTCCCCACTAACTAATCTCTCCCCCTTTATGTCACCGGAAAACAAAGGGGGCAACACAAACGGAGAAGAGTCAAAAGCAAAGGGCACACATCAGCTTGAACTAAGAAGGGGAACCCTAACTATGGCAAAGCACGAGCATCAAGAAAGAGAGTTCACATAAAAGCAATTACTATGGCTAAGCACGAGCATCCAAGCCTCAAAAGAAGACCAAATCAAGAAAGCTACCCAAGAACAAAACTCTTGTTTACCAAGAGCAATACTCAAATGAAGACAACTCATGCATAACACTCCCCCTTACTCAATGCTCACTTAAATGCACTCTCAAATATGCAAATGTACAAGACAAACATGCACAAAACAAGCATCCATATTAACAACCTCTTCAAATGTCATGTGCGAAACTAGAACTCCCCCTTACTCATTGACCTAAAAACTCAAAGCAATATTTAGAAACTCTCCCTCATGAAATGCTAGAAAAATATGAACATTCAAACAAACATGGCACAATGAAATCAAGCTCTCTAAATGTCATACTTAATTATTTGAGAGAAAATATGTGAATTATGGTCATTGGAACTTGGAGATTACAAATGGAAAGCATAGAGCAATGCGAAACACGCTTATACCATTAAGCAATACATGAATCAAGAGAATATCATGCTCTAAGCTATCAAAGCGTAAAAAGTGAACTCCATGAGTTGGATCCAAATTTATTTTAGATGCCAAAAGATTCCTTAATCATTTGTAGGACTATTCCCTCAATATCAATGAATGAAGTTAAACCATGAGTCATTAAGACTTAGAGCCTTCACGCACAAACCTGATTACCGATTCCTATGAACTCCAAGAATAACACACAAACCTAGGATGTTGCAATGATTAGGCAGTGACTCGCCCATGATGTGAGATTAGGAAATCAGAATTAAGAGAAATATATCAAGGAAGTACTACAAATCACCTCGTATTCACACAAATTTATTTTTTTCATCATCAATAATTCTCACACAGAAATGATCTCACTCTTTTATGTGACAAGGGAAGCTTTCACTCTAATCTTGATGCAGTGGAAGCGTACAAAAAGCACAAAATTAGCATGAGTTAAAATCCATTGATTCGTGCACGAATACTCGGAGAATAAATCCTTATCTAAACCTATTGATTCCAAGAATACTCAGGAATAAAGGCATCAAACACTTTGTTGATTCCGTAGGATACTAAAGAATTTAAAAGATAAGAGATACTCTCTCTATAAAACTCAATATCGTTCAAGTCAACTCCCCTTATTCATCATAGCAACATAATTTATAGGCCACTTGGAATACCCCTCAAAGTATAAGTTAAAAGAACTTATATTTCAAGACTATAAAAATTCATAAGACCTAAGACTTTGACTACTAATTAAATCTAGGTAGACTTTTTGAACTACTCAATGACTTTTCAAACTTCTAAAATGATACTGAAAACTGTATAAATAAATACTTTGACTAATAATTAAAAGACATAAAAGAAGACTCCTTGGTTTAACTATTATCATCATTTGCTCCTGCATCAAATCCCTAAGTGGTCAGCTTGAAAAGAATCAATGGGAGAAAAGATCTAAAGGTAAGACTCAAACATTTGGTCAATCATATGTCCAACCAAGTAAAATTCAAGCAAAAAGGAATCAAGGACCGCTTAGACACCGAAATAGTCAAGTCCTAAGAGAGTTTTTATGAGTAGTAAAAAGCAATATACATATTATCTAAGCAACCATTTCATGATGTAAACAAGATTGCATAGCTATAAGATCACATAAAGTGCCATCAAAGTTCAATGCTCAAAAATCATAAACTTTCAAACTTATCCTTAAGCATAATATGAAAAGAAGAATCATTCAAATCATGCAAGCACACAGACAAGGACACCCACTCAATAGCAATAAGATGCTAAAAAAGTGAGCTTAGTCACATACCACAAAAGAAAGAAAGAAAAAATGAAATAGTCTCAAGAATGAAACAAGATATGCTCACTCTACACATGACAATGATATGAAGATGAGAGTGACATGAAACCCTAGCCAATTCAATTGATAACGGTTAATTCAATAGACTTCCTAAGGAACTTGAACCTAGTGGAATCCTGAGGTTTTGTGAAGATAAAGTCGTATAGATTAAGGGGGGATGAACACAAGAGTGATGATACCACCTTTTACAAGTTCACAAATGAAGTGATCATTTACACATCCATCTCAATCAATATCAGAAAAAGAGGCTAAGTCATCTTTGATACCACAATAAAACCACAACCCAAAGGGTATAGTACCCATTAGCATGCTTGGACACATCTCTTAGCACCAAATACTTAGTAGTCTCCATTTTAGCCCTAAACTACTTGCTCTCAATACTATAAAAAGAAGAGTCAAATAACAATTTTGGAGAAACAATCAATGGTAGCCATTAGAGTCCAACATCCCTTGATCTCCATATCAAAGAAGGCTCTAGATTATCCGGTCATGTAAATTTGAAGGCATGAATGTATGATGTGTAAAACATATAATTTTTATGATGATTTTTTTATTAAAAAAGTCAATCTAGACCAAACACAAGGTGAATAAAAGCATTGCACTAGATTTATAGGAAAAAAGATTAGCCACTAAGTTTAGATCATATAATGCATCAAGAACACATGAATATAAGAGAAAAATGTTTTCTATCTCTGAAGTGGGCGAATGCAAGAAAGTGGTTCCCTAAAAGAGTGAAATTTTTGCTTTTATAGCGCAAAAATCGGAGCCCGAAAGAGAAACCAATAAGAATGTGACAGGTAATCAAATTATAGAAGAGCGCTAGCAAGTGCTGACAAATTTGGTTACAAGGGCTAATGTGGTGCTACTTAGTGCTTGACATTATGCATGACCTCAGACAAAACTAGCAAGGCGCTACTTAGTGCCTAACACCTGGAATTTAACAAGCGTTGATCAAGTGCATCTCTCTGAATCTATTGTGAATGAAGAACTTGATAGACAGTGGACGCCAAGGGAGCGCACATCAAGCGCAGAACTCTGAAACTCATTTAAAAAGGTACATACCTTAAAAAAATTCATGATGCTCACATTGTAAGGCTAAATTGTAAAGCCATGCATCGTTAAAAAGATTAAATCCCTACCCTAAATGAAGAACATGATAATGAAATTTTATACCTTTCATGAACCAAATTCGAGTCAAGGTACATGCAACTCCATTTTTCCAATCCCTCAACCACCTGGTGGAGAGTCTACACTCGATCAACTAAGCTACCTCCCAAACCTAAATGGAGAAAGATAAAAGCGTAGACTCAAATGGTTTGTCAGTATCCGAAAAATGCCAATTACACTAACACATGGATCCCTTTTCAATGGGTAAAGGTTTACATTCGTAGAGCTTGGCTGGGTAAAAAAATATGAACCAAAAATAAAATAAAATAAAAAGTTAACACAAAAAATTATGCAGACTCCTCTTCTTCTTCTTTTTTTTTTTTGAGATATTTGGAATCTAGACTCACTCTCATTCAAAAGCACTCTTTCGAATCAAAACTCATATCTCAGAAACAAGAATAGAGGTGTGTTTGAGTGTCTATTTGTGCACATGTTGTCTACTAAAAACATACACCCAATTTACCAGACTAAAGAGAGGGATCAAATGGAGAACAACCCTTTTGAAGTAGCAATTACGGTGGGCGATAAAGTCCGAGAAGATGCAGCCGGATGTTTGAATGGCACAAGTGCTCAACCCGTTGCTACATCAGACAAGAAAAAGCAGTTTGTGGAAGAACTACTGCGTCTCAAACCGGGGCTCGTAGAAGTCTTAGATTCACAACTACAGTCGGCACTTCACTTGGCATCAGCAAAGGGGGACGACAAGATTGTGAAATTACTAGTGAATGCCGACCCCCAAATGTGCCTGGCTCGTGATCGAGCTGGTAAAAATCCTCTCCATGTGGCTGCTGAGAAAGGTAGGATCAATGTCTTGGAAGAGTTGGTTCGAACCAACCCACAAGCAGCTCGAGACAAGGTGGATCAAAAGGAAACCATTTTACATTTGTGTGTCAAGCACAATCAATTGAAGAATTTGGAGTTACTGTTGGAGAGGATACAAGGTGAGGAGTTTGTCAATGCCAAGGATAATGATGGCAACACCATTTTGCATCTATCTATTTTCAATAAACAAATAAAGGTATGTCCTCCTTTCTTGCATAATTTTGATCACCTGCCAAAAAATGGGTGAATAATAATGACTTTATTATTCACTTTAGTGTGGTCGATACCCACTTTGTGTGGAGTTTATACTGAATCCCACTTCAATTGTTTTGTAGAGCTTGGATGTAGCACTTGTATATATTCTATAGTTGTCTCAAAATTCAAACTAATCATTTCACAGGATTGCCTAGAAAATCTAGTCCTTAAAAAGAAACAGATTTAATCACTGAAATGGGGCTTGGTTTGCGTCCAACCCACAATGAGTAATGTTTCCAAAGGAATTTTTTGTCGAGAGATAATCACTAACAAACATGGTCTTTTACTTCGCATCTAACCATGGAATCAAATGCATATACTGCAGATCACGAGTCTTGTCCTAAAGAATACAACAATAGATGTGAATGCGGAAAATGAAAGCGGACACACAGCAATGGACATTTTGTTCCTACTACAAGCTGGATCAGATAAGAAAGATTTGGATAACTTACTTCGGCAAGCTAATGCTAAACAGGAGAAGGATCTTGTAGGTGGCCATTGGCTCAAAAAGGAAAAGAATTCATTAATGGTTGTGGCATCACTTATTGCAACAATGGCATTCCAAGCTAGGGTGAACCCTCCGGGTGGTGTTTGGCAGGACAGCAATGATGGACACAGAGCCGGGGAAGCGGTAATGGCTTATAATTATAAAGATTCCTATCCGTACTTCATCCGGTTCAACACAATAGGTTTTGTTGCATCATTGAGCACGATTTTGTTGCTCAACAGCGGATTAAAATTCAAGAACAAGGCTAGTTTGTGGAGTCTTATAGTGAGCATGTGGTTGGCAATAACATCAATGGCGATTACATATGCGTTTTCGAATGTTGTGGTTACTCCCCAAAAGGATAGGCGACCTCTCAAGAATACCATTGTAATTGCAATCATTGTATGGTCCAGTGTGATGACACTTCTTCTAATATATCACACATATCACTTGGTAGCAATTTTTGTGAAAGAGGAAACGAGTACTGGTTGGTCCATCCTTCGCAAGGGCCAAAGGATCCTAGGCAAGCACCCAAGTCTGAGAGATGGAAGAGCGAAAGGATTAGAAAGAGTGCCATCAAAAGGCTTATGAATTTGCGCGATGGTTGGTCTATCCTACACAACCGCCTAAGCAGTAGTGATCATAGGTCTATCCTATGAGAGTTGAAGGTGCAAATCCTCTCCCCTACCATTCACTTCTGCGACTAAAGGAGATCATAGGCTTTCCAATGTTTGGTCTTTTGCCCAATGTATTACTGAAATAAAATATGATTCAACAATCGTTTGATTGTGTTAGGTTTTTTTTTTCCCCTTTTTTGTGTGTACTATAGAAAAGGTGACATCGGTTGTTGATTTATCAAGAGAAGTAGGCTGAGTTCTTGAAACCTCCACCACTTGTATATATCAAGAAAAGCTTTTGCATACTCCAAAAATTCTTGCTGCCTTTTAGATTGCATTCACATTGACAAACCACACATTTTTTGGATCCCATTTGTGATTTACGGTGTCAATTTTCTTTTTCCCTGTTGATTTTTCTGCAACTCACAGTATTACATTGTTTGTAGAGAACAAGACTCCCCAAAATCGTTGAAGCAACTTCAACTCCAATCATGCATTTTTTCAGTTCCCGCAAATTCATACCAGTGGAGATATAGAGGCAAAGGATGCCATCGTCTAGCTGGTTGCTTGTCCATCCCATATGAGCCATTGAAAATTCTGTGTGACATAATTAGCTGAATTTGTGACAAGATCCATGCTGTCTATGATTGAAAAACAGAAGAGGGTAAACTATGGCGGTGTCATATTTACTCGGTTGAGCAAAAGTAAGCAGCAAACATCGATTTCATTCAATCCATGTCATAATGCAAGAACAGAAAGTACCTTCAAAGGTTACCATACGTATCTAACTGATCATTCGTTCAAATTTATTTATCACAGGAAGATTCGTGCATAGCTTTGGTGCAGCAAAACGGATATGCAACTAATTGTAGACAAATAAAGGAATCAGTACAGTATCATAGAGAGGGACTAATAGAACTATAAAAACACCAGTCAGAAACAGTCACTGGTGTTTTATGGGTAGATGACTGGGAAAAAGACCAAGCATCCTGATACTGTCTCTTTACAATCTTTTTCATTTTCCATTTGGGGTCTGGCCGCTTGCTTAGAGGTAGATGATACTGTCATTGCTCTTTCAATACGTGATTTCTTTGGAAGCTATCTTCTCTATTTCCTCAGTCCAGGTACCAATCTACAAAATTTCCTCTGAGATTATCTCTATTCAATTATTAGCTTGCCAAGCGCTTATGAATTGTTATAATGGATGGAAGTTAAAACATGGGGTGCATGAGAGGACCACACCTATTTCATTGCAAAGTATGATCATGTAACATTTTAATCAAAAATCCAGCTCAAAGAGACGTTTACGATTTCTGTCATTGGCGGGGATTGTAATCGAGTGCAACGAAAATCTAGACTCTTACTTCTCCAAGTGAAAGGATTGTCAAGCGACCAGAGGACTCTGCCCCACCCAGAGTAGCAATTCCAATAATCCTAAAAAAGCCTCAAAAGCCAAAAAGCCCCTTAGCCCCCACTATCGACTCCTTACATTTAATTATCAACACCTCTTATCATTTGTGTAGGACCTCGGGCTCGGAGGGACCCCACACAGTATCTATACACAGTCTTTTTTTTCTTTTTTTTTTTGGCGCTTCAAAAAACAGATACGAGTCTCTCTCTTCCCACTATGTTCACACTGCTTGACCAAATTCGAAGGTGGATAGCACTAGATCTATGCTAGACTGCAAATAAACAATTATTAACAGACTGTACTCTACTCATATTTTGGATTTTGTCCAGATAAACAACAAAATCATTACATTGATAGACGTGACAACAAGTAATACCTCGTACGGTCTTACCTAATTTCCCCTTCAAATATACTGCTTACTAGGCGGTAAAACAACTTGCACAAATGGCTATGCACAGGGGACCCACTTTTGGGTCCCACACAAACGATCCGAGCCGTTCAATCATCTTAAAATAATTTTCCGGGGGGCCCAGCGAGAAATCAACTCCATCGGACGTGTGCAAGTGGTTGATCAAATAATCTCTCGTTTCATTCAAAACCGTTTTGAAGGAAATGGGAGATTTTTTGATCAAACACTTACACACGTCCGATGGAGCTGATTTTTGGCGAGGTCCCTCGGAAAATTATTCTAAGATGATTGAACGGCTTGGATCATTTGTGTGGGATCCAAAATTAGGTCCCCAAAACCCATCTGTGCACGGTCTGTGCACAACCATCTGTGCACGTAGAAGAGTTCCTGCCTTGGGGTAAATCAGAGAGGGAGTTGGTGTGGCTTATGGGGGGAGTTTTCTAAATCGGCTAAAAATAGTATTAATGCGAATTTTAAGACAAATCATTTTCTCTTAATAATTTTGAGAAAGGAGACACTCCTTTGTTTAGAGGAGCTAAGCAAGAAGATCCAAGCAGCAAGAGAGACAAAGGCTGGGACAGAAGCATTGGGATTCTTACATTCCTCCCACTCTCTCTCTCTCTCTCTCTCTCTCTCTCAGGGGTGTTCCTCATTACTTCTCTGGCAAAAACTTTTTAGGGTTTTGGATTTTTATTTTTATTTTTTATGACTCAAGTGTTTGGATCAATTCTACGTACATATGAATTAATTTTAGACAATTTATCTATCATGTGTAAAAAATTATGACTTCTTAAGACCATCATTGTGCTCACATTGACCAGGGGTTTGTAACTTAGCAGTTATCTCCGGGTTCTCTCATAAGAGTTTGAGCCTCGGCAGAGGAGTCTGGAGTAAGGTTATGGAAGGCTTCTAGACCCCCTCTGGACTAACTCATTAACTCCCCTGCTAACCCTCCATTGATGTATATTGAATGGCCAAAAAAAAAAAAATATGTGCTCACATTTTGTTGAGTTAACTCACGTGTATTAAAAGAACTCTTGTTTTGATAAACTAAATGTGAGACATAAGATTATGCCTTCCCCATTGTAGGCATGTAAAATTTCTAGCCTATCATGAATCACCACGTGTTCCTAGGGCACGCAAATTGGCCAATTAAATGTTGCCAAGTACTGTCATAGGTCAAAGTCAAATTTTCATGGACGAGCCAATTAAATGCTGCCAAGTGTCCGTAGGTAAAAAGACCAAGCACGACAAATGGTCAATAAAATAATACCACGTGTTTACAAGTCAAGAGTCAGAGATATGTGAAAGGACCAATCAAATGGCGCCACATGTCAAAATGACATAGTAATTTATTTATCAAGTTTGGCCAATTAAATTATGCCACTTGGTGAATTAAATTATGTATCTCATTATATATAATTATCTTTTCCAAAATAAATAAAAGAAAGATATTTATTGTATTTTAATTATTTTCCTTTAAATAAGATAAGGAAATAATTAGAGAGAAAGATATGGAAAGAATTGTAATCTTGCCATAACTCTCCATCTCCCCATCCCTATAAATAAAGGTGTTCTCTCTCATATTGGGGACACACAGAAGCTTTCATCAACAAGCAGAGCTCTGAAGATTCAAGCATCAAAAAGCCCTTCAGAACTCTTCAAGTCTACATAAAGCAAGGAGGTTCTTCAAGTCAAAGCCTAAAAGCTCTAAAGAACATTCAAGTTACATCATCAATCTTTTTCACAAATCACAGAGAAGATTCTACCTTTTGATTTGGGATCAAGCTTCAAGCCCTCGTTTCAAACATTCGAAGAGAAGAATCAGAGGATTATTTCTTTCATCAGAAATTACTACAGAGATTGTAACCCTAATTTCTCAAATCAATAAAATCATCGATTTTGGTCAACATCTTTCCGTCTTTTTCGCAAACTCGAAATTTGTGTGATACACCCATATCATCATATCCTAACGTACATCATGACTACAAATACATGTAGTATTACACTATGTCACTACGTGTGTGTCCATTTCTGCATAGTTGTCTACTGAAAAACTAGACTGAAGAGAGATATTCCATGGAGCACAACCCTGAGGAGAGAGCTGTTGAATTTTAAATATTTTTTATAAGTTTCAAAACTTATATATGAATTTATTGAGTCTTAAAAATTGTTCTATTTTTCATTTAAGAAAATGATTAAATATCGAATTGATTATAAAAATTGGGTAACCTCCGTTTTAATTCTGTAACCGATTTTTTGAAATAAATTTACCAGCCGTTTGGCTCTTTACAAACAAGTCAGTTTTATATGGGTTAGTTCCCAATAGTTGCCTTCATTAGCCGTTGGAATCTTATATATACAATCCTAGTGTTCTCAATTTTTAAGTACCGAAAAAACACTTCTAAAATCCTTCCATTCCCACTTTGTTAAAAATCTCAGTACCATCTCATTTTTCCAGCCAAGTTTACTTCTTAAACCATAGTGTTCAGTAGTTTAAATATATTTGGGCAACCCGATTCGTGGCTTGGTTCATATCCTCCTAGTGGACATGAATATTGGAAGAGGGAGCTTGTGAGCATTTCGGGTTGAATCTTGGAGCCGCTATGATCCATTATTACCTTCACGTAGGGGAGGACTAGTGACTTTAAGACAGTGCAAAACGCCTCCCATTGTATCACAAGCCAGCTTTTCTTTTATTTGTTTCCTCAACATTTAGCTATTGTTTTATGCTCTTGACTTAGATTACTCTATTAGCAGTTTAGCTCTGTTTTATTTCCTGCTAATGTTTACCAGATTAAACTAACAGAAACTTTATTTATTTTGTGCTAGTGTCCTAACAAGAGCTTCAATGGAGCACAACCTTTGTGAAGCAGCAATTATAGGAAACATCGATTTATTGCACCAAATAATCAGTAAAGATAAACTGATTCTACACAGAATTGCGTCCGGATGTTTCAATGGCACAACAAGTCCTCTCCACGTTGCTACATCAAACAAGAAACTACACTTTGTGGAAAAACTACTATGTCTCGCACCAAAGCTAACAGAGGTCTTAGATGTGCAACTACAGTCTGCCCTTCACTTGGTAGAATTCATTCTCCAAACATGATATTGATATTGGAAATTTTGTGAATGAAACCGGGGCACTTGAAAGGTCTCCCGAGGCAACCAAGACATCCCCACAGATTCAATACGATCGCAGATTAATGATGGGTAACTCCCTCATGAATATGTATATTATGGCAGAATTCATTCCCCATTCAAAATTCGGATTCAATGCAGGAGTTTCAGATTACAGAATTGAATTGGATATTCAATCTGCCTATTGAATGGGGAGGCTCCTCCTCTTCAATCCCGTATTCATTTTCAGCTCCATTTTCATCTATAAAATGGAAGCTCTGTTGTGTGTTTTATCATCAGTTTTGTAGCAAACCAAATACTCCAGAATTTGTCTTTATGAGAGAGAGAGAGGGGCAGACAGTGTTTCAGTTCGCCAAGGCTTCCAGCAGTGTTGTTCTGGTGATTGTGGTTTTAGCCGTTGTATCCTGGGACGAAGGCATCAATTCAACCTACAACACCCACGGTAGGCGGCGAATCTTTGTTAAGGAGAGTGTGGTTACACACGACTCGGCATTCAATCTACTGTTTGTATTTCTTATTTAGTTTCTGTCAAGTTTATTTCTGTTCAAATATTTCTGTTTCATTGTAATTTGTTCATGTATGATTATTCTCAATGAAATTGTTCTTTGGAATTCGGAATTGCCACTGTATTTTTCTAACAATCTTAACAAAGATTTTCTTATCGATCGGCAATCGAGTTCCAGAAAACAATTCTGTTTTGGTACTGACTTTTGAGTTGCAAGAACAGAATCGAAGTTGTGACAGAATTGGTGGCATCTCACTGATCTAAGATATCATAGTAATCTGACTAGATTACTCGTGTGGGAGATTGATACAAAAATCAGAGGCTACGACCTAAGTCAATTGTGCGCAATTGAACTTCACTGATTAAGGCACTGCTTTAGGCAGTTGTGCGCAACTGGCCTTGATCTGTCAAGTTTGATAGGCCTCTGGAGCAATCTACTTGGCTTAAGCCTTGATGTTGCTTGGCCAGGAACTTGTGATCAGTGGACTGTTTGGCTTATGGAGCAACCTACTCTGCTTAAGTAGTGACGTTGTTTAGCCACAGTCCGGATCTCTGCTTTGTGATAGCAATCCTTGTGTTGGGTTTGAGAACAACCAATGGTTGGGCTAGTTGGGCCTAAGTGTGTGCTCTGCCTGCAGTAATATAACCAGTGGAAGGTGAATTACTCAGCCTTAGTACATGGCCAGTGTAGTAACTTGGCACAAGGATTGGTATACTTGGCAGAGGCAGAAGATGAATTTCCTTGATCGCTTAAGTAGTGAATTGTGTATACCGTTTAAGATGAACCTCGTCGAGGGCGCTGCCCTCGAACTCTCGCCTAAGGGCGCTACCCCTAGGATCCCCGGTAGGGGGCACGGCCCCCTAGAACCCCCACCAGGGGGCAAGCCCTCTTGGACCCCCAAGTTACGCTTGTGCGTTGTGGGTGCAAGACCATGTTTGGTTGCTAAGTCTAGATTGTTAATCTATACTTATTGTCATGATTGTAGAAATAGTTTCACTAATTTGTGGTTTGTTATTTCTCAGGTTAAGATGACAATTGGAAAGAGCAATGAGACTCCAAATGTGGGAAGCTCGAGTGTTGTTACTTCTTTGCATGGAGTCCCCTCGATACCGATGTCCCATGTTGATAAGCCTAGGAAGTTCGGTCCAGGGGTTGATTTTAAGAGATGGCAACAGAAGATGATGTTCTATCTGACCACTCTCCATCTTGCTAGGTGTTTGTCTGAGTATGCCCCAGTTGTTGCTGAAAATGAGATGGACAACCAGAAGCAACAGACTCTAGATCAATGGAAGAATGCTGATTATCTGGCCAAGAACTATGTCTTGAATGCTTTGATGACTCATTGTACTCTGTGTTCAATGAGGCGGAGTCAGCCAAGGAACTGTGGAAATCCTTGGATAAAAAGTAAAAAATTGAGGGGGCTGGGCCTAAAAAATTCATGGTGGGCTGCTTCCTTAATTATATTATGAAAGATGAAAGGCTTGTGACTGAACAGGTCCAAGAGCTCCAGATGTTGATCAATGAAATCAAAGGAGAAGGGATGTTGTTGCCTCAGGCTTTTTTGGTGGCTGCCATCATCTACAAGCTTCCAAGAACTTGGAAGGAGTTCAAGAGTTATCTCATGTTCAAGAACAAGGAGATGACATTGAAGACTCTCTTCTACAAGCTCAATGTCGCGGAAGGAAATCGGGCTAGAGAGAAGGCTGCTAAAGAGGTCGAAATGGCAAAAGCCAATATGGTAGAGCATGGTCGTCCTTCCTCAAGTGGTGTGAAAAAAAACCATCATGACAAGCGGTCTGACAAATAGAAGGGCAAGAGTGTCCATTTGGGACCAAAGGGTGGTATTGCTAACAAGCAAAAGGAGAAGTTCCAAGGAAAATGCTTCAATTGTGTCAAATTTGGCCATAAAGCATCTGAGTGCAAGAAGTCGCCTCGTCCACAAGCCCATATTACAGAAGCCTCGGGAGGTAGTTCTGACATGAACTTCTCAGCTATGGTATCTGAGGTGAACATGGTGGGCTCGAATCCACGAGAGTGGTGGATTAACACTGGGGCTACCCGCCATATCTGCTGTGACAAGAAGATGTTCACGTCACTTAAGCCGGTAAATGGGGAGAAGCTATTTATGGGGAATTCAGCGACCTCAGATATTGCTGGTGAGGGAACAATGGTCCTGAAGATGACTTCGGGGAAGACATTGACCCTAAACAAGGTGTTGTTCATGCCAGACATTCACAAGAATCTAATATCTGGCTCTCTGCTTAGCAAGCACGGCTTTTCGCATGGTGTTTGAATCAGATAGGGTCATTTTGACTAAGGCTGGATCATATGTAGGGAAAGGTTATATGGCCAATGGGCTGTTTAAAATGAATGTAATAACTGTTATCCCTGCTATTAATAAGACAAAAGCCCCAGTTGCTCATGTGCTTAAGTCTTCCATTTTGTGGCATAGTAGACTAGGTCATGTTAATTATGAATCTATGCGTAGATTAGTTAACTTGGACCATATTCCAGCTTTTCATATTGATACAAATCACAAGTGTGAAACTTGTGTCGAAGCAAAGTTAACTAGAACTTCATTTCGATCTGTTGAGAGAAGTACCGAACCGTTGGGGCTAATCCACACTGATGTGTGTGATCTAAAATATGTCCAAACGCCAAATGCAAAGAAGTATTTCATTACTTTTATCAATGATAGCACGAAATATTGCTATGTGTACTTGCTAAAAAGCAAGGATGAAGCGTTGGACAAATTCATTCTTTTTAAGAATGAGGTAGAGAACCAACTTAGTAGTAAGATTAAGGTGGTGAGAAGTGACCGAGGTGGTGAATTTGAATCACCGTTTGGTAATTATTGTGCTGAACACGGTATTATTTACCAGACCACTGCACCTTACTCACCTCAGCAAAACGGAACTGCAGAGCGCAAGAATCGTACATTGAAAGAAATGATGAAAGCTATGTTGGTTAGTTCTGGGATGCCTCAGAACATGTGGAGTGAAGCGGTGTTGACCGCTAACTATCTTTTGAATTTAGTGCCCCGAAAAAGTTAGACAAAAACACCTTATGAGTTGCTCAAAGGTAAGAAGCCTAACTTTAAACACTTGCGAGTGTGGGGGAGTACCAGATATACACAAAAACACTTACATGGAGTCTATAAATGTGTCATTTTTTTAACACATTTTTTCGTATAGATCCATTGAAGAGTCTAGTTCAGTGAAACGGACCCTGCATCTTGCTAATTGTGGCAGTGGTGACCAAAAAAAGGAAGGTGATGTTGAACCCAGATGCAGCAAGCATGCTAGGACATCAACATCCTTTGGTCTAGATTTTCTACCTTATTTGTTATAAAGTGAGCCTCGAACTTCCAAGGAAGCTGTTAGCTATCCTGAAGGTCCTCTGTGGAAAGAGGCTATTAAAAGTGAAATCGACTCCATCCTATAGAACCATACGT